>CM035842.1:408695163-409945996 GCA_020510985.1 Pholidichthys leucotaenia | reverse complement strand
GTTGGAGCCCTGTGTATTCATTCGGTACTCTCTCTGCATGCTCAACCAGTCGGGTTGAGAGCAATTGTATCTTTCTACCTATTCACCAGTTGGCTTGGGAGTGCTTTGTGTTTATTTTTTTCATTTTGCTCACCAGTCAGTTTGGGAGCATTTTTGTGTTGTCCTTTAAGTTAATAAATGTGCAAAAACCTACAGCGTGTATGTGGTGTCCTATTTCTCGCCCGTTAAATGGGCAATTCACGACAGTTTGGGGATTTCATGCATTTCTGTATTTTGTCTCTGGGTTGTTAATTGTTTTATTTATGAGTTGCCTTGTATTCTTAGTTTTGTTATTATAGTCTTGTCTATGTATTTGAGAATCATCTTGCATTTATTGTATTATTTCCATCTCTTGGGTTTGTGTTCATTTTATCCTCGCCTTGGTGGTTTTTCCTTTTTTCTGTATTCTCCAGTTTGTTGCTCATCTTGTAATCGTGGCTTAGTTATTTCATTATTAGTTAATCTTGTACATCCTTTATTTATCCTCTGTATCATTATTTATTCTTCCCGGTCTGTGCTTTTATTTTGACAGTGCCCCATGTAACTTCCTGCTGTCAAACTCTGATTCGCTGGTTGCACAGCTGTCATTCTTTGTGCTGATTATTTCCTCACTCATGTACCCACACCTGATGTCATTTGTTTTTCCCTGTTTAAGAGCGGCTGCAAGGCTATATCCTCGCAGCGGTCTCCTGGTCTATTTCAGGATGGTCTGTTTCTCCAGATGGAGTCCCCGTCTGTTTGTATTCCTTTGTATTATTGTGTTTATCCGCAGAGCTGAACAGGTGCGCTCCATAGTGGACTTAACCTTTATTCCTCCCCTTTTCCAGACGTGAGCCCCGTTTCCTTTCGGAAGTGACTCTGTCTTTTCCCTTTTTGCTCAGAAGTGAGCCCCGTTCTCCTCCAGCATCCCACACACCTTTTCCTCTCGTCTTTTCCTGTGTTTGCGTATGTTATTTTTGTGTGTGTTATTAAAGCGTACCTGTGGTGGTCGTGAAAAAAAAGATATTATATTGAGCCCCTGTCTCACGTTCTAGTTCAAGTTTAAGTTCAAGTTCAAGTTCAAAGCAATGTGATATAAATCCATTGCTGATGTGCTGGTTCAGCTATGTCAGCAAAACATGGGTGCAGCCATACTGGCAGCTACATGGCCTGCCAGGACGCTTCCTGTGACGTAGTAGCGTGGATACCGCGATCTGGATCAATATTGGCTGAGCCTGGAGTGCCCGGATGAGCAGTGGCTTTCGGGATATTCAAATTCAAATTCAAACGTTTATTTCAAACTCAGGGTTCATATTAAATGCAGAACTAAAACGAGGAGAAAATAAATAAATAAATGCTTAAATTCAGCGGGTCGTCTCGTCTGATCTGAGTTCGTAAGGGCCGCCAGACGGCCGATGATTCTACAGAGCGGCAGACACTCGGCGCTCTTGTAACAACAAAAACATACAATGCGATATGGATATCGCAACATCGCGGAATGTAAAGCCTATGGATGTCTCAATAATAAGTGAAAAAACAAAGATAAACACTTCTTTAGTGTACCCAAACCCAGCTCACCTTGTCAGAAGATCGTAGCGGAAAAGTGATTGCGCAATCTCGGAACAGGGCACAGACGAATCCTTTCAGACGAAATTCCGTTGTGTGTGAGGACCACTTTGTCACTTTAACTAACTAACTAACTAACTAACTAACCTGCACTTATATAGCGCTTTTCTAGTCACAAAGACCACTCAAAGCGCTTTCATTAATACTAACCCTCTATTCTAAGGGCCTATAGGAAACAGATATCTAGGGACAATTTAGAACAGCCAATTAACCTAACATGCATGTTTTTGGCATGTGGGAGGAAACCGGAGAAATCCCGGAGTAAACCCAAGCAACACGGGGAGAACATACAAACTCCACACAGATCACTGTTGGTCGGGGGCTGGGATCGAACCCACGATCCCATGATCCCCACAATCCCCTGGCCAAGGGTAAACTGTGCTGCCGCAGTGCTAACCACTGCGCCACCGTGCAGCCACTTTAACCCTCAGAAGACCTTTCTGGCTCAAACCTGTAGCCATGTTGGACAAATTCTTCCTCAGAGTCCGACAATTCAGCCATAATAGAATAAAAACACTCACAACAGCACCCTAGTCGCTCATACAGACGGAGTATTGACTTTTCAGTATCAACGTAATGACGTCACATCCGCAT
Source organism: Pholidichthys leucotaenia (assembly GCA_020510985.1). Lineage (NCBI taxonomy): Eukaryota > Metazoa > Chordata > Actinopteri > Cichliformes > Pholidichthyidae > Pholidichthys > Pholidichthys leucotaenia. The sequence continues at coordinate 409,943,758 of CM035842.1, read as the reverse complement.
GTGTCATGGCTGCGCGCAGAGTTTTCATTGGCTGGCCATGCCTGCGGTCGTATTTGCATATTTCTCTGGTGGTATATGGCTGGCAATAATTATTTAACCAAATAACGAATACTTTGCCTAATGTTTTCAAGTTGAATGCGTTTAGACGACCACCACAGGTCCCCTTTAAATGTGCAAAACTCACAGTCTGCATTTGGAGTCTTCAGTCCGCCCTCACCAGGGCAATTCACAACACCTTGTTTCTAAAAATATGCAATTTTTTCTCAAAAAATTTCCAACTTTTTTCTTGCAAATTTTCATCTTTTTTCTCAAAGATTTGCTACCTTTTTCCTATAAATTGTCACTGCTCACCTGGATGCTGGTTAAATTTTCATTCAATGTAATAAAAATGTAATTTCTGACTTTTAGAATTTTTAAATTGGCATCTTTTATCATATTTTTACTCTTTTATTCTTGCAGATTCCTACCTCCTTTACATTTATCCACTTGTATTATGCTAAATTTGTGAATACCCCCAGCCTTCTTGTTGAAAAATAGAAATCACCCACTGGCTATAAATAAAAAGCTGTTGACCAGGACCTACAAAAACCTCAAACTTTATTTTTTGCCTTTTGCTTTTTTTAATGATTGCATTTTTCCGAGCAATACGCGGCATCTATGGCTGTTACAAGCTAGATTTTCAAATCCCGATTTCTGTAGTCAGTACAAATGATATTATCAATATCATAACTAGAGGGCATACCTCCACTAAGGCCCTATCTCTGTGTTAAAGAAAGAGAAAAAGTGATCCAGAATCCCCATCCTGACCTGGATCACCTCCAAAATCTAATAGGTTTATCCACAGCCAAAGGGCCACGTCTGAAGCTGATTACCAGACTAAGCTGTCATTACATACATGCTACATGTGCTGCCATCGGCTACTTGGTGACATTTTGTAACATGTTTTTGTTGGTGAGGTTCCCTGAGATTTTTTCAATGTCAAAAAGGGTTCCTTGGCTCAAAAACGCTGCACTAGAATCCACCAAGAACATGTCTCTGGGTACAGAACGGGGTCAAGAACCATGAAGAATTTCCACAAATCAAAAAAATCCACGTCAGTTCCCAGCAGTCACTGGAAGCTTCACCTGCTGCTGATGAGCTTCCCCAGCAGCTGAAGTTTCTGCACGCAGTCCAAACGCCCACATTCGGTGCAGGGAGGACTGCTCCGTTGGAACCCAAAACCACCAATGAAAACACAGAAATGACATCTGGACACAATCACCACTGCCGAAACACCGCGGCGGCTGCCAGCGAGCTTACCTGGCAGCCCAGAGAGAGAGCAGCGTTTCCAAAAATGTCCATCATGAAGCTGACCGCTCTCAAGTCTGTCTGTCTGTCTGTCTGTCTGTGTGTGTGTGTGTGTGTGTGTGTGCGTGCGTGCTCGTGCAACATGATGCTTTTGCAGGCTATTTGTAGCTTTTCTAGTTTGTGTTTGGGGGCCTTAGTTCTGTAAAGGGGAAGAGGTTAAATCCTTTTATATGAAATAAAAACACAGCACAAGAAGACAAAAAAAACCATAAAAAACCCACTTCGGTCATTGTCTAGATGAAGAGAAAAAAAATCATCCATTACATAAAAGAAACATTTAATCCCTGTTGAAATGAATGTTGCAAGTTTACAAGAAAAACACTGAAAACTTTTGAGAAAATCCATGATAAAAAGTAACAAATTTGCCCCAAAAACATGATTAAATTACAGGAAAACAGTCATTCATTTATGAGAAAAATTTGCATATTTACAAGATGACAAACACATTTATCAGAAAAAAAAAGCAGAATATTTCCTGGAAAAAAAAAATCACCAATTTTTAAGAAAAAGGAGTGAAATTTATGAGAAAAATGTTGAAACTTTATGAAGAAAGTTGAAAATTTATCAATAAAAATTATGAGAAAAAGCTGAAAATTCATGAGAAAAAAAAATGAAAATATATGAAAAAAGTTGAAAATTTATGAGCAAAGAAAATTTATGAGAAAAATGAAAATTTATCAGAAAAAAATTAAATTTGAGAAAAAAGCTGAAATTTTATGAGAAAAATTTAAAATTTATTACAACAAAGTTGAAAATTTGTGAGAAAAATTTTAAAAATTTAGGAGAAATAAATGAAAATTTATTAGAAAAAAATGTAAAATTTATGAGGCTTTTATGAAAGAGAACTCACAAGAGAATTTATGACAGGCCGACATCAGACCCCTAGTGACCCCTAGTGGCTGATGGGGGCCTGTTGCATTTGCGTACTCTGCTTTATAGGCAGGAACATCAGTGCGTATTTGAGTCTTTACTCACGGTCGTTGCATTGCGTTCCGGTGTAGGAGGTCATGGAGCAGTCGCAGGTGTAGTTCTCCCACTGCTGGATGCAGATCCCCATGTTGGCGCACGAGTCCTCCTGACAGGTGGTGCTGGGACCTGTGGGGAGGTGCAGAGTCCCCCAACGGACACACACAGACACAAGCACAGAACTGGGTTCAAAGTGGTCCGGACATGACAAAACAAAGCCCAGTCTGCTTCTTCTTCACCTGGCTTCATCTTCGGCTTTATGCCTCTGCAGCTTGGGGAATATGAAATAAATCGCTGTTTACTTTTCATTGAAAGTCACAAATTGACAATAAATCACAAATTTATGAGAAAAAAGTTGCAAATTTATGGGAAAAAACATGCAAATTTACAAGAAAAAAGTTGCAAATTTATGAGAAAAAGAGTTGTAAATTTTTGAGGAAAAAAGTTGAGAATTTACGGGAAAAAACTTGCAAATTTACAAGAAAAAAGGTGCAAAATTATGAGAAAAGAGTTGAAAATTTATAGGAAGAAAATTGCAATTTTATGAGGAGAAACTTCGAAAATTTACAAGAAAAAAACTGCAAACTTATTAGGAAAAAGTTGGCAGTTTTTAAGAAAAAAGTTGCAAATGTATAAAAAAAAAAGCTGAAAATTTACAGGAAAAAAGTTGGAAATTTATGAGAAAAAAAGTTGTAAATTTTTGAGGAAAAAAGCTGAGAATTTACGGGAAAAAACAGGCAAATTTACAAGAAAAAAACTTGCAAATTTACAAGAAAAAAGGTGCAAAATTATGAGAAAAGAGTTGAAAATTTATAGGAAAAAAATTGCAATTTTATGAGGAAAAAAATCGAAAATTTACAAGAAAAAAACTGCAAACTTATTAGGAAAAAGTTGGCATTTTTAAGAAAAAAGTTGTAAATCTATGACAAAAAAAAGCTGAAAATTTACAAGAAAAAAAATTGCAGATTTATCAGGAAAGTCAGCAGTTTTTAAAAAAAAAGTTGTAAATCTATGCCAAAAAAAGCTGAAAATTTACAGGAAAAAAGTTGCAAATTTATGAGAAAAAAAGTTGTAAATTTTTGAGGAAAAAAGTTCAGAATTTACGGGAAAAAACATGCAAATTTACAAGAAAAAAGGTGCAAAATTATGAGAAAAGAGTTGAAAATTTATAGGCAGAAAATTGCAATTTTATGAGGAAAAATATTTGAAAATTTCTAAGAAAAAAACTGCAAACTTATCAGGAAAAAGTTGGCAGTTTTTAAGAAAAAAGTTGCAAATGTATAAAAAAAAAAGCTGAAAATTTACAGGAAAAAAGTTGGAAATTTATGAGAAAAAAAGTTGTAAATTTTTGAGGAAAAAAGCTGAGAATTTACGGGAAAAAACATGCAAATTTACAAGAAAAAAACTTGCAAATTTACAAGAAAAAAGGTGCAAAATTATGAGAAAAGAGTTGAAAATTTATAGGAAAAAAATTGCAATTTTATGAGGAAAAAAATCGAAAATTTACAAGAAAAAAACTGCAAACTTATTAGGAAAAAGTTGGCATTTTTAAGAAAAAAGTTGTAAATCTATGACAAAAAAAAGCTGAAAATTTACAAGAAAAAAAATTGCAGATTTATCAGGAAAGTCAGCAGTTTTTAAAAAAAAAGTTGTAAATCTATGCCAAAAAAAGCTGAAAATTTACAGGAAAAAAGTTGCTAATTTATGAGAAAAAAAGTTGTAAATTTTTGAGGAAAAAGTTCAGAATTTACGGGAAAAAACATGCAAATTTACAAGAAAAAAGGTGCAAAATTATGAGAAAAGAGTTGAAAATTTATAGGCAGAAAATTGCAATTTTATGAGGAAAAATATTTGAAAATTTCTAAGAAAAAAACTGCAAACTTATCAGGAAAAAGTTAGCAACTTTTAAGAAAAAAGATGCAAATGTATGAAAAAAAAGCTGAAAATTTACATGAAAAAAATTGCAAATTTATGAGAAAAAAAGTCGTAAATTTCTGAGGAAAAAAGTTGAGAATTTACGGGAAAAAACATGCAAATTTACAAGAAAAAATCTTGCAAATTTACAAGAAAAAAGATGCAAAATTATGAGAAAAGAGTTGAAAATTTATAGGCAGAAAATTGCAATTTTATGAGGAAAAATATTTGAAAATTTCTAAGAAAAAAACTGCAAACTTATCAGGAAAAAGTTGGCAACTTTTAAGAAAAAAGTTGCAAATGTATGAAAAAAAAGCTGAAAATTTACAGGAAAAAAACTGCAAATTTATGAGAAAAAAAGTCGTAAACTTCTGAGGAAAAAAGTTCAGAATTTACGGGAAAAAAACATGCAAATTTACAAGAAAAAAACTTCCAAATTTACAAGAAAAAAAGGTGCAAAATTATGAGAAAAGAGTTGAAAATTTATAGGAAAAAAATTGCAATTTTATGAGGAAAAAAATTCAAAATTTACAAGAAAAAAACTGCAAACTTATTAGGAAAAAGTTAGCAACTTTTAAGGAAAAAGTTGTAAATGTATAAAAAAAAAAAGCTGAAAATTTACAGGGAAAAAGTTGCAAATTTATGAGAAAAAAAGTTGTAAATTTTTGAGGAAAAAAGTTGAGAATTTACAGGAAAAAACATGCAAATTTACAAGAAAAAAACTTGCAAATTTACAAGAAAAAAGGTGTAAAACTATGAGAAAAGAGTTGAAAATTTATAGGAAAAAAATTGCAATTTTATGAGAAAAAAAAATTGAAAATTTACAAGAAAAAAACTGCAAACTTATTAGGAAAAAGTTGTCAGTTTTTAAGAAAAAAGTTGTAAATCCATGACAAAAAAAGCTGAAAATTTACAGGAAAAAAGTTGTAAATTTATGCGAAAAAAAGTTGTAAATTTTTGAGGAAAAAAGTTGAGAATTTACGGGAAAAAACATGCAAATTTACAAGAAAACAGGTGCAAAATTATGAGAAAAGAGTTGAAAATTTATAGGCAGAAAATTGCAATTTTATGAGGAAAAAAATTCAAAATTTACAAGAAAAAAACTGCAAACTTATTAGGAAAAAGTTGGCAGTTTTTAAGAAAAAAGTTGCAAATGTATGAAAAAAAAAAAGTTGAAAATTTACAGGAAAAAAAATTGCAAATTTATGAGAAAAAAAGTCGTAAATTTCTGAGGAAAAAAGTTCAGAATTTACGGGAAAAAAACATGCAAATTTACAAGAAAAAAACTTGCATATTTACAAGAAAAAAGGTGCAAAATTATGAGAAAAAAGTTGAAAATTTATAGGAAAAAAATTGCAATTTTATGAGGAAAAAAATTCAAAAATTTACAAGAAAAAAACTGCAAACTTATTAGGAAAAAGTTGGCAGTTTTTAAGAAAAAAGTTGTAAATCTATGACAAAAAAAAGCAGAAAATTTACAGGGAAAAAGTTGCAAATTTATGAGAAAAAAATTTGTAAATTTTTGAGGAAAAAGTTGAGAATTTACGGGAAAAAACATGCAAATTTACAAGAAAACAGGTGCAAATTTATGAGAAAAAAAGTCGTAAATTTCTGAGGAAAAAAGTTCAGAATTTACGGGAAAAAAACATGCAAATTTACAAGAAAAAAGGTGCAAAATTATGAGAAAAAAGTTGAAAATTTATAGGAAAAAAATTGCAATTTTATGAGGAAAAAAATTCAAAAATTTACAAGAAAAAAACTGCAAACTTATTAGGAAAAAGTTGGCAGTTTTTAAGAAAAAAGTTGTAAATCTATGACAAAAAAAAGCTGAAAATTTACAGGGAAAAAGTTGCAAATTTATGAGAAAAAAAAATTGTAAATTTTTGAGGAAAAAAGTTGAGAATTTACGGGAAAAAACATGCAAATTTACAAGAAAACAGGTGCAAAATTATGAGAAAAAAGTTGAAAATTTATAGGCAGAAAATTGCAATTTTATGAGGAAAAAAATTCAAAATTTACAAGAAAAAAACTGCAAACTTAGGAAAAAGTTGGCGGTTTTTAAGAAAAAAGTTGCAAATGTATGAAAAAAAGCTGAAAATTTACAGGAAAAAACCTGCAAATTTATGAGAAAAAAATCACTAATTTATGAGGGAAAAAAAGGCAGATTTAGGGAAAACGTCACAAATTTGTGAGGAAAACCGTCACAAACGAGAAAGCATCAGTTCATTATGTGAAACTCAAGTAAGCTACAGCTTTTTGTCAGTAGCTGCTTTCTTGTACTCGCGTATAATTTCTTCCTCCTCCAGCCACGTCTGCATGATTAACCCTTGAAAACCATGGATCACTGCTGAAACAAATTCACTGTAAAAGTGCTGCGACGTTGACGGGACACCAGTCCATCGTAGGAGGAAATCTCATCAAGCAGATGAAACTGAAGAATTATTTTATACGGACCCGCCTATGTGTCTGAAATAAAGATTAATAATAATCAGTCAGCAGTCTGTGTGCCATAAAAACGACCCAACTCATGCCCTTGTGTGTGTGTGTGTGTGTGCGTGTGATGCAGTGCTGAGCCATATGTGCACGTCTGCATGTGTGTGTGAGCAACAGCTCTTTACACTGAGGGAGCAGACGAGAGCCCCCAACATGTTCATGACGTGGCCTCAGTTTGGTGGCCTGCTACCCCCCCCCCCCCAACCCCCCTGGGAGGGTAAACTGCCACCCGTCAACTTTTTGGTGTGTAAATTTTCAGCTTTTTTTTTTCTCATAAATTTGTAGCTTTTTCCACAACAAATTGCATTTTTTTCCCTTTAATTTTTCAACTTTTTCTCATAGATTTGCAACGTTTTGTCCCCCTAAATTGGCCTCTCTTATCACATCTTTGCACTTGTATTCTTGCAGATTTCTACTTACTTTACATTTATACGTTTGTACCTCCTGCTGAATTGGTGAACCCCCCCCCCCACCACCTACTGGGTACAAGTGAGGAGTCATTAACTCCTGAGCCAACACTCATCTGTCACACCTCTGATACGGAACAGAGATGCTTAGTAAGAGGGTGAAAACTTGAAAAATGACCATTTTTAGGCACATTATATATAATATCAAATATGCGATTAACTGTGAATTTCAAAAGCTCAATTACGATTAAGCTTCTGACTGGTCTTGAAGCAGCACACCTGTCACACTTACCTGGTTAGAGGCTTCTGTCTACAGCATAACACAGTGGTGTGGACTAACGTGCAAAAGCAGAAGTAGGCTGTGACGCCGCCTGACTTGAGCCCCAGCAGCAGCAGCAGCAGCCGCCATGATGTGCGCTCACCAGCAGCTCAGCAGCTCCACCTAGTGTCTGCGGTCACACACTGCTGCCGCCTGACCTGGCAGCCGTGAAGGCTGGCGATGGAAACGCGCCGTCAGCAGGTCAGCAGGCCAGTTGGCGCTCGTTAATAAGAGGGACGGGGCGTTCACCCGTTCAGCAGCAGCTACAAACGTATAAATGAATTTGCAAGAATGAAGGAGCAAAGATATGATAAAAGGCACCAATTTAAAAATTAAAAGAGCTGCAAATTACAATTTTGTTACATAGAATAAAAATCTAACCAGCATCCAGGTGAGCTGTTGCAAATTTTTGAGAAAATGTTTGAAAATTTATGAATAAAAGTTGAAAATTTACAGGAAAAAGGTGGCAAATTTATGAGAAAAAAAGACGAGAATTTACAGGGGGAAAAAATTGCAATTTTTTGAGAAAAAGTCAACTTACAAGAAAAAAAAAGTTAAAATTTACATAGAATTTTTGAGAAAAAAAACACACAAATTTTTAAGACAATAACAGAAAAAGTCACAAATTTATGAGAGAAAAAAGCTTAAAATTTACAGGAAAAAAGTCTAAAATTTAAGAGAAAAAGTTGAAAAGTTGCAAATTTATGAGAAGAAATAGCAAATGTACAAGAAAAAAGTTGCAAAATTATGGGAAAAGAGTTGGAAGATTTACAGGAAAAACACTGCAAATTTACAAGGAAAAAAAATGCACATTTGTTAGGAAAAAGTCAGCAGTTTTTAAGGAAAAAGTAGTAAATCTAGGACAAAAAAGGCTGAAAATTTACAGGAAAAAAGTTGCAAATTTATGAGAAAAAAATCACAAATTCTTGAGGTTAAAAAGTTGAGAATTTACAGGAAAAAAATGCAAATTTACAAGAAAAAAAGCTGCAAATGATGAGAAAAAAAATCAGTGACTTTTGAGAAAGAAATTGCAACTTTATGAGGGCGAAAGTTGCAAATGTACAAGAAAAAGTTAAAAACTTGTAAGATTTTTTAAAATTGTCTGCCTAGAATGGGCCCTTCACAGTCATGTTATTCACTCGTGCAACATGATATGGAGAGGTTTATGATGATATCGGGGGATAATTCTCTCTTTTGTCCAGGCTGGGGGGTTGGTATCCGGCGTCCCCCCTCATCCCCCTTCAAGCCGCCTACTGTCCACAGTCCATACGGCGCTGATGCCAGAAGAGCCAACAACAACAACAACCCAAAAAAAACAGAAAACTGCACAAAATCGTCTGGACACACAGAAAATGAGACGGAGAATGTAATGGACAAGACCAACAAAGTGTGACTGATGAGCTTTTATTTGAAAAAATAAATGAATCAACCATTTGCAGGTGCATACAATACAATAAATAACATCATCATCATCAAGCCCATTGACATGATGGTCCAGTCCGCATCCTGCTGTCAGCGTGGAACGTTAATCTAACACATTCTTCTGTCTAATGTTTGCAAACAGCATACGGTACACGCCAACGTCCAGCTGGATGGGATGGCAGGCAGAGGAAAAACAACAACAACTGCTGGACACAAAATCATTCCCATGCAAACAGGACCCAGAACCTTGCAAGGATGATGGGAAAAAAAATGAAAAGAAAAGGAAAAAATGTCCACAAGAACGAACAAGTCGCACAGAGAGATGGAAACATTTTGTCCACAGTCGCTTGCTCGTGCAAAATGTTTCAGAAGCCTGTTTTTGGTGCAGTCATGTAAGAGGCATTGATCAAGGAGTTTAAAACCTTTGGCAAGTTTTGCTTGGTGAAAGAAAACTGGGCTGAACTCCCTGGTACGGCCTGAGCCGGACTCAGCACCGGGCAGAGAGAACGAGGCCGTCGCACCGCTGCGACTGACCAGCTCTTCATCGTACACGTCACAGCTTTGTCTCATTCCTGCACAAGCGTTTCTTCTGAAAACTCAAAGGCATTGGCCACGTAAATTTATGATTTTTAAGTCACTAAAATGAACAAATGTGCAGTTATTTCTGCTACAAAATAGCTATTATACTCAAGTAAGAGTGGAAAGATTCCTGCAATAAAACTGTTACTGTAAGTGCAGCTGTTTTTGAAAATATTACACGAGCATCCATAACAGCAGCGAGCGAAGGGGGGGGGGGGGGGACGCATTCTTCAATTTAACTTACGGTACAAACGTGGAATGTCAATTTGGGACAAAGTTGGAAGAATAAAGGTGCAAAACTATGATAAAAGATGACAATGTTTTTAAATTTGCAAATATAGAATAAAAGAAACATAAAATGCAAATCAGCATCCGGATGAATGTTGCAAATTTACAAGAAAAAAGTTGCAAATCTATGAGGACAAAGTTTAAAATTTACAGAGGAAAAAAAAATGCAAACGTATGGGGGGAAAAAGTGGGAAATTTATGAGAAGTAAGTTGAAAGTTTACAGGGAAAAACTGCAAATTAACAAGAAAAAAATTCTGCAAAATTATGAGAAAAAGTTGCAAATTTACATGAAAAAAAATCATAAATCTATGAGACAAGATGCAAATTTATGAGAAAATAGTTGCACATTTTGGAGGGAAAAAGCTGCAAATTTACAAGATAAAATAAGATAAGCCTTTATTATAAAAGAAGAAATCATAAATCATAAATTTATGAGAAAAAAGTTGAGAATGTATGAGAAACAAACTGAAAATTTACAGGAAAAAAATGGCAAATTAACAAGAAAAAATTTGCAAAATTATGAGAGAAGTTGCAAATTTATGAGAAAATAGTTGCACATTTTGGAGGAAAAAAGCTGAAAATTTACAAGAAAAAAATTTAATTTATGAAAAAAGTTGCAATTTATTAAAAAAAGTTGAACATTTATGAAAAAAACTGGGAATTTATGAGAAATAAGTTGAAAATTTACAGGAAAAAATTGCAAGTTAACAAGAAACAGCAAAATTATGAGAAAAAGTTGCAAATCTATGAGAAAATTGCTGCACATTTTTGAGGGGAAAAAGCTGCAAATTTACAAGAGAAAAAAATCATAAATTTGCGTAAAAAAGTTGCAATTTACAAAAAAAAGTTCCAAATTTATGAGAAAAAAGTTGAAAATTTACAGAAATTTTTCATTGCAAATTTACAGGGGAAAAAACAAATTAACAAAAAAATACTTGCTAAATTATGAGAAAAAATTGGAAATTGATAACATTTTTATGCATTTCTGCTTGGAATTGTTGGCTGAAATTCATCTGATGCAGCTGTGTGAGATGACAGAGAAAGGCTGAAGGTGAAAGTGGCGGCCCAGTTCTGGCTCCGCCCTCATCAGCCGTGGCGTAACAGAGTCAGTGGAACCAGTCACTACACACCTCTGACCAGAACTGGCTGAGCAACTCAGCTAAATTATCACTGACTACAAGGACAGTTTTTTCCACCGAAATCTGCCTTTATTTTGACATCTAACTACTTGGTGCTGCTTCTTCCTGTTTCCTCTGGCATGGCCGCTGTTGTGCATCTGTGGCCTCCATTCAGCAACTACAACTTGGAGCTGCTCAGATTGGGTGAAACATCTATCGTTAAATCAGAAGCAGCTGCACACTGCCCCGACCGCCTGGTTTTCTGCTAGCCTAGCATTAGTCGGGTTCAGCGGTCTAAGAATTGTTTCTAAGACTGCTTCTTATCATTTGCGTAATATTGCCAAGATTAGGAGCATCTTGTCTCAGAGTGATGCTGAGAAACTGATCCACGCGTTTGTTAGCTCTAGATTAGATTACTGTAACTCTTTATTATCAGGCTGTCCTAAAAAGTCTCTAAAAACTCTTCAGCTGATCCAAAATGCTACAGCAAGAGTTTTAACAGCTACTAGAAGGAGAGATCATATCTGTCTGGTTCTGGCCTCCCTTCATTGGCTTCCCATAGAGTTTAGAATTATGTTTAAAATCCTTCTTACTTACAAAGCTCTAAATAACTAACCTGCACTTATATAGCGCTTTTCTAGTCACAAAGACCACTCAAAGCGTTTTCACTTGTACTAACCCTCTATTCTAAGGGCCTATAGGAAACAGATATCTAGGGACAATTTAGAACAACCAATTAACCTAACATGCATGTCTTTGGATTGTGGGAGGAAACCAGAGCCCCCGGAGTAAACCCACGCAGCACAGGGAGAACATGCAAACTCCACACAGAAAGGTTCCAACCCCTGCCAACCTGGGGATTTGAACCAGGAACCTTCTAGCTGTAAGGCAACAGTGCTAACCACTGCACCACCGTGCTGCCCATATCAGGCCCCTTGCTATTTAAAGATCTGATAGTACCTTATCATCCTAGCAGAACACTACACTCTCAAAATACTGGATTACTTGTAATGCCTAGAATCTCTAAAAGTACAATGGGAGGCAGAGCTTTCAGTTATCAGGCTTATCTTATTTGGTAATTTGCTGTTATTATGCACAGGTGCCTGCAGAACAGATGCACAACAGTGGCAAATTATTTGGAATTTTTGTAAAGTTGGAAAATTTATAGGAAAAAAGTGGAAAATTTATGAAAAAAGTTGACAATTCGCAGGAAAATGTTGCAAATGTATTAGTAACACGTCAAAATTTAAAAGAAAAAAGTTGCAAATTTACAAAAAAAGATGCAAATTTACAGGAAAAGGTGGCCCATTTAAGAGAAAAAAGTTGGAAAATTTACGGGAAAAAAGTTTCAAATTCATTAGAAAAAAGTTGAAAATTTATGAGAAAAAAGATGAAAATTTACAAAAAAAGGTGCAAATTTAGTAGTAAAAAGACAAAAATTTACAAGACAAAAGTTGTGAATTTACAAAAAAAGATGCAAATTTACAGGAAAAAAGTGTCAAATTCAGGAGAAAAAAAGTTGAAAATTTATGAAAGAAAAGATGAAAATTTACAAGAAAAAAGTTGCAATTTTTTAAAACTGCAAATTTATGAGAAAACGGTGAATCATTTGCAATTTTTTGGGACCAATTAAGAAGTGAAGTGAGCTAATTAATTGCCCACAGAGAGCTGAATGTAGCAGGGCACAGCGGCTGAAGAACCGTGCTCCAGAGAACGGTCTGTTGGATGTGTGCTTTTCTCCTATCTGCCTTTACACCAATTTATCTGAACCAGGTGCCACTTCAAGCTTTGCTGATTCTACTTTTACTCAATAAAACATTAATCAGAACTTTGGAAAACAATATTAAAGTAGAATAACAGATGATGAAACGGAGCACCTTGGTGATGCACCTTCACACGTTACTGCACTGCTCTGCTAGTGACTGTGAGAGTTCTGTCAGCGGACGACCAATGTGGCCGGTAACTCTGGACTTTAGCAGTGGGTGAGTGAGGCGACGAGCACAGTTAACAAGATGGTGCGACTTCCGTGTGGATGCGGGACTGATGAGCTACTGTTTGCATTGAGCAGGGAGAACGGGCTGCTGGAGCTGGAGTTGGCGTCTGTGTTGTAGTAGTCTAAATCGGGCTGAGACCTGAGGGACGGTGTACCTTCACATCCGCGCTCGATCTGACCGCTGCGAAACAAGGCGTCGCTCAGGAGGTCTGGCAGGCGGCCGTTGAGGTCCACCGATGCCAGACAGCCCTTGAAGCCCTCTCTGGAAGCCACCAGTTTGGGCAGGTTGCCGTACATGCCGGGACCCAGTCCTGCGATGTAGAGCTCGCCTGGGGAAAACACACAAGTCCAGAAAATGATCACAATTCTGATGCTCAGGCTCATGCTTTAAAATAATGCCTAGTATGTTCTTTTTTCCCCACATGGTGGCACAGTTCCTAGAGGCATTAATGAAATGTCTGTGACATGCTTTGTTTACAAGGAAAAAAAGCTGAAAATCCATCCATCCATCTTCTACAGCTTTTCCAGAGGTCCAGGTTGCAGATGCAGCAGTTCAAGCAGAGAAGCCCAGACTTCCCTCTCTCCAGCCACCTGCTCCAGCTCTTCAGAGAGGATACCAAGGCGTTCCCAGACCAGCTGGGAGACGTAGTCTCTCCAGTGAGTCCTGGGTCTGCCCCGGGGTCTCCTCCCAGTGGGACGTGCCTGAAACACCTCAAGTGGGAGGCGTCCAGGAGGCATCCTAATCAGATGCCCATACCACCTCAACTGACTCCTTTCAATGTGGAGGAGCAGCGGTTCTACTCTGAGCCTCTCCTGGATGACTGAACTCCTCACCCTATCTCTGAGGGTCAGTCCAGCAATCCTACAAAGAAAGCTCATTTCAGACGCTTGTATCCACAATCTCGTTCTTTCAGTCATTACCCAAAGCTCAGGACCATAGGTGAGGGTAGGAACATAGATTGACTGGTAAATCAACAGCTTTGCCTTAGAACCTAGCTCCCTCTTCACCACAACAGACCGCTACAACGTCCACATCACTGCAGATGCTGCTCCAATCCGTCTGTCAATCTCTCGCTCCATTCTCCCCTCACTTGTGAATAAGACCCCAAGATACTTAAACTCCTCCACTTGGGGCAGGAGCCTGTCCCCAACCCGGAGAGGACAATCCACCTTTTTCCAGCTGAGGACCATGGACTCGGACTTGGAGGTGCTGATTCTCATCCCAGCCGCTTCACACTCAGCAGCAAACCATCCCAGCAAGAGCTGTAGGTCATTGCTAGATGAAGCCAACAGGACAACATCATCTGCAAACAACAGAGATGAGATCCTGTGGTCACCAAGCATGACACCCTCCATTCCCTGGCTGCGCTTAGAAATCCTGTCCATAAAAATTATGAACAGAATCAGTGACAAAGGGCAGCCCTGGCGGAGTCCAACTCTCACTGGAAACGAGTTTGACTGGGTGTTGGCAATACGAACCAAACTCTTACAACGGTCGTATAGGGGCCGGGTAGGTTGTAACAACAAGCCCAATATCCCATACTCCTGCAGAACCCCCCATAAGAGACCATGAGGGACACGGTCAAATGCCTTCTCCAAGTCCACAAAACACATGTGGACTGGTTGGGCAAACTCCCACGAACCCTCGAGGATTCTCGAGAGGTTAAAGAGCTGGTCCAATGTGCCACGGCCAGGACGAAAACCACATTGCTCCTCCTGAATCCGAGGTTCGACCAACGGCCAGACTCTCCTCTCCAGTACCTTTGCATAGACCTTCCCAGGGAGGCTGAGGAGTGTGATCCCTCTAAAGTTGGAGCACACCCTCCAGCCCCTGTTTTAAAGAGAGGAACCACCACCCCGGTTTGCCATGCTAAAAAGGTACTGCCCCCGACCTCCACGCAATGTTGCAGAGGCGTGTCAACCATGACAGCCCTACAACATCCAGGTACTCAGGGGGAATCTCACCAACCCCTGTGGCCCAGTCACCAAAGAGTATTTTAACCACTTCGGCGACCTCAGCCCCTGTGATAGGCAAGTCAACCCCCTCGTCCTCAAGCCCTGCTTTCTCTGTGGAAGGTGTGTCGGTGGGATTGAGGAGATCCTCAAAGTATTCCTTCCACCACCTGATGATATCCCCAGTCGAAGTCAGCAGTGCCCCATCCGCACCATACACAGTGTGGACAGGGAGCTGCTTCCCCCTCTTGAGTCATTGGACAGTTTGCCAGAATCTCTTTGAGGTCGACCAAAAATCTTGTTCCATGGCCTCACCGAACTCCTCCCACACCTAAATTTTTGCATCAGCAGCCACCCGAGCTGTACTCTGCTTGGCCTGCTGGTACACCTCAGCTGCTTCGGGAGTCCCACAAGCCAACCAAGCTCGATAGGACTCCTTCTTCAGCTTAATGCCCCCCCCCCCCCACCATTGCTGTCCACCACTTGGTTCAGGGGTTGCCACCACGAGATGCCCCGATGACCTTGCGGCCGCAGCTCTGGGCAGCCGCTTCAACAATGGAGGTGGAGAACATGGCCCATTCAGACTCCATGTCTCCAGACTCCCTCGGAATGTGGTCGAAGTTCTTCCGGAGGTGGGAGTTGAAGGTCAAGTTGAAAATTTACAGGAAAAAGGTTACACATTTTTGAGAAAGTTGAAAAATTACATGAAAAAAGTTGACACATGAAATGTCTGTCTTGCAAAAAAAAGCTGGAAATTTATGAGAAAAGCTGAAAATTTACAGGAAAAAGTTGCAGAATTATCAGAAAAAAAGCTGCAAATTTACATAAAAAAGCTGCAAATTTATGAGAAATTTTTGAAAATTTACAGGGAAAAAGTTACAAATTTTTGAGAAAAAAGTTGAAAATTTACAAAAAAAAAAGTTGAAAATTTATTAGAAAAAGGTTGAAAAATTTACAGGAAAAAAGTTGCAAATTTACAAAAAAAAGCTGCAAATTTCTGAGAAAAAACAGCAGAGCGTGCCAGTGGAGCCGTATCATCAGCGTATCGGCACTTGCCTGTAACCAGCCGAGTCTTTGTATCGGGATACCAACAGAAGCCAAGACAACAACATAAGACTGTGGAACCTCTCCAAGACTTGCCCAGCAATGTCCAGCCAAGTCCAAGAAATCAACAATGTGGAGAAAGGCAGCAACTGCCAGACGGGGAGCATTTTTTCTGACATTGAAAAAAAAAGATGCCTCTCTGAATGTTCCTCGTGGCGAATCTTTATGAACAGCTGAACAGTTTCTGCTGTTGCAGTCTGTCAGGCTGTCCAACCGGCCAGAGGAAGACCGACCCAGTGTACGTTTATACAAGGCTGGATACACCTGTGGTGTACGCTTACCTTTCAGGTCCAGGTTCTTGGCCCCGTTGATGGTCTGACTGGTGGCAACGGCGTCTACTTTCAGCGTGTGTGTGTTGCTGTTGTCTCGGGTGATGGCCACGTTGTGCCACTGGTTGTCGTTTAGTGCCCTTTCACTCTTGCCATTGATGAGGATGGGCCCATTCCCAAGGTCAAATACATAGTGGATGTATCTGTAGGGAGAAAGGTAGCAACACTTCAGCAGGGATTCACCGATCTGATATCAATGTCGGATACCAGCTCCATCAGGGACGATGGCTACGACAAAGGCGGTCGCCAGTGTTCTCTTGTGGTTCAACTTTGGTGTGTTTCATTTTGGCTCGAGGTTTCGAAACTTACCCTTTCACCAGTTCAACGGCAATAAAATCATTGCCGTCTCCTGAGTTGAAGAGTATGAATCCATCTGGGGAGGTGGTCTTGAACTGGAAGAAGAGGTGCATGGACGTGTAGGCCTGCAAGGTGGCCAGGCTCAGGTAGCTGCTCTTCGACTTGAAGGTGACGGGGTCGGCGATGATGGAGCGGACTCCGAAGCGGGCATTGAGCTCGCAGTAATCGATGTCTCCGTTCTTGCACAGGTCGATGTACAGCATGCCGTTAAACCTGGGGAATGCAGGAGGATGGGTTAGGGTGAGTGAAAAGCGGCAGATTTCACGGCTGCTATTCCAGCCAGCACTGTGCCCCACATGGATTTAACATTTGCAAGAAATGACAAAAAAGGGACAAATTTACAAAACAATAGGTGCACATTTAGGAGAAAAAGTCCAAATATAGGAGAAAAAGGTTGATATTTTTCTCATAAATTTGCAACTTTTTCTTTTAAATCTGCAACTTTTTTTTCTCACAAATGTGACTTTTTCTTGTAAATTTGCTACTTTTTAAAAAAAAAAAATTGCACCTTTTTTCTCATGAAGTTGCCACTTTTTTAATCAAATTGTGACTTCTTGCTTGTAAATTTGCTACTTTTTTCCACATGAATTTGACACTTTTTTTCTTGTAAATTCACTACTATTCTCATTATAAATCTGCAACTTTTTTATTGAAAATTTGTGACTTTTTTTCTTCAAAATTTGCAACATTCATATGAATGCTGGTTCATACAAAGTATGAAGTACATTTAGGAGAAAATGAGTTTTAATGCATGTTTTAGTTAATTTGATAAAAGAAAATATCAATGGCCATATACCCGAGAGTAATAAAGTAATAAGAGACTAAAATAAAAAAGAGCGCTGCGACCAGATGATGCAGCAAAACACGGCGTGGATTTATCCGCGTCACTGACAGGCTGGACTGTGACTGAGTGCCTTGAGTGCTCTGTAGGGGGCGCTGGCAGCACAGCGGAAAAACAGATGCAGATATCGACATCATCAGACACCAGAGCCAAGAAATCAGCATGGGTTTGGTGGGTGACACGCTGGACTTTCTCAATGAGAGCCAGACGACAAAGCAGAGAGCGATATCTGCGGACTGGCTGTGTGAGCCACGAGAGAGCGATGGAGAATCCCAGTTTAAGGCGTCAACAGCGCTACATCTGGCTAAGGGGTGAAATGTCAGAGTGCCGAGATGCTCCTTCAGCTCCCAGTGGCATCAAGTGGCTCAGCAGTGTCCAGCTCCTTTGTTCAGAACAGCTCCAGAAGTCCACTCCTAGCAGTGGGCTAAAAAAAACATCTGTACCAGTACAAATTGCGAAATTTACAGGAAAAACTTGCAAAATTATGAGAAAAGAAGTTGCAAATTTATAGAAAGAAGCTGAAAATGTGCACTGGCAATTTAAAATATCTTTCTGTATCCAGCGAGAGCGAGTCACGCACCTCAGGCTCTGCAGGTGACCGATGAAGCTGGAGGGGATGCTGGAAACGAAGCGGCGCTCGGTCATGATGCCCGTCTCGATGTTGTGGAACTCCAGACGGGTGTGGTCGCCGACCATCTGGCCTGGAGTCGGGGAGGGTGGAGGGGATGGGTTGAAAAGAAAGACAAAAAAAACAAAAAAAAGCCAAACAAAAGCAAAAACAAAAAGAAAAGAGAACACTGTCTGACGCTAACACAAAAGGGCTGATTTAAGGAGAAAATTACATTAACAGTATTAGATGACTGGGAAGAGCCACTAACGATTATAGTTTATCTGTGCGCTCTCTTCCCCAGCGCACGTCCACGAGCGCCCCACCACAGGTTCAAACTGCTGGTCGGTCCGTCTGTTTGTGCAACAGGATTACACAAAAAAATCCACTGGATGGATTTGGATGAAATTTGCACCTGGTGATGATCCGAGAGTGCATACCTCCACCAAGGCTCTTATCTTCTCACAGCGTGTTAGCAAGAATCCTCCAAAGCTACTGGCTCGACTTTGATGCCGTCTTCACCAGAACTGGCCCGTGGCCTACACACCAACCCGTTACATTGTGGAGGTGCTCCACGAGGGCCAGAAGGAGCCTTGGCGGAGGTATGCACTCTCTGAGTGCTTTTCTAGTTTTCTCATAAATTCACTATTTTCTTGTAAATTTGCGACTTCTCCCCCTGATTTGATAGATTTTTCTTAAACATTTGAAACTTTCTCATAAAGTTGCAACTTGTTTTATAAACCTGCAACTTTTCCTCATAAATTTGTGACTTTTTTCCTCATACATTTTCAGTTTATTTACTCATACATTTACTACTTTTTTGTTGAAACTTTTTCAAATTTTTTCCTAATGAATCTGACTTTTACTTGTAAATGTACAAAATTTTTCTTCTAAGTTTGTCATTCTTTTCAGCTAATTTTACATTTTTTTTCTTGTAAATTTGCAACCTTTTTTACCGTAAACTTGCAACTTTTTCTCATAAATTTGATTTTTATCTTGCAAATTTGTAACTTTTTCATAAATGTGTTAGTTTTTTCTTATAAAATTGTGACTTTCTTGCAAATTCGCTCTTTTTCTTGTAATTTTGGAACTTTCTTATAAATTTGCCATTTTTTACTGTAATTTGCAACTTTTTCCTCATAAACTTGTTACTTTTTCCTTGTAACTTTGCTATTTTCTTGTAAATTTGTGTTGTTCCAATAAATTTGCGATATTTTTCTTGTAAATTTGGAACTTTCTCAAAAATGTTCCACTTTTTTTTACTGTAAACTTACAACTTTTTCTCATAAATTATCGGTATGTTAATTTGCAACTTTTTCTAATTTTTTTCATCATAAATTTTTGACTTTTTTCCTTGCAAATTTGCTAAATTTTTCTTGCAAGTTTTTAACTCTTTTCAAGTAATTTATAATTTTTGTTCTGTACAATTTTTTCTTATAAATTTTAACATTTTTTCTCATAAATTTAGAACTTTTTTACTGAAAACTTGCAACTTTTTCTCATAAATTTGTAATTTTTTTCTTATAAATTTGCAACTTTTTTCTCATAAATTTGTTAGTTTTTCTTGTAAAATTGTGACTTTTTTCTTGTCAATTTGCTATTTTTTTCTTGTACATTTGTAACTCTTCAAGTAATTTTACATTTTTTTACTGTAAACTTGCAGCTTTTCCTCATAAATTGTGATTTTTAAATTTGCTACTTTTTTCTCATAAATTTATTAGTTTTTCTTGTAAAATTGTGACTTTTTTCTTGTCAATTTGCTATTTTTATCTTGTACATTTGTAACTCTTCAAGTAATTTTACATTTTTTTACTGTAAACTTGCAACTTTTTCTCATAAATTGTGATTTTTAAATTTGCTACTTTTTTCTCCTAAATTTTCACTTTTTTTCTTATAAATTTGTGACTTTTTTTCTAGTAAATTTGTAACTTTTTTCCTCATAAATTTACTACTATATTTTTTGTAAATTTGTCACTTTTTTCCTCACAGATTTATGAGAAAAAAATGTGTGATTTTTGCCATAATTCTGCCTACGGCACCAGTGTCACTGAAACCTGCTCAGCCACATTAAAGCCACATGAGGCCCAGCGGCTTTAAAGCAGGTCAGCAGGTCGCCTGCTCGCCTGCACCACAGGTAAAGTCCACGTAGGCAAACACAGATGGGGCCAACATGGAACCCGCGGACAAACCCACACGGGACCCATAAGACAGCCCATCTTAAACCTGTTGTGGGGCCCACATGGACATGCTGGCTGGGTTGTTGCAGAAAAAAAAGTCTATCATCTAGTGAGACACTCTGCACTGTAGCATGGTCAAGTTAAACTGACAAAAAGACACACTGAGAAAGTTTCCAGGTGAGGTAAGTACCTTCTGCTACATCATCGTCAACCGTTAGCTTGTAGGTTTTGCCCCGACGCACCACCCGCACTGTATGCCATTCATTATCATTGAGCTTTTGCCCGGCATACAGGGTCTCTGGTCCCTTGCCTGAGAACAACGGTCAGTAACAAAGTTAAGGACATCCTGAGCCTTAAACCAAGCCTTTGATTCCCCGCCAGTTACAAATCATTGGGACGGATTCTGCAAGCTGCTCGAGAGTGTCAATGTGACTCTTTTTCTTTATTTAATGGACTGTTTTATAGTCTGGCTTCAATTTGGGAAACAAAGGTTTGGTTTAGTCAGTAAATCACACAGTAAGAAGGCACAGATTCACATGTCTTCATATCAAACAGCAGACTGCTATACTGCAGCCGTGACAGACTGCTTTTACTCATCATGGGGTCACAGAGAACACTTTCCTAACGCAGCAAACGCGTAGCGCGGCAGGGAGTCAAAAGTCTTAGCTTCAGAGCTAACAGTGCTACTAGGGAGTTAGCTTATCAAGCAAGGCTTACATTGTTGTTTTCTTTAGATTTCAGTCAGCCTAGCAGATGGTTGATGGTATATTTTGTGTTATTCTGCTTATTCTGATATACTTTCACCGTGATGCTTCATGGAGCTGTTAGCATTAGCTTGGCTAGGTGGTCAAAGGCAGTCGGTCTCTCGGGGGAGGGAGGGTGGCACACAGGCTGCCTGGCATTGGCTTGACTGTCGATCCAGCCAGTTGTTGTGACGGTTTTCCGTTTTCTATAAATTCTGTTCACCCCACTGAAATCCTTGTTCATCTACCGGAAAAAAGTGGCAAATTTATGAGACAAAACTTGAAAATTTATGAGAAAAAAGATGAAAATTTACAAGAAAAAAGGTAGCGAATTTACAGAAAAAGCTGCAAATTTACAAAAAAAAAGCTGCAAATACGCGAGATAAAATTTGAACATTTACAGGAAAAAAGTTACAAATTTATGAGAAAAAAGGTGAAAATTTACAGGGAAAACAGTTGCAAATTTACAAGAAAAACTGCAGATCTATGAGATAAAATTTGAAAATTTAAAGGAAAAAAGTTGAAAATTTCTGAGAAAAAAAGATGACAGTTTACAAGGAAAAAAGTAGCAAATTTACAAAAAAAAGCTGCAAATACATGAGATAAAATTTGAACTTTTACAGGAAAAAAGTTACAAATTAATGAGAAAAAAAGTTGAAAATTTACAGGAAAAAAGTTGCAAATTTGGAATCTGGACTCCTTGTTCATCGACCAACACTAGACCTCTTAGAAGTCATTTTTAGATCTTGTCAGAAGCAGCAATTGTTTGTTTTCACTCCCTTTGCTTTTCTTGCTTTCTCCTCCTCTCCCCCACCGCCCACCCCTTCCGACCACTTCATATCCCTTCAGTTCCTTCCCCCATTCCACCCATCAGGTCCAGCATAAGTAAGACAATTTAAATCAAGTGTTACAGTTATTATACAGCGAGAGGAGCATCTATCCAATCTAAGCAGAGCTCCTGTTTGTAAAGTAAATCTGTCTGGCACAATGAGGCAAACAGATATCTGTTCTGCTTGTCAACAAGCAGGACGGGACTAAAAAAAAGAAAGAAGGAAAGGAAGGGGGGTCATTTTTAGCAGCTAGCTAGTGCTGCCTTGGGCAACCTGGAGCCAGTTTCAACAATATTTTAAACTGACTTCTTTAATTTCCTTGAGGCAGTTTCAATGTTTGATTCTGATTTTAATAGCTCTTGTTCTTAACTTAATATATTTTATTGTTTTCTATTACTTTTTTTTTAAAATTGTTTTATTGCTTACATTCTTGTGCACCTTAACTTTTGTAACTGATACTGCCAGTGTTTCTGGACTCCATATTTCTTGTAGATTATGTTCATATCTCTATTTTTTGTACCTCGGCACCACTTCAAATCAGGGTTTCCTCAATGTGTTTTCCGAGAGTTTAAACTAAAATGAAAATTAACTGTTCACTTATTTGCAAATGCTTCTGTGCTTATTGTACCCCAGGGACCGGTCACTGAAAGCACACTCCTGTCCACCAGTGATGCTTTATTTCATTTATTTTTTTAAGACAAATTCACGTCAGTTGGCTCAGGCTAGGAGCTAGCCAGATTAGTGATTGAGAGAGAAATGCACTGAAACGAGTCGTACTGAGGAAGGCCACAACAGATGATTTGCTACGATATTGCAATAATCAAATAATTAAAGGCAATTTGACCAAAATATGTCACAAACATTTCATTAAGATCTGTGGGAGCTGTTAACATGTTGGGAAAAGCGATGACAGTGGGACCATCAAAGCATCCTCATTAGGTGTTTTTTCTGTATTTATGCCATAACATCTTTTTCCCTCACACTAATAAATAAGATACCGACAACCTTTTACCTCAAAAAGATAAAGACACCAAATCCCACCATACACCCAAGACAGGAAAGGTATAAATGCTGGAATGTTCTGGATCTTATGGAATTTTGTTCCCAGCACTTTGGAGAATTGAGTTGAGCGCTACTGCAAACTTCTCTCGTTATCTTTTTCAGAGTATCCTGAGCCTCACAAGTTACATATGGATCTGTTGAAATCACGGCAGGAAAACAACCCCATGGCCTCATTATGAGTAAAAGTAATTCACGGTGACTTGAGTTACGTGGTAAAAACAGCAGTAGATACTCTTTGCAGAGTTGCTGTGGTTCATCATTGCTAAACCTGCAGTGAGTTTGGATCACAGACTCTTATGACATGACAAAAAAAATACGCTGGTGTGCATTTTTTTGACTCTAGGTTTCTGGTGCTCTCCATATATCGCTAATTTGCCCTGAACAGGGAAAAAGCTGTGGTTATGTTACAATGCGACAGATCTTCCAATACAGCATTTCTGTTTTTGCATGTGTAGAGATTAAATACGCTGACAAAACGGAAGTGCAAAATCCCATTTGGCCTGTTTATTCAGACTGTGCCCTCCACGTTCACTGGGAGCTCTTGTAAAGAACAGTGAAAAGGTTAATCATGAAGTAGCTTCATCTCACACTGTAACCCGACCATCAATGATGGAGAGGCTCATTCGGGCCTGATGAAATCGCCCCACGAGCATTCAGGTCTCCTGACTGCTGATCTGGACCTGAAGCAGGGCTGACGATTTTTGCAAAATCATGAATACTCAGATCTCATAAATATCACTTTTCTCATAAATCTGCAACAGTTTTCTTAAAAATGTGTGACTCTTTCCTCATCAATTTGCAACTTTTTGCTTAAAATTTATGATTTTTTTTTTAATAAATTTGCAATTTTTTCTTGTAGATTTGCAACTTTTCCCCCTCATAAATCTGCCACTTTTTTCCTTAAAATTTAGTAACTTTTTTCTCATAAAAGTGCACATTTTCTCTCATACAGTAAGTCTACAACTTTTTTTATCATAGATTTGTGACCTTTTCTTATAAATTTTCCAGCTTTTTTCCTCATAAATTTACAACTTTTTTCTTGTAAATCTGGAACTTTTTGACATACATTTAAAACTTTTCAAACAAACCTGCAGTGTTTTTATTGTAAATACGCAACTTTTTTGACAAAAATTTGTAACTTTTTTCTTTTAAATCTGAAACTTTTTCTTGTAAATTTGCAACGTTTTTCCCCATGAATTTGCTATTTTTCTTCATAAATTCATTACTTTTTCGTCTTAAATCTACAACTTTTTTCTTGCAGATGTGTGACTTTTTTCTTCTAAATTTGCAACATTCATATGGACGCTGGTTTAGTTTTATTCTGTGTAACTGATTACATGTTCTTTGTTCATCTAGGTAATGGTTTAAGTTTTTATAAAGTTTTTGTTTTAAAGGGTTTGAACTCTTCTCTATTACAGATCTAGGGGCCCCAAAACACAGTCTTGCATCGCGCCCAGACTACCTATAGTGTCCCCCTCAATCTTTACTTTGGAGAAAAAGTTCGGTTTATAGCGCCTCCCCCCAACAGTGACATGAAATATCTGCCCATGCAAACTGTCAAACTGTTGATAAGCACCTCAATGAGCATAATACAGAAAAGTAATAATTAGTTTTGTTAAAAACGGATGTGAAATTTCTACGGCTGGAAGGCGCT
Organism: Pholidichthys leucotaenia; assembly: GCA_020510985.1. Lineage (NCBI taxonomy): Eukaryota > Metazoa > Chordata > Actinopteri > Cichliformes > Pholidichthyidae > Pholidichthys > Pholidichthys leucotaenia. Next base: position 409,919,254 of record CM035842.1, on the reverse strand, counting down.
GACCGGATGCTTACAAGGGTGGGACTTCCTGATCACTGAGGTCTCATTTTTGGGTAATTTTGGTCTCTGTTCAAACACCGCCTCACTGTGGAAATTAAGGTATCAACACATTATTACAATTCTCACATTATGAGAAACCACTGGTATTAACTATAATTTAAAGGTTATTTATTAAAACGCAGCTAAAGCAGAGTGATACATATTCGGTGAAACATCTGAGTATGATTATCAGGGAATATTGCCCAGTCAGAGCTAACTGTTGTATAAGGCTGTATTCACACCAGGATAGTCCGGGGGTCTCAGTTCGACTTGGCGGGGGATGGCGAGAATTTTCACACCTTCGTTTGGTTCAGTTTGCATTCACACAGCACTTCACTCAAGCGGACCAAACTGCCTGTCAAGCAGTTACAACAGCTGCTCGTTTGTGGCACTGTAGCCAAAGCCACCACTGACCAAGAAGAAAAAAATCTTGGTGAAGAAGAGAAATCCGGCTCATTTATTGGCCACGGCCAGTGTTATGCCGAGAATTGCTCACTTGCCAAGAATTGCATCCCATGCACCTAAACTATATAACACTACAGCCAGGCTTGTAACCATTTGTGCATTTTTAGAAGTAAAAATTGTTATTATCTCTTGTAAATTATCTTTAAATTATGCTTATTCGATGATGGGATGCAATTCTCTGCACGCGAGCAATTCTCAGCGTAACACCGTTCCCTTCAGTAAGGTGTTTATGCACCACAAACTAATAATGAAAAGCTCCGCTATCTGTATAAATCCCCCGTGCCGCCATCATGTCGCTAAACATTTTAAAAACATGGGTATTCTTGTGTGTAGCCACAAGCAGCTGAGAAATCTGGTTCTCAGACCAAATGTCTATCAGAGGCTGAATCTCCTCTTTACTCCTCACTACTCCAAGTCTAAGAGAGATTTTTTTAAACTTTTCTCCTCGGTTTTCTCCGGTAAAAGTATTTCTTGGTTCCGCACGGCTGTCTGTTATTTTCTACCCAAAAAGGAGGCTGAAGAACCAGGAGCTCTTCAGCTGAATTCTGAGCTCTTCAGCCTACTCAGAGTTTTTATCTGAATTTGCCGAATTCTTAGCAGAGTTAGTGCTGAAATCAGATAGAATAATTATAGTAGGGGACTTTAATATACATATAGATATAGATAGTGATTGTCTTAATATGGTATTTAATTCAATATTAGACTCGATGGGGTTTTCTCAGAAAGTAGGAAATTCTACCCATTAGTTTGAGTTGGTTTCTTTATCATCAGTTGCTGATATAGGGAAGTCTCTGAAGCCAGCAAATTGCTCACTGGATCTTGTTCCCACTGGAATACTGAAAAGGGTTTTTAATACTGTAGGGCCTGGTCTTTTGGTTTTTATTAATCCCTGCCTTAGTTCAGGATTTGTCCCACCTGCTTTTAAATATGCTGTGGTTAGGCCCCTTCTTAAAAAAAAAACAAAAAACACCTCACCTTTATCCTTCAGTTTTATCTAATTTTAGACCCATTTCTCATTTGCCCTTTTTAATCTAAGATTTTAGAAAAAGCTGTTTTTATACAGTTGCAATCTTTTTTAGAAGACAATTCTATTTTTGAGAAGTTTCAATCTGGTTTTAGATCTCATCACAGCACTGAGTCTGCCCTGCTAAATGTGCATAATGATATTATGATATCTGCTGATGCCAAATGCCCCGTGGTCTTAGTGCTGCTAGATCTTACAGCAGCCTTTGACACTGTGGACCATACTATCCTTTTGTCATGCCTGAATCACCATGTTGGCATCCATGGCACTGCACTTAAGTGGTTTGAATCCTACCTATCTAATAGAACCTTTTCTGTGATGATTGGTGACATGTCTTCTTCTAGTGCCTCTCTCTCCTGTGGGGTCCCACAGGGCTCTATCCTTGGCCGTATTCTGTTTTCATTATACACTACCGTTCAAAAGTTTGGGGTCACTTAGAAATTTCCTTATTTTTGAAAGAAAAACACTTTTTTTCAATGAAGATAACTTTAAACTAATCAGAAATACACTCTATGCATTGCTAATGTGGTAAATGACTATTATAGCTGCAAATGTCTGGTTTTTGGTGCAATATCTACATAGGTGTATAGAGGCCCATTTTCAGCAACTATCACTCCAGTGTTCTAATGGTACAATGTGTTTGCTCATTGTGTCAGAAGGCTAATGGATGATTAGAAAACCCTTGTGCAATCATGTTATGTCTGCAATGCTGTAATTGCTGCAAATGGAGGATTCTTTGACTAAAGCAAAGTTTGAAGGAAAAAAATATTATTTCAAATACAAATCATTATTTCTAACCTTGTCAATGTCTTGACTATATTTTCTATTCATTTTACAACTCATGGTGGTAAATAAGTGTGACTTTTCATGGAAAACACAAAATAATTGTCTGGGTGACCCCAAACTTTTGAACGGTAGTGTATATGCTGCCACTCCGGTCAATAATAGCCAGGCACAACATGTCTTTCCACTGTTATGCAGATGATTTGTAGCTTTATACCTTTGAACCCAGAATAAACTAACTCACAAAGTGTTCTATTGGACTGCATCACTGACATTAAGTTGTGGTTAAGCCAAAATTTTCTCCACTTAAATGAAGAAAAAACAGAATGTATTGCATTTGGGGATGCTGTAATGGCTGGCATTGGTACCCTCTCTTTAAGGCTCAGTTCAGCTGTCAGAAATTTGGGGGTGATTTTTGACAGCCATTTAAAATTTGATAAACAGATTGACAATGTAGTCAAGATGAGCTTGTATCAATTACGTCTGTTATCCAAAGCCAAACCTTTCCTGAGCCGTCATGATCTTGAGATAGCCATCCATGCTTTAATCACGTCTTGACTTGATTACTGCAATGCACTTTATGTTGGCATCTCTCAGTCTTCTCTCAGCCGCCTTCAACTTGTGCAAAATGCAACGGCCCGTCTTTTGACCAACACACCTAGGCGAGAGCACATTACTCCGATCCGTTTTTCACTTCATTGGCTTCCAGTCCATTTTAGAATTAATTTTAAATGTTTGCTTTTTGTTTTTAAAGCTCTTAATGGCCTTGCTCCAGTTTATATGTCTGAGATTTTGACTGTGATATTTGTCTTGGCATTTGTTTTTATTTTATTCTCATTTTTAGGTATTTATTCTTATTTCTTTGTTTATGTTATTTGTTTTTAATGCTGTTTAATTTTCTGTAAAGCACTTTGGTCACCTATGGGTTGTTTTAAAGGGCTATATAAATAAAGTACATTACATTATCTCCATCAAACATTGGACCTTGTTCTGACATATGGCACAGAAATAGAAAATCTGCTAGTGGCTCCTCATAACCCTGTACTGTCAGACCATTGTCTGTTAATCTTTGATTTTACTATTTCTGACTAATTGGCTCCTAAAGAAAAATATTACTACAGTAGATGCCTCTCAGATGATGTTGTTACCAAATTTATGCAGATTGTTTCCTCTACGCCATGTGTCAACACAACGGAAATAAGCTATAGACAGCTTGCTCCTTCTGTAATTGATAGCATGGTAGATAGTGTTACGGCTTCTCTGCATCAGACTCTAGACATGGTGGCCCCTTTAAAAAAGAAAAAGTCTAATCAGAGATTTCTAACTCCTTGGTTCAACACAGAAACTCATAGTTTAAAACAGAAGACTTGTCAATTAGAAAGAAAATGGCGCTCCACTAATTTAGATGAAATTTATTTAGCCTGGAGAAATCATCTTTTAATTTATAAAAAATCTCTTAGAAAAGCTAGAACAAGTTATTATTCTGCATTAATAGAAGAGAACAAGAATAATCCCAGGTTTCTTTTCAGCACTGTAGCCAGGCTGACAAAGAGTCAGGACTTTTGTCTATCCTAGCATTTCCTTAGAGCTTACTAGTCAGGATTTTATGAACTTTTTCAATAATAAAATTTCATCTATCAGAGATAAAATCAGTCAGATTCTTCCCACCGTTAACTTAAATACATTAACTACTACAACTCCTTCAATTGATATCTGTTTGGATGAGTTTACTCCAATTGACCTTTTAGAGTTAGATAAAATAATTTCCTCATCCAAGCCTTCAACTTGTCTTTTAGACCCTATTCCTACCAGGTTATTTAAAGAAGTCTTCCCATTTATTGGTAGCTCTATTCTTCAAATAATCAATTCTTCATTAACATTAGGCCATGTACCGCAGGCTTTTAAAACTGCTGTAATTAAACCCTTATCCAAAAAGCCAATGCTGGATCCAGGAGTTTTAGCTAACTATAGACCAATCTCTAATCTCCCTTTCATTTCAAAAATCTTAGAAAGAGTTGTTGCTACGCAATTATTTGACCACTTGCAGGGAAATGGTTTATTTGAACAGTTTCAATCTGGGTTTAGAATCTATCATAGCACTGAAACAGCCTTAGTCAAGGTCACTAATGACCTCCTGATCGCATCTGATAATGGACTTGTTTCTGTACTTGTCCTTTTAGACCTTAGTGCAGCTTTTAATACTATCAATCATAATATTCTACTTGATAGATTAGAGCACTATGTTGGACTTAATAGAACTTCATTGCAGTGGTTTAGATCTTATTTATCTGATTCATGTCAATAATGAATTTTCTTTCAACTCAAAGCTCAGCCATGGAGTTCCACAGGGATCTGTGCTAGGCCCTACTCTTTTTAGTTTATATATGCTTCCGTTAGGTAACATTATTAGAAAGCATTGTATACATTTTCATTGTTATGCAGATGACACACAATTATACCTGTCAATGAAGCCAGATGATAGTAATCAATTAGCCAAGTTAGAAGCCTGTCTTAAGGAAATCAAAGCTTGGATGACTTGGAATTTCCTGCTATTAAATTCAGATAAGACTGAAGTCATTCTTGTTGGTCCAAAAGACCTTACAAATACCTTTCCAAATCAAACTCTTAGTTTGGATGTGGTTACTCTTTCTCTGAATAGTTCTGTGAGGAACCTTGGAGTTATTTTTGATCAAGATCTGTTTTTCAATTCACATATTCAATTTGTTTCTAAGACTGCCTTCTATCATTTGCGTAATATTGCCAAGATTAGGAGCATCTTGTCTCAGAGTGATGCTGAGAAACTGATCCATGCTTTTGTTAGCTCTAGATTAGATTATTGTTACTCTTTATTATCAGGTTGCCCTAAAACATCTTTAAAAAGTCTTCAGTTGATCCAAAATGCTGCAGCAAGAGTTTTAACAGGTACTAGATAAGAGAGATCATATCTCTCTGGTTCTGGCCTCCCTTCATTGGCTTCCCATAGAGTTTAGAATTAAGTTTAAAATCCTTCTTCTCACTTACAAAGCTCTAAACAATCAGGTCCCTTTTTATTTAAAAGATCTGATACCTCCTTATTATCCTAACAGAGCACTACGCTCCCAAAATGCTGGATTACCTGTAATACCTAGAATCTCCAAAAGTACAGTGGGAGGCAGAGCCTTCAGTTATCAAGCTCCTCTCCTGTGGAAGATCTCAATCTCTGTTTTTAAGAATAGGGTTAAAACCTTCCTTTTAGATATAGCCTACAATTAGGGAGGGATCATGTGTTTCTGAACCCTCCCTTAGTTATGCTGCTAATAGGTTTAGACAGCCGGGGGACCTCCAATAATGCACTGGGCTTCACTCCTTTCTTCACTCTCAATGAAATATTTTTTTTTTTTGCTGGTCATTAACATCTGTTTGTTCTCTCCCATAGACTGAGTCCCCATCGTGCTGTTTGCAGTCTACATGTCTGTTCTTTTCATCTTCGCTATCTCCTCACCCTCCCAGCCAGTCGCAGCAGATGACTGCCCCTCCCTGAGCCTGGTTCTGCTGGAGGTTTCTTCCTGTTAAAAGGGAGGTTTTCCTCTCCATCGTCGCCAAGCGCTTGCTCACAGGGGATTGCCTGCTTGCTGGGGTCTTTCTGCAGCTGTGGGGGTTTCCCCTACAGTTGAAAGTGCTATGAGATGACTTGTGAAATGGCGCTATATAAATAAAGTTGAATTGAATAGAATTGAATCGGGGCGTTGGATTTATTTTACCCACAGATGTCTGCCACGGAAACACACATGGAGTTTTCAACAGGGACAACTTTTTCAGGTGAGTGACAACTTTGTCTGTCTGCATCTCACCCAGACAGTGAATTCATGTCTTTTCATGTATTTACATTGAGTTATAATGTAATTGTGCTGCGTGAAAAGTTTGCCCATTCGTGTTTGATGTGAAGGCACCTTTACAGTAAACACCACTTTCTCTTCTCACTGTGTGTTGCTGTGGTTACACAAACGCAGAGGGGTACGTTCACCTTTTGGTCTGCTGGATACTCCGTTTGCATTCACATGGCAAGCGAAGCACACTAGACTGCGTTGCAAGCAAACAGAGACCCCCCCTTTTCAGAGGGACCAGAGTTCGCTTGTTTGGTGCTGCACCAGAGTTCCAGGGGCATTCAGATGGCGCCAAACGAACCCAACTATCCACGGAATACATTCTTTGGTCCTTTAGTTCGGACCAAACAGTGGCCGTGTGAATGTGTCTTAATACTCAATGTATCATGAAATCTCAATACATATCACAATTATATCGTATCGTGAGGTGATTCCCACCCCTAGTGCTAACCAGTTTCCCATAGAAAATGACTATAACTTGACTCTAAGCTGAAACAATTCATTTTTCCAGTTAAGTTGATTTTCATTTTCAAGGTGGCAGATGAACTTTCATTCCTAATAATAAATGCTGCCACCTTAAAAATGCAACTCAGATTACCCTAAAAATAAGTGCTGCCACTCTACATTTAATGTCTGACAACATTAAACTGGACTTCAGTATCCAAAAAGTGTCACAACAAATTAACTTAAATAAAGGACAAGTTCAGCTAGCGTCAAGGGGCTATGACATTTTACAGTGTACAGAAGACCCAGTCAATACTAGGACATCTCAAAAAATTAGAATATCATAATTCAGTCATTTAAAGAGCTAAGTCATGATCATCAAAATTTATATGTAAATGTAATATAAAAATTAAGTAATAATAAAGTAACTTTTTGAGATGAACAAGTATGTTTTGTATGTGTTTTTGTTGAAAATAGTAATGTCCTAAATTTAATTTTTTTCAATTTGACATTAAATTTTAAAACCATTTTTCCAATATCAGATGAAGCTACTTCACAAAATTAAAAAAGGAATAATTTTCTCACAAATTTAACTAATATTTACAATGGGGGCAAATAATGGTGGAGAGAACTATGCATATACTGTATAGATCTGGACTTTCAAAGGGTATAAAGTGTTTCAACTTAAGGATAAAGTCAGTGACCATTTAATAATGATCTCATAATTACCAAGGGCACATTTTTATAGCTGCACCATTTATTTAGACTCAAAGCTGGCACTACCCCCCCCCCAAAAAAAACATAGTTGAACATTTGAAAACTTTAATTTGTACATAAAAAGAGAATGAAATTTTAATTTGAATGTATTGCAGTGAGGGCAAGGGAATGTCAACATTTATGTGAGTCACTGCAAACAGTTTAAATCTGGATGCTATATTCATATTCACTATAAATATATTACATTAGACTGTGTGTCCAGAGAGAATTTCGTTATTACAATAACCACCCATTTATACACTACCGTTCAAAAGTTTGGGGTCACCCAGACAATTATTTTGTGTTTTCCATGAAAAGTCACACTTATTTACCACCATGAGTTGTAAAATGAATAGAAAATATAGTCAAGACATTGACAAGGTTAGAAATAATGATTTGTATTTGAAATAATATTTTTTTCCTTCAAACTTTGCTTTAGTCAAAGAATCCTCCATTTGCAGCAATTACAGCATTGCAGACCTAACATGATTGCACAAGGGTTTTCTAATCATCCAGTAGCCTTCTGACGCAATGAGCAAACACATTGTACCATTAGAACACTGGAGTGATAGTTGCTGGAAATGGGCCTCTATACACCTATCTAGATATTGCACCAAAAACCAGACATTTGCAGCTATAATAGTCATTTACCACATTAGCAATGCATAGAGTGTATTTCTGATTAGTTTAAAGTTATCTTCATTGAAAAAAAGTGCTTTTCTTTCAAAAATAAGGAAATTTCTAAGTGACCCCAAACTTTTGAACGGTAGTGTATATGGATTGGGTTGTACAATTTGATAAATAACTGTCATTGCGATTTTGGCCACAAGTATTGAAATTTGTCATGTGACATTTATTAGGGCTGGTCGAGTAACTGAGTCAGTTATTTCGTTTTTCCCCCCTCTCCCCTGTTTTGTGTACATGTGTTTTCATGCACCACCCCTTTAAAATGTCTCCTCCCCATGCGGTCTTGTGACTCCGCTTCATCCAGTTTGCAACTTGGCAGCAGCATGGAGGAGAACATGGCGGAAACATTAAAGCAGCTTACCAAAAATGAATGCAGCGTCACTTTAGCACAGTATAGCTTCAGGGAAGATTGAGCCAAAAGTAAGTTACAAAGAATTTGTGATGCCATCACAAACACTGCCATAAAAAGGGTTAACATTAATGAAATATTTGGTATTTATAATAAGAACTGAAGTTGATTAAAAGATTTATGGAAAAGAAAGTAGCTAAAATATTAACATATACTATTTTTATGGTGTTTTTGAAGAGGACACATTTGTCCCTTAATGGTAACAACCTAACAATTTTTAAAGTCAGACACTACAAAAAAATATCCATCAAAATCAGTATTGTTGCTAATCACTGACATATCCAAGATGCCATTTTCTTCTTCTTCTTCTTCTGGCTGCTCCCTTCAGGGGTCGCCACAGTGGATCATCTGCCTCCATCTCACCCTATCCCTTCATCTTCCTCTGGAACACCAACCGTCTCCATGTCCTCCTTCACTACATCCATGAATCTCTGTGGTCTTCCTCTTTTTTTCCTGCCTGGCAGCTCCATCTTCAACATCCTTTGTCCAATATCTCCACTATCCCTCCTCTGCACATGTCCAAACCATCTCAGCCTTGACTCTCTTACTTTGTCTCCAAACCGCTAGAGGTGGGAATCATGAAATCATTTTTAAAATGATTTTTATCTATCAACTTCTTTTTATTCCATTTTGTTGTGCAGCGCTCTGTGACTATCCACCTTATTCCTAGCCCCCATGATGCCTTGCATGAATTATTTGAGCAACTTCCGGTACTAGTTTAGAATGTATGGTTGTCACTGAAACGGGACACTTTTCCTTGTTAAAAAACAATGACTTCGGCATCAAAAATGCGGGAACATGGCCTTTTGCACCTCAAAAACAGTAATATAATCATACCACTTCCCACGACCATGGAGGGATGAGAAGATGACCTTAAAAAGTGGCCTGGCAGACAGTAGCTCCGTTTGTTAGCTCCGCTGCTAAGATGCTAACGTTGTGAACAAATAAAAGCTCTGAGATATATCAATGTCTCCACCGCAATAAAGTCAGACGCATTTTATTAAAAGATGTTGGACATAATCAGATTTACCTCAGAGCAGATGTAGAAATCTAGTCAGAGCCACAAAGATCCACAACACCGTGCTTGGCTGTCATGGTAAATACAGACAGCTGCAGCTGTTTGTTTTACCCCCAAATTAAAACGCTCATGCTGCTGTCATGCCATGAATGCTTGTTATTTAACTTAACACATACACACCTTTTCTGACAATTGTTCAAAATTGTATTGATCTATATTTTATGATAATTTAAAAATTGATGCATGCTGAAGCTGCTAATATCAAGCCCATATTGTTCCAAGGCAGTGCAACAAATGCAACCCCCCCCCCCAAAAAAGCTATTTGATATCTTTCTTAAATCGTTAAGCCTTAGGAAGCAAACTGTTACTATTTTGTATTTATTATTTTAGTTTATGCAGCCTTGCATCTGGTGACATATATGATGCATAAACGTCAGATGTGTGACATTCATGCAAGTGAAAACATGCCTGGTGCTCTTGTGTCTGTCCTGTGTCTGGACCACCGATCACACCGACAGTCCTTAGTTTTCAGTGCATGATCTATGCATTGCTGGTGAGAAGCCTCCATTTAGTCTATGGCACAACCATGAACGCCAGCAACACGTACCAGAACATTCAAAAAATACAAAAACTACAAGTGCTGAAATTAACTGCTACTTGAGCGCAAAACACGTATGTGGACTATACATTAAAATGAATTTGAAAAACTTTTAAAAACGCTATTTTAAATGCTCCACTACTCCAGTCTTGCTACCGAAGTCCCGCCCGTAATCGTTCCTACAGCGGCACCCCCAGGAATAAGGTGGATACATCTCTGAAAAGCATTTCATAAATAAACTTTACTTACTTGATGCTCGGAGAAAAAGCTCCATGCCGGTGTCTCTTTAGCTTACTCGTTGCTAATGCTGCTCCGCAACATGTGTCCGAGTGTTTTTTCTTTTTTCATGCAGCACTTCTTACAGCTTGTGTGTCATGTCAAGGTCTTTCCTTCAATCTTCGTTATAAAAGCCAAAAAAGGCCTGACATTTGAGCTAACTTTGAGCTAACTGCGTCCTAACTTTCAAAGCTGGCTGCAAATCTCCAAGACAAGCTATGACTTCCCTTAAATGGGTGTTTGTTTTGCACCATCTAGTGGACTGAAAACGCTATTGATTAACTGATAACCCAAAAGTATATGTGTACGCATTTTTATAACAAAAGATCGATCCGTGCGTTTATGGATTGATACATTGTCGCCAGTGCCAAGTATCGCAATCCATCACTGAATCAATCTTTCTTCCCACCTCTACAAACCACTCAACCTGAGCTGTCCCTCTGACATATTTATGTCACAAATCACTCCTGTCATTTGTCTCCACCCACTCCACCCTGCCTGCACTCTCTTCTTCACCTCTCTTGTGCATTCTCCATTGCTTTGGATGTTTGACCCCAGGTATTTAAACTCATCTACTTTCACTACCTCTACTCCTTCCATCTTCACCATTGCACCTGTCTCCCTCTCATTCACACTCATGTATTCTGTCTTGCTTCTGCTGACGTTCATTCCTCTTCTCTCCAGAGCATACCTCCACCTCTCCAGGTTCTCTTCCACCTGCTCCTTACTCTCACTGCAGATCACAATGCCGTCTGCAAACATCATGGTCCACGGAGACTCCTGCCTGACATCGTCTGTCAGCCTGTCCATCACCATGGCAAACAAGAATGGGCTCAGAGCTGATTCCTCATGTAATCAAACCCCCACCTTGAATCCATCCGTCACTCCTACAGCACACCTCACCACCGTCTCGCTGTCCTCATACATGTCCTGCACCACCCTCACATACTTCTTTGTCACTCCTGACTTCCTCATACAGTACCACACTTCCTCTCTTGGCACCATATCATCTGCTTTCTCTAGATCCACAAAGACACTGTGCAACTCCTTCTGACCTTCTCTATACTTCTCCATCAACACTCTTAGAGCAAACACTGCATCTCTAGTACTCTTTCTTGGTATGAAACCGTACTGCTGCTCACTGATTGTCAACTCTTCTCGTAACTTGGCTTCAAGATGCCAATAATCCCTCCAAGAAAAATCCACTTTGCATTCAGATTATTATAATAATAATAATTGTAAAAGATATATTGATATAAAAGATTATTGTAAATATTACAAATTTTGTGTGTGTGTTTTAAGGAAAGTTTTGTGATGTCATCACAAACACCAGCATATAAAGGGGTAAAATTCTGAAATTAAGTAAATATTTAGTATTTAAGATCAGGACTGAAGTTTATTAAAAGATTTATTAAAAAACTAGGAAAAATATTAACAGGCTATTTTTGTGGCATTTTTGAAGAGGAGACTTTTGTCCCTTAATGTAAAAATGTAATTTAGTGTTAAAACAGAGTAATATGGGATTTTTGTTTGAAATATCAAAATTAGGTAAAAAAAAAAAGTACACACCTTTGCCAAATATGATATGTGAACTATAATAACCACCGCGAAGTTATCAAATGCCTTATGAGAGTTAAAAGTAGACACAGTGGGAAAACTTCCATTTGAAAGGTTAAAGGTCATACCAGGCTGGGCAATATACTGCTTCATAATTTCCCACACAGTTTGTACTTTGAAAGTACCTCCATGCCACAATGTCGCTGAAATAACAGCTATGATGGTGCCACACAGATTGTCTTTAGCTAAAAGTACCGGGCGACAAGAGGTGCAGAAAATGACTTCACAGGAAAACTGTCAAAATGAACTCCGGGAAAAACCAAGTTTCAGCAGGAGAACCGCTCCTCCGACTGGCGGCACCTCACAGCCAGAGTTCCCCAGCCGGGACACACATCCACCATTCACAACTGTTTCCACACCTTGTACCCTGACGGTGTGTGTCGTTTCTTCTGAACTCTTATCATGAATCACGTGTGTGATTTGTTGGGGACAGATTAAGATGAGGTGGCTGTGTCCGCTCGGGACAGTGAGTGAGTGTGTGTGTGTGATTATCACAGAGAACCAGGGGCCCCATTGGGACGGTAGTGTGCAAGATAGTCTCTGCAGCCCTATGGCATCACGAATGGCGGTACTAACGCATTTGCGTGTGCCTTCCTGCCGCCTGGGTTGTGTCCCCAAGCCATTTTAATACAGTCGATATGACCATCCGTCTCCTAATGGCAGAAACATATACTCACTGCCAATGAAAACGCAACACAATTTTTGGATAAATATCTTTGGGTGCATCCTATCTGAGCAGTAATAGTGTTTGTATGACTCCAAATACGTCCAGAACTCATTTTCAGTGGTTGTACTCACTGTCACCACTCACTGCCTTTGAGATCTGGCTTTACAGTCTTTTTGAGCCCATCGTTTGTTTGAGGTGCTCAAAAGTCAAAAATGGGTGATTTTAAGGAGCGGCCATCTTCCCTGTATTAAGATGAACAAAAATACATGGCAGGTGTTGTGAAATCTCCACGATGCCACGACTGTGGCTGCGTTCCAGTAAGACCATGCTCGTCCACATGCCGCCCAAGTCACCAGAGAGTACCTGCAGCAGCAGGACTTTGATGTCCTTCCTTGACCTTCTTAGTCTCTAGATTTATCCCCCATTGAACATCTGTGGGATCAACCCGAGCGACATGTTTCAGCCAGAGGATCGAAACTGCAGAACAGACAGGAACTAAACTGGTCGCGGCTAAATATCCCCCAGGTCACCAGACGGCTCGGGAGGTCTATGTAGAGGCGTATTATTGCCTGCATTAATGCAAATGGAGGCCATATTCCATACTGAACTTTGTTTTTAAGACGGACATTTTGTTGATTTTGGAAAGTCAGAGTGCTTCTGTTTAGCTCAACTTTGAAAACTGTTGACACACAGATTTTCACTTGACAATCGAAATAATTTGCATCCTTTAATTGACCATTTCCATGAAAATTATTAAAAATATCAAACTTTATTCTAGAGTGTTGTGCTTTCACTGACAGTGAGTATACTTCCATCATGCGAAGGAATATAGTTAAATAGATGCACTTCACCGTAGAGAACGGGAGTGGAGGAGAACTCGCCTTCAGAACAACGTGGACTGACTGGCCCCAATGAGAGAGGAATAATGAATAAACAGCCGTTCAAAAAAATGAAATCGAAGTAAACGGTTCAATTAATTGCGATGTTGATTTAAAGTCACATCGCCCAGCCCTAATTTTGATTGTTTTTTTGAATGGTTTTCATGAGTCTACTTGCAAAAAGTTGCAAAAACCACAAAAATGTACATTTGTACTGTATTGTTTACAAATAACCTTCATATCAAGTCAAAATCACAGAATTTTGTGTGATTATATAATTGCAGAGACTGACATCATAATTATGATTAATTTAATTGTGCAGCCCTATATATATATGTGTGTGTTGGTTACTCATATGAGTGGTCAGCTGTTGCCATTCTTTTTTCCTATAAGAAATACTGGACTTCATATCTGCTTTTTAACACAACACTGTACGCATAATGAACCACTTTATGCTATTACTTGTGTTTAGAGGCTGTTACTGATCATCCATGACCCTAAGAAATGTCTACAAACTGAGGTCTAAAGAAAGTATTTCAAATGTGTTCCTTCCATTGCTGCATAAAGAATAAAAACACGGTGTGTATTGTGAAAATGAGACTGGACAGCGATACAAAAAAAAGATGCTGTCACCACTTGAATTGATTATTCCGTCACCCACCACCACATCATAGGCTTAGGGAGAAAATAAAGTTACAAAATAAAATTTAAAAAACAAAAACAAAAAACAACATCAACATAGCATCAACAAAGAAAGCAAAAAAAATGAAACTTGAGTGTTAACTTACTGGAGTTACAGTTTATCCTGATACAGTCTAGATGGGGAAGAATAAATGACAGATGAAATTGCATCCTTCAAGGTTACTGCTGCAGACATCCAAAAACAAGAAGTCCACCCTTCCGGGGACGCACACATGCAAGGAGGCAGCCATTTTTTTCTTTGTTCCTCATTTGGTTTAACATTACTCTTTGCAAAGTCAATTCAACTTTTACATATGGTGATATTCAATAAAAACCAGGCATGGATTTATACTCGTGTGTTCATCACAGGAGTTTTAATGTATGCTAACAGCAAAATGGCCACTTGTGGTACCAGCTACATGGGTGTTCCAGTCCAACACTGAACGTCTGCTTTTAGATTTAAAGGATTTGCTTCAAATATCCCCTTTGAAAAATTAACAAAGGGCTTGCTTTTTGTTTTCAGTTGTTTTCTGCAGGAGACAAAGAGCTGCGGCATGCAGCTGCCAAGGCTAGCGAGGATTGGTCACCATGTGGCTGGCGGTTTCATGTGCCGTCAACCGCAACAGAAAAGTGGGAGCAAACAGCCGCGATCCAGTCAGCACCAGCACCGTGCAGAGGCACAGGAACCCCACAGCCGTCAAATCGTACAGGGCTAGGCTACGTGTGTCGCTACGTGCTACGGCTAAAACATAAATCCATTAATATTCAGATTTGACAGAGGAAAATTAACGTGAAATGTGTAAAATGGCAGGATCACTGACCAATTAGACTGCAGATGTCTTTTTAAAATCCTTCATTCCTCACATGAGCTAATGCAGTCAAGGAGAAGCTGAATCAGTAGCTGAGCTGACTCACACGGCTGAAAGTCTGCAGTTTTATTTGCTGGACGAACTTTCTGTGAGCGATTTAAATTTTGGTGGGACATCTGGGCTCACAGCCAGCTGCAGGTTTTGCTGGGCTCTGTTCTCGGGCTGTTCGCCTGACGGGCCGCAGGCTTAAGGCCTTTGAAGGGGTGAATACCATCTTTTGACAGAGCAGGATGGAAGATGGAGGTGACAGGAAAACAATCAAAAAAAACAAAACTAAGGCACAGATTTGAATAAAAGATCCCAAAAAGATAAAAGACACCCAGAAAAACAGAAAAGGTGACGGAGGATGTTGGGAATGCCGGATGTAGAGATGGAAATGGGGGTTTGGTGGCATGGTGGAGGAGTGGGTAGCAGTGGCGCCTCGCAGCTAGAAGGTCGCCGGGTCTGAGCCGATGGCTTTGGGCCCTGAGAGCTTAGGTGGAGGGAATAATTAGCTGGGTCAATGTGCTGAATTAAAGCAGATCTGTGTAATGATCCTGAAATGTTCAGACTGCGCAGCCCAGCCAGCCTGTCCATGTGGGCCCCACCACAGGTTAAACGGGGTTGTCTTATGGGTCCATGTGGGTTTATCCACAGATTCCATGTGGGCCCCATGTCCGTTTGCCCACATGGACTTCACCTGTTTTCCTATTTTCAACTCATTTTCTCATAAATTTGCTTTCTTGTAAAATTGTGACTTTTTTTCTTGCCAATTTGTGAGTTTATCCCATAAATTTGCAAAATTTTTCTTCTAAATTTGGAACTTTCTCAAAAACTTCTTATTTTACTGTAAACTTACAACTTTTCCTCATAAATTTGTGACTTTTTTCTCATAAATTTTCAATTTGTTTACTCATACATTTGCTACCTTTTTTGTTAATTTTCAACATTTACTAATTTTTCCTCCTAAATTTGTGACTTTTTTCACTGTAAACTTGCAACTTTTTCTCAAATTTATTACTTTTTGCAAATTTGTCACTTTTTCTTATAAATTTTCAATTTTTTTCCTCATAAATTTGTGACTTTTTTCTTGTAAATTTGCTAAATTTTTCTCTTTTCAAGTAATTTTACTATTTTTTCTTGTTGATTTGCAACTTTTTCTCCTGTTTTCACTTTTTTTCCTCACAAATTTGCTACTATTTTTTTGTAAATTCGTCACTTTTTTCTTATAAATTTCCACATTTTTTCTCAAACATCTGTGACCTTTTTGTGTAATTATGGCTCCAGTGTTACTGAAAGCTGCTCACCCATTTAAGCCCATGTTAAGAAGATCGCCTGCTCACCTGCACCACAGGTAAAGTCCATGTGGGCAAACACAGATGGAGCCAACATGGAACCCACAGACAAACCCACATGGGACCCAGGACACAGCCCAGTGTTAACCTTTGGTGGGGCCCACATGGCCATGCTGGCTGGGAAGCCATGTGTTCTTTCAGTGAACTGCAGAGCTAATCTGGGAGAAGTTCACACTTCTCTGTTGGTCAAGAAGTGGAGGAGCAGTACGGTACAGAAAAACCTTTCTTTATAGTTTCTGACAGAACAGCTGGTTGGACAATACACTAAAGCTGATCCAGGCTCATTCACGCTCACTCTGGGTTTGGTGAAATCACCCCAAGAGTACTCTGAAATCCCGATCATTGACCTTGAGCACAACCTAGATGCAGATCCACTGGAGGATCATTGTGCGTGAGTTTGCCAAACACTGGGACAATTGCTTAGGCGGAGTAACGATTTTCGTGAAATCATAAATGCCCAGATCTCCTGACCTTTGACAGTGGCCTTGACCTTGAAATGACCCTGGATGCAGACAAACCTGATGATCATTGTGCTCGAGTTTGTATTAGGGCAATTGCCTAGGAGGAGCAGTGATTCCCATGAAAGACAGATAGACGGAAGCGGAGCAATCACAATGAGCTAACCAGATTTCTGCTTTCCCTGCAGAAATGCACATTGCACCAATGAGATTCGTTGTTTTACCTGATGTCACTTCCAGGTGAAAATGATGAGGGAAAAGAAACCACTCAATTTTAAAAAGGAACACCATTATTTAAGGACGAAATGTTGCTTGAGCGCAACAAGGAGTTGCGCAACGATGATGATATGCACAGCAGCTGACATTCTCTTGGAAAGATTATACGTTGGTACAGAAAGCCGCTAATGTTATGCTGAAAAGCTAGCAGAAACATTGCATCTGATAAACTTAAAACACTTGGTGACATTGTTGTGAGTCAACCCCGTGAATGAGCTTGGGGCTAGCATCTCCAAACTGCTCCACTGTCAGTCAAAAATATTGCCTTTAGTGGCCAAAGTGGAATGAAAGTGGAACTCTGTGTCCAACATGTCATACTGGATGGGTATGCGGGGAAAAATATTAATGTGCAGCATTTTTCGCATCACAACAGAATTTTCTTCAGTTTTTTTATGCTTTTGTGGCATTTTGGTTGTCGTCAGACTCATGGGGAGTTCTTCTGCTTGTGTTAAGCTCCATCTCAAAGTAAAACAGTAACTTCTGCCAGTCCTTTACCGGGGACTGGAGAGCCAATCAGGACAGACTATCAGAAGTCTTTCCATGAGAAAGACACTTTCTCATGGAAAGACTGATCCAAGGTCCACTAAGAGTGCTCAGATCTCCTGACTGTTGACCTTGAGCACAGCCTGGTTGCAGACTCACTTAAGGAACATTGTGAATAAGTTTGGTGAGCATCGACGCAATTGCCTAGGAGGAGTAACATTTTTTTTTAAATTACATAAATGCCTGGATCCCATGACCTTTGACCTTGAGCACAACCTGGATGCCAACCCACCTGAGGATCATTGTGTGTGAATCTGGTGACCATCAGGGCATCCTGTGGATGGACGGATGCCGTTGGCTTTGCTGGAATGAGCTAAAAATGCGGTTGTTGATAGATTTGAACAAAAATTTTTACACAGATCTCCTTTAAGGGGTTAGAATACTTGAGAAGCACTTCAAGACAGAATCAGTCTTATGTCATTATTGTTTAGAATGCTCTATTTAATGAAGATGGCTTCATCAGAGCCCTCATATTTCTGCATCATAAAGGTAACTCTGCTTGTTGTGCTATAACTGTCTCAGAAGTTCTATAATCAAGACTAAGTTTTACTGTTAACAAATCAATTAACTGCATTCTTCCACTCATAAAAACCTTGTGGAGGATCATGGGTAGCTGATGCGAAGACTGAGGTGGGGTGAGAAGGAGAGGAGAAGTTACCACTCTACGGTAAAACCATCTGACAGTGAAGGTGGAGGGTGTGGAGGGCAAAAATGGGGGGTGAGGCATACGATACCTAGGTTGACCGTGAGTTTGACCCGGCTCCCGTCCAACTCCAGCCGCAGCGTGTCGGCCGAGTCCCGGGAGGTGGTGGCCATGAGGAGGCCGTAGGCCCGCTGGGAGCGGAAGCGGAGGGAGACGTCCTCGGCCTCGGTGTGCATGATGGTCGGCATCACCACCTTCATGTACATGCTGCCGTCGTAGGAGAGGATGGAGGCTTCTGTGGGACAAAGCCAGGGGAGTCTGGGGTTAATATGTGAAAAAAGGCAGAACTGTCCCCCCAGTATCACCACAGACCTTTTGATATTATATTAGAGAACTGAAACAACAGGACTTTGAACAACCAATTCTAAGGAGAAATTTTTTAAAAAATCATGTAGATTTGAAACTTTTTTCCTCAAAAATTTCTGACTTTCTCATGAATGCGCAATTTTTTCCTTGTAGATTTGCAACTTTTTCCTCATAAATTTGCAATGTTTTCCTCAATAATTTATAACTTTTTACTCCTAAATTTGTTACTTTTTTCTCAAAAATTTGCAACTTTCATTCATAAAATGTCAATTTTTTCTTGTTAATTTGCTACTTTTTCCTGTAAATTTTAAACTTTTCTCTCATAGGCTTCCAACTCTTCTCATAAATTTGCAATTTTTTTCTTGTAAATTTGCATTTTTTTCTTTAAAAAATTGTGACTTTTTTCTCATAAATTTGCAATTTTTTTCTTGTAGATTTGCATTTTTTTCTTTAAAAAATTGTGACTTTTTTCTCATAAATTTGCATTCTTTTTCTTCTAGATTTTCAACTTTTTTCTCATAAATTTGCAACTTTTCTTCAATTTTTTTGACTTTTTTAAATTTCAACTTTCTTTCATAAATTTGAATTTTTTGTCTTGTAATTTGCAACTTTTCCTGTACATTTTCAACTTTTTTCTTGTAGACTTCCAACTTTTTTCTCATAAATTTGCATTTTTTTTCTTGTAGATATCCAACTTTTTTCTCATAAATATGTAACATTTTCCTCAAAAATTTGTGACCTTTTTTGTCGTAAATTTGCTACTTTTTTCTCAAAAAAATTGCTATTTTTTTCTTGTAGATTTGTAACTTTATTACTTTATTTATTGCACTTAATTACAGTAATATTCATACCTGCAAAAACACACAAGAAGCCGCCTGTATTCTTACGACAGTGATGACCCAAAACCATGACTGGCTGAATAACTCATGTCTCCTACTAAACACTAAAAAAACTGTTTGCATGATGTTCACCAAACAACAATCAAATATTACAAACTCAAACATCTTCTTAAAAGGGGAGGAGCTGGAACTAGTCAAGGAATTTAAGTACCTCAGCGGGATTTTAGATTCCTCAATAACCTTTCAAAAACACATCAAAGAAATCTCAAACATAATCAAATTCAGTCTAAGAAATTTTAAACAAATTACACCATCACTGACAGTTACTGCAGCCAAAATGTTTCTGCATGCAATGATCTTCTCACACATCAATTACTGCTTTACTAACTGGTCACTCACTGATGTAACCATAATCAAACCCATTGAATCTTTATACAAAAAAACCCATTAAAATCTTTGATAAGAAAGATCCCACATATCATTGCTGTCACATTTATAAGCAATACAGTCTTCTGTCTTTTGAAAATTA
This sequence comes from Pholidichthys leucotaenia, assembly GCA_020510985.1. NCBI lineage: Eukaryota > Metazoa > Chordata > Actinopteri > Cichliformes > Pholidichthyidae > Pholidichthys > Pholidichthys leucotaenia. Next base: position 409,899,192 of record CM035842.1, on the reverse strand, counting down.
TACAACTCTCAAATTCACCTGATGAATTTATAAAATATGAAATGGCTATGCGCACCCCCCCCCCCTCCCGGGAGGCAAACTGACAAACTGAGAACTGTCACCGGTACAACCACCAAAGCAATCACTAGAAGAGACCGTGAGGTCCCCCACAGATGCACCACATTTGCTCAATCTGTGCTATCAGTGAGGGGCACCAAGATCTGGAAAAAACATACCACCTGCGATCAGAGAACGTACCACACTAAACACTTTTAAGACACCTTATAAAAATTGGCTTTTCAACAACCAAAACTGTACCCATAACTAGTGGTTGCTCTGCGGCATACGCATATATATGTGCCCGTGCGTCACACACATATGCCCCACCTCTTGTTTGTTGCTGTTTGTGTAACTGTGAGGTGCTTGAGTGCATGTGTGTGTACGCACATACAGCACTTCACTCGTGTGACATTTGAATCCTTTGTTTTGTAGCACCTTAACTCTTGTACTTTAGCATATACACTTTGTACAGTTTCACTGCAGTTGTTCTGTTCGTGTATGATTGTTTGTGTGTTTTTGTTACCTGCCGGGGGACTATAGATGCAAATTAGCAATATTGCTAAATCTGGCATACTTACATTTGTATTAATGTCCATTAGCATGTAATGTCCCTTTCAAATAAATATTAAACTAAACTAAACTTATTCTGAAAAAAAAAATTGACTTTTTTCTCCTAAATTTGCAACTTTTTCCTCAAAAAATTGACTTTCTTCTCAAAAATTTGCAACTTTCTCTTATAAATTTTTATTTTTTTCTTGCAAATTTGCAACTTTTTTCTGTAAATTTTCATCTTTTTTCCCATAAATTTGCAACTTTTTCCTTCTAAAGCTGTTTTTTTCTCTCAAAAATTTGCTTTTTCCCCTGTAAATTTTAGACTTTTTTCCAAAATTTTGCAGCACTCATCTGAATGCTGGTTAAATGTTTATTCTGTATAATTAAATTGTAATTTGCAACTTTTTACATTTTTAAATTAGCATCTTTTATCACATTTTCACCTTCATTCATTTGTACCGAATTTCCATTTATACATTTGTACCTCATGCTAAATTGGTGAATACCCCCCATCCCTCTTATTTAAAAAAAAAAAAAAAAAAATCACATAACCGATCATAGGAAAATAGAAAGGTTAGCACACAAAAACTGCTCACTCACATTTAGGAAAAGAAAAAGGTGATTAACCACTTGCGCTCCGTTGTTCCGCGGGCGGGCAAGTCTCTGCGTCCTATGATGCACGAGGGCGTGCGAGAGCACGCTCGTGCGCCCTCGTGCGCATGACGCATGATAAGGATATTGATGGTGATGGTGTAGGTGGTGTGCCCTCCAAGCGCCACTGAAAAAAAAATCTGCAAACACAGCCGCGAACAGATTAGTTCATCTGATTGACCTCTCATTCGACTAATAAGAGCCTTGAATTGGGTTTCTGAAACCTTGAGGAGCCAATGAATGAAAATCTAGGAAGGAGGACCCGCCTACTGTGAACGCAGGAGCCAATTGAAGCACAGAAATTCTGGCTGGGTGAAGCAATATTTACTGCTGCAGAAGGACTCTGTACGAATCTCCTACAGACCCAGGCTCACCCAGCAGCATGGAAAACACCCACAAGTGGGACCTGCACTCATTCCAGCAGAATAGACGGAGGCCGACGACAAAAGTCGTAAATCATTCGCCAAAACGGCAATAATGGAATTATGTTGATCAGGATCCACGAGCGGAGCAGCGTCGCGTTCGTCTGACGCGTGGGAAGAGCTGTTCGCCGCGACTCTGCTGCTTTGAAGAGGTAAGGTGTTATAAGCTAAATTATTATTTATCCCTGAAAACTGTAATCCAAAAATGACTTTTGACCGATCGGTAAATTAGAACTGTACTGCTCACGAAATACGAAGTGCGTGCGCCGCGATAAACGGTTCATTTGCTGTGTTCGGACCGTGAAGGGCCCCCCCCCCCCGCTCCTCTGTCCGAACGCTCCCCAGTCCGCTGGGGGAAGCATATCAGTCTATTCCATCATGGCCCTCTTCTGTAGCGAGGGGTGGGGGGCGTTCACGGTCCGTTCACGGTTCCCCCCACACACACACACACACAGTAGCGAGGGGGGGGGGGGGCCGCTGTGAAAACATGCAAGGAAAAAAAAAAAAGAGTGTATTCCGTCATGTAGCGAGGGCCGAATTTGGTCCTTGGTAGCGGGGGGGGGGGGGGGGGACGACCCCCCGCCCACACACACACACACACAGACACAGCCCTGAGTGTGACCTTTCATTAGAGCCTAAAATGAAGATTCTACATTGAATTATTCAAAAGTTACAGACGTTTTTCCAAACTGTGCCATTTGGCACAATTTGGCACAGTTCCATAACGCCTGGGAACAGCCTGAGAACAAAGCTGTGTAAAATATTCATTTTTTGTGGTATTGTTACCAAATTTGGATCTTAGCTGGATAACACTTGGTTCTACATTTCTGTTGCATTTTCCAGCCGGATCGGACAGCTGTGTGTTATTTACAAGCATTTGTATCCAAAAAAACACTGTGTCCAATTTTTTTTTCTTCAAGTTCAGTATGTTTAGATGACTGTAACTCAGTGGCCGGAGCACGTAGAGAGATTATGTTTTTTTTGCCAAAAAATTCAAAGTGTTTTCTTTTAAATGAGACCAACCCCATGAAGATGCTGCAAAGGGTTGAATAACAGCTTTCGATTTACTTTGGGCACGTTTTTTTTGGCATTTTTAGGAAAATTGCCCGGAGTGCAAGTGGTTAAGCTTAACATTAATCCTTGCTGTGGAGCATCCAGTCATCTTGTGGTTCAAGAAACATTTAACTTGAAGACTTCCAGTTAGTATTTAAAGTTCATCATGGCACAGAAACGGTACCAGTGAAGTTCTGCACTGATCTTTGTTCGTAGGTGTTCCACTGAGCTCTGTATTAGGTCCCATATTTTTTTTAAAAGTTTTCCTCTAAGTAATATTAATAGAAAACACAGTGTATACGTATTAGCATTGCTTTGCAGATGATACTTCACTGTATTTATCAATAAAACCAGAGGACAGAAATCAATCAGCTAAACTACAGGCATGTCCTAAAGCAGGGGTCTCCAACCTGGGGCTCCTGGAACATTCAGGTTTCTGTGGGAAATTTTCTAATTTCACTTCTTAATTGGTCCAAAGATTAACAAATAATTTGTCATTGTTGTGCATGTGTTCTGTAGGCACCCTTGCACTCATGCACAACAACAGCAAATTATTTGCAAATCTTTGGACCAATTAAGAAGTGAAATTAGAAAATTTCCCATAGAAACCTGAACATTCCAGGAGCCCAGATTGGAGACCCATATCCTAAAGACATACAGTAAAAGCTGAGATGGCCTGCATTTTTTGCTGGTAAGTTGAAACAATAGTGGGGTAATTTGGCTAAAGTATTTGGTTAAAAAACTGCATGGTGTGTGAAGTTTTTTGCAGATGTATTTTTCCCCCACAAAACCATTGTTGTAAGTGTTTGCAAATGGTTGTAACATATGTTGCTAAAGTTCCTTTTGGTTCGCCAAGCAGTGAAAACTAGCAACTGTTTATTTACCTTTTGTTCTTATTAAAGACAAAAATAGAAAGGAGACGTTTTTACCTTCTTTACATGTTTCGACTGTTCACTGCAGCCTTCGTCAGAAGTGTCAGCTGATTGCTGCCAGGTGTCATTTTATCAGCTGATTTTCACAGGTGGGGCCAGCCCAGCAGACCTGTCAGATCCACCGAGCCGGCTCTGTTTTCCGCCATTTGATGGTCTCTGGATAATGTGGTCCCAGGTGTGGGAGAGCATAAAGGCCCCTCATCCCTTTCCCACACCTGGGACCACATTCTCCAGAGACCATCGGACGGCGGAAAGTGGGGCCGGCTCGGTGGATCTGACAGGTCTGCTGAGCTGGCCCCGCCTACGAAAAAAAAGGACTCAACACAATAAAAAGTGCATTAAGCAAGAATTGTGGAGAAATATATTTTAAAAACATAAATTAAAGTCCACTTTTTCTGTTTGGTCATGTTTTTAACAATAAGGGCTATGTCTTTGGCAGGATTTTTTATAGGAGCTACCTGGGATGTTGAGAGCAAATTTTAATGCATTCTTCATATTATTGTGGATGACATCTCAAGTGCTGAAACAAATTAGTGGTACTGCTGCTACCAAGACAACAGCTTGGCTTTGCAACATAATTTGCACAAAACTGCATTTTGTTCAGTTTCCACCTCTGAAGTCCACTGCCAGACAACGGAGCTGGTGCTTTTTTTCTCCTCGAAATTATTTCATTCAAGATTGCTTTCCACTGCAGCCTGTGTGTGTGTCGTTTCATTTTTTCCCCTTTCCCTGCGGTCTGCCAATGTTGCCAGATTGTGCATAAAAAAACAAGCCTATCTGTTCAATGAAACAGGCTCAAAAGAAGCAATTTCTAAAGAAAAAATTGCAGGAAAAAAAAAACAGACCTGGCAATGACCATGATATGAAACACAGTGCGGGGAGGGGCGAGGGGGAACGAGTGAGTGCGACTGTGTGAGAGGAGAGAGAAGCTTCAACTGGACAAACTAGAAAAGCACTCGGAGAGCGCAGACCTCCGCCAAGCGCCACAGTTCCCCCCATACAGTGTTTGTGTGTACGTTTTCAGATTCCTTGACCATGAAAACATATGACTAGCAGTTGGATTCACAATGATAGGATTAGTGGTTCAGTAGTAAAAGCATTACCTCATTGGCGGAGGTAATAAACTGAAGTGTTGGTGTTGTGTCCATCTCCTGCATCTGCAAAGTGCCAGGCTGTGAGCGTTTTCATAGATCACTGAAAGCAGTACTGAGGGCTTCACTGACGGATGCAGACTGGGTAGACAGGTTGCTGTGGGTTTTATTGGGTTTGCGCTCCGCGGCCAAAGAGGATTTGGAAGCTTCCCTGGCAGAGAGCTGTTTTTTGCGCAGCCACTATGGCTGCCCGGGGAATTTCTGCCAAATAATCCGGCGGCGGACAGCTGCCCGTCTCAGCTTTTGCAGCGTAGCGCAAACACAGGCACGCTGCCGGGCCCTGCCCACCACTGTTTTCCGCGTGCTTGTGTGCCTAAAACTTTGAAGAACGCGGAGTTTGTGTTCGTCAGACACGACGAGCAGCGCCCTCTATTACCCCTGCACGCATGTTGAAAATGGCCCTATCTCACAATGTTAAAAAATCCTTTAAAAAATTCCTGTATCCAGACGGTGATCCGGATCATCCCCAAAATTTAATCAGTTCTTCCTTGTACCATTTCCAACAACGCCTGAAAGTTTCATCGAAATCCGTCCAAAACTTTTTCAGTTATCTTGCTAACCAACAGGCAGACAAACAGACAAACAAACAGACAGACAGACAGACAAACAGACAAACGCTGGCAAAAACATAACCTCCTGGCCTGCGGCCTGGCGGAGGTAATAAATGCTGACAGCTTGCACTGCCGTGACAATTTATGCTTGATATTTGTGATAAAGGCATTGTATCGCGCATAGTAGAATGTATCGATATAATGAACATATTGGTGTATCACCCAGCCCTACATGCACAGACGCAGATGAATGCACAGCAAATGTGTCAACAAACTAGGAAAGAGAAATGCTGAAGCAGTGTCGCTGTCCATGGTGCTGGAATGCCAAAAGCCCAGAGAAGCAAAAAGGGGAATTTTAAACCCTTTCAAACCTCCTCCTTGTGAAATTTACTGTTTTCATTTTCTGCTCCATGCATAATCCTCCAGGATTTATTGGTTTGGCTTCCATTGTGGGGATCAAAAAGTGCTGATGTAATGTCAAAAAGTAAAGGACATTTAACACAATTTAAAACAAAAAAACTACTGTGTGCCATGCTACATTTCCTTGACACATGGTTTTGTATAAACTTTTTCTTGCTTCAGTGAAAATAGGCTGTTCCGTCTCAACTTCAGTCCAAGCAGGAATAACAAACTCTAATATATCCAATGAAACTGACAGTGTACGCCCAAGAAAGGAAACAAGGAGAAATGCGCAGTCAAGAAGCAGGTCCAGAATGCCAGGAAGCCTCCACAAACGCTGACCTTTATATGAGCATCACCTGACGCTGACCTCAGCTGACCTACGCTGAGTATTCGTTTGCTTAAGTTGGCCGAAGTTGGCAACCGCTGCACATACGCTAGCCTAAGCTGGCAAAAGTTTGCTCCTGCTAATAACAAAATGACTGCAACACTAGCAAACGTTCGTAAAAGCTGGATTAAAAAAAATCCTGCTCACGAACGTAACTTCATCAAAGTTTGGACTCATTTCTCTGATTTTCAAAATGTCGGTAAAACATGGGTCCAAACGTTGTAGTGTGAATCCACCCTTACAGCTGTGAACAATCCAAGGGCAATTTACTTTAGACAGGGAGATTTAGCTTGGAAAACCTGCTTGTTTTAGACTATGTCGATTGCTGTAAGTAGTTCAGCCCAGGTGCTCCTCATTTAGAAAGTGGTGGGTCGTTTCAGTTATTCCTCATGTGTAAGCTTTACCTTACTCTCTGTTATTTCACAGTAGAAGATGGATGGCTAGTTCACAAGTTCACCTCACATGTTAATAATTTTACAAAATGATTATCACATGTGTAGAATTAAGCAAGAAAACATCACTTAGAAATTAACTCTGTCAGCAGTGCACTGTCAGCATGTTCCTGCTATGAGCACTGGTTCAAACTCCTCCTGTGCATTATAACAATGCATTACTCAAAGGGTTAAAAAAAATCACGTCTTTGTGTCGTAAATCTACTCCAACACATGCCCAACCCAAGACTGACTTCACTCGAGTCAACAGTGACTCAGCTAATCACCTTCATGATCACCTCCCCAGTACTGTGTACCTCCACCTCATTCAGCCTAGGTAGAGTTTAATCAGAGCAGATCGACCTTCCTTTGCAGTCCAGGCCCCTGGCCCTCTTTCTCAGAAACACAAAGCGATGTTGGTGAGGGCGTTGGTCAGAAACAGATTCTGGTCTTCCCTGTCATACCGGTCTTTCACATCCAGTGTCAACAGCTGTAGCATAGTAAATGCACACTTTAAACAATAGGCTCTGCCATTATTACCTTACCACTCCATCTGTTATGAATGCTTCATCTATCTTTTGCTAGATCTCGCTGCAGTAACTCCTACAAATGTACCCTAAACACACCTATGGGATTTTCCCTTCAGGGCCCGGTCTCTAGCTCCACATCAATGATCGGCCATTTACTGCTTCCTCGCATTCTGCCAGCATCAATCAGATTACAGAGATTATTTGTCCTGTCACAGTAACTTAATTTGATAAATGATCTAATAATGTGCTGAGACATCATGTGTCCTCCAAACGCCCTTTGGTTCCCTTTAGAATGCATGAGCAGCCATCTGCAGTTTTGCCAAACGGCCACAGGGTGGAGACACAGTCCGTGTGTCTGCAGGACGGTTTTGGGGCCGCAGGACGACAGAGCTCCTCAGCAGATGCAGAGGTCCGTCTTCTTCTTTTGAACTCAAAATGGACAAATTAAAACTAAATAACACAAAAATTGATCAAATAAATAATAAAAATAATAAGAACTGGAACTGGGTCTGAATTTTACCCAAACGTACCCGCACCAAATTAAGATAAATCATCAAACTGATCTAAACCTTAAACCCACAAATGAGGTAAAGCTTAACAAAATTTTATCATCTCTGTCAAGTTCCAGAGCTAAGGATATTCATGGACTAGGCACTGTATTCTTGAAAAAACATAAAGATATTTTAATAATTCCAGTTACAGAATTAATAAATCAATCAGTATATGAAAAGATCTTTCCCGATGCATTGAAACCTGCCATTGTAACCCCCACACACAAAGCCAGAGCCAAACAGGAAATCAGTACTTATAGGCCGATAAGTATACTTCCTGTCTTGTCAAAAGCCATTGAAAAGGTGGTAGTAGACCAACTGGAAGAACATCTTGAATCTGCCCAGCTGCTGCATCCCATGTAGGGCTGCAACTAATGATTATTTTGGTAGTCAACTAATCTAACCACTATTTTTTCAATTAGTCGACTAATCACAATATCATTTCTCATGTCCACCATCTCTGCTTGCTGTTGGGACTCTGGTGCATATTTTACCTCACCCACTGTTCAAGCCTGCACACCTGTGAAAATCACCTTGATGTCAGTCCCTGCTTTAATAGAACATTTTATAAGCAGTTTCCAGAGCAAAATACAATTACCCATGAAACACACATTTGAAACTGAAGGTTGTATGAATATAATATAACTGAAGGTTATATATCAGTTTATCACAGACAGCATAATGCCTAATGCTAATTAAACAATTGATAAAGTATCTCACAACTGAATTACTGATCTGCTCCAACCCACAAACTAATATTAGGTGGAAGTTTTCTATAAGTGCATTTTTAACAATATACGTAATTCAGAATATTCAATTCAGTATTCACTGCACTTGAGCGTGATATTTCAAGCTGTTTGATTTAATTTTGATGATTATGGTTGTAGGTTTTTATTTACTAAATTACAAATTGGGATATTCTTTCATGTATATTGACCCATCATTGAAACCACTACTATGTATGCTTTCCATGATCCTTGGGCCATTTTCTCAGTTGTGTGTTCTGCACTCTGCACTCTTATGTACATAGTTCCACCCGTGTAGCCACTGCCATACCTCTGTATATTTACATAATCCTGGGCTATTTTTATTTTTATTTCAGTGGTGCATTTAATCGTGTGTTCTGGAACCATGTTTTATCTAATCCTTTTCTCATACTTAATTGCACAGTAGCCTGGTGGAGCACTCACAATGTCATTGTACTGTACAATAACAATAAAGTCTATTCTATTCTAACCCAGATGCACTAATATTCAGAATGAGGGCCAATATTAACGAAGATGAAAGAGATGGCGACTCCTGTAATTCAGTCATTTACTGCATTAAACACATTAGCCATGACTTAAACAGCTCAGCCCTCAGCCACCAGAGAGCTTATTGTCAAACAGGTAAGCTAACACAGACAGCACGTACTAACAGGACTGTCATTTTTCTAAAGCTTGAAACAGTTGGCCATTGAAAATAAGCAGCACTAACTTTCTTTACTCACTAAAACTTACCAAGCAGAAGCAGACATTAATGTCATGGCTTCCGGGAGCCATCATTTCAGATGCTCATGCATCACTGTAGAGCTGCCATGATAGGAAAGGTCTGCCTTGCAAAGTCTGCATTTTACTTGTTTCGGGGGGTTTTTGTGTGCTTTTTTTTTTTTTGTTTTGTTTTGTTTTCTGTGAAATGTTCCCATACTATAGAAAGTTTGGGTCTGCTATTTTTTAGCTCTGCTTCTAGGTTTTATCCTTCCGCTTCTCCATGCTGTGCTCCTCTCCTTCTTCGCTGGAAATTGTTCATGCATGCCGGACAACAGAGGGACCACTGCCCACAACAGTTCCGGTCATGCATTACAGTTACAACTGAACATATCCGCGACATGCATATAAACTCTATAATTAAACGATTTGTCAACAAGAAAAATCTTTGCCAACAAATTTTTATTGTCGACTTTATCAACATCGACTAATCATTTCAGCCCTAATCCCATGCAGTTTGGTTTCAGGCCAAACCACTGAATGGAGACTGCATGTTGTTACTTTATTGAAACGGTTAAAGAAAATCTGGACTGGGAGGGGGGCATCTTTTCAAACTTGCGTAAAGCCTTTGATACAGTCGATTACTCAGTCCTCCTTTCTAAACTATCAAGATATAAACTGTCCATGAATATCCTTAGCTGGTTAAAATCTTATCTATCTCATCACTCCCAGTGTGTGCGTATAAACAACACTGTATCCCAATCAAAGACATGCACCATGGGAGTACCACAAGGTTCAGTTTTAGGCCCACTGCTGTTTACTTTGTATATTAATGATTTGCCATCAGTATGTGAAGATGATATAAAAATTCAGATGTATGCAGATGATACAGTCATCTACACACACAGAAAGGATGCCAAACAAGTGGCTGACAAGTTAATGACAGCAATAGAGAAAGTGTCAAAATGGCTTAATCAATCATGCCTCACCCTGAACATAGGGAAACCAGCTACCATGTATTTTACCAACAAACAAAATCATACGCACCATCTGAGTATTACTGTAAATGGAGCAAATACAGAAAATGTAACAGAGTAAGTATTTTGGCATCACATTAGATCCCAAGCTCAGCTTTAAAAAGCACATAAAACAGATGAGCCGCACTCTGAAATATAACCTTACAAACTTCCAATGCATCAGAAACTCACTTACTCTAGAAGGATCAAAAACCATTCTGAATGCCATGATTGTGACACATTTCTCCTATTGCATCTCATGCTGGTCACAAGCCAACAGTACGACTCTGAAACCCTTGGAATCCCTGTATAAACAAGCCATCAAAATTCTGGATAAGAAGACACAACAGTATCACCATTGTGGTATACTTGCTAAACACAAGATGTTAAGCTTTGAAAATATGATCATGTGTGCAAATATATGGTTTGTCTTTAACATTATCAATGGTTCTGCACCCCCACCTCTTCAGACTTTTGTGTACCTAACTTCTGAACAAAATACCAGAGTAACAAGGACATACTCCTAGGTGGCATTGTTGCACCCTCCTACGTAAAACTGCTTTTGGACAATCAGCCTTCTCATACAAAGCTATAATGGAATGGAATAAGCTCCCCACTGCTTTGAAAACCATAACAAATTACAGATACTTTTCCACAGAAACTAAAAAAATTGATTTTAAGCAATCAAGCCTGTAAGCATTGACTCTCTCCCTTAAATGGGATTTGAAATTGTACTCTTAAATTGTTTTTATGTGTGCTGTTTTCTTATCTTTTTATCGTTTAAACTTACTTCCTGCTTGTTTCAGGGACAACAGATTTTGAAACTGGACCTGAATTGTTTTTTATATGTTCTGTTTTTCTTTTAAATCTTCTTGCCTGTCTCTGGGACTACAGATGGAAATTAGTGAGAATGCTATCACCTGGTACAGAGCATGTTTAACCTGTGCTTAATGTTTTTCTGTACATGGTCCCTGACAAATAAACTAATAAACTTTAACTATAACTATAAATAAATAAAAATAACATTTTTATGTTCCCTGTGGACACACAGCCTTGAAACAGACAAAACAATGCAGATTTCACATGGCACCCCCAACCTTTCTGGAATTAGGATTGTAGTTACCCCCCCCCCCTGTTTATTTACTGTACCATGAAGGTATGACAGCCACAGACCAAAGAAACATTATTGATGTCCTTCATTTAAAATCAAACTTAGTTCTTAGCTTGCTTTTTGTGTTTGACACTTAAAGGTTTAGCCCAGAACAAAGTTTGATATCGGTATAATAATAATAATAATAATAATAATAATAATAGGGGCAGTGCGGTGGCGGAGTGGTTAGCACTGCGGCAGCACAGCAACTCACTCTTGGCTGGGGGATCCTGGGTTCGATCCCAGCCCCCGACCAACAGTGATCTGTGTGGAGTTTGCATGTTCTCCCCATGTCTGCGTGGGTTCACTCCGGGATTTCTCCGGTTTCTTCCCACAAGCCAAAAACATGCAAGTTAGGTTAATTGGCATCAAACTGGGGATTCTAAATTGTCCTTAGGTATGACTGTGAGAGTGAATGGTTGTCTGTCTCTCTGTGTTGGCCCTGCGATGGACTGGCGAACTGTCCAGGGTGTACCCTGCCTCTCACCCAAAGATGCTGGGATAGGCTCCAGCCCCCCTGCAACCCGAAAAGGATTAAGCGGAAGAAGATGGATGGATGGATGGATGGTAATAATGTCATGATCTGAGCACAGGGGTTCCCACCGTGTTCAGTCTCTTTGTCTTTTTCCGTATTTGTATATGTGTTGTATTTTTGAGTTCTTAGTTTCCTGTCATTTTATCCTTGGTTGGTTTTCATATATCTTGTATTGTTTTGGAGTTCTACTTATTCTCCTGTTTACATTCATCACAGGTCACCACTGGAATCCTCTTCCACTCCTCCATGACGACATCATAGAGCTGGTGGATGTTAGAGACCTTGCGCTCCTCCACCTTCCGTCTGAGGATGCCTCACAGATGCTCAATAGGGTTTAGGTCTGGAGACATGCTTGGCCAGTACATCACCTTTACCCTCAGTTTCTTTAGCAAGGCAGTGGTCGTCTTGGAGGTGTGTTTGGGGTCATTATTATGTTGGAATACTGCCCTGCGGCCCAGTTTCCAAGGGGAGGGGATCATGCTCTGCTTCAGTATGTCACAGTACATGTTGGCATTCATGGTTCCCTCAATGAACTGTAGCTCCCCAGTGCCGGCAGCACCCATGCAGCCCCAAACCATGACACTCCCACCACCATGTTTGACTGTAGGCATGACACACTTGTGTTGGTACTCCTCACCTGGTTGCTGCCACACATGCTTGACATTATCTGAATCAAATAAGTTTATGTTGGTCTCATCAGACCACAGAACATGGTTCCAGTAATCCATGTCCTTAGTCTGCTTGTCTTCAACAAACTGTTTGCGGGCTTTCTTGTGCATCATCTTTAAAAGGGGCTTCCTTCTGGGATGACAGCCATGCAGACCAGTTCAATGCAGTGTGCAGCGTATGGTCTGAGCGCTGACAGGCTGACCTCCCACCCCTTCAACCTCTGCAGCAATGCTGACAGCACTCATACGTCTATTTTCAAAAGATAACCTCTGGATACGACGCTGAGCATGTGCACTCAACTTCTTTGGTCGACCATGGTGAGGCCTGTTCTGAGTGGAACCTGTCCTGTTAAACTGCTGTATGGTCTTGGCCACCATGCTTCAGCTCAATTTCAGGGTGTTGGCAATCTTCTTATAGCCTAGGCCATCTTTATGTAGAGCAACAATTTTTTTTTTCAGATCCTCAGAGAGTTCTTTGCCATGAGGCACCATGTTGAGAGAGTGTGAGAGCAATAACACTAAACTTAACACACCTGCTCCCCATTCACGCCTGAGACCTTGTAACATTAACGAGCCACATGACACCAGGGAGGGAAAATGGCTAATTGGGCACAATTTGGACATTTTCACTTAGGGGTGTACTCACTTTTGTTGCCAGCGGTTTAGACATTAATGGCTGTGTGTTGAGTTATTTTGAGGGGACAGCAAATTTACACTGTTATACAAGCTGTACACTGACTACTTTACATTGTATCAAAGTGTCATATCTTCAGTGTTGCCCCATGAAAAGATATAATAAAATATTTACAAAAATGTGAGGGGTGTACTCACTTTTGTGAGATACTGTATTTCATATTCCCCAAGCTGCAGAGGCGTAAAGCTGAAGATGAAGCCAGGTGAAGAAGAAGCAGACTGGGCTTTGTTTTGTCATGTCCGGACCACTTTGAACCCAGTTCTGTGCTTGTGTCTGTGTGTGTCTGTTGGGGGACTCTGTTCCTCCCCACAGGTCCCAGCACCACCTGTCAGGAGGACTCGTGCGCCAACATGGGGATCTGCATCCAGCAGTGGGAGAACTACACTTGCGACTGCTCCATGACCTCCTACACCGGAACGCAATGCAACGACCGTGAGTAAAGACTCAAATACGCACTGATGTTCCTGCCTATAAAGCAGAGTACGCAAATGCAACAGGCCCCCATCAGCCACTAGGGGTCACTAGGGGTCTGATGTCGGCCTGTCATAAATTCTCTTGTGAGTTCTTTTTCATAAAAGCCTCATAAATTTTACGTTTTTTTTTCTAATAAATTTTCATTTTTTTTCTCCTAAATTTTTTAAATTTTTTCTTATAAATTTTCAACTTTGTTGTGATAAATTTTAAATTTTTTTCTCATGTATTTTTATTTTTCTCATAAAATTTCAGCTTTTTTCTCAAATTTTCTTTTTTTCTGATAAATTTTCAACTTTTTTTCTGATAAATTTTAATTTTTCTCATAAATTGAAAATGTCCCATGAAAAGACATGAAATATTTACAGAAAAGTGAGGAGCGTACTCACTTTTGTGAGCCACTGTATATCTATACAGGTCATCCTTTATTTATTTTTAGTTGTAGTTTATGATGTATATAAAGTTATTTAAGCAATTTTTAAAAGTTTTCTAGGTAATTCCTTTTCTGTTTTCTTACTATTCTATTATGCTGTTGGTTTGGTTGATGTCATGCTGCTGTTGCACCGAAATTTCCCAGTTTGGGATCAATGAACTCCATCCATCCATCCATCTTCTTCTTCTCTCGTGTATGGCGTTCAGATATTCAGCTTGGTGATGTAAAGCCACGCCCTTGTCTCAGGGTCCACTTGAAAGAGGCCGGCCTGTGAAGGTGGTCTGTGCAGCCTGCAGGTGGTGATGCTGCGGTCAGCAGTCTGCTCAGGGTCCCCACACTCGCATGCTGTCCTGTTTGCCAGGCCCTACTTCTTCATGGTTGCTTCGAAGCAGCCGACACCCATATGTAGGCAGTTCAGCAGAGCCCACTGACGGCGAGGAGGAGCCATTCCTTCTAAGCCATCTCTCGGTTCCCAGATGTGGTGGTGAACACGTGAGGGCCCAGATGACTCCCACTCCTGCTTCCAGGATGCTGCCAGCCAGTCACTTGTTGACTGGTTCTCAGGGATGGGGCAGAGCAGCTCTTGTGCTGCCTTGTTGTAGGGGTGGCGGGACTTGAGTCTGCTTGGGGGGCACAGCTGCTGTTGTGATATTGTGTAGGATATGCCAGTCGTGTTTCTAGGTTTTCCTTGCTAGGGCAAGGGTAGCAGCCTTTTGTCTGAGACCAGGTGGGGCGATTCCTGAGAGGACTGCCAGGAAGGAGACATGGCTGGATCTTAGGCAGCCTGTTATGGTCCTGAGTGAGTTCTTAATGGCAGCGTCTACCTTTTTGACATGTGGGCTTCTACACCATACACAGTATTCTGTCTATCTAAACGAACAAAAAAGTAGCAAAAATATATGTACATAAATTGAAAATTTACAAGAAAAAGGTTACAAATTAATCAGAAAAAAATTACAAATTTATGTGAAAATAAGTTGAAAACAGGTAAACTCTATGTGGGCAAACAGATGGGGCCAACATGGAGTCCATGGACAAACCCACATGGACATGCTGGCTAAGTAGCTGAAGCTAGCAGTTAGCCACACATTCACATATGCTTCTGTGCTTATTGTACTCTATTGACCAACCACTGAAACCGCACACCCCTGCGCACCAGTGATGCATTCCTTATTCATCTCATTCTCTGAGAAAAAATTCACATTAGTTAGCTCAGGCTTCCATGCTAGGCACTCTTAGGCTTTAAAGAGACATGCACTGAAACAAAACTTTCTAAGCGTGGCTGCAAAAGATGATTCACAATGATGCTACAATAATTACATATTTAAAGAAAATTTGACCCAAATACATCACAAATGTTTCGTTAAGGCTGTGGGAGCTGTCGGCATGTGGGAAAACGTGCAGTAAATGGAACTTTTAATGTTTACAGCTCAGTAACCAATTATCTTGTGAGTGAGCAACAATATATTTAATGATCCTCAAAAGCCTCGGCAGCATCTGTTTTCTTTGTTCACTTGGGGGTCCACACGCCGTACATGTGTCTGAGTCCATGCTCAAGTGCGTTCCGGAATAAACGGCCGTGTTTGGTCGGAGGGACGCCCGCCACTGGTGCCTAATTGACAAGGTGTCAGATTACAGGCGCGGTGCAATAAACGCAATTTAGATTCTCATTACGGCTCTGAGCCGGGCTGTCAGATTTACTCTGACATGTCATATTTCTTGGATGTGCTGGCGTCTGCGCACGCGCAATGAAGGGTGGCATGAATGACTGACACACGGTACGGTCTCTTGGTTGAACTGCCAGTGCAAGACCACCCGGTTTGATGGGAAGATGCTAGAATCTGTTCAGCATATTGGTGCAGAGAGAATTTAATGTACAATAAAGAGAACATTTTCTCCAGAGTAAAGACTGAGTGGGACACTACAGGGAGTCGGGGACCGATGTAAGATTGTGTTTTTCCCCCTTTTTGTAACAGGGAAGAGTTCAAGCCCTTTAAAGCAAAAACTTTATAGGAACAAACCTGAGTCATTGTCGAGATGAAGAGGGAAAATTTAAGGCATTACACAGAATAAAAACTTAACCAGCATTCATATGACTGTTGCAAATTTAAAAGGAAAAAAGTCACAAATTTTACAAAGGAAAAGTTACAGATTTATGAAAAAAAAGTAGTGAATTTATGAGAAAAAAATGTGATGTGTGCAAATTTACAAGAAAAAAGTTGCAAATTTATAAGGAAAAGGTTTTCAAATTTACAATAAAAACAATGCAAATTTATGAGGAAAAAAGTTGCAAATTTACAAGAAAAAATTTGCACATTTATGTGAAAAAAGGTTCAGATTTTAAAGCTCCAACTTTATGAGGAAAAAAGTTGCAAATTTACAAAAGAAGTTGCACATTTATGAGAAAAAAGATGCAGGTTTAAAAGAAAAAAGTTGAAAACGTACAAGAAATGTTCCAAATGTGAGCGCTTTTTTTGCCTTTAGCACTGGCGTTTCAAAGTCTTAAGCAGCATGATATTAGAGGTTTGTGGTGACATAAACCGCTTCCTCACGTCCTGTTTTATCCATGTCCTGTTCTATTCTGTACTTTGGTTTTAATGTAACAATTTTAAATTACTTCTGTGCATCCGTAAGTGTGAGTGTGTGTGTGTGTGTGGGGGGGGGGATGTGGCCGAGGTGGGGCTGGGGGAGACATTCTTCTTTATTTTCCTTGTGTTTAATATGTAAAGCACTTTGTGCAACATTGCTGTTTGTTTGAAAAGTGCTACATAAAGACTGATTGATTGATTGATTGATTGATTGGGGAGGAGGGGGTATGATTTTCTGTTTTTTCCAGGTTGGGGGAGGGGGGGCAGGTCTCCCCCATGATCCTTTCCTGTCAGACATGGCTGTTGTCATAAATATCAGAAGTGTCAGCTGAGCAGTCTGGTGAGTACCCTGCACCATGGGTCCTCGGGAAGATTTTCTCTGCAGCTCTCACTGAGGACAGCCCTTCATTACTTTCATGAGGCAGACGTAACCTTTTCTTCAGTGACTGAATTAGCTGATGCGATGGCAATCATACTGAAACTGATGATAGTGAAACCACATTAGTGAACGCCATGGTGTCAGCGATGATGGAAATAACCAACTGATATTACACTCCTGATATTACGCTCCCAATGCTTAAAGGTGACCCATTATATGATGACAGTTGAAAATTCATGAGGAAAAAAAGATGCAAACTATGAGAAGAAAGATGCAAATTTTGGAGGGAAAATTATACAAATTCATGAGAAAAAGGTAGCAAATTTATGAGGAAAGTTGCAGATTTAAAAGAAAAGAAGTTGCAAATTTATGAGGAAAAAAATCTGCAAATTTACAATAAAAAAATTGTACATTTATGAGAAAAAGTTGCGGATTTAAAAGAAAAAAGTTGCTAATTTATGAGAAAAAAGTTGTAAACTTATGAAAAAATGCAAAGCTATGACAAAAAGTTGCAAATTTACGAGAAAAAAGTTGCAGATTAAGGCGAAAATTTACAAGAAATGTTCCTTTTTTTTTTTTTTTTTTTTTTTTTTTTTAAATTTAGCGTTGGGGCTTCAAAGTCTTCAGTAACACGATATGATCCAGTGAGGGCGCTGTCTCAGTTCTTCTGTCTAAATGAGCAGTTTTTGATTTTATTTGCTGTAGCCGAGGCGCTGCGTGCTGGCAGGCAAATGCTTGGGGCCCTAGACCAACTTTGAACTTGCACACATCCAAGAATTCAGAAGCTAAGCTGTATGCTTCACACTTCAGAGAAATGATAAGAATAGGAACTTTGAACCTTCTCATTTGTTGTGTATGCTGTCCTGTAACGTTGCGTCACCGTGAGATTATTTTGCACTGGACCTCCCCCCCCCCCACCTCTCTCTATATATATCAGAGGTAATTAGACCAGCAGGAGGCCGAGCTCCTTCCAACAGTAAGATGTGTGATATATTTCTGAGAGCCACGGTAAATCCTCCACTCCATTACTGAACTGGTTATGTCTGCACACTATGGCACTTTATTTGGCCGGGCAAATTGGCTGAAGTCAGAGCGGAAGACAAACGGCAGGTAAGTCTACGCAGAACAGTAAAACACACACACACACATAGTAAACAGCATTAGTGCCAAGATATAGTGGCTGCTGTATTACACACACCCGCACACAGCCTGTGATTACAGACAGTGATCACAAGCCATACATAACAAAAAAAAATTAAACAACAAACGTGGGGTGTGAGGAGTGGATCAGACGCCACGAGGCAGATAAGACACGCTCACCAAATATATGCATACACGCACACACACACACACACACCAACAAACAACCAAGCAAAACACATCCATATCAGTCTTTGGGTCTGATTTACTAAGATCCAAAATGGCCACAGAACTGAATAAAACGCATTTTATGCACCAATGCTAAGGATGCATGCAATATATAGTAGTATTAGTAGTAGTAGTAGTAGTAGTATGCAGTATATATTTCTGGGAAGAAATTTGCAACTTCTCTTATAGATTTGCTATTTTTCTCATAAATTTGTAATTTTTTTTTCAATTTGCAACTTTATTCATGTAAATTTGCAACTTCTTAATGTTTGCTACTTTTTTCTTGTTACAGTTAATTTGCAGTTTTTCATGTTAATTTACAACTTTTTTCTCATTAATCTGCAACTTTTTTCATGTAAATTTACAACTTTTTCTCATTAATTTGCAACTTTTTCATGTAAATCTGCAACTTTTTTCCCTTAATTACCAAGTTTTTCATGTAAATGTGCAACCTTTTTCTCATTAATTTGCAACTTTTTCTCATTAATCAGCAAGTTTTTCATGTAAATTTGCAACATTTTTCTTAATTTACAACTTTTTCTTGTTAATTTGAGACTTTTTTCTCTTTAATCTATAACTTTTCAATGTAAATTTGCAACTTTTTTCTCATTAATTTACAACTTTTTTCTCATTAATTTACAATTTTTTTCTTGTTAATTTGAGACTTTTTCTCACTAATTTGCAACTTTTTCTCATTAATTTACGTTTTTCTCATTAATTTGTAACTTTTTTCTCATTGATCTGCAACTTTTTTCATGTAAATTTGCATGTAAACACACCCTGACTAAGAGCATTTGGACAGCTTCTTTGCATTTTGCGCCTGGCGCAAAATTCGATTTTGCACTGCTGTAACAGCGAAAGGAGCTTGGAAATGCCCATAAATGTGCCCTGCACCTCAGAAAACTGACTATGGACTGCTGTGATACAGCCCTTGGGACTTTCAAAGCTACATGGTTGGGTTTAAATTAGAATAGCCATCAGTCTTGACTGCAAGGCTGGAATTAATGTTGCAAGAGTGACAATGGGTTATCAGCACTGAATCCTCAGACATGCAAAACTACATCTGTGCAGTGTTCTTGGTCACATTTTGAAGAGTCATTATTGTGTCTTCTAGATTGATCGTTCAAAGGATCATCATCATCATCACAGCAGTCTGTCAGGGGCGACAATGACTGTTTCATTTAGATCTGATCAGATTCCTCCACGCAGCTCTGTCCTTTGTCTTCCGCTCCCAGGAACTCCTGACCTTGTTAACCCAGGTGATGTTCGAGCCAGTAGGCGTTGCTTTCTGACTGACCCTTTCATGAAACTGCTTGCAAATTATTTGAGTACCGCTAGCTTT
This sequence comes from Pholidichthys leucotaenia, assembly GCA_020510985.1. Classification (NCBI taxonomy): domain Eukaryota; kingdom Metazoa; phylum Chordata; class Actinopteri; order Cichliformes; family Pholidichthyidae; genus Pholidichthys; species Pholidichthys leucotaenia. Next base: position 409,879,432 of record CM035842.1, on the reverse strand, counting down.
TGTTGGACTAGCGGCACATTCTTTGCAGATAGCGGTATTATCAGTGGCAAGGACAGGCCAAAACAAACTGACTCCAGTATCTGTTGCAGTGACTGACCAGATGATAGGTTTGTTTACCTCTGCTCTTTGTGAAGTGCATGTCACGATGCACCAACTGGCAAAAGTCAACCACAGACCTTGCGACAGATGTGCTTATCTGCCAGGATGTCCAGTCTCACCCCATGTAACTGGGAGTCGTCCACCACAGACCTACGACAGATATTGTTTTTAGTTCTACCAGGATGCCCAGTTTCACCCTCCACACCCTCGGAAGGGCGGGGATGCTGGTTGAGTCGCCAATGGCCCGACCCATGAGACAGGTAGTACCGGTTTTCATGGTTATCTGGTAGCAAGCAAACCAATGCCAAAGGATGCCAAAGGTTCAAAGGATGGCATAAAACAAATTGACACTTCTCTTATGTGTATTCAAAATGATTTCAGGGGAAGCAAGTGAAAAAAGAGTGTCTCAAGCATATGTAAGGAGAAAATAATAATGTCAGAAATCTCTTATTATCTTAGGCCTGTGATAATTAAACCGAAATATTTCAATACGACATGTCTAATAAAATAATTAAAAGTGAAAGTGCACAGTCCTTATCAGATCAACCCACTGATGTCCACAAATTTTCTTTTCAAAGGTAAAAATTAGACTTGGCGGGACTGTCATTATCAGTGGCCCGGTGGATGAAAAAAATGGAGAATAACGACTATGCAGATGAAGATATGATCAGAAGACTGTTATTTGATATGTTAAAAAGCAGCAGAATCAATTTGTGGGGAGAGGGATGTGGAAATTAGTTTTCAGCTGGAACCAGTCTTTATTAAAATGTCTGGACGGGACGGTGGGAACGGGTCAGGAGGGCTTTAGCATGTTCTCCAACTGTCAGACAGAACGGTGGAAAATCTGTCCATGCCCAGCCAGCATGTCCATGTGGACTCCACCAAAGGTTAAATCTGGGCTGTCTTATGGGTCCCATGTGGGTGTGTCCATGGATTCCATGTTGGCCCCACCTGTGTTTGCCCACATGGTCTTTACTTGTTTACCTATTTTCAACTTATTTTCTCATAAATTTGCTGTTTTCTTGTAAGTTTGTGACTTTTTCCCCATAAATTTGATACATTTTCTTGAAAAATTGAAACTTTCCCATGAATTTGAAACTTTTTTTTACTGTAAACTTGCAATTTTTCTATCCAATCCAATCCACCTTTACTTATAAAGCATTTCAAAAACAATCACAGCTGACACAAAGTGTTGTACATCAACAATAAATAAAATATAAAAACATAAGACATAAACACAAGAAAATACAACAAAAAAATACAATCCAGCACAAATAAACAGTAGTCATATAATAAAAGCAACAAAAACAAGTAAAATCAATGTCTCAGACTGGGTCAAAAACCAGAATAAAAAATGAGTTTTAGGATGAGTTTTAAAACTGGACAGTGCCTGTCTGATGGACAAAGGCAGATTGTTCCACAGTTTAGGAGCAGCAACAGAAAAAGCTCTGTCCCCTCTAAGCTTCCGCTTTGATTTTGGTATCTCCAGGAGCAGCTGATTAGCTGACCTGAGAGACCGAGCAGGGATGTAAGGATGAAGAAGCTCAGAGAGGTAAGGCGGGGCAAAGTCATTTGATGATTTAAAAACAAATAAAAGAATTTTAAAATGAACCCTAAAGTGCACAGGCAGCCAGTGGAGGGAAGCTGAAATGGGTGTAATGTGGTCCCTCTTACGTGTTCCAGTTAAAAGATGTGCAGCGGTATTGTGAACCAACTGGAGACATCAGAGGGAAGACTGGCTAACTCCAAAATAAAGTGTGTTACAGTAATCCAGCTGAGATGTAATGAAGGAATGGATTACTGTTTCAAAGTACTGCCTTAAAAGAATGGGTTTAACCTTTGCCAGCTGCCTCAAATGAAAAAAGCTGGACTTGACTACTGCACCAATTTGACAATTTAATCTAAAATCACTGTCCATCTTAAAACCCAAATTAGTAACAGTTGTCGTAACAAACTGTGCCAAGGGGCCCAAGTCAACAGGAGGGGACTCACAGGAGCCACTGGGTCCAAACACCATCACTTCAGTCTTCTTTTCATTAAAATTTAAAAAGTGTAAAGCCATCCATGCTTTAATGTCATCAAGACATGCAAGAAGTGGTTTAATTGAGAAGGCCTCCTTCTGCTTTAATGGTACAAAAATCTGACGGTCATCAGCGTAACACTGGAAGGCGATATCTTGCTTTTTAAGGACTGAACCCAGTTGAAGTAAGTATAGGGAGAAAAGCAAGGGCCCTAAAATTAAGCCCTGTGGGAAGATTCAAAACCAGCCAGACTTACACATATTGTTCTAGCTGCCAAATAGGACCTAAACCATTCCAATGCAGTGCCAGAAATCCCCACAAGATGCTGTAGACAGGATATTAAAATGTCATGGTCCACTGTATCAAAGGCTTCCGTTAGGTCAAGCAGGCCAAGAATCACAAAATTACCAAAATCCGATGATAAGAGTATGTCATTAAAGACCCTTAACAAAGCCAACTCTGTGCTATGGAGGGCTTTAAATCTAGACTGAAACACCTCCAGGACACCACTCTCACCCAAAAAAGCCTTTAACTGAAGACAAACAATTTTCTCCAATATTTTACAGTGAAAAGGCAGCTTTGAAATAGGCCTAAAATTAGCCAACACAGTCTGATCGAGACCAGGTTTCTTTATCAAAGGTTTCACTACTGCATGTTTAAAATGTGTAGGAACCACACCAGAAGACAAACTGTTGGTTAAAATGGTTAAAACCGACTGACCTATACGAGATAAAACTGCTTTAAAAAATCAAGGAGGGAGAGCATCACAAGGGGAACCTGAAGACTTAATACAACCAACCACATCCTCTAATTGCAACAGGGTCACAGGCTCAAACTGATTAAAGATGGCAGAGCAAGGGACAGACACAGAGGGGTCAGAGGCAGGAGCTGGGATGAGAGCCCTAATGGTGGTGACCTTATCAATAAAAAAAATGCAAAAAGTCACTGCACAATTCAGTGGATGCTTCCATGCCAACAGTCGATGAGGCATTAAGAACAGAGTCAATGGTCTTGAATAACACACGTGGGTTATGACGATTGGATACAATAATATTGGACAAATGTTCCCTTTCAGCCTCTTTAACAGTACTCTGACAACAATGCCAGTAGTCCTTTAAAATTTGACGAGATACCTGCGGTATCTTTCTTCCACCTGCACTCAGCTTTGCAGTATTCCCTTCTGACTGCCCGAGTTCTGTCATTAAACCATGGCTCGAGTTTGGCTCTGGGCTGCTTAATTTTTGATGGAGCCACAGAATCTAGGATGGTTTGGCAGGTGGAATAAAACCAGGAATTTAGCTCCTCCGTATCAGAGAGAATTGAATCAGGAGGAGCACAGAGCTGGGTAAAAGCAGATGAAAACTGACCAGCAGTGGAGGGGTTAAAAATCCGGCAGAGGAGCGCAGGTTGGTACAGGAGAAGGCAGCATCAAATAAAATCGGCATACTGAACACATCACAGATCTCCAAGTTAAACCAAGATAAACCATATAAAAGAACAAGGTCTAATGTGTGTCCGTGTTCATGTGTAGGACCACCAGCTAAAAACTGTTCCAGGTTAAAAGAATAAATAAGGTTTAAAAAGTCATTCACCAGTGGCTTATGCGGACAGCACACATGGATATTAAAATCTCAAGCAATAAGGACTCGGTCATACTGACGCATAATTTCTGCCAAAAAATCAGTAAAGTCATTCATAAAGTCTTTATTACATTTGGGGTTCGATAGATAGCGCACAGGGTCAGAGTGACCCAGCTCAAAAAAAGTCATTTCAAAACTGGTGAAGGAAGAGGTTAAAAAGCACTGCTTACATTTAAAGTCATTTTTTTAATAATAATCGCCGTTCCTCCTCCTCGACCCGTCTGGGAGGAGTTAAAATAACAGCAACCCAAAGTTCAGAAACGCACTAGTCAATAAACACTCAACCGTGTCTCACATATAAAGAGGAAGTCCAGACCATTGGAGGTGAAGAAATCCCTGAGAATAAAAGTTTCATTTACCAGTGATCTGGCGTTTAACAGGCCAATCCTGGCAGGACCTGGGGCCTGTGGTGGAGCGGACCAGGGAGCCCAACACAGCAGCTTCAAGTTCCAGAGGTTCACCCTGCACTGACGTAACCGAGGAGAGCAGGGGCTGCGGGCCCAGAGCACCTGGTTGAAGCCGGCTACAGGTACCAGGCAGGTATCGCTGGGATCCAGGGAGCACCGAGACACCAACAGGCAAAACAATAATGCATAAATGCATTGTGTTCAAGAAGCAGCAGAACATGCCAAGGAAAACTTTAGCTTCACCAACCAACCGCCGTGTTTACCACGGCGACAGAGACCCTCCTGCTGGGAGGGTGGAGCAGCTGAGTCCCAGCAAAGGTGAGAGAGATTCCGGAAAAGAGCGAGGGCGAGGCTTTCTGTCCACCATACTCAAAAGAAACGAAATCTTTGACAGAGCTTCAAAGATCCAGTAGAGTTTAGCAATCATAGACCAGCAGAGACTTGATTTGTTAGGTGCAGAGGGTTAAAAACAATAAAAACACAAACAGAAGCGTCAGTGGCAGACAGTCAGCCACGCACACCAGCGCCATCTTGCCACTCTCACTTTATCTGCAATACATTTGTGACTTTTTTCTCATAAATTTGTAACTTTTTCTTGCAAATTTTCAATTTGTTTACTCATAATAATTTAATTTGCAACTTTTTCAAAAATTTTCCTCATAAATTTTGTACTTTTTCTTTCAAATTTGCTCATTTTTCTTGTAAGTTTGTAACTTTTTAAAAGTAATTTTACTATTTTTTTCTTGTAAATTTGCAACTTTTTTCTCCTAAATTTTCCCATTTTTCTCATAAATTTGATACTAGTACTTTTTTTAAATTATCACATTTTTTTCAACATAAATTTGTGACTTTTTTCTCGTAATTCTGCCTATGGCACGAGTGTTACTGAAATCTGCCCACCCACATAAACCCATTGGGGCGCAGATGGGTTTAAAGTAGGTACACAGATCACCTGCTCACCTGCACCACAGGTAAAGTCCATGTGGGCAAACAGATGGGGCCAGCCTGGAAGCTGAGGGCAAACCCACATGGGACCCATAAGACAGCCCAGATTTAACCTATAGTGGGGCCCACATGGACATACTGGCTGGGTGCATTTGGCTTTTCGTGCTAGAAGAGCGTGTTTACACGCCTCTACAAAATCAGTTTCCTACCCTCTTTGCAGTCACACCATCACCAGCTGGGCTACTCCCTCCTTTACTGGTTGTGATTTATTCTTCTTTTACATTTGATATTGAGTTTATTATCACCACCTACAGCTCTGCAGCATAACAACATTATTAGCACAGGAAACCCAAAGACTGACTGGTCTACAGAAGCCTGAATATCTCACAATATGTGCCGCTGCCATCTATTCTGTTACCATTTCATTCAGATTTCTGCAAAAACCAAATGAAAGACATTTTTACCCAGTCTCTTTCTTATGGTGAAGTCACGAACACTGACCTTAACTGAGGCAAGTGAGGCCTGCAGTTCCTTGGATGTTGTTGTGGGGTCTTTTGTGACCTCTTGGATGAGTCGTTGCTGTGCTCTTGGGGTAATTTTGGTCAGCCGGCCATTCCTGGGAAGGTTCGCCACTGTTACATGTTTTTGCCATTTGTGGATAATGGCTCTCACTGTGATTCGCTGGAGTCCCAAAGCTTTAGAAATGGCTAGAAAATTTAACTCAGCTTTTCAAAGATGTGATAAACCACAGTTAATTTATGTTTTAACAGGGGGACAATCACTTTTTCACGCAGGGCCATGTAGGTTTGGATTTTTTTTTTACCCTTAATAATAAACATGACATGATTTACGACCCAAGAGACAGACGCTGACACGAGAGATACAGACAATTATCTTTATTGTGAATTTGTGAGTGAAGTGTGAGTGAATGTGTGAATGTTCGTCTGGCCACTGGAGCTGAGCCCGTCTTGTGGTAACCTGGCAACCCTGGAAAACACAAGCACAAGGTTACAGTTGTTCAATAGCAATGTTCGGCGGGTATGCTGCAGGGGCTTACTTGCAGGTGCCACAATGAGAGGCTGATAGACTCCTGGTGTCCGAGCGACGTTGTGTTCGTGGTGTCCGGTGCTGTGGAGGTGAGGAGATGCTCCGCGGAGCGGGGGACGGTGCCTCGTCAGCAGAGGAGGGTGGTCCGCCGCCAGGGAGGTCCACCTGTGCACAGGGGAAAAGGCTAGCAGAGGAATTGTGAGGAGATGGCTTACGTGGCCTGGTTTGGCGAAGCGTAGAATTCTTCACGAGAAGTCGAGATCTTGGCACGTTGCTCAGTGAGGGTGACAGACGACTCCGTGCTGAGGCGTCCGCGCGTTGGGCTTTTATGGCCCGCTGATTGCCACCTGCTGAAGTGAGCGCAGCTGATGTTGATGATGCTGATGATGGCCGCTACAGTACTCCCCCCTCTAGAGGTGCCTCCAGGCACCTGCCCAATCCTACCTGGATGCGCCCGATGGAAATCGCGGATCAACTGCTTGTCAAGGATCAACGCAGGGCGTATCCAGGAGCGGATACGCCCTGCGTGGCCCCGACCCCTCCTGCGGACGTCCAGGATTGCCGTTACCCCCCAGGCCGGATGGCCATCGATCATCCTCGGGAACGGGAGCCGCAGGGGGCGGGCACAGCGGGTCGGCGACGTAGGGCTTGACCTGGGAGACGTGGAAAGTGGGGCAGATGCGCATGTGAGAGGGGAGAGCAAGACGCACAGATACAGGGTTGACAATGCGGGAGACAACAAAGGGACCGATGAAGCGCTTGGTTAGCTTACGCTTCTCGGCAGGCACACTGACATTCTTTGTGGACAACCATACCTTGTCACCCACCTTGTAATCCGGGGCAGGCCTCCTATGGCGGTTGGCCACCTCAATGTTCCGTTCCGTGGTCCTCAGAAGGGCTCTGCGGGCAATGGACCAAACTTGCCGACAGCGTCTGGCGTAAGCCTGAACAGACGGGACTGCTACCTCCCCCTCCTCCTCCGGGAACAAGGGTGGATCGTACCCCAGTGATGCCTTGAAGGGGGACATCCCTGTGGACGAGGACACCGTGGTGTTATGAGTGTACTCAATCCACGGGAGGTACATGCTCCACGAAGAAGAGCAGGAGGAGATGGCGCAGCGCAGCGCAGCCTCCAGCTCCTGATTGGCTCGCTCGCACTGGCCGTTACTCTGAGGATGGTATCCAGAGAAGAGACTGGCCGTGGCCCCAAGCGCCGTACAGAACGCCTTCCAAACCTGCGAGACGAACTGTGGCCCTCGATCCGAAACGATGTCAGCGGGGATTCCGTGAGGGCGAACCACATGGAGAACGAGGAGGTCCGCCGTCTCCTGCGCTGAAGGCAACCCCTGGAGAGGCACAAAATGGGCAGCTTTAGAAAAGCAGTCCACGATGGTTAAAACGGTCGTGAAGTGGCCGGAGGGGGGCAAACCGGTCACAAAGTCCATGGCTACATGGGACCAGGGGTGGGAGGGAACGGGCAAAGGATGAAGCAGACCCGCCGGGGCCGATGATGATGTCTTCCCTGTGGCGCACTGAGCGCAGGCCCGGACGTAGTTGTTAACGTCCCTTCACAGCCCTGGCCACCAAAAGGTTCTCTGGAGGAGATCAACGGTCCGACTCACACCCGGATGGCACGCCAGCTTGGACGCGTGACCCCACTCTATTACTTGGCTCCTGACAGGACGAGGGACAAACAAGCGACCCGGGGGCCCCCCACCCGGATCGGGCTCCACCTCCTGTGCTCTTCTGACCTTATCGCAGATGCCCCAGGTCAACGCACCTACCACACACGCAGGTGGCAGAATAGGCTCCTCCCGGTCGTCAGCGGAGGGCGCGTCAAACTGCCTGGAAAGGGCGTCAGGCTTGCCATTCTTACTCCCTGGCCGGTAGGTGATCGTAAAATTAAAACGGCCGAAGAAGAGAGACCAGCGGGCCTGACGTGCATTCAACCGCTTGGCAGTCCTAAGGTATTCAAGATTGTGGTGGTCAGTCCAGACGACAAACGGCTGGGCAGCCCCCTCCAGCCAGTGTCTCCACTCCTCCAGCGCAAGTTTGACAGCCAATAGCTCCCTGTCGCCGATGCTGTAATTCCTCTCAGCAGGTGTCAAACGATGAGAGAAGTAAGCGCAAGGGCGGATCTTCCCGTCTGTCGGGGAGCGCTGAGAGAGTACCGCCCCCACCCCCGAATCCGATGCGTCCACCTCCACCAGGCATTGGAGCTCCGGGTCCACCTGGGTCAACACACGGGCCGAAGCAAACTCTCCCTTCAGCCTGTCAAATGCCGCGGCAGCCTCCTCACTCCAATGGAAAGGGACCTTCGGGGATGTGAGTGCCGTCAGGGGTCTGGCGTTCCCAAAATTTGGCACGAAGCGCCGGTAAAAATTGGCGAACCCCAAAAAACCCTGCAGCTGTTTCCTGGATGTGGGCGTAGGCCAGTCCACCACCGCCTTGACCTTGTCCGGGTCGGGAAGCACCTGGTTACGGGCGATTATAAACCCCAGAAAGGAGGTGCGATCCGTGTGGAACTCACACTTCTCCGCCTTGACGAACAATTGATTCTCCAGGAGGCGCTGTAGGACCCGTCGTACATGCACCTGATGCTCCTCCAGTGTGCGCGAGAAGATGAGGATATCATCGAGGTAAACAAAGACGAAGGAATTCAGAAAGTCCCGGAGAACGTCATTTATTGAGCGCTGGAACACTGCCGGAGCGTTGGTTAACCCAAACGGCATCACCAAATATTCAAAGTGGCCGCTCGGGGTCCGAAAAGCAGTCTTCCACTCATCTCCTTCCCGAATGCGCACCAGGTGATAGGCGTTCCGTAGATCTAGTTTAGTAACCCAAGACGCCCCCTGGAGGGAATCGAAGGCAGTGTTCATCAAGGGAAGAGTGTATTTGTCCTTAATAGTAATGTCGTTGAGACCCCGGAAATCGATGCAGGGGCGCAGCGACCCGTCCTTCTTCCCAACGAAGAAAAACCCTGCCCCAACAGCCGAGGAGGATGGACGGATGATACCGGAGGCCAGGGACTCCTTGATGTACGTATCCATGGCCTCGCGTTCCGGAGCTGACAGGCTGTACAGGCGGCTCGCCGGGAGAGGGGCCCCAGCCTTGAGATTAATCGCGCAGTCATACGGGCGATGGGGGGGAAGGGACAACGCCCGTGACTTACTAAACACCTGGCCCAAATCATGGTAGACGTCAGGCACCTTTGACAGGTCCGGGGGAGGTGTTGAGGGAGGCGTCATCGGCACTGAGGGAGCGCATGCAGCGGACTGAAGACAGGCGCTCAGGCAGAATGAGCTCCAAGCCGTTATTCTCCCAACTTGCCAGTCGAACGTGGGGTTATGCAGCCGGAGCCATGGGTACCCCAAGATGACGGGTGAGGAGGAGAAGGGCAAGACCAGGAACCGTATTTCCTCCCTGTGGTTACCAGAAACTATTGTTAACACAGGTGCCGTCTGATGGGAAACTGACGTCAAAGATGTTTTTGACAGGGTGACCAGATGGATGGGCAGGCGTAAAGGTTGACAGCTGAGGCCCATCAGGGTTGCCAGGTCACTGGAGATAAAGTTTTGCTCAGCCCCAGAGTCAACTAAGGCTAGTGTGGTGTGTTCCTTGTGTTTATGAATAAGCCGAATGGGAATGTGGCAACTAGTGAGGGGCTTTGTCTGATTTTTGTCCGCGAATCCCCCTACCGTGATCCGCGGACCTCCCCTTTTAACGGGCAATCGACTATTCCATGTGCCTCACTCCCACAGTAGAAGCATAACCCCTGCTCCCTGCGACGCTGTCTCTCAGCTGCTGTAAGACCCGATTGCCCCATAACCATATCCTCCTGCTCCGGAAGTTCTTCAGATGCGGGCAGAGCAAGGAGGGGGGACCTAGTGGAGCGAGGGCGAGACTTATTAGCACGGACAGCTGTTCGCCGTTCTGCCGCTCGCTCCCTCAGTCTGCTGTCTAGGCTGATGGTGAGAGAGATTAATTCCCCAAGTCTATCTGGTCTCTCCTTTGCCGCTAGCTCGTCTTTCTACTCGGAGTTAAGGCTGCGGAGGAAAATTCCACAGAGTGCTGGCTCCCCCCACCCAACCTGACCGGCTAATACCCGGAGGTCCACAGAATAATCGGCGGCAGATCTACTGCCCTGCCGAAGTCCAAGCAGCCGTTCAGTTAACACCGCGCCCCGGTCCACATGATCGAACACTTCCATGAACTCCGCCACGAACAGCTGGTAAGTTAACAATGAATAATTTGGTTTGGCCATGATGGTGTAAGCCCAATCTAGAGCCCTGCCTCCCAGCAGGTTGATGATGTACCCAATCTTATTCATATCAGTGGCAAAGTCCCCCGGGACGCGGAGAAAAACTGACTCACACTGTAGCAAAAACCCCCGAGCCTCCCCCAGTTTACCAGTAAAGCGTGCGGGGGTTGGTACAGGAGTTAGGCGATGTGTGGAAGATGGGCTGGTTTGGCTAGTAGCCGCAACTGCGGGTGCAGAAGGCGCCCCGCTAGCCGGGGGGGAATGCCTGGTGACCTTCCAGGCGATCCAGCCGGCTGTTAATCTGAGTTAGTTGGTTTAGGATTACTGTCTGCTGGTGGGAAATCATGTCTACTCGTGCGCTGAGTGTGTTAAAGCGGCGCGACGACGCACTGTCTGATGGGTCATCGTGACGGAGTCGTACTGACATGATTTACGACCCAAGAGACAGACGCTGACACGAGAGATACAGACAATTATCTTTATTGTGAATTTGTGAGTGAAGTGTGAGTGAATGTGTGAATGTTCGTCTGGCCACTGGAGCTGAGCCCGTCTTGTGGTAACCTGGCAACCCTGGAAAACACAAGCACAAGGTTACAGTTGTTCAATAGCAATGTTCGGCGGGTATGCTGCAGGGGCTTACTTGCAGGTGCCACAATGAGAGGCTGATAGACTCCTGGTGTCCGAGCGACGTTGTGTTCGTGGTGTCCGGTGCTGTGGAGGTGAGGAGGAGCTCCGCGGAGCGGGGGACGGTGCCTCGTCAGCAGAGGAGGGTGGTCCGCCGCCAGGGAGGTCCACCTGTGCACAGGGGAAAAGGCTAGCAGAGGAATTGTGAGGAGATGGCTTACGTGGCCTGGTTTGGCGAAGCGTAGAATTCTTCACGAGAAGTCGAGATCTTGGCACGTTGCTCAGTGAGGGTGACAGACGACTCCGTGCTGAGGCGTCCGCGCGCTGGCCTTTTATGGCCCGCTGATTGCCACCTGCTGAAGTGAGCGCAGCTGATGTTGATGATGCTGATGATGGCCTAGCGGCCATCATGACAAAACACCTTCAATTAAAAACTGCATTTTGTGTTTACTTGTGCTTTCTTTGTCTAATATTTAACTTTGTTTGATGATCTGAAACATTTAAGTGTGACAAACATACAAAAAAAAGAGAAATCAGGAAGGGGGCAAACACTTTTTCACACCACTGTATGTATAACGGTGTAACAGGGGTAATGATACTTGTATTCGTATTGTATTGTATTTGTAAGTACATTCATACTTCAAATTTATAAAAACAAATCTCTTAGGAAAGCTAGAACAACTTATTATTCTGCATTAATCGAAGCGAACAAGAATAATCCCAGGTTTCTTTTCAGCACTGTAGCCAGGCTGACAAAGAGTCAGGACTCTGCGACTTTTTCCTCATAAATCTCTTGCTCGCTCAATTTCTCTCTCCTCACGCTTAATTCTATGGCACAGCGCTATAAATGTGCCACAATTTCAACCAATAGTTGCACATTCAACTAATTGTGGCACATTTATAGCGCTGTGCCACGTCGAGCGAGCGCACTGGTAGTTTTGAGCGTGAGGAGAGAGAGAAGTTGAGCGAGCAAGTGAGAGAGAGGACGCCAGCGGAGCACAACTAAACACTGCGAACGAGCAGAGAGAAAATCTGAGCAAAATATATTTGTGGTGATCCGAGCACGGATCTGTTCCGCGCTTGAGTCACTCAGTATTTTCCCTTTTTCTTTGTATTTCTAGTTCTGTTTATTATCATTTGTATCTCTGGTGCTTTTACTGTGACAGCGCCGCGGCCGGACTTCCGGCTGTCAAGCCGGCCAGCACCCTGTCACAGCTGACTATGATTAAGTGATTATGTTTCTTCCTCACCTATTTGGCCCTTAGCCCTTAGTGTGATTATTTAAGGTTGCAGTTGAGGCTTGCTCCTCGCTGCGACCTTGCCTTTCCCAACTGGAATCCCTATGTCCGCTTCCCGTCTTTTGTACAGCGTTAGGTTTCGCCTTCGCTCTTGGAATGTAAGTGTTTATTGGGACTCTTCATTTCTCTCTTTATTTCACCTCTCTGGGTCGCATGTATAGTTTGTGTTCTGCCCCTCGTGGTTTATTTTGTTACTTTTCCTTAATAAATATACAAACTCACTGTTGGCATTTGGTGCCTCATTCATGCCCTGAAAGGGCCATTTATGACAATATTGTCAGTGCACGGCTTATAATCTCAAGTTCTTGCAAAAAATACATTTTTGTGCTCAAAATGTCTAATTCCTCACTCAAAATCTCCACTTCCTTGCTCAGAGATGAGGCATAAAAATAATGGCATAGGAAAATGATTGCAAATTTAGATATATTTACAGAGAAAAGTAGAAAACTATAAGAAAATTGTTATAAATTTTGGAGAAAAACTTCAAACTTTCAGGACTGAAGTCATTACTCAAGTTTTTAAGTGGGTGCTCTTTGTACCCTTAACTAGAAATTTTTGGTTGTCTACTTTTAATTATTAATTTCAAAGCACTGCTTTTACATGAGTAGAATTTCTGGCTACTATACCCACCTGTGATCATATAATTTAAGTATGCGTGAGTGAATTACTATTATGAATGTTTTTCCCTTCTCCTTCCTACTCTTTCTCAATCGAAAAAAAAGAAACACTAGAATAAAAATACAAAAATTACACATATTTTTGTCACTTATGTAAACCGTGACAAAAAACGCAGGACAAAACGTGACACTTGGTATTTTCTAACCTGTTTGTCTACCACCATAGACAGAGACAGAACCTGAAATAGACAGAGCTCAGAGAGGGAAAGATGAGACAGACAAGATGAGCCAAGGAGAGGAAAGTGTTCAGGCAGAGGGTCCAGGAGAGGTGAGAGCAGAGAAAGGAGAGAAGGGTGACACCAGTAAAAAGTCCAAACACAGGACATCTGGGTGGGAACCCAACTGGCACAATATTCTAAGATTCAAGCCTTGGTTGTACAATACTTCATGTGGTCAGTTCCATATGCAAAGTTACTGTGCAAAATTAAAAACAGAAGAAGAAATAAATAACATAAATTAACATTCCGGTTACAATAGTGTCACGTGTTTTCTGCCCCTCCCGGAAAAATATGTTGCCACCGCGCCGAAGGTCTTTAAGCCAAAGGAAACACTGACTTGTTTCTGTACATGTCCTTTTGGACCTTAGTGCAGCTTTTGATACCATCGATCATATTTTACTTGATAGATTAGGACACCTTTTTTGTTTTTTGTTTTTTTTTTTTCCAAGATGGCGCCCACAGCGGTCGCCATGGTGCCTCGCTGCTCTTTAATTTTTATAATTTGTCTGTTTTTGTTCATTGATTGTGCGTCTGCCGGTTCATACACCCGTGAAGAACTATTAAATATCAGGACTCTCACTCCCATGGACCTTCTTCCAGTTTTTTTAGCTCCTGCCGCCGATCTGATCCATTGTCTGGCCAAAAAAGCAAGACGGCGGAAAAGAGGGAAGAGAGGGGGGATTCTCGCTCGGCTCCGGAAAAGAGGCACATGAACAGCCTTGCCTGGCATATTTCTATCCAATGCCAATTCTCTCTCGAACAAGGTAGAAGAATTAAGACTGCTGATGCGATTCAAGGACCTTGTTTCCTCGTCTGTCATCTGTTTCTCTGAGACCTGGCTTAAATGGAACATTCCAGATTGCGCAATCAGCCTCGAGGGATTTCAGCTGTATCGTGCTGATCGCGTCACAGAGCTCTCCGGTAAGTCTATTGGAGGAGGAGTGTGCTTCTATATTAACAACAGCTGGTGCTCTGATGTAACGGTGATTTCCAAACACTGTTCTCCCGCCCTGGAATTTCTTTTTATTAACTGTAAGCCATTTTATTCCCCGCGCGAGTTTGCCTCATTCATCCTCGCCGCTGTGTACGTCCCTCCCGACGTGGACACGCGCGAAGCACAGCGCGTGCTCGCAGATCACATCCAACTTACGGAGCGGAACTTTCCAGACTCCCTGGTTATTGTGTTGGGCGATTTTAACCAGAGCAATCTGAGTCACGAGCTCCCCCGCTACAAACAGTTTATTAAATGTCCAACCAGAGGTGAGAACACACTAGATCACTGTTACACCACAGTGAAAGACGCATATCGCGCTGTTCCCCGCGCTGCGCTGGGCCTATCTGATCACGTGATGGTCCACCTCATCCCCACATACAGACAAAGACTGAAACTCACTAAACCTGTTGTGACCACTACAAAGAAATTGACCAGTGAAGCTGGAGAGAAACTGAACACATGCATGGAAATAACTGACTGGGGCATGTTTAAAAGAGCCACACATGATCTTAATGAGTACACAGACACTGTGAACTCATATATCAACTTCTGTGAGGAGGACATTCTCCCATCGCGCACCAGGGTGAGATATTCTAATGACAAGCCCTGGTTCACAGCTAAGCTCAGACGGATCAGGAAAGAGAAGGAAGCAGCGTTGAAAAGTGGAGACAGGGACTGCTACAGAGAGGTCAAATATCGGTTTAACAGAGAGCTGAGGAGAGCTAAATCTGTGTATTCTGAGAAACTCCAGCAGCAGTTCACTGCTAATGACTCTGCTTCTGTGTGGAGAGGACTGAGGCAAATCACCAACTATTGGCCTCAGGCTTCTAAAGGTCAGGATGACAAAGCCCTTTGTCAAAAACTGTCCCAACATTACGCCCGTTTTGACACCTCGTCAGCTGTGTCCAACTCACCCACTCCACCCAGCTCCACTGCCTCCTCAGCCCCTAATTCATCAAAAGCGGTCCCCCCCTCCTCCTCCTCCTCCTCCTCCCCCCTCCCCTTGTCATCAGTGAGCAGGACGTGCACAGACAGTTCTCCAGACTGAACCCGCGCAAGGCCCCCGGGCCGGACGGTGTGTCTCCCTCCACCCTGAGACACTGTGCGAAAGAGCTGGCTCCTGTCTTCACAGACATTTTTAAAACCTCCCTTAAGCAATGTCACGTGCCGACCTGCCTCAAATCCTCCACCATCATCCCTGTCCCCAAGAAGCCACGGATTGCTGGACTTAACGACTTCAGACCTGTAGCGCTCACCTCTGTAGTCATGAAGTCCTTTGAGCGCCTGGTCCTGTCTCACCTCAAGACCATCACCACACCCCTCCTAGACCCGCTGCAGTTTGCCTACCGTGCTAACAGGTCTGTGGATGACGCAGTCAACCTGGCCCTCCACTCCATCCTGCAGCACCTGGACTCCCCGGGAACCTACGCCAGGATTCTGTTTGTGGACTTCAGCTCCGCATTCAACACCATCCGCCCCGATCTGCTCCAGGACAAGCTGTCCCTGCTCAACGTGCCTGACTCCCTCTGCAGGTGGATCACCGACTTCCTGACGGACCGGAGACAGCATGTGCGGCTGGGGAAGTCTGTCTCAGACTCTGTTAGCATCAGCATTGGATCACCCCAGGGCTGTGTACTTTCCCCCCTACTCTTCTCCCTTTATACCAACTCCTGCACCTCCTCCCACCAGTCTGTTAAGCTGATTAAGTTTGCGGACGACACCACCCTCATCGGGCTCATCTCCAACGGCGACGAGTCCGCCTACAGGGAAGAGGTGGCCCAGCTGGTGTCCTGGTGCAGCCATAACAACCTGCAGCTGAATGCTCTGAAGACAGCGGAGATGATTGTGGACTTCAGGAAAGTCACAACCCCCCTGCCCCCCCTCACCATCACAGGCTCTCCCATCACCATTGCAGATTCCTTCCGCTTCTTGGGCACCACCATCACTCGAGACCTCAAATGGGAGCCAACCATCAGCTCCCTCATCAAAAAGGCCCAGCAGAGGATGTTCTTTCTGCGGCAGCTGAGGAAGCTCAAGCTACCCACCAAGATGTTAGTGCAGTTCTACACGGCCATCATCGAGTCCATCCTCACCTCCTCCATAACTGTGTGGTATGCAGGAGCCACTGCCAGGGACAGACTAAGGCTGCAGCGCGTCGTGCGCACTGCTGAGAAGGTGATAGGCTGCGAGCTCCCATCTCTCCAGGACCTGTACATCTCCAGGACCCGGAGGCGTGCTGGCCGGATCATAGCCGATCCTTCACATCCTGGTCACGTACTGTTTGCTCCCCTCCCCTCAGGTAGAAGACTTCGGTCCATTCGGACTAAAACCTCCCGGCACATGAACAGCTTTTTCCCCTCTGCCATCAGACTGCTGAACATTAAGTGACTTTTTGACTCTCGTGCACTATGTACAGCAGCTCAACCAGACTCACCTCATTCATCACTGTTTTCTGTTGCATTATCGACTGCACTATGTGGTACTTCACTTGCTAATTTTTTAAAACTGCCTTGACTAGTACTACTCATTATTACTAGTATTGTTATTATTATTATTATCATTATTACTTATTATTACTTATTTTTCTACACTTATTGCACGTTTTCAGTCCTTTAGTTTTTTAGTTTATCTCTTTTTCTCATCATGTTTTTAATGTTGCAGCATGGCATCGAGACAAATTCCAAGTTTGTGTACTACATGAACAATGGCAATAAATCTGATTCTGATTCTGACCTTGTTGGACTTAATGGATCTTCGTTGCAGTTAAATCTTATATATCTGATAGGTTCCCGTTTGCTCATGTCAAAAATGAGTTTTCTTCTAACTCAAAG
The DNA here is from genome assembly GCA_020510985.1 of Pholidichthys leucotaenia. Taxonomy (NCBI): domain Eukaryota; kingdom Metazoa; phylum Chordata; class Actinopteri; order Cichliformes; family Pholidichthyidae; genus Pholidichthys; species Pholidichthys leucotaenia. The sequence goes on along the minus strand of CM035842.1, from coordinate 409,862,370 downwards.
CTCAGTCACGGAGTTCCACAGGGATCTGTGCTAGGCCCTATTCTTTTTACATGACATATGCTTCCGTTAGGCAATATTATTAGAAAACACTGCATACATTTTCATTGTTATGCAGATGACACACAATTATTATACCTGTCAATGAAGCCAGATGACAGCAATCAATTAGCCAAGTTAGAGGCTTGTCTTAAGGAAATTAAAGCTTGGATGACTTGTAATTTCTTGCTATTAAATTCAGATAAGACTGAAGTCATTCTAGTTGGTCAAAAAAACCTTAGAAATACCTTTCCAAATCAAACTCTTAGTTTGGATGCGGTTACTCTTTCTCTTAATAGTTCTGTGAGGAACCTTGGAGTTATTTTTGATCAAGATCTGATCTTTAATTCACATATTTAACTTATTTCTAAGAATGCCTTCTATCATTTGCGTAATATTGCCAAGATTAGGAGCATTGTGTCTCAGAGTGATGCTGAGAAACTAATCCATGCTTTTGTTAGCTCTAGATTGGATTACTGTAACTCTTTATTATCAGGCTGTCCTAAAACATCTTTAAAAAGTCTTCAGCTGATCCAAAATGCTGCAGCTAGAGTTTTTAACAAGTACTAGAAAGAGAGATCACATCTTTCCGGTTCTGGCCTCCCTTGATTGGCTTCTCATAGAGTTTAGAATTAAGTTTAAAATCCTTCTTCTCACTTACAAACCTCTAAACAATCAGGGTCCTTTTTATTTAAAAGACCTGATAGTACCTTTTCAACCTAACAGAGCACTATGCTCCCAAAATGCAGGATTACTTATAATACCTAGAATCTCTAAATGTACAATAGGAAGCAGAGCTTTCAGTTATCAGGCTCCTCTCCTTTGGAACCAGCTGCCAATCTGGATTCGGGAGTCAGACTCAATCTCTGTTTTTAAGATTAGGGTTAAAAACCTTCCTTTTTAAACAGAATATAGTTAGGGTGCATTCAGGTGACCTTGAATCCTCCCTTAGTTATGCTGCCAATAGGTTTAGACAGCCGGGGGACCTCCACCAATGCACTGGGCTTTACTCCTTTCTTCACTCTCAATGAAATAGTTTTGCTGGTCATTAACATCTGTTTGTTCTCTCCCATAGATTGAGTCCCCATCGTGTTGTTTGCTCTCTACATGTCTGTTCTTTTCTTCTTCTTCTCTATCCCCTCACCTCTCAGCCAGTCGCAGCAGATGACTGCCCCTCCCTGAGCCTGGTTCTGCTGGAGGTTTCTTCCAACTTAAAGGGAGTTTTTCCTCTCCACCGTCGCCAAGTGCTGTTCACAGGGGATCGCCTGATTGCTAGGGTCTTTCTGCAATTGTGGGGTTTTTTCGTACAGTTGAAAGTGCTATGAGTTGACTGTTGTTGTGAAATGGTGCTATTATGGGGTACCCCCCCACAGCAGCCACGGACAAACACAGCGCTCGACTAGAGCAATTAACAGGACAGTGAGATGTGTGTGTTGAGATCAATAGGCAGCCTTCCTGTGCTTAGTTCAGGCACCAGCATCCTGTGGATATGTATGACGCAAATGCAAACATTCATGCTTCCTGCTCGCATTGTGGTACAAATGTCACATGTCTGAATGCATTTCCTTTGATGATAAAATGCCTTTGATGTATTGTCCGTTGCTGGGTATTTAAGTGGCTGAATTCATATGTTCACCCTCTGTTCTTCTTCTGACTGCTTCTGACTACAGCTCATGAGAGCCTGAGAGCGATCCCCAGCATGCTTATACAGCAGCTGGGGTGAGCTCCGTGATGGCGATGATTTGATCAATAAACTTCATTAAAACTCCAGACCCCGTGCCTTATTTTAACATCGCCACACTGGTGACCCCGCAGACGCACACGCTTTGTGCGACGCAACCTTCTGGTCTGGACAACCACGCTGGCGACCCGACGCTGAAAAGAACACGCTGCCAGCAAACGCAGCACCCGGCAGTGATTCTCCGACGACAAGCGAACGCGGCAGCCCGACTGATCTGCCCTTCCTTTCTGCTTTAGGGAGACTCTGACGCTCTTCGGAGACCACCCACGACCTGGAAAGCTGAGGAAATTTCATGGTGAGGTCTGCACGCCTAGATCGGCACATCCACGCTGGACCGGCCGCTCTCACGGCTCCTGACACACGATTCTGTGTCTCCACACGAGAGCGCACACACCTTGCCCTCTCTCCACGACGGCGGCCCATGGCCGACGGAGAACGCGTGGACCTGAACGCACCATGACCCGGCACGAGCGACGACCAACAGCCCGAACAGGGGACACAATCGGCGCCGACTGCGCAGATCTCCATCAAGCCCCCTGACCCTGATTCGCCTCGCGACAGCGGACCGGCCATGCACAGAAGCCTCGCATCAGAACAGCGCAGCTGGAAGGCACGTGGCCGCAGCGCGTGCCGCGCACCAGAGACAAGCTGGCTCTACAGACTTATACATCATCCTCCGCCGCTGCACACGGCTCTTCAGGACTGCTCACACACCTGAAGCACACACGCAGCCCGCACACAGGATTTGGTGTAAGTCTCAGCCACGCCGCACGACGGGAATCCAGCCGTCAGCTGTCCCCGAGGGCTTTAGGGCCGCGAACGCACCTAAAGCCTAAACGCCAAGTCCCTCACATAGCTTCAGCTCCTGTTTTTCTTCATTGCCGGACTGAATCGCGAGAGGAATCAGAGACTAACTTTTCTTCCCACAGCCATGGACATCCCCCGCCACTTGCAACCCCCACCCTCCTCCCTTCCCCGGCACAGACTTTCCCCGCAGCTCGCCACCAAAGCGGGACTACCGAGGTCTCAGCTCCCCGCTAAGCCCTCTGGGGGGGGAGTGTATGGGGTACCCCCCCACAGCAGCCACGGACAAACACAGCGCTCGACTAGAGCAATTAACAGGACAGTGAGATGTGTGTGTTGAGATCAATAGGCAGCCTTCCTGTGCTTAGTTCAGGCACCAGCATCCTGTGGATATGTATGACGCAAATGCAAACATTCATGCTTCCTGCTCGCATTGTGGTACAAATGTCACATGTCTGAATGCATTTCCTTTGATGATAAAATGCCTTTGATGTATTGTCTGTTGCTGGGTATTTAAGTGGCTGAATTCATATGTTCACTCTCTGTTCTTCTTCTGACTGCTTCTGACTACAGCTCATGAGAGCCTGAGAGTGATCCCCAGCATGCTTATACAGCAGCTGGGGTGAGCTCCGTGATGGCGATGATTTGATCAATAAACTTCATTAAAACTCCAGACGCCGTGTCTTATTTTAACATCGCCACACTATATAAATAAAGTTGAATTGAAATTTTTCGGTACGCCACCCACGGTACGGTCCAGACGCGTACCAAGGTATGACATGAACTATACTGAGTGACGGACAGAAAGTGTAACTGTCATATCACGCCCCCTCCTCCTCCTCTCAGTTTCACCATCTCCGGCCACCTGTCAGTGGACTTCTGCAGCGTTCCACCCCAGTGAAGAATGACTGAAATTGGGCTCCTTCTAAACACAACACCGGTAATATTAGTGAGTTTTTAGCAAATAAAGTTAGCACTTCTTATTTTCAATGAGTGACTGTCTCAGCTTTAGAAAACTGATTAAACTGTTAGCATGTGCTAACATTACCTGTTGGACAACAATCTTTCTTGAATGACGTTTGCTGACAGCTGAGCTGTTTCAGTTCTGCCGGTAACGTGTTAACTGCAGTAAATGAGTGAGTTGCATGAGTAGCTTCTTCTTTTTCATCTTTTCTGTTATTGTCGCGGTATTATCAGCTCTCATTTGAATATGAGTGCATGTCGGTAAATTAGAATAGCATCCATCCATCCATCCAGCTTCTACCACTTAATCATTTTTGGGTCGCGGGGGGGCTGGCTTCCAGCATCTTTGGGCGAGAGAGGCAGAGTACATCCTGAACAGATCGCCAGTCCATTGCAGGGCCAATTACAATACCATGATTTGTAATTTAATTTAAAAAAAGATAACCATAATCATCACAAATAAATTAAAACAGCTTAAATATTTCACTGTATGTGTAGTGATGTCATGTTTGCCCTTTCGGAGCGAAGAAGAGGACCCAATCGCCAACTGAATCTGGTAAACCATTATTTATTAATGACAAAAAGGGAAATAAACACTGTTCGAGGGCAGAAATTAAATGCAATAATAAACCGGATAACAGGGAGTGGCGACAGCAATAAACCCCAAATAGCGTGGTGAAAATAATGGAGAGGTTAACATAACATCGCAGCCAAGAACACAGGCTGAAAAGGCACATATATTGACAGGGGGATAATCATGGTGATGCAATACAGGTGAGGAAAGCAATCATGACAAACAGCTGACACATGAGGAAAACAGCTGATTGGATGAGTGGGGCTGACAGAGGAGATGCACACAAAACACGATAAGGCTGCGTGTCCACCAAAAGCATTTTTTTCTGTTCTGGACAGCTATTTTCCATTCATTCTCTATGTACTCCAGCGTTTACAGCACTGAGCACCCTCAGTGCAGAAACACTCTTGGCGGTGGCTGTTTTTTGTCGCAGCGGTCAGGGCGCTCAGAGCTGAAAAAAGTTCAACTTTTCAGAGACTGCAGCTGAGCTTGTCAATGTCAGACCTTGCAGTCAATCAGAACTGCTGCGCGGGCGGGACATAGGACGCCGGTACTAGTCTGTACTCAAACTTCTGCTTTCCATGTCATCATATTTTACATCCAGAGCTGCTAGAAAACATTTCCTGTTCATTGTAATTTACAGACTGCTATTAAAAAAATCAGTAGAAAGTCTGACCATGGGAAAAGCGGAAGTGCTGAGCTGAGAGTGACAAGCTGTTGCTGGGATACAGGGCACAGACTTTTTTTTCCCACAGCGCTGCGCACAAACGCTGAAAACAAATGCTCAGGGCGGTCGGGCGACAAAAATCGCATTTGGTGGACACGCAGCCTAAATGAGACAGAATGGAACATAAAACGTGGACAGGGGCTGCAGACCTGTCCAGAACCACTACAAGTGAAGACTCATATTCCTCTACTGTAACTTGAAGCATTAAAACTGTTATTTTGGACTGGAAAAAGTTATTTTAATTTTCATTCTGAAGCCTAATTATTAAACTTTTAAACTTCTAGACCCAGCAACGTTTCAAACAGGAAGGACTAGTTTTTTTGTTTTTTTTTTTTACTTTGATGGAGCTGAACACTATTACTGCAGTTTGTTTTGAACAGCAGAGTGACAAAAGCCCTGTATGGTACAGTAGAAGCTGATATTTGAGTTTTATTTCTTTAGTTTTTGGGTTAAAAGCCCAAACTTTAATGTCTGTTATTTAAAGTAGAACTGAACTGAACGGCATTGAACGGCACTGGGTGATAGTACATACAATTATAAAGATAATTTATCATTGGCACCCCCTCCACAAATCCCGGAATCTTGGAGAAAATCGCGATTTTGAATTTCCCACCCTGAAAAATCAGACAAATCCGCCGAAGTTCCGCGTGACGTCACGAGTGTGACACAGTCCTCCATGTTTACCATTGCGAGCACATCGACACTGGTTGTTTTTGGTGCATTTTGTCGTGATAGTCGACTACAAAACACTTCCAACACCTGGGAAGATCTGTTCAGTGGCCAAGGAAAGCTGTCATGGCGACGAAAGAAAAGAAAGGGGGAGGAAAAGCGACCGGGAAGCGATGCGTTTCTAGATATACAGTGATCTCTCACTTATCGCATTTAATGGGGACCAGAACCGACCGCGAAAAGTGAAAAACCGCGAAGTAGCGTCACCCCCCCCCCCCCCAAGGGCGTCACAAGCACTATTTTGCACAAAAAGGCACAAGAGAACAGCGAAAAGTGCCACTAAGCAACACGAGCGATAAAGAACAATGAATGCGGTCTTCCTTCGCTGGGTAAAACGTCTCGGCCAATCAGCTTGCGAGGTAAAACGTCTCGGCCAATCAGCTTGCGAGATTCCCGAGCGGTGAAGAGGTGGGCGGAGAGGAGTGGAGCGGTGGTCAGAGAGGTAGATTTTCAGTTGTGCGGGCTCTCCGTGTTGATACCTGATGTTCTAATGTAGTCTCCCTGCCTTCTCCCTGCCTTCTCCCTGCCTTCTACATTAGAAGATCAGGTATCAACACGGAGAGCCCGCACAACTGAAAATCTACCTCTCTGACCACCGCTCCACTCCTCTCCGCCCACCTCTTCACCGCTCGGGAATCTCGCAAGCTGATTGGCCAAGACGCCCAGCGAAGGAAGACCACATTCATTGTTCTTTATCGCTCATGTTGCTTAGTGGCACTTTTCGCTGTTCTCTTGTGCCTTTTTGTGCAAAACAGTGCTTGTGACGCCCTGGGGGGGGGGGGGTGACGCTACTTCGCGGTTTTTCACTTTTCGCGGTTGGTTCTGGTCCCCATTAAACGCGATAAGTGAGGGATCACTGTAATAAGTTGGCAAAATGCTGATGGTTTTTTTCCCTTTCTTTTTTATTGTTAATTTTCCTTATCCTGACACCCCAAACATGCCAAAGTAAAGACTCACCATTCTGTATTCAATAAGCGACTCTCCTCCCCATCACTGCTGCGGTCTGAGTCGGTGCCGGAATCCCCCGAAAATTCTGGCTCTAATCTGTACGGTTCGATGCCTCCCTCGCTCTCTTCCTGTTCACTTGACACTCCTGCATCCTCCTCTGTCTCGTCACCAATCCTGAATGCCTCTTCACTCTGAAAACTCTGGTGTTCTTGACTGCTGGAACTGCTATCATCTGCCATTGTTGTTTTGATGAGGGTCACACTCGTGACGTCACGCAGCGTTGTCTGCACTACTTCCGGTTTGTTTGGCACTGCCAACCAGAGGCAAAAGTTTATCGGCTTATAGCTTGGCCATCGCACGGCCTAAAAATTTCTTTTATGTGTTGAAAAATACAATAGGTAATAAGGAATTAATTTGCTATTCTACGTTTTTGGCAAAAAGGTGAGTTTAGTTCTACTTTAACTGTGTTGCTACAAACACTTTTGATGAAGCTGCTGAGTTCAAGTTTCCAACTCGTGTTTCATGGGTCATTGTTTTATTTAGCTATGGGAGCTTTTTATAATAGGCTGTTCAAACATCTATTGTTGCACTTGTCTGCATCGTTCATTTCCTAAAAAAGTTTTTTTTTTTTATTGTATACATTTTAATTTTGTTAATTTGAGAATTTTTTTTATTGGAGAATTTAATGCTGGCAGTTTGCGGGGGGGAGGGATTGTCAATAAAGCTGTTCTTGCTTTTAGCAGTTTTATGTTTTGCATTTCTTTCCTTACTGTACCAAAAATGAACTGAACCGTGACCTTAAAACCAAGGTACATACGGAAATGTGAATTTAGGCGTACCTTTACACCCTTTTTATTTATGCATATATATATAATATATATATATATACAGTATATATATATATATATGGACGCCTCCCACTTGAGGTGTTTCAGGCACGTCCCACTGGGAGGAGACCCCGGGGCAGACCCAGGACTCGGTGGAGAGACTATGTCTCCCAGCTAGTCTGGGAACGCCTTGGTATCCCCTCTGAAGAGCTGGAGCAGGTGGCTGGGGAGAGGGAAGTCTGGGCTTCTCTGCTTGAACTGCTGCCTCCGCGACCCGGACCTCCAGAAAAGCGGTAGAAGATGGATGGATGGATATATATATATATATATATGTGTGTGTGTGTGTGTATATATGTGTATATATATATATGTATATACAGTATATATACATGTGTGTGTGTGTGTGTATATATATATATATATATATATATATATATATATATATATATATATGTGTGTGTGTGTGATGAAACATTTCAAATGCAATTTTTCACTTCTATGCTGATGACACTGTCATATACTGCTCTGCTACCACTCCTACAAGGGCTTTTGAACATATTCAGCATGCTTTTGGTAGAGTACAGGAACAGCTTAGTCATTTGCAACTTGCTTTAAATGCAAAGAAAACAAAATGTATGTTCTTCACTACTTCAGATACAGCAAGATCAGCACTATCTCAAAACATTTTAGCAAGATATGGTCCACAAATAGAGTTGGTATCTTCTTTTAAATATCTAGGGTTTTTAACTGATGAACATTTGTCTTTTCAGGAGCACATTCAGTATGCTGTGAATGAACAGAAGCTCTTAGTAGGATATTATTACAGCTATGGTGCTGGGGCGGCTGTGGTGCAGGTGTAGTGTAGCCGACTACTAATTGGAAAGTCAGTGGTTTGATTCCCGCTCTGTCTGCAGTCTGCATGTGGAAGTGTCCTTGAGTAAGACACTGAACCCCCAGTTGCTGCTGGCGGGTCAGGCCAGCACCGGTGCATGGCAGCTCCACCGCCATCAGTGTGTGAATGTGTGGACAGCAGGATCCGTGAAGCACTTTGGTCATCCAGAGATGAGTAAAAAGTGCTATTTAAGTGAACACCATTGCTTGCTTCTCTTTTAATGTGAAATGATACCGCAGTCCAGTGAGATCCTGTTACCCAGCCAGCATGTCCATGTGGGCCCCACCAAAGGTTAACCAGGCTGTTTTATGGGCCCCATGTGGGTTCCACGTTGGCTCCATCTGTGTTTGCCCTCATCGACTTTATGTTTTCCTATTTTCAACTTATTTTCTCATAAATTTGCTATTTTCTTGTAAATTTGTGACTTTTTTTTCTAATTTCTCTTGAAAGTTCTCTTGAAAATCTGAGACTTTCTCATAAAGCTGCAACTTTTTTTGACTGTAAACTTGCAACTTTTTATCATAAATTTCTGATTTTTTTCTTGTAAATTTGTTTGATTTTCTTGTAAAATTGTGACTTTTTTGTTGCAAATTTGCTAACTTTTTCTTGTAATTTTGGAATTTTATCATAAATTTGCCACTGTTTTTCAACTGTAATTTTAAAACTTTTTCCTCATAAATTTGTTACTTTTTTCCTTGTAAATTTGCGAGTTTTTCACATAAATTTGTGACATTTTCTTGTAAATTTGGAACTTTCTCAAAAATTTTCAACTTTTTTTTACTGTAAACTTGCAAATTTTCCTCATAAATTAGGGACTTTTTTCCTCATAAATTTTCAATTTATTTACTCATATATTTACTACTACAAATTTGTGACTTTTTTCTTGTAAATTTACAATTTGTTTCTTGTAAGTTTCTAACTCTTTTCAAGTAATTTACAATTTTTCTTCTTGTAACTTTGCAACTTTTTTCTCCTAAATTTTCACCTTTTTTCTCATAAATTTGCAACTTTTTTCTAGTAAATTCATGACTTTTTTGTCATAAATTTGCTACAATTTTTTTTTGTAAATTTGTCACTTTTTTTTACAAATTTATGAGAAAAATGTGAACATTTATGACTTGTTTTTGCATAATTTTGCCTGTGACTCAAGGGTTACTGAAGCCTGCTCACCCATATAAAACCCATGTGGGGCCAACATGGAACCAATGGACAAACCCACATGGGACCCAGAAGACAGCCCAGTTAACCCCATCATGGGGCCCACATGGACATGCTGGCTGGGTATGATGAGACAAAGAGGGTGCTCTTCCAGAGCAACACTCACCTCTCTCGCAGGTACGCGACCAGTATCCAGTACCCGTGCAGTCACAGATGAATCGATTCCAGCCTTCTTTGCAGACGCCTCTGTTCTTGCACGGGTAGCTCTCGCACTGCTTGCCCGGCTGCTTGTTGCATGAGGGCTTGATGCCAGCACCGTTCTGTGCCCCGGCGATCTGACGGATGTCCTTGCTGCGGCCGTCGATGAAGAGGTCCCGGATGCAGCCCACGTAGCCGTAGTTGAGCATCGCTGTCCAGAGCTCGGTGGGCAGGATGAGGTTGGTGCGGTCGCTCGGAAGACCCCCCAGATACATGTCCCCCTCCAGGTCCAGGATCTCACTCTCGCCGCTGGCCGTGAACGGTGTCCTCCTGCTGTTTACCGAGATTGTGCCTGAGGAGTGGATGGAGAGGAGGATATGAGGCCAACATGGTACATGCTGATAGCAGCAGCACAGAAACTTGAATCCACTGGTTTTGTTTGTGAATGTCATCCAATCTCGAGCCAGTCCCTTATAGATAGATGTACTTTATTGATCCCAAACTGGGAAATTACAGTACAGGAATTACAGTATTTTAGAATTGGGGGGGGGGGGGGGCTCTTCAAGATGTCCATCAAGAGGCTTTACTTTGAACATCTTTTTCATAATGAATTTTTGGCAATTTTAGTCTTTAAAGTGACACTCTGGCAAAAATCAAGTTTTTTGTGCTGTTAACAGGCCTGTAACATGATTTTTGTGACTTACAAGACAAATCAGAGCAAAATCTGACTGCAGTCCCAATTCTATGTTTTTCTGCTGTGAATTTCCAGTGAAGCCCCCCCACCCTCACCCCAAACGAGCGATTTTGGACAAAGCATTTCTAGCTACATAAGCATTCCTGCTTAGCCTGATTGGTTATAGCATTAACTAATCAGGCCAAGCACTGGGCATGGTGGCAGACCTGAGTTCACTACCTCAGGGCAAGAGGGAGGAGCCGAGGAGCAAGCAGGATTTGAGGCAGAGAGAGAGTGGTGAGAGGCAGAGAGGAGGGAGGGAGGGAGTGGGGGGAGGGGGTGCTTGAATGGGGCTGGCGAGAGGACTGACTCAAACTGTCACTCCTCTACCTACCACTGACCATGCTGACAGTCAGTGTCCCTTCCTGAAGACGGCGTGAAACCGACCGTGGGTGCCGTTTTCTACGGCTAGGGCTACCATATTCTGGAGCCCCATAGTGCATGCGGGGCATGGTCAGCTCAGAGACCGGAGCCCACCGGCTGCTGCGCCGGCCGCCAGAAGTGCCCACAGAGGAATCGGAGGCACATGGTCAGAAGGCCGAACCAGAGAGAGACGTCAGCTCTCAGGGGATGAAGGCACCAAGACCGCCACCCGTCCGTTTTGCATTCATTTGACTCGGCTCGGTGAAGTGGTTTTCAAGGGGGACACAAACCCCCCGGGCGCTCCATTCTACCCACGCCATGGAGGACAGAGGAGGAGACATTAAACCTCCTCCTCCGTCCTCTGCCAGAGGAGAGGGGAAGGCTGGCCTTGCAGCTTACACTACTGGTGGGTGGGGGTATGGGTGGAGCTAATTAAAATATTCTTAGATCTGCACATACTCAAGTAGGTGCAAGATGTAAAAGCTCTTTCCAAGCAATTGGAAGGCAATGAAAGTTTTTTGAAGTTTAAAAAGCCACAATAAACTGTACTATTTTGGGCAATACACAATTGTTTTTGAGGTGGTTTTAGAGCCGGCGGAGTGCATCTTTAATCAATTAATTTTATTACACTGCCACTGGTCCACCTGAACCTGTTGGTTTCTACCAGTGCATAATTTTCAAAAAACAGTGGGTACATACTGTAGATATTTTTACCGCTGCCAAGAGGAGGAGGTAATGTTTGTGCCGCCGTTGGTTGGTCTGCCTGTCTGTTAGCAACATTACTCCAAAAGTTATTGACAAATTTTGATGAAGTTTTCAGGAAAGTTGTGTAATGGCACAGGGAACAAATGGTTAGATTTTGGTGGTGATCCGGATCACGATCTGGATCCAGGAATTTTTGGAAACATTTTTTATATATTAATATTGAGCTTTTCATGTGCTTCCCCTTTAAGACGTGTTAGGGGAGTTATGGCCACACCTCTGCACCCCAGAAGCAGTGCACTCTTAGCGCTATTTACCACCAAAGACTGCACAAAAAGTAAAACGGCTTGGAACAAAAAGAAATGTGGTCTCCATCCACATAGTATGTGATGATTGACATTATTTTATCTGAAGACGCCAAGAAAAAGCAAGAAAAATGTGCGGTTTAAGACGGGGTTTGGAGTGTGTGAAGACGTAACTCCGCCGGCAGACAAGGTTGTGAGTCACATGACCCACATGGTATGTAAACACAGTAAACTTCAGCACTGGACGATGTTTAATCTTTTTGTTTGTGAAATCACAATAGGCTAGTTCTATTATCCTTGTTTACTACGCACCGCAGTGATATGATATCGCACTGTTGTGTAATATTGCTTAATAATTATGAACCTTGTCAGTAAACTGTAAGGGAGAAGAGAGGAGTAAAAAAAAGCAAAAAAACAACCTGAAACATTCAATAAACCATGATGCTGATTTAAGGTGGAACAGCCCAGCCCCAACGTATGATCAATACATTATGACAGTGTTGATATTATAATGAAGTCATATAATGTTGTCATATTGCTTTGGCTGCCGCTTGTCTGTTGGCAGGATCACGCAAAAACTCCGAGATGGATTTGGATGACATTTTCACCAGAGGTGGCCCTTGGCCCAAAGACGAACACATTAGATGTTGGAGGTGATCCGGGAGTGCATGCCTCCGCCAAGGCCCTATCTCATGGACGGACAAAGGGACGGGGGGAGGAAAAAGGGAGGGAGGGAGGGACAGAGCCTCGGTGAAGGTATGCGCTCTCTGAGTGACCTCTAGTATTTATTAAAAGAAGATTTTCATAGATGTCTGTAAACATCCTTATCTATGGTAGATATTTTCATCCCAATACAGTAAAATCCTTAAATGCGGTTTACAGTTTGATAAAAAAAAAGATTTTTAATGGAATTCATGGAGGTTGACAAATATTTTTAGCCAAAAATTTTTTAATAATGTCATTTTAGTGGTTTTTAATCTTACAAAATACAGCTGTGGCTCAAATGTTAGTTAATCCCTTTCACAGCATGTGGGACACCATGTGGTGTATGGGGGAAGCACCGTTCTCCGCTTCACTGACCTTAGGCCACACAGCTACTGTGAGTAGTGAACGCTACGGGGGGTCAGTCCTCTGGTAGCTCTGTGTGTTAATGTTCCTTTCCCCATTCTATTATGCTGAGCACCAAGCTAGAAGGCTGAAAGTACCATTTTTATATGATCTTTGGTATGACCCACTCGGGATTTGAATGATGCTCTACCAACTAGGCCACCACTCCGGTCATTTTTGTGGATTTTAATCTTACAAAATACAGCTATGGATATATGGATATATGGATATGGATATATATGGATATATGGATACTGTTAAAATATGAAAACACTCAGTTCGGCTCTTAAAAAAAAACAAGTGAATTTCACTTTGTGGGTTTTATGATGTCAGAAACCACAGAAACCTTGGCCACAGCGTGGGAATGAACCGGGCATCAATCTTTCAACCTAGCTCACCAACATGATTTATGACATTTCGCACTTTTTCACTGACCTGAGCGCCCATCTCTCTGGATGTCCACGTGATACCAGGCCCCGTCGTTCACTTTCGTCTGGGTGGCCTTCACTTTGATGGTCCCAGAGCCCATGTCCAACAGCAGGTACAGGCTACCATCCAACAGCTCCACTGCAAAGAAATCCACCTGGACACAAAAAAAGGCATCTAAAAATCATTATTTAAAAAAGATATGTCTGGTGTGATTATGTCTCATTATTCATGATAATTAGTGGATAAGTTGCACGTGTTGTGATTGTTAACATTGAAAGTCCATCCATCCATCCACTTTCTCACTTTTTTGGAGGTCCGGGTCGCGGAAGCAGCAGTTCAAGCAGAGAAGCCCAGACTTGCCTCTCCCCAGCCACCTGCTCCAGCTCTTCAGAGAGGATACCAAGGCGTTCCCAGACCAGCTGGGAGACGTAGTCTCTCCAGCGTGTCCTGGGTCTGCCCCGGGGTCTCCTCCCAGTGGGACATGCCTGAAACACCTCAAGTGGGAGGCGTCCAGTTGACATCCTCATCAGATGCCCATACCACCTCAACTGGCTCCTTTCAATGTGGAGGAGCAGCGGTTCTGCTCTGAGCCTCTCCCGGATGACTGAGCTCCTCACCCTATCTCTGAGGGTGAGTCCAGCAATCCTATGAAGAAAGCTCATTTCAGCCGCTTGTATCCACAATCTCATTCTTTCAGTCATCACCCAAAGCTCATGACCATAGGGTAGGAACGTAGATTGACCAGTAAATCGACAGCTTTGCTTTAGAGCTCAGCCCCCTCTTCACCACAACAGACCACTACAACGTTCGCATCACTGCAGATGCTGCTCCAATCCATCTGTCAATCTCTCGCTCCATTCTCTCCTCACTCATGAGACCCCAAGATACTTAAACTCCTCCACTTTGGGCAGGAGCCTGTCCCCAACCCGGAGAGGACAATCCATCCTTTTCCAGCTGAGGACCATGGACTCGGACTTGGAGGTACTGATTCTCATCCCAGCCACTTAACACTCAATAGCAAACCATTCCAGTAAGACCTGTAGGTCATTGCTAGATGAAGCGAACAGGACAACATCATCTGCAAACAACAGAGATGAGATCCTGTGGTCACCAAGCAAGACACCCTCCATTCCTGGGCTGCGCCTAGAAATCCTGTCCATAAAAATTATGAACAGGATTGGTGACAAAGGGCAGCCCTGGCGGAGTCCAACTGTCATTGTAAATGAGTTTGGCTGGATGTTGGCAATCCAAACCAAACTCTTGCAACGGTCAGACAGAGACCAGTAAATTTGCTATATTTTTCTTTTACGTTTATAACTCTTTTCAAGAAATTTAACATTTTGTTCTCATAAATTTGTGACTTTTTCTAGTAAATTTGTGACTTTTTTTTTTTGCTCTATAGCCTCACTCTGAAAAACCTTTTTGGTTCTTCTGCATGTAATTTACTCATCTTTCAATAAAATGCAAATAATCAGCCAAAAGACCTTTGTGTTCTTCTGGCTCCGAGCATCTTTCCGCTCCTGCCGTTTCCCGTGGGTGAAGAGGATGAGGCCATTGGGCTCAGTCGTCCGGAAGTCGAAAGAAATGGACCCCATGCGCTTGGTGTTCCACTTGGGGAGGCTGATGTAGGCCTCGGGAGTTTCAAAGGAAATGGGGTCCAAGGTGGCAACGTTCTCGCACTTGTAGGACACGTCGCCCTGGATCTTCATTTTTGGATCCACGATGCGAGCCAGGCGGGACAACTCGAGGCGGATGTCATTGTTCTTGTACACAACCTGTCAAAACGACAATGGCATTATTAGCTTTCAGAAGCAATTCCAAGTTGTCACTAGCAGCTGCGGCACGGTATAATAAGTTGCAATAATTAGCATTTTCATTAACCAGAAAACACCTCAAAATTACAATGTTATCAAGTTTTCCAGAAGAGTACAAAAGCATCAGTTGATACAAATTAATTTAGAGGCCTGAGAAAAGTGCTTTAAGTTGATTGACAGAATGGGAATATGCATTCATGCCATCACATCGAGAAAAACATTGAACAAATGATGGCATATTGTTCTGCAATTTCATTATTGTCACAACAAGAGAGGGGGCACTTATGCCCAACTGCAGTTCAGCTCGAAACACACAGAACAAGGTTTGTGTAACTCAGTCAAGTCTAAATCCTCACTGTTTATGCCAGGAGCTACTGTGTATGTAATTATGCCTTGGTGCAAAGCAACATAGGCAAGTTTAAAGATTTTGTAAGGCAGAATGGTAAATCTGAAACAGGGTGACCTGGAGACCTAACTTCAGTCCCTATCAATCCTTAAGGTCAAAGTCAAGGTCATATAACACCTGCTATGTGCCCAAGACAACGTTCCACCATCTGCACAAAGTTCTTGCCGTCAGCTCTGATAATAAAGTCACTGTTTACTAGTCACTATCAAAATTGATGTTGTTGAGCTTTTGTGATCCTGCAGTTGGTGATTTATTTTTTTTTTTGGGGGGGGGGTCACCCCCCTTGTTAACCTGCCATCCCTCCATCCACATTTATAGGTGTGAAACAAGGGGGGACATTGCCCCCCAACCTGAAAAAAAGAGACAACTGTCTCCCCCAATATCATCATAAACCTTTCTACGTCATGTTATAGAACTGAATAAAATGACTTTGAACCACTCCGAACAGCGATCGAGACCCCATGGGGTCGGAACTGATCCACATGCTGCTTGGGCCAATTCAAAATGTTGTCTCCCTACAAGAGCTCCAGGCGGCGTCTGAACAAGACCCAACTCTGACCCGACTGCGTACTTTTATTCGTGAGGGCTGGCCTTCCAATGTGCCTGGGGAGCTGGCACCCTTCCACAGAGTCAGGGACGATTTGTCATGCTGGAACGATGTCTGTGTAGCAAGAGGCCCCTGCACGGTGATTCCAGAGGTGCCAAGGGGCCGCATCCTGTCCATGGTACACGAGGGCCACCTGGGTGTCGTCAGAGTCAAACAACAGTGTAGAGGTTTGGTCTGGTGACCAGGCATCGACAAGGACCTGGAGAACATGGTGAAAGACTGTATAGCCTGGCTGGCCAGCGAGAAAACTGGCGGGCCACCACCACCGTCCTTGCAACCATTACTGTGGCCATTGGCCCCATGGAAACACGTCAAATTGAACATACAGTATGTGGTGAGCTACATAGCGCTCCCCAGCACCAAAGCTTCCTATTAGTGGCATACGACTTTCACGCGAAATGGCCCGAGGTGTTGCCCACCGGCTTGGTTACCACAGACGTAGTCACTGACTTCCTCAGCTCCCTCTTCACCCGCTGGGGTGTGCCGGATGCCATTACAACGAACAAGAGAGCGCAATTCACCTTGGTGGATTTTGAGACATTCGCTGTCCGTGCCTCATTCTTAAACATAACAGTAATAAATATAACTTGCTTGACCGAGCAAGCACTTGGCAACGGTGAAGAGGAAGAACTCCCTTTTAGCAGGAAGAAACCTCCAGCAGAACCAGGCTCAGGGAGGGGCAGTCATCTGCTGCGACTGGCTGGGGGTGAGGGGATAGAGAAGAAGAAAAGAACAGACATGTAGAGAGCAAACAGCACGACGGGGACTCAGTCTATGATCTATAAATGTAATTTGTGACTTAACCTGTTGCACTCCGGGATACCGCGGGCGGTCATGTCTCTGCGTCATAGTGCGTCTCAGTGCGCACTGAAAAAAAAAAAAAAAAAAGCTGCATTTCCGTTCTTCCAGTACAGACACAGCCGCGAACAGAAAGCCAAAGGGGTGTTTTGATTGGTTTAGATTTGATTGACCTCTCATTCAACTAATAAGAGCCTTGAATTGGGTTTCTGAAACCTTGAAGAACCAATGACTGAAAACCTCGCAAGAAGGACCTGCCTAGCAATGACCGCGAATACAACGGGCCAATTGAAGCAGAGAAGTTCGACGATTGAAACGCGTGCGTCCCGTGCGTAAAATCTGTTTTGTGTAAGCTGCTGGGTGACACACATTGAGACCTGTGTGTAACGGTAGTGTTCGCCAGTCTTTTTTTATTACTACTGTTCTTATTTGTTTTGAAAAATCATTCGCCAAAACTGCAATCATGGAAGCGCCAAACTGCAGTAATGGAATCATGGTTTGACCGGGTCGGGTGACCAGAACCACGAGTCCGTAACAAGCGGACCAGCTTCATGTTCGTCTGACAATGAGGAACAGATGTTCGCCAATGACACTGCTGTTGTGGACAGGTAAGTGTTACAAGGTAAATTATTCTTTATCACTGAAAATAGTAATAAAAATGACTTTTGACCGATCGGTAATTACAACAGTGCGTCATAGCCACATGACGGACCGTTGACGGACCGTTTTTTGTGCACCGAGCTCCTCTGTAGTGTGGGGGGGGGGGAGTTGTTATCCTCTACATTGCAGATATTTTAGTATAATTTTTATTGCACTGTAGGTTATTTTTTCTTGTAAAAAAAGGCCACATATTTTTTACGTGGCATGCTTCTTTGTATGTGGGGGGCTTGTTTGTTCATTCATTCACTCAGGAATGAATAAACAACCCCCCACACACACACAGCCCTGAGTGTCACCTTTCATTAGAGCCCAAGATGAAGCTTCTATGTTGAATCATTCAAAAGTTACAGACGTTTTTCCAAACTGTGCCATTTGGCACAATTTGGCACAGTTCAAAAACGCCTGGGAACAACCTGAGAAAAAAGCTGTGTAATATATTCATTTTTTGTGGTATTATTACAAAATTTTGACCTCAGCTGGATAACACTTGGTTCTACATTTCTGTTGCATTTTCCAGCCAGTATCTGACAGCTGTGTGTTATTTGCAAGCATTTGTATCTAAAAAAAAACACCCAGGCGGACTTTATTTTCTTCAGATTCAGTATGTTTAGATGACTGTTACTCAGTGGCAGGAGCACTTAGAGAGATTGTGACTGTTTTGCCAAAAAATTCAAAGTGTTTTCTTTTAAATGAGACCAACCTCATGAAGATGCTGCAAAGAGTTGAAGAACAGCTTTTGATTTACTTTGGGTACGTTATTTTTAGGCGTTTTTAGGGAAATTGACCAGAGTGCAAGGGGTTAAGTTTTTAAATTGGCATCTTATATTTTTGCAAAAAAAGGTAAATTTGCACCCAATTTACATTTATACAGTGGCACCTCATGCTAAATTTGTGAATACCCCCATCCCCCTTGTTAAAAATAATAAATCCCCTACTGTGACCTTTGACCTTGTGACCCCAAATCATAGTAACACATGCTAAGCCTGTGGTTTACCTGTAGACCAAGTCTGGTGACCCCGGCTTCATTTTTTCCCTCAAGCTACAGTCCGGACAGACAAACAGACAAATGGAGGTGACTGGCCTACCCACGCCTCGACTCCTTCGACGTGGGTAATAAAAGAAAGGTAAAGTGAGAGGGAAGACAAAGCCAAACTTGGGCAGAAACTGTCAGCAGCCGTCCCACTGACAGAGCCTGCCATAGGAGCAGGAAAATAGAGCTGCTATTCCTGGTCCACAGAAAGACTGCAGGATTGAGTTGAGTGATAACAGTGGAGTGGCAGTGGAAGTTCAATCTGCCCACGCTCAGAGGAAAACGTGCATGATTGCTGGTTGCATTCAAAATATTCCCATCATGAACAGTTACGAGCATTTGAGCCTGCCAAGGAAAATTGCTCTTCTTACCCCAGTTTATAAATTTCCCCACAATAGCACAGATCTGAATCAAAGTGTGGATTTTTTCCACCGTCTTTAGCAATGAACATTTCTGACGTTCCCTTTAGTCACTGTGAGAATTTTGCATGGAAAGTGATGAAAATATACTGGGGTACAGGCAGTTAGGGGTAGTTTTTCAACAAGGGGAATGAGGGCATTCACAAATTTAGCATGAGGTACAAACGTATACATTTATATTAGGTATAAATTTATATTAGGTATAAATTTGCCAGAATAAAGGTGCAAAAATATGGTTAACAGCGTTCACTTATATAGCACTTTTACTCATCTCTAGATGACCAAAGCGCTTTACAGATCCTGCCATCCACTCATTCACACACTATAGCGGCGGAGCTGCCATGCACAGGCACTGGCCTGACCCACCAGGAGCAACTGGGGGATCAGTGTCTTGCTCAAGGACACTTCGACGTAGGGCAGTGTGATATGACTAAAATTTCATATCACGATACAAGTAATCTTATTTGACGATCACAATATATGTACATTTTCTGTAAATTCTATAGTTTATGTATGATAACCAATAAAAAGGACCATCTCTCTTTCTACATTTTGAATTACATACTGAAAAAAGTCAGTTATACAAATTCATCAGTCATTAATTTTATGCACTTTTTTCCCTCTTAATTTTGCAGTGTTGTTATAAAATAGTTTTTTAATGTACATTTGAGATGACTTCAGCTTTATTCTTCATCGTGACTGGAGAGTGTTGCCAAGTCTGCTTATTATAAGCGACTTTCGGCTAGTTTTTCTCTAAAGTCGCTAACAAATCTTGTCAGTCGCGGGTTGCAGATTTTTGGGCTTGTTTTTTAACATGTAGTTACTTATTTGGGCTTGCTTTTGCTGTATGTGTGACAGCTTTCCCAGCTTCCAGCCTAAGTCATGTCCCCTCTACTTCTGCATATAGTCATTGATCTCTATTAAAAAACTGGATAGATTGCTGGCTGCCAGAAGTGAAGCCACCTGGCCACCATATTAGTACACCCAAAACACTCAGCAGGTCAATAGAGAATAAATGGGTTTAGTAGTAAATGGTGCCATTTTTACCTCAATAACTTCCCAAAAAATTAACAGATTTTGAACTTCTTGGTACGGAGACACAGCTTATAATCTTGCACAGCCGGTGAACTATAGAAATCTACCAACTAGGGCTGTGCAATATATATATATACAGTATCTCACAAAAGTGAGTACACCCCTCACATTTTTGTAAATATTTTATTATATCTTTTCATGGGACAACACTGAAGATATGACACTTTGATACAATGTAAAGTAGTCAGTGTACAGCTTGCATAACAGTATAAATTTGCTGTCCCCTCAAAATAACTCAACACACAGCCATTAATGTCTAAACTGCTGGCAACAAAAGTGAGTACACCCCTAAGTGAAACTGTCCAAATTGTGCCCAAAGTGTCAATATTTTGTGTGGCCACCATTATTTTCCAGCACTGCCTTAACTCTCTTGGGCATGGAGTTCACTAGAGCTTCACAGGTTGCCACTGGAATCCTCTTCCACTCCTCCATGACGACATCACGGAGCTGGTGGATGTTACAGACCTTACACTCCTCCACCTTCCGTTTGATGATGCCCCACAGATGCTCAATAGGGTTTAGGTCTGGAGACATGCTTGGCCAGTCCATCACCTTTACCCTCAGTTTCTTTAGCAAGGCAGTGGTTGTCTTGGAGGTGCGTTTGGGGTTGTTATCATGTTGGAATACTGCCCTGCAGCCCAGTTTCCGATCATACTCTGCTTCAGTATGTCACAGTACATGTTGGCATTCATGATTCCCTCAATGAACTGTAGCTCCCCAGTGCCAGCAGCACTCATGCAGCCCCAAACCATGATACTCCCACCACCATGTTTGACTGTAGGCAAGACACACTTGTCTTTGTACTCCTCACCTGGTTGCCGCCACACACGCTTGACACCATCTGAACCAAATAAGTTTATCTTGGTTTCATCAGACCACAGGACATGGTTCCAGTAATCCATGTCCTTAGTCTGCTTGTCTTCAGCAAACTGTTTGCAGGCTTTCTTGTGCATCGTCTTTAAAAGGGGCTTCCTTCTAGGGCGACAGCCATGCAGACCAATTTGATGCAGTGTGCGGTGTATGGTCTGAGCGCTGACAGGCTGACCCCCTACCCCTTCAACCTCTGCAGCAATGCTGGCAGCACTCTTATGTCTATTTTCAAAGGGCAACCTCTGGATATGACGCTGAGCACATGCACTCAACTTCTTTGGTCAACCATGGCAAGGCCTGTTCTGAGTGGAACCTGTCCTGTTAAACTGCTGTATGGCCTTGGCCACCGTGCTGCAGCTCAGTTTCAGGGTGTTGGCAATCTTCTTATAGCCTAGGCCATCTTTATGTAGAGCAACAATTCTTTTTTTCAGATCCTCAGAGAGTTTCTTTGCCATGAGGTACCATGTTGAACTTCCAGTGACCAGTATGAGAGAGTGTGAGAGCAATAACACCAAATTTAACACACCTGCTCCCCATTCACACCTGAATGTCATATGGCATGATACTAATGTCATGTCATGTGACACTACCGAGTCACATGACACCGGGGAGGGAAAATGGCTAATTGGGCACAATTTGGACATTTTCACTTAGGGGTATACTCACTTTTGTTGCCAGCGGTTTAGACATTGATGGCTGTGTGTTGAGTTATTTTGAGGGGACAGCAAATTTACACTGTTATGCAAGCTGTACACTGACTACTTTACATTGTATCAAAGTGTCATATCTTCAGTGTTGTCCCATAAAATGATATAATAAAATATTTACAAAAATGTGAGGGGTGTACTCACTTTTGTGAGATACTGTATATATTGGATGACGATATAAAAATGTCTAGCGTTTCATAGAATACTCTATCATTTATATCATTATTTAAAATGCACATACTCCTGTTTATTCAGTAAAGCGCCTCACCACTACTTGTGAGTGCCCATCTCTCCCCAGCAGTGCGTGACTGCGCGCAATGGAACAGGTGTGGTGGGTGGTTTGGCTTCAGTCCGGTGGATGCTAATGCTAATCCTAAACTTCCAGTTCAGATAGCTGCTACTCCTGTTTGCCAGGGATGTGGGACTGTTTTCCATCGTGCCGCATCAGAGAGGATAGTTCACTAACCACATTTTAATAGGAGGTAAGTAGCAATAACACCGTGTCTAATTATAAAATGCTAAATGGCAATGCTAAGTTGTGCTAACTGGAAATATGTAGCAGACCATCATTTCTTTGGTTTATATTGCTGCTGAGTTTCTGAGTTTTGTCTGGAAAAAAAATGTATTAAAGCTGCACAAGTGCATGACAGTGGCACATACACGCAAAATAAATTAATTAATTAAAACGGATCAGAGGAGCAAGGTGGCTCTTAATGTAATTTATTTGATTTCTTATCATTTTAATTAGTCAAGTAGTGATAATGAATAAAGTTAAAGTCACCTTTTGTGTCGTTGATTTTCAGATCATGACCAATCTGAAATATTTTACTAAGAAGCAAAAGTGTTAAATAAGGCCAGAATTGCAGTCTGCAGATCTACACTTAAATTTTCACTGATTTAAACTAAAAGCTAATTGATATCTGTAGATGGCAGCCACGGGTAATTTTCTCATTTTCAGACATTTTTTTATGTTTTTTTGTTTTTTTTTTTTTTTTGCTATTCTCCTGTGGCTCAGGAAATATTTAACTTAATGTTTAATTTTTATTCATATATGATTTAGAAGAAAAACATGAAATGTATGAAAATCAAGTCTTATATGCACAATAAAAACTGTTCTATAACAATACTGCAAAATTATGAGGGAAAATGGTACATGTAAAAAAAAAATTTAAAAAAGAGAGTTCTTTTTGTGATTCTATAAACTGTAGAATTTACAGAAAATGTATATCATGATATATATAGTTATCATGATATAAGATGACTGATATCGTGATATGAAATTTTTGTCATATTGCACAGCCCTACTACCAACTATAGAAATTGATTACTACAGGGCGTATAAGACGTGTATATCTATGAGGTGTACAGGAAGACAAGAGATGCCATTCATCTCGTCTACAACGATCAACTCTTCCTGCTTCCCCCGACTTAAAAAACCAAATCAGCCACCATCTTTAATCCCTCAGGCAAACCTCCACATTTGTTGGCGCCGCTCTCAGTGGGTTTACACGTCTCCCCATAAAGCCACCGCTCTGTAGCACACACACCGTCTCTTATGCGAGCCGTCGCCCGTCCACAGATGGAAAACAAATAAACGAGAAGCAGTGATCTTTTATCACACTCGTCTAAATGCTGTCAATATGTTGCAATCCTCGAATTTCCCCGTTGTGGGACTAATAAAGGCTTATCTTATCTTATCTTATCTTATCTTAATAACAATGGGAGGATGGAGCCTCCGAAGAGGGGGTGGGGGGGGTGTGTGCGTAAATTGAAATTTGCTCAAGTGGAAAATTGAAGGACCCTCTCCCCCCCTCACAAACACACACCTCTAATTCTCTGGGCAGAAAGAGAAAAAACAGCCGATGTCTGTCTATATTTTGGGCCCATACATGTACAGAAAACAAACACACCCTACTCTCCATTTCACTCCCACCCTCTTATATTAATGTCTGGGCTTCTGTCGGGGAGTGCGGTGATGGCTCAGTGGGTAGACTGAAGGGCCCAGCCGAGATTATCGATAATCCACCGGGAGATTTGACAGTAAATCAACTCATCCCTTAAGGTGCACGAGTGGTGGTGGAGGGGGACTGGATAGAAAATGGCCTTTTTCCTCCCCTACTCTCTCTTTGTTGCCTCCATCTCCTCCTGCTCCCTTCAGTCATCTATCTCATCGCTCGACCTCTCAGTTGGAAACAGCCGTTCCTCCTCCTGCACTGATGGAACATAAATAAATACCCCCCACCCCCAAAAAAGACCCTGCAGTTGCTCTGTCACTCTGTCTTTCAAAATAAAAGTCTAAATGAAAATGATGGCCGCCCATAGTCGCCTCCAGACTGCGTGTGTGTGTGTGTGTGTGTGTGTGTGTGTGTGTGTGAAGGGGGGGGCACAAACTGTAAAAGCTTGAGAATATGTTTATAGTAAATTCAGTTAATTTAAAACGATATATTTATGTGGAAAAAAGTTTCACATCTATCTATTCAAAAAAACTTCTGACAAAAGTTGCAAATTTTTGAGAAAAAAGTTGCACATTTATGAGAAAAAGGTTACAATTTTTTTTTAGAAAAAGTTGTAAATGGTGCACCACACAGTGGTGCAGTGGTTAGCACTGTTGCCTTACAGCTAGAAGGTTCCTGGTTCGAATCCCCAGGTTGGCAGGGGTTGGAACCTTTCTGTGTGGAGTTTGCATGTTCTCCTTGTGCTGTGTGGGTTTACTCCGGGGGCTCCGGTTTCCTCCCACAATCCAAAGACATGCATGTTAGGTTAATTGGCTGTTCTAAATTGTCCCTAGATGTCTGTTTCCTATAGGCCCTTAGAATAGAGGGTTAGTATTAGTGAAAGCGCTTTGAGTGGTCTTTGTGACTAGAAAAGCGCTATATAATATCTCTATATACATCTCTCGGCGCCACACCAGTAGGCTGCCTTTTGCAACAGCGGCTCGATTCCGAGTTTTTTTTTCCCTTCCTCTCTCTTTTGATCACTTTTTTTTTCACCCCACTTATATCACGGACACACAGATCGTCCCAAATGTCTCCTGAGCCGGTGGACGGAGCCACTGTTTATAGCAGGATACGATACAACAGGGAAGAGCTGCTAGCATTTAACCGCCACCCGGTCCCACTGGAAAAACTCGACATACCGAGAGAATTGAGGCGAAAGCGTCGCGGCTGCCGGGCTGGAGTAAGGCGGAGGACAAAAAATATAAGGTACAGACCCTCCCTTCCATGTTTCACATGATACGAGCTGACCGAACACCAGAGAGTGGCAAAGCTAGGGGCGGTGGAGTGATAATGTATGTTAACAACAACTGGTGCAGACCGGGACATATCACTGTTAAACAACGACACTGCAGCAAAGACATTGAGTTGCTAGCTGTTAGCATGAGGCCTACATATCTCCCGAGAGAACACTCACACGTGATCTGCATTGTTGTTTATGCAAATCCGACGGCGAACGCTGGGACAGCGCGTGACGTCATCCATTCAGTAACCAGCAGGCTGCAGACAGAACACCCAGATGCTCTTCTCCTCATCTCAGGCGATTTCAACCACGTTTCACTGTCTCCCATTCTGCCCACTTTCACCCAGTATGTCACATGCCACACTAGAGACAATAAAACACTGGATTTGTTCTACGCAAACACTAAGGAGGCGTACACCTCATCACAACTCCCCCCACTTGGGAGATCGGATCACAACTTGGTTCATCTCCGACCGGTGTACAAACCCCTAGTGCACAGACAACCTCCGGCCATGCACACTGTGGAGTTATGGTCTGAGGAGACAATGGACACTCTAAAGGACTGTTTTGAAGCCACTGCCTGGAAGCAGCTCTGCGATCCACATGGTGAGGACATCGATGGCCTCATTCACACCTTCACGGGCTACCTCAGCTTCTGTGTGGACAAATCCATTCCCACCAAGACCATACGGCGTCACTCAAACAACAAACCCTGGATTTTTTTTTTTTTTTTTGTTACTTATTTGTACCCGTAGGTAGATTTGGTTTGCAGTCTGGTGACAAGCCACCGGCTGCTGGTCGCTGCGTGCGCGAGCGCCCTAAACCTACATGTTTTTGGTATGCGGGAGGAAACCGGAGAAATCCCGGCGTAAACCCATGCAACACGGGGAGAACATGCAAACTCCACACAGCTCACTGTTGGTCGGGGGCTGGAATCGAACCCACGATCTCATGATCCCCGCGATCCCCCGGCCAAGGGTAAAACTGTGCTGCCACAGTGCTAAACCACTGCGCCACCGTGCAGCCCTGGATCAACCCTGAGATAAAAACACTTCTGAGAGAGAAGAAGAGGATCTTCAGGTCGGGGAACAGGGAGATGCTGAAGTCCGTACAGAGGGAGCTGAGGAGAAAGATCAGAGAAGGCAAGGACAGCTTCAGGAAGAAGATGGAGGACAAGCTGCAACAGAGCGACATCAGCGGGGTCTGGAGAAACCTCAAAACCATCTCGGGGCTCCAGAATACCTCCCCCCAGGCCACGGGGGGCAGGGAGTGGGCGAACAACCTGAATCTGTTTTTCAATAGATTTGACCAACCGCCCTCCCCCCTGTCTGCACAACAACCACTGCTGCCTCTAAGAAATCAAGTCCTGCTGCCCACTCCCCACTCCACCGACACCCCCCCCACTCCCAACACACAGCCTCCCATCCTGACCCTGACCAAGACCCAGGTGAGGACGGAGCTGAGGAAGATCAAGGCGAGGAAGGCGTCGGGACCGGACGGCATCAGCGCAAAGCTCCTCAAGTCCTGTGCAGACCAGCTGTGTGGGATTGTGACGTATATCTTCAACATGAGCCTGAAACTGGGGAGGGTACCACAGCTGTGGAAAACATCTTGTGTGGTACCTGTACCAAAAACTTCCCACCCCAAAGACCTGAACAGCTACAGACCGGTGGCCTTGACGTCCCACTTGATGAAGACCCTGGAGAGACTGCTCCTTGCTCATCTCCGCCCCCTGGTGGAACCAGCGATGGATCCACTCCAGTTCGCCTACCAGCATGGCATTGGGGTGGAGGATGCGGTGATCTTCCTCCTTCACCGTTCTCTGTCCCACCTGGAGAAGCCCGGGAATATGGTGAGGATCATGTTCTTTGACTTCTCCAGTGCTTTCAACACCATCCAACCGATGATCCTGAAGGACAAGCTGC
This sequence comes from Pholidichthys leucotaenia, assembly GCA_020510985.1. Lineage (NCBI taxonomy): Eukaryota > Metazoa > Chordata > Actinopteri > Cichliformes > Pholidichthyidae > Pholidichthys > Pholidichthys leucotaenia. The sequence continues at coordinate 409,835,566 of CM035842.1, read as the reverse complement.
TGCGCGCAGGGGTGGACCAGCACCTGTCATCATGGATCCTGGACTACCTCACGAACCGGCCTCAGTTTGTGAGAACCCGGGACTGTGTTTCCGACACGATCATCAGTAGCACGGGGGCCCCCCAGGGAACGGTGCTGGCTCCCTTCCTGTTCACTCTTTATACTGCAGACTTCTCACACAACACAGCACATTGCCATCTACAGAAGTTCTCTGATGACTCTGCGATCGTTGGTCTCATCTCCAACGGAGATGAAGCTGAGTACAGAGGGCTTATCCAGGACTTTGTGGACTGGTGCCATCGGAACTGCCTCCAGATCAACGCGAGGAAAACTAAGGAGCTGGTGGTGGACTGCCGCAGGCATGGGCAGCCCCTCACAGCACCAGTAAATATACAGGGAACAGACATCGAGATGGTGACATCCTATAAGTACCTGGGTATTCATCTGAACAATAAACTAGACCGGTCACACAATACTGACGCACTCTACAAGAAGGGACAGCGCAGGCTGTTCCTGCTGAGGAGACTCAGGTCTTTTGGTGTACAAGGGGCGCTGCTGAAGTCATTCTATGACACGGTGGTGGCATCAGCCATCACTTTTGGAGTGGTCTGCTGGGGCAGTGGCATTACTGCAGCCGATAGGAAGAGACTGAACAAACTGATTAAGAAAGCTAGCTCTGTCCTGGGGCAGCGCCTTGATCCGATGGAGGAGATAGGAGAGAGAAGGACGGTGGCTAAACTGTCATCTCTGCTGGAGTCCGAGTTCCACCCTATGCAGGACATACTGGATGCACTGAGGAGCTCATTTAGCAGCAGACTACATCATCCCAGGTGCACAACCGAGAGGTTTCGTAGGTCCTTCCTACCAACGGCTGTCAGACTGTACAACCTAAGCAGGGCTGCTCGCAGAGATAGCAAAAAGACGTAACAAACTAATAGTTTTTTTGAATGCAAAAGATGCAATAGACTTACACAATGGTCCTCTCCGGCATACAACTAGGAACATACCGGTCGCTATGGAGGGTGAGAATATGTATGGGCACATAATCATACCATGTAGGATAACTAAATAGACGGTTATGCTGTTTCATCCCACCTAGCAACAATGCTCTGCACTGTGTGTGTTTATATATTTACATATTTATTCCATCTGGCTACAATGCTCAGCACTGGGTGTGTTTATATTTATATATCTATATATTTATTCCATCTAGCTACAATGCTCCGCACTGTGTTTTTATATATCTACATATTATTCCATCTAGCTACATTGCTCCGCACTGTGTGTGTTTATATACTTGCATATTTATTCCACCTAGCTGCAATGCTCCGTACTGTGGGTGTTTATATATTTACATATTTATTCCATCTAGCTACAATGCTCTGCACTGTGTGTTCATATATTCATATATTTATTCCATCCAGCTACAATGCTCTGCACTGTGTGTCTGTGTGTGTGTGTATATATATATTTTATAGTAATATGTACATATGTATATTAGCTGCTCTTGCTTGCTTGTTTTTTCTTGCCTTCTGATTGTTGCTCTGAGTGTTGCTATCCCTGTGCTGTTGCAATCCTGGAATTTCCCCGTTGTGGGACTAATAAAGGCTTATCTTATCTTATCTTATAAGTGCAGGTTAGTTAGTTAGTTAGTAAATTTAAAAGAAAAGAGTTGAAGAATTACAAGAAAATTTTGCTTAATTCTTGAGGAAAAAAGTTGTACAATTTTGAGAAAAGAGTTGCAAATTTATGAGGAAAAAAGTGTCACATCTATGAGGAAAAAAGTTACAAATTTACTGTAGAAATTTGCAAATTTTTGAGAAAAGAGCATCAAATCTGAGAAAAAAAATTGAAAAAAAGTTGCAAGTCTATGAGAAAAATGTTGCATATCTATGAGAAAAAGTTGCAAATTTATGAGAAAAGGGTTGCAAATTTAAAGGAGAAAAGTTGCAAATTAAAGGGTACCTCTACTGGTCATTAGAATTAATCGTGCTTTAGGTATTACTTTTAAACAAAAGATGCGCTTATTCAGTAAAAATAACACCATAAAGGCAGTGTACTGAATAATTTTATCCCATGAATTACCCACTCAGATAGAACCGATGGGGAGCAGCCATCGCCGGCCGGAAGTGATGTACAGTCATTGATTCCGGTTTACCGTGGACGGGCAAATATGTTCAGCAGATGCTCAGTGGGTCAAGATCCGAGTTGAAAACAGCACAAAACCTGCATGGATATATACTGTGCAAACTGTTCTTGGAAATGGCCTTCATTGACGGCATGATCTGCAGGTACCTCTGGGGACCAGCAGCTGAAGGGGACCTGACGAACAGGCAAGTTCCCAGTTAAGTAACTTCAGAACATGTTGAATAAATCTTGATATACTAGAATTTTATTTCATTAAATTATATGGGGGTAGATTTGCTTGAACAAGGATGTAAAAAATTACATAAAATTCTAATGTTAAAACCCTGTTGACTACTATACTGCAGCCCAGTCAATTGCACAAACAACGACTGCATTGCTACTGTGCTGAAACTGGCCATGCAGGAGGCAATATGTCGCTGACCATGACTGACTGGTGGAGCAGTGACTTGAAACTCACGCATACTTGATAAGGATTCATGACCAACATTACCAGACGGAACCACTAGTATCATACTTGATCTCTGAAATAGCTATTTATTAAAATAAACTACAGGTACCCTTTAAAGGGAAAAAGTTGAAAATTTATAGGGAAAAAAATTGCAATTTTTTTAGAAAAAAGTTGCACATTTATGAGAAAAAAGTTGCAAAGTTCTGAGAAAAAAATTATAAGAAAAAAACTGCAAATTTCTGACAAAAGCTTGTACATCTATTCAAAAAAAAGCTGTAAATTTCTGAGAAAAAAAAAGTCAAATTTTTGAGGAAAAGTTGCACATTTATGAGAAAGAAGTTACAATTTTTTTTAGAAAAAAGTTGCAAATTTACAAGAAAAGAGATGAAAATTTACAGGAAAATTTTGCTAATTTTTAAGAAAAAATTTATGGTCCATGGCGCTAGCCATAGCCTGATTGAGGTCGAGGTGCCGAGGTTAAGATAAGATAAGATAAGCCTTTATTAGTCCCACAATGGGGAAATTCCAGGATTGCAACAGCACAGGGATAGCAACACTCAGAGCAACAATCAGAAGGCAAGAAAAAACAAGAGCAGCGAGTACACATATGTACATATAAATATAAATATATAGACACACAGTGCGGAGCATTGTAGCTAGATGGAATAAATATGTGAATATATAGTCACACACACGGTGTGAAGCGTTGTAGCTAGATGGAATAAATATGTAAATATATAAACACACAGTGTGGAGCATTGTAGCTAGATGGAATGAAACAACATAACCGTCTACTTAGTTATCCTGCATGGTATGATTATGTACCCATACATATTGTCACCCTCCGTAGCTACCGGTATTTTCCTAGTTGTATACCGGAGGGGACCATTGTGTAAGTCTATTGCATCTTTTGCATTCAATACTACTAGGTTGTCACGTCTTTTTGCTATCTCTGCGAGCAGCCCTGCTTAGGTTGTAAAGTCTGACAGCCGTAGGTAGGAAGGACCTGCGAAACCTCTCGGTTGTGCACCTAGGATGATGTAGTCTGCTGCTAAATGAGCTCCTTAGTGCATTCAGTGTGTCCTGCATAGGGTGGAACTCGGACTCCAGCAGAGATGACAGGTTTTCAATAGGCTTCAACTTGCTTGACCCATGCTTGTTTTTTTGGTGCATTGTGTTGGATTCGCCAGTGCATGGGTTGTTGCTGCCACAGAAGTTGGTGTGGTTGCTGGTCAGTGATCATCCTATAAACATGGCTGAACTCCCACAGTCTGTGCTTCTGGACTTGTTCTTCAACGGTTGACTGCGGTGGTGTCACTGGTAATGTGGTCACAGAAGGGAAACTCCAAGGATCTAATGGAGAACTTCGAGGTTGTTCAGGTCCCCTTTGAGTATGGTCCAGGTCTCAGAGCCATAAAGAAGGATAGGCAGAATCAGCGTGTGGAAGCGATGGATCTTTGTCCTTCAAGAGATGTTGGGCTTCTTCCAGATGGACCTATGGAGGGACGTGAAGGAGAAAGCTGCGGACTCGATTCTGCAGTGGATCTCTGCCATCAATGCTACCTCCTTTTCAGTTACCAGTGAACCGAGATATTTGAACTCTTGAACCCGTTCGATCTGAATGCCCTTGAGGTAGATCATTGCCAGGCAGCCATCCAATGAGAGAACTTTCGTCTTGTCCACACTAATCCCCTCTGAGTGTGACTGTCACCGAATTGTGACATAACCCCTAGTGGTCAAGAGTGGTAAATATTTTTTGTCAACAAAATAGTTCAGATTTCTAAGGCTATAACTTGAAAGTGGTAAGAGATAATGGCTTACTGTCAGTTAGAAGATGTAAAATATGATCCAGTGTTTCAGATAGGAATAAATGTATGCATCTAATTTGCTTAATGTCACGGCATCTCTTTAAATTCCATAACTCAGTCAAAACTGGACTTTGGACATATTTACACAAAGAATGGTTTGGTCTTTTGACACCGTTTTTTTGTACAGAGGTACCTCATCTTATCTTCAAAGTATATGAACAAGAAATCAGTACAATATTAAAAAAAACAAAGAAATTTGTCACTTACCGGCGGCTAATGGGACTCGCTCGCTGCGGTGGTCGCTGCGTTTTCACCCTTCGTGGTCGTTATTTTGTGTTCTGTCAGTCATTTATGCTCTCTACAACATCTACAAAGTCTTATGATTATCCCACATAAATTTCGCTTGTATCCCGCGGCTATTTTCCATGTACAGGGCCGTCTAAGTGACGGTGCACGATGATGGATCGTGGCCATATTAGCTTTCTGAGCTAAAAGAAGGAAATACAGGAAACGGAAATGAGTTCTTCTTCTTCTTTGGTGTATTACGTGTCATCCATTGAGTCCTCCAACGCATGTCTGCCACCTTCTGAATCTGGCAGATCAGTCCAAATCAGTCCAAATCATCAATGCAGCCGGGAATGTCAGAGTGAGATGCCACTATGGGCATGCGGAATCTCACACTCTAAGGGTTAAGGCCATACGGCTGAGCAAAGCAGGCAATACCATACAGCATATCAGTAGCATCAGCGTCACCATCGACAAAAATAGCACTGTCGTCAGCGAACATGAGATCTGTCATAAACTGGTTCATATCAAATTGTGTGCCCCTTCGCATAAAGGCATCGATGACAATGTTGAACAAGAGACAGATCACATGACCTTAGCAGATGCCTGTCTTGACTGTCGTCATAGCATGGTTTCAGAATCCAAAGGTATGTGGTCACCGGTGTTGTAGGCACACCATGCTCGCTTGTGACTAATGAGTCCAATGTGAGAGTCGCAGATTCTGCTCCAGACTGAGCAGCTGAGAGTGTTGTTGAGTGTAGTCTCAGGTTGTTGTTGCTTGCGTTTCTGCCATTTGTCCTCGGCACTAGCTCTACGCTGGACTTCATGGTGGGTTGCGGTTTCATGAACATGATAGTGCCATTCCGGACAGTTCGAGGCAAATGATGACCAGCTTCTGGTGTCAATTTGGCAGGCTATGAGGTTTTTCTTTATGCAGTCCTTGCATCGCTTCTTTGGGGCCCCGACGTTCCGATGACCATTGGCCAGTTCGCTGTAGAAGGTGATTTTCGGGAGATGGTGGAGACGTCCTGCCCAGCATACAGTGGTGTGAAAAAGTGTTTGCCCCTTTCCTGATTTCTCATTTTTTGTGTTTGTTACACTTAAATGTTTCAGATCATCAAACAAATTTAAATATTAGACAAAGATAACACAAGTAAACACAAAATGCAGTTTTTAAATGAAGGTGTTTTTTATTAAGGGAAAAAAAATCCAAACCTACATGGCCCTGTGTGAAAAAGTGATTGTCACTAAACCTAATAACTGGTTGGGCCATCCTTAGCAGCAACAACTGCAATCAAGCATTTGCAATAACTGGCAATGAGTCTTTTACAGCACTGTGAAGGAATTTTGGCCCACTCATCTTTGCAGAATTGTTGTAATTCAGCCATACTGGTGGAGGGTTGTTAAGCATGAACCACATTTTTAAAAGGAACTCCAATTATATTGGCATGTTAGCTCTATATGCTTTATTTTTATGTTAGTAACATAACTATAATATAATTTTTTGGAAAATAATTCCCAGTTATATATTTTTAAAAAACTTTATTACGATGTAAATCGCCATTTTTGTTTACGTCGCAATGCATTCTGGGTAGTGACGTGGAATGGTTGCAGCTGTTTTTTCTGTCTTATACAAGCCAAGAAGCGAAGCTACTAACTACTGCCATTTGTCAGTGAAAATGCCACATTGCGCGGCTTTTGGATGTAATTTCCAATCAAAGGGAAATAAAGAGAGCGGGGTAAGCCTCCATAGCTTTCCTAAAGAGGGAAAGTTGAGGAAAAAGTGGGGGCGGCAGCGGCTCAGGAGGTAGAGCAGGTCGTCTAATAACCCGATGGTTGGCGGTTTGCATCACGCTCTCCCCAGATATCCTTCCGTTGTGTCCCTGGGCAAGACACTTCACCCGCATTGCCTCCAGTGCCCATAACACTGGGTATGAATGTGTAAAAATGTTTAAATGCTCGGTGGTGGCCGGAGAGGCCGTTGGCGCGGATTGGCAGCCACATTTCCGTCACTCTGAGTGTCTATGATCACGCGCTATAGCACACGCTTGATAAAGCTGATATATATATTAATCACGCTATGATAAAGCACTATATCGCTCAAAGTGTGCGCTTGAGACGTGTCTATGATCACGCGCTATAGTGCACGCTTGAAAAAGCTGATATATATATTAATCACGCTATGATAAAGCACTATATCGCTCAAAGTGCACGCTTGGCTTGACATGTCGAAGATCTAGCTGGCAGTCATTTGGAACGACTTTGGAGCACTGCTTATGGACGTTCAACCCGCAGTCTGAGAAAGCAACAGAGAAATTGCTTTATGTTGCTGAGAGTCCATGTTTATCAGTTCAGTGCCCATCATGCTTGTAGACAATTTTTTGTGTTTGAGCATTCTATTGTAAGTAAATCAACAATATATAAGTTTCACCTTAAAATAATGCTTCCTTAAACGCACGCTTGAGACACTCAAAGCGGAGAGACACTCGCGGAGCGGAGAGACACTCGAGCGCACGCTATATCGCTCAAACGCACGCTCAAGTGTGCGTTTGAGCGATATAGAGCTTTATCATAGCGTGATAAATATACAGTATATATATCAGCTTTATCAAGCGTGCGCTTGATAAAAATTCGAGCCGTGACAAAATTCGAACTGTGATTCGCTTGAGCGTGCGCAAAGCGCACGCTTGTGCACTTTGAACGCTTTGAGCGATATAGTGCTTTATCATAGCGTGATTAATATATGTATATGTCAGCTTTATCAAGCGTGCGCTATAGCGCGTGATCATAGACATGTCTCAAGCGCACGCTTTGAGCGATATAGTGCTTTATCATAGCGTGATTAATATATACAGTGATCCCTCGCTACTTCGCGCCTCACCTTTCGCGCCCTCAGTGCATCGCGGATTTATCAAAAATATTCATCAAAAATTCAAAATTGAGAAAAAATGGGCGGGCGCTAGCAGAAGGCAGGGAGACTACATTAGAACATCAGGTATCAACACGCAGAGCCCGCACAACTCAAAATCCACCTCTCTGTTTGCTGTTCTCGTGTTGGCTCGGCTCGGGAATCTTGCAAGCTGATTGGCCGAGACGTTTTACCCAGCTTCTCTCCCTGCCGAGCGCCCATACCCAGCGAAGGAAGACCGCATTCATTGTTCTTTATCGCTCGTGTTGCTTAGTCTCGCCGCGTGGAACTTTTTGCTGTTCTCTTGTGCCTTTTTGTGTGAAATAGTCTTCCCGTCGAGCCACTACGCCGCCTCCTGCAGCTTCTCCAGCTCTACTGGAAGCTGCCCTCGACGATCCTGCGCCTCTAGCACCTGACGATGAGGCGTCACCTGAGAAGCAGTAAAGCTCTCATTAACCTGTGCAGTAAATCATCTTCATCTTGAGTTACGTATCTTGTTATACGAATAAAAGAGTTCTAAAAACATATTTATGTACACTTTATTTACATCTACGTATGTATGTACACTTACACACACACACACACACACACGTATCATATGAGAGAGAGAGTGAGAGAATGAACGTACGTATTATTTATGGGTGACGTCATTAGGGGTGACGCTACTTCGCGGTTTTTCACTTTTCGCGGTCAGTTCTGGAACCCATTAACCGCGATAAGTGAGGGATCACTGTATGTCAGCTTTATCAAGCGTGCGCTATAGCGCGTGATCATAGACACTCATAGAGTGACGGAAATGTAGCTGCCAATCCGCGCCAACGGCCTCTCCGGCCACCACCGAGCATTTAAACATTTTTACACATTCATACCCAGTGTTATGGGCACTGGAGGCAATGCGGGTGAAGTGTCTTGCCCAGGGACACAACGGAAGGATATCTGGGGAGAGCGTGATGCAAACCGCCAACCATCGGGTTATTAGACGACCTGCTCTACCTCCTGAGCCGCTGCTGCCCCCACTTTTTCCTCAACTTTCCCTCTTTAGGAAAGCTAGGGAGGCTTACCCCGCTCTCTTTATTTCCCTTTGATTGGAAATTACATCCAAAAGCCGCGCAATGTGGCATTTTCACTGACAAATGGCAGTAGTTAGTAGCTTCGCTTCTTGGCTTGTATAAGACAGAAAAAACGGCTGCAACCATTCTACGTCACTACCCAGAATGCATTGCGACGCAAACAAAAATGGCGATTTACATTGTAATAAAGTTTTTTAAAAATATATAAAACTGGGAATTATTTTCAAAAAAATTATATTATAGTTATGTTACTAACATAAAAATAAAGCATATAGAGCTAACATGCCAATATAATCGGAGTTCCTTTTAAAGGTCATGTCACAGCATCTCAATTGGATTCAGGTCAGGACTTTGACTAGGCCACTCCAAAGTCTTCATTTTGTTTTTCTTAAGCCATTCAGAGGTGGATTTGCTGGTGTGTTTTGGATCATTGTCCTGCTGCACAACCCAAGTGCACTTCAGCGTGAGGTCATGAACAGATGGTCGGACGTTCTCCTTCAGGATTTTTTGACATGGTGAATAGACCCAGTGAACAGACTCTGACTCAAGAATAGATACAATTAAAGTTTATTAACAACAATAAGTGTGAGTGAGTGCGTGGGTGTGTAGTCTGTAGCAGCTGGGGGAGAGCAGAACACCGTTTGACCTGGCAACCCTAGGGACAAACAGAAGCAGGGACCGTTAGCGGCAATCACAGATGGGAATGTGCAGTTTAGTCCAAGGCTTACTGTTTGTGGAGATGTAGAGTGGCTCAGGTTCAGCTCGGCAGCTACGGCCAGAAGGACAATGCTCACGATCCCGTTCACAGCTGAAGGAGGTGGACGTGTGAAGGGTGAGTGGTGCAGCTTAGTCCGCCGCCAGATAGGAAGGAGGTCCGCCGCCACAGAGAGGGAGAGATCCGCCGCCACGCTCCGCCTGTGCACAGGGGACTGAGAGAGGAATTAGAGGAATGAGTGAGGCTTACTTGAGCTGGAGGGACATTCTTCCAGACGCTGGAGGCAGGAGGCTGGAAACGAGGATGAAGGTTGGCTGAGGCTGGAGACTTAGGAACAACGATGAAGGCGAGAGAAGGTCTCATGGAGTGTAGACAGACAACTCCGCACTGATCCCAGGGCAACATGGTTAATATAGCCCTGGCCGTGATGAGGAGCAAGTGTGCGTGCAGCTGAAGGGAATAGGCAGCCAGAGCAGACCATTACATTTTTTAGCAGACAGCAGAATTCATGGTTCCATTTACCACAGCAAGTCTTCCAGGTCCTGAAGCAGCCCCACACCATCACACTACCACCACCATATTTTACTGTTGGTATGATTTTCCTTTTCTGAAATGCTCTGTTACTTTTACGCCGAATGTAATGGGACACACACCTTCCAAAAAGTTCAACTTTTGTCTTGTCAGTCCACAGAGTATTTTCCCAAAAGTCTTATGGATCATCAAGATATTTTCTGGCAAAATTGAGATAAGCCTATGTTCTTTTTCTCAGCAGTGGTTTTCATCCTGGAACTCTGCCGCAGGCCATTATTGTCTCTTTCTTATGGTGGAGTCATGAACACTGACCTTAACTGAGGCAAGTGAGGCCTGCAGTTCTTTGGATGTTGTTGTGAGGTCTTTTGTGATCTCTTGGATGAGTCGTCGCTGCGCTCTTGGAGTAATTTTGGTCAGCTGGCCACTCCTGGGATGGTTCATCACTGTTCCATGTTTTTGCCATTTGTGGATAATGTCTCTCACTGTGGTTTGCTGGAGTCCAAAAGCTTTAGAAATGGCTTTATAACCTTTTCCAGACTGATAGATCTCAATTACTTTGTTTTTCATTTGTTCCTGAATTTCTTTGGATCGCAGCATGATGTCTAGCTTTTGAGGATCTTTTGGTCTACTTCACCTTGTCAAGCAGGTCCTATTTAAGTGATTTCTTGATGGAGAACAGGTGTGGCAGTAATCAGGCCTGGGTGTGGCTGGAGAAATTGAACTCAGCTTTCCAAAGATGTGATAAACCACAGTTAATTTATATTTTAACGGGTAGGGGGGCAATCACTTTTTCCACACAGGGCCATGTAGGTTTAGATTTTCCCTTAATAATAAACACCTTCATTTAAAAACTGCATTTTGTGTTTACTTGTGTTATCTTTGTCTAATATATAACTTGTTTGATGATCTGAAACATTCACGTGTGACAAACATACAAAAAAATGAGAAATCAGGAAGGGGGGAAACAATTTTTCACACTACTGTAAGTAAACACGCACTAGCATGGTTTCAAAACCATGCTTGATTGTAGCAAACCAGCTAACATTAACAATGAAAGACCTGAAAAGATGGAGGGCCTATGAGTTTTTAAAGAGACATCCTGAAAAAGAGGTCAAAATGGTGCTGAGTCTGACGTATTTTGACCAAGTCGTTCAGACTTCTGAGAACTGTGTCAACATTTTTGTTCATGCCCGGGCTGCAGTGGCCCTTGGCCCTGCAGAGCCCATTCCTTAAAGAGAGGGGTCACTGCCCCATCCACACAGACACCAGACAAATATCTGCATCTCTTTCAAATCGAAAAGCCATGAAAAGACCAGTGTGACACATGTCCCCATCACTGCACTCACTCCGGTTACAGTTCCTGCCCCCCCATTGCACCGTGGCTGATAAAAGATGGCATAAATCATACAGAAATGTGGCTTTAGACCAGAGGGGAGGTGGCGGTGGGAACGGGGCGGGTGTCACTGACAATTTGACAAGTCACTTTCAGGTCTCTGCCACTGCCTAACAATAATGCCAAAAAGGGGGCCTTTCAACATGCAAAGGGAGCTTTATCAGCACGTCACAGACGTGGAGCTGTGGGTTAACATGAGAATGAAGCGGGGAGCACAGGCTGAGGGACAGCTAATACATACATGCACGCTAACACGCGCATTTGTGTGTGGTGGCGCGAGTCTGAGTGGCACAGAGTGAGCAAGAATGTTCGACAATGGTCAGATGAAAGAAATCCATCAGTGCATTATCTCCTGGAGCAGGCTTCCACAACGCACTTCATTACTCGCACACACACACTCACGCGCTCTTATCAGGGAGAGAGAATAAGCAATGTAACACAATATGACTGAGGCTTGAAATTACCTTTTTCCCCCCGCCCAGAAAGCTGGTTCTACCGCCACCAGATTTCTGTGTTATCATCCACTTCAAACTCAGAACGCCACCAATTTAAAATCCAAACAAAACTGGAAAAGAAAAAAATGCGCTCAGCCAAACAACATCTGTGTCATTTGAGCCCCCCGACGAGGTGAAAGTTGATCATACTGCGTTTATTCAAAAGAGTCGACAACAGACACCAGCTATACTGCCATACTGCATATTTTTGGAAATGATCCCAAGCAGGAGTGGATCAGTAAAGCAAGTAATCATTCTGTTCTGTGTCGTCAAAGGTAATCACAGGCTGCAAGATGAAGTGCTAACTGGAGTTTTTTTGAGTGACTGATTGCTGTCGCTATGGCAATGGAACCAGTAAGAGTTAAAGCAGCGGGCGCTTTACACATGAATACTGTGTTACGTGTAACAGGGTTAATTATATAGTTATATACATGATATAGTGGTAATAGTTTAAGAGAACTAAATGTTGATGCACAAAATGAGAAGCTATAATTCCACAAAATCTGTGCCAATAATTACACCTTGTATGGTCAGTAAATGGAACGTTTGTTTTATTTGCTGGTCTCCTACGTCCAGTTTTGGGGCCCCTATGAAGTGTGTTTCCCTCTCTTACTTCCTCCCTTTTTGCTGCGGTGCTCCACAGCAGAAGTAAGTGATGCCGCAACCAAATAAAGTTTATGTTAGCTCCAAGTTACTGTATAATATGATAATATGCTATTGACCAGAATAAAATAACATGCGGGGTCCCCCCAAGGTTCCATTCTGGGGCCTCTTCTTTTTAACATCTATATACTCCCACTAGCCCAAATTATAAAAAAATAATAACGTGTCCTATCACAATTAAGCAGCGGATACACAAATCCATATCACAGTATTGCCAGGAGACTACAGTCCCATTCAGAGTCGGCTTCACTGTATTATTGAACTAACTAACTGGATGTCTAAGAACTTTCTGCAGTTGAACACAGACAAAACTGAAATAACTGTTTTTGGAAACAAGACGACTCAATCAAAGATCTGCACCTACCTTCTGTCAACAAACCTAAAAACTACCACTACTAGCTGAGCATCCTTCCCACAGCCGGGAAGTCGTGGGTTCAAGCCCCGGCCATGCCATACCAAAGACCATATAAAAATGGTACTTCCTGCCTTCTAGCTTGGTGCTCAGCATAATGAAATGTAGGAAGGAAAAGTGGTGGTGGTTTCTTGTGGTGGTTTCTTGCATGGCAGCGACCCCTCTGAGTCTAGATGCGATTAACATTGTAGATAGGAGAAATGTAATTTCGTTCTACTGTACATGATTGGCTGCATGGACTGAATGACAATAAAGTTGGCTTCCTCTTCTTCTTCTTCTTTGGCTAGAAACCTTGGAGTATTTATGGACTCTGGCCTAACCCTTAATGACCACATTAAAACAATCACTAAGTCAGCCTACTGTCACCTCAAAAAAAGTTCAAAAATTAAAGGTCTCATGTCTCAATATGGTTTAGAAAAACTAGTCCATGTTTTTATCTTCAGTCAACTTGATTATTGCAGTGGTGTATTTACATGTTTGTAAAAAAAATCTAATAAAAAAACTTCAACTGATTCAGAATCCTGCTGCTCGTATTCTAACCAGATCCAAGAAATCAGACCATATCACTCTAGTTTTAAAAAATTTGCACTGGCTCCGTCTTGCCCATAGAATAAATGATAAAATTTTTCTGTTGGTCTATAAAGCACTGAACGGTTTGGATCCAAAATATCCTGCTGACATGTTTGTTCATTATGACCCACAGAGATCCCTCAGGTCATCTGGAACAGGCCTTCTCTCTGTTCCTAGAACCAGGACTAAACATGGAGCAGCATTCAGTTTCTATGCCCCACACTTCTGGAATAATCTTCCTGCCACTTGCAGGCAAGCTTCCACTTTAGATTCCTTTAAATCGACATTGAAAACTTTACTTTTGAGCTCTGCTTTTTACTAAATCAAGTTGGGATTTTTGTATATTGTACTTTAATTTTTGTTCTTTAATGAATGCTCATATGTATCTGTGTGTAAATGTGTCTGTATATCTGTATAAGTAGATGCACATGTGTAAATGTTTCCTTTTTAAATTATTATAAATCTCTTTAAATGTACAGCACTTTCATTGCCTTTTTGCTGAAATGCGTGATACACAAATAAACTTGCCTTGTCTACTGTTATTAGAATTAATCTGTGTAGGGGTGAAGTTGTGTGAATGCTACCGACCAGAGGATTTTTGTTGCCTGCCTATTTGTCAGAAATAAATGGAGGTTGCCTCCAAAGAGAACTGGGCATGCAGGTCTCCTAATTTCACAACACTCCGTCCCGACTGGTTACATATATAGTGTTTAGAGCCCCACGTTTGTGTTCATTTGTGTATTTATAATTTTTCACCAAAGGTACTGTAGATACTAGTAGCCAGTAATTGTACTCAAGTAAAAGTTGAGAATGGCCTTAAAATGTTAAATACTCAAGTAGAAGTAAGAGTGGCTCAAAAAATTACTTCAGTAGGAGTAAGAAAGTACCTAAAAAAGTTACTTGAGTAGTGATTACCACTGCTTGCCAATTTGTGAGATTTTTCTCCAGAATAAGCATCTTTCCAGGAACATTTTCCTCATGAATTTGACAGTTCCACAAAAAAACATAAATTTGTTGCTATTTTCATACATTTATGTTTTTTTTAATTTGTAAAGTTTTCCTCATACATAATTTTCTGTGACTTTAGGCCATATTATGACATTCTATTCACTCGTCAGGCGTCAAATGTGCATGAGCGCGTTTGTGGGTGTGGCCCAGTCTGTTTTGTTATTACGGGCGTCTGGGAAGATGGTCTGTGTGCCAGCGAGGAGTGCAAAGAGGCTGGTCTAATTATTCAGAGGTGTGTTTTGGATAATCAAATCCAAAGCTCTCCTGCCCATCCTTTTAATGCACAAAGGCGCATTATCTAAAGTGAACTCTGATCATGACGGCTTGTTTAAGACGGGTTTTGCGCTGGCCAAAAGGCGTGCACGTGAGTGAAAATGCACGCGATTGTAACAACGCTGCTCGGCAATAAGGAAGGCACCAATCACAGTTGATGCCGAGTTAGAGAGAGGAAAAATATCAACCCCTGCAGCAACCCCAGAACAAAAGCAAAAGACCTTGTGAAGATGCTGGCTGAAGGTAGTAAAAGAGTGTCATTATCCACAGTGAAACGAGTCCTGTACCGACATGGGAAAAAGGCCACTCAGCAAGGAGGAAGCAGCCAAATTACAGTTTGCACACGCACACAGCAGCCAAGACCTTAATTTCTGGAGACATGTCCTGTGGTCTGATGAAACTAAAATTAAACTGTTCAGCCATAATGACCATGGTTACATTTGGAAGAAAAAGGGGGGAAGCTTGCAAGCCTGAGAACACCATCCCAACTGTGAAATACGGAGGTGGCAGCATCATATTGTGGGGGTGTTTTGCTGCAGGAGGGACTGGTGCACTTCACAAAGAAGATGACGTAATGAAGAAAGAACATTATGTAGAAATATTGAAGCAACATCTCAAGACATCAGCCAGGAAGTTGACGCTTGGGTGTAAACGGGTCTTTAAGATGGACAATGACCCAAAGCATACTGCCAAATTAGTTACAAAGTGGCTTAAGGACAAAAAAGTCAATGTTTTGGAGAGCCATCACAAAGCCCTGGTCTCATTCCTATAGAAAATTTGTGTGCAGAGCTGAAAAAAGATATGAGAGCAAGGTGCCTACAAACCCGACTCAGTTCCACTAGTTCTGTCAGGAGGAATGGGCCGAAATTCCAGCAAACTATTGTGAGAAGCTTGTGGAAGGATACTCAAAACATCTAACCCAAGTCATACAGATTAAAGGCAATGCTACCAAATATTAAGGAAATGTATGTAGACTTCTGATTCTGAAGAACGTAATAAAAAAAATTCTCTAAAAAATTATTGGGCAAAGATAAAAATTGGAGGAGTTTAAGTATCTCGAGGTCTTATTCACGAGTGAGGGGAGAATGGAGCGAAAGACTGACAGACGGCGCAGAGCAGCATCTGCAGTGACGCTGTCTGTTGTACGGACATTGTACTGGTCTGTAATGGTGAAGAGGGAGCTGAGCTCTGAAGCAAAGCTGTCAATTTACCGGTCAATCTAAGTTCCTACCCTCACCTATGGTCAAGAGCTTTGGCTAATGACCGAAAGAATGAGCTTGTGGATACAAGCGGCTGAGATGAGCTTTCTCCGCAGAATTGCTGGACTCACCCTTACAGATAGGGTGAGGAGCTCAGTCATTCGGGAGAGGCTCAGAGTAGAACCGCTGCTCCTCCACATCAAAAGGAGCCAGTTGAGGTGGTTTGGCCATCCTGGATGCCTCCCACTTGAAGTGTTTTGGGCACGTCCCACTGGGAGGAGACCCCGGGGCAGACCCAGGACATGCTGGAGAGACTATGTCTCCCAGCTGGCCTGGGAACATCTTGGCATCCTCTCAGAAGAGCTGCAGCAGGTGGCCGGGGAGAGGGAAGTCTGGGTTTCTCTGCTTGAGCTGCTGCCTTCGTGACCCGGACCTCTGGAAAAGTGGTAGAAGATGGATGGATGGATGGAAGATAAAAATTATTTAGCAAATAGAAATAATTTTGCTAACTGTGACCAAAAACAGGGAAAAATTTTAGTCTGATTTAATGCCAGGCAGTGAGGAAAAAAAAAAAAAAGGTTATGTACAGTGTCTGTAAACTTCTGGTTTCAACTGTAGTTCTTGCATGAAGCCCACTGATTCACCATGTATTTTACCATAAAAATTATATGTAATCCCATATTAAATATATGATTTAACAATGGTTTTTATTTAATAAATAATAATAGTATAATTTACTGTCATATTAGAAAAGGTTCTATGATACTTTTTACAAACTACCACTATTTACTACTGTTTTTTCTCCAGTGTACTAGGTATATCAAATATTTTTCATAATCTCTCCTGTACAAGTAAATAACTCTCACAAAAACCCCACACTATTGCCACCTCATATTACCACATACTGAAAATTCTGTATCCCCTCCAAACAGCACGCTGCTCTCTTCTGATTATTCTCACATTTTGTTTGCTTACAATAACCACAAACCAAGTAGCATAACCAAAAATGGGATAGACAAAAGATTTATACAACTGTAAGTTTTATAAGATTTCTACAGAACTAAACCTTCTTAGCAATGGCTCCCAGTGCCCTACCTGCTGAGTCTGATAAAACATTTATGCCCTCTTCAAAAGTACGATGTGCATCTAGAGTTAGTCCTAAATATTTATGATGTTCCTTATACAACAATGGTGCTGAACCAAAGGAAAAATTAAACTTAGATTATGTATCTCCTTTCTTCCTGAAATAAATAACTGAACTTTTTCTTTATTTTCCATCTACATTTGCTGTATCAACAGTGCATGACGATCTGCAAGCATTTAAGATCATTTCTAGTTTTAGCAAAGAGAACAGTATCATCTGCATACAGACGTATCCCTCCGTGGATCGCGACCTTAACGTTTGAGTATCCCAGTGATCCCTGGAGGTATGTTGTCGGGGGCAACTTGGTCCTGGTAGGGTCTCCCGAGAAAAACTGGTCCTGGGTGAAGGGCCAGACCGAGAGCGGTCTAGTTGATCCTCATGAAAAAAGTTACATCAAGGACCCAGTGCACCCAATGGAGCCACACGGTTCCACCCTCCAGTGGGCTCACCACCTGCAGGAGGGATAATGGGGATCACGATGCTATCATGGTGCTTTCTCTCAGTTGTACCATCCAAACAGGTTTCTCTGCCAATGCATAGAGCGATTTCCTTTATGTACTTCCTGTGTTTTCGTTCGTTCGACCAACATGATTGTGACGGGACTGGAGCTAATAAATGTTTAACAACAACAACCTGTATTACAATCACAGCGACAGGGAAAACAGATGGGACCCATCGGATTACATGGTGTGTATGACCACTGACAATGTTTATAACGGGTGAGGATGACTCACACAAGCATTCATATTTATGAACTTGGTAAATTAATCCATCTTTGATTTGGTCCGTTGTTTATCCAACTCACTTTGGAAATGGAACATCATCATCATCGAACAGTGGAGGAGAAACAGGAGGTGCACCAGCGGTCACGGCGTAGGAGGGTACCTGGCACATCCTTCTGACACAGAAGTAGAAGTCAGGCTTCAAAACTAAAGCTGTTCTCTTGATTGGTTTACTTTTTGTATACTTATCATGTCAATATAGTTATGTACACCCAGTAGGTGATTTATTTTTTTAACACAGGGGGGATAGTGGGTATTCACCAATTTAGCATGAAGCACAAACATATAAATGTAAATTAGGTACAAAGTTGCAAGAATAAACGTGCAAAAATACGATTAAAGATAGCAATTTAAAAATTAAAAAAGTCGCAAATTACATTTTACACAGAATAAAAATTTAACCAGCATCCAGATGAGCATTGCAAATTTTAAAAAGGTGAAAATTTACAGGAAAAAAAGTTGCAAATTTACAAGAAAAAAAATGTGCAAATTTATGAGAAGCAAGTTGCAAGTTTTTGAAAAAAAATTCATTAAATTATGAGAAAAGCAATGCAGATTTATGAGGAAAATCAATGAGAAAAGTTGAAAATTTACAGGAAAAAAATGTACACATTTATAACAAAAAAAATGTGCAAATCTATGAGAAACAAGTTGCAAAATTATTAGAAAAAAGACACAAATTTTGAGAAAAAAGTTGCAAATTTATGAGAAAAAATGTCAGATTTATGAAGAAAAAGCTGCAAATTTATGAGAAAAAAGTTCCAGATTTGAGGAAAAGGCTGCAAATCTACAAGAAAAAAAGTTGAAAATTTACAGTAAAAAACTGCAAATTCACAAGAAAAAAGTGCAAATTTGTGAGAAAAAAATTTGCAAATTTATGAGAAGTAATGCCAACATATGAGAAAATATTACAACTTTTTGAGGAAAAAGCTGAAAATTTATGATTTAAAAAAACACCAAATTTTGAGGAAATATTCAAAAAAGTTGCAAATCTTCAAGAAAAAAGTTGAAAATTTACAAGAAAAAAAATACAAATTTACAAGACCTGTAAATTTATTAGTAGTAGTAGTAGATTAGTTTATTTGACAGGGACAGTGCAATAAACATAGACAATTAATCAAAGACAATCAATCTGATGTGTTGCACATAGAGTGTATAGCTATTAGCTAATTTGCAACTCTTGTCCCTGGATGGGCTTTAGAAAAAAGAATCAGAAGCAAGTTGCAAATTTTTGAGGAAAAAAAAATCAAATTTATGAGAAAAAAGATTACGAGGAAAAAAAATTTTTTTTTTCATATTGCGACCTCCTGGCCAGTAGGTGTCACACTTCCTTTGGCCCCACTATGATATTGTCCTGGTTGGCAGAGCCAAACATGATGACGCAGAGAGGATTATTTTCCACTCAGCTCTTTGGTGATTACAACCCAGATGCAGCGTGTCAGTGCGGATTCTTGTGTGGTATGAGGCGATGAAACATGACGTCAACCTAGTTACACTATTGGCTAGTCTCGTCATCCACCTCCTCGGTAAAGTATTTTTTCATCAATATATGTTTTTTTTTTAAGAATCTAAAAACTTTAATTCTGGAAATGTCTAAATATTTTGTTGCTGTATTATTTTTTCCTATTTTCAACTTATTTTCTCATAAATTTGCTATTTTCTTGCAAATTTGTGACTTTTCCCGCTAATTTGATAAATTTTTCTTGAAAATTTAAAACTTTCTCATAAATTTGCAACTTTTTTACTGTAAACTTGCAACTTTCCTCATAAATTTGTTAGTTTTTTTGCAGAATGGTGACTTTTTTCTCAAATTTCTTATTTTTTTTTTCTTGTAAATCTGTGACTTTTTTCTTGCAAATTTTCTAACTTTTCATGTAATTTTGGAACTTTCTCATAAATTTGCCACTTTTTTTTACTGTAATCTTGCCACTTTTTCCTCATAAATTTGTTACATTTTTCATTGTAAATTTGTTATTTTCTTACAAATCTGTGAGTTTTTCCCATAAATTTGCAACATTTTTTTTTTGGTAAATTTGGAACTTTCTCAATATTTTCAATTTTTTTTAATCTAAACTTAGAGTGTTTCCTCTTAAATTTGGGACTTTTTCCCCATAAATATACAATTTTTCATATATTTACTACTTTATTTGTTAATTTGCAGATTTTTCTAATTTTTTCCTCACAAATTTGTGACTTTTTTCTTGTAAATTTTCAAATTTTTTCTTATGAGTTTGTAACTCTTTTCAAGTAATTTTACATGTTTTTCTTGTAAATTTGCAGCTTTTTCCTTCTAAATTTTCCCTTTTTTCTCATCAATTTGCAACAATTTTTTTTTTTATAAATTTGTCGCTTTTTTGTTACAAATTGATGAGAAAAAAACGTGAAAATGTCTGCCTTTTTTGCATAATTTTTGCCTTACTAAATTCCGCTGAGCCATATGAAACCCATGTGGGACCCGGTCGCCTGCTCACCTGCACCACAGGTAAAGTCCATGTGGGCAAACACAGATGGGACCAACACAGGAGCTGTGAACAAACCCACATGGGCCCCAGAAGACAGCCCAGTTTAACCTATCATGGGGCCCACATGGACATGCTGGCTGGGAAATTTGTCATTTCTCTCACAAATTTGTGACGTTTGTCTTATAAATTCACATTTTTTTGCCCTTGATTCAGGTCCTCTCATGTCTGTGCACGTCCACACCAGTGCAGCCCTTGCACAGACGGCGGCGGCAGCGAACACGTCCCTCTAACAGGCAGTGCTGCAGTGTCACACGGTCACATGTTCTTGACATGAGGCGCTTCATGGGGTGTTGTGCAAGATTCAAACGCTTCACCGTCCCGACCACAGGGTGGCATCATTTCCTTTAGAAAACACGGCGGCACCAGCTGGGATTGAAGGGATGGGGAGCCGCCTCCGAATCAGGCGGAAGGCACAATTTTTTAATTAAAAAAGGGATTTTTGATATGGAGCCGCACCAATTTAAACTGTGTGTGTGAGAGAGCGAGGGAGAGTGGAGCTGACTCATTTATTTTAAGGCCAGTCACATATTCTCTATATTGAGTCACAGTGTGTAATAGGTATAGCTGAGTCTCACAGATATATGATAAATGGCGTTCTCTTATATAGCACATTTTACTCATCTCTTCTGCACAATCACGCAATTCTGCAAACAAACAATGCTGCCAATTTAATATGACATAATTTATGATCAGATTTTCATTCATATGATATAAATTACAATTTATTTTAGACAAAAAATTCAGGACAACCCATAAAACCAGCTAAAAAATGTGTTCTATCATTTCAAATATATCAAGATTTCTATTTTATTATTAGGAGTCTGTGAATATTACTAGAACTGTGATAGGTTTGATTTTCCTCAGACTGACACGTCTTCAGAGGAAAACGTCACAAACTGGTGGAAGCGTCGTTACAAATGTCAAGAATTTACGAGGGAAAAAGGTGCAAATGTAAGAGAAACAAGTTTCAGATTTGTGTATACAAGTGTAAATTTATGTGGAATAAGGTAAGAAATTTATCGCAAAAAGTGGTAAATTTATAGGAAAATTGTCCTACATTTACATTTGGTCACAAACTTACCAGGAAAAAAAAAGTTATAACTTTCCAACAAGTTTACAAGAAAAATCTCACAAAGTTATGAGCAAATTGGAAATTTCAGTCAAAAAAAGTCACAAATTTACACGCGTGTACAGGTTTTGTTTTTGTAAATTTGCAAATTCATCAAACTGCAAGTCATGCAAATTTGTGACTTTATTCTTGTGAATTCATTTTTTTTTTACCCCTCACTCATTTGTAATTTCTTTTCTTATAAATTTAAGATCGACAAGAGCTTTACAAGAACGATTTACAAGAATGCTCAATTTACATTTATACAGTGGACATCAAAATTAGTGACCAGTGTATTAATACTTGATTTAATCTAACGTGAGTTGTTCTTCATTGTTCAGAATTTGACAGAATATCAGCTGTGGCTGTACCACTGCTGGACTAGCATGTTCTTTTTTTGTAATTCTACTTTTTTTTTATTTTCTCAACAAGCAATGAACAAAAATGACAGCAGAGTTCACAAAGCAGAGTAAATCAAAGGTGTTGGGCAGATCCACATCCCCGTCCTCAAAACAATCTCTGCAACCACAGCAGTACCCAAAATAATAATAATAACTGTCTTTCCTATCTAGAAGCTTCTTTGAAATGTAAAACGCCTGACCATCACCTGCTGAAGTTTTCACACTGATTATTAATTCTGGCTGACACCTCTTCATATGCTACAGCTTCTAACATTTGTGTCAACCACACGTTAAGATCAGGAGGGAAGTACTTTTCCAGCATCTGAGCATCGCTCGGGCCGCAGCAACAACCCCTAAATCACAACCAAATCATATTTTGATATACTGGGCATTTCTGTTCTGCCCCCTAAAAGGCACAGCCGCGGGGATTTAGGTACCATCATCCCCAATCACTTCCCATTGTGTTCCACAACCTTTCCCCTAAATGGATTCACAAGTGCACATTCCCAAATTGCATGTAAAAAGGTTCCTGCTTCTGTTTGACATTTCCAGCAGAGATTATCGGCCATTAGGCCCGTTCTGTGGACCTTAGAAGGAGTAAAATAAAACCTATGTGTTAATTTATACTGAATAAATTTACTCCTAGCTTCTTTTACAGATTTCTCTGTGTTCGATAATATTTTCCACCAGTCCTCAGCTTCAAATTCACACCCTAAATCCTTCTGCCAAATGAGCCTCAGATTCCCGTAAATATCTTTAAGTTGTTAAACGCAGTATCTTGTAAAATATAGATGTGTGCCATACCAGGCCTCTCTAAAATTGTAATACTGAATTTCCTTCTTGAAAGAAATGACCCTTTGTCCCTTTGTTTTATGTGTTCCTAGTTTAATCTTGTATTTTCTGTGTTTTAGCACCGGTGTTTCCTCAGTGGAGACCCTCATGCCGGATGCTGCCTGGCCCGTCTGCAGGAGTGTTGGTCTCATGGGTCGCTCTAGCTTGGGTAGGTGGGGGCGTTATGCCACTGCCTACAGCTGCGGCGTGGACCCCGGCCTGTCCTGGTTGGGGTGGCCTCTGTGGCACGCCCTGTGCTTATGGGCTGTGTGATCTCCCGGCGTGGGGGTGGGGGGCTCCACAGGATGGCTGCTCCTTCACACGGGGCCTCGGTGCCGAGCAACATCTCTTTTATTTTATATATGTGCAAGTGAAGTAGGGGGTGGTGTGTGCGTGTGTGTGTGTGTGTGTGTGTGTGTGTGTGTTATGGACATGTTTACGGGAGGGCTGGAAGCGGTGGGGACGTATCATGTAAATATATGTCACTAAATGTGTCTACTGTTTTTATCTATGTAAAGCACTTTGCACAGCATCTAATGTTTGAAAAGTGCTATACAAATAAAGTCTGATTGATTGATTGATCGATTGATGGCTTAGTAATGCCGTCTCTGATTTGTAAATATTTCCAAAAATTGCCTTTGTTGTCTAAATTATATTTTTGTTTTAAGTTTTGGAAGCGACATTAACACTCCATCTGGGTATAAATCACTTACTGTATAAATTCCCTTCATGAGCCAGTCCTTCCAATAAAGACACTTTTTACCAGTCCGTACGGCCGGGATGCGCCACAACGAGGCATATGGTTGTTCTGAATGGGACACCTTACACATCTTAAGTGCTTCTCTCCAGACGTGCTTAGAATAAGCAAGTATTGGATTTAAGAACACCTGTCCATTATTCTTTGACTCCTGTGAGAGAACGTCCAGAGGCATGAAGGAGCAGGTCATCTCCTGTTCAGTTTAAATCCAGCTCAGGTCTGAGTCTCTTCCCTTCCAGTGCATATTTAATCTGGACATTTCAAACGCCAGATGATATAGTTTTGAGTTCAGGAGGCCTACATCTCCTGCATCCCTTGATGACCACATTTTCCTCATGTTGACTCTCGGCCTCTTTTTGTCCCAAAGAAAATCTTTGATTATAACTTCAAACTGTTTAAACAATTGTGGTGATATAACAACAGGAAACATCATGGAAACATAATTGAATTGTGGGATAATGACCAGTTTAATCACATTGATCTCCCCCCATAGAGTAAGCCTCAGTTTTCCCCATTTATCCAAATTGTTTTTTTATTTTTTGTAGGAGTGGCTCCAGATTTAAGTCCATTATTCTTTCAAAATTTGAACTGAGTTGGATACCCAGATATTTCATACCTGAGGGCATCCATTTGAAATGAAATTTAGTAATGTCATTGGACTGGCATGTGCATGATATTGGCATGCCCTCAGATTTGTGCCCGTTTATCGTGTAGCCTGATAATTTAGAGTACAAGTCAATGCATTCAAGCAATACTGGTAGAGAATGAAAAGAATTTTTTATAAGGGCTAAAATGTTGTCCGCGTACATAAATAACTTATGCCCCCCTCCCCCGCACACACACCTTTTATTCTTACATCTCTGATTTTTTTGAGCTAACTTCTAAACATATTGTGAAGAGCAAAGGGGAGAGAGCACAGCCCTGCCTGGTCCCTCTTGAAAGACTGAAAAAAAAATGAGATATTAACCCATTAATTAAAACTGCTGCTCTTGGATTGGAATAGAGCACTTTCACCCAATGACAAAGTTTGGACCAAAGCCAAATTTTGACAGAACCAACAGGAGGAATCCCCCTTCGACTCGGTCAAAAGTCTACTCAGTGTCCAGTGAAAAGGCTGCCACTGCCACTGAGTTAGAATGGTTCATATGTATGAGATGTATAAGCCTTCACATATTATCAGTGAACAGATTTTTTTTTAATAACCAAGGCACTTCAACACATTTATTTTGTAAAAAAAAAAACAAAAAAAAAGAGCAAAATTAGAGAACAGTGACCACTGTGTCAGAAAAGAAGATTTAAACAATGTTTTTTTAGGGCTATAGGATTCAAAAATTAACAGGAAGTGTAGAGGTCCTTGCTTTGAATGACTTCAGCACATCTGTGCCCACAGGACATCACTAGTTTCTCACACTGCTCTGGTTTGGGGGACAGGATTATGCGAAGACTCTCAATGGGGAATCGGTTCAACACTGCAGCTGGAATTGCTCACCAGTTCACTGTTGGACAGGACAAGGATCTGTCTCAGCACACAGTGTCCCTCCGTTTAAGACAATCTGGACTCAAAGCTCACTCTGCAGTCACTGAACCTCTCACCAGCAGAAAGAATAAAAAGGCTAGACTTGCCTTTGCTGAGGAGCATGTTGTGTGGACAGAGGAGAACAGGTCCAGAGTTCACTTCAGAGATGAGAGGAAGCTCAGTTTATTTGGGTCTGATGGGAAACAATATGTTCAGTGTCAAACTGGGGAAAAACTGAACCCAAAGTGTGTAAAGAAGTCAGTTAAGTTTGGAGGAGGAAGTGTCATAGTTTGGGGGATGTTTTCTGCAGCAGCAGTTGGGCCTCTTGTACAGCTACGTGGCAGGGTGAACGCAAATGTTTGTGAACCTCTTTCGGCAGCATGCAATTCCTTCACTGCAACTGTCTCCCAATCAGCCTGCAATTTTCATGCAAGACAATGTCCCCTGTTACACTGCAAAATGGGTTAAACACTTCCTTAAATCTAACAATATTGAAACAATGAAATGGCCAGCCCAGAGTCCAGATGTAAACCCCATACAGAATCTCCACAAAATCCTTGAAGACAAAGTAACGGCTAAGAAACCCACTACAGTTACTGAACTACGGAAGAAACTGAAGAAGAATGGACCAAGATCACACCAGAGCAGCGCCAGAAACCAGTGATGTCCTGTGGGCGCAGGTGTGCTGAAGTCATTCAAAGCAAGGGCATCTACATGTCATGTACGGGGCTGGTGTTCCTGCCCCGTTTCATGACCTGTGGCTTCAGCCTTTGATTATCTTTTTCATCTGGCAGATTATTGGTTCATCTGTCAGTCTTCAGCCATGGCCCTCCTCTCACCTCTCTCTGCCAGACACCTATCAGCCTATTGCCAACACCTGGGGTTACACACACACACACACACACCAGACACTCATGCATACTGATTCATCCACTCTGTTTGCACACACCCGTTTCCACTTGCCGCTCGTTAGTATCTGGGGGTATTTCTGGCCGGCAGTGGAAACACTCAGTGCGTTGGCATCAGTCAGGCTACATGGATGACCTGACTCACTCTCCCCTGGACTACTAGTGTTGTGTTTCCAGAGCCTTCCGCTCCGACATCTATATGAGTCTTCTCTCCTATTATTTTCTGCCCTTATTCTCCACTGCCTGTTCCACCCTGGAGCGTGTGGGGCTTGCCTATAGAGCTTGTAGCCGGTCACCTTCACCATACTACTCATCATTGCTTCTCACTGGACAGTTGTTATGGACACTCTGTACATCATTTTTCCCTTTGTTAATAAAACACGTAACTTCACCTGCATTTGGGCTCCTATTAATTCATTCGTATGCGTGCACTTTCGCACACACACGACACAACACTTCCTATTAATTTTTGAATCCTATAGCCCTAAAGAAACATTGTTTAAATCCTCTCTTCTGACACAGTGGTTACTGTTCTCTAATTTTGCTCACTTTTTTTAAATAAATGCTTGTGTGGAAGTGCCTTGGTTATTTTGAAAAAACAAAAAAACATGCTAGTACAGCAGTGGTATAGCCACAGCTGATATTCCTTCAAATTCTTAACAATGACGAATAACATATGTTAGAATAAATTATTAATACATTGTTCTATAATTTTGATCTCCACCGTATGTTTGTACCTTATACTAAAATTTTAAAAACACCACAACCACCACCTCCCTTGTGAAAAAATTAAATTGTCTCCTGAATAAATCTATGTACGTGTTTACATGAATTATTGCTGCACCATTTGAGGAAAAAAATGTGCGATTGTGATTATGGCCCCAAATATTGTGATTTCTGATGTGATTTTAATGATTTATATTTTGTTTTTTTCTTTTCACAGATAATTTAATGAATCTACTTGCTTTATCAAGGACAATGCACTGCAAATTGATAATTGTGAAATGTTTATTTCTCAACTTAAATATTAAGATGCATTAAAAAAACATGTTTGCTCTGTACTGTCTACAAAATTACACTTATACAACATTTATAAAATTTTAATAATATAATTTAAATCTAAATTGAAGCATTTTGCATGATTACGTAACTGAAGTGTCAGACTGCGATGTGCAGTTGCGTAGACCTGCTGCTGATTCTGAGCTGACGGAAATGCCACAGACTCTACAGAATTGTACCAGTAAAATTTCTATTTTTACAGTAAAGTCAGAACATTTTTGCAGGTTTAAGCCTCGTTCAGACCACACGATTTTTGATGGCGATGTCTCAAACTTGGAGGCAAGTATTGGGAAGGAGATGCAGAATCTTTCTGTATGAAATCTACCAACTAAAAGTATAAGATTTGTGATGCAACTCAGGTGGGACTGCACCAAGGAGGTTTAATTTAAGCTAAAATTAGCTCTAAATCAGAGTTTAGTAAAGCATGGTTTAACACGAGTTAATCTGTGCTCTGTTAAACTATGAAAGTTAGTTCAGTAAAGCCAAGTTTAACGATTAATGGCTGCTTCATGTTTTTGCTTGCAAGCTTAAAAATTGCTGGCTTACAGTTGTGACGACTCAGCAGATTCACTCCAATTTTCCCTCCTCAGAAAATAACTAG
This sequence comes from Pholidichthys leucotaenia, assembly GCA_020510985.1. Lineage (NCBI taxonomy): Eukaryota > Metazoa > Chordata > Actinopteri > Cichliformes > Pholidichthyidae > Pholidichthys > Pholidichthys leucotaenia. The sequence goes on along the minus strand of CM035842.1, from coordinate 409,808,013 downwards.
TTGGCTGCATTAATAGAACTATACTGGATTTTTGTTGTTGTAGGACAGCCTCCAAGTCATTGTCTTCTCTATCGTCACTGATCCTGAAGACAACAGTAGAGAGAAAAAAGGAGACCGCACCTGACATCAGGATAGGTTGGCTCTAAAGGAGAAGTTTCAAATAAAAAAGGTCAATTTACTGAAAGAAGTAAAAGCAGGAAACTGCACCACTGACTTATTTGTCATGGAGGAAAGATTCGTAACATTTCCAGCCTTAAAGGAAGCGCTGCAGCTAACATACCCCGCACAAGTCCCTATTTTCTCTTCCGACCCTACTGACTTCTTATTTATAAGGATTCGTTTGTTTCCAAATTGTAGGTCCCGTTAGTTTTATTCCATTTGTGAGGCATTATGGAATAAATATATTGTATATCTCAGGTGACATTTAAATAACCCATTTACAGTGCATCCAGAAAGTCTTCACAGCGCTTCACTTTTTCCACATTTTGTTATGTTACAGCCTTATTCCAAAATGGATTAAATTCATTTTTCCTTCAAAATTCTACACACAATACCCCATAATGACAACATGAAAATCTTTTTTTTTTTTTAGATTTCTGCATATTTATTAAAAATAAAAAAAGCTAAGAAATCACATGTACGTAAGTATTCACAGCCTTTGCCATGAAGCTCAGAATTGAGCTCCGGTTCATCCTGTTTCCACTGATCATCCTTGAGATGTTTCTACAGCTTAACTGGAGTCCACCTGTGGTAAATTCAGTTGATTGGGCGTGATGTGGAAAGGCACACACCTGTCTATATAAGGTCCCACAGTTGACAGTGCATGTCAGAGCACAAACCAAGCATGAAGTCAAAGGAATTGTCTGTAGACCTCCGAGACAGGATTGTCTCGAGGCACAAATCTGGGGAAGGGTACAAAAAAATTTTGCTGCTTTGAAGGTCCCAATGAGCACAGTGGCCTCCATCATCTGTAAGTGGTAGAAGTTTGGAACCACCAGGACTCTTCCTAGAACTGGCCGGCCATCTAAACTGAGTGATCGGGGGAGAAGGGCCTTAGTCAGGGAGGTGACCAAGAACCCAATGGTTACTCTGTCAGAGCTCCAGTGTTCCTCTGTGGAGAGAGAACCTTCCAGAAGGACAACCATTTCTGCAGCAATCCACCAATCAGGCCTGTATGGTAGAGTGGCCAGATGGAAGCCACTCCTTAGTAAAAGGCACATGACAGTCCACCTAGAGTTTGCCAAAAGGCACCTGAAGGACTCTCAGACCATGACAAACAAAATTCTCTGGAATGATGAGACAAAGATTAAGCTCTTTGGCATGAATGCCAGGCGTCATGTTTGGAGGAAACCAGGCACCGCTCATCACTAGGCCAATACCACCCCTACAGTGAAGCATGGTGGTGGCAGCATCATGCTGTGGGGATGTTTTTCAGCAGCAGGAACTGGGAGACTAGTCAGGATAGAGGGAAATATGAATGCAGCAATGTACAGAGACATCCTGGATGAAAACCTGCTCCAGAGCGCGCTTGACCTCAGACTGGGGCGACGGTTCATCTTTCAGCAGGACAACGACCCTAAGCACACAGCCAAGATATCAAAGGAGTGGCTTCAGGACAACTCTGTGAATGTGCTTGAGTGGCCCAGCCAGAGACCAGACTTGAATCCAATTGAACATCTCTGGAGAGATCTGAAAATGGCTGTTTACCGACGCTTCCCATCCAACCTGATGGAGTTTGAGAGGTGCTGCAAAGAGGAATGGGCGAAACTGCGTAAAGATAGGTGTGCCAAGCTTGTGGCATCATATTCAAAAAGACTTGAGACTGTAATTGCTGCTAAAGGTGCATCAACAAAGTATTGAGTAAAGGCTGTGAATACTTATGTACATGTCATTTCTTAGTTTTTTATTTTTAATAAATTTGCAAATATCTTAAAAAAAACCTTTTTTTTTACATTGTCATTACAAGGTATTGTCTGTAGAATGTTGTGGAAATAAATGAATTTATTCCATTTTGGAACAAGGCTGTAACATAACAAAATGTGGAAAAAGTGAAGTGCTGTGAAGACTTTATGGATGCACTGTATACCAGTAAGAATAGCTCATATTGCAATTTAAATCTTGTGTTTGACAGGAAAAATTTAACATTTAAAGGTTTTTTTTAAATATAGAAATGATCTTTTTCATCAAAAAGAATTAGAACAAAGATATTGTCATGGATTTTCTTTATACTAATGAAAGCACCAAGGTGCTGATGCTTCGGTGCCAGAGCCTTGGTGGAGGTATGCATTCTGGGATCATCACCAAAATGTTATGGGTTCTGCTCTAGTCCAAGGACCACCTCTGGTAAAAATTTCATCCAAATCCATCCAGTGGTTTTGGAGTACACACATACGCAGTGAAAATTATCTGCAGTTCACATGCCCATACTGTTGGCGGCAGCTACTGTAAGAGCCACCAACCTGATTTGAACAGCTGCAAGCCCAAAAGAAGAGCACGGTGGTAGACGCTTTAAATGGTGGAAGCGATGGAGGTACGTGAATACAATGACAATCAAGACAAACAGGAGCTTTTGCTGTTTAGTGGGAAAGGAAGAAAACAGACGGGCACCAAGTATTGTTGGTTTGCTCAGTACTTTCCTCTAGTGGAAGTTTCCAGGTGCATGTGCAGTACCATTCCATTGACCGTAAAGGTGAGCTATTTTTGTGTTTCTTTCAAAAACAAAGCATTATTTCAAAATTCTGACAAATTAAAAGTCAAGAAAATATGGTGATACAATGATGCAAGCCTTTAGTTCCACTTACTTTTGACCAGGCGAGCTGAAACAGAAAGGCGGACAGACAGATACACACATACACACAGACGCACTGTCACGAACCGGCCCAGCAGGGGTGGACAGAAGACCCAAACGTTGGAACTGTGAGTTGCTAACATTTAATAACAAAAGACACAATTACACAAAAACACAACGCTTGCATAATAGGAAAAATCGGGCGGAATGACATGTGGAAACACCAGAGAAAACAGGGCTCACGTCTGAGAAAAAACGGAGAGAACAGCCTGGATGGGACCAGGCTGAGGCGCACAGGAACGCCAGGGAAATAGAGTCAAGAGATGGAATCACACCCGTTAAAAACACTCTGGACAATCAAGAGGGAAAAGACGTAAGACTAATGTCTTGAAACTGAGAAGGTTGCAGCAACGGACTGCATTGCAAGTGACCTTTTTATAGGGCACAGAGGAATTAACAAGTGATGACAGGTGTGGATGACAGGAGCGAGTAATCAACACAAACACTGACAGCTCTGAGAGCCCGCGAAACTGGAAAACACAGGAAGTAGATACAGATCGCTGTCAAAATACAAACAGAGGAAAATGGCAACAAGAAGCTAACAACTATGAAATGATACAAAATGAGGAATAAGCCAGATGATACAAACAGGCAGACAAGACCCATACGGCAAGGGCAAGATCAATACAAAAACAAGAGATACAAATACCAGAATACTAATAACAAAACACAGAAAACGAAAGGTGAGGGTAGGCTCGTGACTAAACAGAGAAATAATGATTACAATGCAAAACTGGATGGTCATGGACATATGAAATCAAAGACAAAGTAATTATTAAACTAAAAACAAAGACTTAGAAACACAGAAACAAATGGCAAACTCAGAACCACATATATCCAACCAACCAGAAAGAAAATTTAACTAAGGTGAGGAGTACATAAAAATAATCAGACTAATAAACTAAAGACGTGAGCACGGCTCTCCACCCGTGCTCACAGTTATGACACGCACTAACTGACTACCGTATTGCCTCTCACCGAGGCATAATATATGTCCCTTCATCTGGTGAGTAAATAAAGTGCAGAGTCAAAGATGCCTTTTTTGGGTATTTACCCAGCCAGCATGTCCATGTGGGCCTCACCAAAGGTTAATTCTGGGCTGTCTTATGGGTTCCATGTGGGTTTGTCCATGGATTCCATGTTGGTCCCATCTGTGTTTGCCAACATGAACATTACCCGTTTTCCTATTTTCAGCTTATTTTCTCATAAATTTGCTATTTTCTAGTAAATTTGAGATGTTTTTCCCCTTAATGAGCACTTATTTGAGCACTGAGGAGCTCATTTAGCAGCAGACTACATCATCCTAGGTGCACAACCGAGAGGTTTCGCAGGTCCTTCCTACCAACGGCTGTCAGACTGTACAACCTAAGCAGGGCTGCTCGCAGAGATAGCAAAAAGACGTAACAACCAAATAGTTTTGAATGAAAAAGACACAATAGACTTACACAATGGTCCCCTCCGGTATATAACTAGGAAAATACTGGTCGCTATGGAGGGTGAGAATATGTATGGGTACATAATCATACCATGTAGGCTAACTAGGTAGACGGTTGTGCTGTTTCATCCCATCTAGCAACAATGCTCCACACTGCATGTGTTTATATATCTACATATTTATTCCATCTAGCTACAATGCTCCGCACTGTGTTTATATATATATATATATATATATATATATATATATATATATATATATATATATATACAGTATATATATACAGTATATATATGTACATATGTATACTCGCTGCTCTTGTTTTTTCTTGCCTTCTGATTGTTGCTCTGAGTGTTGCTATCCCTGTGCTGTTGCAATCCTGGAATTTCCCCATTGTGGGACTAATAAAGGCTTATCTTATCTTATCTTAATTTGATACATTTTTCTTGAAAATTTCTCATAAATTTGCCACTTTATAGCTGTAATCTTGCAACTTTTTCCACATAAATTTGTTACTTTTTTCCTTGTAAATTTGCTAGTTTCTTGTAAATTTGTGACTTTTTCCCATAAATTTGCGACACTTTTCTTGTAAATTTGGAAGTTTCTCAAAAATTTTAATTTTTTTTAACTGTAAACTTACACCTTTCCTCATAAATTTGGAACTTTTTCTCACATAAATTTTCAATTTATTTATTCATATAGTTACTATATTTTTGTTAATTTGCAACTTTTTTCAAATTTTTTCCTTATAAATTTGTGACTTTTTCCTTGTAAATTTGCAACATTTTTCTTTTAAGTTTGTAACTTTTTTCAAGTAATTTTACAATTTTTTTCTTGTAAAATTGCAAGTTTTTTCTCTCCTAAATCTTCCCTTTTTGTCATAAATTTGTGACTTTTCTCGTAAATTTGCTACTTTTTTGTAAATCTGTCATTTTTTTCCTCACAGATTTATAATAAAGCAATGCTTATCTGTTTGGTCTATTGTATTACTGTTCTGAGACTTGGAATCTTCTTGTCGTACTCGCCTGCGTGTGGGACACAACATTTTCCCTTCTCGGCCAAGATGCAAATAAATACCCAGAGAAGGCATCTTTGACTCTACACTGTATTCATTCACCAGGTCAGTTTATGACTTCATGAAAAACTGTTACTTTTTTGCAGAATTTTGCTGATGGCACAAGTGTTACTGAAACCTGGTCACCCATGTAAAATCCATGTGGGGCCCAGTTGAGTTTAAAGCCGGTAAACAGATTAATGCCTTAGCTGTGCTAACAGGTAAAGTCCATGTGGACAAACACAGATGGAGCCAACATGGAACCCACAGACACACCCACATGGGGTCCATAAGACATCCCAGTTTTAACCTATTGTGGGACCCACATGGGCAAGCTGGCTGGGCATTTATTTACATCTTGGCTAAGAAGGGAAACTGTCATGTCCCGCATGCAGGTGAGTACGACAAGAAGATTCCAAGTCTCAGAGCAGAATAAAGACTTAATACAACAGACCAAACAGACAGCATTGTTTTGAGAATGCTGAGTCGGCGGTTGGCGTCTGAATGTTCTGCTACAGCGGTCAAGACTGGGTTGGATGGGAAAAGTACTGAGTGCGATGTCATTTATGATTAAGGGAGACTAAAGGAATGGACAATAATAAAAAAAAAAAATCCACAATAACACATACTGAAAAATGACAGCTCAGTCCAAAAATTGTAAAAAAAAAACTGAGGAAAAACAGCATCCCCATTTGGTTTATTTTATTAAATTTAGCCTTGTATTAATTGTTTTATTGCACTGCTGTTTTATATTCTTAGCTATGAAAATGTACTGAATGTAAGATGAAAAAATATTGCATTACAGTGACAAAATGATGTTGCTGCTGGGAGAAAGTGAGACGAGCAGCCGGGGCGTTGCTCATGTCGGCAGTGAGCTCATCCTTTGTGTTGTTTTTTTTTTTCCCCGCGTTAGCTACAGCACACAGAAGCCTCCATGTGAGTGCCTGATGGAGGTGTAATGACGGCGGCAATTACAGCAATTATGTGTTATTGTAGGCCATTATGTATTTTGTAGGTTTTTGAGATGTAGGCCTCTCTCTTTGTAATTGCCCCAGCTTATGAAAGGCATAATAATCACGGGGCCCGCACAGTCACGGGGAGCTACCAGGGGCAACCAGCACCCGGTGCCATGGTAACAAAACATTTATCCGTAATGCCACTCGGCGGTGGATGATGAAGACAAGAGCACTGGCAGCAGGCAAATTAGCCCTAATGGTGGTGGTGGGGGGGGAAAGGGGGGGGGGACAAGGTGCCGGACAGCGGGTTGGAGGGAGAGCTGGTGGGTGCTACGGATGTGTGGGGGCGTGCGTGGTGGATAATCTGGAAGATGGGGGGCGTTTAGAGCAGGTGCACATCAGGAAAGGGTTTCTGTGGATGTAGGTCAGGAGTCGCAAACCTGAAGCTCAAGAGCGACTTTTATCCCCGTCTGACGGGAAAAGAGCGGCTCCTCTCATACCCACTTATTTTCTCAGTCTACACAGCGCTGTGCCAAAGCCCCAGGCAGCTCCTCGTTTTTCACATTTTCTAGGAAAATGCATCAGTTAAAATTTTCTAAACTTAATTGCCCATTTTTCCATAATTAATTGTAGATAATTGCTAAACTTGTGTAAAAGACTCAATAAAAAACAAACCTACTAAAGCAGCTTTTATTGCATCGTCATTCACTGAACATACCTGTGACCGGTAGGTGATTTCTTTTTTTGGGGGGGGGGGCAAAAATCATCCCCCTTTCAGCCGTTCAGAGGTGTAAATCAAGGGGGGATCCGGGGGGACACTGCCCTCTCAAAACATGGAAAAAAGAGAGAACTGCCCCCCAAATATCATCACAAACCATTTTACATCAGGTTACAAAAGTCAATCAGATTACTTTCAACCACCAATTTTAAGTAGAAATGCAAAAAAAAAAATCAACATTTTGTTGTACGTTTGCAACTTTATTCTTTTTTTTTTTTTACTTATTTCTCATAAGCTTGCAATTTTTTTTCTTGTAACTTTGCAACTTTTTTCCCTGTAAATTTTCAACTTTTGTCATGTAGATTTGCAGCTTTTTTCAAAAGCAGTGGCTACTTTTTTCCTGTAAATGTTCAACTTTTTTCTCATAAATTCACAAGTATTTTTTTATAAATCTGAAACTTTCCTCATAAATTTGTGACTTTTTTCTCAAAAATACACACGTTTTTCCTTCTCAATCTACAGTTTTTTCCTGTAAATGTTCATCATTTTCCCCGTTAATTTGCAACTGTTTTTAATTGATATTTTTTCTCATACATTTGTAACTTTTTTCTGTAATTTTGCAACTTTTTCTCAAAAATCTGCAACCTTTTTCCTCAGAATTTTGTGACTTTTTTCTCACAAACTTGCAACATTTTTCTTGTCAATTTGAAACTTTTTCATAAATTTGCAACTTCTGTCCTGTAAATTGGAAATTTTTTGTTGTCAATTTACAAGTTTTTTTCAACATTTTCCTGGTGGATTTGCAAATGTTTTTTTTTTTAATGGATACTTTTTTTCATAAATCTACAACTTTTTTCCTCAAAAATTTGTCACTTTTTTCTCACAAATTTGCAACTTTTTTTCATAAATTTGCAACTTTTGTTTCATAAATGTTTTCAAAAGGAATTTTTATTTAAAAACACTGGACTAAAAACTAATTAAAATACAAGAGGTTTCAGTGTTCATCTGAAGCCCATCATCAGTTGTCAGACTGCAGCACGAAGTGTCTCTGGCCAATAAATAACCTGCAAAGAAGTCACATGACTTGTGAGAAACGTAGTCCGTGTCTCACAAGTCTCCTGTAAATGTTCAACTTTTTTCCACATAAATTTGCAACTATTTTTTCATAAATCTGAAACATCTTCCTTGTAAGTTTGTGACTTTTTTCTTCTAAATTAACAATTTTTTAATTGACACTTTTTTCTCATAAATTTGTAACTTTTTTTCTGTAAATTTTCGTTTTTTTCCTCATAAATTTGCAAAATTTGTGACGTGTTTCTTACAAATTTGCAACTTTTTTCACAAATCTGCAACATTTATTTCATAAATTTGTAGCTTTTTGTAACTTTTTCTCATTAATTTGCAACTTTTTTCCTGTAAATTTGCAATTTTTTTCTTATCAATTTGCAACATTTTTCATAAAGTTGCAACTTTTTTTTCATAAATGTGTGACTTTTTTCTCATAAATTAACAGTTTTTCAATCAAATTTCCAATTTCTTTTCTTGTCAATGTGCATTTTTTTCCTTTAAATTTTCAACTTTTGTCTTGCAGATTTGCAGCTTTTTTCCAAAGCATTTGTGACTTTTTTTTTTCCTGTCAATGTTCAACTTTTTTCTCATAAGTTTGCAACTTTTCTCCTCATAAATCGGCAGCGTTTTTTTCATAAATTTGTGCACTTTTTTCCTTGCAAATTTACAATTTGTTCCTGTAAATGTTCAACATCTTTCCATAGATTTGCAAGTTTTCTTTTTAAATTGTGAATTTTCTCATTAATTTGTGACTTTTTTCTCAAAAATTAAGAACTTTTTTCTCATAAGTTTGCAAATTTTTTCTTGCAAGTTTGCAATTTCTTCCTGTAAAATTAAACTTTTTTTCTCATAAATGTTCAACTTTTCTAAAAAATCTGCAGTTTTTCCTTGTAAATTTCCAGCTGTTTTCCTCATGTGGTATTGACAATGCTCATCTGATTACTAGTTAACTTTTCACTCTGGGTCATTTAATGAGTGAAAAAAAGCAGCTCATGTCCAAAGGAAGACTTTGAGGGGCTCTTTAGAACGCCTGGAGAACTGTTACTCAAGACCACATTAAACATGACATGAACATCTGGCTGCTTGGCAGCAAAATCTCAGATTTGTGCACAGTACTGCCCAGCGTTATTTCTTCAGGTCAGATGTGGGTTACAGCCTGTCTTCTCGAGGTGCCGTGTCCTCGTAACCGTGCCGTGGGAAGTGACCATGTCTGCACATAAATGGCTAGCTGTGACTGCCGTCGTCTTATCGACTTCACAATTGTTGTTTGGGGTGTGGGTAAAGTGGACAATGATAAACTCGCCCCCGTGGCTCGTGTTTGTGGTTTCATCAGTCCAGGATCGCCCGCTATGCCCTCACCCCGACCAGCCGAGGCAGACGGCCACCCTCCACGGGTGCCGCTCTGTCCAGAAAAGGCGGCGCTTGCTGGAGGGGTACTGTGAGGTGGTTATGAATAGACCTAAATTGAAATCAACCATGTTGGCTTTCAACGTGCAAATACGGAGTCCATCACAGGTCAGAAGATCTCTGGCCCTTCATGATTTCCCCAGAAGCCTTACTGCTCCTAGGTTGATGCACATCCCTGGTGGGTCTGGAGCCAGGCAAACCAGGGTGACTTCATCAGGTCCCAATGAGCTACTCCGTCACTGACAGTCTTCTTTTTCTTGTAATTTTGCTATTTCTTCCTGTAAATTTTCAACTTTTTCTCATAAATTTGAAAACTTTTTTCTGAAAAAAATTGTGACTCTTTTGCTTATGAATTTGCAATTTTTTTCCCTAAAACTTTGAGACATTTTTCCTCATAAATTTGAAAATTTCTGTAAAATTCCTGTAAAATTTCAACTTTTTTTGTCAGAAATCTGAAATTTTTTTCCTATAAAATTTCAACTTTTTTTTTCTCATAAAATTGCTAATTTTTTCTTAAATCTTGTGGCTTTTTTGTCATGAATTTCCAACTTTTTTCTAAGAAATTTTCAGTTTCTTTCTTGCAAATTTTCAACTTTTTTCTCAAAACATTTCAGCTTTTTTTTCTAATAAATTGGAACTTTTTGCAGTTTTTTTTTCTTGGAAATTAGTCATTTTTTTCCTGCAAATTTTCAGCTTTTTTTGTAAGTTTGCAATGCTCATCTGAATGCTGGTTACATTTTTATTCTGTGTAATTAAACTGTAATTCGCGACTTTTTTAATTGGCATCTGCAGTTTCCCAGTCTGGGATCAATAAAGTACATCCATCTATCCATCTATCTTTATCACATCTTTGCACCTTTATTCTTGCACATTTGTACCTAAATGGCATTGATATGTTTGTAGCTGATGCTGAATTGTTCAAAAATAATAAATCACCTACTGCTTGTGTCCAAAATGAACCCCAGGTTGGGAACCACTGCTTTAACCTTCCGAAATGCTGCATCCTTCGTACAAGTGGGTAAATACATACATATGAGGTGTAAGCTGCAGGACTGCTGTCAGACATTTATGGTGTTTGATCTGATCACTGACGATCATGTAAAACAACAATGAAACGTGCTGACGTGTGTACGCACATGGAAAATAAAGGCCTCGGTGTGCAAGCTTGCATGTGGGCGTGCGGCGCAGGGGAGCGACGAACAGACCCAGCATGGCACAAAGCAGGAAGTAGGCCAGAGGGGGATTAAATGGCTACTGTACAGCTTCCTCCCTCCGCCTGCAGCCGTATGATGCCGTGCGTGTGCCCGTTTGTGTGCGTGACACTGAGCTCAGCCTCCTCCAGGTTAAGTCCAACAAAATAATGACATCATCAGCTTCAGGGATGAGTATGCATGTGTATGTGAGTGTTTGTGTGCATGTTTAAACAGGATGAAGCATCAAAATAAAGTGTGGATGATTAATTCCCGTGTGGCTCGTGCGTTTCATGCTTAAAATTTTAAGGTGATTAATTAACAAGCTGTAAAACTGAAGCGGAAAAAAGTGGGAGGTTTGGAGCGATCTGAACATCCTACAGATGGCGACTCTGAAGCCGTAACAGCGGAGCTGGGCAGAGTATCCACAAGCTGTACTCAAGTAAAAGTATCATTACATTATATGGTATCAGTTCCTAAAGTACAAGTAAGAGTAACCACCAGGGCTGGTATTAACATCTGCCAACCCACCAATGGCGGGTAGATTTCATTAGTGGCCGGTAAGACAGCCACTCCCACTAGCCACTTTGGCGGTTTTCTCAGGTGACATCTAAAATAATAAACCTATCACAATGTGAGACAATGAAACTACAACTCCCATAAGCACTATCTGCACACAGTGTGTGCTCATTGGTCCGCTGTTGTCGTGGATGGAAGTCAGGTAGCTCTGCTGGCCCGTTAAAGGAGAAGCTGTGGATGGTCTCCTCCGCAGGTCGGTCTCCTGTCCTGCCACAGTTCACACCGCAGCCCGGTGGGAAGAAATGCCCCGGTGGGTGGCAGCTTCTCAAGCCTAGAGTGGAGCCAGACTCCACCCATGGCGAGTTCATTTTGCAGCCAGTCTGGAGAAATGGCGACAAACAGACAGCAGCCAGCAGAACACACCTGTCCCCGCTCTCAGGGATCAGATGACCGAGGTAGCTGCCCCTGACCTCCTGCTGTCCCAGCGGTGAGTAGTTAATAACCTGTGCTCCTCCCACATCAGCTCCTACCTCTGTGGTCCAATGTGATTATGTTTAAAACAAGCCATTTATTGTCAACAGTTAAGCAAATGTACGTTTTCTTAGGACAGAGAGAAAAAGTGGCTTTGATATGTGTCTGTAAAGGGCAGCTGAAGCTTCTTCTTGTGGTGTAATCTAAGTATTACATATGTGGAGCCACTAGGGGGCGACACAGACCGGATGTTGTCAGGTGTACAACAGGATGGATAATAATATGGCGGAGTTCGTGTGTTAATGTGTTCCAGCCAGTCAATAAAGGAGGCTCCGTGTTCACCCAAAGCAGCAGTCTTTATTTATAAAAGAACCCAACACAACATGGTGTCAGAAGTTGGTGCGCTTTGAGGTGAGAAAAGTCAGCTTTGCAACCGGCTAGCGGCTATGCCAGACGAAGTTCAAAGAGCTGCAGCTGCGCCAATTGATCCAGTAATGGCGGCGGCTACTCCAGCGGCAACCTTCACCATTAAACCACCGGAGCCCTTCGACTTTGCGAGACCCCAAGAGTGGGAAAAGTGGATAAGACGTTTTGAGCGTTTTAGACTGGCAAGTAACCTGAATAACTCATCTGAGGCGAACCAAGTAAATACGCTGGTTTATTGCATGGGAGATGAGGCTGACGACGTGCTAAGAGGGCTCGAGCTAACGAGTGTGCAGCGCCAGCAGTACGATGCCGTTAAAACAGCCTTTGATAGACATTTCGTTCCCAGAAAGAACGTGATTTATGAACGAGCAAAATTCAACAAGCGAGTGCAACAGCCTGCAGAACCAGTAGACTCGTTCATAACAGCACTCTATGCACTGGCAGAAAACTGTGAGTACGGTGCACTTCATGATGACCTTTTGAGAGACAGGATTGTAGTGGGTCTAAAAGATTCGTCGCTGTCAGAAAGAATGCAGCTTGACAAAGATCTTACCCTAGCTAAAGCTATAACAATGGCAAGACAATCTGAAGAAATAAAACGACAACAAACTGACCTAAGAGGTGAAACTAGCGTTAACAGAACAGCCGTGGATGTGGTACACATCAGAAAAGCCAAGCCAAACAAGTTCATAATCAAGGAACAAAAACAGATTAAGTCCTCAAGGCCTCAGCAGACAAAACAAGACAGTAAAGTTTGTTCCAAATGTGGCAAAGCACCAGCACATGCAGCAGTACAGTGCCCAGCTAAAAACGCGGAATGCCATAACTGTAAAAAAAGTGGACACTATAGTAGAGTCTGTAGGTCCAACCCAACTGTGAATGAGGTCGCTGACAATGCAGACAGATTTTTTTCTGGGTGAAGTGGATCTAGGGGAGGATCCATGGCTGGCAGACATAAACGTGAGAGGAAATAAAGTGACTTTTAAGTTAGATTCCGGAGCGGACGTCACAGCGGTTTCTGACCAAACATTTGAAATCTTCAAGAAGAAAAATGAACAGTTGGAAAAGGCACAAAAACCACTCTACGGACCGGGTGGAACTGCACTAACCGTGTTGGGATCTATGACAGAGACTATTACATACGGTGACAAGAGCGCTACTGAGAAAATCTATATTGTCAAAAATCTGCGCATGGCACTACTGAGTAGAACAGCTTCCGTGAGACTGAAACTAATTGCCAGAATTGACACTATAGACCAAGAGACAGCGAGAAAAGCGTACCCCAAGTTATGCGATGGACTTGGGCTTGTTCAAAAGCCATACACAATTAAACTGAAACCTGATGCTAAGCCCTTTTCGCTCAAGGTGCCAAGGCGTGTGCCACTGCCGCTCATGGGTAAAGTGAAAGAAGAGCTCGAGAGGATGGAAAAGTTGGGAGTCATCAGTCGCGTGGAGCAGCCAACAGATTGGTGCTGTGGCATGGTTGTAGCTCCCAAAAAGGACAAAGAAAAGGTGCGTATCTGTGTGGACATGACACCTTTAAACAAGTCAGTGTGCCGCGAAAGATACATCCTCCCGTCTGTGGACCAAACGCTAGGCATGCTCACAGGTGCTCAGTATTTTTCAAAGCTTGATGCAAATATGGGATTTTGGCAAATACCACTGTCTAAAGAGTCGGCCTTTCTCACCACATTCATTACGCCATTTGGCAGATACCACTTCAACCGTTTGCCATTTGGTATTTCCAGTGCTCCTGAACATTTCCAAAACATGATGGTGACAGAGGTTACATCGGGTCTCGACGGAGTCGTCTGTCACATGGACGATATCCTGGTCTGGGGATCCACCAAGGAGCAGCACGACACAAGACTGCACGCTGTCTTGAAGCGTGCGGAGAAAGCCGGCGTTACGTTGAATATGTCAAAATGTGAGTTTGGCAAAAGAGAGGTCAAATTTCTTGGGTTTATTGTTTCAGCAGAAGGAATGAGGCCAGATCCAGACAAAACCCAAGCTGTTCAGGACATGAAAGAGCCAAGCAACATGAGTGAGCTCAGGAGCTTTCTCGGAATGGTGAACCAGCTGGGGAAGTTCATTCCGAACCTTTCTGAAAAGGACAAACCATTGAGAGACTTGCTTTCAACAAAGAACATGTGGTACTGGGGGCATGAACAACAAAATGCGTTTTGTAATCTCAAACAAGAACTGTCCTCTGCTCCTGTATTGCAGCTCTATGACCCAAACAAACCACAGAAAATATCTGCAGATGCCTCTTCATACGGATTGGGGGCAGTCATGCTACAGAAGGAGAGAGACGTGTGGTCACCAGTTGCTTACGCTTCTCGATCATTGACACCTACAGAGCAGCGCTACGCTCAGCTGGAAAAAGAAGCGCTGGCTCTCACGTGGGCCTGTGAAAGATTCAATGACTTTATCCTGGGTCTGCACTTTGAACTAGAAACTGATCATAAGCCACTAGTGAGTCTGCTGGGAGGACAAGCTTTGGATGCGCTTCCACCGCGTATACAGAGATTTCGTATGCGCCTAATGAGGTACTCATACACTATAAAGCACATCCCGGGCAAAAGTCTCACCACTGCCGACACGCTCTCACGCTTACCGCTCACAAACAGTGTTACTCACACAGACACAGATCTTATGGAGGACACTAACATTTATGTTGACTCTGTGCTAGAGGGACTCCCTACAAGCAGCAAATATCTTGCAGATCTCCAAGAGCAACTGCAGTCCGACAGCGTCTGTTCACAAGTCATGAAATACTGCACAGAAGGCTGGCCGGATCGTAACCAGCTACAGGGAGCGGTGAAGCACTACTGGTCTGAGAGAGCCGTTTTGAGTGTGCATAACGGACTACTACTGAGAGGCACGAGGTTAGTTATCCCTGCTAACATGAGAAATGCAGTTTTGGACAAGATACATGAGGGCCACCAAGGGGTGGTTAAATGCAGAGAGCGCGCCCGTCAGGCTGTATGGTGGCCAGGTTTAAGCAACCAGATTAGTGAAATTGTACTCAAATGCAGAAAGTGCATACAGGAAAGAGTTAATGTGAGAGAGCCTTTAATGCCCACAGATTTACCAGAAAGGCCATGGCAGAAGTTGGGAGCTGATTTGTTCACGCTACAAGACAAAAACTACCTGTTATTAGTGGACTACTTCTCTAGGTATATAGAGATTGCCCAGCTCAGCCCAACTCGCTCTGCCAATGTCATTGTGCATTTAAAATCAATGTTTGCACGTCACGGAATACCGGAGATACTGATCACGGATAACGGCCCGCAGTTCGCAAGTCAGGAAATGGAAGACTTTGCAAAGGAGTACTGTTTTGAGCACGTGACCAGTAGTCCCAGGTACCCCCAAAGTAACGGTGAGGCAGAAAGAGCTGTCAGAACAGTCAAAAACCTAATTAAGAAAGCCAGTGATCCATACCGAGCACTGTTAGCCTACAGAACCACAGCGTTGGCAAATGGCTACAGCCCAGCACAGCTTCTCATGGGGCGTAGGCTTCGTACCACCCTGCCAATGCTTCCAGAGGCCTTGCAGCCATGCGTGCCGAATCTGCAACAAATTCGTCACGTGGAAAAGGAGAGACGGATGAGGCAAACAGAATGTTTCAACAAAAGACACAGAACGAGAGATTTGGATAAACTGTTACCCAGAAACTCTGTTTGGATTACAGATGCAAAAGCACAGGGCACAGTGACATCTGTCCACAAAACTCCACGGTCCTATGTCATCAGTGGACTACAAGGGACAATCAGGAGGAATCGCACTCATCTTGTGCCTATGTCGATACCAGAGACTGAGATGGAACCACAACGGACCCAGTCAAATGGAAAAGACACTCCTACAGAAACTGTTTCTGAGCCCAATGCACAGGAAACACCAGGTGTTGTTAGAACCAGGTCTGGTAGAGAAGTGATTAAACCAAAGAGACTGGATCTGTAGAGTTGCATGTTAATATTTGTGAAAACAGAGTTGAGTTCTGAAAATGCCTTCTTTAAATAGAAAATAAGAGGCCTTTGCATAATATGTTCTTACATGGCAACAGTGTTGAGAAAAAAAAAAGAAATGTTATAGATTTGTAAAAGGGGGTGATGTGTTAAATTTATGCTGTCATAGTTAGTTGACAAAAGGGAACGGAAATAAGAATGTATTTTGTGTTTTCAGCTAAAAGGGGTCAACTTGGCTTCAGTAAGGGGGATGTGGTGTAATCTAAGTATTACATATGTGGAGCCACTAGGGGGCGACACAGACCGGATGTTGTCAGGTGTACAACAGGATGGATAATAATATGGCGGAGTTTGTGTGTTAATGTGTTCCAGCCAGTCAATAAAGGAGGCTCCGTGTTCACCCAAAGCAGCAGTCTTTATTTATAAAAGAACCCAACACAACACTTCTGAAGTGAACATTCATTTATCTGTCATTTTATTTCATTATATACATTTATATGTTGTTGGGATATGCAGCTATTTTATGGAAGTAAATCTTCCAAATATGTATTTTTAATGGCCTGGTCCAGGGGTGTCGAACGTATGGCCCGTGGGCCAAACTCAGCCTAACAGGAGGTCAAATTTTTTCTCTGAATTTACAGCTTTATTTCTATTTCTGACTTTTTCTACTGATTAGAATCACTCATGTATATTTGAGACATTTTTTCTCCTTAAGATGAGATTTTTTCCTCATCAGTTTTTTTTTTCTTTCTCCTCTTTTTTCTGGTGTAAACAGGTCAAATTTCTTCCCAACTCTTCTCCTTTCAAAAGATTCCAAAATGAGTTATACCATCCATTTGACTGTTACCAAGGCACAAAGAGCCATGCTGTTTTACCTCCTTGAGACAGCCCATGAAGTTATTGCTGACCGGAGACCCGGGAAGGTCGGCCGTGCTGGGGCTCCCCCCCACGTAGAAGAAGTCGTCAGAGCCCAGCATGGTGTAGTCCTCCTGGGTGTAACCCGTAGTTGTCAGAATCCCGTCCACCGATATTGTCACCTGGCAAGAAGGAGCAGAAATCCGATGGGAGAAAATGAAAAAAACACACAGTTTTACTGTGGTTTAAAAGATGGAAGTCAGCTGCTACTTTTTTCCTTGTCAATTTGCTATTTTCCTGTAAATTTGTAAGTTTTTCCCATAAATCTACAACATTTTTCTTATAAATCTGGAGCTTTCTCAAAAATTTTCGACCTTTTTTTTAACTGTGAACTTACGAGGGAGGGACTGAAAAGTTCATCGTGGTCAAATGTGATCAACTGTGGTTTAGTTTTCAACCGCAGGGATCCAAGTGCTGCAACGCCGATGGAAGCAGAGTGTGGACCGAAGGGGAGACTATGCTGAAAAATAAACCACATTTGACCACGAGCAGCTTTTCAGGCCCTCCCTCATACATTTTTTCCTCATAAATTTAGCACTTTTTTCTCATAAATTTTCACTTTATTTACTCATATACATTCACTTACTCATATATATAATTTTTTTCTTATAAACTTGTGGCATTTTTCTTGCAAATTTACAAAATTTTTCTTATAAGTTTGCTACTGTTTTCAAATAATTTTACAATTTTTTTTTGTAAATTTGCAACTTTTGTCTCTTAAGTTTGCACTTTTTTCTCAAAAATTTGCAATTTATTTCCTGCAAATTTTCAAAACTTTTCTCAGAACTTTGCAGCTTTTTTTTTTCCTCTTAAAAAACTAAACCACAGAGAAAACGTGCCATGGGCCCTTTAAAAAAACAAGTCAATACACAGAGACATGCAGGAAAATGCAACCAACCACAAACCAAGTTTAGTTATTTGCACACATGCAGGAAACCCACAGTAGGAGAAATGCAAGGAAGCAAGATTGTAGCCGAGGGAAAAGCTGATCCGTGTATTTATCCAAGCACTGCTAGAAACTCACAGTTATTGTTCCTTTTCTTACATGCTTGATTAAAATAATCCAGTGAGTGTTTAAAAGCATTAAAAACATACTGTGGACCACCACATCCTTGCATATTCATGAAAGATCATTAACCTTCCAGACATTAAATTCTATCACTTTGACATTTATAACAAAAACTTCAGGTTTTATTGCAAAAATGAAACAGTAAATTTTAGGGGGAAAAAAGCCACAATAAAATGATTTATGATTTCCATGCTGCAAAAATTCTAAATACATTCAAATACAGAAACAGACTTTGTCTTCTGGTGTCAGCCTGCAAATCTGTCAACTGTTCAAATTCATAAAACATTTGGACTGATGGGATAAAACCGTTAGCTAAAATCACACGACTCTTGATCCACCACTGGTGTCCGCAGCACGACTTCCTTTGTGCTGAGAGTATTAGTGGTGCATTTCCCCATTTGCAAGTCTTGTCATTGTTTTGCAGCACCTGTGTGCTTCCCACTGTGTTCCATATATCTGCAGTCATTTCTTTAAGTTACAGCGCTTTATTCATTTGCAAACCACTGATCTCTCAGGGCCACCGTAAGAACTGGACCGCAGGTAAATTTGTTAGATTTGTGGAGGAATCCAAGTCAAGCTTATTTCAGCCACGACAGCAGGCGATTTATTATTTCTTAACAAGAGGACGGGGGTATTCGCCACTTCAGCATGACATACAAGCATATAAAAGTAAATTAGGTACAAATTTGCAAGAATAAAAGGTGCAAAGGTATGGTAAAAGATGCCAATTTAAAAGTGAAAAAAGTCAGAAATGATAACTGAATTACACGGAATAAAAATTTAACCAGCATCCACATGAGTGCTGCAAATTTAGAGAAGAAAGATGAAAATTTATAGGGAAAAATGCCTCAGATTTAAAAGAAAAAAAGATGAAAATTTATGAGAAAAAGAGAAAATAGATGAACATTGATGAGGGGAAAAAAGTCACAAATGTTTGAGAAAAAAATGAAAATTTACATTAAAAATTGCAAATTTGCAAGAAAAAAGTCAAAAAGTTAAAAAATTTTACAGGAAAAAGGTTGAAAACTTATGAGGAAAATAACTGAAAATTTAACGGAAAAAAAATGCAGATTTATGAGGAAAAAGTCACAAATATATGAGAAAAAAGTTACACATTTTTAAGAAAAAAGTGGCAAATTTACAAGAAAAAAGTTGCTAATTTATGAGAAAAAAGATGAAAATTTATAAGGAAAAAGTCCCAAATTTCTAAAGAAAAATTGTAAATGTATGAGGAAAAAGTCACAAATTTTTGAGAAAAAAGCTGAAAATTTACAGGAAAAAATGTAAATTTACAAGAAAAAAATGCAAATTTATGAGAAAAAGTCACAAATTTTTGAGAAAAAAGCTGAAAATTTACAGGAAAAAATGTAAATTTACAAGAAAAAAATGCAAATTTATGAGAAAAAGTCAGAAATTTATGAAACAAAAAGTTGAAAATTTACAGGAAAAAATTGTGTATTGTGTGTATTGTTTTTTAAAGGGCCAGTGGCATGTTTTCTCTGTGGTTTAGTTTTTATGAGAAAAAAGCTGCAAAAATTTTGAGAAAAGTTTTGAAAATTTGCAGGAAAGAAACTGCAAATTGTTGAGAAAAAAGTTGAAAATTTATGAGAAAAAAGATGTAAATTTCCAAGGAAAAATCGTAAATTTATGAGGAAAAAGTCACAAATTTTTGAGAAAAAAGTTGAAAAATTACAAGTAAAAAATGCAAATTCACAAGAAAAAATGCAAATTTATGAGAAAAAGTCAGAAATTTACAAGAAAAAAGTTGAAAATTTACAGGTACAAAAAAATGTAAATATATGAGGAAAAAAACAAAAATTTACAAGAAAAAAAATTCACAAAAAGTCACAATTTTTGAGAAAAAAGCAGTAAATCTACAAGAAACAGGTTGAAAATTTATGAGAAAAAAGTAGAAAATTTATGAGAAAAAAGTTGAAAATTTACAGGAAAAAAGTGAATTTATGAGAAAAGAAGTCACAAATTTATGATAAAGTCACAATTTTTAAGAAAAAGTCACAAATCTATGAGGAAAAAAGTTGCAAATTTACAAGAAAAAAATGCCAACTTATGAGAAAAAAGTCAAAAATTTTTGAGAAAAAAAGGCACAAATTTGCAAGAAAAAAGTTGCTAATTTATGAGGAAAAAAGATAAAAACTGAGAAAAAAGTTACAAATTTTTGAGAAAAAAGTTGCAAATCAACAGGTAAACAATTGCAAATTTACAAGAAAAAAATCTAAATTTATGAGAAAAAAGCTGAAATTTTACAGAAAAAAGTTAAAAGTTTACAGGAAAAAAAGTTGTAAGTTTACAACAAAAAAATTGCTAACTTAGGAGAAAAAGTCACATTTTTGAGAGAAGTTGTAAATGTACGAGAAAACATTGAAAATTTACACTTCTTTGTTTGCTGTTTGCATTTCTGCTCAGAATCAGTCGTTGAGCGTCACTTTATTCAGTTGTGTAACGTGATATAGAAAGGTTTACGATGATACTGGGGGGAATTCTCTTCAATGTCCCCCACGTGATTTACACCTGTGAATGGGGATGGAGGGGATGGTCGGTTAACAAGTGAAGTGACCAAACATTTTCTACAATACCAGCACCAAAACATTTAGCAAGAAAGTCCAAAAAAAAGATTTCCAGAAAACCATCAAATGCAGCAAAAGACGGAAGGAACCAATGAGAGAGGAGAGCTGTAAAGGACAAAACATTGTGAGGGACAGAAGAAACCCGTTTCCTTGTTTTTTTGGTGTTTTTGCCAGACTGCCATGTTGATGTAGAGAAGTAAGAAAAGAGGATGGGAAGAATTATGTGCACGGCAACCAGAAGGATTACAATGAGAACGGTATCTACCAGACAATGGAGTTTGTTCACCACATCATATCCCAGGCCTGTTTGCTTTGCAGAAAGGGTGGGACACGAGTTAAATGAGTAAAAGGTGAGTTTGGTTAGCAAATCACATGAAGACCAAAACAACAAAAAGTGATGGAGACAACATATATGTTGGTGAAACCAAGAACATCATAAACGCTCTTCCATCAAGTCAAGTGTTACCCGAAGCTCTCTCATGGCTAACACAAACAGTTCACCGATATCACGTTCTGTCTTCGACATCTGGTTCCCCTCAGAGTCTGCTGCCGGCGTTATCCACAGTCACGTCATAGGTCAAAGGAGACTCACCAGCTGGGACAGAAGGCCCTTGATCACAGACACTGTTGCAACTTAGCCATTAGCATGGACTCTGCTAATGGCTAACTCTCCTCAGAGGCAGGGATGGCTGGTTTTAGGAGGCGTAGCCAAGTTAGTGCGAGGTGGAGAAAAATCCTGACTGCTCCTTTAACTTTCCAATATTGCGATTGGATCATTTTCCTGTTGTTTTTCTGTTCAGATATTTGGTTTTACTTTCAGCCATAGCCTTCTAATATAGCGATCAAAAATGCTAACAGCATTATCATTTATTGAGGTAAGGCTAGCACACCAACTGCATGTTGTTCCTTACCTGCCGGAGGTTGCGTGTCACTTTGACGTCGTGCCACGAGTTGTCGTTGAACTTGCCGTTGACTGGCTCCACGATGGCCTCGAAGGCCCCGGAACCCAGGTTGATGACGAGCGACACAGCCCCGTCCTTCAGCGCCAGGTTGACGTAGTCAGCGGACTTGCCTGTGTGGAGGATGAGGCCGTTGCGCTGCCACGTCTTGAAGGAGAGCGTGATCTCGTCACTGCTGCTCTGAATGGGGTTCTGGGACAGGTCGTAGCAGAAGTACTCGGAGCCCCGGAAGGTGGCCACATTCTCTTCTCTTGCTGTGGTGGGGAGAAAAAAATAGAGGCAGAGCAAATCCACGTTAAAATTAAAATCTCATGGATTTAGCATTTAATACAAATACATGACTGCTGGTCTTGCAGGAACTACATTACTGGCTGTATGCTTGAATGTTTTCTGCCCAAAAACTCCATCATTTAGTCGTGCAGTCAACCCTGATTAAAGCCTGTTTTCCGTGGTAAGTTCATCAGCTCCGTGTCACACAGTGTAGTTGACAGTTGACTTATGAGGCTGTTAAAACCCCAGTGTCTAAAAAAACATGCAACCCCAACAGCAAACATACATCGGGCCAACGTCTGCAAATTTACATCAGGAATACATCTTATAGAGGTCGTTTGCTCATTGGCAAGACATTGGCTAGATGTCGGTCTAATGCCAAAATACAGTATAGTACTGTTGCATTTCAGTCTCTTTCACTAATTGCACATTACTTAGGTCTGAGTTTATTCAGGTTCAATGTATTTTCTTTTTCCCTGTTTAAAGTGAAGGGCTTTAACCTTGAGATATAAAAAGACTTGTTGTTGCTGTGACACTTCAGCGTGTACTCTGCAACAAAGGGCGGACGATCACTTTAAACTCTTCTAAGACTCATTATTTATTTCTGTCAGAAGCTATCGAAGGTGGTTCAGGTTTCTGACCGGTGAGCCACTGGATGAACCCAAGGTGAGTTGAGCGCAAGTGAATACCATTTTAGCATATCTCTGAATTTTGGACTTTTTAACGATTGAACTATGCAGATTTTTTTTAGGTGAGTATGTGCAAACAAAAAAAAAACTATTGCTAATTGCAGAGTAATTTGTCTAGAAAAGATATCCTCATAGAAATATTCAGTGTATGGCACAGAGAATTCAACATAACATCAAAGGCCTCATCTTGCCAGCAAAATTGCCTTTTCCTGTTGAACACAAGCCTTGTAATCACGATCAGACAAAATGAAGCAAAGATGGGAACGCTGTGATTGTATTTATGACCTTGGTAAAAAGGGGAAAAGGAAACGGATAACAGGGAAAATGGCCCAGTCTACAGCTGTTATCAGTGAGCTCATCTTCAATTAACTCGCTGTCTCCTAAGCAAAACGCCTCGACTCTGCACCGAGCCACGACAACATGGCACACTCTTCCCACCTGCAGCAAAAAACGCCAGCCAGACCGAGCCACATGACTGCAGATCCCGTGTGTTTCCACGGGGGAGTTGTGAAGGAGTAAAATGGCCACTGCCTTCATCTCCATTACACAGATCCCTCGGGGGTCTGTTCCTCAAAGAAGACTCCATCCCACACACAATACGCCGCACTCTCAGCTGAACATGTGGTGTGCAGAGTGGAAGTTTAAGTGTGTTGCTGCGTACACTACGGCTGTGTTTGCACCCAAAGCTGGGAAACCGTGAAAAACCAAGGCCATCAGGAGCATGACAAACGAGGCGGTGGAATGTTGAGCAGCCGAACTCCTACGTCAGGATGGGATGGTTGTTTCTGAAACCACAGCAGTCTCCTGTTCAGAAGCACCGGCAACACACAAGGGTGAATAGAGGCCTCACGCACGAATCCTACTTGTGCACAGTAGGTAATTTATTTTTAACCAGGGGGATGGGGGTATTCCCCGATTTAGCATGAGGTACAACTGTGTAAATGTCAATTAGATATAAATTTGCAAGAATAAAGGTGCCAAGATCTGAAAAAAAGATGCCAAATTAAAAATTTTAAAAAAAGTTGTAAATTACAATTTAAATTTACAGAATAAAACTTTATCCAGGATCCAGATGAGTGTTGCAAATTTACGAGACAAAACAGTTGAAAATTTACAAAGGAAAAAAATTGCAAATTTTTGTGAAAAAGTTCCAGTTTTTTAAGAAAAAAAAATTGAAATTTATGAGAAAAAAGATGAAAGTTTACAGGAAAAAATGTGCAAATTTATGAGGAAAAAAGTCACAAAATTTTAAGGTAAGGAAAATTTATATAGCACAATTCAACAGCAAAGTGATTCAAAGTGCTTCACATAAAAACAAAATGCATTAAGATATAAAATGTTGTTAAAAATAAAAAGAACAATAAAAGCACAGTAGTAAGAATTATTAATCATAGTAGGTCATCAAATCCAGTGGAAAACAGGACAGTCTTAAGATTTGATTCAAAGAAGCAACAGTGTTGGCAGACCTGCAGTGTTCTGGTAGTTTGTTCCACATATACACTACGGTTCAAAAGTTCGGGGTCACTTAGAAATTTCCTTATTTTTGAAAGAAAAGCACTTTTTTCAATGAAGATAACTTTAAACTAATCAGAAATGCACTCTATACATTGCTAATGTGATAAATGACTATTCTAGCTGTAAATGTCTGGGTTTTGGTGCAATATCTACATAGGTGTATAGAGGCCCATTTCCAGCAACTATCACTCCAGTGTTCTAATGGTACAATGTGTTTGCTCATTGCGTCAGAAGGCTAATGGATGATTAGAAAACCCTTGTGCAATCATGTTAGGTCTGCAATGCTGTAATTGCTGCAAATGGAGGATTCTTTGACGAAAGCAAAGTTGAAGGAAAAAATTATTATTTCAAATACAAATCATTATTTCTAACCTTGTCAATGTCTTGACTATATTTTCTATTCATTTTACAACTCATGGTGGTAAATTAAAGTGTGACTTTTCATGGAAAACACAAAACTGAGGTGACCCCAAACTTCTGAACGGTAGTGTACGCTGCATCAAAACTGAAAGCTGCTTCTCCACGTTTGGTTTTAACTCTGGGAACAGGCAGCAAACCTGTTCCAGATGACCTCAGCTGCCCGGAAGGTTCATAAAGAGCCGCAAGATCTGAGATATATTTTGGCCCTAACCCATTCAAAGCGTTATAAACCAGCAGCAGCATTTTAAAATCAACTCTTTAACGGACACGAGGCCAGTGAAGCGATCTTAGAACTGGAGCGATATGATCCACTCTTCTGGTCTTGGTGAGGCTGCAGCGTTCTGAATCAGCTGCAACTATCTGGTTGACCTGTTCGGCAGACCAGTAAGTAAGTACACTGTTACAGTCATCAAGGCTACTACAAATAAATGCATGGACCAGCTTTTCATTAGTCGTTTAATTCAAGAAATATTCCTGAGATGATAGCACGCTGACTTCGTGACTGACTTGAAGCGGCTGCTGAAATTCAGGTCTGAGTCAATAATGACACCGAGGTTTCTGGCTTGGTTTGTGCTTTCTAATTTTACAGACTGAAGTTGACCTCTGACCTTCAATGAAGAACTTTTTAAGAAAAAAGTTGCAGATTTATGAGAAAAAAAAAAGTTGAAAATTTATGAAAAAAGGTCATTTTTTGAGGAAAAAGTTGCAGATTTATGAGAAAAAATTGATTTTTTTTTTTTTTAAAAAAGTCACAAATTTATGAGGAAAAAAGTTGTAAATTTCTGTGAAAAAGTAGCAAATTTATCAGAAAAAAGCTACAACATTTTAAGGAAAAAGTAGCAAATTCATGAAAAAAGTAGCAAAATTTTAAGAAAAAAGTTGCAACTTTACAAGAAAACAAGTTGAAAATTTCTGAGAAAAATCACAAAATTTTAAGAAAAAAGTGGAAAATTTATGAGAATAATGTTGCAAATCTACAAAAAAATTCAGGTTTCAGGAAAAAAGTTAGATTAGATTAGATTTGTTTATTTGACAGGGACAGTGCAATAAACATAGACAATCAAATGACAATCAATCTGATGTGTTGCACAAAGAGTGTATAGCTATTAGCTAATTTGCAACTCTTGTCCCTGGATGGGCTTTAGAAAGGAGAAACAAGTAAAAAGAAAAAAGGAAAGGAAAAGATTAAAAAAATGAAAACAGAATGAACAATAACCACATACATCAATGCAAAAAAGATTATAAATACATTATAAATACACAATTATAAATATTATAAGTATTATAAATATTATAAATACACAATATAACAACCTGACTCACATTTGCCTATTTCAGGCCTCCCTCCGTTCATCACTCACTATAAACAAACACATTCATTCCTTCCCTTCATTCACTCTCACCCTGCAGACAATCATTTCATACATGGGTACATTCTTGTTTATTTTTCAGCCAGTTTTTAACCTTTTTAGTGAATGTTTTAAAGTCCATTATTATTTTAATTTCATTTGGCATTGTGTTCCAGATGTGACTGCCCTTTATAGAGAAAGCTGTTTGTCTAAATGTGGTTCTGCGGTGGAATATTTTACAGTTATTGTTAACAGAACTCCTGGTGGCTCTGCTGCTGTCCTGTCTTTGGATGAAACCAGCAAGTGGCTCGGGCGCTGATTTATGGAAACATTTGAACGTTAATTTCAGAAAACAGAGGTCAATGAAACTCTCAAAACTCAATAGGTTGTATTTTTTTTAAATATAACAGTGATGCCACCTAATGGGCTTTTTGTCCAAGATTTTTAGAGTTTGATTATATAATGAACCTACAGTATATGTCTTATTGTGGAAGGGGCTGCTTGAGCCCAGACTGTCAAACAGTATGATATATGAGAAAAAACCATAGAATGCATATACAGTACAGCTGCTTCGTATGGTATGTAATATCTAATTAATTTAAAGCAGTTCAGATTTTTTTTTTACTGTTTTTGAAATTTTCTTTATATGAAGATTAAATATGAATTGAGGATCTAGTACAATGCCAAGGTATTTGAATTCTGTAACTAAACTGATGTCTTGATCATGTATATTAACTTTAAAACGTTGCAGGTTACATTTTTTGATTGAAAAGCACATTGAAACTGTTTTCTGAAGGTTCAGCAATAGATGGTTCTGGAAGAGCCACTCTTGGACATCAATCATACTTGTGGACAGTACATCTGCAGCCTGTGCTGGAGTCTTGGCAGCTGTGTAAATAACTGCATCATCTGCATAAAGTTGGCATGTTGCAGCTGAGCAGTGTAGCAGCAAGTCATTAATAAAAATGCTGAAAAGTAAAGGACCAAGAATGGACCCTTGTGGGATACCCATGCGGTTGTTTAAAAATGAGGATTTATCCTGGTGAACTTTTACACACTGTTCTCTATTCTGGAGATAAGATGCAAACCATTCTAATGTATCTGGAGAGAAGTTAAAAGATACCATTTTGGATAAAAGCAAACTGTGGTTTACAGTATCGAAAGCCTTTTTGAGATCTAGAAAAACAGCTCCTACCACATTACCCCTGTCCAAGGACTGTTTGACATTTTCAATAAGGCAACAATTTGCTGTTTCTGTTGAGTATCCTGGTCTAAAACCAAATTGATGTGGATGAAGAAGTTGACTGTCTTGTAAATAGTCTATCAGCTGTGTAGCTACAACTTTTTCAAGAACCTTAGACAGGACTGGTAAAATAGAAATTGGGCGGTAATTGCATATATCGTCTTTACTGCCTGATTTATGAACTGGTATGACGACAGCTTTTTTCCAACCAGATGGAAATGTACTAGACCTAATGGAGAGATTAATGAGATGAGTCAGTGGTTTGATTAATATTTTGCTGTGCGTTTTGAGAAAGGAAGTGCTCATATTGTAGATATCATTAGTTTTTGAGTTTGACAGTGTTTTAACAATACCAGCAATTAACTCCTCATTTACCTCATCAATGTGAAAAGAATCTGTTGGAAGTATTGATTTTGTGTTGTTGAGCACATTTGGCAGCACAAAGTTTTTTGTTAAGTCTTCCACAGAGTCCACAAAATATGAATTAAATTCATTTGCCAATGTAGCCTTGTCACTGATGGTCTTGCCATTGATTCTAAGTTCCTTTACCCCCTTCTGAACATTTTTTTTATTAGTTAAGTTATTTAAATGCCTCCGTAGGGAACTGTTGTTACCCTTTGCATGAGCTATCAGTTTATTGTAATAAGATACTTTTGATTTTTGCAGCTCTTGTACCACTTTATTTCTTAAACTTTTGTACACAAGGTGATCATTTTGCAGTTTAGAGGTTAATGATGTTTTCAATGCAGAGTCTCGTCTCTTCATAAAGTTTTCTTATTTCATTATTTAACCATGGTAGGTTAATCTTCTGTTGTCTACTTTTAATTTGCTTTGTAAATTTTTCTATAGACTTTGTAATTGTTGCAGTTACAAAATTACAACAATCATCTACTTCATATATTGACATGAGCTGCTCCCAATTTTGATTCTCTAAGTAATATTCAAACTCCTCATTTTTTGATTTGGGAATAATAAAATTTGATTTGTCAATATCGACTCCCCCAAAATACTGTCGTCGCTTTTTAGTAAGTTTTCTGACAGCAAGAACCATGTTATGATCTGAGAGACCAGTTACAAGATTATAGGTTCTGGTTATTCGTTCTGGTTTATTAGCAAATACCGTGTCAATAAGTGTTCTAGATTGTTTGGTTATCCTGGTGGGTCCTTTGATCATTTGTTGGTAATTAAATTTAGTCATGAGGCTTTTCAGTTTCTGTTTGTCCCTTTTATCAGACCAGTTGATATTAAAGTCACCATAAAATATTGTTTCAAATCTACAAGAAAAAAAAATGCAATTTTTTGAGAAAAGTCAGTTATTTGAGGAAAAAGTTGCAAATTTATGAGAAAAAAGTCATAATTTTTTGAGAAAAAAGTTGTAAATCTACAAGAAAGAGTTGAAAATGTAAAAGTTTTTTTCATTTCTACTAAGAATTGGTCACTCAAAATCCTGCTTTTCTGTTCTGCAACTTGATATAAAAAGGTTTATGATACTACTGGGGGGGCAAAGCTCTCTTTTTTCCAGGTTGAGAGTGGGCAATGTCCCCCCCTTGATTTACACCTATGAATGTGGAAATTTATACTCTTCAGTGCTGAAAAGGCTCCAATCCCTTTGGCAGGTGTTCAGCACATGCTTTGCACACCTGGATGTGTGCAGTTTACACTGTTCTCCCTCTCTGCTGGGCTCCATAAGGCTAAACTTTACCAGCCAAGCCTGTCACTGAGCGGCAAGGACGGTCTCCAGGCAGCCCCCTCAAATGTCAGAAATCTCAGGCAGTTATTGCACTACAATTTAACAATATGCATCCGTGAAACTTTGATAGGTACAAAAAAATAAACTCTGCTGGAGACAGGTGTTACATTTAGAGATGTCCGGTGTGGATTGCGTCGGAAAGTCTCCAAGCTTTAAATGTATTCAAGGGTGCTCTTACAGTGTATGCATAATGAAGGGAATGGGAAGCACTCTTGGTGAGCCGTGTTCTCCAGTTTGTGCTGGCAGACCCAGACTGGTGACTAAAAATGCAAATAGGAAATTGTGCAATAACAAAGCGGAGCGACCATCGCCGAAAACGCCACCTGCCCTCACCTGTCTGCTTCTCACCAAATCTTATTACATGCTGTACACCTCCATGCAACTGAAGGCTGAAAAAGGGAACGTTTCTATGACTAACTCCATCAA
Source organism: Pholidichthys leucotaenia (assembly GCA_020510985.1). Classification (NCBI taxonomy): domain Eukaryota; kingdom Metazoa; phylum Chordata; class Actinopteri; order Cichliformes; family Pholidichthyidae; genus Pholidichthys; species Pholidichthys leucotaenia. The sequence continues at coordinate 409,778,763 of CM035842.1, read as the reverse complement.
AATTATGGAATTGCCATTTTTGCCACTCCACTTGACACTTTTTTGTACCAGCTGAATGAGTTTGTACTTGCTTCAAATTTTAGACACACCCGTCTGGAAGCAAACACATTCGAATGACCTTTTTTGAAGGAATTTTTAATCCTTTCCATTACTTCAAATGGCAGCCCTCTTGTTGGGACAATGTTTCCTGTCAATCAGCCAGGCAAAACAGCTCATTAAGATCTTCAAGTAATCTTTTAATGGCTGGCTACTTTGCATATTTAAACGTGTGCAGTATTTTTTAAAGAAGATAAGATAAGATAAGATAAGATAAGCCTTTATTAGTCCCACAACGGGGAAATTCCAGGATTGCAACAGCACAGGGATAGCAACACTCAGAGCAACAATCAGAAGGCAAGAAAAAAAAAAAACAAGCAAGCAAGAGCCGCTAATATACATATGTACATATTACTATAAAATATATATATACACACACACACACACACAGTGCAGAGCATTGTAGCTGGATGGAATAAATATATGAATATGTAAACACACAGTGCGGAGCAATGTAGCTAGATGGAATAATATGTAGATATATAGACACACAGTGCAGAGCATTGTAACTAGATGGAATAAATATATAGATATATAAACATAAACACACCCAGTGCGGAGCATTGTAGCTAGATGGAATAAATATGTAAATATACAAACACACACAGTGCAGAGCATTGTTGCTAGATGGGATGAAACAGCACAACCGTCTACTTAGTTATCCTACATGGTATGATTATGTGCCCATACATATTCTCACTCTCCATAGCGACCGGTATTTTCCTAGTTGTATGCCGGAGGGGACCATTGTGTAAGTCTATTGCATCTTTTGCATTCAAAAAACTATTAGTTTGTTACGTCTTTTTGCTATCTCTGCGAGCAGCCCTGCTTAGGTTGTACAGTCTGACAGCCGTTGGTAGGAAGGACCTGCGAAACCTCTCGGTTGTGCACCTGGGATGATGTAGTCTGCTGCTAAATGAGCTCCTCAGTGCATTCAGTATGTCCTGCATAGGGTGGAACTCGGACTCCAGCAGAGATGACAGTTTAGCCACCGTCCTTCTCTCTCCTATCTCCTCCACCGGATCAAGGCGCTGCCCCAGGACAGAGCTAGCTTTCTTGATCAGTTTGTTCAGTCTCTTCCTATCGGCTGCAGTAATGCCACTGCCCCAGCAGACCACTCCAAAAGTGATGGCTGATGCCACCACCGTGTCATAGAATGTCTTCAGCAGCGCGCCTTGTACACCAAAAGACCTGAGTCTCCTCAGCAGGAACAGCCTGCGCTGTCCCTTCTTGTAGAGTGCATCAGTATTGTGTGACCAGTCTAGTTTATTGTTCAGATGAACACCCAGGTACTCATAGGCTGTCACCATCTCGATGTCTGTTCCCTGTATATTTACTGGTGCTGTGAGGGGTTGTCCTTGCCTGCGGCAGTCCACCACCAGCTCCTTAGTTTTTCTCGCGTTGATCTGGAGGCAGTTCCGATGGCACCAGTCCACGAAGTCCTGGATAAGCCCTCTGTACTCAGCTTCATCTCCATTGGAGATGAGGCCAACGATCGCAGAGTCATCAGAGAACTTCTGTAGATGGCAGTGTGTTGTGTTGTGTGAGAAGTCCACAGTATAAAGAGTGAACAGGAAGGGAGCCAGCACCGTTCCCTGGTGGGCCCCCGTGCTACTGATGATCATGTCGGACACACAGTCCCGGGTTCTCACAAACTGAGGCCGGTTCGTGAGGTAGTCCAGGATCCATGATGACAGGTGCTGGTCCACCCCTGCGCGCAACAGCTTGTCCTTCAGGATCATCGATTGGATGGTGTTGAAAGCACTGGAGAAGTCAAAGAACCTGATCCTCACCATATTCCCGGGCTTCTCCAGGTGGGACAGAGAACGGTGAAGGAGGAAGATCACCGCATCCTCCACCCCAATGCCATGCTGGTAGGCAAACTGGAGTGGATCCATCGCTGGTTCCACCAGGGGGCGGAGGTGAGCAAGGAGCAGTCTCTCCAGGGTCTTCATCAAGTGGGACGTCAAGGCCACCGGTCTGTAGCTGTTCAGGTCTTTGGGGTGGGAAGTTTTTGGTACAGGTACCACACAAGATGTTTTCCACAGCTGTGGTACCCTCCCCAGTTTCAGGCTCAGGTTGAAGATATACGTCACAATCCCACACAGCTGGTCTGCACAGGACTTCAGGAGCTTTGCGCTGATGCCGTCCGGTCCCGACGCCTTCCTTGCCTTGATCTTCCTCAGCTCCGTCCTCACCTGGGTCCTGGTCAGGGTCAGGATGGGGGGCTGTGTGTTGGGTGTGGGGGGGGGGTGTTGGTGGAGTGGGGAGTGGGCAGCAGGACTTGATTTCTTTAGAGGCAGCAGTGGTTGTTGTGCAGACAGGGGGGAGGGCGGTTGGTCAAACCTATTGAAAAACAGATTCAGGTTGTTCGCCCACTCCCTGCCCCCCGTGGGGGGAGGTATTCTGGAGCCCAGAGATGGTTTTGAGGTTTCTCCAGACCCCGCTGATGTCGCTCTGTTGCAGCTTGTCCTCCATCTTCTTCCTGAAGCTGTCCTTGCCTACTCTGATCTTTCTCCTCAGCTCCCTCTGTACGGACTTCAGCATCTCCCTGTTCCCCGACCTGAAGATCCTCTTCTTCTCTCTCAGAAGTGTTTTTATCTCAGGGTTGATCCACGGTTTGTTGTTTGAGTGACGCCGTATGGTCTTGGTGGGAACGGATTTGTCCACACAGAAGCTGAGGTAGTCCGTGAAGGTGTGAGTGAGGCCATCGATGTCCTCACCATGTGGATCGCAGAGCTGCTTCCAGGCAGTGGCTTCAAAACAGCTCTTTAGAGTGTCCATTGTCTCCTCAGACCATAACTCCACGTGTGCATGGCCGGAGGTTGTGTGTGCACTAGGGGTTTGTACACCGGCCGGAGATGAACCAAGTTGTGATCCGATCTCCCGAGTGGGGGGAGTTGTGATGAGGTGTACGCCTCCTTAGTGTTTGCGTAGAATAAGTCCAGTGTTTTATTGTCTCTAGTGTGGCATGTGACATACTGGGTGAACGTGGGTAGAATGGGAGATAGTGAAACATGGTTGAAATCGCCTGAGATGAGGAGAAGAGCATCTGGGTGTTCTGTCTGCAGCCTGCTGGTTACTGAATGGATGACGTCACGCGCTGTCCCAGCGTTCGCCGTCGGATTTGCATAAACAACAATGCAGATCACGTGTGAGTGTTCTCTCGGGAGATATGTAGGCCTCATGCTAACAGCTAGCAACTCAATGTCTTTGCTGCAGTGTCGTTGTTTAACAGTGATATGTCCCGGTCTGCACCAGTTGTTGTTAACATACATTATCACTCCACCGCCCCTTGCTTTGCCACTGTCTGGTGTTCGGTCAGCCCGTATCATCTGAAAACCCTCCAGCTCAATGTTAGCATCTGCTGCTAGTTCAGTTAGCCACGTCTCAGTAAACAAAAGGAGAGAGCACTCCCGGTAAGTGCTATCGTAACGGGAGATAGCCGCTAGCTCATCTACCTTTCCCAGTATCGACCGTACATTTCCCATGACAATAGATGGAAAGGAGGGTCTGTACCTTATATTTTTTGTCCTCCGCCTTACTCCAGCCCGGCAGCCGCGGCGTTTTCGCCTCAGTTCTCTCGGTATGTCGAGTTTTTCCAATGGGACCGGGTGGCGGTTGAATGCTAGCAGCTCTTCCCTGCTGTATCGTATCCTGCTATAAACAGTGGCTCCGTCCACCGGCTCAGGAGACATTTGGGACGATCTGTGTGTCCGTGATATAAGTGGAGTGAAAAAAGACGGATCAAAAAGAGAGAGGAGGGGAAAAAGACTCGGAATCGAGCCGCTGTTGCAAAGGGCAGCCTACTCGTGTGGCGCCGGGAGAGAAGATTAGCGAAATGTAAATATGTAAATGTAAATGTAAAGATTAAAGAAATGTAAATTACAAACTTCTTTAACCTCTTGCAATCCGTTGTACCGTGGGCGGGCAAGTCTCTCGTGTGTGGGAGGTGTGCGCTCTCGTGCGCTCTAGGATGCACAAGGGCGCTGCCTCCAAGCGCGCACTGAAAAAAAAAAAAAAAAAGTTCTTCCACTACAGACACAGCCGCGAACAGATCAGAGATGATTGACCTCTCATTCGACTAATAAGAGCCTTGAATTGGGTTTCCGAAACCTTGAAGAACCAATGACTGAAAACCTAGCAAGAAGGACCCGCCTACCAACGCTGTGAATGCAGCGAGCCAATTGAACCACAGAAGTTCGCAAGCTTTTTTGTGTAAGGCTGGGTGAAGAGAGACTGCTGCAGCAGATGAAAAAAGGACCCGCAGGAAGAACCCCACAGACCCAGCAGCACGGAGACCATCCACAAGTGCGACCTGTGTGACAGGGACTGCCATTCGCGCATCAGCATGTTCGGCCACAGGCGGTGCTGTCCCAGCAGAGTAGACGTTTAGGATTCTCTTCCATGGTCATCATAGACCGACGGAGGCCGACGACGAAGGCTGAGTGACACACACGTGTTCGCCAGTCTATTTTTAATTACTACTGTTATTTGTTTTGAAAAATCGTTCGCCAAAAACCGCAATCATGGAAGCACAAAACCGCAATAATGGAATTATGTTTTGATTGGGTCGTGAGACCAGCGTCGCGTTCGTCTGACAATGAGGAAGAAGTTCGCCAGCTCCGCTTCTGCTGTGAAGAGGTAAGTGCTCTAAGCTAAATTATTCTTTATCCCTGAAAATTGTAATCAAAATGACTTTTGATCGGTAAATTACAGCTGTGCGTCATCGCTGCATGACGGACCGTAGCGCAACGGGCGATGTCAGTCCTCTGTAGCGAGGGGGGGGACAACCCCCCCCCACACACACACACAGCCCTGAGTGTCAGCTTTCATTAGAGCCCAAGATGAAGCTTATATATTGAATCATTCAAAAGTTACAGACGTTTTTCCAAACTGTGCCATTTGGCACAATTTGGCACAGTTCAAAAACGCCTGGGAACTACCTGAGGAAAAAGCTGTGTAATATATTCATTATTCATTATTATATTTTGTGGTATTGTTACAAAATTTGGACCTCAGCTGGATAACACTTGGTTCTACATTTCTGTTGCATTTTCCAGCCCGGATCTGAAGCTGTGTGTTATTTGCAAGCATTTGTATCCGAAAAAACACCCAGGCCAAATTTATTTTCTTCAAGTTCACTATGTTTAAATGATTGTAACTCAGTGGCCGGAGCACTTAGAGAGATTATGACTATTTTGCCAAAAAATTCAAAGTGTTTTCTTTTAAATGAGACCAACCCCATGAAGATGCTGCAAAGGATTGAAGAACAGCTTTCGATTTACTTTGGGCACATTATTTTTTGGCGTTTTTAGGGAAATTGACCGGAGTGCAAGGGGCTAATCGTATAACTGAAGATGGAGTTGACCCAAAGGCTTGGCTAACCAGTATCACGGTGCCCATCTGGAAGGACAGAGGGGACATTATGGAATGCTGATCCGCCTCCTTTGACATGCTATGAATGCACTGTCGACGCCTGACCGTGAGGAACTGTCCAGATCACGCCCAAAAAATGTGGTTTGTCCAAGGACGTGGCATGAATATCTGTGGACTGGCATCAAGAGAAAAGCAAGCCTCAAATTAGAGAAGGCCTTTGGAGATTTATGGGAAAAATATTGTAAATTTATGACAAAAGAGTTACAAATTTATGAGGAAAAAGTCACAAAATTTTAAGAAAAAGTTGCAAATTTATTTTTAAAAAAAGTCCCAAATTTTTGAGAAAAAGTTGCAGATCTACAAGAAAAAAGTTGAAATTTTACAGGAAAAAGGTGAAATTTATGAGACAAAAACTGATAATCTATGAAAAAAATTATCAGATTTATCAGGAAAAAAGTTGCAAATCTGCAATAAAAAAAACTGCAAATTTATGAGAAAAACATCATAAATTCTTAAGAAAAAAGTTGCAAATTCATAAAAAAGCACCACAAATTTTTGAGAAAGAAGTTGCAGAGCTACTAGAAAACAGGTGAAAAATCGGGTCAGAAGCTCCCATTTATTCTCCACAGTTGCACAAATATGGGTTTTGATGGCAGAGAGAAAAAAGTAATTGCAGCTCACTTGTTTTTTCTCGTGAATGTGTAGCCTACATTTTTTCCACATAATTTTCAGATTTTTTTCCACAGATTTACAGCTTCCTTCTAGTAAATTTGTCTTTTTCCACTTATATGTTATACTTTTTCCATGGAAATTTGAGACTTTTTTCAAGTAAATCTGAGACTTTTTTGCCTCATCCATTTTCTTATTCTTCCACTTCTGTTTTCTGGCACGTCATCTGCAACAACTGATGTAACTCAGCCCTGATTTCAGATGCCAAGGGGTAGGGCCTATGTGAAAATCCAGCTCTGAAAATTAACCAATAAATGCTGCACCAGAATGCACAATTAACAGCTCTCTCGCTTTACGTTCATAACCAAAAACTAGGTGGTCCAAGCCCCACTGGCCGTACCGGTTCTGGGGTCCCTGCCAATCTGAAGCGTTCAACATTCACAAGAAAATTTGCAAATTTATGACAAAAAGTATCAAATTCAGATACCAAGAGGTTGCACATTTATAGGAAAGTTATATTCCTGAAAAGCACAGACGCTGATGGAGTCCGCTGAGGGAGAAGAAATACTGCAGAAATTTTCAGGTTCTCATTTTCTGCGTTTTAGGATATTTTTCTCAGGAATGTGCAGTCTTTTTTTCTTTTAAATGTATTGCTTCTTTTCTTGTAAATTTATGCGGCTCTGTCCCTCACGGCCGTAGGCTATGAATTGTAGGTTGCAGCCCCCTGCACTAGAATCTCCTCTGGCAGCAGTAAACCAATGTTCTCCTTTTTAATCTCTTGCAAACTCAAGCTCCACCTCGCCTCCAACATGCCTGTCCTTGTGTGAAGGAGCATCCCTCCTCCTGACTCCATCTACGGCCCGCTGTGAGGGGAAAACAGCACGGCGTACAAGCTGACCTGCAGAGCTAAGATTAAGAAGCCTGCTCTGCTTCAGATGGCAGCGACACGTGCACGCACCCGGCCAGCATGTCCGTGTGGGCCCCACCAGAGGTTAAAGCTGGGCTGTCTTACGGGTTCCACGTTGGTCCACTGGGACTTCACCTGTGGTGCAGGTAAGCAGGTGATCCGTTTACCCGCTTTAAAGCCCTCGGAGCCACACAGGCACTTCAGTGGGTGAGCAGGTTTCAGTGACACTTGTGCCATAGGCAAAATTATGCCAAAAAAGTCTCAAGATTTCACATTTTTTCCCTCATAAATTTGTAAAAAAAAAAAAAAAGGTGACAAATTTACAAAAAGACAGTAGCAAATCTATGAGAAAAAAGTCACAAATTTACTAGAAAAAGTTGCAAATTTATTTGAAAAAAGTGGAAATCTATGAGGAAAAAGGTTGCAAATTTACAAGAAAAAAATTGTAAAATTACTTGAAGAGTTTAAAAAATTACAAAAAAATCTTTAATAAATTTACAAGAATTTATGAGGAAAAAAAAGAAAAAGTTGTAAATTAACAAAAAAATAGTAAATATATGAGTAAATAAATTGAAAATTTATGAGAAAAAGTTGCAAGTTTACAGTAAAAAAAAGGTAGTTGAAAATCTTTTAGAAAGTTTCAAATTTACAAGTAAAAATGTTGCAAATTTGTGGGAAAACTCACAAATTTACAAGAAAATATCAAAAAAGTTTAAAAAAAAGTAAAATTTAGGAGGAAAAAGTTGCAAGATTACAGTAAAAAAGTGGCAAATTTATGAGAAAGTCACAATTTTACAAGAAAAACTCACAAAATTTATGAGGAAAAAAATGCAAATTTAAAAGGAAAAAACCCAACACAAATTGAAGAGAAAAAGTTGCAAGTTTGCAGTAAAAAAAAGTTGCAAATTTATCAGAAAGTTTCAAATTTTCAAGAAAAATGTGTCAAATTGGGGGGAAAGTCACAGATTTAGAGGAAAATAGCAAATTTGTGAGAAAACAAGCTGAACGTGGGTTAACAGGTAAAGTCCATGAGGGCAAACACAGACGGGGCCAACATGGAAGCCGTGGAGAAACCCACATGGGCGCCAACACTCAGCCCAGCTTCACCTGTGGCGGGGCCCACATGGACATGCTGGCTGCGTGTCAACGGAATCCCGACCAAACTCCGCCTCTTTTCAGACACAGCGAACGTGAAAACAATACCTCTGTGTTACACAAGCAATGATACATTAAAGGAGAAATCGATACCAGATTACTGTCGCCCAGAGAGGTAGCCACGGTCATTCTGCTGAAATATGGAATGGTAATGAATATAACTTCTTTATGACCGAGATGAGGATGAAGCGAGGAGATTGTTATCAGCCCATAATGGTTTTAATGGCGTCCGTAAGCTGCTCTATTTGGAGCCCTCGTTTGATGGATGAGCCCGAATGAGTCCTGCGAGGAGGACATCCATAAAAGTGTCAGAAGGAGAGCTGGCAGAGGGAGAAGTTACGGCCGCCGTAAATCTCCCCGTTATTCGCAAGGTATGAAGACGCTGTAGACTCCGAGAGCTGCAGCGAAATTGTGTTTTTTCCTTTGACTTTTCAGCGGTCATAAATTATGGCGTCATTTGTTTGCCTAGTGTTGTTTTCTTTTTAATATTAACTTGAAATTTAAAAAAAAAAAAGCTGATTATGCAATGCATTATATTTATAAATGGTCTGGGGGTACAGCAGAAAGCAATTTTTGTTCAAAGAATCTGCATGGAGCCACAGAACTTATTTGAGCCTTAAAACAAGTTTTTTTTTTCATAAATCTGGGGCCTTTTACTTGCAAATGTAAAGCTTTTTCTCGTATTCTTTTAATTTACAACTCCATTTCCAAATTTGCATTTTTTTCTCTAATTTGGAACGTTTCTAGTAAATTCACAATTTTGTTCTTATGAATAAGCAGCATATTCTCATACATTTTTGTCATTTTTCCTCATATTTTACAGTTTTTCTTCTTTAATTTTCGGCTTTTAGTGAATTTATTCCGTCATAAATTTGTGACCATTTTTCTGTTGATTTGTGAATTTTTCAAAACCACAGGGTGCTGAATATGGACAAAAAGCCACAATTGTCAATTCCGGCATGTTAACAATGTTAATGTGCCAGAATTAGCACAATAGCTGAATTTAATCGCAATAAACTGTTAACTCACAACACAGTTAATCACAATTATTGTGATACTGTGAAAAAAATAACAATTTTAAAACTGATAAATGGGTACCACAAAAACAATTAAAATACACTGAGCCGAGATGCAGATCCACACCTTTTGCAGCCCTATAGATTTAAACCTTGACCTTTGACCTTTTGACCCCAAAAGTATAGCCATAGATGCTAGTTGCAAGGTCAACCTGTGTACCAGGTTTGGTGGCCACAGACTCATTCCTTGTCTAGGTAGAGCATGGACATTGCCGGTTGGTTGGCCCAACACCCTAATGCCACCTCGTCGTTGCTGTGGCTAATAATAATTAGCACATTTGAAAGTTTTAGATGTAGCCTACATAATATGGATTCAGCATAGTAATAAAATAGGTACTGGAGTGGTGGTCTGGTGGGAGAGCATCAGCCCCACAGCCAGGAGGTTGTGTGTTCACGTCCCAGCTGGGCCACACCAAAGACCATATCAAAATGGTGCTTTCTGCCTTCTAGCCTGGTGCTCAGCATAGTAGCATGAGGAAAGGAAAGTTGGTTATCAATTTGTTTACATGTACGGGTATTTTCGCTTTATATGATGCAAAATTTCTTTTTTATGTCTTGAAATTCTCAGAATTTTGAACAATGATGACATAACATTCAATTTACATGAACTTACCTTTATATAAAGGTAAACTTTATATAAAGAACTTACCTTTATATAAAGGTAAGTTCATGCACAGTACTAAATAAGTACTAATCGCTTCTGAAAATAAGTAGTTTCCAGCTGCTACTCTTGGTCCCAATTGCTACTCTTGGATGATGTTAACAGAATCAAAACTAACATAATATAGAATATAATAACTTTAGTCTCATTTGACACATATGTTCAACTGAATTTGCTATTGACGACCAGTCATTGTTTTTACACGCACTTTTCCAACATCCAACGATCTGTGCTGTTATAAATGTTCATCAGTTCCCATTCACCCTTGGCCATGGGATCCCTGGTTCGATCCTAGCCCCCGACCAACAGTGATCTGTGTGGAGTTTGCATGTTCTCCCCGTGTTCGCGTGGGTTTACTCCGGGATTTCTCCAGTTTCCTCACACAGGCCAAAAACATGCAGGTTAGGTTAACTGGAGACTCTAAAGTGGCCCTAGGTGTGAATGTGTGTGTGAATGGTGAAGGGATAGCGCCGTACCATGGCTGCTTCATCCATCCAGGTGGATGCCCTGAATTTCCCCTCTGGTGATCAATAAAGTATACAAAATCAAATAAAAAAATATATATAAAGTGTACTATACAGTTTAATCAGTGATTTTGTAGTGCTGCTCGAAATGTTAATTGAAAATTTCATTCACTATATAGTGCACTCACAATATCCCACAATGCATTTTGAAAAGTAGTGTACAACGGATGGTCACTACATTAACCAGTGTATCCCACAATGCAATGCGCAGCCAACGGAGCAGTGAGAGGAGAGCTTCACATCACAACATAAACTACCTTAACCCTCAAGCGACCGAGTGGGGTCATTTACGACCCCAGCCATATAATTTAATGTGCCGTCTCTTTATTTTTTATCCAAATTTTCTTTCCTAGCATGAATTTGTCAGTCTACTAATCCTACACACTTTCATAGTTTTTTGCAGGGATCAAGCAATTGGTGTGGCGTAGACATTGCAAACTCTTGTGGGGTCTTTTATGACCCCAAAGAGAAGCACTGGTTTTTAAACATTGGTTTTATAAATTTTATTCAAATGTTCCACTTCTAATAGTTAATTAGTTAATCCCTTCACACCTGAAGGTGTATATGGGCGGCGCCTATCTCCGTTGCTCTGACCCTAGGCCACACAGCTACTGTAAGTAGTGAAAGCTACAGCGGGGGGTCAGTCCTCTGGTAGCTCTGTGTGTAACTTTACTTTCCCCATTCCATTATGCGGAGCACCACGCTAGAAGGTAGAAAGCACCATTTTTATATGGTCTTTGGTATGACCCGGCCGGGATTTGAACCCCTGCCTCCTGGGTGTGGGGCGGATGCTCTACCAACTGAGCCACCACTCCGGTTTCCACTTCTAATCAGTACTTTATATTGTATTGCAGTGAACCATGGCTAACAGACCTAGGATAGCAAGATTTACATTTGTCTGTTTGTCTGGATTTGTCTGTTTGTCTGTTTGTTTGTTTGTCTGTTTGTTAGCAAGATAACTCAAAAAGTTATGGACAGATTTTCATGAAATTTTCACAGATTGTCAGAAATAGGATATCCTACAGATGATTAGATTTTGGTGGTGATCCGGATCACCGTCCACAAGAAAACCGCCATTACGCAAAATGCCATAATAGGTATCATGATCATCATCGTAACTACAATAATAGGTATCATCATCATCGTGATGATGATATGATGACTATGATGACTATGATGATGATGATGATGTTCCAAGAGTGAACTGACAAGGACTGTCTAAATCAGGGGTGTCAAACTCATTCCATGGAGGGCCAAGACCCTGCAGGTTTTACTTCCACCCAGTGTCTTCAGCAGGTGTCTTCACAAATCAGCAATCAGTGGGAAGAAATTTAGTGAAATCACCTGCTGAAGACACTGGGTGGAGGTAAAACCTGCAGGGTCTTGGCCCTCCATGGAATGAGTTTGACACCTGTGGTCTAAATAAATGTAATGTTGTTCTTACAGTCTGCGTTTTGGTTATTTCTTGCAATAAAAGTATTATTAGCAAACACATTTTACATTAGATCATTATAAAATACCTGTCTTAAATACAGGGAGTAGTTTTGGTATGATAAACCTCCAACCAGCCATTTATAATAAGGATCCCTGTACAGAGCACAATGGGGTCATAAATGACCCCACTTGGTCATTTCAGTCCGTAAAATAGCTTGGTCGCTTGAGGGTTAAACAGTCTGTGACATAATTCAACCAAGACATCATTAGAAAGAAGAACTATTGTGTTTTTATTCTGTGTAGACAAAAAAATTCAATAAAATTTTGTTTCCATATGCTACCATAAATTACATAGTGATGCAGACGATTGCGATGTTCGCTTGTCGAAATTGGGTCAAACGCCGCCGCCATTTTGTGACGTAATGAGGTGAACCAAAGATGTAAACAAGCACGGCTGAGTACACTGAAGCAGAGGAAGCTGTGAGCGATTTCAGTGAAGATTTGAGCAATTTGTCGATAGTTTTTGAGGAAAAAGCAGGATAGAGTGATGAAGAAGAGTGAGTTGGTTCTAATGAAGGACTGCAACCTTATTTATTTGAACCATATCGTTCAGGAAGCAACGATGACTCGCACGTTTCAAAGGATGAAGGGTCCGACAGCGAAGGGTTAGAGATGGACATCGGTCACCTCCAAAACACTGAATGGTAATATACAGATAGAAAATAGCCTATAGGGCCGTCTGCGTCAAAGCGTTATCTTGTCTGCTTATGTTTGTTTTTATTAACTTTGTTTTTAATTTTTTACCTCTTTTTACTGATATTAGCTTTTTACTTAGTGTTAGTTTAGTGTTGGCCTAGCAGAAAGCCCGACTGGCACACAGGTGAATCAGACCCCGGGCAGGGCTGTTTTCACCAGGTTAGGCTAACCTGTTTTTAGCTGTTTTAAGCTAGCTAGCTAGGCTAGGCTAATCTGTTTTTCGTTTTTTTTAGCTGTTTTTAGCTAGCTAGCTATTCACTTCTCACCTGGAACGTCATGACTCCATCCCTGACGTGTGTCAGCTGTGTGTCCCTCCTTAAAAAGGTTTCTGAGTTGGAAATGAGATTCTCCAACCTCTATAAGATTCGGGAGGCTAAAGACCACCTAGACACTATAATTCTCGGGAGAACATCTGCCCCAGCAACCGACTCACAGCTAGCAGAGACGGCTACTTATCTGGATGAATTCAGCACATCATCATCCACTTCCACCCCTGCTCCAGTCTCCTCAGCTGTCCAGGACCCCAGCAATAAACACTGGCTTCAGCTCGGAGCTAAGCCTAAAGCCCCGGGTGGTCTTTCATATCCTCAATGCGCGGTTGGGTCAACTAGCAAACATCGGTGATTGACCAGACACGGCCGCGCTTCCTCTCTTCCCCTGCTACTGGAGAACAGATTTGACATCCTTTCCCTGGAAGATTTTCCCCACCTGGATGTCGATCGTTCTCCCATGCCCCCCCCCCCCTCCTTCAGCAGCGGCCCAAACCCGCAAGCCCCAGATTAAAACTACTTCAGGTGTGCCAAACTATACTCGAGCTCCAAAAAGAGGAGAGCGCATCACCCCGCCATCACAACAATATCATCGGCAAAATTATCCACCATCTCAGAAACCACCGGCAAGGCCCCCCCAGACAAAATGTTCAGTATCTACGGATCATGTATGGACCATTAGCTAGGAGGACCACTACAGAACATGTACATAGCTTCTTCTTCTGGCTGCTCCCTTTAGGGGTCACCACATCAGCCAGCTATATTTCCACTATCCCTCCTCTGCACATGTCCAAACCATCTCAGCCTTACCTCTCTTACTTTGTCACCAAATCACTCAACCTGAGCTGTCCCTCTGATAAACTCATTTCTAATCTTGTCCCGACTAGTCACTCCCAATAAGACTCTGAGCATCTTCAACTCTGCCACCTCCAGCTTCGCCTCTTGTCTTTTTGTCAGTGCCACTGTCTCTAAACCATACATCATAGCAGGTCTCACTATTGTCTAGTAAATTTTCCCTTTCACTCTAGCTGCTATCTTTCTGTCACAAATCACCCCTGACACTCATCTCCACCCACTCCACCCTGCCTGCACTCTCTTCTTCACCTCTCTTGTGCATTTTCCATTTCTTTAGATGGTTGACCCCAGGTATTTAAACTCATCTACCTTCACTACCTTTACTCCTTGCATCTTCACTGTGACACCGGCCTCCCTCTCATTCACACTCATGTATTCTTGTAAGTCTTGCTTCTTGACTTTCTTCTCTCCAGAGCATACCTCCACCTCTCCAGGTTCTCTTCCACCTGCTCCCTACTCACACAACAGATCACAATGTCATCTGAAAACATCATGATCCACGGAGACTTCTGCCTGGCCTCGTTTGTCAGCCTGTCCATCACCATGGCAAAAAAGAAGGGGCTCAGAGCCAATTCCTGATGTAATCCCACCCCCACCTTGAATCCATCTGTCATTCCTACAGCACACCTCACCACCATCTCACTGTCCTCAGTGGTGTCTTGCACCACCCTCAGATACTTTTCTGCAACGCATGACTTTCTCATATAGTACCACACTTCGTCTCTTGGCACCCTGTCATATGCTTTCTCTAGATCAGGGGTATCCAATCATGTGCCATGAAGGGCCAAGACCCTGCAGGTTTTCTCTTCTGCCCAGTCTCTTCAGCAAGTGTTTTCACTTATCAGCAATCAGTGGGAAGAAGTTCAGTGAAATCTGCTGTTTAAGACACTGGTTGGAAGTACATAAAGCCTGCAGGGTCTTGGCCCTCCATGGCACATGATTGGACAGCCCTGCGCTAGATCCCCAAAGACACAGTGCAATTCCTTCTGACCTTCTTTATACTTCTCCATCAACACTCTTAGAGCAAACATTGCATCTGTAGTACTCTTTCTTGGAATGAAACTGTACTGCTGCTCACTGATTGTCACCTCTCCTCTTAACCTGGCTTCAACAACTCTTTCCCATATCTTCATAGTGTGGCTAATGCAGCATTAACTCAAAGGATGCTCCAAAAAGTTAAAGATTTTCCTCACTTGCCAATCCATGCAGATATCTACACCCCACCCACTGCCCGACTTTCATCCAGACGGCCGATTTGGAAAAACCCTCCCCCAGCTGACTTTAGCATCCAGACAGCTTGGCAAGAGGAATGGGAGACCAAGGAGGTCCCAAACAAACAGCTGGTGATAAACCCCAGCCAACAGGTCCCGGGCACCAACCTCCCAAGGAGACAGTGGTCTACACTCAATCGCTTCAGGACTGGACATGGCCCCTGCTTGGCCAGCCTTCACAGATGGGGCAGTAGCCCTAGCACACTGTGCGCATGTGGAGAGGAGCAAACAATGGAACACATCATAGAGGTTTGCCCGCTCCAAAGACTGGAAGGAGGATTACACACCCTCCATACAGCAAACCAGGAGGCAACTGCTTGGCTTAAGGACTTTGCATTCGCTAAATAAAAATAGTGTGGCTGATCATCTTTATGCCTCTGTAGTTACTACAGCTCTGAGCATCACTTTTGTTCTTGAAAATTGGTACCAAAACACTTCTTCTCCACTCCTCAGGCATCCTCTCACTCTCCAAGATTGTGTTAAACAATCTGGAGCATGTACATGTAAGAAACTTTATATTTTCATGTTAGTAAAACACTTGAGCTAGCAGGACTAGCTAGAAGGACTAGCTAGCATTCCGTATGGAACGTTGAGTATTTACCGTTACATGTTAATGTTCCTAAAACACTTGAGACTGCTAGCTAGTAGGACTGCTATCTACCAGGACTGCTAGCATTCCATAAGGAATGTTCCGTATCTAACGTTACATGTACATGTTCCTAAAACACTCAAGACCGCTAGATAGCAGGACCGCTAGCGTTGCGTAAGCTAACGTTCCATTTCTGCGGCACTTGGGAATGGCAGTGTACAGAATGTGGACAGAACACATATGGAATGTTCTGTGTGGAATGGGGATTGAACGCGTACAGAATGTTCCATATGGAATGCATATGGAACGTTCCGTATCATACTATTTGTTCCGTGTTTTACTAATCTCCCTCTTCACCATCTTTTTTTATCAAAATCTTTAGATGAAATGAAGAGTCAGCAGCATGCATTACATTAAAAGGCTTCAGTAGAAACTACCGTGTGGTCCAAATCTGATCTTTAGGGTTATTGATTTCAAAAGTGAGATAGCACAGATAACAGGGTTAACTCTTAGCAGAGTTTCTGTGTTGGAAAGTCTGTCTCTTTTCAGGCAGTGGAAGAAGCCTTGAGACTGCTTAAAGAAAAGAAAAAGACAATGGGAGAGTTAAGGCTGTGCAGTCAGACTGAAAACTGACTTTCAAGCTCGTTAGAATTGTATAAACTCAGTTTTTTCCCTGAATGTTGTATTTCCATTCATGTTTGCACATATTTCAATAAACCACTGCACCTATTTCCCATTTTCCAAGGAAACAGAAAAAAATTAGGAGCTGCTGAAAACATTTGCACAGTATCATCTACCAGGTGTTAGGAAAGCTGAACCCAGAAAGATGTGAAACTTGGACACTGTTGCAACACTGAAAACCTTCAGTGGCTGTTAAGATTAAAATGTGATGTGGGACTGAAAAGCACTGACAGATGAATAACACCGATTGTTTTACATGGATCTTTAGTGTCGAGACAGACCTCAGCAGCACTGGGGTAACAGTCGTAGTCAGACTACACATCTGCAATAAATAAGTTACCGCTTATACATAATTGAGTGACATTATGATTTACAACAGGCGGATTTTCTTCTGCAGTTCTGCATGGCTGACTGTAGTAAATCTGGTCTGGAGTGGACACTTCTGAGCCTCTCATGACAGATTCACCTGGCTGGTTTTCAGTGTAGGACAACCACAGGAACATCAGTTTGGGGGAGGTGAATAAAGTTGATTGGATCTGTTTAATGTCGATGTACCATTTAACACGGTGGGAGTGCCAGTGCACTTCAGCAAACCTGAAAGTTGCTAAATCAGCTGTGTAAAGTACAAGTATGTAATTATTCTTGGGAATAATTTAGCATTTTGTTTTAGGATACTTTAACCCCTTGCACTCTGGTCAATTTCCCTAAAAACGCCAAAAAATAACGTGCCCAAAGTAAATCAAAAGCTGTTCTTCAACCCTTTGCAGCATCTTCATGGGGTTGGTCTCATTTAAAAGAAAACACTTTGAATTTTTTGGCAAAACAGTCATAATCTCTCTAAGTGCTCCTGCCACTGAGTAACAGTCATCTAAACATACTGAACTTGAAGAAAATAAATTTTGCCTGGGTGTTTTTTTGGATACAAATGCTTGCAAATAACACACAGCTGTCAGATCCGGGCTGGAAAATGCAACAGAAATGTAGAACCAAGTATTATCCAGCTGAGGTCAAAATTTTGTAACAATACCACAAAAAATGAATATATTACACAGCTTTTTTCTTAGGTTGTTCCCAGGCGTTTTTGAACTGTGCCAAATTGTGCCAAATGGCACAGTTTGGAAAAATGTCTGTAACTTTTGAATGATTCAATATAGAAGCTTCATCTTGGGCTCTAATGAAAGGTGACACTCAGGGCTGTGTGTGTGTGTGGGGGGGGGGGGGTTGTTTATTCATTCATTCATGAATGAATGAACAAACAAGCCCCCACACACAAAGAAGCATGCCACGTAAAAAATGTGTGGCTTTTTTTTACAAAAAAAAATAACCTACAGTGCACTAAAAATGATTCTAAAATATCTGTAATGTAGAAGACAACAACTCCCCCCCCCGCCCCGCTACAGAGGATGGACATCGCCCACGACACACAGTCCCTGCGGTCTACTACACACAGTTGTACTGAAATATCTGCAATATATCTGCAATCCGCTACAGAAGAGTAGCGGGGGGGGCGTTCACGGTCCGGACGCGCCGTGTACCGCGGCGCACGGACTTCGGACTTCGTGCACCGCGGTCTACTACGCACAGTTGTAATTTACTGATCGGTCAAAAGTCATTTTTAATTACAATTTTCAGGGATAAAGAATAATTTAGCTTATAACACTTACCTGTCCACAACAGCTGTGTCGCTGACGAACTTCTCTTCCTCATTGTCAGACGAATATGACGCTGGTCCGCTTGTTACGGACTCGTGGTTCTGGTCACGCGACCCGGTCAAACCATAATTCCATTATTGCGGTTTTGCGCTTCCATGATTGTGGTTTTGGCGAACGATTTTTCAAAACAAATAACAGTGGTAAGAAAAAAAGACTGGCGAACGCGTGTGTGTCACCCAGCCTTCGTCGTCGGCCTCCGTTGGTCTATGATGACCATGGAAGAGAATCCTAAACGTCTACTCTGCTGGGACAGCACTTGGCTCGTGGCTGAACAGGCCAATGCACGAATGGCAGTCCCTGTCACACAGGTCGCACTTGTGGGTGGTCTCCGTGCTGCTGGGTCTGTGGTGGTTCTTCCTGCGGGTCCTTTTTTCATCTGCTGCAGCAGTCAGTCTCTCTTCACCCAGCCTTACACAAAACAGATTTTGCAAGGGACGCACGCTTTCAAACTTCTGTGCTTCAATTGGCTCGCTGCATTCGCAGCCGTTGGTAGGCGGGTCCTTCTTGCTAGGTTTTCAGTCATTGGTTCTTCAAGGTTTCAGAAACCCAATTCAAGGCTCTTATTAGTCGAATGAGAGGTCAATCACATCTAAACCAATCAAAGCACTCCTTTGGCTTTCTGTTCGCGGCTGTGTCTGTAGTGGAAGAATGGAAATGCAGCTTTTTTTTCCAGTGCGCACTAGGAAGCACAGTGAGGGCGCCCTCGTGCGCTCTAGGATGCAGAGACGTGTCCGCCCGCAGTACATCAGAGTGCAAGAGGTTAAATTAATTGATCCGACAGTGAATTTACACAAAATTGTAGCAAATGTATGAGGGAAAAAAGTCACAAATTTATGGGAAAAATGAAAAAATTCATGAGAAAAAAGTCACAGATTTACAAGAAAAAAGACAAATTTATGAGAAAAAATTAGAAACAGCTGCAAATTAACAAAAAAGTGACAAATATGTAAGTAAATAAATTGAAAATTTAAGAGAAAAAAGTCCCAAATTTATGAGGAAAAAGTTGCAAGATTACAGTTAAAAAAAAAAGGTTAAAATTTTTGAAAAAGTTAACAAATTTATCAGAAAAAGGCCACAAATTTATGGGAAAAAGCCAGAAATTTACAAAGAAAAAGTAACAATTTGCCACTTTTTTACTGTAATCTTGCAGCTTACTGAATGTCATTGCTACTTCACTCAACTCCAAGGCAGGTAAAGATTTCTAGCAAACATGCTGTACATCTGTTTCTACTGCATTTCTGTTTATGAGGGCAGTAATCTTCGAGGGGAATACCAGGGTGTTACCAAAGCCAGCTGAGCCACATAATCTCTCCAAGTGTGTCCAAGGTCTGCCCCCGATGTCATTCTGACTGCACAAGTCCACAATACCTTTGGATACAGTATCAGCAAAAACAGAGTTTGTGCAATTCTAACAAGCTTGGAAGTTAATATTTGATCTGACTATCTTGCTTCAACACAGCCTGAACTCTCAAGTTTTCTTGTAATTTCTTTAAATAGTCTGTGTTCTTTTTGAAGGGCATTCCACAGCTTTTCCTTGGTTCATGGCCATCTTTTATTTGATTTCAAAGTTGGATTCATCACTCCATAGAACCAGCCCAGACCTTACTGCATACCTGAGCTTTCTCCCCTTTCCTAAAGACTAACTTCTTGACAGCCACCCATCCATTGAGAGCATTCAATGAGGCTTCGGCCAATGGTGGATGATCAAGTGAAGGCTTAGGTGTACCCCTCAGCTCTTGTGTCACATATTTGCTAGTCCCCCCCGCCATTTCTAAAGGACACAAATTTCAGATATTTTTTATCGGCTGTAGGTGGTTTCTGAGGCCTTTGTCCTCCAGTTTGCTCAAAAAAGAAGGAAGAAACTGGTCAATGGTCAAATATGAAGACTAAACTAAAAAAAATGAATGAGAAATCAGTCCTACGAAAGACTTTGAAAGATGTTCAAAAAGCCTACAGAACTACTGCTCAAGATCACTTAAATCAATTACAAAGTCTAGCTTGGAAGCTCTGATCTACTGACCGCTGACCATGACCACGGTCACTTGAAAATCATTGTGTGTGAGTTTGGTGCGGCAGTTGCCTAGGAGGAGCAAGGATTTTTCTGAAATAACACAATTGCCCACATGTCCCAACCTTTGACCGTGATCTTGAGCACAACCTGGATCCAGACCCAAATGAGTATCATTATGAGTGAGATTGGTGACCATCAGGGCAAAATGCCTAGGAGGAGTAGCAATTCCTGTGAATTGCGGACAGATGACTTGCCATCACATTAGCTCCTTTTAGCTTTACCGGGATGAGCTAAAACTTCCGTACAGTACTGCATTTCTGGGAAACTAATTGATATTCTGACAGTGACAATGAATTAAAATTTGCCTCTGAAGATTGTTCTACAACCTCTGATGTTATCGTACAGAGACGCGGATACAAACTCCCACACGCATGCTTCTGCTCGGTTGAAGCGTGACCTGGCGTTGGCTCAGGTAAGAGAATTTTGAAATTCCTGGGTGAACCATCTGTTGTCCTTTTTCAATGGAGAGACAGCAGCGAATAATCCTATTCACGTTCACCTCTCTCCCTCTCGGCGTTTTCTCCAGATCTCTCTCCCAGTCGACAGAGGTGAGGTTCATTTTGCTAATAAAAAAGACTGAGAGAATGCAGCAGTGGAACACGCTGGTGGAAGAGCAGAGAAGAAAAGGAGCAGCAGAGAGCAGGGAGCATTATCTTGGCTCGTGCTGAATATGAATGTGATTGCCGGATTCTTCCTTTCTCTCAGGGTAGGGACTGTAATTTAAAACGGAGTGAGACACTTGGGTGGGGTGGGGGCAGGCAAAGGAACACAGCATGTGCCGCACGCCACCGGCTTATCGAATGGAGCTGTTCGCCCACAACATCAAAGAACGGCACTCGAGTAAAACCAGAACATAGGGAGTGGACATGCTAGAAAAGGCACAAAATGGCTGCCCAAGTTTTCCGTTTGTCACTCTCTCATTTAAGCATCCGCTTGGGGGGGGGGGGGGCACGTTTAAACGGGATTTCCACTGATGAAGGCAGCGTTTCGTAAAAATGTGTTAAACATGAAGTCAGTGTAAGCCACATCATATGATATCACACGAGATGCCGATGTTAGAGCCAGAGATGTGTGACTTCCTCTCCACTAGTGACGACTGTTTCACAGCTTCTTATGCTCTAATGTACTCAGTATGTGATTTGAGGGGGGATGCCATCCCCCCCATCCCCATTTATAGGTGTAAATCAAGGGGGGCACAGGGGCTGTTAACTGAACCACCAATTTTAAGCAGAAATGCAAATAAATACATACATCTTTCAGCTTTTTTTTTTTGTAGATTTAGAACTTTTTTCCTTAAAATTCTGGCTTTTTTTCTCATAAATTTGCAAAATTTTTCTTGTAAATTTGTAGCTTTATTCCTGTAACATTTCAACTTTTTCCTCATGAACTTACAAAAAAATTCTTGTAAATTTGCATTTTTTCCTGTAAACTTGCAACCTTTTTTGCAGTGTTTTTTTTTTACCATAAATTTGCAACTTTTTTCCTGTAAATCTGCTACTTTTTTCTCGTAAATTTGATACTTTAAATTTGCAACACTCATCTGGGTGCTTGTTACGTTTTAATTCCATGTAATTAAAATGTAATTTGTGACTTTTATATTGTTTAAATTGGCACCTTTTATCATATCTTTGCAGCTTTATTCTAGTAAATTTGCACCTAAATTACATTTATATGTTTGTACATTATGAGAATCGGTGACTACCCCCCATCCCCCGTGTTTAAGAAACAGCAAATCACCTACTGAATAGATTTAATTGTGCTTTGGGCTTCTTTTTCTTTCAGTTAGCAGGAAGAACTTTCTGAATCTCACTACATCTAAACAGTAGACAGACATGGGGGGCCTCAACCAACAGGTGGGAGTGTGACAAAAAGCGGCTAGAAAATGGTCCATCTCCACTTCTACCTGGGGAGGCATAGCAGGGACTATGGAGCCAGTGAATTCATCTGCTATATTAACACACCGCAGTTTCTCCCACAGTCACATGAATTTCAGCCTAATAAACAAACATTTCTGATACATGTTAATGAGCTTTTCGGAACATTTTTTCTTTTTTAACAAGCTAGCATTTAAAGTGCTCTAATCGGTGTTCAACCCTTTCCTCATGTCTGGATCCACATCATATCGTAGATACTTTTATATACAGTTTAATTTTTTTCATCAAGTCCCATGCACATTTCTATGACAAATTAAGTAAATAAATGATATGAGCAACGTTAAAGAAGTTGCAAAGAAAATTCAAGATCCTTCCCTTTATCCAGTAATGGTTCTGCAGTGGCCCATGCTTCATTCTTCCACTAAATTTAGTTTAAATCAGGAAGGATGTTGTTTCTTTTTTACATAATTCTTCTACTAGCCAAACAAAGAAACAGCATTAAAAGTGTATTATAACAAACTAAATATTTCCTTAAAAAAAAAAGCAGTATGATTTCAGCTGAAAATTCTTTCCTGAAACGCTAAAAAAGGAGGTTGAATATACTGGCCTTAAAGCTAGAACAGCTTAAAGCTAAAAGCAGTGCCTTAAAAACTAAGTAGCTTCATGCTAAATAATTAGCTGAAAACCCAAATAGCTTAAAGTGTAGCAATGTTAAAAGTGGAGATTTATGAAAACTGGGCAAAGTTTGCCTCAAACCTAAAACTGCTAAAAGCTAAACGGTGTTTCATTAAAATCTGGAATAACCTAAGGATGGCAAAATTAAAATTGCAAAATAAACATTTAACACTGATAAATGTTAGCTTAAAAGCTAAAGCAACCTAAATTTTCATAGCATTAGCATAAAACTGAAACTACCTTAGCTTGAAGAAAGTTAGCTTAAGAATGTTAAATTAAAAACTAGTCTAGCTCAAAGTTAGCGTAAAGTTGGACACTGCTTAAAAGAAGCTGAGCGTGTCGGCGTCTTTGCTCAGCCTACCTTCAGAATTCTCCTGCCAACAATAACAAGTCAACCACTGAGGACAACAGGACGTCAGTGCTGCACACTGAGGCCTAGCGCCCGTCCAACCTGCAGAAAAGACGGCACCTTCCCGCCACAAACATTTCTGTCATATTACATAACTGAATAAAATGACATAAGCAGAAATGAAAAAAAAATATTTTCATCTTTTTCTCATAAATTTGCAACTTTTTTTCTTAAAATTTTGTGACTTTTTTTTCTCATAAATTTGAAAATTTTTCTTGTAAATTTGAACTTTTTTCTCTGTATATTTCCAACAATTTTTAATCATAAATTGTCAACATTTTTTCTCATAAATCAGCAACTTTCTTCTCATTAATTTTCAACTTTTTTCCGCAGAGATTTATTCTTCTAAATTTGCAGTTTTTTCCTGGAAACTTTCAACTTTTTTTCTCCTAAATTTGCATCTTTTTATTATGAGTTTACAGCATTTTTAACTCAAAAATTTGTGACTTTTTTCTGTAAACTTTCAACCTTTTTCTCATAAAATTGTGCCTTTTTCTGTTAATTTCCATCTTTTTTTCTCATAAATTTGCAAATTTTTTCTCAAAAATTAGCTAATTTTTTCCCATAAAATGTACATTTTTGTTGCAAAGTTGTAATGCTCATCTGGATAATGGTTATATTTTTATTCTGTGCAATTAAATTTGTGATTTGCAAATTTTTTAAATTGGCATCTTTTATCCTATCTTTAGTAACCCTTTATTCTTCAAAATATGCATCTAACTTGCATTTTTAAATGTGTAGCTTCTGCTGAATTTGTGAATACACCCCATCCTCCTTGTTAAAAAATAACAAATAAAACATGGCAATTTTGCATGAAAGCTGCCGTAGATTCCTAATGACTCAAAGATGTTTTGCTACCTTACCTACTGCCACCTGCTGGCCATTAGCTAAAGGTCACATTTTTCAAATGCTATCAAAAAATTGTTGTGTACTCAAAAATTTATGACTTTTTTCTGTAAATTTTCAACCTTTTTTTCACAAAATTGTGCCTTTTTCTGTTAATTTTGATCTTTTTTTCTCATAAATTTGCAACTTTTCTCAAAAATTAGCTAATTTTTTCCTAAAATTTTGTTGCAAATTTTCATCGTTCATCTGGATGATGGTTACATTTTTATTCTGTGTAATTAAACTGTGATTTGCATTCGTGCATTCGACTCGTTGCTCATTCTCTTTGCTCTTGTCAAGTGTAGCTTTATTTCTCCAACTCCCCCATGCCATCCATGTTCTGTTCCTCCTTTAATTTGTCACTTCTTGCCTTGGACCGTGAACGGACGGGTGACGCCGCGGTGAAATGAAAGCATTGTTTCACCGGGAAAATGGGGGTATAGTGGGGATATACAAGAGAACAGAAAAGAGAGAAGGCTGGTGGGCGAAAACGAGCCAATCAAGCCGGAGCATGTGTGCCGTTACACATCGGTGACTCCCGCTCCAATCCTGCCTCCACCCACAGCTCTTCACGGGCCTTCTACACACATGCACAAACACACACAACAGCCTTCATATGGCATCCTTTTTCTCATGTGCCACCAGGTACATTCCACAGTTTGAACGCATGAGCTCAGAGTGATCAGTGTGTAAATGGAGTGCATACATATCGACTGAGTGGAGCTGGCGCTCATGTTTTCAGGAAAATCGGCCTGCGACTGAAAAGTATCATTTACCGTCTGGAAAACTCCTCGTGAAGATCTGTCACAAAGTGTTTGATCATCAACGGTAGATCCCCAGCCAGCATGTCCATGTGGGCCCCACCAAAGGTTCAATCTGGGCTGTATTATGGGCCCATGTGGGTTTGTCCACGGGTTCCATGTTGATCCTTTAAACCCTCTGGGAGCCAAATGGGTTTAATATGGGTGAGCAGGTTTCAGTAACACATAGGTAAAATTATGCAGGAAAACTAATAAATTTTCACATTTTTTTCTCATGAATTTGTAAGAAAAAAGTGACAAATTTACAAAACAATTGCAGCAAATTTAGAAGAAAAAAGTCACAAATTTATGACACACGAGCACTCTGAGGCGAGTGCAATATCCCCTGCCTCTGTTTTCTTTGAAGATCCTGATACTGATGGAGAGCAGTTTTCAACTTTTCAATATAATTACTGTGGCAGAGCCAAATTATGATAAGCCCATCATCCACGAATATGCAACAAAGTATAGAGCCCATAGTTGTAGGGCAGGATCCCGAGGTGAACCTGTGTAGCCGGTTTGGTGACCCGAGAGAGCTTTACGCGTTCTATAGTAAGAGAGCATAGGCAGTGCCAACCTTGACCTCTGACCTTCTGACCCCAAACCTGTAGTCAGAGGTTATGGTCTCAGAGTGAATGTGTGTACCAGGTTTGGTTAACCTTGCAATCCCAAAACCATAGTCACACTTCAGGGTCACAGGGTGAACCTGTGTACCAAGTTTGGTGACCCTAACTTTACATGTTGTACAGTAATAAGGCATAGGGAATGTTAACCTTGACCTTTGACCTTTTGACCCAAAACCCATAGTCAGAGGTCAGGATTCCAAGGTGAACCTGTGTAGCAAGTTTGGTGGCCCTAGCTTTACTCATTTCATAGTAATAGTAAATGTAGCATTTACCATAGTTTGACCTTTGACCCCTTGACCCCAAACCTAAGTTAGGTCAGGGTGTAAGTCGTCTAAGATGTATATTGGACACAACCACTGTATTGATCTGAAAAGCCTACATCATTTCTTTCAGTAGTTACTGTGTTTAGAAGATTTAGGGAAAATCTGACCTCTGACTTTTGACCACAAGGTCATCCAACGAGAGTGAAATTGCAATATGCGCATCATCAGAGTATATCAAACCATGGTACCAAGTTTCAAAACAATTGAAACAAAACTGTAGGAGGAGTTGATTTCATAAAAGTGGGACAGATGGACGGACCCATAACACAATCCGCCTTTGGCGTTTGCCCAGAGGGCTCTTCAACCCCTTTGGACTTCATCCGGCAGGGGATAAAAAAAAAAAAAAAAGTGAAAATTTAAGAGAAAAGTTGCAAATTTACAAGAAAAAAACTGTAAAATTACTTGAAAAGAATTACAAACTTAAAAGAAAAAAATAGTAAATTTACAAGAAAAAAGTCACAAATTTATCAGGAAAAATTTAGAAAAAGTTGCAAATTAACAAAAAAAGGTAGTAATATAGTGGAGATCAAAATTAGAGAACAATGTGTTAATACTTGATTTATTCTAACATATCTTCATTGTTCAGAATTTTACAGAATATCAGCTGTGGCTATACCACTGCTGTACTAGCATGTTTTGTTTTTTTTTTAATAACCAAGGCACTTCCACACAAACATTTATTTAAAAAAAACAGCCAAATTAGAGAACAGTGACCACTGTGTCAGAAGAGAAGATTTAAACAAAGTTGTTTTTTTTAGGGCTATAGGATTCAAAAATTAACAGGAAGTGTAGAGGCCCTTGCTTTGAATGACTTCAGCACATCTGTGCCCACAGGACATCACTAGTTTCTCACACTGCTCTGGTTTGGGGGACAGGATTATGCGAAGACTCTGAATGGGGAATCGGTTCAACACTGCAGCTGGAATTGCTCACCAGTTCACTGTTGGACAGGACAAGGATCTGTCTCAGCACACAGTGTCCCTCCGTTTAAGACAATCTGGACTCAAAGCTCACTCTGCAGTCACTGAACCTCTCAGCAGCAGAAAGAATAAAAAGGCTAGACTTGCCTTTGCTGAGGAGCATGTTGTGTGGACAGAGGAGAACAGGTCCAGAGTTCACTTCAGAGATGAGAGGAAGCTCAGTTTATTTGGGTCTGATGGGAAACAATATGTTCAGTGTCAAACTGGGGAAAAACTGAACCCAAAGTGTGTAAAGAAGTCAGTTAAGTTTGGAGGAGGAAGTGTCATAGTTTGGGGGATGTTTTCTGCAGCAGCAGTTGGGCCTCTTGTACAGCTACGTGGCAGGGTGAACGCAAATGTTTGTGAACCTCCTTCAGCAACATGCAATTCCTTCACTGCAACTGTCTCCCAATCAGCCTGCAATTTTCATGCAAGACAATGTCCCCTGTTACACTGCAAAATGGGTTAAACACTTCCTTAAATCTAACAATATTGAAACAGTGAAATGGCCAACCCAGAGTCCAGATGTAAACCCCATACAGAATCTCCGCAAAATCCTTGCAGACAAAGTAACGGCTAAGAAACCCACTACAGTTACTGAACTGTGGAAGAAATTGAAGAAGAATGGACCAAGATCACACCAGAGCAGCGTCAGAAACCAGTGATGTCCTGTGGGCGCAGATGTGCTGAAGTCATTCAAAACAAGGGCATCTACACTTCCTATTAATTTTTGAATCCTATAGCCCTTAAGAAACATTGTTTAAATCTTCTCTTCTGACACAGTGGCTACTGTTCTCTGTTCTCTTTTTTGTTTTTTACAAAATAAATGTTTGTGTTGAAGTGTCTTGGTTATTTAAAAAACATGCTAGTGCAGCAGTGGTGAAGCCACAGCTGATATTAGTCAAATTCTGAACAATGATGAATAGCATATGTTAGAATAAATCAAGTATTAATACATTGCTCTCTAATTTTGATCTGCACTGTGTATGAGAAAATAAACTTAAAATTTTTGAGAGAAAAAAGTCCCAAATTTATGAGGAAAAGTTGCAAGCTTACAGTAAAAAAAAAGTTGAGAATTTTTTAGAAAGTTCCAAATTTACAAAAAAATGTCACAAATTTATAGGAAAAAACTCACAAATTTACAAGAAAATGGCAAATTCACAAGGAAAAAGCAACAAATTTATGAGGAAAAAGTTGCAGGATTACAGTAAAAAAGTGGCAAAATAAAGCTAAAATAAGATTAACATTTATTACAAGAAAGACCAACAAATTTATAGAAAAAAATTGCAAATTTACAAGAAAAAAATCAAAAGTTTATGAGAAAAAGTTGCAAGTTTACAGTAAAATTTTTTTTGATCAAATTTGGGGGAAAACAGAAAAAGAAAACAGCAAATTTATGAGAAAGCAAGTTGAAAAGAGGAATACAGGTAAAGTCCATGCGGGCAAACACAGATGTGGCCCACATGGAATCCATGGACAAACCCACATAAGACCCATAAGACAGCCCAGTTTAACCTTTGGTGGGGCCCACATGGACATGCTGGCTGGGATCGTTTTAAAATGTTAAAATAACACAGGATAAAAAGCTGGAAATCAGAAAATCTGCAGCGAAATCAGAAAAGGTAATTTTCAGGCCTCAGAATGAAAGCAAAAGCCACACGTGCACTTGACTCATGCAAGCCTTTGTGTCGGCAGAAAGCTGACAGGAGCTGGGGGGGGGGGGGGCGGCAGACAGTAAAACAGTAAGTGATTTTGGCAAAGAGACGCATCCCACTGGCACACACGACGGGGCCTCGGTGGGCCGTCCTGAGGCTAAATAGCTTTAACCTCTTTCTCTCAAGGGGCTGAGACAAGAGCCCCCCCGGGGAGGGCTAATAGTCATCGCTCCTCGCCCCCCCCCCCCCTCCTCCTCTGTGACACGCCAGCTCCAGTCCAAATGTCTGGGCTTCACAGTGCGGCGTTACACCCACAAATTATCGTTAAAAAAAGAATGATGACACTTTATATATGTGCTTTGTTTTTTTACATTTTTACTTTTTAATGAAAGCTGTGGATTTAAGGTGAAAACAATTATTTTTGAAATTAATTTTCTTCAATGAATTAAGGCCAACCTGGAAAAAAGAACTGTCCCCCAATACCATCATAAACCTTTTTATATCATGTTACATAACTGAAAGACGTGACTTTGAACAACCAATTCTAAGTAGAAATGCAAATACATATATATATAAATGTTCAACTTTTTTCTTAAAAATTTATGACTTTGTTCTCATGAATTCGTACATTTTTTCCTTGTAAATTTGCAACTTTTGCTGAAAACTTTTCATCTTTTTTCTCATAAACTTGTGACTTTTTTCCCTCAGAAATTTGCAGCCTTTTTCTTGTAATTTAGATTTTTTTTTCCTGTAAATTTTCAGCTTTTTTATTTGTGGATTTGCAATGTGACTTTTTGATTTTCATTTTTCTCATATATTTGCAACTTTTTTTGGTAGATTAACAACTTTTTTCTCCAAAAAAAAAAAAAATTCCCCTCATAAATTTATAACTTTTTTCCCTCATAAATTTGACTTTTTTCTGAAAAATGTGACCCCCCCCCCCCATAAATTTTCATTTTTTTTCTCATAAATTTGTAATGCTCATCTGGCTGCTGGTTAAATTTTTATTCTGTGTAATTAAATTGAAATTTGTGACTTTTCTCATTTTTAAATTGGCATCTTTTACCATTGCTTTGCACCTTCATTCTTGCAAATTTGTACCTAATTTACATTTATATATTTGTACCTCATGCTAAAAGTATGAAAAACAATAAACAATATTTTAAGCATGATATTGTTTTACTTACAAACTGACATAACCTCTACTCTTAAATTGATGGAATTGCTCCAAAAATAAAAGAAAACAAAAGAATATTGCAAACTATCTTACCTAGCCACCATCTTTGCTCGCTACGTGAGCCACCTCGAGTTCAGCCAAAGAGAAAACGGTTCACAGCAACTGTGTCATTCAGTTACAGAAACTAACGAACAGTTCTGAACAGTTGCAAACTGTTTCGTCAACTGAACGCGTCCCAGTTCTTGCTGAGCTAACTACATTAATGACACCATTTCTGACCCCCCTCCTTAAGAAAAAAGTAGGTCAGAATGATTAGTGGTTTGCACCTTGTGGTGAACTGTCTTTATTTGCTCTCGTGAATTTCTCTCTTTATGGTAGACTTAGATTCTGCTACACCTACTTCCTGGAGAGTGTTCTTCACTTGGGTGGATGTTGTGAAGGGTTTTTTCACCATGGAAAGGATCCTGCGATCATCACCACTGCTGTCTTCCTTGAATGTCTTTGATTTTTGAATTCCCGAGCTCACCAGTGCACACTTTTTTCCTCTGAATGCACCAAACTGTGGACTTGGCCCCTCCTGCGTAAATGAACTTCCACAGATATCTCTCTGATGGTTTTCTTCTATTTTTCAGACTAAGGATGGTCTGTTTTACTTCCACTGAGAGCTCCTTTGACCACATGGTGTGGGTTCACAGCAGCAGCTTCCAAATGCAAATGTCATACCTGGAATCAGCTCCAGACCTTTTAGCTGCCTGGTTGATGATGGATTAATGGGGGAATAGCCCATGTAGCCCATGAAATAGCCACTGAGTCAATTGTTCCATTTCTTTTGAGCCCCTGAAATGAGGAGATTTTGTATAAAAATGGTGGTCATTCCTAAACCGTAACTACAGTTTGGATGTGGATCCCTTCCAATGTAAGCTGAGAGTTTGCACTATAAGCCCATATTGATTATATAACTGTATCTTTACCAATCATGTACAGTAGAACGAAATGACATTTCTCCTCGCTTCAATGTCAGTCACATCTAGAATCATCCCAGGCAAGGTACCACCACAAACAACTTTTCCTTCCTCCATTCTATTATGCTGAGCACCAAGCTAGAAGGCTGGAAGTACCATTTTTTTATGGTCTTTGGTATGACCGGGTTGGGGCTTGAACCGCCGACCTCCTGGCTGTGAGGCGAATGCTCCACTGTCTATCTGGGCCCCACACAGATTAATGTGGGGGAGCAGGTTTCAGTAACACTTGTACCATATGCAAAATTATGCAAAAAAGTCATAAATTTTCACATTTTTTCCTCATAAATTTGTAAGAACAAAAAGTGACAAATTTACAAAAAAAACTGTAGCAAATTTATGTGGAAAAAAAGCCACAAATTTACTAGAAAAAAAAATCACAATAGAAAAAGTTGCAAATTTATGAGAAAAAAGTGAACATTTAGAAAAAAAATTGTATATTTGCAAGAAAAAAACTGTAAAATTACTTCAAAAGTTACAAACTTGCAAGAAAAAATTGCAAGTTAACAAAAAAGTAGTAAATATATGAGTAAATAAAATGAAAATTTATGAGGAAAAAAGTCCCAAATTTATGAGGAAAAGGTGTAAGTTTACAGCAAAAAAAAAAATGAAATTTTTTGTGAAAGTTCCAAATTTACAAGAAAATAAATGGAATAAATTTAAGAGCAAAAAGTCGCAAGGCTACAATAAAAAAAGTGGTAAATTTATGAGAAAGCTCCAAAATTACAAGAAAAAGTCACAATTTTACAAGAAAAACTAACAAATTTATGAGGAAGAAGCTGCAAATTAAGAAGAAAAGAAAATCAAACTATGAGGAAAAGCTGCAAGTTTACAGCAAAAAAAAAAATTGCAAATTTATGAGAAGAAGGAAAATTTATCAAATCGGGGGAAAATTTACAAATTTACAAGAAAACAGCAAATGTATGAGAAAGCAAGTTGAAAAGAGGAAAATGGGTAAAGTCCATGTGGGCAAACACAGATGGGGCCAACATGGAACCCGCGGACAAACCCATGTGGACCCATGAGACGGCCCAGATTAAACCTTTGGTGGGGCCCACATGGGCACGCTGGCTGGGACCGTAGACAAGTCAGAAAACCTGGAGAAACGCGTCACGGGCTCTTCATCAAGGCTACTTTTAATCGTGAATCATCATGACAGGAGCTCGCTGGAATCATCTGATATGAAGACCTTTAATCAAGAAGTCCAAAACCTGGACACACACACACACACACACACACTGACAGCTCCTGTTGCCGGCGGCGTCATCATCCCGACTGGAGTGTCTTCTCATTAAGCTATGGTGTGCGCGCAGTATTAGCCCTGCCACATCTCATTGTCGGAGACGTGCGCCCCTGCCCGGTGAGACGGCGTGCGTGGAACCGCCACCTTACAAGTGTCCTTCAGAAACGAGTTTAGCGTTGTGATTAATCCGGCCCTCGTGTCGTCTGTCCCCCTCAAAACCCAATTATGTCTCTGAGTTAAAGGACAAACTGTCCATCAGCTGAGCATGGGGTGACAAATCGAGAAGAAATGGTGAGTGGCAGCGGGACGCGGGGGCCGGAAGGGGAGGCACGGGGGTTTGTTGTGTGAGGGAGAATGACAGGAGCACAGCCTGGGAGGTGGAAACAAAGATGGAGGGCGGGGGGAGGGGAAGAACTTCATCATGTAAAGCTGGGGTGGGGATGGACGGACATAATGAGATCAATAAAAGAAATTTTTGTTTCACGTGCTAGACTGCTCTGGTGTCAGAACGTCCTGCTGGTGGAGCCACATGGCGCCGTATCACCGGAATCACACCAGTAACAGGAAGTAGGTTAAAGGAAGAGCAGCCAAATCCACTTCCGCCATGGTGTCACTTTATTGCGCTTAATATCAGCTGATCACAATTAGTCACATCAAGGTGCATTAATCATGCTAAACACATGAAGTGAGATGCAGTGTCATGCGATTAATGCACCTTGATGCGATTAATTGTGATCATCCGCCTTTGATGGTGTTTAAAGTGACACCATGAACCTAAAAACCTCAAACATGTCGTTTCCTACACATTCACTCAGCACTGTAATAAATTATTGATTCAGAGTGATGAGCATTTTTATTGTGGTTAATTAATCATTGATTTGCTAATATTTTTGTAAGGAAAATGTATGAAATTTGCAACCTCTGTGCAATCAATACTGAATATATGAAAGTTTATCTTTTTGAACTATATTGAAAAAATAATTAACTTTTCCCACAATATTCTAGTATACTGAGATTCACTAGTAAACATGTAAAAAGTCCCATTAACACAGCTAAAACAGCAGGACAACTTTGACTCATTTTTTTCCATGGAAACACCAGACGAGAGATAATTATCCAGTGTAAGAGGAAGCGTCATTGCAAGTCTTCACCTTGGGTGGAGTTTTGAGAGCTCAAAAATGGTGCTTTAAGTGTGAATAAAACGTGAAAACCAGGTATAAATAGCTGCATTTTTTTAATACATGTGTATGTGAGGATAAGGCCATAGCCAGACAGATAATCCTATTTTATTAGTAAAAGATGAAAAACGATGAAAACACCACAAGTTCTGACCATTAAAGACTGTAGTCCCCAAATTCCGCCAACACATTGTGTCCCACAAGAGGGGAAAGAACACTGGATCAAGTTTACAGAAACATTAAACACCCCTACAGAGCCACCCCCTCCTTCACCTTGAACAATCAGACCATCTCTCCCTGCTTCTAATACCTGCCTACACCGCCCTGAGGAAGACTTCCACCACAACCAACAAACAATTAAAACCTGGCCTGAAAATGCTCTCCTCCAGCTACAGGACTGCTTTCGCTGCACAGATTGGAGCATCTTTGAACAGCAGGACCTGGGGCCTCATGTACAAGCACTTGTGTGTATTTTCTACTGAAAGATGATGTACGTTTAAATCAAGAAAACCATAAGCAAAAAAAAAAATCCAGATGTATGAAATGGTGCATATGCAGGAATCCAAGCACATTTCCTTTGTGCATCCCAATCTACTTGAAATTGAACGCACGTGAGGAAATACCAGACTCCTCCCTTGACATGCCTCCATTTAAATATGCAATTAGATGCAAATAGATATGCAAATAGATATATACAAATACTGCACGTTTGATTCTCCTGTATCCACGATCAAAAATAATGGATTTAATGGAATTTCACGGACTGTGAGTTGAAGGTGCTCCTGAATGAGGTAGAGGCACGTAAAAACGTTTTGTTTGGCATGCTGTCCTCCAGCATTAACACCGGATACAGGGAATTCAATAAGCGACTTTCGCATCTCAGCTTGCGCAAAGGATCATGGGATCGTGGCTACCAAACAAACTACCAAAATGGGGGAGGTTAATCTAAACATGGATGAAACATGCTCTATCGATACATTTAATTTATGGAAAGTTCCTGATCTACGAGCATATTGTATGCGTAGGGGTCTTCCCAGTTGTACTCGCAAATACAAGGATGAACTAGTTGCGCTTGCATTCGTGGCCACGTTGCAGAAATTGCCAATAGTGTTGTCAATGGCCGAGGAATCTGAGCAGATTCAATGTGACTATGCCAGCTTGTTGACGTTTGAAGTGGAGGGTGAAATGCTGACAATTTCCGACCCCTTGGGACTTAAGGAAGGCTGGGAGACAGAAATCAATGCTGTGTCAAAATGGCCCCCCGTATGTACAGTGACATAGCAGATTTTTTGTTGTCAAAGGACCAAGCACCCTTACTTGCGAGACTCCGAAACGATTACAAAAAAGGTAAGCGAGTGGTTTGACAGCTTAAGTTTGGTTTTGTCATTTTGAGTAAATTTCACTACAAGGCATAGCCTGCTTACTTAGATCTATAGGTCGATACTACTATAGTTTAAATACCACACGTTTTCAATGATTTGCAATTTTATTTTTTACCAGCCTACTTATCAACGGCCTTAATTACATGTGTGTGTAGATCAAGCTTCATTACCAATATACAAAGAACTATATCCTAGATCCAGGCCTGCCTGTCCATACCTACTACTTCAGGGTTTAGACTCGTGCAGGTCTAAATATGACATATTATTTTATACATTTGATAAAATAATATAATTGCCATTACCTATTACCAGACTTGTGTCAGCTAAGGCCTATTTTTAACGTATAACTTATAATGGAGATTTAAAGCTTAAAGCAGACCTTAAGCGGCAGTTGTTCAGGTGTGACAGTACTGTTTCTATACAAAAGAAAGCCGGCTAGCGGAATGTTTGGTAGTCGTGACCTTTGAACCGGATGTCGGGTCACATAGTCCGCACATGCGCACTTGTAATTCAATTCAATTCAACTTTATCTATATAGCGCCATTTCACAACAGTCATCTCATAGCACTTTCAACTGTAGGGGAAACCTCCACAATTGCAGAAAGACCCCAGCAACCAGGCGATCCCCTGTGAGCAAGTGTTTGGCGATGGTGGAGAGGAAAAACTCCCTTTTAACAGGAAGAAACCTCCAGCAAAACCAGACTCAGGGAGGGGCAGTCATCTGCTGCGACTGGCTGGGGGGTGAGGGGATAGAGAAGATGAAAAGAACAGACATGTAGAGAGCAAACAGCACGATGGGGACTCAATCTATGGGAGGGCACAAACAGATGTTAATGACTAGCAAAAAAAATATTTCATTGAGAGTGAAGAAAGGAGTGAAGCCCAGTGCAATTATTGGAGGTCCCCCGGCTGTCTAAACCTAATAGCAGCATAACTAAGGGAGGGTTCAGAAACACATGATCCCTCCCTAATTGTAGGCTATATCAAAAAGGAAGGTTTTAACCCTATTCTTAAAAACAGGATAAGGACCTGTACTTATATAGCGCTTTTTCTAGTCTCAAAAACCATCAGTAGTACTAACCCTCTATTCTAAGGGCCTATAGGAGATAGATATCTAGGGACAATTTAGAACAACCAATTAGCCTAACATGCATGTCTTTGGATTGTGGGAGGAAACCGGAGCCCCAGGAGTAAACCCACGCAGGACAGGGAGAACATGCAAACTCCACACAGAAAGGTTCCTATCCCTGCCAGCCTGGGGATTCGAACCTGGAACCTTCTAGCTGTTAGGCAACAGTGCTAACCACTGCACCACCGTGCTGCCCACAAACAGCACAGTAATTGAGTCAGAGATTGAGTCTGACTTCGGAATCCAGATTGGCAGCTGGTTCCACAAGAGAGGAGCGTGATAACTGAAGGCTCTGCCCCCCATTGTACTTTTGGAGATTCTAGGTATCACAAGTAATCCAGCATTTTGGGAGCATAGTGCTCTGTTAGGATAATAGGGTAATATCAGATCTTTTAAATAAAAAGGGGCCTGATTGTTTAGAACTTTGAAAGTGAAAAGAAGGATTTTAAACTTAATTCTAAACTCTATGGAAGCCAATGAAGGGAGGCCAGAACCGGAGAGATATGATCTCTCTTTCTAGTACCTGTTAAAACTCTTGCTGCAGCATTTTGGATCAACTGAAGACTTTTAGAGATGTTTTAGGACAATCTGATAATAAAGAGTTACAATAATCTAATCTAGAGCTAACAAAAGCGTTTATCAGTTTCTCAGCATCACTCAGAGACAAGATGCTCCTCATCTTGGCAATATTACGCAAATGATAGAAGGCAGTCTTAGAAACAAATTTAATATGTGAATTGAAAAACAGATATTGATCAAAAATAACTCCAAGGTTCCTCGCAGAGCTATTCAGAGAAAGAGTAACCGCATCCAAACTAAAAGTTTGATTTGGAAAGGTATTTCTAAGGTTTTTTGGACCAACAAGAATTACTTCAGTCTTATCTGAATTTAATAGCAGGAAATTACAAGTCATCCAAGCTTAGATTTGATCGTTGGCTTTTTGAGTAAGAGTTTAATTACAGCAGTTTTAAAAGCCTGCGGTACATGGCCTAAAGTTAATGAAGAATTGATTATTTGAAGAATAAAGCTACCAATAAATGGGAAGACTTCTTTAAATAACCTGGTAGGAATACGGTCTAAAAGACAAGTTGAAGGCTTGGATGAGGAAACTATTTTGCCTAACTCTAAAAGGTCAGTTGGAGTAAACTGATCCAAACAGATGCCAATTGAAGGAGTTGTAGTAGTTACTGTATTTAAGTTAACGGTGGGAAGAATCTGACTGATTTTTATCTCTGATAGATGAAATCTTATTATTGAAAAAGTTCATAAAGTCTTGACTAGTAAGCACTAAGGGAATGCTAGGATTAACAGAGTCCTGACTCTTTGTCAGCCTGGCTACAGTGCTGAAAAGAAACCTGGGATTATTCTTGTTCTCTTCTATTAATGCAGAATAATAACTTGTTCTACCTTTTCTTAGAGATTTTTTTTATAAATTAAAAGATGATTTCTCCAAGCTAAATAGATTTCATCTAAATTAGTGGAGTGCCATTTTCTTTCTAATTGACGAGTCTTCTGTTTTAAGCTACAAGTTTCTGTGTTGAACCAAGGAGTTAGAAATCTCTGATGAGACTTTTTCTTTTTTAAAGGGGCCACCATGTCTAGAGTCTGATGCAGAGAAGCTGTAACACTATCAACCATGCTATCAATTACAGAAGGAGCAAGCTGTCTATAGCTTATTTCCATTGTGTTGACACATGGAATAGAGGAAACAATCTGCATAAATTTGGTAACAGCATCATCTGAGAGGCATCTACTGTAGTAATATTTTTCCTTAGGAGCCAAATAGTCAGAAATAGTAAAAACAAAGGTTAACAGACAATGGTCTGACAGTACAGGGTTATGAGGAGACACTACCAGATTTTCTATTTCTATGCCATATGTCAGAACAAGGTCCAACGTGTGGTGGAGATAATGGGTAGAATTTCCTACTTTCTGAGAAAACCCCATTGATTCTAATATTGAATTAAATGCCAAATTAAGGTAATCACTATCTACATCTACATGTATATTAAAGTCCCCTACTATAATTATTCTATCTGATTTCAGCACTAAATCAGCTAAGAATTCGGCAAATTCGGATAAAAACTCTGAGTAGGTCGATGGAGGACGAAAAACTATGGCAAATAAAATTGGGTTTAGCCTAAAATTGCTAAAATGCCCAATACTGAGGACCAGGCCCTCAAAGGAATTATAATGTGTTTTTTGCTTTACATTAACTAGTAATTTGGAATGGTACATTGTTGCTACTCCTCCTCCATGTCCCTCTGGTTTAAATAACCAGAGGAAGTTGATTCATTCAAACCAACATAATCCTCTTGCCCTAACCAAGTCTCTGTAAGGGATATTAAATCAATCTGATGATCAATTAACACATCATGGACTAGCAGAGACTTGGGAGTTAGAGACCTAATATTTAACAAACCACATTTAATTTTTAAATTATGAGGAGGAACAGAGGCCAAATCATAAAATTTAGAGGCTTCATGTTTAACTTGAGTTTTACCAACTTTTTGTTTAATCACTTAGGGATGCTTATACATTATACTTTTATTTACTTTGGAGGGAGCAGACAATGATTCTCTGATGGGGAAGACAGGGGCTAAGTTGAGGGGTGGTGGATGAAGAGGAGCTGCAGAGAGGCGTGTAAGACTGCGACTCTGCTTCCTGGTCCCAACTCTGAGTTGTCAAGGTTTTGGAAATTTGGATAAAAATGATGCCAGATTGTTAGATAAAAGGAGACGCATCAACCAAAGTGGGATGGACGCCGTCTCGTCTAATAAGACCAGATTTTTCCCAAAATGAGTTCCAATTGTCAATGTAGCCCACATTGTTTGCAGGACACCACACAGACAGCCAGCAGTTGAAGGATGACAAGCGGCTAAACATGTCATCACTGGTCAGATTGGGGAGGGGCCCAGAGAATACTACAGAGGCAGACATTGTTTTGGCAAAGTCACACACCGATTCCACGTTAAGTTTTGAGACTTCCGACTGCCGGAGTCGTTAATGCCGGCGTGGATAACAATTGCGGAGTATTTACAGTTACTTTTAGCCAGCATTTTCAAATTTGACTCGATGTCGCCTGCTCTGGCCCCAGGAATGCATTTGACTATGGCCGCTGGAGTCTCTAGGTTCACGTTTCTGACTACAGAGTTGCCAATTATCAGAATTTTTTCCTCAGTGGGTGTGTCACTGAGTGATTAGAAACATGAACAGGTTGGTTGTTAACCGGGGCTTTGCGACTAGGCTTCCTTCTCACCGTCACCCACCCAGTCTCCTCGCTGCTGAGGAGGACCGGAGGACCGCTAGCAGGCTGCCCTAAGCTAGGGAGCTCCGCTGCAGCTAGGGGACGTCCGTCGTTATTAACTGGCACAAACGGTGTTTCAATGCAGCAAAGCCAGGATTCCAAATCAGACAACCTCGCCTCGAGCACCTCAAAAAGACAACATTTATTACATTTACCGTTATCACTAAAAGAGGCAGAGGTGTAGCTAAACATCTGACAGAGAGAGCACACCAGAGGAGGAGAGGAAGGAGAGCTAGTAGCCATAGCTAGTGGCTAACCCGAAGCTAACAAAAACACAGATGAAAGGTGAACAGAAGGCTAAAGAAGGTGATTAGATGACACTGAGTGCGCACACAGGTGCAAGAGGCTTGACAAACAGAAGTGAGAGCTAACAGTAGAAGGAAAAAAAGTGATTAAAATACAATTAAAGGCAAAATCCTCGGGAGAATGAGGAGCGCAAACCACAGACAGACAGCAACACAGGAAGTGATGATATGTTACCACAGGCAGACAGTCGAAAGTCGCTTATAGCCTGCTCACAGCCCTATAAGATTAGTTTACCGTTTTCCTTTATTCAGAGAGGGATGAAAAGGAGATGTTTATTTAACGTTTACATGTTTTGACTGATGTCTACAGTCATCCACAGAAGCATCAGCTGATCGCTGTGATTTGTGACCAGCCGGGTGGATCAGCTGGTTGAATAAAGGAAAACAGTAATGAAAAAGAAGACAATGTGAACCTATTTTGTGTGCAACCACGGTCACCTGTCAGTTGAAAGCAGATCATATTAGACTCCACAAGTACATATTTTATGTCCAAAATGCAAATCTCATCCTTTATAGTTATATACAACTTAAATGGATTACACACACTTCTAAATGAAGTGCGCCGGTGAAAGGGTGACACTGTTGCATTTTAAAATTTATGCATGTGTTTATTGACATAACTACTGTACACACAGAGGCAACTGGGAGCTTGGTAGAATGCTGTGAAACTGTAGTTTAATCAGCAAAAAAGTAAGTCACTTTCTCAAACCATCCATCCATCCATCCATCTTCTACCGCTTTTCCGGAGGTCCGGGTCGCGGAGGCAGCAGTTCAAGCAGAGAAGCCCAGACTTCCCTCTCCCCAGCCACCTGCTCCAGCTCTTCAGAGGGGATACCAAGGCGTTCCCAGACTAGCTGGGAGACATAGTCTCTCCACTTTCTCAAACCACTGACTTGTAATGAAGCCTTGAAGACAGGGTGATATTTGGGGGGCGCACAGGCGCGTTTCGCATGAGGTGGGTTATTTTGGACAATTACATGAATTTACTCACCAAGAAGCCACCCATCCGCACAGTGCCACCTTGTAGTTTGTTCCTAACAATACTGCTCATTAGAATCATTAGGAAAACTAGCTCTTGCTTCAGATTGCGCTTTGATGTTGGCCTGTTCAACTGCATTATATGGGAATATGATGTACCTGGGTGACAGACCGATAATGCCATTCCACACAGATGGCATAGCCCGGCTCAGGGTTGACTGGGAAATTCCCAATTGGTCTGCCAGCTCCCTCTGGAATGCCCCTGTTGCCAGGAACCCAAGCTATCAGCACCTACACTGTGACAGGCAGTGCACGGCTTCTTGCCGTGTCGCGCTCCAAAAGCGGCTGTAGCTCTGAGCACAGCTCCACAAGGACTGCCCATGGAAAACTAAACCGGCTGACAAGCCAGTCATCATCCTGAGCTAGAAAATCTTCTGTTGTGGTGACATGATAACATTTGGCACTCCACTCCACTCTTGAGATTGGGGGGGGGGGGGGGGGGTGGAGGTAGGTGAGAAATGGTAATAGTGAAGAGAGGAGCGGAGACAACGAGGGGTGCCGTACCGCTAGGGGGTTTTAGACTAGACAAGAGGTGCCTTTGCCCCCACTGTGGCAGGGTTCACACCTGAAATCACCAGGGCCTGAAAGTATGGTAATAAGTTATGCTCTGTGTACTGTATGTTGATGTGTGTACATGTCTTGTGTCCCGTATGTTAATGTTTCACACACTTGGTCCCAAAGGCGGGAATAAAAAGTATAAAAGTGGTCACCTTGAGACCCAGGGCAGTACGTTTTACTTGTTGGAGGAGAAATAAAGTCTGTGTCGTCAGCTCGTAGCCTCGTCTGATTCCTTCCTCCACAGTGGTGACCGTGACGTGATGGCCCACGCAGTGGAGTGTGGCTCTCCACCTGGCTATGCGCCATTTCCAGTTTTGGCTCGAGGGCCACGAGTTCACCGCATTTGTTGATCACAAACCACTAACGTACGCTATGTCCAAAGTTTCGGAACTGTAATCAGCTCGGCAGCAACGGCACCTGGCCGCTATCTCAGAATTCACTACCAACATGCAACACATAGCCGGTAAGCTTAATGTCATGGCTGACTGCCTGTCACGCATGCTAGTCTCCCCGGTCTACACGGGGATAGATTTCCCTGCCATGGCCGCCAACCAAACCGGGGATGCAGACATTTGCGTGTTCCAGTCCGCAGCTACTGGATTAAAACTGAAGAGCAGGGTGGTGCAAGAAGGGTGTCCCCCTTGCTCTGCGACGTCTCCACCGGCTGCCCCCACCCGGTGGTTCCAAGCTCTTGGCGCCACCGCGTTTTTGAGTCTGTCCACTCCCTTTCACATCCCGGCGTGCGCACCTCGGTTAAACTGGTGGGGGCAAAATTTGTCTGGCGTCGCCTACGCAGGAATGTGAAAGAATGGGCTGCAGCGTGCATCGCGTGCCAGCGGGCTAAGGTGCACAAGCACACCAAAGCCCCCCTCGAGCCGTTTCAAATTCCAGCCAGGAGGCTTGACCACGTACATGTGGATTTAGTGGGCCCCCTTCCACCATCGCAAGGTTTCACACACCTTTTGACAATTGTGGATCGCACCACGCATTGGCCTGAAGTGGTCCTGCTGGCTTCCACCACATCCACATGGCTGCACGGTGGTGCAGTGGTTTAGCACTGTGGCAGCACAGTTTTACCCTCGGCCGGGGGACCGCGGGGATCATGAGATTGTGGGTTCGATCCCAGCCCCCGACCAACAGTGAGCTGTGTGGAGTTTGCATGTTCTCCCCGTGTTGCGCGGGTTTACTCCGGGATTTCTCCGTTTCCTCCCGCACACCAAAAACATGTAGGTTTAGGGTGCTCGCGCACGCAGCGACCAGCAGCCGGTGGCTTGTCACCAGACTGCAAACCAAGTCTACCTACGGGTACAAATAAGTAACAAAAAAAAAAAAAAAAAAAAATCCACCGAGGTAGCCCGCGCATTATTGTTGGCTGGCTTGGGTCGCACAGTTCGGATCCCCGTCAGACATTACTTCTGACAGGGGCCCACAATTCGTTTCGGAGCTCTGGACTGTGATGGCCGACAGCCTGGGGGTCAAAATCCACCGCACCACCACGTCCAACCCCCAGACTAATGGGCTGTGCAAACATTTTCACAGGTTGCTTAAAGCAGAGCTCAGAGCTCAGAGCCTCGCTCACGGATGCAAATTGGGTCGACTGCCTGCCTTGGGTCCTATTGGAGTTGTGCTCTGCACCTAAGGAAGATCTGGCAGCTTCCCTGGCAGAGCTCATTTTTTCTCAGCCATTGCGGATCCCCGGGGAATTTTTAGCAGAGAGCCCTGCACCCGGGACCGATCCACCCGTGCAAATTTTTTTATGGTACAGGGTTGCCAACGTGCCGGGCCCGGTGCACCATTGTTTTCCCTGCATATTCGTTCCAAAAAGCTTGCAGAACGCCAAATTTTTTTTTGTCAGGCATGATACACACAGAACCCCGCTGGGTCGATGGCCCATTCAGAGTGCTGGAAACAGAGGCAAAACACTTTGTGTTAGACTTGGGGTTGGGGCGTAAGGAAACCGTCTGCATTGACAGGCTTAAACCCGCTTATGTGTTGGCAGACGAACAGGTGGTGTTGGCCCAGACACCCCGGTGCGGATGTTCTACCTACAGTGGGTCCGCAGGTTGGTATTCCCCCAGCAAAGACCTGCGCTCACGAAACTAACTGTGTCCCCTTCCCACCCTCTCCCCCTTCACAGACCAACGTTTCCTCCCACACACCTCATCAGGAAGGTGTTTCGACTGGATCGGCAGTTCCCTGTTATAGCCACTATGGGCGCTTGCTCAAGCCCAAAGGACCAGAGGGTTAGGGCCCTTTCTGGGTGTTCGGGGTGGGGTGGGGCTGTGTGGTGACACAATAACAGGTGGCACTCCACCCAGGGCTTGAGGTTGTCAGGGAGAGGGAGGTGAGAAATGGTAATAGTGAAGAGAGGAGCGGAGACAACAAGGGGCACCATAGCACTAGGGGGTTTTAGACTAGACAAGAGGTGCCTTTGCCCCCGCTGTGACAGGGTTCACACTTGAAGTCACCGAGGCACAAAAGTATGGTAATAAGTCATGCTCTGTGTACTGTATGTTGATGTGTGTACATGTCTTGTGTCCCCAACGTTAATGTTTCACACACTGGGTCCCAAAGGCAGAAATAAATAGTATAAAAGTGGTCGCCTTGAGACCCAGGGCAGTACGTTTTACTTGTTGGAGGAGAAATAAAGTTTGTGTCGTCAGCTCGTGGCCTCGTCTGATTCCTTCCTCCACACTGTCTCTAAATACCCTTTCTCTTCTCACTGCGCGACTTGCAATATCCTCTAAATAATGCTAACGGCATTGTTGTTAGAGGCATTTTCTGCACTTCTTTGCACTTGCTTTTATATCCATTCATCTAATTGCGCACACTTGGATGTTTGTTCATCATGTGTCTCTGGTGTGTACAATAATTTTCACGTCATTTTCAGTCTCCCAACA
The DNA here is from genome assembly GCA_020510985.1 of Pholidichthys leucotaenia. Lineage (NCBI taxonomy): Eukaryota > Metazoa > Chordata > Actinopteri > Cichliformes > Pholidichthyidae > Pholidichthys > Pholidichthys leucotaenia. The sequence goes on along the minus strand of CM035842.1, from coordinate 409,735,216 downwards.
TCACCTCTAAGTGTCGCCAATGGACCAATAACAGTAGAAACGTGCGTATGCCAGCCATGAAGTTGGCATGGGGCTGCGCATATTTCCACAGCCATTTCATTCTTGATACATCTGAAATTTTCCATGGAAAAGGATATACGCTATGTTTTTGGGCGTAAGTACAGACCCCTAGACTTCTACACCGAGTCTGACCTTTTCTACATTAAGTGTAGAAAACGTGACAGTCACTAAACACATCTGGGTCTTCCCAAACTGGAAACCATGGATGACCAGTGAGGTCCAGGCTCTGATCAGAGCTTGCAGCTCGGCCTTCAGGCAAAGGAACAGCTCTCTGTACAGCACTGCCAGAGCCAACCTGAGAAGAGGCATCAAACACACTAAGAACACCTACAGGAGGAAGGTGGAGGGCTTCCTTACAGACAACAACCCCCGACAGATGTGGAGAGGCATCTAGGCCCTCACCAACTACAGGGCCCAGTGTCCCCCAACATCGGAAAGCAGCCTCACTCTGGCAGAGGAGCTTAACAGCTTTTTTGCCCAGTTTGAGCACACCACACCACCGCACACCCTGCCATCCTCCTCCCCAACTCATCCCCCCTCCTCCCCTCCCCCTCCCCTCTCCCCCCCCCCCCTCTCTACAGGTGCATGAGGTGAGGAGGCAACTGAGAGCAGTAAACCCCTGCAGAGCTGCTGGTCCTGACGGCATCCCAGGAGCAGTGGTCAAACCATGTGCAGAGCAGCTGGCAGAGATCCTCTCCCTGACACATGCCACCATCCTCTCATGCCTCAAGGCCTCCACCATCATCCCCTCCCCAAAAAGTCTGCAATTGACAGCCTGAACAACTACAGACCCATAGCACTCACGTCTGGAGTCATGAAGTGTTTTGAGCGACTGGTGACCCAGCACATCAGGGATTGTCTTCCCCCCTCCTTCGACCCCCACCAGTTCGCCTACAGGGAGAGCCAGTCTACGGAAGATGCCATCGCCACCACTCTCTACAGAGCAGTGAGCCACCTGGAGAACCCAAGAAGCTATGTGAGGATGCTCTTTGTGGACTACAGCTCAGCTTTCAGCACCATCATCCCAGACATCCTGATCAACAAACTGGACCTCCTCCAGACCCCCTCCCCCACCTGCTCCTGGATAAAAAACTTTCCAACCACCCACAAACAGTCAGACTTGGCCCCCACCACTCCTCCACACTGTCTCTCAGTACTGGCTACCCCCAGGGCTGTGTGCTAAGCCCACTAATGTATTCCCTGTACACCTCTGACTGTATTCCAACCCACCCAACCACCATCATTGTGAAGTATGCGGATGATACCACCTTTGTTGGGCTCATCACCAATGACAATGAGAAGGCATACAGGGTGGAGGTAGAGAATCTGCTGCTGTGGTGCCAAGCAAACAACCTAGAACTGAATGTCCACAAAACCAAAGAACTCATACTGGACTTCAGGAAGAACAGACAGGACTACAACCCCTCCTCATAAATGGTGACTGTGTGGAAACCGTCCCCACCTCCAGGTTCCTGGGCACCCACATTTTCTCCGACCTCTACTGGATTGTCAACACCAAGGCCCTGATGAAGAAAGCCCAGCAGTGGCTGCACTTCCTCCATGTCCTAAGGAAACACAACCTGGACCAGAAGCTGCTGTTTATAGTCAGCTTCATGTGTGCCTGTGTTTGTGTCTATGTTGAATGTAATTAGTGGCTTGTAAATATGGATGTCACCAGACTGCAAAACAAATCTACCTACGGGTACAAATAAAGGAACCTGAACCTGAACCTGAACCTGCTGCTGGCCTTCTTACTTACACCTACTGTCTGAGCGTGTTGTACGCCGGCTCCACGGCCGAGAACAGGAAGGCTATGCAGAGGGTCATCAACACCACCCAGAAAATCAACGGCGGCCCTCTGCCATCCCTGGAGGACATCTCCAGATCCTCCTGTCTCAAAAAGATCAAGGCCATTACAGGAGACCCCTCATATCCTGCCCACCATCTGGTTGGCCTGCTTTTCTCTGGACGACAGTTCAGATCATTCAGGTCACAAAATTTGGGCAGAGGGGGCCCGCTGAGCCCGGCAGTCTGGAGACAATGACCCAATTTTCATCACACAACCCCAAATGAACACATACGTAGGGCCAGCATCAGCCAAACGTACAAAGTTAACATCGGGAATACATCTCATAGAAGTTGTTTGCACATCGGCAAGACAATGGCTAGACATTGGCATTAGGCCTACGTCTAGCCAATGTGCAAATAAACCTCTATAAGATGTATTCCTAATGTAAAGTCGCTGATGTTGGCCCTACATACGTGTGTTGATGGGGAAGCCTCGCAGTTGAGCGGACATGGACGGCGGCGGTGCAGCATAAGACTTTGTTGTGGATTTTCTTTATATTAATAAATGTCCCTTGTTGATCTGTTGCAGAGTCAAGGATGCCTTTTCTGAGTATTTACTTATATTTATATCTTGGCCAAGAAAAATTCAGTTTTAAAAATACTGCCGTCTACGCCAGCCAGAAAAAAAGACGATGTCCTGGTGCTGCAGGGAGGAATCGCTGAAGAAGGGAAAACAAATAAATCACATCTCATCCTCATCCTTTACTTGCCATTCTCTGTAGCACCCCCCAACATCCTCATGTAACCATGGCGACCATCAGCTGAGAAATGGCGAGTGTGGCCCTTCATTAAGTATCAACACAGGAGCCAGCGGCCCAGATAATAGCCAATAAGGAGTGTGTGTGTGTGTGTGTGTGTGTGTGTGTGTGTGCATTGGGGGGTGGTTTGGGGATGTGGCATTATGTCGGGGTGGGGGGGGGGAGTAGTAAATGAAAAAGCCCAGCAGGGACAGGAGTCAGTCTAGATGTTACACTTCAGAGAATCATGGCTCTGTGAGGAAGTGTGTACATGCGCGCATCCACCATAGGCGACCGCATTATGCCCGTCTGTGGGAAGATGCGCACGTGCGATCGTAGACACAGCGGTACGCTCGGATGCCTCATGTGCACGCGCGTGTGTTCACGCTGTGCGTTTCTGGCACCGTCTTTGTTTGGGGGTGGGGGGGGCGTATGGATTCAGGTTCAGCTTATGTGTTCTAATAACTGTAATGAAGCAGAGGGAAAATACACAAAACAGACTAATTTAAAACCCTAATTTTGTAAAGGAAAGAAGTAAAATCAGCACTACATCTACTAGAAGAAACAAAACCTTTTTTCCTAAATTTACCATATTTTTCTATGCAAATTTAATACCTTTATCAAGTAAAAGCAAAACTGTAGAATGTTTCCATGTAAATTTGTGACATTTTTCCCCAATAAAGTTATAAAGTTTTTTCCATAAATTTTCATATTTTTGTTGACATAATCTTCTGCTTTTCTTATAAGATTGTCTTGTCTGATTGCTACCCTTTTCAGGCAAAAAATGCTGCCTTTTTCATATACAGTCGTGTGAAAAAATTAGGACACGCCATTAAATATTCAGTTCTTTATTAAAAAATGTTCACATATCTATGTCTAACCTTGTTTTTGTTTTTATTTGCTTTTTTTTAACATTTATTTTAGCCATTGTAAGTGGGAAGGAATGTGGGGGTGTCCTAAAAAGATGGCGGGTGTACTAATTTATTCCTCACTATTTGTTTAGAATTACATTTTACAGAAAATTTGAAAAAAAAGTCTTTAATTCATTTTTAATTGTTTAGTTGTATTACATGAATCTCCCAGTATTTTTAACATTGATATTTAATATCCATATGTCCAAATATGTTAAAGAAACACAAAGGTTGTCCCAATTTTTTCACATGACTGTAAGTTTGCAGCCGTTTTTTAATTGCAGCTTCTTCTGGTAAATTTAGGGTTTTTTCTTGCCAATTTGAGAGTTTAATAAAAGTGCAACATTTTCCCTAAATTTTAAGTATTTTTGGCATAAATTTTCAGCTTTTCTTAGGAATTTATTATATTTTTAAAAAAATGTATTATCTTTCATGGGAAAACTGTAGCATACATTTATTTTTCTCATAAAACTCCAACTTTTCCAGTAAATTTATGTTTTCTTTTCCAGAAATTTAGTGACTTTTTTTCTTGCAAATTTGTGGTTATGTTTTCTTCAGGAAATTGTTAAATTTTTCCACAAACTTGTGAAAATTTTTGACAGTCACAAATTTAAAAGAAAATAGCAAATTTACAAGGAAAAAAGTAACAAATTTATGAGAAAAAGTTGCAAGATTACATTAAAAAGTGGCAAATTTATGAGAAAAAGTTGCAAGTTTACAATAAAAAAAGCTACAAATTTATGAGAGTTTCAAATTTTCAAGAAAAATTTATCAAATTGGAGGAAAAAGTCACAAATTTTCAAGAAAATAGCAAATTTATGAGAAAATAATTTGAACAGGTGAACATGTAAAGTCCATGTGGGCAAACTCAGATGGGGCCAACCTGGAACTCACAGACAAACCCAGATGAGACCCATAAGATGGCCCATTGTTAACCTTTGGTGGGGCCCACATGGACATGCTGGCTGGGTTGCTGGTCCACTATGGGACACCGTGTAACTGTCACGCTTTTTCTCTCCAATGCGTTGCCATTGCACGTGGTGTATTGTCACTTTTGTCACTGTAGTAGAAGCCTGGTGCTTCATTGTTTGTTTATTTAAAAGGACTCCTGTTAACTGACACCAGGCAGTCTTCCTGGGGTCCATAAAACATGATTACATTAATAAAATTTCAAAAACAAAACATGAAAAGAAACAACAAAGCAAAGAAAATACTCCAGAGCTACAACAAGACAAACTGCGCAACACAGCACCACAGTTCAACACTGGCTCCAATGTACAGTCATGTGAAAAAATTAGGACACCCCATTAAATATTCAGTTTTTTTATTTAGTAATGTTCACATATCTATAGCTACCCTTGTTTTTGTTTGTATTTGCATTTTTTTTTAACATTTATTTTAGCCATTTTAGAGTCAGGTCAGGCATTGGTTTGCTTGCTACCGGATAACCATGAAGACCGGCACTACCTGTCTCATGGGTCTGGCCGTCGGCGACTAAACCGGCAACCCCGCCCTTCCAAGGGCGTGGAGAGTGAAACTGGGCATCCTTACAGAACTAAAAACAATATCTGTCACAGGTCTGTGGTGGACCACTCCCAGTTACACGGGGTGAGACTGGACATCCTGGCAGATAAGCACATCTGTTGCAAGGTCTGTGGTGGACTTTTGCCAGTCGGTGCATCGTGACATGCACTACACAAAGAGCAGAGATTAAAAAAAACTATCATCTGGTCAGTCACTGCAACAGATACTGGAGTCAGTTTGTCTTGGCCTGTTCTTGCCACTGATAATACCTCTATCTGCCAAGAATGTGCTGCTAGTCCAGCAAAAGCTAGCGGTACTCAAATACTTGGCAAGCAGTTTCATGAAATGGTCAGTCAGAGAGCAACTCATACCGTCTTGGACGTCGCCCGGGTTAACAAGGTCAGGAGTTCCTGGCAGTGGAAGGCGAAGGACAGAGCTTTGTTAAGGAATCTGATCAGACCTAAATGAAACAGTCACTGTCACCCTCGACAGACTGCTATGATGATTTTATCCATTTTAAGTGGGAATGAATGTGGGGGTGTCATAAAAAAGATGGGGGGGGGGGGGTCCTAATTTATTCCTCATTATTTGTTTAGAATTACATTTTACAGAAAATTTGAAAAAAGTCTTTAATTCATTTTTAATTGTTTAGTTGTGTTACATGAATCTCCCAGTATTTTTAACATTGATATTAAATATCCATATGTCCAAATATGTAAAAAAAACCACACACACAGGCTTATACAGGGTGTCCTAATTTTTTCACACGACTGTAGATAGGACCTTAATTTCTCTATGAAATCCACCTTTCCCTTCACATCCCGTACCCAGTAGCAAGACAGTCGTTGCTCTGTATAAAACAGCCTTTTGCATTTTATTGGGTTTTGCACAGGGTAGGATCATCAGCCCACTGCTGACCCCTCTGGTGGCATAATTGCGCACAGCTGAACCGTAAATAACTTTTTCAAATATAAATTTGGGGATTTTCTGTATGAATTACTTTCAGTGGTGTCACTGTTAATCGCGATTAATCGCCTTTAGATGACAGGGCAGCTCACTTCTTCTGAATCCCATTTCCCTAATAAGTGTTTTAGTGTGTTTAATCACACTTTAACTGCACAGTGCAATTAATAATATTGTGATTAACTTGACCCAGCTCTCTCTTGCCTATGTGCTGCCTTTGGCAAAAAGTGTGTAAATCGTGGTTAAACGGCCGACTCATTAATTGTGATTAATCGCAGTTAGAGTGACACCACCAGAAAAAATATAAGTAACTTAGCTAAGAGTCTTTGTTCAACAGTTATCCAATTAAGTTGCTGATGCTCATCAAGAATACTGATCCTAGAAGAGTAGCCCATATACAGTAACTTCCTTATTTTGTGCAATTTGCAAAAGGTGGTGGAGAGGTTTGATTTGCAATTTCCTCCTCAATTTAAAAACTGTCACATGTACACTAGGGCTGCACAATATACTGAAATTTTATTGTTACTGAAGTATCAAAGTGTGCATTTTTTGGCAAAAAGAAGTTTGCTACCTTGAAAACTGCAAACTATTTGGCAACCCTTTACTGACCCTGACAAATCCCAACGAAACCCAAAAGTCAGCGAGTTCACCAGCATTTGCCGCTCAGTGAGAGACATGGGTGAAGAGAAGAAGAAATAAGTCGTTGAAAAACTGAAACCAAAGTAAAAAGTTCAGTTAAACGTGCTGCTGAATTATGGTCACATCAGCCAGCCCTAAAATGAAATCACTTCAGTTTTTGCAGCAGTGTACGACAGGAAGGACATGAAAACATTCTTCACAGGTTTGACAGAAATCTATGGCCCTAAACCAAGAGGACTGATCCAACTAAAGGCTATGGATGGTGAAACGGTTTTGCAGGAGAAAGACAAAATCCTGGACAGATTTGCAGACCACTTTGACCAACTACTAAAGAACCCTGGAGATCTCACTGAAGAGGCTAAAGAAGCTCTAGTGCAGCGACCAGCTATATCAAGTCTGGATGAACCACCAAATTTTGATGAACTAATGGCAGCTATTAGGGCAACACAGGATGGTAAAGCTCCAGGAAGGGATGGAATTCCAGTAGAAGTGTGGAAATTTGGTGGTGTTCAGCTGACCAACTGCCTGCACAAGATCATTCAAGAGATATGGGATGCCCAGAAAGTACCTCAAGACTGGAAGGATGCAAGTATCGTGCCTTTGTTTAAGAAAGGTGACCGGAAAGATTGTGGAAATTACTGAAGTATATCACTGCTAGCCACTGTTGGTTAGATTCTCTCACGTGTACTACTGAACAGACTCAATGAACACATCTCGCAGAATGTACTACCGGAAACCCAGTGCGGCTTTAGAAGTGGAAGAAGCACAATGGACATGATTTTCTGCTTGAACAGGTTCAAGAAAGGTGCATCGAACAGAACATGCCGCTTTATGTAGTCTTCATAGACTTCAGTAAAGCCTTCAATACTGTTTCGCGACAAGGACTTTGGCAGGTACTCATGAAATATGGTTGTACAGAGAAGTTTGTCAGCCTGATCGAGGCACTCCATACAGGTATGCAAGCAAACGTGGCAATGAGTGGTTCAGTATCTAAAGACTTTTCAGTAAGCAATGGGGTGAAACAAGGGTGTGTGCAGGCGCCTACACTCTTCTCACTATATATGGCAGCCATGCTTGAGGTGGCCTTCAAAGACACTTCAGAAGGAGTATACATTCAAACAAGGAAAGAAGCAGACTTGTTCAGTGTGGCACAGTTTAAAACCAAGAGTAAGACATCGATAAAGGTAGTAAGAGAAATGCTCTTTGCTGATGACAGTGCTCTAGATGCACACAGTGCGGAAGATATGCAATCTTTAGTGGAGAAATTTGCAAGAGCACCTAGCCAATTCAGCCTCAAAATCAACATCAAGAAGACAGAGTGCCTTTAACAACCACCAAAGTTCCAGTTATCAACATCACTACCAGAAGAGATCAGCATTGGTACAGAGCCACTAGTCAAGTGCAACACTTTCAAGTATCTAGGGAGTACTGTTTCAGAGAATGCTAGGCTGGAGGATGAACTATCTCTCAGAATGGGAAGAGCAAGTGCTGTGTTTGGAAACTTGAGGGAGAGATTGTGGAACAATCAACATGTGTCTATCCGTGTGAAATGCAAAGTGTACAGAACAACACTACTGGCTACTCTATTGTACGGTGCTGAAACTTGGACTGTCTACAGAGTGCAGGTAAAGAAACTCCACGCGTACATGATGAGACACCTTCGAGCCATAATGAACATCTCATGGAAAGACGATAACCAACATAGAAGTGTTGAAATGAGCTGGTCTACCATCAATGGAGGACATGCTAATACAGATGAACCTGAGATGGCTTGGACATGTTGAGAGGATGGACCACCAGCATCTCCCTCGGCAGTTACTCTACTCACAGTTATGCGAGGGCAAACGCAATCAGGGTAGACCAAGGCTCAGATATAAAGACACTGTAAAAAGAAACTTGAAGAAGCTGGATATAGACAGGAGTTCCTGGCAGCGGAAGGCTAAGGACAGAGCTGCATGGAGGAATCTGATCAGACCTAAATGAAACAGTCATTGTCGCCCAGGACAGACTGCTATGATGATGATGACTCACTGTTTGGGGTAGATGTTATCTATTAATGTGAGGCAAAGAGACCACAGTGTCTACTTCAGTATTTAGATATCACAAGTCACATCATTACTGCCAATAGGTGATGTATTATTTTTTAACAAGGGGGATGGGTGTGTTCACAAATTTGGCGAAAGGTACAAACCATATAAATGTAAATGAGGTATAAATTTGCACAAATAAAGGTGCAAAAATATGATAAAAGATGCCAATTTAAAAATTAAAAAAGTTGCAAATTACAATTTAATTAGATAGAATAAAAATTTAACCAGCATCCAGATGAGCATTGCAAATTTACAAGAAAAAAGCTGAACATTTATGGGAAAAAAGTTACAAATTTCTGAGGAAAAAGTTGCAAATTCATGAGAAAAAAGTTCCAACTTTACAAGAAAAAAGTTACACATTCACAAGAAAATAAGTTGGAATTTTCTGAGGAAAAAGATACAAATTCATGAGAAAAAAGTTGCAAATTTATGATTAAAGTTGCAAAGTTACAAGAAAAAAGTTGAGAAAGCAGCAATTTTGCAAAAAAAAAAGTCAAATACATGAGAAAAAGTTGGACCTTTACAAGAAAAAGTTACAAATTTATGAGTACAAAATTTGTAACGTTGCAACTTGGTGAAAAAAAGTTAATTTATACCTATGAATTGGGATGGACGGATGGCAGGTTGACGAGGGGGATGATTTGGAGTCAGTTTGCTTACAAGGGGGATGGCATCCCCCTTCAAACCACCTACTGATTACTGCAGTGTTCAACGGCATTATCGCATACTGCATGTTCTCCTAATTTCATGCAGCTCTGGATACGATGCTGATATTATACTGTATATAACCTACACAGACACACTTTTGGCTTTGATGGCAATTATGCAACAGAGGCTGTTATGAGTCAGCGGCAGCAGAACGTTGACAGCCGTGATGTAGTGTAATGCAGTTATTGTTAGGCCTGAAAGAGGAAGAAATCTGAAGCACAGTTAGTCATCTATTTCTGTCAGCAGCCCAGGCTCGGGTTGCTGGCCTCTCCAAAACCCTCGGTCCATAAATATTCTGTACGTTATTGCACTTTTTGTCCTTTCCCGTTCTTGCATGTAATGCATGCTATGCATCTGCCATTCTTTTTGGTAAACAGAAGCTTTAATTCTGCTCTAAGCTGTTCCATGAATTAGCTTAATGTGCCACCTTTCGAGAAATGACCATTCTGCCTAGCTGTTAGCATGATTCAACATGGGGACCTGCAGTATTTCTCATTAAAGTGATTTTTGACGGCTAACCTAGAAGAGATTCTGGTTTGAGAAATTTCTTGATGGTTTTCACATGCTTTTGTATCATTTTTAAATTTAATTAATTAAATCAAATTAATTAAATCACCCTTTATTGTCATTCAACTGTACAACCAATCATGTACAGTAGAACGAGATTGTGTTTTACCTATCTACTGTGTCAATCACACACATCCCAAGCATAGAATCAGAGGGCCGCTGCCATGCAAGGCGCCATGTACTGCACGACATAGAGAGTTTTGGCAAACATAGGATAGGTGATGTGTCATTTTTTAACATGGGGGATGGGGGGGTCACAAATTTAACATAAGGTACTTGTCTATAAATGTTAATTGGGAACAACTATAAAATAATAAAGGCACAAAAATATGATAAAAGATTCCATTTTTAAAATTATAAGTCCCAATTACAATTTAATTACAAAGAATAACAATTTAACTAGCATCTAGATGACTGATGCAAATTTATGGGGGGGAAAAAAAATCACTATGAGGAAAAGAGTAGAAAATTTTTAATAAAAAAAGTTGCTCATTTGCAAGAAAAAAAGTGGTTAATTTACAAGGGAAAAAAGCTGAAATTTTAGAGAAAAAAGTTGCAAATTTACAAGAAAGTTAAATGGTTAAATGCGTCATTGACTGCACTTTTTCCACATGTTAACAGCTCACTCATGTCTTAATGAAATGTTTGTGACATATTTTGTTCACATTTTCTTTAATTTTTTAAATTATTGAAGCAAATTTGCTTTTTTATTTTTCCTGGCTTTCTTGAAACGCTCTGATTTAAAGCCTGTCACTTTAAGAAACATCCTTCAGCTGTTCAACTCCACCCTCCCACCTACGTCAGTTAGCCATTAGCTGAGCAGCTTCTAGCCTCCTTCTAGCTTAGATGAGCAGCGCTGGTTCACCGATCCACAGTCGTTTGTGCATCTTGCATCACGCCAGCCCACCCCCAACAACCCCGCTGAGACGCCACAACAAATCGCCAGCACCACACACTGAGCGGCCCACTAACTGCCGCAACCCGAGGCCGCTGGCCGAGCCAAGCCACCAAGCCGCTAAGCCACCACGCCACGGGATCTCAAAGGGCAATGTCTCGCTCCACGGTACTCCGCTCCTCTCCCACGGCCAGCCGGGGGATGGCCTGTCATGAAGCGGCTCCCCCACGTTGCCTATGAGAGTAGAGCAGAGCCACGCGGTGCCCCAGAGGATGGTGGAGGAGCCTGCCCCAGGTTGCGGGGCAGGCGGCTGCCACGACCGGCACACCGGTGCTGGCAACCCACCACGGAACCACAGCAAAACCACTGGGAGACGGGCCGGAGTCATGCAAGGCACATTGTGGACTGTGGACCGGTGAACCAGGTGGTAACAGGGATGGTTATTATGGTGACTAAGAACTGAGGAAAATAACAATATAAGCCATGCTTGATTCGAGCTTCCTGGTACCAGTGTTAGCTTGGGGGCTAATAGACTACCTTTAGCACCCTTTCCATCTACATGACAGACAGCTAGGCGGGCCAATTATAGAGCAGTGGGCGGGTCTCAAGGATGGCGGTGGGTTGGCTTTTTCTAAATGTGACATTAACAAGTTAGAAGAGTCAAAAACGTTTCTAACATTTTTGTGAGAGAAAAACAAGATAAAGCTGTGTGTCTTTCAAAAGAATTGTTTTGAAAATTTTTTTTTGACAATTAGGTGACCAGTAGACTCATTTCAGACAATTAAAACCTAAAAACACCATTTTTTCAGTCAATGACCCCTTTAAGAAAAAAGTTGTTAATTTACAAGAAAAAAGAACTGAAAGTTGTAATGTTATAGGAGAAAAATCACAAATTTACAAGAAAAAAGTTGCAAATTGAAAAGAAAAATAACAGCAATTTTTTGATGAAAAAAATTTAAATTTACAAGAAACAAAGTTGTATAATGTCAAGAAAAAAGTTGAAAATTCACAGGAAATCAGATGCCAGTTTACAAGAGAAACATCACACATTTATGATTTATTATTTTTTTATTTATTTAAGTTGCAAATTTATGGGAAAAAAGTTGCAAATTTAAAAGAAAAAAATGTTAATTTTTGAAAAAAAAGTTGAATATTTACAAGACAAAAGTTGCAAAATTTCAAGAAAAACGTTGAAAATTCACAGGAAATTAGCAAATTTACGTATAAGAGAAAAATCACAAGGTATTTTTGCATTTCTGATGAAAATTGATGGTTCAAAGTCATTTTTCTATTCAGTTCTGCGATGATATTATGCTGAGATTAGGGGGACAACTCTTTCTTTTTCCCAGGTTTGGGAGGATGACCCCTTGCCCCTCCCCCCCTTTGATTTCCACCTATGAATGTTGATTCAGAGATTTTATTTGTCAATACAACTATTCGTACAGGACATACAGGAGAACTGAAATGCAGTTTCTTTCTCTTCAGGGGTGTGCACAATATAAAAAAAGGAATAAGGCTGGAAAAACACCAACAGCAGTCTATGTACAATAATGCTACCCGTAGTGCAAATAATGATAAACGTTAAAACCCAGCAATCCTATATACAGAAAAAGTAGAGCAGTAGTACTCGTAGTTGCAAGTTCGATGCGGTAGTGTAGGTGCAGACAGTGACAGATAGGACTACACATGATCAATATTGCAATAACAGACAGCAGCAGATATGGCATTTGTGCCAATAGTTGCAGTACAGTGCAGAGACATACAGCAGCAGATGTATTACTTTTGGTGTGCCAGTCTTTCTGTGCCAACAGCTGAGGTAGTTTCTGTGTGGGTGAGTGCATTACAGTCCCGGTGGGGGGGGGGGGGGGCAGAGTTCAGGGTCCTGATGGTCTGCTGAACAAAGCTGTTTAGCAGTCCTGTGGAGCAGGCCCGGAGGCTCCAGTAACTTTTCCCCAAGGGCAGGGGGCTGAAGAGGGACTGTGAGGGGTGGGAGGTGTCGCCTGAAATGTTGAGGGCTCTGCAGGTGAGGCGGGTGAAGTAGATGTCCGAGAAGGGGGGCAGAAGGGCACCGGTTATCTTGTTGGCTGCTTTCATTGTGCATTGTAGTGTCTTCCAGCAGGAGGCGGTGCAGCTTGCATACCCCACCATGATGCAGCTGGTGAGGATGCTCTCAACGGTGCCCCGGTAGAATGAACACATGATGGGAGGTGGGACTTGTGCTTTCCTCAGTTTGCAGAGGAAATAGAGGTGAGTTTGAGCCTTCTTCACCAGTGATGTGGTGTTGTTGGACCAGGAGAGGTCCTCAGAGATGTGCACCCCCAGGAACTTGGCGCTGCTCACCCTCTCCACAGCTGCTCCATCTGTGATTTTTTTTTTCCCACGTTCAGGAAGAGATTATTGTTTTTACACCACTGGACTGGGTGGCTCATCTCATTTCTGTAGTTGGCTTACCTCATTTCTGTAGTTGGCCCCCCACCGTCGTGTCATCTGCAAACTTGATGATGTGGTTGGTGCTGTAGGCTGGTACACAGTCATGGGTCAGCAGGGTGAAGAGCAGCGGGCTGAGCACGCACCCTTGTGGGGCCCCTGTGCTCAGTGTGATGGTCCTGGAGGTGTTGCTGCCAACCCACATGTTCTGTGGTCTCCCTGTGAGAAAGTCCAGCACCCAGTTGCAGAGAGAGGTTTTGAGTCCCAAGTGTCTGAGTTTTTGTTTTAGGTGATGGGGATAATTGTGTTGAATGCTGAACTGAAGTCAAAGAGCAGCATTCGCACATAGGAGTTCTTTGAGTCCAGGTGGGTGAGGGCTGGATGGAGAGCAGCAGCGATGGCATCTTCTGTGGATCTGTTTGACCTGTATGTAAACTGAGATGGGTCGTGGGAGGGAGGCAGGATGAACCTGATGTTCTGCATGACCAGCCGCCTGAAGCACTGGGGGTCAGTGCTACGGGCCGGTAATCGTTGTAGCTGGATGGGACGGGCTTCTTTGGGACTGGTATTATGGTAGCAGTTTTGAAACATGTGGAGACAACAGCTTGACTCAGGGAGATGTTGAAGATGTTGGCCAGGACATTCTTTCTTTTTCCCAGGTTTGTGGGGTATGTCCCCCTGCCCCCTCCCCCCTTTGATTTCCACCTATGAATGTTGATGGGGATGGGGGGGATAATTTGGGGTCATTTTGTTTACAATGGGGATGGCATCCCTTGTCATCCCCCTTCAAATCACCTACTGGACACCCCCTCCCTCCAAAGCATCAGTCAACACCAATTGCCATTCTGGTTTATCAGCCTCGAGACAGATGTGCCCGTGTGTGCGTGAAGACACCATTGTCCAGACGGCTCAGCCTCTGCTCTGTGGATGCCGTCAAAATGGCAGCACCTCCTCCCTTTTCTTTCTCGGAGCTAATGCCTCAGTGCTCCCCCACCCCACCCCCCACCACCACCACCTCTCTGTGTTTCTAGTTCCACTCCGCCATTTGGTGCAGACATCCCAATGCACCATTGGTCAAGCCATGAAACAAATGGAAATCCACCAGCATGCTGAAATTGCTGATGGCTATCTCCAAACCCCCCGCCCCCCCTCGGTTCCTCCTCCTTCAGCCGTCCTGCACCAGCCCACCTCCCCTCAGATTAGCCTTTTTGTTCCCTATGGAGGAAGATGAGGATTTACCCCTTTAATTTTTTCTTTTTTCTTTTTGGCTCACTTCCATTTTGGCATCCGTACGGTCTGTGATTGGTGGAGCTGATTGCGGTAGTTCACTCGTCTTTATAGCATAATACTCCACCAAAAAAAAAAAATCTAAACTTAAGCTACGGCTGAATAAATGAAGAGACTGAATAGATTATTCTCAGCTATAAATCATCACATCCTGGGCGGTGCAGCGGTTAGCGCCGTCGCTAACAGGATCCTGATTCAGATCCTCTTGTGTACAGGGCGTTTTCTGTGTAGAGGATACAGGACCCAGCTATGCCTGCATGGGTTTGTCTCAAGTGCTCAGGTTTCCTCCCACAGTCCAGAGACGTGCATGGTATTAACTGCCGAGCCAGCATGTCCAGTGGCCCCACCAAAGGTTAAAGCTGCGCTGTCTTATGGGTCTCATGTGGGTTTGTCCACGGATTCCATGTTGGCCCAATCTGTGTTTGCCCAACCTTTTTTTTTTACTATAAACTTGCAACTTTTTCTCATAAATTTGTGATTTTTTTTTGTAAATTTACAGTTTTTTCTCATAAATTTGTCAGTTTTTCTTGTAAAATTGTAACTTTTTTCTTGCACATTTGCTAACTTTTTCTTGTAATTTTGGAACTTTTGCATAAATTTGCAACTTTTTTACTGTAATCTTGCAGTTTTTTCCTCAAAAATTTGCTACTTTTTTCCTTGTAAATTAGTTATTTTCTTGTAAATTTGTGAGTTTTTCTCATAAATTTGCAATATTTTTCTTGTAAATTTGGAACTTTCTCAAAAATTTTCAACTTTTTGTTACTGTAAACATAACTTTTTCTCATAAATTTTCAATTTATTTACTCATATTTGCTCCTTTGGTTAATTTTCAACTTTTAGTAACTTTTTCCTCATAAATTTGTGATTTTTTTCTTGTAAATCTGCTAAATTTTTCTTGTAAGTATGTAACTCCTCAACTAATTTTACATTTTTTTTCTTGTAAATTTGCAACTCTTTTTCTCCTAAATTTTCACTTTTCTCTCATAAATTTGTGACTTTTTTTGAGTGAATTTGTGAATTTGTCTCATAAATTTACTACAATTTTTTTGTAAATGTATCATTTTTTTTGTCATGAACGGCCCTCCCCGAGGGCAAACAGGACGCCAAACGCAGACTGAGTTTGCAAATCTATTAACCAAAAGAAACACAAAATACCAAACACACACCAACAAAAAACACAGCTCTGAGGCTGGAGCGATAAACGCCAGGATAAACAAAGATGTGAGTAAAGACAGATAAGAAATAAACTCAGTTTGATAAGACGTCCAGGGATTTCCCGACTGGAGAGATTTTTTGCAGCTACGCCAGGGAAGTGACGCCCACAGCTTATATAGGAAACCCCCGGATTGGCAACACCTGGGGGGTCATGAGTGGCGATCGATCATTACTGGCAGCTGTGACGTGCGAGCTGTCACAACACCAGCAATGATCAAAACAATAAACCAAAAAAGTAAATATAGAAACTAATAATGAACTAACCAAAAACAGGAACCAAATACAGCAAATGAGGTGTGCAGAAAAATAAACAAATAGAAAAAGACGAAACTAATCTGACAACTGGGCACGGCCCCCGCCCGTGCACTGGATCATGACATTTTTTCTTACACATCATCATCACCATAGCAGTCTGTCGTGGGTGACAATGACTGTTTCATTTAGGTCTGATCAGACTCCTCCACGCAGCTCTGTCCTTAGCCTTCCGCTGCTGTCATGAACCCCCCATGCGCTCTACTATTGTGCGCGGAGGAGAGAAGGAGAAATGAGGGATTTAAATGCGAAGGTTCCACACACACGTTTATTTGCACAAGTTCAGAGAAAACCATACAAGTGGCTGGGCAGCTCGGACAAACAAAGAGTCCAATAGTGATGCTAGGCTGTACAGGGAAAAGCGTAGCAGTTGTGCTGCACAGGGAAACGCTACCAGCGAAGCGGCACAACTGCACAGAGAAACGCTACAATTACTCACAGCCTAGCGATCCTGGTCCTCCAGTGAGACGGCGAGCGTACTCCAATAAGTCCTTCAAAGACGCGACAGTTACACGGAGGAAGATTTGGCCGTGTGAACTCGTACAATGATCCAGCGGTGTTTGTCCAGCAAAAGGCTGCTTTTATACAAACACCGGTGGCCTCACAAATCGACAGCACCTGCGCGAGGCTCGGGGAGGATAATTACCGGGATAGGGAACAGCTGGTGGAAAGGCGGAGGAGAGCGAGGGGGCGTGGTCGGACCGGCAGACTGTCAGCAGCGTGGGAGAAAGTAGATTGCTGATGCTGGCTAACAGCCGCTGGTCAGGCAGTGGCTATGGTTACAGAAATACCCAAAGTACACATACACAACAGAAGCAACCCTCACAGAGAGATCAGGACCGAGCCGGGGAAAGCCAAGCCGGCTCGGCCCATGACAGCTGCCAGGAACTCCTCCTGTCTATATCCAGCTTCTTCAAGTTTCTTTTAACAGTGTCTTTGATGAGACACCTTCGAGCCATAATGAACATCTCATGGAAAGACAAGACAACCAACACAGAAGTGCTGAAACGAGCTGGTCTACCATCAATGGAGGACATGCTAATAGAGATGAACCTGAGATGGCTCGGACATGTTGAGAGGATGGACCACCAGCGTCTCCCTTGGCAGTTACTCTACTCACAGTTATGTGAGGGCAAGTTTATGAGAAAAAATGTGAAAATTTATTACTTTTTTGCATAATTTTGCCTATGGCACAAGTGTTACTGAAACCTGCTCAATAAACCCACGTGAGGCCCAGTGAGTTTAAAACAGATAAACAGATTACTCGCACCACAGGTAAAGTCCATGTGGGCAAACACAGGTGGGGCCAACATGGAACCCACAGACAAACCCACATGAGACCCATAAGACAGCCCAGTTAAACCTTTGGTGGGGCCCACAAGGGCATGCTGGCTGGGTTACAGATTATTATTATTATTATTGTAGATTATTTCTTTTTCTCTCTGCGGTACCAAGTGGTCTGGGCTGTCACCCTTTGGTGTAGAATTGCTGATCTGAGGGTCTAAGCATAGCCAGCAGTGAGAGCTGCTGGATAAATCATGGTTCTTTCCTTACTGGCTCTTGGTGAGGACTTCAGGTACGCTGTTGGAGCTCCTAATCTAAAATAGGTAATGAGCGCCCTGCTGTTGCTGCTGTAGACATAGGAGTAGCAGCTGCATATCAAAGGGCGTGTCAGAAAAAAGTTGTGAATTTACTCGAAAAAAGTCACAAGTTTATGAGAATAAAAGTTATGAGAAAAAAGATGCAAATTTATGAAAAAAGTTGCACATTTATATAAAAAGTTGCAAATAAGAAAAAAAATGCAAATTTATCAGAAAAAAGTTGCAACTCTATGAGAAAAAAAATTGCAAATTTGCAGAAATGCCACAAGTTTATGAGAAAAAAATTGCAAATTTATGACAGTTACAAACTCACAAGAAAAAAAGTCACAAGTTTATGAGAATAAAGTCACAAATTTATGAGAAAAATCCCAAATTTTTCAGAAAACACTGAAAATTTTGTAGATTGTTTTGCATTTCTCTGTAGAATTGGTGGAATTCAGTTCTTTAACATGATACAGAAAGGATGATCATGTATCGGGAGGAATGATTCTCCTTTTTTTCCAGGTTTTTCCTTGATTTATGTCCATGAATGGCTGATAAGGGGATAGCACCCCCCCCCCCACATCAAATCACCTTCTGCTTTTAAGGAACAACAGATTGGTACTTTGAGCAGACATCAGTTACTCTTTTAAGTGGAAACATCCAGGTAGCCTACTAGTGACAGGAATGACGACAATAATTTGGTGACATTTGAATTTGTTCAGATGTACACGTTACATCCTCATGGTTTAAATCCATCTGTGACGAGTGTTAGCGTTGCCCATGTTGAGTATGCACCACTATCTAGGCCGACATCGCCGCCATAATTTGTTGCCCGCAGTAATTTCTTTTACACCTCCGTCTTTGTAGCTTATTTCCTTTTTTTTTTAATTTTTCGCCACCAGAGCACCAGGGGCCATGGTGTAGTCGCTATGAGATCATAATGCGCTCACTGAGGCGCTTAATGGTTTCTTTGGCGTGCATCCACGCCCTGTATTGATGCACTCGCTACTTTAGACATTTAAATTTGAACTCAAAGCACAACAGTGAGGCAAGAATAGAGGCTGGCTTTTTAGCTTTGATGTCATTCATATGCAAACATGCTATAAATCAAAGACTTCATATACTTAGCTGGCGTCTATATGGTTCTTCTGCGTTACATCTATTTCACAGTCATTGTTTTTTTTTAGTTATTGCACATCCGAATAATTTAGTTGCATTTCACTACAATAAGCTTTTCCTCAAATTTCAATATGCTATTAAACTATATACAAATTTGATAATAAATATGTCGGTATAATTATTTCCACTGAGAAGATAATTCTGCTTTATACTAGAAATTCTGATGCCATTCTGTTCAGCTTTTTGACATTTATGCCAGCCAGCATGTCCAGATGGGCCCCAGCGAAGGCTGTCTTATGGGTCCATGTGGGTTTGCCCATGGATTCCATGTTGGCCCATCTGTGTTTGCCCACATGGACTTTATCTCTTTCCCTATTTTCAACTTATTTTTCCATAAATCTGCTATTTTCTTATAAATCTTAGTTTTTCCCATAAATTTGTGAAATTTTTCTTGTAAATTTGGAACTTTCTCAAAAATTTTCAACCTTTTTTTATTGCAAACTTACAGCTTTTTCTCATAAATTTAGGACTTTTTTCTCATAAATTTTCAATTTATTTACTCATAAATTTGCTACTTTTTTGTTAATTTGCAACTTTTTTCAAATTTTTTTTCTCATAAATTTGTGACTTTTTTCTTGGAAATTTACCAAATTTTTCTTGTAAGTTTATAATTTTTTTCAAATAATTTTACAATTTTTTTCACTTGCAAATTCTCATTTTTTCTCATAAATTTCCAGCTTTTTTGAGTAGATTTGTGACTTTTCTTCTAGTAAATTTGTGACTTTTTTCTCAAAATTTGCTACTGTTTGTTTTTGTCCCTTTTTTTCTTACAAATTTATGAAGGAAAAAGTGAAAATTTATAACGTTTTTATGTAATTTTGCCTCTGGCACAAGTGTTACTGAAACTTGCTCAGCCATAAAAACATGCCGCAGCTAACGTCCATGTGGGCAAACACAGCTGGGGCCGACATGGAACCCGTGGACAAACCCACATGGGACCCAGAAGACAGTCCAGTTCAACCTATCATGGGGCCCACATGGACATGCTGACTGGGTATGCTTCAGTTTTTCTACTCTATAACTGTCATACATTTTATAAAATTTGCACATTAACTAAAATAACTATCAAAGTAAATGTAGAAGTTCTTCAGACTCTCTTCAAGCTCCAGCAGCTTTTAAGGCTGGAAATTTGAATACTTTGAGCAAAGAAAAAAATTCAAAATTTTAGCTTTTAAGCTAGCATTATGAAGCTTTTAAAATTTCATTTAGCATTTTAAAATAATTTTCAAAGCTATTTTGCTTTAAAACTAACATTGCGTAAGGGTAGTCAGTTGTAGCTGTTAAGCTAACATTTTTTCATCTTTACTCTTTTGCCATTTTTCAAGCTAGTTTTTCTCATCATTAATGCAGCACAGGAAAGCATCTTAACATTCTTATGTCTTACTGTGATGTGTATACCGGAACCTTCTCATCTAAACCACACAAACCAGAGATACTCTCCAAGGCTCTCTCATGGCCAACACAAACAGTCCACCGATGCCACATTCTACTTTCCCACTTGGTTCTCATCAAACTGTGCTGCTGCCATCACCACAGTCACGCTACCGGTCAAAGTTCAACTTTGTAACACTTTTGAAACATGTATGCTCCATAGAAAATATGCAATACAGTGGTGTGAAAAAGTGTCTACCCCCTTCCTGATTTCTCATTTTTTTGTATGTTTGTCACACTTAAATGTTTCAGATCATCAAACAAATTTAAATATTAGACAAAGATAACACAAGTAAACACAAAATGCAGTTTTTAAATTAAGGTGTTTATTATTAAGGGAAAAAATGCAAACCTACATGGCCCTGTGTGAAAAAGCGATTGCCCCCTAAACCTAATAACTGGTTGGGCCACCCTTAGCAGCAACAACTCCAATCAAGCATTTGCGATAACTGGCAATGAGTCTTTTACAGCACTGTGGAGGAAATTGGGCCCACTCATCATTGCAGAATTGTTGTAATTCAGCCACATTGGAGGGTTTTTGAGCATGAACCGCCTTTTTAAGGTCATGCCACAGCATCTCAATCGAATTCAGGTCAGGACTTTGACTAGGCCACTCCAAAGTCTTCATTTTGTTTTTCTTAAGCCATTCACAGGTGGACTTGCTGGTGTGTTTTGGATCATTGTCCTACTGCAGAACCCAAGTGCGCTTCAGCTTGAGGTTACAAACAAATGGCCGGACATTCTCCTTCAGGACTTTTTAGCAGACAGCAGAATTTATGGTTCCATTTACGACAGCAAGTCTTCCAGTTCTTGAAGCAGCAAAACAGCCCCACACCATCACACTACTACCACCATATTTTACTGTTGGTATGATGTTCCTTTTCTGAAATGCTGTGTTACCTTTACGCCAGATGTAATAGGATACACGCATTCCAAAAAGTTCAACTTTTGTCTCGTCAGTCCACAGAGTATTTTCCCAAAAGTCTTGGGGATCATCAAGATGTTTTCTGGCAAAACTGAGACGAGCCTTTATGTTCTTTTTTCTCAGCAGTGGTTTTCATCCTGGAACTCTGCCATGCAGGCCATTTTTGCCCAGTGTCTTTCTTATGGTGGAGTCATGAACACTGACCTTAACTGTGACAAGTGAGGCCTGCAGTTCTTTGGATGTTGTTGTGGGTTCTTTTGTGACGTCTTGGATGAGTCGCCGCTGCACTCTTGGGGTAATTTTGGTTGGCCGGCCACTCCTGGCAAGGTTCACCACCTGTTTTCATTATTTTTGGATAATGGCTCTCACTGTGGTTCACTGGAGTCCCAAAGCTTTAGAAATGGCTTTATAACCTTTTCCAGACTGACAGATCTCAATTACTTTCTTTCCCATTAGTTCCTGAATTTCTTTGGATCGCAGCATGATGTCTAGCTTTTGAGGATCTTTTGGTCTACTTCATTTTGTCAGGCAGGTCCTATTTAAGTAATTTCTTGATTGAGAACAGGTGTGGCAGTAATCAGGCCTGGGTGTGGCTAGAGAAATTGAACTCAGCTTTCCAGAGATGTGATAAACCACCTAATTTATGTTTTAACAGGAGGGGGAAATCACTTTTTCACACAGGGCCATGTAGGTTTGGATATTTTTTAGCCTTAATAATAAACACCTTCAGTGAAAAACTGCATTTTGTGTTTACTTGTGTTATCTTTGTCTAATATTTAAATTTGCTTGATGATCTAAAACATTTAAGTGCGACAAATATACAAAAAAAATGTGAAATGAGGAAGGGGGCAAACACTTTTTCACACCACTGTACATAGAAAAGAACTTTCAGACACGACTACAATCTAACAGCTATGCTAATGCTAGGAGCCCTGATATACTGGCCTCTCATAGTTGAGCTCTAAACAGATTGATCCCAGCCGCCTAACCAAGCTAATCAGTCCCTCCAGGATTTTGTGGGATATTTTTATGATTGTTGCGGTCCAAAAGGCCTGAATTCGCGGGAGCTTTTTATAACAAATTGCGATAAAAGTTGCGATGTTTTGAGAGGGTTTTTTTTTTCACAAATATTGTGGGATGAATTACAAATTTTAAAACAAATGTTTTTTTTTTCTAGTTTACTGCAGTGATATTCTATATAACAATACAAGAAAAGCACAGGATTGTCAAACATTTCCTATTACAGTGATCTGTAAACTAAGTAGAAACTTCTACTCCACAGAAAATCTCTTGTGCAACAGCAAATACAGACTTTAACCCAATATCCATTACAACAGCTAAATTGCACTGAATGCATGTTAAAGAGTATAGATTTGGAAATTATTTGCAGCACCTTCATTTGAAAACTCCCTACGGTCCCCAACCACACGGTACTGAGCAGAGAGAAAAAAGAAATAATATATTCTGTTACTCTCTATTGTCTATTGGAGTCTGTGTTTTTCTAAAAAAAAAAAATTAGAGACAACATTCTCTCTCTTTCCATGCCTAACTCCTACCTGTCCATCTGCTGCGCGTCTTCACACACACACACACACACACACACACACACACACACACACACACACACACACCTGTCTCATCAGACACATATCTTTCATTTACGTGTGTGTGTGGGGGGGGGGGGGAATTTGGGGCATTTGTCCATGTCCAGACCACAGATTCACAGGTTTAAAGCTCATTGACAAAATGTAGTAATAATTTTTACCTCTAAAGATGTATAAAATGTTCAAACACTGGCTGTAGTGTTAGATTTGTTTGTTTGTTTGTGGTTTTATGGAATCTCTCCTCACGTGCGCTCCTGCCACAGGGTGCTTTTGGGGCAGAATAGAATAGAATAGACTTTATTTGTCATTATAACAAGTACAACAAAATTAAAATGCAAACCAGTCAGTGAATTAAAAGTAAAAGAAGCTTAAAAAGATTATATGCATTACTAATTTTAAATATCACACACACTCAGTTTCACAGTTTCAAACCTCATGTTCTGCTAGAGTTCAGGGAGGTAATTGCGGTCGGAAAAAAACTGTTTTTGAATCTGTTTGTCCTTGTTTTGATTGCTCTAAACCGCCTTCCTGATGGTAATAGTTGGAAGAGAGCGTGACCAGGGTGAAAGGGGTCCTTCAAGAATTTTTGTGCCTTTTTAAGGCAGCAGGCGTGGTGCAGATCTTCAAGGCTGAGGAGAGGGCAACCAACAATTTTTTGGGCTGTGTTGATGACAGTCTGAAGAGCTTTCTTCTGAGCTACCGTGCAGCTGCTGAACCAAATACAAATGCAATAAGTTAAAATGCTCTCAATAGAGCAACGATAAAAGGACAACAGCAGTCTCTGACAGATGTTGTTTCCTCTCAACACCCTGAGGAAATGTAGTCTCTGCTGGGCTTTTTTCAGCAGCTCAGTTGTGTTCACCCCCCATGTCCTGTCCTCCTGAATGTGGACCCCCAGGAAGTGGAAAGCCTCGACCCTCTCCACACCCATACCACTAATAGTCAGAGGTTGAATGTCTGTTTTATTTCTTCTTAAGTCTATGATGACCTCCTTTGTTTTTGTGACATTTAAAAGAAGGTTGTTGTCCCCACACCACTCTGTCAACTGCTGCACCTCACCCCTAAAACCGGTCTCATCTCCCCCGGAGATGAGCCCCACCACTGTGGTGTCGTCGGCAAACTTGATGATGCTGTTGCTGTGGTGTATGGGGGTGCAGTCATAGGTGTAAAGGCTGTACAGTAGGGGGTTCAGCACACAGCCTTGTGGGGAGCCGGTACTGAGGCTGATGGTGGTGGACATGTGAGGTCCCACTTTAACCCTCTGGCTGCGATCTGAGAGGAAACTTTGGATCCAAGTACAAATGGAATATGGAAGTCCTAATTCCCTGAGTTTGGACACCAGTCTGCCGGGGAGGATGGTGTTAAAGGCAGATCTATAGTCCACAAATAGCATCCGCACATAGCTCTCCGGCTGCTCCAGGTGAAACAGGGCAGCGTGGAGGGCCGTGGCTACAGCATCCTCAGTGTATCTGTTCGTTCTATAAGCGAACTGGTGGGGGTCCAAACACTGTGGGAGAAGTGATATGATGGGGGCTTTGACTAGCTTCTCAAAACACTTCATCACCACTGGAGTCTGAGCCACTGGCCGGTAATCATTAAGACTGGTAACATTGTGTTTTTTGAGTATAGGAGTTATGGTGGAGGATTTTAAACAGTGTGGGACAGTGGACTGTAACAGGGGCCGGTTAAAAATCCTAGTAAAGCTTCCAGTCAGCTGGTACGCACAGTCCTTCAGCACACGCCCGGAGACACCGTCAGGTCCAGTGGCCTTCCTCGGATTGACCGCTCCCAGAACTCTCCTCACCTCATACTCCTTGACAATGAGGCTTGGGCTACTGGGAGCTGTGGGCTCCGTTGTTGTTTCTATCTCTGGAGGCTCCACCTCAAAACGAGCAAAGAAAATATCCAGGTCCTCTGCCAGCGAGGGGCTCCCTGCAGGCTGACGTCTTTCAACACAAACCCAGCACTTCGTGCACGCGGTCAGGACAGAGACGTGGCGAGATGTCCACTGGCGGGCTGGGGGAGACGGAGGAAGAGACAGTGTTGGAAACCTCACGGGTGAGTGGGGTTTTTTTTAAACCACACCCTGTTTTTTGGGGGGGGTTTTTTGGTGAAGTGTTCCATTAATACTCACTGTAAACACAGAAATGAACACGGTGCAGCGATGCATTTGATTGGTTAGACTGAGCGTTTTGGCACCACTCAGAGACAAATTTGATTGGTGAAATTGACGGAAGTTGCCGAGGATTGGCCAAAATTGCGTGAAAGTTGCGGTAATTGGACAAGTTGCAAGGTTGCACAATAGTTGCGCTGATTTCGCATGAATTGAAGCAATCGCAATATCCTGGAGGGACTGGCTAATGCAGTAGTGTTATGACTCACTTTCTGGGCCAAGGCCAGAATCACCTACTAATCCTGGGATCATGAATTATGAAGTCCATTTTGACCCTCAGTCAAGGTGGACAGACCCAAGTCATTTTTCACCCCACAGGCAAGGAAGACTAGCACCTAATAAGTCTTTTCCGCACTTACACAAGGTAGACTTAACACCTACAAATATCCCAGACCGAGTCTCAAACCCATGACACCATGGTCTGGAAACCTCTACTCTACCACCAAGCTAAAGAGGAATTCCTCACTTGCTCTCAGCTAGTAACGGAGGTGTACTCTAAGGCAGAGATTCCCAAAGTGAGGGGGGTCGCAATCCACCAGGGGGTCCCGAGACACTGGGGAGGGGAGTCGCGAGATGATTTTCAGAATCCTTAGGTGATTATTCAGGTGACATGTCACTTTAACTGCGCCACAGTAAATGTCACAAGTAGATTTCATCTGAATACCTCAAATCAACACACTATGGTGTCACAAAGGAGATGACACTCCACCCAGTACTTCGGGGTGTTGGGGATGCTAAGCAGGGGCACCAGAGCAGGTGGGTATGTAGTAAATACACCAGGGGGTATGTAGTAAATAAAGATGTGCCTTTCGCCCCCGCTGTGCCAGGCTCACACCTGAGGACGCAGGGGCGCGAATGTGTTAATCTGTCTGTGTTGATGTGTGTTCACACTTGGTAACTGGTATGTAAATGTGTTTAACCTGAGTGCCAGAGGTGGGGAGAAAATGTGTAAAGCAGATCGCTATGGCACTCAGAGTTAGTCTGTTCTGTGTTGGAGGAGAAATAAACTTCTGTGCGATCAGCTCGTGTCTCGTCTGCTTTCGTCCTCCACAACACTACACTTTAAGCCCAGGATATTATTTTAAAAAAATGAAACGTTGGTTAATACCAACCAAAGACAACGCAGCGAGGCCAACAGAGATGGCAGAAGAGGAGAGCGGAGACATGCCACCAGAAAGGCCGACGTCTGGTGCTGGGGGTGGAGGAGGAGGAGAGCACCATAAGCGTAAAGGGCTCCAGTAGTCCGACCAACTTTCCTCCAAGTGTCGCAAGAAACGAGAGGAATATATTCAGTATGGATTCACATACTGTACATCCTTATCAATGAAGTACAACATCCCCAATGTGTAGTGTGCACCGAGGTGCTTGCACATTAGAATTTAAAGCCCGTAAAAATGCTCAAACACTTGAAAACTAAGCACCCATCTCTTGCCACTAAACCCGCAAATTTTTTCCGCCAACAGGAAAGAGAATTGCAAGGCCAAAAGAAAGTCATGGCCAACCAAACAACATCCACAACCTAAAGCTCAAAAGGCGTGATATGCATCATATGCATATCATTTTTGCACAGGCAAAAAAGCCACACACAATCGGAGAAACCCTAATAAAACCTGCTGCTATCGCTATGGGTCAGACAATGCATGGGGATAAACAGGCGCTGGAGGTGGAAGCAGTGCTGCCGTCTGACGGGACCATATCCCGGCGCATCACGGACATGGTCCAGGACATAAGGTGTCAGCTGACTGACAGAGTGAAGAAAGGGAAATATGCTTTGCAGTTAGATGAATCCACAGATATATCAAAGTCAGCCCAGCTGCTTGTTTTCGTCAGATACAGTTTTGATGGAAAACTTAACGAGGACATGCTGTTTTGTACCCCGCTGGATGTAAAGTGCACAGGTGAGGACATTTTCACAAAACTTGACAACAAACTAAAAGAAGAGGGACTGTCTTGGGATGAGTGCATCGGTGTGTGTACAGATGGTGCTGCAGCAATGCTGGGGAAAAAGAAAGGATTAAAAGCAAGAGTCTTACAAGTGGCACCCCACGTAAATTTTACGCACTGAATTACTCACAGAGAAGCTCTTGCGAGTAAAACGCTCGACCCAGATCTTAAGCGTGTTCTTGAGACTGCCATAAAAATTGTCAACTACATAAAATCACATCCACTCAACACCAGGCTGTTCACTACTCGCTGCAGTGAACTGGGATCGGAGCATCAGGGCCTGCTGTTCCACACAGAGGTCAGGTGGCTTTCGTGAGGAAATGTCCTCAGTTGCCTGTATGAACTACGGGATGAGGTGTGCTTATTTCTGATGGAGAATGGGTCCCAGCTCACTGACCACCTAACTGACCCTGACTGGTTAACAAGGCTAGCGTATTTGTCCTGCATATTTGACAGACTGAATGGACTTAACATGTCATTGCAAGGTGAAAACACAAGCATCATGTCGCTGAATGATAAAATCTGCGCATTCAAAATGAAAGTGGATCGCTGGACTGCGAGAGTTGAGATGGGCAGGATTGATATGTTTCCTGAGCTGGAGGAGTTCATGGAGGAAAATAATCTGAGTGTTAACACTGTGAAGAAGTCAATCACTACTCACCTTCAAGCCCTCCTGGAACATTTTAACAAGTTTTTCCCCAAGGAAACAACTCCGGAAAAATATGACTGGATATGATCACCATTCACTGTAATGGCTGCAAGTCATCTGCCATCTGACATGGAGGACGCACTGATTGAGCTGTCAAGTGAAAGACAGCTTTTCATTCAAAAATGCTTGCTGAGTTCTGGATTTCAGTCGAGAGAGAATATCCACAGCTATCCAGGGCCGCGATGGATGTACTGATGCCGTTTGGCTCTACATACCTGTGCAAAAAGACTTTCTCGGCACTGACATATACTAAAAATAAATACAGATCGCATCTAAACGTGGAGGATGATCTCTGAGTGGACATCTCCAAAATTAAACCCAGAATTGACTTGTTGTGCTCCACACATATTACCCATCCATCTCATTAGGTGAGATTAACGCTGAAACATAGTTTGCCAAAATATACATTTGCACTGTAGCAATGTTCACATGTTTACGCAATGCTACAGTTTATGGCTATTACTTTGACTGACTGTTCTGCTAACATGGAAATGACAGCATTGTGTCAAAATTAAGTTTGCACGACAGCAACAATGTTCACTCCTAAATTACATGGAAATTACTTTAATGTATTCTGCTTTAATCATTTGGTAAACTGTTATATGTAAAATCATATCATGGTTGTCAGGCTGTTCCGTTCTTTTGTGCTGTTATGCCCGTGTTTGTTTACGCTTATTAGTGCGTGAGTCCTGTGTGTACGTTTTTTTAAGTTTCAGTCACCTCCGGAGATAGAGGTGGTCACCAGTCTCTGTCAGCATTATTTTGGGGGTCGTGGGTTGAAAAGTTTGGGAACCCTTGCTCTCAGGTGTCAGGGACTGCACCACTGACTAATTCCCTATGGAGGGGTGCATAACAGTCGCATGATCTACCTGGTTTCCTGTGAAGGAATACAAACCTCAATTCCAGTGAAATTGAATACAATGATATCCAAATCCTTTCCAACCTATATTCAATTGAATCCACTACAAAGACATGATATTTAATGCTCAAGCTGATAAACTTTATGGGTTTTTTTGCAAATATTCACTTATTTTGAATTTGATGTCTGCAACATGTTCCAAAAAAGCTGGGACAGGGTCATGTTTACCACGGTGTTACATCACCTTTCCTTTTAACAACACTCAATAAGCATTTAGGAACTGAGGACACTAATTGATGAATATCTCAAACAGGTTCAATTTTGTCTTCTTACTGATAAAACTGATATTGTTCTTCTATTAAGACAAAGCAAAGAGATGTTTCATACCTTTGACATGTTTTGACTGTCATCTGCAGTCTTCTTCAGAAAGCGTCGTTTGACATCTGTGACGTGTCACATCCCCTGGTTTTTCTTTTCCATAGGCGTGCCCAGCCTGACAGATCTGCCAGGTCGGTCACGCCCCCTGCCGTGCGATGGTCTCTAAAGGATAGAGTCTCAGGTGTGCGAGAACATGAAGGCTCCATCATTTCAGTTCATGGTGTTGTGGGCTTGCTTCCTGATTTCCATTGCTTCTGTGATCCAGCATTTGTGTTTGTGACTGACCTGGCAGATCTGTCAAATCTGTCAGGTCGGTCATGTTAAAACAGCTGATAAAACAGCTGATGTGATACGTCACGGATGTCAGACAACACTTTCTGAAAAAGACTGCAGATGACAGTCGAAATATGTCAAAGGTATGAGATATCTGTTTGCTTTGTCTTAATAGAAGAACAATATCAGTTTTATCAGTAAGAAGACAAAATTAACCTGTCTGAGATATTACACAGAAGATTTGGAAAAGACTGTGTCAAAACTTTCCGCCGCTTGGAGAGACTTGAAACAACATGAGCACGCCAAAAAATCCACCTCAAATTCATTGAGGTGGATTGAAAAGGAATTCACCATCACAAAAAAGCGACAGATAAAGAAACTGAAAAAACTAACTGAAGGAAAAAAAACAAGAAAGAACAAACACTGACGGAAATCAACGAAAAAAGGTTCTGTAACCTATCAAAACGCACACTCACAGTAACTGAAAAAAAACCTCTCCCGGGGTTTGAATATTGCGATCACACCAAGAAAACTCATATAGGAACAATACATATTATCAATGGAACTGATATGTCATACAGTACAAGACCAAGGAAAGAAAGCAGAGATACAAAACGTGGTGGCAGGAGTGTTAAAATCAGCCAAATTACCAGAAAAAAACATGACCAGAAACAAAGAAAAAACCATAGATGCACTCAAAAAAGATGACACAATCATCATATTACCGGCAGATAAAAGCAGGACAGCAGTCATCATGGACAAAGAAACATGTGAAACACAGATGGAAAACATGTTGGCAGATAAAGATACATATGAAATCCTCAGAAAAGATCCCACAGAAGAAAAGAAGAGAACTCTAAAGGCCCTACTCAGACCCCTGCTGGAAACCAATAAAATAACTCAAGAGTGCATAAGACCATTTGACACCCACGGCAAGTACCATCCCCCGGATTTATAGCACACCAAAAATACACAAGAAAGACACTTCACTACGCCCCGTAGTAGACAGTATTGGTTCAGTCACCTATAATCTATCAGAAGCACTAGTAGAAATCATCAAACCCATCCTTGGACTAACAGAACATCACTGTAAAAATTCAAAAGAGCTGGCACATGAACTCAACAACCTGAAAGTGGAAAGCGACGAGATATTTATTTCTCATGATTTGGTCTCACTATTCACAAAACCCCCCATTGATGTCACGCTACACATTGTACAGGAACGCCTCAAGAAGGATAAAACACAAAAAAACACACAAATCTTACAGTTAATGGCATATCACAACGCTTAGAGTTTGTTGCCAAATCCACCTACTTCCAATTCAAAAACAAAATATACAGACAAAAAGAAGGATTCGCAATGGGAGACCCACTTTCTGCAATCATGAGTAGCTTTTTCATGGAAGACCTGGAAATCAGAGCCATCAGTACAACCCCCACATCATGCAGGCCCACGCTCTGGAGAAGATACAGTTGTGCTCATAAGTTTACATATCCTGGCGGAATTTGTGATTTTTTTGTCTATTTTTCAGAGAATATGAATAATAATATATAAACTTTTCTTTCACTCATAGTTAGCGATTGGGTGAAGTGATTTATTATTAAACAATTGTGTTTGCTCTTTTAAATCCTAATGACAACAGAAACTACCCAAATGACCCTGATCAAAAGTTTACATACCCTGGAAGTTTTGGCCTTATAACCTACACACACATGTTCACACACACGGGGTTAAATGGCTACTAAAGGTAACCATCGTCACATAGGATACAGGAAACCAACACACACGGACCAATACCTACTCTGGACACCTGAACATCCCACAGCACACAAACTGTGATATCCTACCGTGTAGCAATGATCACACTTGAGTTATTTCTTTGGCTAACTCTGCCATTTATTCTGTAACACACACAACAAGACTGAACATGGATTCTGCGCGGGGTTTTCACACTCTTGTTCTAATGTGTCCCCTTAATAGTAGTGCTGAACAATACAGGTAGTTCCCCCTAGAGGCATGTGCCAGTAATGTTTTAAATTAGACTTGCAGTCTACCACATCCCTCCCCTCTAGATTAAACTACTTTTAATTACACTAGCCAATTATGCTAGACATCCTGGAACTCCCATTTAACCCTAAACAATCACAGTTACTTTTAACTTCTTAAACACATGTGCCATACACATAATTTCTTTCTCTCTTTTTTTTTTTACATGTATAACACACATAACAGTCTAACTGGGGATTTGGTTTGACTACCGCATCCCAGTGAGGTTCCAGGACGCATTCTTGTCCTGTGGCTGGGGAACTCACTACTGACTAAGTATAGTCCTTCAAGTAGTCTGGAGCTTTCCTAGCTCGCTGAGATCTTCTCACGGCGGGTGAGCCAACTGCAGGTGAAGACTCAGACTGCTCCACTGTTTCGGCTGCTGCAGTGCTGCCCGTAGAATCTGCAGAGACGGTTACCTCAGGTTTCACCTGAAGTGGTGGTTCGTTGATGCTCTCCTCAGAATGGTTGTTAGACAACACCTCTGGTGCCATCGGCAGGGGAATGGAGCTCCTACCATGAACTTGGTCGATGTGTCGCCTCACCACTTGTCCATGGCCTAATGTCACCTTGAATGACACAGGGCCTGTCTTTTCTGTTATTTCTCCTGGTACCCAGGCTGGTCCTGAGCCAAAATTGCGGGTGTAGACCACGTCTCCTTCTCTCAGTATTCTCTCTCTAGCATGCATGTCATGATAACCTTTTTGTTTCTCTTGTTTGTCATGCACTTTGTTTCTGAAGTCTGGATGTATTAAGTCAAATGTTGACCTCAACTTTCTTCCCATCCATGGACCTGCGTAGTCAATGTGAATTCTTCTCCATGGTTTATCTGGAACTTCCCAGGGATGTAGTGGGGCTGCTGGAGGACTGTTCCGGTTCTCCTGGCATGCCGCACATGACTTCACAAGCGCCTCCACCTCTGCATCCATGTTGGGCCACCACATGTAACTCCTCGCCAACGCTTTCATGCGAGTGATGCCAGGGTGTGCTTGGTGTAGTTGTTGCAGTAAGGCATTCCTACCAGGTGGTGGAACAACCACGCGTCCTCCCCACAGGATACAACCTTCCTGGGTGCTGAGCTCATCCTGTCGTCGGGCATAGGGAATGAACTCAGGACTGTTCATCTTCGGCCATCCTCGCAAGATGTATTCTCGCACTCTTGCTAGAACAGGGTCTTTGTCTGTCCACTTCTTTATTTGTTGTGCGTTCACCAGGGGCACGCCGATATCTTCAAACAATAGCACTCTCTCCTCCTCCTCAGGCGTGCTGTCTCTTCCTCCATCCAAGGGTAGCCTACTCATCGCGTCAGCATTCGTATGGTCCCGTCCGGCTTTGTAAACGATGGTGTACTCATACGCTGCTAATGTAACGGCCCATCTCTGAATTCTCTGAGATGTCATCTGGGGTATGGCTCTCATTTCACTGAACAGTGAAATTAGTGGCTTGTGGTCAGTCACTATAGCGAACTGTCTCCCGTACAGGTATTTGTGGAATTTTTTTACACCAAATACTACTGCAAGGCCCTCCTTGTCTAGCTGGGAGTAGTTTTTCTCAGCTGCACTAAGAGTTCTTGAGACGAACCCTATGGGTCTCTCTGAGCCATCCTCCATACGATGAGAGAGTACAGCACCCACACCGTAGGGTGATGCGTCACACGCCAGGATGAGTGGTTTGTTTGAATCATAGTGCACTAACACACTACAGGACTGAAGTAGCGCTTTGGACTCTTCAAACGCCTTCTGCTGCTTGACCCCCCATGACCATTTTTCTTCCTTCTTAAGTAAGGTATGTAGTGGTGCCAGCAGCGTGGAGAGCTTTGGGAGGAACCTATGGTAATAGTTCAACAAGCCCAGGTAGGCTTTTAACTCAGTAACATTTTGTGGCTCAGGCGCCTCCGCAATGGCTTCCACTTTGTCTGTTAGAGGGTGTAGACCACTGGCGTTGATCTTGTGGCCTAGGAACACCACCTCTTTTCCCATGAACTCACACTTGCTTCTTTTCAACCTCAGACCGCTTTTCTCCAACCGTTGAAGCACTTCCTCCAGCGTTTTCAGATGTTCTTGTTCATTTGGTCCTGTACAAAGGATGTCATCCAAATAAATGGCAACATTAGGAATTCCACCTAGGATGCCCTCCATAGTTCTCTGGAATATAGCAGGACTGGAAGCTACTCCAAATGGTAAGCGTGTGTAGGTATATAAGCCTTTGTGTGTATTGATGGTTACATACTGTCTTGATTCTTCTTCCAGGACTACTTGTTGGTAGGCGTGACTCATGTCTAATTTCGTGAAGTGTCGGCCGCCGTTCAGCTGTGCGAAGAGGTCCTCCACTTTAGGAATTGGATACTGATCCACCCGTGATGCTCGATTGACAGTGAGTTTGTAATCTCCACATATTCTAATGGAGCCATCCGGCTTTCTCACTGGGACTATGGGCGCCGCCCATTCTGCAACCTGCACTGGCTCAATGATCTTGTCATCCAGCAGCCTCTGTAGCTCGCTTTCGACCAGTGGCTTGACTGCATAGGGTACCGGTCGGGGTTTGCAGAATCGTGGTTGGGCCTCCTTGTCCACATTAATCTTTGCAGTGACACCTTTTAGCTGTCCTACGCCTTCTTTGAACACCTCAGCGTGTCTTTCGAGGATCTCCTCCAGCTGCAATTTGGGCTGAGATTCCACTTTATTCACCAACTGATCAATCATGGCCAGTTCTTGTAGCCAACTTCGCCCTAGTAGATTTGGTCCTTCGCTCCCAACTACTACTACAGGTAAGTCCTTTTCTTTGTTTTCGTGCTGCACCTTCACTTGTGCCATGCCTAGCACGTCTAGCTTCTCTCCTGTGTATGTTTTTAATTTTAATGAACAGGGATTTAATTCTGCTGTGTCTGTTTTCTTCCACAGTTGTGTATATTGCTGTTTACTTAATATGGTTACTCCACAGCCTGTATCAACTTCAAATGTTACTTTCATCCCATTAAC
Organism: Pholidichthys leucotaenia; assembly: GCA_020510985.1. Lineage (NCBI taxonomy): Eukaryota > Metazoa > Chordata > Actinopteri > Cichliformes > Pholidichthyidae > Pholidichthys > Pholidichthys leucotaenia. The sequence goes on along the minus strand of CM035842.1, from coordinate 409,700,950 downwards.
ATTCATGGTACGCGTGATGGGCGCTACCTTGGTCAGCTCCTCTGACGTGTTGTAAATTGTGTGAAAACCCATGTCTTCTGTATCACTTTCTCCCTCCCCTCTCAGTTGATTCGCTCGCTGTTCCTTTCCTGGGCCCTTTTTTTTATTCTTTTGCCCATTAACTGTTGCTTTCAGCACCTGTGCGCTGTCCACCTTTATTCTACATGCTTTCTTAATGTGCCCTCGCTTGCCACAATTATGACACAGCTCAGTGGCAAATTTGCACTCGGCGGCATTGTGCTGGCCTTTGCAGCGATAACAACTGGGGAATTTGCGATGATTTTTATCAGTTGACACTTTGTGGACACCTACTTGGGTCTTAGGCACACGAACATGCGTTGCTGTGTCCTCTGTTAGCTTCCCTTGCATCTCTCTCACATCTTTAGCTGCTGTTTCCATTGCTTGGCATAATTCCAAAGCCTTCGCAAAAGTGAGTTTTGTTTCAGATAAAAGTCGCCGTTGCATTCGGTCATCATTCACTCCACACACAAGTCTGTCTCTTAACATTTCTTCCAATGAGTCTTTGTAATCACAGTGCAGTGTTAATTTCTTCAGTTCTGCCACATACTCTGCTATGGACTCAGTGTTCCTCCTTATGCGTGAATTAAATTTGAATCGTTGCACGATTTCACTCGGTTTGGGGCTGAAGTGCTTCTGAAGCTCAGCAGTAAGCTGGTCGTACGTTTTATCTTTCGGTAATGCAGGGCTTATTAAATTTCTCAACAAGCTGTAAGTAGTTGCACCAACTCCACTCAACAGTACAGCCTTCCTTTTGTCTGGCTCCTCAATGTCATTAGCTTGGAAGAAAAAGTCCAACATTTCACCATATTCTTCCCATGACTGAGTCGAGTTATCAAAAGGGGTTACCGTTCCGATTACAGCCGCCATTGCTCGTCGTGGTGGGGAAACCTCGTTTTTCCTCCTCTGAACTTGCACTCGAACTACTGGAGTCACTTGAGTTCGCCACACTTGCAATGTTCTCTGTTTCTCGCCGCTGATTTTTTTCTTTTAATCCTCGTCGCCAATTGTGTGATATCCTACCGTGTAGCAATGATCACACTTGAGTTATTTCTTTGGCTAACTCTGCCATTTATTCTGTAACACACACAACAAGACTGAACATGGATTCTGCGCGGGGTTTTCACACTCTTGTTCTAATGTGTCCCCTTAATAGTAGTGCTGAACAATACAGGTAGTTCCCCCTAGAGGCATGTGCCAGTAATGTTTTAAATTAGACTTGCAGTCTACCACACAAACTGTCAGTTGTGAGGACATTATATGAACGGACCACCATCATCACGGACGAAGAGGACAGACAGAAGGAAAAACGGCACATACGACATGCACTCATGGACTGTCAATACCCAGCATGGACAATAAACAAAGGAAAACGTCAAATCCAAAACAGAGACCAAGAACAAAAACAAAAAGGAAAAAACAGACACCAAAAGCAGAAAACAGAAAAAACATATTGACCCTACCATACATCTGGGTGATAACTGAACCCATACAAAGAATCATGAAAAAACATGGAATAAACAGCAACAAAACCCCACATAAAACTGTAGCAGCTTTTGGTTCACTCCAAGGACAAAATACAACCAAACAAAAAATGCTACGTAATATATGAAATACCATGCAAATCATGTGGAAAAACATACATAGGAGAAACAGGGAGGATGTTTGCTACACAGAAAAGGGAACACCAAAAAGAATGTGAAAAAGAAACAGCAGGGCAACTCACAAGAACGCAAAAAGAAAAGGCAGAACAGGAAAACCTCAAACCAGCAATATCAGACCACTGCAAGAAAAAACAAGATAAACAACCACATCATGGGCTGGAGCAACGCAAAAAATAATTGGATCAGAGGACAACAAACACAAATGCTGGATCAAAGAAGCAACTGAAATCAGGAAGCGAGCCCACAACACCATGAACTGAGATGATGGAGCCTTCATGCTCTTGCACAGCTGGGACTCTCTCCTCCACAGACTATTGCACAGCAAGGGGCGTGACCAACCTGGCAGATCTGTCAAATCTGTAAGGTCGGTCACACCTACGGAAAGGATAAAATAGCTGATGTGACACAGATGTGACACGGACGTCTGACGTCACGCACATCAGACGACACTTTCTGAAGAAGACTGCAGATGACAGTCGAAACACGTTAAAGGTATGAGACATCTCTTTGCTTTGTCTTAATAGAAGAACAAGATCAGTTTTCCTAACTGTTGAAGCTTTATAGGTGGAATTCTTTCTCATTCTTGCTTGATGTATGACTTCAGTTGCTCAACAGTCCGAGGTCTCCGTTGTCATATTTTGCGCTTCCTAATGCTCCACACATTTTCAATGGGAGACAGGTCTGGACTGCAGGCAGGCCAGTTTAGTATCTGCACTCATTTACTATGAAGCCACACTGTTCTAACACAGGCAGAATATGGCTTGGCATTGTTTTGCTAAAATAAACAGAAAAAGACATTGCTTGGATAGCAGTTCAGTTGTACCGTTCAGCATTAATGATGCTTTCACAGATGTGCAAGTTACCCATGTCATGGGCACTAACACACCCCATACATCACAGATGCTGAGTTTTTGTCATGAACAGGGCTGTTGTTTCCTGCCCCGTTTCATGACCTGTGGCTTTAGCCTCTGACTGTAATCATTTCCAGCTGGCAGATTATTGGGACCTCTGCCAGTCTACAGCCGCGGCCCTCCTCTCACCTCTCTCTGCCAGGCACCTATCAGCTGTCTGATAAAGTCTGAAACCTGGGCTGTCTTATGGCTCCCATGTGGGTTTGTCTATGGATTCCATGGCCTCATCTGTGTTTGCCCACATGGACTTTACCTGTTTATCTATTTCCAATTTATTTTCTCATAAATGTGATTTTTTTTCTTGTAAATTTGCAACTTTTTTATCATAAATTTGTTTGCTTTTCTTGTAAAATTATGACTTTTTTCTTCCAAATTTGCAAACTTTTTCTCATAAATTTGCTATTTATTTGTAAATTTGTGACTTTTTTCTTATAAATTTTCTCATTTTTTTCTAATAAATTTGTGACTTTTTTGCATAATTCTGCCTATGGCACAAGCGTTACTGAAACCTGCTCAGCCATCCTAAACCCATGTGGGGCCCAGATGGTTTAAAGTGGGTAAACAGATCACCTGCTTACCTGTACTACAGGTAAAGTCCATGTGGGCAAACGCAGATGGGGCCAACATGGAACCTGTGGACAAACCCACATGAGACCCATAAGACAGCCAAGCTTAACCCTATGGTGGGGCCCACATGGACATGCTGGCTTGGTAGAAGACTAACAGAGGGTTAATAACGACACTCAAAAAAAAATCAAGAAACAGAAAAGGATGTGATGTGAAGGGGCGGGGGGGGGGGCGCAGTGAGGAGGAGGAGGAGGAGGAGGAGGAGGTGAGATTGGAGGATCTGGACAGAACGAGATAACGCCGCTCTTTCTGAATTGTCATGTGAGTGCCGTGTTACAGTGAGCATCTGGCCGATAAAGATAGCGGGGCACACATCGGTAATCTGCTCTGTACACACACACACACACACACACACACACCTGAAAAACACACACCTTATCAACAATCGCGTTCAGCTGAGGTGTTCATCAAAACCTGCACAGTCAGTCTGCTTCCACCAACAACCCGACAAGGCAGTGCTCTGTGTCTGTATATGTCTGGTGGCACATACTGCACTGTATATGTCTAGAATGTTCCCGGTCTGCTGTTATTACACTCCAACACAGTAGGTGGTGGTAATGCACCTTAATGGAGAAGACGAGATGGGAAGGATGCCAACCCACAGAAGAAGACCAAGGAAGACTTTACAGCATATGGAGTGTGATGATCATGGTGATGGCTGAAAGGATGGAGGCGGGCAGAGAAGAACTCGTGGCGAAAACAGAGAGGCGTTAGAATGGTATATTGAAGTGTTTGTTTGGACATTGCAAGTCAAATCGTTGATGCAATATTAACACCTTTCAATTCCACCCAATTTCTCTCAATTTAGCACAAGCAAAGAAAATCAAATTCTTTCTTCACTGAGTGGCAGTAGAACATTTGAAACTTCCCACTGGCAGAACACCAGAATTTTAAAAGGGTAAATCTGCAGCTTTTTTCTTATAAAGTTGCAACTTTTTTTCTTGTAAATTTGCAACTTTTTTCTTGCAAATTTGCAACTTTTTTCTTGCAAGTTTGCAACTTTTTTAAAAAAAAATTTTGAGTTTTTATTCATAAATTTAAAAAATTTTTCTTGTCAATTTGCAACATTTTTCTGTAAACTTTCACCTTTTTAACAAATTTCCAACTTTTCCTCAGCTGCTGTTTATAAACTGGCGAAATAAGAGTTTTTATTTGGTTTTTCCTTAATACGTCGAAGGTAAATAATGCTGGCCGGTGAAACTGTCCTTTTTGCATAAATTTAAAAGAAAAACGGTATACTGGAATATCCTGAAAAACATTGTTATCGTGAAAATTCCCAGAGACATTGTGACATCATTTTTAGGCCGTACTGCCCACCCCTAGCTGTGACTTTAATCTGTGTCAGGCAGCTAGTGTGAAGACTAACGGACAGCGGGGAGGATGACAGACGCATGACAAATTATATGATATATTTAGATTTACACTATAAATTTTGACGTTTTTCTCATAAATTTGCTATTTTTTTCTTGTAAATTTGCAACTTTGTTCCATAAATTTTCAACTTTTTTCTAAAGAATTTGAAACTTTTTTCACCATAAATTTTTAAACTTTCAACTTTTTTCTCATAAATTTGTAATTTCCCCCAAAATTTATGACTTTTCTTCTGTAAATTTTCAACTTTGTCTCATAAGTTTACAACTTTTTTTCTTAAAGTTTTGTATCTTTTTTCTCATTAGTTTGCAAAATTTTTCTTGTAAATTTCCAATTTTTTTCATAAATTTTCAACTTTTAGCATAAATTCCCAATTTTTCCTCATAAATTTGCAACTTTTGTTAAAATATTGTGACTTTTTCTCATAAATTTGCAACTTTTTTCTTAAAATTTTGTAACTTTTTCATAAATTTGCAAAAAAAAAAAAATTCTTGTAAATTTGCAACTTTTTTCTTGTAAATTTCTAGCTTTTGTCTCATAATTTTTTTTTTTACTTTTTTCTCATGTTTGTAACTTTTTTCCAAAAAAATTTTTCTCATAAATTTGTAAAAAATTTTCTTGCAAATTTCAAACTTTTTTTCATAAATTTCCAACTTTTTTAAACATAAATTTCCAACTTTTTTCACATAAATTTCCAACTTTTTTCTTAAAATTTTTGACTTTTTTCTCATAAATTTGCAACTTTTTTCTTAAAATTTTGTGACTTTTTCTCAAAAAATTTGCAAAAAAAATTTCTTGTAAATTTGCAACTTTTTTCCTGTAAATTTCTAGCTTTTGTCTCATAAATTTGCAACTTTTTTCCCCGAAATTTGTGACTTTTCTTCTATAAATTTTCAACTTTTTCTCATAAATTTGAAACCCCCCAAAAAATGTATGACTTTTCTTCTGTAAATTTTCAACTTTGTCTCATAAGTTTGCAGCTTTTTTCTTACATTTTTTTCTCATTAATTTGCAACATTTTTCTTGTAAATTTCCAACCTTTTTCCATAATTTTTTAACTTTTTAAACATAAATTTCCAACTTTTTCCTCATAAATTTCCAACTTTTTCTCATAAATTTGCAACTTTTTTCTTAAATTTTTGACTTTTTTTCTCATAAATTTGCAACTTTTTTCTTAAAATTTTGTAACTTTTTGTCATAAATTTTCAACTTTTAGCATAAATTCCCAATTTTTCCTCATAAATTTGCAACTTTTGTTAAAATATTGTGACTTTTTCTCATAAATTTGCAACTTTTTTCTTAAAATTTTGTAACTTTTTCATAAATTTGCAAAAAAAAAAAAATTCTTGTAAATTTGCAACTTTTTTCTTGTAAATTTCTAGCTTTTGTCTCATAATTTTTTTTTTACTTTTTTCTCATGTTTGTAACTTTTTTCCAAAAAAATTTTTCTCATAAATTTGTAAAAAATTTTCTTGCAAATTTCAAACTTTTTTTCATAAATTTCCAACTTTTTTAAACATAAATTTCCAACTTTTTTCACATAAATTTCCAACTTTTTTCTTAAAATTTTTGACTTTTTTCTCATAAATTTGCAACTTTTTTCTTAAAATTTTGTGACTTTTTCTCAAAAAATTTGCAAAAAAAATTTCTTGTAAATTTGCAACTTTTTTCCTGTAAATTTCTAGCTTTTGTCTCATAAATTTGCAACTTTTTTCCCCGAAATTTGTGACTTTTCTTCTATAAATTTTCAACTTTTTCTCATAAATTTGAAACCCCCCAAAAAATGTATGACTTTTCTTCTGTAAATTTTCAACTTTGTCTCATAAGTTTGCAGCTTTTTTCTTACATTTTTTTCTCATTAATTTGCAACATTTTTCTTGTAAATTTCCAACCTTTTTCCATAATTTTTTAACTTTTTAAACATAAATTTCCAACTTTTTCCTCATAAATTTCCAACTTTTTCTCATAAATTTGCAACTTTTTTCTTAAATTTTTGACTTTTTTTCTCATAAATTTGCAACTTTTTTCTTAAAATTTTGTAACTTTTTGTCATAAATTTGCAAAAAAAAAAATTTCTTGTAAATTTGCAACTTTTTTCCTGTAAATTTCTAGCTTTTGTCTCATAATTTTTTTTTTACTTTTTTCTCATGCTTGTAACTTTTTTCCGAAAAATTTTTTCTCATAAATTTGTAAAAATTTTTCTTGCAAATTTCAAACTTTTTTTCATAAATTTCCAACTTTTTTAAACATAAATTTCCAACTTTTTCACATAAATTTGCAACTTTTTTCTTAAAATTTTTGACTTTTTTCTCATAAATTTGCAACTTTTTTCTTAAAATTTTGTGACTTTTTCTCAAAAAATTTGCAAAATAATTTTCTTGTAAATTTGCAACTTTTTTCCTGTAAATTTCTAGCTTTTGTCTCATAAATTTGCAACTTTTTTCCCCGAAATTTGTGACTTTTCTTCTATAAATTTTCAACTTTTTCTCATAAATTTGAAACCCCCCCCAAAAATTTATGACTCTTCTGTAAATTTTCAACTTTGTCTCATAAGTTTGCAGCTTTTTTCTTACATTTTTTTCTCATTAATTTGCAACATTTTTCTTGTAAATTTCCAACCTTTTTCCATAATTTTTTAACTTTTTAAACATAAATTTCCAACTTTTTCCTCATAAATTTCCAACTTTTTCTCATAAATTTGCAACTTTTTTCTTAAATTTTTGACTTTTTTCTCATAAATTTGCAACTTTTTTCTTAAAATTTTGTAACTTTTTCTCATAAATTTGCAAAAAAAAAAAATTTCTTGTAAATTTGCAACTTTTTTCCTGTAAATTTCTAGCTTTTGTCTCATAATTTTTTTTTACTTTTTTCTCATGTTTGTAACTTTTTCCGAAAATTTTTTTCTCATAAATTTGTAAAAATTTTTCTTGCAAATTTTCAACTTTTTTTTATAAATTTCCAACTTTTTTAAACATAAATTTCCAACTTTTTTCACATAAATTTGCAAAAACATTTTCTTGTAAATTTGCAACTTTTTTCCTGTAAATTTCTAGCTTTTGTCTCATAAATTTGCAACTTTTTTCCCCCAAATTTGTGACTTTTCTTCTATAAATTTTCAACTTTATCTCATAAATTTGCAACTTTTTTCTGAAAATTGTGACTTTTTCTCATAAATTTGCTAATTTTTTCTTATAAATTTGCAACTTTTTTCCATAAATTTTCACCTTTTTTTAAACATAAATTTCCAACTTTTTTCCTCATAAATTCAGCAATAACTCTCATATTAGCTAATGCTAGCTAGCTAATGTAGCGAGCCCCATGTGTGGACTGGACAGGTGGACTGCTTTGTTTAAAGAGAAACAGGAAACCACTGCTGTTACTTTAATCTGTGAAGGGTGGTGAGCGGCTAATGTAAAGACTAATGGACAGCGGGAAGGACGACAGAAGCACCACAGATTAGATCCTAATGGAGTGTCATGTGGTTCCTGGTAGTGAGAGGCAACAGTAATGAAATCAGACCAGGATCAATGGACTCCTTGAAAACACCCCCCACCCACCCACATGTGCTTGTGTGTGTTAGCACTGATTACAGATTAGCGGGCTCATTCGCCACATTAGTCTGCATGCCTTAATCAACCTCAGCGTCCTGAGCAACCCTCAGGGACACATCTCTGTTTCTGCACTTGTGTGAATACATACAGGAGCCATCTTCGGAGCCAGCGCTGTAGCGTCAGGCCCATGCCATCGTGACATGAAGATAATGTCTGGAGAGCACCGGCCCCTGTCACCGGTCCCTGACTGCAGGCTCTGACACTAGATGAAGCTGCTGATACGGTCCACAGAGGTCTCACTGAGGACTGAATAATCTGAGGACAATGAAGTGAGGCCGTGTAGCAGCGACAGTGGCCTGGCGCTCTCATACACACAGAGAAAAAAAATGCTAATCCAGGAGACACAACGATGGAAAGAGAGAGGCTCGTCTGCTCCAGCAAAGTTTAAAATAATTATTTGATTAAAACAAAAGAGTCTAAGCAGAGCTTGAGCTCCGGAGAAGTGTGGAAATACAATAGAATGCAATTAAAGAACAGAATCGGAACAATGCAGAGAAAGGAAACGTATGGAATGACACAGCAGTTCTGATTTTTTCTTACACAACATTAGGATGAGACTTCGACAGATATTAAACAAACACGCCAACATTCTGACGTCTGATTAAGGCAGTTTATCATAGAAGCACTGGGAAACAGAAAAGGCAATCGCTCAACATTTACATCACTGCACCCTATATACTGAGCTGACTTTACCTGAACCAGACGTTCAGGTTTGCAGACACCTGAGATGTTATTCAGTTGTTGCAAATCAACTGTGTGATTATTTGCTAAGTAATAATTTATTTGAAGAGTTTCAATCCGGTTTTAGAGCTCATCATAGTACTGAAACTGTTCTAGTGAAAGTCACTAATGATTTACTGATAGCATCTGATAATGGACTTGTCTCCTTACTTGTGCTTTTAGATGTCAGTGCAGCTTTTGACACTATTGACCATAACATTCTATTTCATAGACTGGAGCATCCTGCAGGGCTTAAAAGATCACCTTTGCAGTGGTTTAAATCATATTTGTCAAACAGACATCAATTTGTTCATGTCCATGATGAGCCATCTTAACTCACAGAACTCAAAGAGTCCCACAGGGCTCTGTGTTAGGACCAATACTCTCCACTATATATATGCTCCCCTTGGGTGACATTATCAGAAAACATGCCATAAATTTCCACTGTTATGCGGATGTGACAGAGATCATCCTGCGCAGTTCGCCCCACACGGGACACGAACCCGCGACCTCTCAGTCAACTACACAGTTCGAGCATGGGAGACGCAGCACGATCGCGCTGAGCTAAAGGTCCGACCGATAGCTCAGCGCTACCGATACTGTATGAGGCTTTGGGAGGGAGGTTTACTAACGTTCTACGCCGAACAGCACTAGTTGGCATCCGTTACACTCTCCCCCTTAAACCTCACTCCCATGCCGGGTTCACGGCACCAGTGTGACAGAGATCATCCTGTGCAGTTCGCCCCACACGGGACACGAACCCGCGACCTCTCAGTCAACTAACACACAGTTCGAGCATGGGAGACACAGCACGATCGCACTGAGCTAAAGGTCCGACCGATAGCTCAGCGCTACCGATACTGTATGAGGCTTTGGGAGGGAGGTTTACTAACGTTCTACGCCGAACAGCACTAGTTGGCATCCGTTACACGGATGATACACAGTTATACCTGTCAATGAAACCAGAAGACACAAACCAATTGACAAGGTTACATGCATGTCTTACAGACATAGGAACCTGGATGAACTACAACTTTTTACTACTAAACTCAGACAAAACTGAAGTTGTTGTAATTGGCCCTAAAAACATCATGTAGTTTAGATATGTGGTTTAGATGGTTTTACCCTAGCCCCTGGCACCACTGTCAGGAATCCTGGAGTCATTTTTGATCAGGATTTGTCCTTTAATTCACACATCAAACAAATCTCTAAAACTGCTTACTTTCACTTACGGAATATCTCTAAAATTAGGAACATCCTGTCCGAAACTGATGCAGAGAATCTAGTCCATGCCTTTGTCACTTCTAGATTAGATTATTGTAATTCACGACTGTCAGATTGTCCTAACCTCTGTAAAAATTCTCTAATGAATTAAAAACGCTGCAGCAAGGGTATTAATGGGCACTAAAAAAGAGGGGTCATATTTCTCTCATATTAAACTCCCTTCATTGGCTCCCTATCGAATCCAGAATTAAATTTAAAGTTATCCCCTTGACATATAAAACCATACTGGAAGATTCCGTTCCAGCCCCGCAGCCACATCTCAGATGGGAGAACACTACCTGCGTCCTGAAACTGAGCCAACAGGAGAGTGTCCCCTGGTTTCAGGAGCACGGGAGCCGGCATCATCAGCGAGGCAACCTCCAGCTTCAGCCGCCATGCCGAGAGTTCCACCTGCATCGGTCGCCACGCCTGGAGGTCCTTGGGCTGCATCCACCATCTTGCCTGCTACTGGGGTCATTGCAGTAGAGTCGCCGGAGTCCTGGACAGCGATGGGGCTCGAGTCAAGGCAAGTACTCTGTTCAGTCTCTTCATTATTAGCCTTAGACAAATCTTGTCTTTCTCGTGGCAGGGAAAATCAGCTGCAGATGCCCTCTGCTCCTGAGCTCTTCTCGCCGGGCTCCACTGCTGCCAGTAATGCTCCAGTGTTTCTTTCTTCTTCCCTGTCTGAGCTGACCGTGCCGGGGTTGGATCGCTAGATGTCCGGAGTTGAGACATCCCAGCCTAGTTTGCCGGAGTCCTGGAATACAGTGGAGCTAGAGCTCAGGCAAGTTCTCTTTTTTGTTTTCACTATAACTGTATTAGAGAGCTCTTGCTTGTCTCTTGGTAGGGAGGACCAGTTGCAGCCGCCAGCAGCACCTGAGTTCTCCTTGCCGGGCTCCACTGCTGCTGGTGACTCTGAATGGGAGTCTGTTTCCTCTCTTTCTGAGCCTTCATCTCTGCCAGAGGTCACCATGGGTCTTCCATCTCCGCCTGGGGTCACCATGGGTCCTCCATGTCCACCAGAGGTCACTCTGGGTCTTCCGCCCCCACCCGAGGCTGTTGAGGGTCCTCTGTCTCTGCTCGAGGTCGTTGAGGGTCCTCCATCTCTGTCCGAGCTTGTTGAGGGTCCCCCGCCGTCACCTGAGGTTATTGAGGGTCCCTGATCGTTGCCTGAGGCCGTGGAGGGTCCTCCACTGTCGCCTGAGGTTGTTGAGGGTTCCCCATCTCTGTTTGATGTCACTGAGGGCTCTCTGTCTCCGTCTGAGGTCCCTGTGGGTTCCCCACCGTCGCCTGAGGTCTCCGCTGAGCAGACATCCCCCTCATCCGGTCCTCTGCCTGATCAGCCGTTCATCCGCCTGGTCCCTTTGCTAGACAGTTGCCATTTCCATCTGAGGTTGCTGCTGGCCAGAAGTCCTCTTCAGTGGTCAACGCTTTCCTGCTACTAGTCCACTTGACCCATGCCTCAGCCCCTGTAGCCCGCAAGGAGCACGTGTTCCAGCTGCCGCCTCCAGGTGGGGGCGTGTCATGTTCTATGGCCTGTTGGTTCAGGAATGGTGGGAGGCCACCCGGCAGATTTCGTCCTTTGCTCAGGTGGCCTAGAGACTCTGGGAGGCCACCCAACACTCTCCAACTCATGACCGGGTAGTCTTGGGACTGTAGCAGACCACCTTAAGTGTGTTAATTTTCACTGTTTCTTTGGTATTCTACTGCCACCTACAGTGTTGCAGGTCATGATTTTTTTTTTTTTTTTTTTGCTTTGTTTTCTGGTTTCTTTCGATCCCTCCATGCCTGGGTTCCCCCTCCTCCCTCCCGGGGTGGGTTGTTTTTTTTTTTTCTTGTTGGGGGGGTCTTCTTTGTAGGTGGGTCCTCTTTTCTTTTTTGATGTTACATTAGGGTGTCTGGGGTCCACCCTTGGGGGGGAAGGGCACTGTCATGATTCTGAGCATGGGTGGGTGCCGTGCTCAGCCTCCAGTTCAGTTTAAGTCTTTTTCTGATTGTTTGCTTCTTAGTCTATGTTGTAGTTATTATGGTCTGATTTATTTGGTTATCTGAGTTGTCCTTTTGTTTTTGTCTCCTGTTTTATCTGTGTCGGGGTTTTCTTGCATTTCTGGATTTGGTCTCTGTTTATTTATGAGTTGTCTGTATTCTTAGTTTTGTCTTAATAGTCTTGTCTGTTTATTGTGAATCATTTTGTATTTATGGTATTATTTGCATCTCTTGAGGTTGTGTTTAGTTTATCCTCGCCTTGGTGTTTTGTTTTTTTTTCCCCCCTTTTCTGTATTCTCCGGTTTGTTGCTTGTTTTATAGTTACTTCATTATTAATTGTTCTTATACATTCTTTATTCATTCTTTGTGTCATTATTCAGTCATTCCGGTCTGTGCTTTTATTTTGACAGCGCCCTGTGCAGCTTCCGGCTGTCATACCCTGTTTCGTGTGCTGCACAGCTATCACTGGTTATGTTTATTTCCTCACTCATGTACCCACACCTGTCATTTATTGATCACTTGTCCATTTCACCTATTTAAGGACAATGGCAATGTTTCCCGTTGCCATGTCCTACTGCTAGCTTCCTCAGAGTTACTGGTAGCACTCTGAGTGATTATATGTTTCCGCAGAGGTGAACGGCTGCGCTCCGTCTTGGATTGAATCCTTTTCCTCCTTGTTTTTGCCAGATGTGAGCCCCAGCTCCATTCGGGTGTGACTCCGTCTTGTGCTCTTCTTATTTTTCCCCCGGCATATCCGAACGTCTCAGCCTGGGTCCATCCAGGCTGTTCTCCTTTTTCCCCCAGACGTGAGCCCCGTTCTCCTCCAGCGTTCCTCTCATCACTCCCTATTTGTAAGTGTTGTGTAGTGTTTGTGTTTAAATTAATAAATGTTGCAAACTCACAGTTGGCGTTTGGTGTCTTCTGCCTGCCCTTGAAAAGGGGCGATTTATGACAGTTTTCCATTAGTACCTGGTACTTTCTTGGGGCCTACTTCATGAGGTTCCAACCATGCTGAGTTGAGCTGAAAATGTGACATCAACAGATTGCAGGCCACTGATTGGCCAGGGCATAACATCAGTGGATGAGACCGACATCTTCACAAGATTCAAAACGACCATTTGTAAATTTGGCCGTGAGTTTTTATTATTTCTGTGATAAGCAACAAAATAAATGGCTATACACAAATCAACACCGTCACAAAACACCATCTCGGAGACCTCCTGGTATTTCATTTCAGAGCGTTCCACCAGCACCAGGGCTGAAAAGTTTATATAGCGGTCAAATTTGACCAAATGTGATGACTTTTCAACAGTCTCCCTGTGGATACACACAGTTCTTGGATCCCTGTGCTTGAAATCCTTGCACAGCGCTTGGATCCCTGTGCTTGAAAAATAAACTACATTGGTCAAATTTGACAACTATGAACTTTTTAGTGCCGTTGGCCCTGCTGCGGCGGGGCGACCCGAAATGAAAAAGTATACCAGGATGTTCATGGGGAAGAAAGGGAGTGTTTTGTGATTTTAAGCATCTTTTACGTTATTTATCAGTGAAAACATCTGCATGTAAACAACATAACGGGATAACGGGCTGCCTTCCTGTAATGAACCCACCCACTTGAAGTGGTACTCGCTTTGTAATGGAAAACCAACCACACCATGTTGAACCAAGTAGAGTTGAGGCGAGTCAGGCTGAGTAGGTGCTAATGGAAAAGGGGCTGTTGTGTAGCGGTACCATGCGTACTGCTGTAGCTACTACTAGGCAAGTGCGTAGTGTGAAGTCTACATCAGTAGGGCCCGCTGCACATGCGTCTGATTGTGTGTATAAGCTATGTGACAGCTGGCTAGCTAGATGGTGATACCATGTTTTAATTGAACATCATTAACAAGTTTGGATTGGATTTTGCATGTCATAGTTTGGGATTTTATTATTACTATCTACTATGTCCACTAAAAACACTGTTAATTATGCATAGTGGTCATAGTGTTTGGGCATTACACCACTAGGTCGAGCTACGCATGCATTTGCTTGTAGTGCTACCAATGAAATTTGTTAGCTAGCTTAAAAGTCTGAAAAATTCCTATAAAAATGCTGTAATCCCAAGTTAACCTCACTTTAACGCAACACTCCACGCCGTATCTGTACGAAGGTTGTTCTACCTGTATGTTATTGTTGTTACCTGTATGAATAGTATGTCTCTTCTTTCTACCCCCCCCCCCCCCCAACTAGTCGTGGCAGATGACTTCCCCTCCCTGAGCCTGGTTCTACCGGAGGTTTCTTCCAATAAGGGACTTTTTCCTCCCCACTGTCGCCTAGTACTGCTCTTAGGCGATTGTTTGATCATTGGGGTTTTTCTCAGAATTACTTGTGATCTGTGCTTATGTATCTAACTCCTTAAGACGACTTTTGTTGTGATTAGGTGCAATACAAATAAAGCTGAATTACGACCCAAAAAGGATTAAGCGGAAGAAGACGGATGGATGGATGGAGGGATGAACTGAAATTCTCTGAACCTCTCTCGTGGCCTACACAAACAGTTCTCAGATACAGTATCACGTTCTGCTTTGACGTCTGGCTCTCATCCAGCTTTGCTGCTTACTTCAGGGCTGGGTTACAGGAGAATTTATGCGTTAGCTCCAACCAAGCAACTTGATTGGACAATAGAGATTCAGGAGTGACTGCATTCCCAGATAACTGCGCTTGAACCTCTGACCAGATATGTATCACTCCTCTTCAGTGGTGCTCTAATCGGTGGTTTCTTGTAACATTTGAGGATTGTAATGTCATGTTGTGTATCTAATTTCCACTGTGAGGCGCTGTTTGAAAAGAGACAGTCCTCAAAATCCAGACCTCCTGTGGCCCAGGTGTATTGCCCAGCGTGTTGTAAACATCTGGGTAGCAGCTGTTGCCATCCAGATGCACGAGCTGAAGTTGAATTTATCATCCCGATCAGCCAATCTTAATATGTGGTGAGAGACTCTCGAGTGGAGGAAGTGCAGAGAAACTTACACAGAAATGGGCTGCAGTTATAAATAAGAAAAATATGTGGCAATAAAATATGTTGCACATTTATGAGAAAAAAATCATAAATTTACAATAAAAAATATGCAAATTTATAAGAAAAAAGTCAAATATTTACAAATAAAAACGTGCACATTTATGAGAAAAAAGTCACAAATTTACAAGACAAAATGTGCAAGTTTATAAGAAAGTACAATGCAACTCTGAAGGAAAAAGTCACAAATTGACAAGAAAATGTCATGAATTAATGAGAAAAAAGATGCAAATTTATAACAAAATATATTGCAAATTTATGAGAAAAAATTCACATATTTACATGAAAAAATGTGCACATTTTTGAAGAAAAAAGTTAGAAATTTGCAAGAAAAAAGTTGAAAAATTATGAGAAAAAAGTCACAAATTTATGAGAAAAAACATCAGGAATTTATGAGGAAAAAAGCTATAGATTTATGAGAAAAAAGTCACAAATTTACAAGGAAAAATGCAAATTTATAAGAAAATACAATGCAACTCTGAGGGAAAAAGTCACAAATTTACAAGAAAATGTCATGAATTAATGACAAAAAAGATGCAAATTTATAGCGAAATACACATGTTGCAAATTTATGAAAAAAGTCATATTTACATGAAAAAAATTTGTACATTTCTGAAGAAAAAAGCCAGAAATTTACAAGAAAAATGTTTCAAAATTATGAGGAAAAGTCACAAATTTATGAGAACAAAAGTTATAAATTCATGAGGAAAAAAAAATCATAAATTTACAAGAAAAAAGTTGCAAATTTATTTTTTAAAATTTTATTTAACCAGGTAAAAATCCCATTGAGATTAAAAACCTCTTTTCCAAGGGAGACCTGGCCAAGAATGGCAGCACCACATAAAAACACGTTACACAATTAAAACAAATAAATAAATAAAAACCAATGGGAATTTCTGAGAAAAAAAATATAAATTTATAGGAAAAAGTCACAAATTTGCAAGAAAAAAATGTGCAAATTTATAAGAAAATACAATGCAACTGTGAGGAGAAATAGTCACAAATTTACAAGAAAATGTCACAAATGAACAGAGATTTATTTTTTTTTAATTGAACCTTTATTTATACAGGGTAGTTCCATGAGAGGGAGCCTCTTTGTTCAAGGATGCCCTGCTCACACTCACACATGGTAGCTGCCCAGTACAACCACACACTGACCTGTGGCCGCTGGAGCAGCTGGGGTTAAGGAGGGTGGGGCAGGCACTGCCGTCCCACCCAGATCTGATCCTGCCGGTCCAGGGATCAAACCCGTGACCCTCCGCTGACCAGTCCACATCCCTAACCATTGGGGTGTCCAATCATGTGCCAGGGAGGGCCAAGACCCTGCAGGTTTCCTCTTCTACCCAGTCTCTTCAGCAGGTGTTTTCACTTATCAGCAATCAGTGCAAAGAAATTCAGTGAAATCTGCTGTTGAAGACACTGGTAGAAGGTCAAGCCTGCAGGGTCTTGGGCCTCCATGGCACATGATTGGACACCCCTGCATTAGGCCCCCACTGATGCAAGTTTATAAGAAAATATGTTGCATATTTTATTTTAGGTTGCACATTTATGAGACAAAATTCACAAGTTTACAAGGAAAAAGTCACAAGGGAAAATATAATGCAACTGCATGAGGAAAAAAGTCTCAAATTTACAAGAAAACATCACACATTAATGAGAAAACGATGCACAGTTACAAGAAAAAAGCTGCAAATTTATATCACACATGTATACTGTGTATATATATATATATATATATTTAAATAAATAGAAGTGTCAGTATCGGTGCAGTGTGCCACAGCAGCACATCCAGCCTGAGGGTCTGTTGTGTTCATACTGAGTCTGACACGTGTCAGAGGAAACACTCGGACAGAGACTGACAGCAAACAGAAACTCAGATGCAGCGTTTCCTGCTCGGTGCAGAAAACTGCTTCATCTGGCTGCTGCTGGTTTTCTGCTCCCGCTGCTCAACATCGGTTCCCTTAAAACAAATCATCCCACCGACGACTTTCCTTCGCCCTCTGTCTTTGGCGTGGATTCTTCTCACTTCTGCTCTCACTTTGTTCACACCGTGTTAATGTGAAAGCAGCCTGAGACTACAGCCTGAGAGAGCTCCAGCACGCCGTCAGGAACGGGCAGCTGACGTGTTCCCTCTAAAAGGAGGTCAGGTAGCGGTCAGGTAGAGAGAGAGTTGCTGACTGGTGGAGGTTTAGGAAACAGGAGAATATCACCTAAACAACTCAGAATAACAGATGGGAAACAGGCTTCATCGTCAGCGGTGTCTGGAGAGGCCCTAAAATGCTCTCTGGGCACCAGGATACCGCCTCCCAGGCTGTGATGGGTAGGGAGTGGGTGAACGACCTGAACCTGTGCTTCAACAGGTGTGACCAACCACCCTATCCTCCCACTGCCCCCCAACCCCTGCTGCCTCCACCTTCATCACCACTGAGGGGGGGCAGTGGTCATGGACTGCCAGAGGCGTGAACACCCCCCCCCCCCCGCCCCACAGCACCAGTAAACATCCAGGGAACAGTCAACGAGATGGTGACTTCATACAAGTACCTGGGTGTTCACCTGAACAACAAACTGGACTGGTCACACAACACCAAGGCACTCTACAAGAAGGGACAGTGCAGGCTGTTCCTCCTGACGAGACTCAGGTCTTTTGGAGGGCGTGGCGCACTCCTGAAGACCTTCTACGATTCGGTGGTGGCATCAACCATCACGTATGGAGTGGTCTGCTGGGGCAGTGGCGTCACGGCAGCCGACAGGAAGAGACTGATCAAAAAAGCCAGCTCTGTTCTGGGGCGACGCCTCGACCCAGTGGAGGAGACAGGAGAGAGGGGGATGGTGGCTAAGCTGTCTTCTCTGCTGGAGTCCAAGTCCCACCCCACGCAGGACACGTTGAATGCATCGAGGAGCTCATTTAACGGTAGGCCGTGCCATCCTGGGTGCTCGATGGAGAGGTTCCGCAGGTCCTTCCTAGCTGCTGCTGTCAGATTTTACAACCTAACCGGCGCTGCTCGTAGAGGCCGTACATAACACCACAACTCTGCACAATAGAGATCGTCCCCTCCAATACACAACTAAGACAATTACAATTATTACTGAAGGTGGCAACAACACTGTTGATTCAACTGTGAAATATAATGTCTGGTTCCATATTTATATATTGTCTGTAATTTAACTAACTGTAATGCTGTAAATACCATATAACTGCAATGCTCCTGCACTGTGTATGTGTATATACAGTATATATACTGTGTACATATGTATATTTATTGTTTTGCTATCCAATTCTTATCTTCTTATCTTATTTACTATTGCTCTGAGTGCTGCTATCCCTTTGCTGCTGCAATCCTGTAATTCCCCCACTGTGGGACTAATAAAAGCTTATCTTATCTTATCTTATCTGATCTTGTCTGTGACTCACCCAAGTGGAAGTGACCTTATTTTTCAGGAAAAACCCTGGAGCCTTTTGTTCCTCATAAATTTGCAACTGCTTCTTAAAAATTTGTGACTATTTTCTCATAAATTTGTTACATTTTTCTTGAAAATTTACAACTTTTTTAACATAAATTTCAAACCTTTTTCATCATAAATTTGATACTTTTTCTTAAAATTTTGTGACTTTTTTTCTCATAAATTTGCAAAATGTTTCTTGTAAATTTGCAGTTTTTTTCTGTGAATTTTCAATTTTGTTTTCCTCATAAATTCCCAACTTTTTTCTCAGTAATTTGAAAATATTTTTACTCATAAATTTTTAAACTTTCAACTTATTCTTAAAATTTTGTGACTTTTTTGTCATAAATTGGCAACTTTTTTCTTATAAATTTCCAACTTTATTCCGCATAAATTTGCAGCTTTTTTCTTAAAGTGTTGTGACTTTTATACTTATAAATTTGCAATATTTTTCTGGTTAATCTGCAACTTTTTTCTGTCAATGTTCAACTTTTTTTAACATAAATTTCCATCTTTTTCTGCGTAAATTTGCACCTTTTTTCTTAATATTTGGTGACTATTTTCTCATATATTTGCAAAATTGTTCCTGTAAATTTCCAACTTTTTTCCCCATAAATTTGCAGCTTTTTTCTTAAAATGTTGTGACGTTTTTACTTATAAATTTGCAATATTTTTCTAGTTAATCTGCAACTTTTTCTCTGTCAGTGTTCAACTTTTTTAACATAAATTTCCATCTTTTTTCCTCAAAAATTTGCAATTTTTTTCTTAAAATATTGTGACACATTTCCATCAGTCTGCCCCAGGGCAGCTGTGGCTACAGAAGTAGCTTACCACTACCATTGTCTGTGGAGTGAATGAATAATGGACTCACTGTAAAGCACTTTGGGTATCTTGAAAGGCGCTATAAAAATGCAATTTATTATTATTATTATTATTATTATTATTTTAAATTTACAGAATTTTTCTTGTAAATTTGCAACTTTTTTCATAAATTTTCAACGTTTTCTCATAAATTTTCACTTTTTCCCCCAAAATTTGTGACTTTTTTTTCCTATTAATTTTCATCTTTTTTCTCATAAATTGAAAGCTTTTGTTCTTGTAATTTTATAACTTTTTCCTCAAAATTTTGCGACTTTTTTTCTCAAAAATTTGCTATTTTTTCCCAGTAAATTTGCAACTTTTTTTTTTTATAAATTTGTAATGCTGGTTAAATTTGTATTCTGTGCAATGAAACTGTTATTTTTAACTTTTTCAGATTTTTAAATGATCATCTTCTCCTGCTGATTATCGCTTGCTGTTGTGTGTAATGTTATTTCATTTTTATTTTAAGAATAAAATTGTCAATTAAAGTGTTTTGTCCATTTATTAATTCATTTCATGTTAGGGTTGCTCCGTGTAGTGAACATGGTGTTCTTCCTGTTTTACTCTCACTTCCACGTCCCACTTCGTGTCATCACTGCCTACGCGTTGGCCGACTAAACCCAAGAGGTCGCCTGACTTCACATAGTGGCAGGAAAATGGAGTAAAAACGGTGGGAAAACGCCCTTCAGACACATTCAGATTAATCCGCTCCAGGCACGGCACAGTTAAAGCGGGTGAAACGATACCAGTGGTGCAGTTGTGACTGCTCACATTTGGCCATACTATCGCCACGGGCCCTAAATAAGGAATTAATTTAATGTTCTATTCGTTTTCCACAGTCACACTGACGCACACACACGGGCATCGTGCCAGCCCTTTGTGTGTCAGGTCGCGTTGGCTCGAGGTTCCATGTGCAGACGGATGGCGGTTGAAGCTGCGCTGCTTTGGCCCCCGCTCCTCTGCTGTGGCTGTGTGTCACGGTAAGCGAGGTTATACGGCGTGTACATGAGAAGTGGAACCGGCCAAGCACGGGACCTATTCCAAAGAAGCACACGCACGAACACGGACGCGCCGTCTCCGTGTTGAGCTTGGAAAAGCGGATTCCTTCCTGATTCACATCTGCAGCCTTCTGTCCAAATAAATAAAGTGTATCATGCTACGTAACTGAATAAAATTACTCTGAACCACCAATTTTAAGCAGAAATTTAATAAATACATCAATCAATCTGCAAATTTTTCATACAGTTGCAACTTTTTCCTCAAAAACTGTCATGTTTTTCCTCATAAATTCCCAATTTTTTCTCATAAATGTGACTTTTTCTTATAGATTTGTAATTTTTTTTCTCATAAATGTGCAACTTTTTTCTTATAAATTTGCAGTTTTTTTCTTGAAAATTTTCAGTTTTGTCCTATAAATTTGAACATATTTTGTTGTAGATTTGCAACTTTTTCCTGTAAATTTGTAATTTTGTTTACTTGTAAAATTGTGAGTTTTTTCTTGCAAATTTTTTCTTGTAACTTTGGAGCTTTCTCATAAATTTGCCACTTTTTTAGTTACCTCTTCTCATAAATTTAGTGCTTTTTCCCCATAAATTTGCAAAATTGTTCTTATAAAATTTTAACATTCTAAAAAATTAAAAAAAAATTACTGTGAACTTGCAACTTTTTTTTCATAAATTTGTGAGTTTTTTCTTGTAAATTTTCCCTTTTTTTCCCCTAAATTTGTGATTTTTTTTCTAGTAAGTTTGTGACTTTTCTCATAAATTTTCACTTTTTTCTCATAAATTTGCAACTTTTTCTCATGAATTTGTGACATTTTTCTTGTAAATTTGTTTAATTTTTCTTGTAAGTTTAACTTTTTTCAAGTAATTTTACTATTTTTTTTCTCCTAAAATCTCACTTTTTCTCAAATTTGCAGCTTTTCTAGAAAATTTGTGACTTTTTCTCACATTTTCACATTTTTTCTCATAAATTTGCAACTTTTTTCTTGTAAATTTGCTCATTTTTTCTTATTTGTAACTATTTTTTTCTGATAAATTTGCAACTTTTTTCTCCTAAATTTTCCCTTTTCTTTTCCTCATAAATTTGCAACTTTTTTTCTCGTAAATTTGTGACTTTTCTCATAATTTTAGTGCCAGTGTAACTGAAACCTGCTCACCCATGCTAAACTCATGTGAGGCCCTGAGGCTGCACGGTGGCGCAGTGGTTAGCACTGCGGCAGCACAGTTTACCCTTGGCTGGGGGATTGTGGGGATCGTGGGATCGTGGGTTCGATCCCAGCCCCCGACCAACAGTGATCTGTGTGGAGTTTGCATGTTCTCCCCGTGTTGCGTGGGTTTACTCCGGGATTTCTCCGGTTTCCTCCCACATGCCAAAAACATGCATGTTAGGTTAATTGGCTGTTCTAAATTGTCCCTAGATATTTGTTTCCTATAGGCCCTTAGAATAGAGGGTTAGTATTAATGAAAGCGCTTTGAGTGGTCTTTGTGACTAGAAAAGCGCTATATAAGTGCAGGTTAGTTAGTAGTAGTTAGTTAGTTTAATTGCAGGTAATCAGATTACCTGCTTACCTATGCCACATGTAAAGTCCATGTGGGCAAACAGATGGGGCCAACATGGAACCCGCAGACAAACACAATGGGCTTCTTCTTTTATCAAAGCAAATAAATGTTCAAAAGATTAGCGGGGCCAGTGCACAGCCCTGAGGTATGTCAAAAAAAGGCAATCTCATTTCCTCTTCCAGTACACAGCACAAATGTTTTCCACTTATCTTGCTCTCTGGGTATCTGCATTCATTTTAAGGGTAAAGGCGATATTTAGCAGGCTGAAGTATGCTGATGGGGGATTACACAAGATGGAGTAATCTCAGAGCCAGATCAATCAGCGATAGGAGTTCATCTCTCACGTATGTTCAGCCAGCCTGCATGCATAGCCGCTGAGCCTTGCTACCGATCTGATAGCGCCCTCCACTTTAATTCGCCGAGCCGTAATAGTGTAGCGAACTCAATATGAGCACCCTACTTGGCTTGCCAAGTGGGTTGACCCTATTGGCGACACAGGTAGGGTGCGGGACTCCGGAGCGGGAGGCGAGAGTTCGAATCTCCCGGTGGGACGTCGCCATGTCGAGCAGCACGTTACAATATTAAAGGATCAGGGGTCACCTTCAGCACAGAAACACCACTACTACTTCTTCTCTTCTTTCCACAGCCGAGGAAGTTATAATTCCTCTCTGGAGTTGAATCCTTCTGCCTGCAGTGAGTCAGACTTTGAGGTTTTCAAAGAGCTGCATTCGTCTTTGCAAAAAAGTGAAGAATTTCTTTGCCATAACCAGAGTTCAGTAGTGACTGATTACATTTACTCAAGGAAAAAAACTGCAAATTTATAGGACAAAAATTGTTAATTTTTTAGGAAAAACTTGTAAATTTTTGAGGAAAGAGTTGCATAATTATGAAGGGAAAAAAGTTCAAAATTCAAAGGGAAAAAATCGCAAATTTAAAAAAGTTGCTAAATTTTTAGGAAAAAGTTGAAAATTTATGAGAAAAAAGCTGAAAATTTATGATAAAAAGTCACAAATTGATGAGAAAAACTGCAACATTTATGAAGAAAAACACTGCAAATTTATGAGGAAAAAGTGACAAATTTACAGGACAAAAATTGCTAAATTTTTAGAAAACTTGCAAATTTTGAGAAAAAAGTTGCAAATTTACAAAAGTTGCTCATTTTTAGGAAAAAGTTAAAAATTTATGAGAAAAAAGGTCAGATTTATAAGAAAAAAGTTGCAAATGTACAGGAAAAATTTGCTATTTTTTTAGGAAAAACTTGCAAATTCTCGAGGAAAAAAGTCACAAATTTATGAGAAACAACTGCAGATTATGAGGGAAAAGGTTACAAATTTATAAGAAAAAAATCACAAATTGAGGAAACAATTGCAAATTTGTTAAGAAAAATGTTGCAAATTTGTGAGGAAAAACGTTGCAAATTTACAGGAAAAATTTGTACAATTTTTAGGAAAAAGATGCAAATTTATGAGAAAAAAAAAGTCACAAACTTTTGAGATTAAAAAGACGCAACTCTATGAGAAAAAGTTGAAAATTTGTAAGATTTTCTTTTTTATTTGCATTTCTGCTTAGAATTGATTGTTCAGAGTTATATTATTCAGTTCTGTAACATGATATAGAAAGGTTTATGATGACATGGGGGGGGGCGATCTCTTTTTTCCAGGTTGGGAGGGGCAATGCCCCCCCCTTCTTGATTTACACCCATGAATGGGGAATGTGGGACGTCAGGTTAACATGGCAGCTGCGTGTCAGTTTTGCTCTTTAATGTCGTGCTCGCTGCCGTTAGCCTTGTGGGGTGTGGTTGGGCCTGGTGATCACGTGTTAGAAGGGGGGGGGCAGTGAAGACATTTTGATATGCAACTAAGACAATGAACGTTTTGTTTGTAGAAGAAATGGGATCTCATTTTAGACAATGTATGTTTTTATAGGAGATTTACATCCACCAGAGTGTGTCTTTAGAATAAAAAAGAAGCCAATTTACAAGAAAAAAGTCACAATTTGATTTTAAAAATTTGCAACTTTACAACAAAAAAATTACCAAATTTATGAGAACAAAGTTGCAAAATTTAAAAGAAAAAAGTTGCAAATTTACAAAAAATGTTTCAAATTTGCAATTTTTTTTTAAAGGTGTCCCTGTTTTTTCCAGGTTGGGGGGGGGGGCATGTCTCCCACCCCCCCACCCCCAACCCCCTTGATTTACACCTATGATGGAAACCATAATCACAGCACAGCCGGCACGAAAACCGAAACATCGAGCGGAGGATAACTGACGTACCTGTACAGAATAATTAAGGTGAGCAGCAGAAGAGCTAAAAAGCGTGGAAAAGCAAGGAAAAACAGTGGGGGGGCGAGTGGGTGAGAGGCCAGGGTGTGAAGCGGGAAAGATGAATGATGGCCTCTAAATGAAATGTCATTCCCAGTAATGGGAAAAGGCCCCCGTGCCAGAAAGCAGGTCACTTAAATTGCAAAAGATGTACTTAAAGCCGCATAGCCCGGAGCGGAGCGAGCTTGACAAAACTGTTAACGCTAACTTCCCAGAATCAAAATAAATGGAGGGAGGACGGAGGGGGAGGAGAAGAAAAATGCTTTGTTGTATCTGCTTCGTTTGTGTGTGTGTGTGTGTGTGTGTGTGAGCGTGAGGGCCGGGACCGTATCTGCACTGGCAAATAGAGCACCGATGGGTGAGGCGCACACACACACACACACACACACACACACACACACACTCGCGTCCGTGCAAACAGACACCTTTCATGCATATCGTATGTCATCTGTTTGTACACGCGGCTGCAGAGGCTGAGCATAATTGAGTGTGGCAGCTGTACATTGTCTCGCTGAGCTCGGCTTTCGTCGCTCCCTTTTTTAATGACAACCTCGGTTTCGTTGACTGCGGTGGCCACGTCAGCCGCCAGTCAGAAAATTTAATAAATAAAAGGAAATGCAGCCCCCGAACCAACTCTCTGAAACGCACACAGCAACACCCCCCCCCCATCCCCCATCCCCCAGCAGGAATCAATAGGAGGAGGATAAAATGCTCTTCCATTTAATTAAGATAACCAGTGCATTTGCGCTCATAATCTCTCTCTTTCCTCCTCCACCTCTCCCTCGCGCCATCTCTCTCTGCCTGCGCTGCCGCCCGTGTCAATCCCCTCCAGGAGTGGTGGTGGGGGTGAGAAATGTTGTCGGTAGGAATCTGGATTTAATCGTTCCTCAGTTCAACGCCGTGTTTTTCTCCCCCTGAAGCGTGTTCTCGCCCCCACCAACCACCAGCCCCCCCACCATCCTCTCTGAAATGTCGTGGAGGGAGCACTCTGCCGCCAAAATGTCTTCACCCGCGGGCCATCGGGCTATTGGGGTTGACATCACCGGCTGAACGGGGGCCACAGTGCGCCACCGTAGGTTAAATCTGCGCTGTCTTGTGGGTCTCATGCGGCTTTGCTCACGGGTTCCATGTTGGCCCCATCTGTGTTTGCCCACATGGACTTTACCCACAGTGCAGGTGGGCTGTTCACCCTCTTTAAACCCATCTGGGCCCCGCATGGGTTTACGGGGGGCTAAAAAGTTCATAGGCTGGCCATGATGGTCAAATTTGACCAAACGTGGTTTATTTTTCAACATAGTCTCCAGTGTCAGTGTATGTGAAAAGAAACAATGCCGTCAGTATCAGAAAAGGTTGAATTTAGTGCATGACTAGTTTCGCTGACGTAGCATAACTCCTGCTTAGTCAGCCTAGGAACTTTTCAGCCCACCCCCCCACCATAACATGGGTGAGCAGGTTTCAGTAACACTTGTGGCATAGTCAAAATCATGCAAAAAAGTCATAAATTTTAAGTTTTTCCTCGTAAATCTGTAATTTAAAAAGTGACAAATTTACAAAAAAAAAAATAGTACCAAATTCATAAGAAAAAAAATTGTAAAATTTCTTGAAGAGTTACAAACTTACAAGAAGGGACAAGGAAAAAATTAGAAAAAGTTGCAAATTAACAAAAAAAGTCATAAAGATATGAATAAATAAACTGGAAACTCATGAGACAAAAGTCCCAAATTTATGAGGAAAAGTTGTAAGTTTACAGTAAAAAAAAAAAAAAGTTGAACATTTTTAATAAAGTTCTAAATTCATAAAAAGATGTCAGAAATTTATGGGGAAAACAGAAATTTACAAGAAAATAGCAAATTCACAAGGAAAAATGTAACAAATGTATAAGGAAGAAGTTGCAAGATTACAGTAAAAAAATGGCAAATGCATGAGAAAGTTCCAAAATTGCAAGAAAAGGTTAATAAATTTGCAAGAAAATGTCACAATTTTTCAAGAAAAACTAACAAATTTATGATAAGAAGTTGCACGTTTATAGTAAAAAAAAAGTTGCAAATATATGAGAAAGCTTCAAATTTCTGAGAAAAATCCATCAAACTGAT
Organism: Pholidichthys leucotaenia; assembly: GCA_020510985.1. Lineage (NCBI taxonomy): Eukaryota > Metazoa > Chordata > Actinopteri > Cichliformes > Pholidichthyidae > Pholidichthys > Pholidichthys leucotaenia. The sequence continues at coordinate 409,674,412 of CM035842.1, read as the reverse complement.
ATTTACAGTCCCATTTATTTTGTTGAAATAAATTTTTGAATGAAATGAGTGTGTGGTCTCAGCGGTCGACAAGACCTGACCGACCGGCCTCTGGAGTACAATAAACCCAAAAACTACTGCAGGTGAGCGAGCGGGAACTGCTTACCTCTGGTGCTGCTCAAGTATAATAAACTCTACAAAAATAAGTAAAATAGCGTCAAAGAATGACGTATATGGCCAGTTGTTGATGGATGAAGAAGGATTCCAGTGGGGATGGGTAGAAGTTATAGAATACAATGATCAAAACTGGCTGAGATCAGACAGTTAAGCTAATGCTAGGCAGACCGACTCGGAATGCCTAGCCAAGCTAATGCTAACAGCTCATCTACCGTCACAACGCAACAAAATAACACAGAAGGACGTGAGATGCATTATCAGCTCTTATCATTGATCCATTGTTTATTCAGGGACAGCTGTGACAGTGACAACAAAGCACAGATCTTTTTGGCCAGGAGAAAAGATCTAAACAAATCTAAACAGATATAAGATAAGATGAGATGAGATGAGATAATGGGGAAATTCCAGGATTGCAGCAGCACAGGGATAGCAGCACTCAGAGCAATCATTAGTGAGATAATAAGATAAGAACTGGTTAGCCAAAGCAGTAAATAAAGCACTGCAGCTAGATGGTATCAAGGGCATTACAGTTAGTTAAATTACCCGGCAGAATATAAATATGAACCCAGACAGTATATTTCACATTTGAATCAACAGTGTTGTTGCCACCCTTGATAATAACTGTAATTGTCTTAGTTGTGTATTGGAGGGGACGATCTCTATCATCCAACGATATGACATTTAGTACATTTAATACGACCTCTACAAGCAGCACCAGTTAGACTAAACAATGTGCAATAGAAAGAAATTAAATCTATAATGAAAAATATATAAATTAATGTTTTACAATAATTTCTGATCAGTAAGCTAACTCCTTAGTAGTACTGTTAGCTGTGAAGCTAACACCGGAATAAATCATCACAGGACAGATCATTTGTTAGCGACATGGGGAAAGGAACCCGGAAGAGCAAAAGCAGCTTCTGCCCATTCTCCCAAAAATGTTAAAATATCATTATTTTTAAGTGAAGAGAGATTGTGGCATTTTGGAAAGAAATTTTAAGAGGTTAGAACCCACAAACATGCACATTTGTGTCAATGGGACCTTTAAAATTAAAGCTTTAACTACAGGCAGTCGGGATCGACCGCTTCTCAGCTGCTTATTTTGACCACTGTTATGATGATTTTTTTTTTAAATTATTGCCTTTCATTCTGTCTCCTGTAATCATAAATGACATCACACCCAGTACCTTTCCCATGAGACAGTGAGGATCCAGCCCAGTCTTGAACACTGCTGACTCAGCGTTCTGAAAAGAACGCTTATCTGTTTGGTCTATTGTATTTAAACTGCCCAGCCAGCACGTCCAAGTCGGCCCCACCATAGGTTAAATCTGGGCTGTTTTATGGGTTCCATGTGGGTTTGTCCACGGGTTCCATGTTGGCCCCATCTGTGTTTTTCCACATGGACTTTACCTGTGGTACAGGTAAAGAGGAAATAGGTTTACCCGCTTTAAACCCATTTGGGATCGACATGGGTTTAATGTGGATGGCAGGTTTCAGTAACACTGGCACCATAGGCAAAATTGTGCAAAAAAAGTCACAAATTAATGAGAAGAAATGTGAAAAATTATAAGTAAAAAGTGACAAATTTACAAAAAAAAAAAAACTGGCAAATTTGCGGAAAAGTCACAAATTTATAAGAACATAGGAAATTTACAAGGAAAAAAGCAAATTTGCAAGATAAAAGTCAATTTTACAAGAAAAAACAAATTTTTCAGAAAAAAGTTGGAAATTTACAAGAAAAAAGTCACAAATTTATGAGAAAAAGTTGCAAATTTATGAGGAAAAGTCACAAATTTACAAGAAAATAGCAAATTTACAAGGAAAAAAGTAACAAATTTATGAGGAAAACGTTGCAAGATTACAGTAAAAAAAGTGACAAATTTATAAGAAAATAAATTTACAAGGAAAAAATTAGCAAATTTGCAAGAAAAAAGTCACAATTTTACAAGAAAAACTAAAATTTATTAAAAAAAAGTTGCAAATTTACAAGAAAAAAGTCACAAATTTATAAGAAAAAGTTGCAAGTTTACAGTAGAAAAAAGTCACAAATTTATAAGAAAAAGTTGCAAGTTTACAGTAAAAAAAAGTTGCAAATTTGTGGGGAAAATTCACACATTTACAAGAAAATATCAAATTTATGAGAAAATAAGTTAAAAATAGGTAAGCACTTAAAGTCCATGTGGGCAAACACAGATGGTGCCAACATGGAACCCATGGACAAACCCACATTGACCCATAAGACAGCCCAGATTTAACCTTTGGTGGGGCCCACTTGGACATGCTGGCTGGGTCTCTGCTCTGTTCTGAGACTTTGAATCTTCTCGTGGCACTCACCTGCATGTGTGGCATTCTCCCTTCTTGGCCAAGATGTAAATAAATATCCAGAAAAGGCATCTTTGACTCTGCACTTTATTTATTAACCAGCTCAACAAGGGACATTCATTGGTATAAAGAAAATCTACAACACCACCATGAGCCCACAGGTGGAACAAGCTACTACAGAAGCATTTAAAACATCGTGCACAACACGCACGCTGAGCAGAGCAGTGCAGAAACACACACACACACTGCTGACATGTTGGCACCAGTGTACATTTCACCGGTAACATTTACACAGCGGACTTTTAAAATGAGACGCCCACGGGACACACACACAAGCCACAGCTGATGTATGGTGTCATTTCTCGGACCTTTTGAAAGGTCATTGCTGTGGTCACGGCCCGACTGATGCACGCACACACAGTGTGGGCATTCATTCACAGAAGAGGAGCACAGCGGTAAGCGGGTTCAGCATTCAGTGAGTGTGGGGATAGCTTAAGCTTAAGCGAAACAAACATGCACGTCACCATTTTTCAGACAAATGGAAAACAGAAATCAGAAAACAAACATAAAAGGAATAGCTAAATACGAAGGGGGGCTGAAAAGTTCATAGTGGTCAAATTTGACCAAATGTGGTTTATTTTTCAACATAGTCTTCCCTTCGGTCCACAAACTTCTTCCGTCGGTGTTAGAGCACTTGGATCCCTGCGGTTGAAATATAAACCGCATTTGGTCAAATTTGACCACTAGGAACTTTTCAGCCTATGAACTTTTCAGCACCCCCCTCGTGGCTAAACTGAAATAGCTCACTGTTCTGGCCACGGTTGCGAATTCAGTTATCCCCTTTTTTTTTCCTCTAGCAAGCTTAAAGATGGATGCTATTAGGGTAGTATCTCGCTGAGCGGAGAAGGTTGACAAATGTCTAAGAACGCTGTGCTTTTTGGGTTTTGTCAGGATTCACAAAAGGTTGCAAAACAGTTTGCGCTCAGTTTTTAAGGTCGCCAACAGTTTCATCATAAAGGTTCTTAAATGGCTGCTTGAGCTCACTACTTGACATCAAACAAAAACAATGTTAGCGACACGCATTACAACTGTTTGCAAACGCTTGCAACTGTGAAGAAAAATACAGTTGCCAAAAAAGTTTGAAATTACCTCAGTGCCCATATTTCCTCACCTTTGACCCTGACCTTGAGTACAATCTGCCCTGCGTTAACAAAACCGTTTGCAACTGTTCAGAATTGTTCATTAGTTTTCGTAACTGAACAGCACGATTGCCGTGAACTGTTTTCTCTTTGGCCGAACTCCGCAGGGAGGTGACTCGCATAGCGAACAAAGATGGTGGCTAGGTAAGATAGTTTGCAATGTTTGTTTTCTCTTCTTTTCGGAGCAATTCCATCAATTTAAGAGTAGATGTTATGTCAGTTCGTAAGTAAAACAATACCATGCATAAAATATTGTTTTTGATGTGAGTATAACAGAAAATTCTTAGGTAATATGAAGTTGAAGTAGGCTGCAGTCTACACCGTAGTTACCGTATCCTCTAACTGGCTGACAGAGGACCATAGATCTACACAACTACAGAATGTGCAAGCCGAACAGAAAAAACATTCGCCGAGAACTGCCCGTTCATTTATGTTAGTTCGCCTTGCAAACTATGTCTGGGGAACTGTTTTGTGAACTGAACTCATGTCTAGATGCAGACTAGGGGTGGGACAGGAGACTGATTAGGTGATCTATCGTTATATTTGGCACTGGTGATGATGCACCGACCCCTAAACGCACACACCAATCTTTTATTAATTATATATTCATGTAAATGTTGCAAAATCTTGGGGAATAACCAATTGCATTTTCAGTCCACTAGATAACACAAAGTAAGTGCCCAGTCAGGTGAAGTCAGATTTGCAGAAAGGTGTACAAGTTTAAGAAGCAGTCAGACACAACGAAAGTTAACTCAAATGTTGGGCATTTTTTGGATTTTATAACAAAGATGGTACGAAAGATTTTGAATGACACACAGCAAGAAAAAAAACACTGGAAACCTGTGGGCTGGCACACTGCTCTTGGAGCTATTCAGCAACAGCAGCATTAGCAACGGCGAAGCTAAAGACACTCCAGCACGAGTGACGGCAACCCCGGTGAACAATCAACTCTGGACACCTCCCTGTGCAACAAAGCCACCTCCAAACTCAGGGGGAGCCAAGTAAATAACAGTCCACTGCCCCACTGTGCAGCAGAAAGGACCACAACAGCACAACATCCCACAGAGGTCTGACAGCCCGCAGCCATAGAAACAAAAGCGACCACGGTAAGTTGAAAAGAGTGGCAGTTGGACTTTTTGGACAAAACTTGACATTGGAATGGGAGGTGGGGATGCATGGTGCCATGATGGATCACAATAGTATTGCATCATGACCCAAGTATCCCGATCTGAATCGCATTGTGAAGTCCCTCGCAATTCCCACCCCTAATGCAGACCCACCTGACAATCATTGTGAGTTTGGTGACCATTGGGGCAATGTCTAGGACAGGGGTCTGCAATCTTTGCCAACCAAAGAGCCATTTTGCCCTTGTCTGACTACAACAGAAGTAGCTGAGGTCCGCAATGGCAATTTGACCTTTAAAATAAAGATTATGCTGCTTATAAAGTTTTATATGTTGCTCTGAATATTATGTGGCATTTATGAATTCATACTACAACAGTGGAAAAAACTGTCAAGTTTTATATATAGCTTCATTCACGAAATACATGTTTGCAAATGCGAACATGTATTTCGATTATGTATTTCGATTATGTATTTTGATTGCGATTGTATTTGCGATTTGCAAATGCAAATAAGATAAAAGATATTCCTATGTAAAAATGGATGGAAAAAAAATGGAGCCATAATACCCGTAATTGCAAGCTCAATGTGGCAGTGTAGGTGCAGACAGTGACAGATTGGACTTCACATGATCAATATTGCAATGACAGACAGCAGCAGATATGGCACTTGTGCAAATGGTTGCAATAAGGTGCAGAGACATACAGCAGCAGTTGTGGTACTGTTGGTGTGCCAAGTCTTTCTGTGCAAACAGTTGAGGTAATTATTGTGTGGGTGAGTATGTTATGGTCCAGGGGTGGGGTGGTCGGGGTGGGAAGAGTACAGGGGCCTGACGGCCTCTTGAGCAAAGCTGTTCAGCAGTCTTGTGGAGCGGGCCCATAGGCTTCAGTACCCTCTCCCCGAGGGCAGGGGGCTGAAGAGGGGGTGTGAGGGGTGTGAGGTGTCGCCTGCAATGTTGATGGCTCTGTGGATGAGACAGGTGAGGTAGATGTCTGAGAGCAACGATAGAGGGGCACCGATGATCTTGCTGGCTGCTTTCACTGTGCATTGTAGAGTCTTCTGGTAGGAGGCGGTGCAGCTTCCGTACCACACAGTGATGCAGCTGGTGAGGATGCTCTCAGTTGTACCCCAGTAGAATAAGCACATGATGGGGGGGAGGGCTCATGCTCTCCTCAGTTTGTGGAGAAAATAGAGGCAAGTTTGAGCCTTCTTGGCCAGTGATGTGCTCTTGTTGGACCAGGAGAGGTCCTCAGAGATGTACACCCCCAGGAACTTGGTGCTGTTCATCCTCTCCACAGCTGCTCTATCGATGATCGGGGGGGGGGGGGGTGCTGTGTGTGTCCTCTCCTGAAGTCGACCACAATCTCCTTGGTTTTTCCCCACATTCAGGAAGAGATTATTGTCTTTACACCACTGGACCAGTTGGCTCACCTCATTTCTGTAGTTGGCCTCTTCATTGTTGGTGATGAGGCCCACCACTGCCGTGTTGTCCTCAAACTTGATGATGTGGTTGGTGTTGTAGGCTGGTATGGGGTCATGGGTCAGCAGGGTGAAGAGCAGTGGGCTGAGCATGCACCCTTGTGGGGCCCCTGTGCTCAATGTGATGGTCTTGGAGGAGTTGCTGCCGACCCACACGTTCTGTGGCCTCCCTGTGAGAAAGTCTAACACCCAGTTACAGAGAGAGGTTTTGAGTCCCAAGTGTCTGAGTTTTTGTATTAGGTGTTGGGGGATGATTGTGTTGAATGCTGAACTGAAGTCCAAGAACAGTATTTGCATGTAGGAGTTCTTTGAGTCCAGGTGGGTGAGGGCTGGATGGAGAGCAGCAGCAACAGCATCTTCTGTGGATCTGTTTGACTTGTAATGCAAACTGAGATGGGTCATGGGAGGGAGGGAGGGAGGGAGGCAGGGAGGCAGGGTGGGCTTGATGTTCTGCATGACCAGCTGCTCAAAGCACTTCATTATGATGGGGGTCAGTGCTATGGGCCGGTAATCGTTGTAGCTGGGTGGGACGGGCTTCTTTGGGACTGGTATTATGGTACCAGTTTTGAAACACGTGGGAACAACAGCTTGACTCAGGGAGATGTTGAAGATGTCGGCCAGGACATTCTTGAAGTCCTCTGCACAGTCCTTCAGAATGCAACCTGGTATGTTGTCTAGTCCAGCTGCCTTGCGTGGGTTGATCCTGCAGAGGGTCTTCTTCACACTAGCCAGATCCAGACTTATAGCCTGCTCGTCTGGAGGAGTGGTCTTCTGTGCTGATGTGCTGTTTTGTGCTTCAAATTGGCCGAAGAAGTCATTTAGGTTATTAAGCAGTGTGATGTCACTTGCACAGATCTGAGGTGGAGGTTTGTAGTTGGTGAAGGTCTGTATACCACACCAGAGAGAATGTGCATCTCTGGTGTTGCTGAAGTGGCCGGATATTTTCTTGCTGTACTGTTGTTTTGCCTCCTTGATGTCACGGGACAGGTTGGTCCTAGCTACTGTTAGTCCTGCAGTGTCATCAGCCCTGAAGGCTGCATCCTGAGACCTCAGGAGCCTGTGGACCTCTGCTGTCATCCATGGCTTTTGGTTGACATGAACAGTGATGGTTTTGCAGTGAGTGAAATCATCATTGCATTTAGCTGTGTATGCTACAACAAGCTCAGTGTACTCCTCTATGTTTGTGTGTTCATTGTGAGTGGCTGCATGCTTGAAAGTGTCCCAGTCTGTAGCGCTGAAGCAGTCTTTCAGCGCATCCGAGGCCCCCTCTGGCCACACACGTACCTGCTTTTTTGTTGGTCTGATGGCCCTCACTCTGGGTCTGTATGCAGGCCTTAGCAAGATGGTGATGTGATCAGAGAGATCCAGGTGGGGAAGGGGGCAGGCTCTGTGGGCTCTCTTGTGAGTTGTGTACACCAGCTCCAGCAGGTTGTCTCCTCTTGTTGGAAAGTCCACATGTTGGTGCAGTTTTGGTAGGAGGGCCTTTAAATCTGCATGGTTGAAGTCTGCTGCTGTGATGAGGAATCAGTCTGGATGCGCTGTTTATGTCTCACTGATGGCCTGATAGAGTTCCTTAAGTGCCTTTCTTCCTCTCGCCGATGGCGGTGGGCGGGACATACATGGCGACAAGCAGGATAGATGTAAATTCCCTCAGTTAGTAGAAGGGTTGACACTTGATGATCATAAACTCCACCAACGGGGAACCGTGTTGTGCGCAACCGTTACATCTCGACACCAAGCATCATTGATGTAAACACACACACATCCCCCGCGGGTCTTCCCTCCTTCCATGAACACTCTACCAGCACGATAGCATGTTAGCCCCGCTAATTGAATAGCAGAGTCTGGGATATTGTCATTTAACCACATTTCCATAATAAAGATTAAAAACACAGCAGTTCTGCACATCACGTTGTGTAGTTCTCAGGAGCTGCATGTGGTCTATTTTGTTGTCTAGTGAGCATACGTTGGAAAGATTGAGGGTTGGAATGGGAAGTCTGTGTGGGCTTGCAGCTAGCTTCATTTGGATACCTCCATGTTTACCTCGCTTTCGTCTTCTCTCACACCGTCTGCAACATCTCCATTTGGGAACAGACCCAGCAGTCGAGGCTGGGGGTGTGGAAGTCTGGCAGAGAAGTCACGGAGTTCCTCTGTAAGGCTCTGGTCCAAGATGTAATGTTTGAATAAATTCCTCATCTCTAGAAGGCTGTGGCAACTATAATTTGTGCACAGCATCATATACAGACATTAACCCCTTGAACTCTGTGAATTCCGCGGGCGGTCACGTCTCTGCGTCTTAGTGCATCTCAGTGCGCACTGAAAAAAAAAGCTGCATTTCCAGTCTGTGTCTCCAGTCTGTATCTGTACTGTCTTCCAGTACAGACACAGCCTTGTTACAACCTGAGAAAAAAGCTGTGTAATATATTCATTTTTTGTGGTATTTTTACAAAATTTTGACCTGAGCTTGAAAACACTTGGTTCTACATTTCTGTTGTGTTTTCCAGCCAGTATCTGACAGCTGTATGTTATTTGCAAGCATTTGTATCTAAAAAAAACACCCAGGCGAACTTTCTTGTTACTCAGTGGCAGGAGCACTTAGAGAGATTATGACTGTTTTGCCAAAAAATTCAGAGTGTTTTCTTTTAAATGAGACCAACCCCATGAAGATGCTGCAAAGGGTTGAAGAACAGCTTTTGATTTGTAGATTAGTTTATTTGACAGGGACAGTGCAATAAACATAGACAATTAATCAAAGACAATCAATCTGATGTGTTGCACATAGAGTGTATAGCTATTAGCTAATTTGCAACTCTTGTCCCTGGATGGGCTTTAGAAAAAAGAATCAAGATAAAAAATATACACAATAACCACATACATCAATGCAGAAAAATTATAAATACACAATTATAAATATTATAAATATTATAAATACACAAATATAACAGCCTGACTCACATTTAACATAAATATTATAAATACACATATATTATAAAATATTATAAATACACAAATATAACAGCCTGACTCACATTTAACACATATAACATAACTCACATTTGCCTATTTCAGGCCTCCCTCCCTCCGTCACTCACTATAAACAAACACATTTATTCCTTCCCTTCATTCACTCTCACTTTGCAGACAAATAATTCATACATGAGTACATTCTTGTTTATTTTTCAGCCAGTTTTTAACATTTTTAGTGAATGTTTTAAAGTCCGTTATTATTTTAATTTCATTTGGCATTGTGTTCCAGATGTGACTGCCCTTTATAGAGAAAGCTGTTTGTCCAAATGTGGTTCTGCGGTGGAATATTTTACAGTTATTGTTAACAGAACTCCTGGTGGCTCTGCTGCTGTCCTGTCTTTGGACGAAACCAGCAAGTGGCTCGGGTGCTGATTTATGGAAACATTTGAACGTTAATTTCAGAAGACAGAGGTCAATGAAGCTCTCAAAACTCAATAGGTTGTATTTTTTTAAAACATTACAGTGATGCCACCTAATGGGCTTTTTGTCCAAGATTTTTAGGGTTTGATTATAATTATTATATATATATATATATATATATATATATATATATATATATATATATATATATATATATATATATTATTATTATATATTTACTTTGGGCATGTTATTTGTAGGCGTTTTTAGGGAAGTTGAACAGAGTTCAACAGGTTAAACACATGAATATACACCTAGGCGTAATTTAAACAACACTAAATGGCACAAAACACGAAGAGAGAAGGGAGGCCGCTGTCATGGTTCGTGTGCTGACTCTGTCGGCACTCAGGCTGTGCGGTAGTCTCCGTTCTCTCCTCTGGCATGGTTCTAGACGTTTATTTTGACAGTGTCTCAGCAGGGCTTCCGGCTGTCAGCGGAGCCCCGCTGAACAACCTGTTTCTAATCAGTTGATGACCCTTCATAAGCTGATCAATCTATTCCTCCCTATTTAAGGGAGCAGCTCTGTTTGCTCAGGGCTGCGACCTGCACAGACGTTCCAACGTTTCCTTCCCAGTCTGGCTTCCCTAACCCTGAGGTCAGTTCCCACAGCGTTCAGGTTCCATCCTCGCTGTGCATATGTAAGTGTTTGTATTTATTTGTGTTTGCCCCACAAGGCTTGTTATTTTGTCATTGTGTGTCTTTATTTAATAAATGTACAAACCCACGGCTTCCTATAGCATCTCACTGATGGCTCGTGAGAGCCATCCATGTCAGTAGGTCGCAGCCCAAAGAGACGCCGGTGGCTGTAGTTTGTTTAATTGGACTTGTCAGTTCCCTTGTCAGCGTACCAGCGTGCTGGGAGATGGCATCGCCGCTGAAGGGCTACGCCACAAGCCTGGGCTACAAGCTAATTATGGCTCTCATCGAGGTCGACGGAATCCTTTCCAACGCTTGTATCCATCGCTTCCCCAGCGGCTTGCGCTGGTACCTGGACCTTGCTGAGGATACTATTAATCGCCTTCCCCGCTATTCCAACCACCCGGAAGTCACAGCGAGGAAGGCTGACATCGCTGTGCAGCGGGAGAGACTCCGTGGGCTGGATGGAAACCCTGGCAGGAAGCCGAAGAGGAGGTATCCTCGCTCCTCGCTTCAGGATCCCATTCCTGTCCCCGCTCCAGGCCAGGAGTTTGTATCGTCCAGGAGTGATCCCCGAGAGAGTGTGTCGTCAGTCAGAATTCCCCCGGAGACTCTACGTCTGACAGCTGTTTCCATCAGGGACCAAGTGGCAGCTGCTCACTCCGGCGCTCACCCTACGCAGGTGATAAAGCATGTGACGGCGGCAGTCAGGCTGGTGGAGAGGAATCCAGCAATAAAGGACCATCCAGAGTTCGCCGACCTGCTCGCTTCTGTTTCCACGCAGGAGCAGCGTTTCCCGAATCTCTCCTTCGCTTCACCCTCTGCCGGTAACCGTCGTCACATAGCTAACAAGAAGCCTCAGCAAGAACCCCGTCCGGATCCTGTTCCGGGTCGTCGCAAGTACTCTACCTCTCTGACAGCTGCCGCTCCTACGTCTCGTCAGGAGGGAATTCCCGCAGCCTCTCTCCCAGGGTCACCTTCCTCCCGCTGTTCCGTCAGCTCCTGGTGCCCGGATCAGTTCGGCTGTCATCCCCTCCTCCTCGACGTCTTCCTCGGTTCCTGTGAAGGTTATGAGTCCTGCTTCAGCGACGCCTGTCGTGGATCCACCGCGAGCAGCTCCTCCTCGTCCTCCCAGGGGGCCCTCCGTCACCATCCAGCGGGGCAAGGGAGAAACGAAGTCCGCTGCAGCGGGTTCCATCGGGCCTCCACGGATCAGGCCAGTAACTTTTCATTCTGTTCCCATATTAGATGAATTGTCTTGCTTGATTCCTGGGGGCGGAGTTCGGGGTTCACAGTCCCCTGAACTCCCTCCACCTGCTGCAGTAAATAGTAATGGACCTGCTACCTCTGTGTCTCCTTCCTCTGAGCGTTCCGTGGCGCCAGGCCTACACCACCGGACGAGGTGGGAGCCTGCAGCCCTGGATAGCCTGGTTCCAGCCCCGCAGCCACGTCATGGGCAGAGGAGGAGAGCGGACTGCAGTTTGGAGCCTGCGCCGACGATGAAGCATCCCCGGGTCTCCACGGAAGAACGGTCCAATCCAGCAGGTCGAGGAACCCCTGCCACCACGCCGTGCGGGTCATCAGCGTGGACGTCAGTGTTGGAGGTTCCTCAGGCTGTGAAGAACATCATGCCGTCTGCGGGGCCCGCCGCAGCCGAGTGGGAGCCAGATGACGACCTTCTTCGTCCTGAGCCCGGATCGTCAAAGTCCTGGACGGCGACAGAACTCAAGTGCAGGCAAATGCTCTATTTTGTCTTCCTTCTATCAATTCTGGAGCATTTTTGCTTGCCTCTCAGGGAGACGAGCCGAATGCAGCCGTCCGCTGCATCCAAGCTCGTCTCACTGAGCTCTGTCGCTACCGGTGATCCTGATCCCAGTTCTTTTCCTTCTCCTGAGCCTTATCCCAGGGTCACCGGTGCGGAGTCATTCCCGGTCACTGTGCGGGAGGTTCCGGGTCCAGGGTTGAAGGTCATTTCTGGTGCTGCACCGACCCAGTCGAGGTCCATCACGGGTGCGGCACTGACCCAATCGGGGTCCGATGTGGGTGCTGACGAGACCCAATCGGGGTCCATCACGGTTGCTGCTCTGGCCCAATCGGGGTCTGTCGTGGGTGCCGCGCTGACCCGGTCGGGGTCCAACAGGGGTGCAGCGCAGGTTCAGTCCAAGGTCGGTGAGGGAGCTGCAGATCCTCTGCTGCCTGACGCTGGACTGGCTCATCATCTTCATCATTATTATCATCACCATACTGCTCCCCTGCGGTCCTGGGGGCTGGGTGATGCGGGTCGGCCGCCTGAAGGACTGCCCCGCCTGTTTGGCGTTCTGGGTTGGCCACCCAACAAACTTTTCTGTTCGTTTGGCGATCTGGCCCGGCCGCCAGAAGAATTGTGTTTCCTGGCATGGGACTGGGGTAGGCCGCCTGAACTGTTCCTTTTCCCCCTGCCAGCGATATGGACGCTAGATGCAGGGCGGTCCCCCGAACCATCGGCTTTCATGCCGTGGTGTTTAGACTGCCTTCATCCCTGGGTTTCTATTTCGGTGCTCCTGTATCCATTTGGGATGTGCGGGGGTCTTATGTATGAAATTGTATATGTATGAAATGGTATATGTCACCTCTTCCTAGCAGGTGTTTTTTGTTTTTCCTCTGTTTAAATGTCCATTCGTTGCCTGTACAGTTTGTGTGTATGGATTTAAAACTGTAGGGTTTCAACGTTTGTAGTGTTTTTTTTCTTTGGAACTATGTATCCTGGTCTTAGACCCGAGTTTCTGTTTATGGCCGGTAGGCTTAATGTTCCTTATTTGGGCATAGTATTCCGCCTGTTGGTACACTATGGAGTGTTTCTGTGTTTTTTTACTCTGTAGTGTCTCCTGTTGGGTTTTTTTTCTCTCCACTCTGGTCACCAGGATTTAGCCCTGCGCGGCCTTTTCTTTCCCCCTCCTCCCTCCCTGGGGTGGTTTTGTTGGCCTCCCTGTTGGGGGGAGGGGGCAGTGTTACACCGCGTCTAGAATCCGCGTCAGAAACGGGCGCAACTGTCATGGTTCGTGTGCTGACTCTGTCGGCACTCAGGCTGTGCGGTAGTCTCCGTTCTCTCCTCTGGCGCGGTTCTAGACGTTTATTTTGACAGCGTCTCAGCAGGGCTTCCAGCTGTCGGTGGAGCCCCGCTGAACAACCTGTTTCTAATCAGCTGATGACCCTTCATCAGCTGATCAATCTATTCCTCCCTATTTAAGGGAGCAGCTCTGTTTGCTCAGGGCTGCGACCTGCACAGATGTTCCAACGTTTCCTTCCCAGTCTGGCTTCCCTAACCCTGAGGTCAGTTCCCACAGCATTCAGGTTCCGTCCTCGCTGTGCATATGTAAGTGTTTGTATGTATTTGTGTTTGCCCCACGAGGCTTGTTATTTTGTCATTGTGTGTCTTTATTAAATAAATGTACAAACCCACGGCTGCCTATAGTGTCTCACTGATGGCTCGTGAGAGCCATCCATGTCAGCCGCTGCATGTTCACGCGCCACCTAGTGTTCAACCTTTTGCCTTAAAGTTCTCTGGCTCCGTGGCAAAAATCACCGCCTGATTATGAGTATCTTCAAGATTAGCAAGAGCACACACCTCTGTGGTGCAATCAAACCTGACTGGCCTGATTAGCATAATACTTGCATAATGTCACCACATTTTATTACACATCGACTGAGGAATCATTGATCTTTTGTTCCATGCTCCCAGATGTCCACAGTGCACACATGGAGCTCAACACGCACGCACACACACGGCTGCATACTGAGGATGGCCTTTTTTTTAATGGTGGGGAGTTCGTTTATAATATTGTTGATGTTTATTACTTCCATCTTTACAGTTGTGAAATATTTCCTTATTTTATCAAGATTTCCTTATTTTATCAATTAAGGTCTATATCAGATGTGCATTTGCTAATGGTATTTCAGTGGTGTGTTTTGAAATTGCACAGATTTCAAAAGACTAGAGCACATAAAGAAACAGCATGCGCTAGGATTTCCTGTTATTCTAATGGACAGCGTTGGAACAGTTCAAGAGTTCCTTTGCAAAAACAGATAAGTCCAATTGTTTTAATAATGAGAAAAACAACTTTTCATCTGTTGGTTTATACAGTATGTGTTAGTGTTTCCAGTTCAGCTTCTAAGACATGGTCAGTTGAAATATGAGGACCTCAGACGTAATTAAAGCAGAAAATTGAACATCAACTCATTGTTATTTTTTGGCAATTTATGAGTACTTTTTTCTGCAAAAACAGATAAGTCCACAACACATCCATGTGCAAAAACAGACATGTTCCGAAAACGATGCTAGTTTGTCTGGTGAACACATCACTGGTGAACACATCACTGGTTCATCTGCTTCATCAAAATTATCCATATTTGACATAAAATGCAACAAAATTGTAAAAAAAAAAAAAAAAAAAAAAATGGCAGGGAAATCATGCAACGCAAGCAGGGAAATCAGTCAAAGTGAGCAGACCAGGGAGGCAGCCACGATGAGTCAACGTGACCCAAATACCAAGCACTGATTTGCCCTGCAGAGTTATCTGGTTTTGTAAAAACAGGGTCTCGGCGTTTATCGGCTTTTGAAAAAAAAAATATGAACTTCGTAGTGTATTAAACATATGACCTATCGGATTTTGAGAAAAAACAATTTGAACTTCTATAAGTAGGTAATGTGAACAGCTGTTTGTTGTACAGAGGGAAATTTTCTTTGAAGTGGCGTTTATCGGTTTTTGCCAACAAACTCTTCAGCTGTAATATAATCACCCATCATTTTAATTGTAATATGATGATGCACTTGTTGGTTTTTTAATTCCATCCACATTTTCATTTTAATCACAGACTTATTAGGCATTAATGTCTTTACTTTTAGGGGAATGAATGAATGAATGAATGAACAGGGAGTGTGGAGGAGAGATAACTAACTGGTTATCAACTGTGACTGATGCCTTATTGCCAAGCAGCATTACTATCGTGTGCATTTTTGCTTGCACACATGCCCCTTTAACCAGTTTAAAACCCATCTTGAACATCTATCATGATCAGAGTTCACATTAGATAATGCATCTCTGTGCATGTAAGGAATGGGCAGCAGTGCTTTGGATTGGATTATTCATAACACACCTCTGAATAATTAGACTAGCCTCTTTGCACTTCTCATCCGGCACACAGAAGGTGCTGTGATAACAAAATGGACTGGGCCACATGCACAAATGCACAATGTGCATTTGACAACTGACAAGTGAATACAAAATACAGCCCTTTATGTCATCTGAAGTGCCAAGGACAAGTGGGCAAAGTGTGCGGAACTTAACCTTTAAGTAAAAGTTAACAAGCCATGGATAAGTCAACAATAAAACAGACAAGCATAGGTTGGATTTAGCATCCTGATCAGCCACTCAAGATACTTAAGTGGTGATAATGTAATCTTTTTTTTTTTTTCCCATCCTGGACTTCCTCAGCACAGCAAACCAGCTAACTAGCAAACATCTAGAGGTACAAGTTCCGTGCCCCACAAAACCAGCTCAAGAGGAGGGCAGGGTATGTACAGTGGTTTGAAAAAGTGTTTGTCCCCTTCCTGGTCTCTCATTTTTTTGTATGTTTGTCACACTTAAATGTTTCAGATCATCAAACAAATTTAAATATTAGACAAAGACAACACAAGTAAACACAAAATGCAGTTTTTAATTGAAGGTGTTTATTATTAAGAGTAAAAAAAAAAAAAAAACCCTACAT
The DNA here is from genome assembly GCA_020510985.1 of Pholidichthys leucotaenia. Lineage (NCBI taxonomy): Eukaryota > Metazoa > Chordata > Actinopteri > Cichliformes > Pholidichthyidae > Pholidichthys > Pholidichthys leucotaenia. The sequence goes on along the minus strand of CM035842.1, from coordinate 409,658,306 downwards.
GTCCCTGTGTGGAAAAAGTGATTGACCCCTGTTAAAACATAAATTAACTATGCTTTATCACATCTTTGGAAAGCTGATTTCAATTTTCTAGCCATTTCTAAGGCTTTGGAACTCCAGCGAACCACAGTGAGAGCCATTATCCACAAATGGTGAAAATATGGAACAGTGGTGAACCTTCCCAGGAGTGGCCGGCTGACCAAAATTACCCCCAAGAGCGCAGCGATGACTCATCCAAGATGCCACAAAAGACCCCACAACAACATCCAAAGAACCTCACTTGCCTCACTTAAGTTCAGTGTTCATGACTCCACCGTAAGAAAGAAACTGGGCAAAAATGGCCTGCACAGCAGAGTTCCAAGACAAAGACCACTGCTGAGCAAAAAGAACATAAAGGCTCGTCTCAGTTTTGCCAGAAAACATCTTGATGATCCCCAAGACTTTTGGAAAAATACTCTGTGGACTGATGAGACAAAAGTTGAACTTTTTGGAAGGTGTGTGTCCTATTACATCTGGCGTAAAAGCAACACAGTATTTCAGAAAAGGAACATCATACCAACAGTAAAATATGGTGGTGGTAGTGTGATGGTCTGGGGCTGTTTTGCTGCTTCAGCACCTGGAAGACTTGCTGTGATGAATGGAACCATGAATTCTACTGTCTACCAAAAAATCCTGAAGGAGAATGTCCGGCCATCTGTTCGTGATCTCAAGCTGAAGCAAACTTGGGTTCTGCAGCAGGACAATGATCCAAAACACACCAGGAAGTCCACCTCTGAATGGCTTAAGAAAAACAAAATGAAGACTTTGGAGTGGCCTAATCAAAGTCCTGACCTGAATCTGATTGAGATGCTGTGGCACGACCTTAAAAAGGCGGTTCATGCTCAAAAACCCTCCAATGTGGCTGAATTACAATTCTGCAAAGATGAGTGGGTCAAAATTCCTGCACAGTGCTGTAAAAGACTCATTGCCAGTTATCGCAAACGCTTGATTGTAGTTGTTGCTGCTAAGGGTGGCCCAATCAGTTATTAGGTTTAGGGGGCTATCACTTTTTCACACAGGGCTATGTAGGTTTGTATTTTGTTTTAAATTAATAATAAACATCTTCATTTAAAAACTGCATTTTGTGTTTACTTGTGTTATCTTTGTCTGATATTTAAATTTGTTTGATGATCTGAAACATTTAAGTGTGACAAACATACAAAAAAATGAGAAATCAGAAAGGGGGCAAACACTTTTTCACACCACTATATATAAACACTGACTGCTGCACTGCACAATGTCTGATTTTGTTGTACATGTGTGTGAAATGGCAATGAGCCCAGTCCGCATGTCCATGTGGGCCAGACCAAAGGTTGAATGTGGGCTATGGGTCCCACCTGGGTTTGTTCATGGATTCCATGTTGGCCCATCTGTGTTTGCTGACATGGACTTCACCTGTTTACCTATTTTCAACTTATTTTCTTGTAAATTTGTTACTTTTCCCTAATATGATAAATTTTTCTTGAAAATGTTAAATTTTCTGATAAATCTGCAACTTTTTTTTACTGTAAACGTGCAACTTTTTCTCATAAAGTTGTGATTTTTTTTCTTGTAAATTTGCAACTTTTTTCATCATAAATTTGTTAGTTTTTCTTGTAAAATTATGACTTTTTTCTTGCAAATTTGCTAACTTTTTCTTGTAAATTTGGAACTTTCTAAAAAAATTGTCAACTTTTATTAACTGTAAACTAACAACTTTTCCTTATAAATTTGAGACTTTTTCTCGTAATTTTTCAGTTTATTTACTCATATTTACAACTTTTTTTTGTTAATTTGCAGCTTTTTCTAATTTGTTTCTTCATAAAGTTGTGACTTTTTCTTGTGAATGTGCTAAATTTTTCTTGTAAGTTTGTAACTTTTCAAGTAATTTTAGTTTATTTTCATAAATTTGCTACTTTTCTCTAGTAAATTTGCTACTACTTTTTTTTGTAAATTTGTCTGTTATCTTACAAATTATAAGAAGAAAATGTGAAAAATTTATGCCTTTTTTGCATAATTTTGCCTGTGACATAAATGTTCCTGAAACCTGCTCACTCACATTAAACCCATGTGGGACCCAGATGGGTTTAAAGCGGGTAAGCATATTACCTGCTTACCTGTACCACAAATAAAGTCAAACACAGATGGGGCCAACATGGATCCTGTGGACAAACCCACATGGGACCCATGTGGGACCCAGTTTTAACCTACAGTACATATGGTGGGGCCCACTTGGACATGCTGGCTGGCAGCCTATTCTTTTCTATATTATGCTCATTGGGGTGCTTAGCAACATTTAACTGGGAACATCTGGGAGGGACTATTTTTCTCAGTGGAGCAATTGCACTGCCACAACATCAGCTGGAATAAACTTAGCCAAAATGGTTACTTTATAATATCATCAGCACTATAGCAGTAATGCGTCCAGAGATTATCTCCAGTGACTATCACTTCAATGACTGCATTATCAGATCTGCATCAGCCATTCTTAATTGTTCAGCCACAGCTCAGGGATATGACTGTCACTGGAGACTCCCAGTAAATGGTCGGGACTGCTACAGTAGCAGCACTGCCTTTCTCGGGCCTGCACCTCCTGCTGGGTCACACACTCCTATCTGAGCATCTATCTGAACTGGGTTAAGCCCCGTGCATTCAAGCCAGTTGCGGTAACGCTGCATTTGAAATAGCCTTTTCTTTTTTTTCAAAACTGTTCACTGAACTTTCAGTGCAGTGAGATAATACAAGATAATACAAGGGGGGTTAGGGTAAACGCTGAGCTTCAACCAGTTGAGTAATTCAATAAGATAGATAAACTCATTCATCTTCATCTTCTTCCGCTTAATCCTTTTCGGGTCGCGGGGGGGCTGGAGCCTATCCCAGCATCTTTGGGCGAAAGGCAGGGTACACCCTGGACAGATCGCCAGTCCATTGCAGGGCCAACACAGAGAAACAGACAACCATTCACTCTCACAGTCATACCTAAGGACAATTTAGAATCCCCAGTTTGATGCCAATTAACCTAAACTCAGCCTTACTAAAATTAAGTAGGTTACAGAGAACAAAAGTCAGATTACAATACCCCCCCCAGTTGCATATCTATGTCAGAGAAATTTAAACATTAGGAAACAAAAACAAAAAAAAAACATACAAAACAACAACAAAAAAAGCAAAACCCTAGCCTGCCATGCCCAAACAAAGTTTGATTCTGTTGATGTGAGTGATACAGTTGAAGCAATCCCAAAGAAACCCATCAGGACATTATGTTCAACATGTTTTCCAATAATACTTGATAAGGATTTGAAAATGTCTGCCCAGAAAGGTTGCAAGACAGGGCAAGACCAGAACATGTGAACATGGTTTGCTGGGGCGAGACGACATCGATCACAGATTGGATCTGTGTCTCTATAAATTTTAGACAGTTTAACCTTGGTGAAGTGGAGACGGTGTACAATTTTAAACTGAATTTATCCATGCTTTACACAAATGGATGATTTATGTGCTTTATAAAGGACATCTCTCCAAAGATCATCTGGAATGTTATCGCCTAACTCTGCTTCCCATGATGTTCTTATAGAATCCAGACAAACCAAATGAAGGGAATGAAACAAAGAATAAATAGGGGAAATCGTTCCTTTTAATTTATGTATAGGCTCTAGGAAGGTATCCAGAGGCGAATTATCAGGTGAATCTGGGAAATGAGGAAATATTTTGGTCACAAAGCTACAGATTTGTAAATATCTAAAGAAATGATGCTTAGGCAATCCAAATTTATTGGACAATTGGCCAAAGGAAGCAAATGAGTTATTGATATATAGATCTTTAAATGATTTAATACTGAGGTTGGACCAATTTTTTAATGTGCCATCTACTAAGGATGGACGAAACGAATGGTTAGCAGTTATAGGAGCAGATATCAAGTATGTTTGAAGGTGTAAACTACGTTTGGATTGATTCCAGATTTTCAGTGAAGTCTTTCTTGTATAATCAGAGGAGGAAGTTTTAATGGAGCGAGCTAAGGCTGACAGAGATACTGATCCACAAGAGGCAGATTCCACTGTAAGCCAAACAGGCGGAGGTTGGAAGAATTCAGAATGCAACCAGAATTGAGTAATTCTTAAATTAGCTGCCCAATAATAAAATTTTATATTTGGTAAGCCCATGCCTCCAACTTCTTTAGGTCTCTGTAAAAATTGTTGTCTAATCCTTGGAGTTTTTTTCAATCCAAATAAATTCCTTAATAATAGTGTCAATTTTATGAAAAAAGCTTAAAGGAAGGAAGATTGGTACAGATGGTAATATATACAAAAGTTTAGGCAAAGTATTCATTTTAACTGCATTGACACAGCCATTTAAAGACAAATTCAACACTGACCAATGATCAAAATCTTCTTGTATACGGGTGAGGAGGGGAATAAGGTTTGCTTTATATAGATCATTACCTACACCCCTAAGTAAGTAAAATTGTGTTGTGCTATCCTGAAGGGTAGAGTGTGCAATGGATATTACTTCTGCTGCTTTATTTAGAGGAAAGAGTTCACTTTTATTAAAGTTTAGTTTGTAGCCTGATATAGCTCCAAAGGAGTTGAAAATATTGAGAGCTCTAGGAATAGAGGCTAGAAAATCAGAGATGTACAACAGAAGGTCATCTGCATACAGAGAAACTTGATGCTCCATTCCATACCTGAGAATTCCTGTAATAGAGAAATTGTTACAAAGTGCAATAGAGAGCGGTTCGATGGTTATTGCAAATAAGAGTGGATTTCAAGGGCAACCTTGCCGAGTAGAACGATGAAGAGGAAAATATGATAAATAATTATTATTTTTAGCTTGTAAGGATGTGTATAATATACCCATGAAACAAAGTTTTTACCAAATCCAAATTTCTCCATGGTGTAGAAAAGGTACTGCCACACCACACGGTCGAAAGCCTTTTCTAAATCCAGAGAGATTATAGCCTGTGGACTGGATTTTTGGAAAGGGTGATCAATAATATTAAAGAGTCATCTTAAATTAAAAAGGAGTGCCTATTTTTTAATGAATCCTGTTTGGTTGGGAGAAACAATGGATAACAGTACAATTTCCAGACGTAGGGACAATATTTTAGAGAGTAATTTAACACCCACATTTTTTTTTTTTTTTTTTTTTTTTGTTACTTATTTGTACCCGTAGGTAGACTTGGTTTGCAGTCTGGTGACAAGCCACCGGCCGCTGGTCGCTGCGTGCGCGAGCGCCCTAAACCTACATGTTTTTGGTGTGCGGGAGGAAACCGGAGAAATCCCGGAGTAAACCCGCGCAACACGGGGAGAACATGCAAACTCCACACAGCTCACTGTTGGTCGGGGGCTGGGATCGAACCCACGATCTCATGATCCCCGCGGTCCCCCGGCCGAGGGTAAAACTGTGCTGCCACAGTGCTAAACCACTGTGCCACCGTGCAGCCTTTTAATATATTTAATAATAATAATACTATTTAATAAACTAATTGGCCGGTAAGACCCCTCATGGATCATCACCTTATTGTGGTGGGGGGTTTGCATGCCCCAGTGATCCCAGGAGCTATGTTGTCCGGGGCAATTTGCCTCTGGTAGGGTCACCCAAGACAAACTGGTCCTGGGTGAAGGGCCAGACTAAGAACCATTCAACAGTCTCTCATGATGAATGCTAGAACAAGGATTCAGTGCACCCCGCCCAGTATGGGGTTACCGGGGCCCCACTCTAGAGCCAGGCCTGGGGGAGGGGCTCAATGGCTAGTGTCTGGTGGCCAGGTTTCCGCCCATGGGACCCAGCCGGGCTCAGCCCGAAGGAGTTATATGGGTCCGCCCTCCAGTGGGCTCACCACCTGCAGGAGGGACCATGGGGGTCCGGTTCTATGTGGATCAGGTGGCAGTCAAAGGCAGAGGCCTTGGCGGTCTGATCCCAAGCTTCCTAAACTGGCTTTTGGGACGTGGAATGTCACCTCTCTGGTGGGGAAGGAGCCTGAGCTGGTGCATGAGGTTGAGAGATACCGGCTAGATATAGTCGGCCTCACTTCAACACACAGCTCTGGTTCCGGAACCAGTCTCCTGGAGAGGGGCTGGAGCTTGGCCTATTCTGGAGTTTCCCCGGGTGAGAGGCGACGAGCAGGGGTGGGTATTCTTGTATCCCCCCCACCTTGCTGCCTCTATATTGGAGTTTTCCCCGGTGGACGAAAGGGTTGTTTCCCTGCACCTTTGGGTTGGGAAATGAGTCCTGACCATTATTTGTGCCTATGCACCAAATGATGGTTCAGAGTACACCCCCCCTCCCCGCCTTTTTGGAGTGTCTGACTGGGGTGCTGGAGAGTGCTCCTCTTGGATACTCCATTGTCCTACTGGGGGACTTCAATGCGCACATGGGCAACGACAGTGAAACCTGGAGGGGGGTGACTGGGAGGAATGGCCTGCCTGATCTGAACCCGAGTGGTGTTCAGTTATTGGACTTCTGTGCTAACCACAGTTTGTCCATAATGAACACCATGTTCAAGCATAAGTGTGTCCATATTTGCACCTGGCACCAGGACACCCTAGGTCGCAGGTTGATGATTGATTTTGTTATTGTGTCATCAGACCTGCGACAGTATGTCTTGGACATTCGGGTAAAGAGAGGTGCAGAGCTGTCAACTGATCACCACCTGAAGGTGAGTTGGATCCGATGGCAGGAGAGGATGTCATTCAGACCTGGAAGACCCAAAAGTATAGTGAGGTTGTGCTGGGAATGTCTGGCTGAGACCCCTGTCCGGGAGGTCTTCAACTCCCACCTTCGGAAGAACTTCAACCACATTCCGAGGGAGTCTGGAGACATGGAGTCTGAATGGGCCATGTTCTCCACCTCCATTGTTGAAGCAGCTGCCCAGACCTGCGGCTGCAAGGTCGTCGGGGCATCTTGTGGTGGCAACCCCCAAACCAAGTGGTGGACACCAGTGGTGAGGAGGGCCATTAAGCTGAAGAAGGAGTCCTATCAAGCTTGGTTGGCTTGTGGGACTCCCGAAGCAGCTGAGGTGTACCGGCAGGCCAAGCGGAGTGCAGCTTGGGTGGGTGCTAAGAAAAAACTCGGGTATGGGAGGAGTTTGGTGAGGCCATGGAACAAGACTTTCGGTCGGCCTCGAAGTGATTCTGGCAAACTGTCCGGCAGCTAAGGAGGGGGAAGCAGCTCCCTGTCCACACTGTGTATAGTGCGGATGGGGCACTGCTGACTTCAAATGGGGATATCATCGGGCGGTGGAAGAAATACTTCGAGAATCTCCTCAATCCCACTGGCACGCCTTCCACAGAGGAAGCAGGGCTTGTGGACAAGGAGGACAACTCGCCTATCACAGGGGCTGAGGTCACCAAGGTGGTTAAAAATCTCTCTGGTGGCCAGGCCCCGGGGGTGGACGAGATTTGTCCTGAGTACCTGAAGGCCCTGAATGTTGTAGAGCTGTCATGGTCGACACGCCTCTGCAACATTGCATGGAGGTCGAGGGCAGTGCCTTTGGCATGGCAAACCGCAGTGGTAGTTCCTCTCTTCAAAAAAGGGGACCGGAGGGTGTGCTCCAACTTTAGAGGGATCACACTCCTCAGCCTCCCTGGAAAGGTCTATGCCAAGGTACTGGAGAGGAGAGTTCGGCCGTTGGTTGAACCTCGGATTCAGGAGGAGCAATGTGGTTTTCGTCCTGGCTGTGGCACATCGGACCAGCTCTTTACCCTTTTGAGAATCCTCGGGGGTTTGTGGGAGTTTGACCAATCAGTTTACGTGTTTTGTGGACTTGGAGAAGGCATTCGACCGCATCCCTCGTGGTTTTTTGTGGGGGTGCTTCGGGAGTATGGGGTATTGGGCTTGTTGTTACGAGCTAATCGGTCTCTGTACGACCATTGTGAGAGTTTGGTTCGTACTGCCAACACACGGTCGGACTCTTTCCCAGTAAGAGTTGGACTCTGCCAGGGCTGCCCTTTTTTCACCGATCCTGTTCATAATTTTTATGGACAGGATTTCTAGGCGCAGCCAGGGAACGGAGGATGTCGTGCTTGGTGACCACAGGATCTCATCTCTGTTGTTTACAGATGATATTGTCCTGCTGGCTTCATCCAGCAATGACCTACAGGTCTTACTGGGACGGTTTGCTGCTGAGTGTGAAGTAGCTGGGATGGCAATCAGTACCTCCATGAAAGAGTCCATGGTCCTCAGCCAGAAAAAGGTGGATTGTCCTCTCTGGGTTGGGGACAAGCTCCTGCCCCAAGTGGAGGAGTTTAAGTATCTTGGGGTTTTATTCATGAGTGAGGGGAGAATGGAGCGAGAGATTGACAGATGGATCGGAGCAGCATCTGCAGTGATGCGGACGTTGTACCGGTCTGTTGTGGTGAAGAGGGAGCTGAGCTCTAAGGCAAAGCTGTTGATTTACCAGTCAATCTACATTCCTACCCTCACCTATGGTCATGAGTTTTGGGTAATGACTGAAAGAACGAGATTGAGGATACAAGCGGCTGAAATGAGCTTTCTTTGTAGGACTGCTGGACTCACCCTCAGAGATAGGGTGAGGAGCTCAGTCATCCGGGAGAGGCTCAGAGTAAAACCGCTGCTCCTCCACATTGAAAGGAGCCAGTTGAAGTGGTTTGGGCATCTGATCAGGATGCCTCCTGGACGCCTCCCACTTGAGGTGTTTCGGGCACATCCCTCTGGGAGGAGACCCCAGGGCAGACCCAGGACTTGCTGGAGAGACTATGTCTCCCAGCTGGTCTGGGAATGCCTTGGTATGCTCTCTGAAGAGCTGGAGCAAGTGGCTGGGAAGAGGGAAGTCTGGGCTTCTCTGCTTGAACTGCTGCCTCCGCGACCCGGACCTCTGGAAAAGCGGTAGAAGATGGATGGATGGATGGATGGATGGATGGATGGATGGATGGATGGATGGATGGATGGGCAGTAAAAAAGAACAGCTAAGAGGGTCCTTATTTTTCTTCAACATTAGAGAAATAGAGGCTTGGTAGAGCGTTGGAGTAAGTTACATAACTCAAAGGATTCATTGAACATATCCAGCAAAAGAGGGGCTAATTTGTGCTGAAATTTCCTGCAGAACTCAATGGGCTTACTGTCTGGACCAGGGCATTTTCCACTCTGTATTAAGGAAATAGCTACTCATATTTCAGGAACTGTCAATGGCTTCCCCAACTCCTCAACCATTTCAGGTCCTACAGTGGGAATTTCAAAAGCGTCAGAGAAATTATTTATGTCTTGAATGGTTGAAGAATTTTCTGAGGTCTATCACTGAGAGTAAAAATGTTGAAATGCTTCATTAAGTTCCTCAGGATCCATAGTAATACCTGAAGATGTTCATATTTGTGATATTTGGGAGTGCTTAACACGAGCGCACCTTAGTGATAAGTAAAATTCCTTGTATGTGTAAGCATACTTGGCAATAAAGTTGATTCTGATTCTGATTTGGTGAGAAGAAGAAATTTGTCGAAATTGATGAGCCAGGAATCTGCCAGCCTTGTCACCCTGTTCATAGTAGGTACTTCTGGATTTAACGAGAAATTCTGCAGCATGATCTGCTGTTAGTACAATGATCTGTGATTGTAAGAGATGTTCCTTATATATGTGTGGAGTTGGTGAATTAGCATACAGATGATCCAAATGAGTGATACAAGCCGTTAATTCATTCAATCTCTCTCTTCCTCATTTTTTCTGAAAACTTACATAAGCTATGATTTGCCCTCACAGGCAGGCTTTGAGTGCTTCCCAAAGGGTAGATACTGAAACATCAGGAGTCCTGTTAATGCTCAGAAATATGTCAATTTGATTACCAATCATTTCCACAGATTTGGTGTCTGAGAGAAGATGTGTATCAAAATGCCAAGGGGTGTGTAAGTTGAGAGGATGATCCATCTGTGTGCTCATTACGACAGGCGCATGATCAGAGATTACCATCAGTTCATTGGAACATGATTCCACTGAGAGAAAAATCCTGCTATGAACTAAGAAATAATCTATGCATGTATACAGTATGTATGATGTACCTGTGAGAAAAAGGAATAAGCCTTACCCATCGGATTATGAGCACGCCAAGGATCTGAAATTGAGAACTCACTCATAAAAGCTTTAATTATCCTGGCTGATTGTCAGGAAGAGGCAGATTTTGTAGAGGATTGATCCAGTTCTGGGTTTAACCAGCAATTAAAGTCCCCTGCTAAGATAAGGGAATAAGGGGACATATCGGGAAGCTTAGAAAATAAATGTTTAAAAAAATCTACATATTCCCATTTGGGAGCATACACATTCATCAGGACAACAGGAGTACCACACAGTGTACCAGTGATGATTAATTATCTACCATTAGGATCTGAGATCACATCAGCACATATAAATGAGAGAGATTTTTGAATCAGAATTGCAACCCCTCTGGATTTTTTATAAAATAAGGAATAAAATCCTGTCCAGTCTGTAATGTATTAATTATGATTATTATTATTGTGTGTTATGGGTGACGGCTACACCTTTCCGGTTCTGCCGCCACCCAGAGTATAAAAGGCCTACCCAGAAGAGGCACGGTCTCTTTTCGATCAGCACCTCTGCCTCGATGGGAGCGCCTTAGTGTTGTGGGAGTCTGTTCAATAAAGTTCCGTTCGACTGCATCTTCAGCCTCATTATTATAGTATTGGTTATGGACACAACATTTGGCGACGAGGATAAAGCTATGGAAAAAGGAGTTTCTAATATTCGACCATTTCTGGAGCTCCCAGGTGAGCTGCCAGTTCCCTGGGTGAGGTGGTTTGCAGCGTTCCAAAATTATTTGGTGGCATTAAACCTCGGCGAATTGGAGAAACTACATGCACGAGCGATACTGGTCCATAATCTCGACATGGAAGGGCAACGCATTCTCAGCACATTGGGAGAGAGTGATAGTTTTGAGGATGTGGTTGAGCATCCTAAAGTATCCGAAAAGTAGCATGCTACTTTCATGCTCCTGAGAACGTCATCGTCCGGCGGATCCAGTTCCGACAGCGACGCCAGTGGCCGGGAGAGTCGGTGCAACGGTATGTTGCGGACCTGCGCCAGTTGACTAGAGAGTGCCAATTCGGGGTTTGGAGAAAGAAATGGTCTGCATTCAGTTGGCGGAGCACACGCTATATTCTGCGGCATGGTCCAGGCTCCTCACACACTCTGGTGAACTGACGTTGACTGCAGCTGTGGAGATAGCTCAACAGTACGAAGCAGCAGATAAACTATCAAAGGACCTTGGTGAGAACAACGTTGAGGCAGTCTGACTCACAACCAGCGGCGCAGGCTGTGGACCCAGGTAGCAATGACAAAGCAGAAGATAAAGAAGACTACGCTACCGCTATTAAGATTAGGTCCGCCCTGGGGTCGCCCAGATGTTTGGGCTGCAGGTCCACCAAGCACCAATACAAGGCGAAAAAGTATCCGGCAAGGGGTAAACGCTGTGGCAAGTGTGGATTCCTACATCATTTTGCCAGGGCCTGCAAAAAGTTTGAGCGAGGGGAACGGCGACACAGAACGGATTCCCCCACCATGACTCCTACGGTTATTCACACCGTCTCCCCAAGCACAGATGGGCGGATTTACTGTGACGTGATGCTGGACAGCGTGGAAGTGCCGTTGTTGGTGGACATGGGCACAGCAGCATCCGTGTTGAACTGGCCTGCTGTGAGGAGTTTGTTCCCGCATTACCGTGTAAGAGGACTGTTGACACCGTATTGTGGCTATGGAGGTAACAGACTAGCCATCGTGGGTTCGCTGGAGTTGACGGCAAGGTACAAGTTGGCTGTGGTCTCAAATATCCAGTTCGTGGTGACTGTCAAGGGGTCAAACGTGATGGGCTGCGACCTGTTTTACGGACTGGGCTTTACAATCACCAGCAGTATCGAAGAGTAGCAGCCGGGTTGTGGTTTGTGGGACCGACCAGTTCCGTGCGTGGTGGACAATGCAGTATGGGACGAAAATTGGCCTAGTATTCTGGGAGATGGACAGGACCAATCCCACCCAGGGCCATCGCGGGAGGGTTCCGGTGCCAGGGCCCAAGTTACCCTGGATGTGGGAACTGGGCGGCACGGTGGAACGCCTGTGACGGCGAGTGGAGCTGTGAGGATGGCTCCCTCTGCTTCCGGAATTCGGCCAGGAGGTACCGAGAGGCAAGGGGCTGCAACAACTTTGCCGGCGTTCAAAATGAAAGAGAGCGGGGCAGGACCAGCTGACACGGTGGACAGACGTGCCACACAGCAACACTGGAGGCCGAATCGGGCTTCACGTGGGGTCGGTAGAGTGGTTCAACCCAGAGAGGAAGCCCGGTCTAGACGTCGTGGACGTTTGAAGCCGAGTCGAGCTCCCCTGTGGGTCGCTGACATGGTTCGACGCAGGGCGGGGGTTCGGCTAAGAGGAGTTCATGGCAAGAGGAAACGACGAGAGGACCAGGGATGGCTGCAGGTGGTGGCCGTCCAGGACGACGGTTATCTTCAGACGTCCAGTGGGTCATGGAGACACCCCAACAAGCTGAGGCGCGCCGTTGAGGAGAAGGAGGTGTTGGGGCTCCGGCGTGGTTCATCTCCGGGGGTGAAGTGCAGGAGAAGCTCTGGTTGGGACCCGCCGGACGGGTCTCCGGGGGGGTGATCTCCTCATCGAGACTGTATGGTGGCAAGGGGGCAATGTGTTTTGGGGTTGACCTATTAACATGCTAATGTTTGAAATGATAATGTGTACACTACCAGGTCTGCATTATTGTTGTGCTGATGTGGTATATGCATAAAAGTGGCTGGGTTGAGTGCTCATTTAAAAAAAAAAAAGAGAGAGAGAGTGTGGGCTACTTTTATCGGTGGGGGGGGGGGGGTGCAGAATTTGTTAATAGGTGTGTATTGCCCGAGCCATGGAGGTGATACGTTTCACACTTACTCACTGTGGGATTGCCCGTGTGTGTGTTTTTTGTTTTGTTTTTTTAAAAAAAGGCCCAACACTGTTTGTACTGTTGCATTTACTTGCATGTGTGATATGTGATTTGCCCGAGTTGTGGGATGAGGGTGTTGGGTGGGGGGCTGGCACAGCAGGGTGTGGACGCACATATTATCTGTTTGTAGAGTGTTTTGAGAAGGTCTGGATTGTACATATGTTTTGGGATGATTTTTACATGTTATATTAGGAGCACAGCAGCCTACTTTGTCCTACAGACTGTTTTTAATAGAGACGGCAGAATAACCCGTCTGGCCGTGTGGAAGTGGGGCAGTAGTCCACCTGTCCCCCTCTAGTTTTCGTTATTTGTGTGCATAGATAGGCCCTGTTATTGTATTTACAGTTAGCGTGTGATTCGGGTTAAATTTGGGTGGGTCTAATGGTGTGTGTCTTGGACTTTTCTACGGGGGGAAAAGTAATGTATTAATTATGATTATTATTATTGTGTGTTATGGGTGATGGCTACACCTTTCCGGTTCCGCTGCCACCCAGAGTATAAAAGACCTACCCGGAAGAGGCATGGTCTCTTTTCGACCAGCGCCTCTGCCTCGACGGGAGTGCCTTAGTGTTGTGTGAGTCTGTTCAATAAAGTTCCGTTCAAATGCATCTTCAGCCTCATTATTATAGTATTGGTTATGGACATAACACAATCCATCCACATTTGGTTGTAAGCGTTATGGAGGGTTTCAGGTGCCTTTCTTGTAAGTAAACTACATGAGCTTTTAGTCGCTGAAGGTGATGTAGGACCTTACTGCGTTTTACTGGGGAGTTAAGACCTTTACAGATCCAACTTGTAAACTTCAATGAATTTCCCCTTTGATGTTGGTTCAATCCAGGCTGGGCCAAATGGGTCTAATGCAAAGGAAGTCAGAGTAGGTATGACTTGGGCAAGCAGGCATAATGCAAACACTAACAAGACAAAACAGAACAGGACCCCCAGACAGAACAAACTGAAAGAAAAAAATACCCCCCCCCCCCCACTGATCCCTGCACTAGCATCTCCCCAAACGAGATGCGTGCAAAAAAAACAAACTCTCAAAATCCAGGAAGCTTCATGGGAATCCTAAAAAAACTACAACAAAAAAACACCTATCTACAGCTGCCCAAGATTAATATGACCCTATACATGCAGTGTGACTTTATTTTACCAGGTACCTATAACTTATTTACACTTAGCTATTGTGTACATAACAATTATGTGTATAAATAAAAGTGATTTGTGGTGCGAGAGAAAAAATGGAATCAGTAATTGGGTAAGGCACCTGAGGGTGTGATCCATTTGCTTGCAAGACTGTTCACATGTGGCTTTCAGAAAACATTTTAGGGAGGAAGAAGAAGAAAATTTATTTCAAGTTTATTCAATAATAGTCAAAACTATTATTGAATGCTTAGTGAAACCACTGACGTACTATATCTGTACCCTGTCTCTCCAAACAGGTATATTTCCCAATGCAATGAAAATAGCTAAAGTAATTCCGATATACACTACCGTTCAAAAGTTTGGGGTCACCTCAGACAATTTTGAGTTTTCCATGAAAAGTCACACTTTTATTTACCACCATGAGTTGTAAAATGAATAGAAAATATAGTCAAGACATTGACAAGGTTAGAAATAATGATTTGTATTTGAAATAATAATTTTTTCCTTCAAACTTTGCTTTCGTCAAAGAATCCTCCATTTGCAGCAATTACAGCATTGCAGACCTAACATGATTGCACAAGGGTTTTCTAATCATCCATTTGTCACGCCGCGCCGCTCATCAGCGGCGCCACCTGCTCGCACACCTGTTCATCATCAGCGGCGAGGAATATAAGCCACCTCGCCCTGAGCTTCGGCCTGAAGCCATCAGACTTCATTCCCCGTCTACGTGAAGCAACCTATTCTTCAGCACGACGCTGTGTGGTAAGAACCCCTTACCTCATCTTCTCCAGTCTGCTCCCCTGTGCACAGGTGGATTCCTCGACGGTGGACAACTCCGTTCCCTCGTCCTTCCTCGCTGCTGCACCGAGCCCTGCAGGTGGCTGTCTCCCGGGTTCCGTCCTTGTTGTGCCAGTCATCTGTCCCTAGCAAGTAAGCGTCTCCCTCGCCTATTCTCCTCCTGTGTTGGTGTGTGCCCATCACCCTGTGTCTCTGTGTTCTCTCCCATAGGGTTGCCGGCTGTACGGTCTCCTGCCTCTGTGCCTGAAGCAGACGCCGCCACCAACACATTAACATCCCGCAGACACACACCCATACACCCCTGTTGCTAATAAACTATTTGAACTACTCTGAGCCTGTGTGTGTGCGTCTCCTGAGCCGAACGTTATGTCAGTACGGCTTCAGCAGAGCGGCTCGGCAGACGGCGGGCTCGCACACCGGTTTTCCACTCTCGAGGCTCGAGTGGATCAGTTAGTCTATCAGCAACAGGTGATTTTTAATCAGTTGATCACTATAACTAACCGGTTGGACCGTTTGGACCCCCAACAGCCGTTCCCCCCGGCTCGTCAGGGTGGTGCAGCTCCTGCTGCTCCAGTGGCCGTCCAGCAGGCTCCGGGTGCACCGGTTCGGCTCACGCCCATCCCAACCCCCGCCCGCTTTAGCGGTAAGCTCGGTGGAGCGCGGGGGTTTATTATGCAGTGTGAGTCCGTTTTCCACCGGGTGCCCGGGGACTTTCCCTCAGATCATAGCCGAATTGGTTATATCGGGAATCTCCTGGAGGGGCGAGCATTAACATGGGCCTACGCCGTAATGGCGAGGCCCAGTTATGCCACCCTCACGTATGACCAGTTCGTGAGACGCTTCCTGGAGGTCTTTGACCATACTCTTACCGAGACGGTCCAGGTCGATCGGCTTCTCGCTCTCCAGCAGGGAAGCCGGTTGGCAGCGGACTACGCGGTCGACTTCCGGGTAGCGGCGGAGGAGTTAGGCTGGGAGGAACGCTCCCTCTGCGGCCTTTTCCTCCGCAGTCTCAATGATGATCTGAGGGATGAACTAGCTGGGCGGGATATCCCTGAGACGCTAGCGGAGCTAACATCTCTAGCGATCAGTTTGGATAACAGGCTGCGCGAGCGCTCCTCGGGGCGGAAGTCGTCTTCTTCTCGCCCTCGCGAAGCCTCGCCGCGCCTGTTCCAAGCTTGCCCCCTGGCGGCGCCGCCACCATCGTGCCCCGAGGAGTCGAAGCCGATGGTGATGGGCTGGACAAAGCTTTCCCCTGCGGAGAGACAACGCCGCCGTGAGTTGGATCTCTGCATGTATTGCGGAGATGACCAACACACGGTGAAGCTTTGTCCACGGAAAGCCAGTCGGCGGGGTCTGCGAGTCACTGTAGGGGGCCTCGCGGACGTCAACCGGTTAAATCCACTCACCCAATTGAAGCTGCCCATCCGTTTCTGCCACAACCCCACTGGGCACCTCACCCACGCACTGGTGGATTCGGGCGCAGAAGGCAGCTTCATTTCACAAAGCCTGGCAACCCGTTTGGGCATCCGCTGTCAGGCCCTCCAGAATCCCATCTCCCTGGTCAATCTCTCCCGTGCCTCCCTTGGGAGAGTCTCACACCAGACCATCCCCGTCCTGGTCATCATCTCAGGAAACCACCGGGAGGAGATGACCTTTTACGTCCTACCCAACTCTGTGTCGCCCGTCATCCTGGGGTATCCCTGGCTACGCCTCCACAACCCTGTCCTGGATTGGAAGTCAGCTGGGGTATCGGCATGGAGCACGTTCTGCATGGGCACCTGCCTTCAGTCCGCTGCCTGCTCTCCGTCCGCTTCTCCCCCTGCTACGGACGCTGCACCCCCGGACCTGTCTCTGGTGCCTCCGGAATTTCACGACCTGGGTATGGTGTTCAGCAAGACTAAAGCTATGTCTCTCCCCCCTCATCGGCCCTATGACTGCGCCATCAACCTCCGCCAGGGGGCTCCCTTACCTTCTCCTTCTCCCTTAGCCTGTCAGCGCCGGAGAAGGAGACAATGAACGCCTACCTAAAAGAGTCATTGAGCGCTGGGATAATCCGCCCATCATCGTCACCCGTGGGGGCAGGGTTCTTCTTCGTTGGGAAAAACGATGGGTCCCTCCGCCCTTGCATAGACTACCGGGCTCTCAACGACATCACTGAGAAGGACCGTTACACCCTGCCCCTCATGGACACTGCTTTCCACTCCCTCCAGGGGGCGACCTGGTTCACCAAGCTGGATCTACGCAGCGCATACCACCTCGTCCGGATCCGGGAGGGAGATGAGTGGAAGACAGCCTTCCGTACCCCGAACGGCCACTTTGAATACCTGGTAATGCCGTTCGGGTTGACCAACGCTCCTGCCGTCTTTCAGTGCCTCATTAATGACGTCCTCCGGGACTTCATCGGCCTTTTCGTGTTCGTCTACCTGGATGATATTCTCATCTTCTCCAAGTCCAGGGACGAGCACCAGGTCCATGTGAGGCGGGTCCTCCAAAGACTGCTGGAGAATCGACTATACGTGAAGGCTGAAAAATGTGAATTTTACGCCAGGACTACATCCTTCCTGGGGTTCATCATCGCCCACGACAAGGTGCTCCCAGACCCAGAGAAGGTGAAGGCGGTGGTGGAATGGCCTACACCTGCGTCCCGGAAGCAGGTGCAACAGTTCGTTGGTTTCGCCAATTTCTACCGCCGCTTTGTCCCCAACTTCAGCTCCATCGTCGGACAACTGACCCGCCTCACGTCCCCTAAGGTCCCGTTCCGGTGGACCGAAGAGGTCGCTGCTGCCTTTCAGGCGCTGAAGGCGGAGTTCTCCTCCTCCCGGGTCCTTCGCCAGGTCGACCCCGCGCTGCAGTGCATCGTGGAGGTAGACGCCTCGGACACGGGAGTGGAGCAGTGCTATCCCAGCGGTTGCCGGACGATGGCGCCAAACGGCCCTGCGCCTTCTTCTCCCGGCGCTTGTCCCCGGCGGAGAGAAACTACGATGTGGAGGACAGAGAGCTCTTGGCCATCAAACTCGCCCTGCAGGAGTGGCGCCACTGGCTAGAGGGGGCGAACCTGCCGTTCGTGGTCCTGACGGACCACAAGAACTTGGAATATCTACGATCTGCCAAGCGCCTGAACGCCCGCCAGGCGCGCTGGTCCTTGTTCTTCGCCAGGTTCCAGTTCTCCATCACCTTCAGGCCTGGCTCCAAGAACGGCCTGCCTGACGCCCTCTCTAGGCAGTTCACCCCCGTGGAGTCGGAGGAAACGCCCCACACCATCCTGCCCAGGTCATGCGTCGTGGGAGCCATCTCGTGGGACATTGAGAGCAAGATCCGGAAGGCGCAGGAAGTGGAACCTGACCCTGGCGGCGGACCGGAGGGGCGGCTGTTCGTGCCATCCGCGGTCCGAGGAGAGGGCATCCACTGGCTGCACACCTCCAAGCTCACCTGTCACCCTGGCACCTCCCGGATGATAGACCTCCTCCAACGGTCCTTTTGGTGGCCAGGCCTGCGGAGGGACGCAGCCCGCTACGCCCGGGCCTGCCCAATCTGTGCCACCTGCAAGTCGGGAAATGCCCCTCCAGCGGGTCTGCTCCAGCCCCTGCCCGTCCCTGGCAGGCCCTGGTCGCACATCGCGTTGGATTTCGTCACCGGACTCCCCATCTCCAACTCCTATGACACCATCCTGACCATTGTGGACCGTTTCTCCAAGGCTGTGCACTTCGTCCCCCTGCAAGGTCTCCCTACTGCCCTGGAGACGGCGGACCTCCTCGTCCAACACGTGGTCAGGCTGCACGGGATTCCGGTGGACGTGGTCTCGGACCGGGGCCCCCAATTTTCATCTGAGGTTTGGAGGTCATTTTGTAACGCCATCGGAGCCAAGGTGAGCCTCTCCTCCGGCCATCACCCCCAATCCAACGGGCAGTGTGAACGGACCAACCAGGAGCTGGAGGCTGCGCTCCGCTGTGTGACCGCATCCAAACCCACGTCCTGGAGTAACCATCTTGCCTGGGTTGAATACGCCCACAATACCGCTCGCTCTTCTGCTACAGGGATGTCCCCCTTCAAGGCGTCCCTGGGTTATGACCCCCCGCTGTTCCCGGTGCAGGAGAGTGAGGTAACCGTCCCCTCAGTTAGGGCGCATCTCAGGCAGTTCCGCTCCATCTGGGCTGCCGCGTGCAATGCGCTTCTACGCACAGCGGAGCGCAACAGGACTGTGGCGGACCGGCACAGAAGACCTGCCCCGGCGTACAGAATTGGGCAACTTGTCTACGTATCTACCCAGGACGTAACTCTAAAGGGCGAGAGGAGGAAGCTGGCACAGCGATTCATGGGTCCCTACCCCATCACCCGGATCATCAACCCGGTGGCTGTGCGCGTGGCTATTCCCCCCTCCCTCCGCATCCATCCCACCTTCCACGTGTCTAAGGTGAAGCTGGCAGTCTCCGATCCCCTTTGCCCTCCTCCTGCTGCGCAACCCGCGCCCCGGATGATTGGTGGCCATCCGGCCTGGTCCGTCGCCTCCATCCTGGACTCCCGGCGCCGGGGTCGTGGGTTGCAGTACTTGGTGGACTGGGAGGGCTATGGGCCCGAGCATCGACAGTGGGTGCCCCCGTCGTTCGTGTTGGACCCATCGCTCATCGCTGACTTCCACCGAGTGCACCCAGAGAAACCATCGCCAGGAGGCGCTGCTAGAGGGGGGAGTACTGTCACGCCGCGCCGCTCATCAGCGGCGCCACCTGCTCGCACACCTGTTCATCATCAGCGGCGAGGAATATAAGCCACCTCGCCCTGAGCTTCGGCCTGAAGCCGTCAGACTTCATTCCCCGTCTACGTGAAGCAACCTATTCTTCAGCACGACGCTGTGTGGTAAGAACCCCTTACCTCATCTTCTCCAGTCTGCTCCCCTGTGCACAGGTGGATTCCTCGGCGGCGGACAACTCCGTTCCCTCGTCCTTCCTCGCTGCTGCACCGAGCCCTGCAGGTGGCTGTCTCCCGGGTTCCGTCCTTGTTGTGCCAGTCATCTGTCCCTAGCAAGTAAGCGTCTCCCTCGCCTATTCTCCTCCTGTGTTGGTGTGTGCCCATCACCCTGTGTCTCTGTGTTCTCTCCCATAGGGTTGCCGGCTGTACGGTCTCCTGCCTCTGTGCCTGAAGCAGACGCCGCCACCAACACATTAACATCCCGCAGACACACACCCATACACCCCTGTTGCTAATAAACTATTTGAACTACTCTGAGCCTGTGTGTGTGCGTCTCCTGAGCCGAACGTTATGTCACCATTAGCCTTCTGACGCAATGAGCAAACACATTGTACCATTAGAACACTGGAGTGATAGTTACTGGAAATGGGCCTCTATACACCTATGCAGATATTGCACCAAAAACCAGACATTTGCAGCTAGAATAGTCATTTACCACATTAGCAATGTATAGAGTGTATGTCTGATTAGTTTAAAGTTATCTTCATTGAAAAAAAGTGCTTTTCTTTCAAAAATAAGGAAATTTCTAAGTGACCCCAAACTTTTGAACGGTAGTGTACAAGACGGGTGACAGAGGGGAATTCTCAAACTATAGACCAATTTCACTATAGCTGCAATTTTCCAAGATACTTGAAAAAATATTCTATCAGAGAGTTGACAACTTCATACTGAAGAATAATTTATTGTGTGAACAGCAATATGGGTTCAGACACAAGAGGACAACTGCATTTGCTCTAATGGAATTTATAGAAAAAATATCAACTGCCATTGAAAATAAAGAGTATTCAGTTGGGGTATTCCTGGATCTTAAAAAAGCATTTGATACAGTGGATCATAATTTATTACTAAAGAAACTACAAAATTGTGGTATTAGAGGGGTAGCACTGTCCTGGTTATGTAGTTACTTAAAGAATAGACATCAGTATGTATGTGTTGGTAACAAAAACTCACAGTTACTGAAGGTTACTTGTGGAGTCCCACAGGGTTCAGTTTTGGGGCCATTGTTATTCAATATGTATATAAATGATATATGTAAAGTTTCAGAAAAAATGGACTTAATATTGTTTGCTGATGACACTAATCTATTATGCAGTGGAAGCAATTTGGAACAACTTTTGGATACACTCGGAAAGGAATTAGGAAAGCTTAAACTGTGGTTTGATTCAAACAAATTAACGCTCAATTTAAGTAAGACAAAATTTATAGTTTTTAACAACTATCACAACAACTTAGTATCTAAACTCAGTGTAAATGGTGTAGAGATTGAAATGGTATCCGAAACTAAATTTCTTGGAGTAATAATTGATAATAAACTGTGTTGGAAGTCACATATTAATTATATTAAAGGTAAAATATCCAAATCAATTGCAATACTACACAGAGTGAAATATTTGCTGAATCAACCCACACTATATACCTTGTATCATTCATTAATACTCCCATACATGACATATTGTACTGAAGTATGGGGAAATACATATAAAACAAACATATATCCAGTCTTTATGCTTCAGAAGAGAGCTATTAGAATAATAAACAAAGCTGCTTACAGGGAACCAACAAACCCACTTTTTCTTAAATTAAAAGCTCTCAAGTTGAAAGATCTGGTTGACTTTAAAACTGCAGTAATAATGTTTAAAGTGAAGAATTTATCACTGCCCGCAAATATCCAAAAGTTGTTCCAAATAAGGGAGAAACAATATGATTTCAGAGGAACATGTATATTTCAAAAACCTTCAGTGAGAACTACCACCAAGCAACACTGTGTTTCAGTGCAAGGAGTCAGATTATGGAACGATTTTGGACCTGAATTAAAATCATGTACAACGCTTGGACAATTTAAACAAAAACTAAAGGAAGAAATACTCCAAACATATATACAAGATGACATGTAAAATCACATAAGGATTGTCATATGCAGTCTGCGTTGTGTTGTTGCTTAGTTTTTTGTCACATTTTGTTTTAGCTTTGTTCTGAATTGTAATCGCTCTTGTTTTGTTTTTCTTTTGAATTCTTGGATGGAATATGGGTGGGCAATATAAGCTGCGGCTTCAGCCATCACCCATTTCGGATAACTTATGTTGAACTGTATAATCAGAGGAGTTATTGTCTAATCTGACCTTGATTTTCTTTCCCCCTTTGTTATATTATCCAGTTTCTTTTAATCTGTACTTTTAATCTATCCGAAATAAAGATTCATTCATTCATTCATTCATTGTTCATCTGAACAATAAACTAGACTGGTCACACAATACCGATGCACTCTACAAGAAGGGACAGCGCAGGCTGTTCCTACTGAGGAGGCTCAGGTCTTTTGGTGTACAAGGGGCGCTGCTGAAGACATTCTACGACACAGTGGTGGCATCAGCCATCACTTTTGGAGTGGTCTGCTGGGGCAACGGCATTACAGCAGCCGATAGGAAAAGACTAAACAAACTGATCAAGAAAGCTAGCTCTGTCCTGGGGTAACGCCTTGACCCAGTGGAGGAGATAGGAGAGAGAAGGATGGTGGCTAAACTGTCATCTCTGCTGGAGTCTGAGTCCCACCCTATGCAGGACATACTGAACGCACTGAGGAGCTCATTTAGCAGTAGACTACATCATCCTAGGTGCGCAACCGAGAGGTTTCACAGGTCCTTCCTACCTACGGCTGTCAGACTGTATAACCTAAGCAGGGCTGCTCGCAGAGATAGCAAAAAAAACGTGACGACCTAGTAGTATTGAATGCAAAAGACGCAACAGACTTACACAAATGGTCCCCTCCAGTATACAACTAGGACAATATCAGTCGCTATGGAGGTTGACAATATGTATGGGTACATATTCATACTACGTAGGATAACTAAGTAGACGGTTATGCTGTTTATTCCATCTTGCTACAATGCTCTGCACTTTGTATATATAGTTATATATTTATGTATACATATGTATATCCACTGCTCTTATTTATATTTTTCGTATCTTCTTAATTATTGCTCTGAGTGTTGCTATCCCCGTGCTGTTGCAATCCTGGAATCAGTCACATTGTGGGACTAATAAAGGCTTATCTTATTTTATCTTATCTTATCTTAAAAAAAGAATAACTATGTATAAGCATACAAGTCAATACAGGAGAAAACAAAACATTCAAGCCCACACAGATATTCTCAGACAAAAAGCCTAAATAAGACACCCAAAAGTAACCTACTGTGAAGTTTGAGTAATTATGTATGTCGCCATGAAGGAAAAATGAAAGATGAAATACATAAATAACAAGAGAAAAAAAAAATCAGTCAGATGGACTGGATAAGGCACCTGTACAAAAGGTCCTTTACATGGAAGAGGAAAAAGAAAAGAAAAAAAACAACTCTTCAGCCCAGATTCTCTTATTCAGTCATTCCAAAGAGCCAGTTAAGTCTGTTCAAGAAGTTGCTCACTTAGGGATTTTGTTTATGAAATCAGTGGCTGTTGCAGGATCATCAAACCTGTGTGTCATTCCGTCTGGCAAAGTAACTCTCAGTACTGCTGGATAGAGGAGACCAAATTTCAACTCTGGGTAAGTGCGAAGAGTCCATTTCACTGTGAGGAATGAGGCCCAGCTCTTGGCAACAGAGGATGTGTAGTCAGGAAATATGGAAATTCTCTTGCCTTGGTGCAAGAGAGAGGAGTTTCCCGGGGCCTGCTGCAACAATAGGTTTCAGAGATGTGAAAATAATGCACTCTTGCAATAAAAGGCCGAAGTGGGCCTCGATCTTTAGGCTTTTCCCGCAGCGCCCGGTGTGCACCGTTGAGTAAAGGTTTCTCCTCCATGCCAAGCAAACCTTGAAGTAGTTTGGCAATGAAGTTAATTTTTTTTTTTTTTTTTTCTTTTTTTTTTTTTTTTTGTTACTTATTTGTACCCGTAGGTAGACTTGGTTTGCAGTCTGGTGACAAGCCACCGGCTGCTGGTCGCTGCGTGCGCGAGCGCCCTAAACCTACATGTTTTTTAATTGGTTGGGATCCCTCCGGTACACCAAGCACACGCATATTATTTCTTCGGAATCTGGCCTCCAGATCCTCACACCATTCATCCAAGTGCTTGACTTGTGTTTTTAGTATGCTAGCTGTAGCTTCTAGCTCACTTATCCAAGTACTATTGTCTGGCCGCTCGCTCAAGTTCTCCCACTAGTGACTCATGTGCCTTGAGCCTGCGTTCAAGTGGTTCAACTGAATTCTTCAATTCTTGTCTCACAGATGCTATTTCAGAACGCAGGCTAATAGACAGGGCATCAGTTTTACCAAATATGTCATTCTTGAGAGAGTCGTGACCTGAAACAGCACAGCGTTTGTTTTATATTAATATGATGTATTATTGTGTGATGAGGGTGGTGGCTCCACCTTTCCGGTTCTGCCGCCACCCTGAGTATAAGAGGCTGAGGTGGAAGAGGCACTGTCTCTTTTGACCTTCGCCTCTGCTTGTATTGCAGCGCCTGGTTATAAGGTGAGTCACTAATAAAGTCAAGTTCTATTGCACCTCTGGCCTCACTGGAATATAGATTATGAACATAACATTTGGTGACGAGGACAAAAGTATGGATAAAGGTATTTCGGCCATTCGGCCATTTCTGGAGCTTCCTGGTGAGCCGCTAGTGCCATGGGAGAGGTGGTTTGCCACATTCAAGAATTATCTGGTGGTATTGAACCTTGGTGAGTTGGAGAAATTGCATGCACGGGCAATATTGGTCCATAATCTTGGCATGGAGGGACAGCGCATTCTTAGCACATTGGGAGTAAGCGACAGTTTTGAGGACGTGGTTGGGCTAATGGCGCACTACTTTCACGCCCCTAAGAACGTCATGGTCTGGAGGATCCAGTTCCCACAGCGCCGCCAGTGGGCTGGAGAGTCGGTGCAGCGGTATGTTGCTGACTTGCACCAACTGGCTGGGTGTTGCCAGTTTGGGACTTTAGAGGAAGAAATGGTCCACGATCACTTGGCGGAGCACACGTGTGCAGCAGCACGGTCAAGACTCCTTACCCATTCCAGTGAACTGACGTTGGCCAAAGCGGTGGAGATAGGCCAGCAGTTCGAAGCAGCGGATAAACTGTCATGGGACCTTGGTGAGAGAACAGCGTTGGGGCAACCTGACTCACAATCAGCGGCGCAGGCTGTAGACCCGGATAGCGATGATAGTGTGAAAGACAGAGAAGAATACGCTACCGCTATAAAAATTTGGTCTGTCCCGCGATCGCCAAAGTGTTTTGGCTGCAGGTCTACCAAGCACCGGTACAAGGTGAGAGAGTGTCCGGCAAAAGGCAAACGCTGTGGCAAATGTGGACTCCTAAATCATTTCGCCAGGGTCTGTAAAAAGTTTGAGCGAGGGGAATGACGACGTGAAGTGGATTTCGCCGCCACGACTCCTACGGTTATTCACACTGTATCCCCAAGCACAAAAGGCCGTACATATTGAACAGTTTCGTTGGACGGTGAAGACATGCCATTGTTGGTGGAAACGGGTGCAGTGAAATCTGTGTTAAACTGGCCTACTGTGAGGAGTTTTTCCCCTACCATCATGTGAGAGGTCTGTCGACGCCATTATGTGGGTATGGCGGTAATAGGCTGTCCATCATGGGTTCGCTGGAGTTGACGGCGAGGTACAAGACAGCGGTGGTGTCCAACATACAGTTTGTGGTGACTGCTAGTGGGTCGAATGTGATGGGCTGTGATCTGTTTTATGGACTGGGCTTCTCAATTACCAGCAGCAGCGGAGAGGAATGGTCGGGCTGTGGTTTGTGGGACCAGCCGGTTCCGCGAGTGGTCGACAGTGTGGTTTGGGGCAATACATGACCTAGTATTCTGGGCGATGGACAGGACAATTACCACCCAGGGCCATCAGGGCAGGGTTCCGGTGCCAGGGCCCACGTTACCCTAGGTGAGGTAACTGGGCGGCATGGTGGAATGTCCGTAAAGGCAGGTGAGGCTGTGAAGACGACCCCCTCTGCTTCCGGGGTTCGGCCTGAAGATACCGAGAAGCATGGGGCTGCAACGGCTATGCCAGTGTTCAAAATGAAAGAGAGCGAGGCAGGACCGGCTTGCACAGGAAACAGATGTGCCACACAGGAACACTGCAGGCCGAGTCGGGCTTCGCGAAGGGTCGCTAGTGTGGCGTGACCCAGTGTGGAGGCCCGGTTGAGACATCGTGGACATGGGAAGTGGAGTCGAGCTCCTTTGGGAGTCGGTGATGTGGTTCCACCCAGAGAGGAGGCTCGGCTGAGAAGTGTCCACGGAAAAAGGAAGCAGCGGGAGGACCAGGGGCGGCTGAAGGTGGTGGCTGTTTGGGAGGACGGATACCTTCGGCTGTCAGATGACTCATGGAGACACCCCAATGAACTGTGGTGCGTTATCGAGGAGAAGGAGGTATCGGGGCCCCGACCTGGCTCATCTTCAGGGACAAAGAGACAAAGGAGCTCTGGGCGGGACCCGCCAGACAAGTCCACCAAGGGGTGGCTTCTCCATTGAGGCTGTACGGTAGCAAGGGGCGATGGGTTGGGTTAAGTGTGAATTGCCCGGGCTACGTAGTTAATATGTTTCTCATGGTAGACTGCTATAACAGGTGCCCATGTGAAAAAAAAAATACCCATGTAATGTGTGTGTCACCATGTTTGGGGGTGTGTATTACTGTGGGGTTTGCCCAGGTTGGGGTGGTATAGTTGGGGATGTTGTAGTCGTGCATGAATGTGTGTTAACTGATTGTTTGCTTGTTAAATTGTGTTTTCTCCTTTATGTATATAAGTTTATGGGGTTATTTTGTGTTCTATAAGGAGTACAGCAATATTTCATTTTATGGACTCTTGTCATTAAAGATGGCAGAATAGGGAGGAGGAGGGGGCTGATGCTGTGATCGCGAGACATTTCGAGACTACTGCGCAATAATCCAAAATGGCAACTCCCATTGACCGAGCTTAAACAAACTTTTCCACAGGTAGTTTTTTTCCTCTTTTTGTAATTAATTCATTAACTGACTGTCTGTATTTATCTTTCTTTTTTCGTATGGAGCTGGAGGAACTAGAGAACTATATCGACGAGTTTTATTACCGTTGCTGTGTCATGGAGCAGGCGAGTGTGTGTCCCGTTCCTGCTTCTCAGTCTAAACAACCGAGACCCACAGACTCACCAAAAATAACGCCTGAGAAATCACAGGAGGGCACTGAGGTTAGTGACATCCTTTTCTCTATTGAGAATAAACTTACCAGCATGGATGGCAGACTGGCACTGATCAAGCTCCTTCATAAAGAATTCCAGGGCTTGCATGAGAGTTTAGACTTCAGTCAAACACAGCTCGTCTCTCTCGTAGAGGAGAATAATAGCCTAAAAAAGTCAGTAAACACACTAACCACGTGGCTTGGCGTTGTTGAGAAAACTGAAGAATGAAGGAAACAGTTCTCAATTTGCAGTCACACAGCATGAGAGGTAACCTAGTTTTTTTCTGGAATCGTTGATAAAAATAATGAAAATCCAGAACAGCTGGTCCGTGAATTTATGTCAACACAACTGAAACTATCCCCCGAAGTCACAAATTCAATTACCTTCCACCGAGTCCCTGAATTGGGCAAAAAAATTCCTAGAATAAACGGTCAGACCTATTGTTGCCAAATTTGAGCATTTCAAGCAAAAAATTTTGGTACAGAGGCAGGGCAGGAAGCTTAAAGACACAAATTATGGTCTAAATGATCAATTTCCACAGGAAATCTTGGAAAGGAGAAGGAAGCTTTTTCCTATTAGGAAACAAAACATCCAAGAAGGTAAACGAGCTATTGTTTCTGTGGATAGACTGTATATACTGTAGATGGCAAGCTGTTTATGGATGAAACTATAATGCCCTGGTTATTCTAGAGTTTATTTTTTATTTTTTTTATTTTTTTTTTAGCTACAGGTGGAAAAAGAGTGCGATTGTGTGCGGGTCTCTTACTCAATCTCAGTTTAATTTGTTAACATTTGTCAAAATGGTTTTTTCTTTGTTGCTGAGGTTGTTGTTTGTTTGTTTGTCTGTTGTAGTTAATTTTTTTGAAGTTCTTAGGTCATTGTTGTATGTTATCTGCATTTTTTCACCACTTACTAACCTTTATGTCTGTTTTCTCTCATACTTCTGGTTTATAGGAAATAACTTTAAGCCCAGTCGGTGCATCGTGACATGCACTACACAAAGAGCAGAAATAAACAAACCTATCATCTGGTCAGTCACTGCAACAGATACTGGGGTCAGTTTGTCTTGGCCTGTCCTTGCCACTGATAATACCGCTATCTGCCAGGAATGTGATGCTAGTCCAGCAAAAGCTAGCGGTACACAAATGCTTTGCAAGCAGTTTCATAAAATGGTCAGTCAGAGAGCAACTCATACCGGCTCGGGCGTCGCTCAGGTTAACAAGGTCAGGAGTTCCTGGCAGCGGAAGGCGAATTACAGAGCTGCGTGAAGGAATCTAATCAGACCTAAATGAAACAGTCATTGTCGCCCCCGACAGACTGCTATGATGATGATGATGATGATATGCACCCCATTTGCTTGCAAATGCAGGCAAATGGAACAGAGACATCATGCGCGCACACCCAATCAGATATGTGTAAGTGTATATTTTACACACAACATATACAGTATATACACACATATGCATACATTATGGACATATAATTACATAGGCACATTTAGTTAGCCTTTAGTACATAACCAGTTAGTGAAAACATGTCCACATTTAAGTTTGTCACGTGGAACATACGTGGAATTGGTACCAGGGAGAAGACGCTAAAAGTTTTTAATCGACTGAAAGATCTACAGGCAGACTTTGTCTTATTGCAGGAGACACATGTCTCTAAGCCGTCTGTAGATGTGCACACCTCCCTGGAATTTCCCCACATGTACTCAGCCAGCTTTAATGCTAAACAAAGGGGGTAGCTATACTGGTAAACAGAAGAATACACTTTGTTGTGAATAATACCATAACAGATCCGGAAGGTAGATTTATAATACTAAAAATCTCAGTTCAAAATTTGGATCTATGTATTGCAAGCGTTTATGGTCCAAATGTTGACGACCCTTCCTATTTTCACACTTTTTTCACTTCTCTTTCTGAGCACTTGGACACTACACTCATAATAGGAGGGGACTTCAACCTAGTATTAAACCCTGCAATCAACAGGCTCAGTGCATCGGGGAATTACCAAAAATGGCAGGCTATTGACACTCAAAAACAAAACATGAATGATTTTGGTCTTTGCGATGAATGGCGTTCTCTTCACCCAACTCTTTGGGAATACACTTTTTGTTCATCAGTTCATAGTTCACATTCATGTCTAGATTTCTTTTTAGCCAGTAACTCTATTGTGAGGGACATCACAGACACTGAAAAATGTTCAAATCAAGCTATTAGCGATCACCATCCAGTATCTCTTTACACTAGTAAATAGGAAAGCCACAAGGGAAACTAGGAGCTGGAAATTTAGTATATCACTACTGAAAGACAAAGACTTTATTAAAAGACTTTAATAAAGAGTGGGAATCATATCTGGAATATAATGATGTTTCAGGAATATCCCCAGGTGTTCTTTGGGAAGCAGCAAAAGTGGTCATGCCAGGTAAAATAATCTCTTACTGTTCATACAAGAATAAAAATAGAAAAAGCACTGGTACTGGAGTTAGAACAGAAAATTAAATCACTGGAGACAACCTGTGCCATTTCCCCACAGGAACAGACACTTAACGATCAGAGAAAATTAAAGCTGGAATTAAAAGAAATTACAAACAAAAGAGCACAGTTTTTAATACAAAGATTGTGTCTTCAGAAGTTTGAACACAGTAATAAATCGGGGCGATATCTTACAAACCAGCTTAGATTGAACGAAGAAAAACAACTACAGTATCCACTTTATTAAGGATATGACTGGAAATATTACCTATGAGCTTGAAGAAATAAATAACTCCTTCAGAAAGTTTTATGAAAACCTCTGCTCATCTCAAATTAACCCATCTGACTCAGAGATAAATAAATCTTTGGACGATATTAACTTTCCAAGATTAAATAATGAACAGATTGCAGCTCTGGATGCACCTCTTCAGGTGTCTGAACTCCAGGAGGCACTTAAGCACATCCCAAACAGCAAAACTCCAGGACCAGATGGTTTTCCTGTAGAATTTTATAAAGAATTTTGGCCTGTGATGGCACCTACTTTTTAAAATGGTGAACCAAATTAAAGAAGATAATGTAATCCCTCCAAATATGAATTTGGCTAGTATTATCCTGCTCCTTAAACCTGGAAAAGAAGCTACGCGTCCATCCAGCTACTGTCACACCTCACTTATGAATGTCGATCTTAAAATAATTTGCAAAGCTCTCGCCAAAAGACTGGAAAGGATAATTCCGTTTATTATACACCCAGATCAAACAGGTTTCATCAAGGGTAGGCACTCGGCTAATAATACATGCAGGCTATTTAATTTAATAGACTACTGTAAGATCAATAACTTAGAAACTACAGTCTTGTCCCTGGATCCAGAGAAAGCCTTTGACCGTGTTAACTGGAAATTTCTTTTTATGGTGTTAAACAAGTTCGGGTTTGGTTCATTTTTCATAAACTGGATTAAAACATTATATAGGTGTCCAGCTGCGTCTGTCCGAACAAATGATCAGACTTCCTGAAGCTTTAATCTCCAGAGAGGTACTAGGCAGGGGTGTCCACTCTCTCCCTCACTTTTTACCATCTTTATTGAACCATTAGCAGCAGCCATATGACAAAATGTTGATATCAGAGGTATTCAAATTGGAGAAAAGGAACACAAGGTAAGTCTTTATGCTGATGATATATTGATTTTCCTTGAAAACTCACAAAGATCTCTTCTTCAGGCAGTGGCGCTCATTGATAAATTTTCATCATTATCAGAATACTCGATTAACTGCGGTAAATCAATAGTTCTACCTATAAATTGTAATTTCTCAAATACATGTACTATTCCAATACAATCAGGTAATATTTTTTTTTTCCACAATATCTTTATTGAACCTTTTTTTTTTTTTTTTTTAACAAACATGATACAAACAATCAAACACTAACACTAAAGTACTACAAAAAAAAAAAAAAAATGCACTAAAAACACCAACAACCACCAACAAAATCAAGTCTTCAACAATGCTCCTCTGTTTAGTCTAGACAATCCAATACATAAGTATACATATTATGTTCACCAGTTTGGAATTTACAAGGTCCACACACATCATTCACCTTCTTCTTCAAGAGTTATGTTTAAATTTTTTACATAATCAATAAAAGGTCTCCATATATTCTCAAACACAATTTCCTTTGATTTCAGTATATATGTTATTCTTTCTAATGGAAGGTTTGTTAACATCTGTCTTAACCACTGAGTCACATCTGGTCTATGAGTCTTTTTCCATAATAGTGCAATACATTTTTTGGCATTAAGCAAACTGAGGTCTATGAATGTTCTTTCACTTTTATTAAAATTATGCTTTTCTGGGTACAGACCCAACAAAAACAGTTTAGGATTCAATATGATTTGTTTTGAGATTATTTTTTCAATTGTTACCCTCACCTCTTCCCAAAACATTCTTATTAATCTACATTCCCATAAACAATGAAATAGGGTTCCTTTACTTTCCATGCATTTTGTGCATGTATCTGGTATATTTTTGTTATATCTATTTAACTCCTCCGGTGTAACATACATCCGCATTAACCATTTGAAATGTATCAATTTAAGGCGTGCATTTATTGATTTGGTTTGAGCTTCTGTACAAGCCAATTCCCATTGTTCCTCTGAAATTTCAATTTGCAGATCTTCTTTCCAGTAGTTTAATCTTTTCAGTGAATTTTCACTTGAAGATAGTGTCAATGAGTTATAAAACTCTGAAATAATACCCTTTCTTTTACTATCTTTCATCATCATTTTTTCCAAGGATGAATAAATAGGTCGAGTGAGAGCTTTATTTTGATTTGATCGAATAAAGTTTCTAAGTTGAAGATATTTAAAAAAATGTGTTCTATTGAGATTAAATTTGATCCTCAGCTCTTCAAAAGACATTATGTTGTCTGCACATGGCAAATATAAATCCTGAATCTTTTGTATCCCTTTTAAATTCCATACTTTAAATACAGCGTCCGCTCTCCCTGGTTTAAAATATTGATTACCCCATATTGGACTAAATTGTGACAATAACTGTGGTTCTTTTAAATAGTTTTTAGCTTCACACCATATTTTGATCATATGCTTTACAAATGGATTTTTAACTTGTTTTTGTAATTTTTTTGCCGAATCTGAGTATATGAATATGGGAAGAGGTAAAGGTAAATTGTATGATTCCATTTCAGTCCAGTGAGGGAGATCATTTGATGAAAAATAATATGTCATAGACCTCAGTTGTGCCGACCAATAATACAACATAAAATTTGGACATTTCAGACCTCCACGATCAAATGGTAAATATAATAAAGACAGACGTAATCTAGCCCTCCTGTTGTTCCATATAAATTCCACTAACTTTTTTTTTATTCTTGAGAATAGATCTAAAGGTGGTGATAAGGGAATGTATTGAAATAAATAAAGTATTTTAGGTAAAATATTACTTTTAAGTATATTGATTCTCCCGATCATCGACATTGGTAGTGACATCCATCTCTGAGTTAACTCACTGATATCTGACATTAAGGCTTCATAGTTGACACTGGCGACTGATTCTAGCTTAGGCATAATTTGGATTCCTAAATATTTAAACTGATTTACAACATTGAATTGATTTACCTCAGGGGCTGGGTAATTTCTCTGGGTCTCATTTAGCATTAATATTGAAGATTTAGTTTTATTTATTTTATATCCTGATATTTCCCCAAAATTCTTTATTAAATTCAACAAGGTTGGAATTGATTTTTTTAGATTCGACATAAACAAAATTATATCATCGGCGTACAGGGAGATTTTATGTTCTGTTGGTCCAACTTTAATTCCATATATTTGTGAATGTAAACGTATCGCTATCGCTAAAGGTTCAATTGCCATAGTAAACAGTAAAGG
This sequence comes from Pholidichthys leucotaenia, assembly GCA_020510985.1. Classification (NCBI taxonomy): domain Eukaryota; kingdom Metazoa; phylum Chordata; class Actinopteri; order Cichliformes; family Pholidichthyidae; genus Pholidichthys; species Pholidichthys leucotaenia. The sequence continues at coordinate 409,625,414 of CM035842.1, read as the reverse complement.
TGAGAGTGGACAGCCTTGTCGACATCCTCTATTGATTTTTATTGGTTTTGAAATATTGTTATTTGTTAGGATTTCTGCTGTAGCATTATTGTATATTATTTGAACCCATTTTATGAAATTATTTCCAAGTCCAAACCTTTGTAGGACTTCAAAAAGAAAGGGCCATTCAACTCTATCAAAGGCCTTTTCGGCGTCCAATGATAGGAGAGCTGTATCCGGTGCTTCTTTATTAAAATAGATAATATTAAATAGTCTTCTTACATTATGGAAGCCTTGTCTACCCTTTATAAAGCCATTCTGATCTCGATTAATAATATTTGGTAAAATTTCTTGTATTCGTCTTGCTAAAATTTTACAGATTATCTTAAGGTCGGCGTTTAATAGGCTTATTGGTCTCATATTTTCACATTTATTAGAGGGCTTACCTGGTTTTGGCAGCAGTATAATTAAGGCATTATTTATGTATGATGGTAAATTATTATTTTGAAATGCTTCTAAAACCATTTCCAAAAAAGGTTTTATTAATTTATTCTTAAATTTTTTATAAAGGTCAACTGGAAGACCATCTGGTCCTGCACTTTTTCCTGATTTCATATTATCAATGGCTAGCCCAACTTCTTCTTGACTAATTTTAGACTCCAATATCTCCCTGTTTTCATTTGGAATACACGGTATAGATAGTTCGTTCAAAAACCCATTTAGTTTTGTTAAATCAGGTTCATTTTTGGTATCATATAATTTTTCATAGTAATCTCTAAAGGCTCTATTAATTTCTAAAGGATCTATAACTACCTGTCCGTTACTTATAATACTGGTAATTGGTGTTTTAATTTCCAATTGTTTAATCTGCCATGCTAATAATTTTCCTGATTTTTCACCTTGTTCATAAAAAGATTGTTTCAATCTTAGAAGACTCGAGGCAGCTCTATTCGCTGATTTTTTGTCGTATTCAGCTCTCAAAATCAGTAATTCATTCTCCAACCTTGGGTCACTTCCTGCATACACTTTTTCCTGAAGATTTTTTATTTTATGTTCCAATTTAGCTCTCTCCTCTCGAGTCTTCTTAGATTTTGATCCTGTATAACTAATAATATGCCCCCTAATAAAAGCTTTGAAAGCCTCCCACTTTACACATGCTGATGTTTGTGTAGTATTGATGTCAAAGAACTCGTCTATCTGTTTTTCTATATACTTGACAAATTCCTCATCCTGAAGCCATTTATGCTGAAATTGCCATCTACCTGATTCCTTTGTCAATTTTTTATCTACATATATTAGACAACAGGGTGCATGATCAGAGATCACGATGTTATCATAAAAGCAGTTTTGAATCTTGGACCTTAATTCTGTGGAAATCAAAAAATAATCAATACGTGAGAATGTCTTGTAGGTACTGGAATAACAAGAATAGGCTTTAACTTGTGGTTTCATTTCTCTCCATATATCTAACAATCTCAATTCTTTCATAAAATGATTAATAGTCATCCTACATCCAATGTGCGTACAATCCAGTCCTGTTGATCTATCCACACCTGGATTCAATGTACAATTAAAATCCCCTGCTATTATATGTTGCCCTGTAAGTGATGATAAGATGAGAAATAAATTAGCAAAGAACTTCTGATCATCTATATTGGGACCATATAAGTTCACAAGATTTATATTTTCTAATAGCAAAGAACCTTGAATGATTACATATCTTCCAAATTTGTCTCCAATTACATTTTTCACTTGAAAAGGAACTGATTTATGTATGAGAGTCATAACTCCCCTGGCTCGGGATGAAAATGAAGAGGTGAATACACTTCCCTGCCATCTACTCCTAATTCTTTTAACATCCTCCTCTATCAGATGAGTTTCTTGTAAAAACACAATTCTTGAACCCATGTCCTTTATTTTATTCATAACTTGTTTAAGTTTTTTTAAATTTTGTAGACCTCTGCAATTCCATGAAGTTAAATTAAGATTAACACTTTGGTCCATGATCAATAGAGAGTTTGGGATTACCTTGCAGTGTAAACATGCTCATACAGAGAAGCAAAAACATGAGTGGTTGAACATTCATCCTACAAACTACACACAAACAAATTTCCCCTTCCCACACTTGTGGCAAACCCCCCAAAATCAAAAGAAAAATTCTGTCTCCCGATATAGCCATCGACCGTTCCACACCCACGGGGAACAGCCTAAGCCACTCCTTCTTCATCCTCCCAATCACCCTAACTCTACTGCTTTTAATGACGTAACATTAACTCTCCTCTGTAGTTTTCCAACTTAACTCCAAAATTTTTAACAACTTTGTACATCATAGTTTTTTTTTTTTGTTTGTTTTGTTTTTGTTTTGTTTTTTTTTAAATATATAATACAATCTATATTTTGTAAACTTACTATTTACTTCAAGTCAGTCAGATGCCTGTGCAAATGCTTAATTATTCTACCTTATATTTTGTTCATGCTTAGCTCCCACCAGTCTCTTCTTCTTCTTTGATCTTCTTGATGAACTCCTGCGCCTCCTCTGGGGTCTTGAAGATGTGGGTTCTGCCCTCATACGTGGTCAGCAGTCTCGCAGGATAGATTACACCATGACGAATCCCAAGGTTGCGCAGCTCCTTACGTACGGGATCAAACTGCTTCCTCAATTGCTGGATTCCTGTGGCCAAATCTGGGTAGAACCGCACCTGCTGGTCCTGGTGTTTAATCTCTCCTTTTTTAGCTCGTGCAGCGTTGAAGATCTTCATCCTGTCTCTGTTGTTAAGAAACTTCATAATTAAGGTCCTCGGCGGTCCCTTATCTCTCCGTGGGCCAATGCGATGTGCTTTTTCCAGAACCACTGCTGATTGCAACTCCTCGCTGCCCAGCACCTCCGGAATCCACTTTTCCAGAAAGGAACATACGTCCCGACCTTCTGATTCCTCTGGAAGACCCACCAGCCTCAAATTATTCTGTCTCGACCGAGATTCCAAATCCAAAATATTATCTTCCAGAGATTTATTTTTTTTTTCCAAAGTGCGCACCTTTAATTGAAGACGGGTGACGTCATCTTCAGCACTAGCGAGACAGAGCTCCATCTGCGCCGTTCGTTCTACACAGTCACCCAATTCCTTTCTTATTCCTTCCAACGCTGTCATAATCCCATCAAATCTAGAGGAAAAGTCCGCTCTCATTGAACTCATGGCAGCCATCAGCGCATCTGCGCCATTCCCCGCAGAAATCGCAGCGTTGCCAGCTTCCTCCGCCATATATGGAGCCCTGTTTGCTGCGTCACAGACCTGAAAGTCCGTTAATTTGGACTGTTTCGGCGGCTCGCTTTTTCCTTTTCCTGGTTTTCCAGCCTTAGGCTTCGCCGACATATCCTCGCCCAAACGCTGGGATACGTTCTGTCCCAAATGAGAGAGTTATTTGCCGATTTTTTTTTCTCCAGGAGCAGAGCAGAGCGAGACACGTCCGTCCTACGTGGCAGCCATAACCGGAAGTCAGACAATCAGGTAATATTAAATTAAATATTTAGGAATTGATATTTCCCCCAGGCTCTCAGAGTTATTACGCCTAAATCACACTCCCTTTTTAAAAACAATACAAGACGACCTTACACGCTGGAGGACACTACCTTTATCACTAATGGGAAGAGTCGCAACCGTTAAAATGATGGTCCTTCCTAAAATCAACTATTTGTTCTCAATGATTCCTACCCAACCATCTATGACCTGGTTTAAGTCTCTAGACTCAAATATAAGTAAATTTTTATGGAAGGATAAACCATCACGGATTAGTTTAAAAACTCTTTAAAAAGCGAAAGAGTGCGGAGGCTTAGAGCTACCAAATTTTTTTAATTACTTTTTAGCCAATAGACTGCAGTTTGTTTCAAAATGGATAAAATCAACCCCACTAGGAAACCCATGGTTAGATGCTGAACAGGCTCTCTGTGGATCGCTAAATATCTCTGACTTACCTTTTATAAGTCCCTGTATTAAACGCCATGACTGTTTTAAAAGCATTAATATCAGCTCCTCTCTGACATCTTGGTGGAAATTTTTAAAAATAACGGGGTCTTCGCTTGTCCCTTGTAAACTCACGCCCATTTGGAATAATCCTGATATCTTGCAACAAAAGAAAACATTAAACTCTCCACTATGGCAAGCGAAGGGAATAAAAAACTTAGAGCATCTTATTCAAAGTGGAAATTTTATCCAATTTCAGGAACTAGTGTCACAGTACGACATCAGTGAAAAAAAGTATTTTGAATGCCAACAGCTTAAATCCATAATAAAAGCAAGATTTAATCTTAATCAGACAGATTTAGAGGTACCAGTAAAGGTGGCAGAGTTTCTAAATCTTCGTTCCCATAAATTGATATCGAAAATACATGGACTATTATCAAAACTGGATGAGTCCGTATCTCTTCCAATATCAAAATGGGAGACAGACCTATCGATCAATAAGGAGGAAAGTTTCTGGACACAAATATGTTTAAACACTTTTAAGATGACTAAAAACTCTAACTTACAACTTACACGGTTTAAAGTTCTACATAGAATTCATTACACAGGACAAAGGATGTTCAAAATGGGCCTGAGTCACACAAATATCTGCTCTCACTGCACCAGCAACGTCCCAGATAGCTATAGGCATGCTACAGTGGTGCAAAAAAGTATTTAGTCAGCCACCAATTGTGCAAGTTCTCCCACTTAAAAGATGAGAGAGGTCTCCAATTTTCATCATAGGTATACCTCAACTATGAGAGACAAAATGAGAAAAAAAAAATCCAGAAAATCACATTGAAGGATTTTTAATGAATTAATTGGTAAATTCCCCAGTAAAATAAGTATTTGGTCAATAACAAAAGTTCATCTCAATACTTTGTTATGTACCCTTCGTTGGCAGTGACAGAGGTCAAACGTTTTCTGTAAGTTTTCACACACTGTTGCTGGTATTTTGGCCCATTCCTCCATGCAGATCTCCTCTAGAGCAGTGATGTTTTGGGGCTGTCGCTGGGCAACATGGACTTTCAACTCCCTCCAAAGATTTTCTATGGGGTTGAGATCTGGAGACTGGCTAGGCCACTCCAGGACCTTGAAATGCTTCTTACGAAGCCACTCCTTCGTTGCCCGGGCGGTGTGTTTGGGATCATTATCATGCTGAAAGACCCAGCCACATTTCATCTTCAATGCCCTTGCTGATGGAAGGAGGTTTTCACTCAAAATCTCACGATACATGGCCCCATTCATTCTTTCCTTTACACGGATCAGTCGTCCTGATCCCTTTGCAGAAAAACAGCCCCAAAGCATGATGTTTTCACCCCCATGCTTCACAGTAGGTATGGTGTTCTTTCTCCTCCAAACACGACAAGTTGAGTTTTTACGAAAAAGTTCTATTTTGGTTTCATCTGACCATATGACATTCTCCCAATCCTCTTCTGGATCATCCAAATGCTCTCTAGCAAACTTCAGACGGGCCTGGACATGTACTGGCTTAAACAGGGGGACACGTCTGGCACTGCAGGATTTGAGTCCCTGGCGGCGTAGTGTGTTACTGATGTAGCCTTTGTTACTTTGGTCCCAGCTCTCTGCAGGTCATTCACTAGGTCCCCCCGTGTGGTTCTGGGATTTTTGCTCACCGGTCTCGTGATCATTTTGACCCCACGGGGTGAGATCTTGCGTGGAGCCCCAGATCGAGGGAGATTATCAGTGGTCTTGTATGTCTTCCATTTTCTAATAATTGCTCCCAGAGTTGATTTCTTCACACCAAGCTGCTTACCTATTGCAGATTCAGTCTTCCCAGCCTGGTGCAGGTCTACAATTTTGTTTCTGGAGTCCTTTGACAGCTCTTTGGTCTTGGTCATAGTGGAGTTTGGAGTCTGACTGTTTGAGGTTGTGGACAGGTGTCTTTTATACTGATAACGAGTTCAAACAGGTGCCATTAATACAGGTAACGAGTGAAGGACAGAGGAGCCTCTTAAAGAAGAAGTTAGAGGTCTGAGAGAGCCAGAAATCTTGCTTGTTTGTAGGTGACCAAATACTTATTCTATTGAGGAATTTACCAATTAATTCATTAAAAATCCTTCAATGTGATTTTCTGGATTTTTTTTTCCTCATTTTGTCTCTCATAGTTGAGGTATACCTATGATGAAAATTGGAGACCTCTCTCATCTTTTAAGTGGGAGAACTTGCACAATTGGTGGCTGACTAAATATTTTTTTGCCCCACTGTATGTGGTCCTGTGCACCGGTTCAAAAGATCTGGCAGAAGACATGTGAGGACTTGTCGGCATGGCTTGGGTATAGTGTCCCATCCTCACCCACACTTTGCATATTAGGTGATTAAAGTGAAATAACTATAGATGCAAGGATGTCACACATGGTTCTCACCACCTTATCCATCACAAAGAAAACTATCCTCATGAATTGGAAATCAAGAAATAACTTATGTATGACTTATTATAATAACTTACTATTAGATTATATTAGCCTGGAGAGATTGTCAGCCTCCTCAAATAATCAACTGGCAGAATTCAATTCTCTCTGGTCCCCGCTTATTAATTCTATAACCTGAGGGGTGGCGGGCGGTGGCTCGCTCTCCTTGGCACCTCTGGCAGCTGGCTGCGCCCCGACCGCAGGTGTCCGGGGGGCATGTTCTGGGGTGGCCGTTTGTCTGGCCTGGGGGGTGGTTGGTCAGGGGAGGCTGCGGGGTGGGCCAGGGGGGTGGGCTGTGGCCCCTGGCCGGCTGGCCTCACCTCCTGGGGGAAGGGGGGGGTCTGGGTCTGGCCCTGGGCCCCTGGTGATTGGGGGGATGTTCCCCCCCCAGGGCTGGGGTCGGGTGTGCGCCGGTGGCGCGGGTTGGCCCCGGTGCATCCTTGCGCGGCGGGGTTGTGTTCTCCCTGGGGCCCTGGCGGCACCCTGGGGCAGGTGCCTGCATCCTGGGTCGCCCTCCCCGTCCATCTGGGGGTGTGGGGGTGCATGTTGTGTGTGTGTGTGTGTGAGAGAGAGAGAGAGAGAGAGAGAGAGAGAGAGATAGTGGGTGTGAGTGGGGGCTTGTGTATGAGCGGGTGCGGAAGTGGGTGTGTGTGTTGTGAGTGGGCAGGTGGGGCTGTGTGTGGGTGTAGGTGGGCATGTATGATGATGGGTGGGGGTACGTGTGTGTATGGGTGCAGTTACCTGGGGGTGGAGGATGTGTGTATGGGTAGGAGAATTTTGTTGGGTGGCGGGGGTGAGGCAGTCCATCTAGTGGCATAGGGGTTGGCGTTTCGGGGCCTGCTTGTCCCGGCCGCCCTGCTGTTGTGTCAAGGGGTGGGGCGCTTTGTCACATTGCCCCTGGTGTCATTGGCGGCGGGTGTGTGTTGGTGCTTGAGGGTGGTTGGGGGACCTTTGGCGCGGGTTGGTGGCCGTGTTTCCGTTGGGTTGCTCTGGGGTGACTGTGGCTGCAGGGCAGCTTGCCGCTGTCGGTGTGTGTCTGGGGTGGGTGGTCGGTGGGCTTGTGTGGGCGCTCGGGGGTGTCGCTTGGTATGTGGGGTGCCATGTGGGTCCGGCCCATTGTTCACTATTGTGACTATTGTTGTCCATGTTTGTGTGTGTAAGATGAGTGGGAATTGGTATGGCTGCCCCATCATGTTTGTGGTGCTGGGAGCACCAGGGCACGATGCTGGTGGGTCCTGGGCTGCTTGCACTGGCAGCCCTAGCCCTGGGTTGGGATTTGGGGGCAGTGGATGGCCTCATGAACCAGTTTGCAAGCTGGCTTCTGGGGGGGACGGCCTCGCTTTTAGACCGCCTCTCTCCCAGTGTTATTTCCCGCCCTCCCCCTCCCCCTGACTCAGGGTGGAATATACATCTTCTTGGATACACTTAAGGCTTTGGGGTGGGGGTGTGCCGCACTGTGTCGGCGAAGGGGATACCTTTGCTGCGTGGTGGGGCTGCACTCACCTCAATTTTAATTGCATTTTAGACACTTAGGGCTTGGGGGGATGGGGGCCCCGCTGCCTATCGCAGTGGCTAGCGGTGCTCCAATCACTATCCCCCCCAATTTTAATTGCACTTTGGTAGTCCACACATTTACACACAATTACATCATATAACCAACAAACACCCACCATGTTTTGTGCGGGGGGAGGGGGGATCTTCCCCCACCCCTGTTGCCCTCCTCCTGCTGGTGGCGTGGGGGCCGGGTGGGGAGCCTGGCACCCATCATGTTGTCAATATCCCTGGGTGCTACTGAATGTATAGATACAACCAAGGGAGCGAGAGCAGGGCTGAATATGAGTGTAAGTGAAAGTGAGGGGATGATGAATGGAGGTGGTGATGGTGGGTCAGTTTTGTGTGGCGCTTTGCATGTCGGGTGGTATCTGGACACCTGCGGTGGTTTGCTGATCAGTCACTCAGGTGGGCGCCAGGGGTGGGGGTCTGCTTCTGTGGCCTGTGCCAGCGGTCTCGCCAGCCACTGCCGGGCGCTGGTGCGCATTCAGGCTCACTGCATCTGCTTCGCAGCCACCTTATGAAACAAGGGTGAATGAGGGGTGAGTTTAAACGGGTACAGGTGTGAGAGAGAATGGGTTGGTTCGGGTGAGTGAGAGTGAATTAGTGCATATGGGTGCGCATGGGAGCATGTGGGTGTGAAGGTATGGTGTGTCTGCGAGTTGGGAGGTGCTGGATTAAGGGGGGTAGTGCCTCTCGGCAATGTGGGCTCCCCTGGGAAGGAGGACTTCTTTGGGCATGGGGGTCCCCAGGGTGTGCAGCGGTGGCGCTGGGGCGGGCCTGCTGTGGGGGTGTCTGGGGGGCTCGCGCCAAGGGGCACGGGCCGATCTCCGGCCCGGGGGATGGGGTCACTGGTCTCCTGGCACCTGGGGCCTGGGGGCAGGCGTTGGCCGGGGGTATGGGCTCACCGCCCCGGCCACCGAGCAACCTGGCCTCCCTCGATCATTCCTCCAGGGGCGGATGCCTGGCTTTCCTGGGGCTTGCTGACCTCGAACGTTTGTGCCCTGTGGGGGTTGGTGGAGCTGCCTTGCCTGCTCGGGGCTCCTGGGGGGAGAGCTGCTGCGACCAGCCCCCTGTTTCATTTGTTTCCTGACAAACCCCTCACATGCACACACTTATTTTGCATGCGCTCTCGTATATATGCACGCAGACGTACACGCACAACTGTCTCTCCTTTAACAGGTGTGGAAACCAGACTCGTGTTGAGACATCTTAGGTGGAAGAAGCAGTTTGTCTTTTGTTTGTTTTAGTTGTTGGTTTGTTTCTGTTTTTTGTCTGTTCCCCTCCTTTTTCTTTCCCCCTCTACACACTTCCTTTCCCTCTTCCCCATCCTGTCGGGTCTTCCATGGGTAAAATAATTAAAATAAAGTATTAAAAGTTATTACAGGAGGAGTTTACAACAATATACAATACACAGTTAGGTACTGTATAAGCTCCTCTTGGCAAAGTAAATCTGTTTTGGCACAATAAGTGTAACAGATCCCTGTTCTGCTTGCCTAGCTGCCTGACAGGACAAGGGGAAAAAAAGAAGAAAAAAAGACAGCAGAATAATCCGTCTGGCTGTGTGAAAGTGGGACGGCAGTCCACCTGTCTCCCTCTAGTTTTAGTTGTTTGTGTGCATGGATAGGTCTGTTTTATTTGGTTGTCATTAGAGTGTGACGCAGGTACTAAATTTGGGAGGGCCTAATCAGTATGTATGTGTTTTGGACTTTTCTAAAAGGGGGAAAAATGTTATATATTAATTAGTGGTGTTGAAGTTATCGCATTAATCGCCCGTTAACATATTGCCCCCGTTAACAGCGACAAATTTTGTGATCGCGTTTAGCAGCAATTAACGGCAGACAGTATTTTTTGGCCCAGCAACTCCCCATACCAAGGCTGTTGTGCCCATTGACACTGTGTGCGCCATGCAGACAAGCTTAATTACAGCCATGGATATCACCAAAGCGCTGTCATGTTTAAGTTTACAACGTTACCTGTCGGAGCTCTCACCTGGATAATTGTTATAGCCTCCTCCAAAACTCCTCCTGGATGCTGTGTTGTTCTTCTTTGGAAGTTAGCTAGCTTGTAGCTAGTAGCTACTAGCTATATGCTAGGTTATAGCTGACCTCCATCTGCTGAGACGGACAGAAATTCGCCTGTTTTCATCCCCACAGGTCCAACTGTTGGTGAGTACCAGTCTAAAAAAAATTCTCAAGCTGTGTTCGGAATGTCCATTCACTCCCTCGCCGTTTTTGTAGCATGTTGGGGCGTCGTCACAAGCATGATAGTAGCTCCATTTGTTAGCGCTGCTGCTTAGATGCTATCACTGTAAACAAATGACCTGTGCTGGCAAAATGAGTCACTTTGAGGACATTTTCAAAACTGATGTAACGTTAATTCCAAATTCTGTATAGAAAGACCTTCAAAATGATACTTAATGTGTAGGAAGTGTGCCAAAACAGCCCAGAAAGGCTAGGTTGAAAACTCGCCTTTGATCGGTTGGGAGTTATGTCTTCCACAAAACCATATGTATTTTTAGAAAGTACGATTTCTAAGCTTTCCAATGATACCAGGCACTCATGGGAGTTTTCCCGGGACTTGCCGCTAGCAAACAAAGAAAGAGTCATGATTTATGATTTATGCACTTCTCGTGCCTGTAGCTCGTAATGACACGGTGCGCACCAGAAATATTATTTCTGGAGAATATACTGGATAGCTTTTGTCATTTTGGGTATGTTGAGAGCTTTAATAAACCTGCAGGTGAAGACAGCAAGTATATTTGTCCACTCCCATGTTTACAACAGTGTGAGAAACTTGAAAAATTACCAACTTAAGGTACACTGTATCTGAATGGAAAAACACGCGATTAACGCGTTATTAATCGTGATTAACTCAACGTTCCAAAAGATTAATCACGACATTTTAATCGTCCAACACCACTAATATTAACCTGTTGCACTCCTGTGTACCGCGGGCGGGCACGTCTTTGCGTCCTAGAGCGCACGAGGGCGCTCTCGTGCGCTCTAGGACGTACAAGGGCGCTGCGTCCAAACGCGCACTGAAAAAAAAAGCTGCATTTCCTTTCTTCCACTACAGACTGTCATGCGCTGGCCCTCACGAGCCAGCATAAGATGCACACAGAGTCACCAGTGAGTTTTTCAGTGAGTTTATTTACGATGAAAAGGGTGATAACACAAGCTGCTGAGATAATGACAGGAGTCTTCACAGAACAGGAGGCATAGGGCTATACAGCACACTATAGGTCCAGAGCAGGAGACGGTCACACACAGACAGGCTTGGTAATAATTACACACAGGCTGCTAAGGCAGGGACTTACAGAACAATTCACGCCGGGAGGAATAAGGCTAATACAGCTCACTTACTGGTACCGGGGAATGACGGTCAAGCCCAAAGCAGCCGAGGTGTGAAAACAGTCCAGGCATCCGCAACGTGACGGTGGGTGAACAGGTAAGTGATCAGGTTAGTAACCAGTTAAGCAACCAGGTTGGCGACCAGACACTGCTGCGTCCTACCGACGCCAGTGCTGGGCTTAAATTGACGAAGCACTAATGACGCTGATGACACTCAGCTGACCGACCGTTGACAGGCGGAAACCCCACCGAGCACTTTCACAATAAGAGCCCGGAGAGGCCAGAATACCGCCCGCAGCTGTCAAGGCCGGCAGCAAGACATAGCTTAGCCCGAGTGCGATCAGAACCGACGCTCGGGTCATAACAGTACCCTCCCTCCACGGGCGGACTCCGAACGCCCCAAGGAACCACCCTGCCCCGCCGCCCCCCCAGGGTGTGAGGTTGGGGGACAGGTGCGGAGGGAGAGAAACCAACCCAAGAACAAGACAAAGACCAGACAAGAAAACCAGACAAGAAATACTTGGAAACACACGATAACTATGGAAACCAACAAGAAATAAATACAAACACATGACTCTGGGAAAAAAAACAAAGGAAAGAAATACATGACCAACTGTGGAAAAACATGACTATAAAAAGAATACATGACTGCAACTAAGGACACAAAAGAAATACGTGCTAAACACGGCAACTATGAAAAAACAAACACACACGAGACCAAAAATACAAGTAAACCCCTGGAAACTATGAACAAACCTCCATACCACAGCCCCCCAAGGAGTGGAGAACAAAACAATAGCAAAACAAAACAAAACTAAGTACTGCAAAACACATGGGGCAAACCAGATTGCCCTGACCTAACTTGGCTATGGCAAGACTGTGGCTTTCCCAGAAAAAAAAAAACATGAGGCAATCCAAAATTGCTCTGACTTGGCTATAACTAAACTATGGCCTTCAAAAAAAAAAACAAGAGGCAATCAAAAAATTGCTCCGACTTGACTAAGACTACGACTGTGGCTCACAAGAAAAAACAAACAAGAGGCAATCAAAAATTGCTCAGACTTGACTACGACTGTGGCTTACAAAAAAAAACAAAACAAGAGGCAATCTAAAATTGCTTAGACTTGACTAAGACTGTGGCTTACAAAAAGAACAAGAGGCAATTTAAAATTGCTTAGACTTGACTATGACTGTGGCTTACAAAAAGAACAAGAGGCAATCTAAAATTGCTTAGACTTGACTATGACTGTGGCTTACAAAAAGAACAAGAGGCAATCTAAAATTGCTTAGACTTGACTACGACTATGATTACGTGAAACAACAAAAATTGCTAGACGTACTAAACAAGACTTGGCACTGTATGGGCCCACAGAAAATCCCACAGTACATGATCAGGTGGCCTGCCCCAGTCCCGGGCCCCCAGAAACAAGTCCTCTGGTGGCCGAACCAGGTCACCCTGTAACACACACAGTTTATTGGGTGGCCAACCCAAGACGCCGAACGCACCAGGCAGTTCCTCGGGTGGCCGACCCGCATCCCACAACCAACAGGACCGTGGAAGGATTGGATGCAGCCGCTCACCTGAAACCGACAAAACAGGAGAGCGCCGATCTGCCAAACAAAACCCACTAATGGCCCCCAGCTGGTGGCTCCTGAGAGGGGGACAACCAAAAACCTGGACTCCCTCGAATCCTGATTGGGTCGCAGCCGCACCTGCGCTGGACCCCCACTGGACCTCGTCGGACCCCGATTGGGTCACAGCCACACCTGAGTCGGACCCCGACTGAACCTCGTCGGACCCCGATTGGGTAATCGCTGCACCCACGTTGGACCCCGACTGGGTCAGGACGGGCCCCAATTGGGTCACCGCTGCACCCACGTTGGACCCCGACTGGGTCACCTCAGCCCATGCGTCGGACCCCGACTGGGTCAGGACGGGCCCCGATTGGGTCACCGCTGCACCCACGTTGGACCCCGATTGGGTCACCGCTGCACCCACGTTGGACCCCAACTGGGTCACCGCTGCACCCACGTTGGACCCCGACTGGGTCACCTCGGCCCATGCATCGGACCCCGACTGGGTCACTTCGGCCCACGCGTCGGACCCCGACTGGGTCACTTCGGCCCACGCGTCGGACCCCGACTGGGTCACCTCGGCCCACACATCGGACCCCGACTGGGTCAGAACTGCTCCGGTGACGACCTCCATCTCCGAACCTGGAACCCTCAGTCCCGTGACCTTGACTGGCTCCGGACCGGTAACGCTGTGGAGGTGCTCAGAAAACAAGAGAGGACCGGGATCAGTTCCACCAGCAGCGCCAGAGCCCAGCGAGACGAGCTCGGGTGCAGCGGACGGCTGCCCCTCACTCGCCTCCCCATGAGGCAGGCAAAAATGCTCTAATACACCATACAGGAAAACAAGAAAGAGCACTTGCCTGCACTCGGGCTCTGGAGCCGTCCAGGACTCCGCCGATCCAGGTTCAAGGAGAAGCTCGTCGTTGGGCTCCCACTCGGCTGCGTCGGGTTCCACAGCCGGCCTGATGGTCTCTGCAGCTGGATCCTCACGCGCAGGCGTCCACGCCAATAACCCGTATGGCGTGGGGGCAGAGGACCCTGGACCTGCTGACTTGGGCTGCGTCCCTGAGGAAGCCTGGGGACGCTCTCTCGTCGGCTCTGGCTCCTCACTGCAGTCCGTTCTGCTCTGTCCAAAGCAAGGCTGCAGGGCCGGGATATTTCCCAGAGCTGCAGGCCTCCCCCTCGTTCGACGGCGTGGGACTGACGCCGAGGACCGCTCCGCAGGAGGAGACACAGAGGCAGCAGGTTTAATACAAGTGGCTACAGCTGGGAAAAGTGACTCAGGGAGCTGCAAACCCCGAGCTTCACCTCCAGGAGTCAGACAAGACAGATCACTATTATCAATGGGAAAGTGAACTTGGACTTGCCTGTCTCCCGGGGGGAGGATGTTGTCAGCTGTAGCGGACGTTGCTCCTTCCCTCGCTCGCTGGATGGTAAAAAAGGATCCAAGGACGGAGCCCACCGGCACAGGATTCAGCTCACTCTCAGCAGCTGGCTGGTTGAGGGGGTCATCCCGGCGGCCCGGAACTGGATCCGGAGCAGGAGCTTGCCGAAGATGCGCCCGGCCGTGACGCCAATGCCTTCGCCGGCCCCCAGATGGTGCGAACTCCCGAAACGGATCGAAGGCAGGATCAGGATCCATAGGCGAAGAGCAGGAGTGCCTCTTCACCTGCTTCATGCCGCGTTCCTCCTCCATCATCAGGAATATTTCGCGTTGTGCGGCAATGTCCTCCCTCCTCGCGTCGACTTCCGGGTGGTTGGCGTAGCGGGGAGAGAGATGACAGAGAACATCTTCGGCGGCGTCCAGGTACCAATGTATGCCGTGGTCATAGTCCAACAGGGAAGCGGAGATGAGCAGTTCATCCACGGCTTCCAAAACACCTGTCAGCACGTGGCTCTTCGGCGACGGCATTCCTCACATACACAGGACCCAGACAGGGAAAAGCAACGTCCAAAACTCAAACTCACTGGTGAATAGCGTCTCAGGTTGGTGTCACCGTAAACGCTGTTTTGGCAGCAGTGTACTGTCATGCGCTGGCCCTCACGAGCCAGCATAAGACGCACACAGAGTCACCAGTGAGTTTTTCAGTGAGTTTATTTACGGTGAAAAGGGTGATAACACAAGCTGCTGAGATAATGACAGGAGTCTTCACAGAACAGGAGGCATAGGGCTATACAGCACACTATAGGTCCAGAGCAGGAGACGGTCACACACAGACAGGCTTGGTAATAATTACACACAGGCTGCTAAGGCAGGGACTTACAGAACAATTCACGCCGGGAGGAATAAGGCTAATACAGCTCACTTACTGGTACCGGGGAATGACGGTCAAGCCCAAAGCAGCCAAGGTGTGAAAACAGTCCAGGCATCCGCAACGTGACAGTGGGTGAACAGGTAAGTGATCAGGTTAGTAACCAGTTAAGCAACCAGGTTGGCGACCAGACACTGCTGCGTCCTACCGACGCCAGTGCTGGGCTTAAATTGACGAAGCACTAATGACGCCGATGACACTCAGCTGACCGACCGTTGACAGGCGGAAACCCCACCGAGCACTTTCACAATAAGAGCCCGGAGAGGCCAGAATACCGCCCGCAGCTGTCAAGGCCGGCAGCGAGACATAGCTTAGCCCGAGCGCGATCAGGACCGACGCACGGGTCATAACACAGACACAGCCGCGAACAGATTAGATCATCTGATTGACCTCTCATTCGACTAATAAGAGCCTTGAATTGGGTTTCTGAAACCTTGAAGAACCAATGACTGAAAACCTAGCAAGAAGGACCCGCCTACCAACGCTGTGAATGCAGCGAGCCAATTGAAGCACAGAAGTTCGCAAGCTGTTTTGTGTAAGGCTGGGTGAAGACAGACTGCTGCAGCAGATGAAAAAAGGACCCGCAGGAAGAACCTGCCACAGACCCAGCAGCACGGAGACCACCCACAAGTGTGACCTGTGTGACAGGGACTGCCATTCGCACATCGGCCTGTTCAGCCACAGGCGGTGCTTTTTTTTTTTAATTCCAGCAGAATAGACGTTTAGGATTCTCTTCCATGGTCATCATAGACCGACGGAGGCCGACGACGAAGGTCGTAAATCATTCGCCAAAACCGCAATCATGGAAGCGCAAAACCACAATAATGGAATTATGTTTTGACCGGGTCGCGAGACCAGAACCACGAGTCCGTAACAAGGGACCAGCGTCGCGTTCGTCTGACAATGAGGAAGAGAAGTTCGCCAGGACACTGCTGCTGTGAAGAGGTAAATGTTATAAGCTAAATTATTCTTTATCCCTGAAAATTGTAATCAAAAATGACTTTTGACCGATCGGTAAATTACAACTGTGTGGCGCACGAAGTCCGAAGTCCGTGCGCCGCGGTACACGGTTTGTGCGCCGCGTCCGGACCGTGAACACCCCCCCGCCGCTACTCTTCTGTAGCGAGAGGGGGGGAAGCCACGGTGACTGCGCCGCAGTCGCCACATCGCCACATGAGTCTATTCCGTCATGTAGCGATGGCCAATGTCCATCCTCTGTAGTGAGGGACCACCCCCACACACACACACACAAACACAGCCCTGAGTGTCACCTTTCATTAGAGCCCAAGATGAAGCTTCTATATTGAATCATTCAAAAGTTATAGACGTTTTTCCAAACTGTGCCATTTGGCACAATTTGGCACAGTTCAAAAACGCCTGGGAACTACCTGAGGAAAAAGCTGTGTAATATATTCATTTTTTTGTGGTATTGTTACAAAATTTTGACCTCAGCTGCATAACACTTGGTTCTACATTTCTGTTGCATTTTCCAGCCCGGATCTGAAGCTGTGTGTTATTTGCAAGCATTTGTATGCAAAAAAAACACCCAGGCCAAATTTATTTTCTTCAAGTTCAGTATGTTTAGATGACTGTAACTCAGTGGCCGGAGCACTTAGAGAGATTATGACTGTTTTGCCAAAAAATTCAAAGTGTTTTCTTTTAAATGAGACCAACCCCATGAAGATGCTGCAAAGGGTTGAAGAACAGCTTTCGATTTACTTTGGGCACGTTATTTTTTGGCGTTTTTAGGGAAATTGACCGGAGTGCAAGGGGTTAATATGATGGATTATTGTGTGATGAGGGTGGTGGCTTCAACTTTCCGGTTCCGCCGCCACCCTGAGTATAAGAGGCTGAGGTGGAAGAGGCACGGTCTCTTTTGACCTTCGCCTCTGCCTGTATTGGAGCGCCTGGTTATACTGTGAGTCACTAAGAAAGTCAATTTCTATTGCACCTCTGGCCTCATTATTGGAATAGAGATTATGGACATAACAGCGTCTAGGATGGTTTCGCCAGAATGAGGCGGACTCTGTGAGGCAGACGCAGGTGTGGTCAGCTTGGTAAGTAGCAGTGCCTTGCGGCCTCCTCTCAAGGATTCTTGTTTAACTCGGGAATTCAACCTTTTATGTCAGAGTAGATGGAATGGGTTGTGCTGAAGATTTGTATAAAGGTTGTTAAGTGTCCAGGACCATGTTATTTTAGAGTTATTTTAGATCATATTTTCTCGGAGCTGCACCAAAACACGTCTATTTTCTACTGTGCTCCATAGCGCCCCCCAAAATAGCCTTTTCCTATGAAAATGATTGATAAGAGCAGCCCATAAAGGTCCCTTACACACCGTGTGACGACCACAACCCTGTCAATTCGCCATGTGAGACTGCAGGGAAATGGGACAGCTTGCTACCATCCTTTCACTTCATCTGTCTGTCACTCTTTTGTTTCCAACAGACAATTTAAGTACAAATATTTATTGATGGTGTTGTGTGGGGATTTGACTCTTGGGGCTTGCCGTAACCTGGCTGAAGGGATTGGGCTGATGGCGTCAGGCGGGCTGTGGCTAGAGAATATATTGAGTTGTTTTCCATAATAAAGTCAGTTCAGTGTTCAGTTGGATATGGCTCCGGTCTCACGCTATTTGGACATAACATTTGGCAATGAGGATAAACTATGGGAGTGTGTATTAGACAACCACCTCCATTTTTACAGTCTTCGGGCACACCAGCTATACCATGGGGCCACTGGCGGGACATTCGACTTGTATGTGGCAGCGGCCGATCTGAGCGCCGTCGGTGAAGAGAGATGGAGGAGCCTACTCATTCACTGCCTCGGTGAGGAGGGCCAATGGATATTTATTTGGGCTGTGTGGCAGCGGCTCACTGAAAGAAGGTTTGGACTTAATGGACTATGTTGTCGGAGACCATTCCATCATCACAGCACAAAGATATGAATTTTTTGACCGCCAACAGCGAGCCGGTGAGTCCACACGATCCTTCATTATGGAGCTCCGTAGCCTAGCAAGAGAGTGCGCTCTTGGGCCTATCAAGGAGGAGCAAGTCCGAGACAAGCTAGCCCACGGTACTAACAACGTGTGGCTGAAGAGCAAGCTGAAGCTAACTACGGATGTTCTCACGCTGGAGAAGGTGCTTCAACTGGTTAGGCAGATTGAGCCCACAGTCCAGCTGGGTCTGCCGGTATTGGCTAAAGAGAGCGTAGCTACTCAAGTTTTCCCTCCAAGCATGGCTGTTAGCAGTGTAGCTAACTCTTCGGGGTGGAACCCCAAAAGGCGGTGGACTGTGGCGCGGGACACTACTGAACCATCGGCAGCAGAGTCCGAGGGCACGACACAGGTGTGTGTAGCGCACGCAAAGAAGGGACCGTTAAAGTGGTACATCTTATGACTCGACGGAGTTGATGTGCCGCTTATGGTGGACTCAGGAGCCGGTAAGTCCATACTGAGTATGGCTACTTTGAAAAGACTTTTTCCCCCCCAAAAAACATCAATGCTGGAGAGGTGAAAATGTTTGGGTATGGTCATGCCAAAATTGAAATGGCAGGCACGGTCGACTTTTCGGTGAAATGTGGGTTAAAGACCATTTCCGCGTTCACCTTTCAGGTTTCATGACAGAGGGCTGATTTGCTGGGGATCGATCTGCTGGGTAAACTAGGATTCTCCATCAAGGACCCAGGGGGCTCAACGGTACTGACAGTAGTTCCCCGAATGGCATGTCCGCTGGCCAGCACTGTTCAGAGGCCTTGGATGCATTAGCGTGTTCTACCACTACCCACTCATCAATTCAAGCGTGACACCGAAAATTCAACCACTACGGCGGCTTCCCCTCACTCTGTGGGACGATGTCACGGTGGAACTGAAAAGACTGCTTGAAGCTTGCATCATCGAGAGGGTGGACACCTCACCCTGGACATCAAACATTGTGGTGACCAGGAAAAAGTCTGGAGGCATCCGGCCGTGTATCAACCTTAGGATGGTGAATAAGGCATCATTCCGGACAAGTACCTACTTCCCATGATGGAGGAACTCATCGCTACGTTCAGCAGCTCAAAGGTGTTCACAAAGCTGGATCTTCACCAGAGTTACCTGCAG
This sequence comes from Pholidichthys leucotaenia, assembly GCA_020510985.1. Lineage (NCBI taxonomy): Eukaryota > Metazoa > Chordata > Actinopteri > Cichliformes > Pholidichthyidae > Pholidichthys > Pholidichthys leucotaenia. The sequence goes on along the minus strand of CM035842.1, from coordinate 409,606,115 downwards.
GTACCCCTCCACCCAGCCAGCAGGAACCTGACAGCATTTGTGACCCACATGGGCGTGTTCAGGTGCACCTGCATGCCTTTTGGTCTGAGCTCAGCACCCAGCTGTTTCCAAAAGATAATGTCCACAATTCTGGCCGGCCCCAAGGGTGTAGTAGCGTACTTGGATGACATCATGGTGCACGGCACATCATGGAGGAACACGATGGTCATTTGGGACAGGTGATGACGGTGCTACAGGAACACGGAGTGACCTTGAACGGAGAAAAGTGCATCTTCGTGGCGGACTCCATCGAGTTTGTGGGATTCCGGCTGGCGACAGAGGGTCTGAGACCTCTACATTCGAACCTGGAGGCAGTCCTGCGCCTTCCAGATTCAACAACACCCGCACAGATTTCCTTGTTCTTGGGCATGGTGAACTTTTACGGACGTTTTATTCCCCGTTACTTGGAGACAACTGAACCGCTCCAGGCCCTTCTGAAACAGGATGCACGGTGGCAGTGGACTCCAGCCTGTTCAGCAGCGGTTGTTAAGATGAAGTCTCAACTCACTTCCCCTCCAGTGTTGGCCCACTTTGATCCAAAGCAGACGACCTTTGTGACCTGTGATGCGTCTGGCTTGGCGGTGGGGGCGGTTATGTCCCAGGTACAAGATGGTACTGAGCGCCCAGTGGCGTTCGCACTGAGGTCTCTCTCAGCGGCTGAACAGAAATATGCCGTGGGTGAAAGGGAGGCACTCGCCTGCATCTGGGCATGTGAACAGTGGCACATCAATCTTTACAGGCACCACTTCACCCTGCGGACAGACCACCAAGCGCTGACAACACTACTGGAGACGTCGGGTTCAGGACACAGACCCTTGCGGATCCACAGGTGGACGGAGCAGCTGAGGGCCTACAACTTTACCACCCAGTTCATTCCTGCTAAAGAGAATGTCGTGGCAGATGTCCTGTCCCGTGCCACGGTTAGCACCATACAGCCGGACGATGATGACGACCCCATGGAGGCGGATCTGGTCAACACGCAGCACGAACCCCTCCAGGACATGGTATCCCTCCAAGAGCTTTGGGTGGAGTCAGAATGGGACCCCACGGTGTCACAACTGTGCTCGGTAATTAGGGAGAGTTAGCCTGCGAAAGTGCAGGGCGAGCTGGTACCTTTGCACCAGTTTAGACACGAACTGAGCTGTTGGAATGATGTGTGTATGGCAAGGGGACACAGCATGCTAATCCCGGTGTCTCTGAGATCACGAGTCATAGCGATGCTCCATGAGGGCCACCTGGGCGTGGTCAGGGTAAAGCAGCGTTGCCAGGATTCAGTTTGGTGGCTGGGTATTGATAAGGACATTGAAACCATGGTAAAGAATTGTGTCCCGTGCTTGGAGAGCAGGAAGACCGGCGGACCACCTCCCCCATCCCTGCGACCATTACCGTACCCGGAGGGCCCTTGGAAGCACATCCAGTTGGACATCTGCGGTGAACTGCATATAGCACCTCCAAACAGCCAGTTTCTGCTTGTGGTCTATGATCTGTTCTCCAAGTGGCTGGAGGTATTGCCCACTAATTCAGTCACGACGAACGTGGTCACGGGCTTCCTCTCATCACTGTTCGCCAGATGGGGGGTCCCGAATGTAATCACGACAGACAATGGCCCACAGTTCACCTCTGGGGCGTTTGAGGAATTTTTAAGCGCTAGGGGCGTGGAACACATTAAAACCACATTCTATCACCTCCAAGCCAATGGGAGCGTTGAGCGTTGTAACAAGACCCTGAAAAATGGACTGAGAGCCCACTTGGCGGACAGCTTCGCATTTCCGAACGCCCTCCAGAGCACACACCTCCACTACAGGGCAACGGCCCATGCTACGATAGGATGCTCCCCGGCAATACTCATGCTGGGGTGTGATCTACATCGGCCTTTGGATCGACTGAGACCACCCACAGCCCCTTCTTCAAGGAGTACGGACTCTCCACGGGACCAGGTCACTGCTCAACAGCGGAAGATGAATGAAAAGGTTTATTGTCAATACTACCATACGTGCAATACATACAGGAGAATTGAAATTTGACTTGACAATGGGCGCGCCCATAAGCACATCCCATAGCCGCGGCAGCCCGAAGGCGCCAGTCAAACAGGAGGGTAAAGAGGGCAAGGGTCAGGGTCAGGGAAGACACAATAGGCAGAGAGAAAAAAACATAGTTATCAGAATAACGCTCGTATAAGCTCATATAAGCTCAAATGAGCCAAATTATGATTACACAGGAAAAAAAAGCCCTCTATGCACAATTAGCAGACAATAGATCACACATTACAAAGAGTTGAGAGAGACAGTATGTGTGTATTTGTGTCAGTGTACATGTATCAGTCATGTGATGTTGTATGCAGTGTGTAGTGTAGGTGTGTCATTGCTAGTGAACAGCAGAGGGCACCCTCTGGCAACGGATAGATATTATTCAGTCATGTGTTCTATAGTCCAGACACATGGTAACGCTGTCCTTGGAGCTCGGTCTGCTGAAACAACAGCAATTGTCGATTGTTTGGGTTAGCCGCTTCTTCAGCCTTATCTTCATCGAGGAGGAATGTAAACAGGGCATCAAAAAAAACAAGGTCAAATCTGCACAGTGCACTCAGAGAATAGAATTTTCCTCTCTCATGCAATTCTGTGCTTCATAATTTCCATACAGGCTTAAAAAACATTCTCTGGAGAGCACTAGCGACTTCAAGATGTATTCCACCATCTGAATCAATTACCATTCAGTTCACCATGCCGCCTCGTGCACTCCCCAACTGGTCGAATTGGTGAAGAAGCTTGCCTGGGTCCGCATTTGAACAGCTCTCCACCTTCCTCAATTTCTGAAACATCAGGAAATCCAAGCCAAAAATAGAAGTCCTGTGATCATAGCCAATAGACGTCTTCTGCATCTCCAGTCGAATCATACAGACACATGAGTTCCAATGTCCATGAGTCTTCCCCTTGGCTTCCCCCTGACCCGATCTTCTTCTTTTAAAGTGGTGACAATCGCATATAAGCCGCTCTTCCAGATCCATAATTTCCGTTTGGATTAAGATTCAGCCAGAAGAAGAGCGAAAAACACAGACATCGCAAGCAGGGAATAGTACCAGGGAGGAGAAGAGGAGAGGAGAGAAAAAGCGTCTGCTCTCTCTGAAAGCCGGAAGTGATTAACTTCCTGTGAAACTGTTGTTTCACAGGAAGCACAGGGCGAGAGCCCACGGATTGAAGGTGTCAGATCGAGTTTGGATCAAACATCCGAACTGCACACATAAACTGCAACCTTTCTGGACGAGGCCCCTACTGCTCACGAGACAACAGGGCCAGGACACATTCAAGCTTTTGGACGGGTCACGGTGGCACTCCAGTCAGCTCAGGAAGTTGCCGCCGGAACAGAGGCCAGGAGCTACGGCGGAATGACCTGGTGTGAGTTGGGACTTAGTGGACTGGGGTGGTAAGGACTCACAGGTGCGACCGACGGTGCCTGAAGCAGGGTCCCCTCCTAGGGGACACCCGGCTAGGACGTGTCAAAGGCCCAGGTACCTGGAAGACTATGTGTTGAAAACAGCATTAGCTAATGCGTGTTGGGGATGAGCAGCAGAATAATCTGCTCCAAGACGGTGGGGGTTGGGCGTTCTGGTAGTCTACCCAGATGCCCATTTGGTTGGCTGAGTTTTGGCTATTCCAAAAAAAAAAAAAGAAACAACAACATGTTTGTTATTTATGTTCTGGGTGTTCTCCGACTTTGTGTGTGTGGGGGGTGGGGGGGGGCGGAATTTGACTCTTGAGGGTTGCTGTAGCGTGGCTGAAGGGGTTGGGGTGATGATGTCAGGCGGGCTGTGGCTAGAGAATACATTGAGTTGTTTTCCATAATAAAGTCAGATCAGTGTTCAGTTGGATACGGCTCCAGCCCCATGTTATTTGGACATAACAGATGGTGTAGCACTACTTTGCACCATTAGAATACAGCTGGAGAGAACACAAAGTCCTTTTCAAAGGCTTTTTGAGGATACTGGTTACTGTGGTGGACTGCTTCACAGTTCCACTGACTGAAATACTCTTGGATGAGATGTAAACCTCAAATTTCCACCAATGCATCCATCAGCGTGTGTCCTATAGGTAAGTCACGCCATTGCCCACGGCAGCAAATGAAAAGGGATGGCATCGGGGTTGCAGCTCATTAGTATGGCGGTCGAGTAGCCCCATCTATCATACAGAGACCGCTGGTGAATTTCCCGACATGGAGGCAATCATTTGCCTCAACTTCTTCTTCTGTGATTGTTAAAAATGTCTTTTCTGACACTTGAATAATTGTGTTATTTATCATATTTCAATATTTTCCTCTAAATCAAAATAAACTAACGTTGTATATCATATGGGGGACAAAAGGAGTCAGCATGAGTCTTCTGTTTGACAGGCAAGCGTATGTACTGCTGGGAGCACCCAGCCAGCATGTCCTGTGGGCCCCACCATAGGTTTAAGCTGGGCTGTCTTATGGGATCATGTGGGTTTGTCCATGGGTTCCATGTTGACCCCATCTGTGTTTGCCCACATGGCCTTTACCTGTGGTACAGGTGAGCAGGTGATCTGCTTACCTGCTTTAAACCCACCTGGGCCCCAAATGGGTTGAACATGGGTGAGCAGGTTTCAGTAACACTTGTGACAGGGGCAAAATTATGCAAAAAGTCACAAATTTATAAGAAAAAAGTGAAAATTTAGAAAAAAGAAAAACAGTGACAAATTTACAAACAATAGTAGCAAATTTATAAGAAAAAAATCACAAATTTACTAGAAAAAAGTTGCAAATTTACAAGAAAAAATTGTGAAAATTTAGGAGAAAAAAGAAAAACAGTGACAAATTTACAAACAATAGTAGCAAATCTGTAAGAAAAAAGTCACAAATTTACTAGGAAAAAGTTGCAAATTTACAAGAAAAAACTGTTAAGTTACTTGAAAAGAGTTCCAAACCTACAAGAAAAATTTAGTAAATTTACAAGAAAAAAGTCCTAAATTTATGAGGAAAAAAATTTAGAAAAAGTTGCCAATTAACAAAAAAATTAGCAAATATGAGTAAATAAACTGAAAATTTATGAGAAAAAAGTCCCAAATTTATGAGGAAAATTTGTGAGACTACAGTAAAAAAGTACCAAAATTACAAGAAAAGTTTGCAAATTTACACAAAAAGTCCCAGTTTTACAAGAACAACTAAAATTTTTGAGAAAAAAGTTACAAATTTACTAGAAAAAAACACAAATTTATGAGAGAAGTTGTAAGTTTACAATAAAAAAAGTTGAAAATTTATGAGAAAGCTTCAAATTTTCAAGAAAAAATTGATCAAATTAGGGGGAACATCACAAATTTACAAGAAAATAGCAAATTTATGACAAAATAAGTTGAAAACAGGAAACCAGGTAAAGTCCCCGTAGGCAAATACAGATGGGACCAACATGGAACCCACGGACAAACCCACATGGGACCCATAAAACAGCCCAGTTTAGCCTTTGGTGGGGCCCACATGGACATGCTGGCTGGGGAACTCTATCAACAAAGTTTGTCTAGATTTAATTGTGAGTTATACAGAATGAGACACCAACACTTCTCTGATGTAATTAATAGATTCCATAACACCTGCAGACATGACTGCCTTTACCTTTAAACATTCAACAACAAAATGAATTCAGAGAAGATGCTGGGAACACGTGAAGATTTGGGTTATCAGCGCTGTCAGTGTCTGTGTGTTGGCTGATCTACAGCGCCACAGTGCTTTGTTGGCATATGAGGGTCTGCCGGGGCACAGCACGGCACAGCGGGAACAGCTCGGGTGTGTGCAGCTCGCCAACACAGGCTCGGTCACATGACGAGGTGTTAGTGTTTGTGGTGGGTTTTGGTTTAATGAGAACAGGCGTTTGGATCATGAAATAAACACAGAGCTTCCCTTACAGGATAAATATAACGCAGAATGAGTTCATCCGCATATCTGATCACACAGATCCATTCATAGCCTAATAATCTGTGGGCCATTTGTTATTTTTTAGCAAGGGAGATGGAAGGTATTCACCAATTTAGCATGAGGTACAAATATATAAATGTAAATTAGGTATGAATTTGCAAGAATAAAAGTGTAAAGATACGATAAGATTCCAACTTAAAAACTTAAAAAAGCTGCAAATTACAATTAAATTACACAGAATAAAAATTTAACCAGCATCCAGAAGAACACTGAAAATTTAAGAGAAAAAAGTTAAACATTTACAGGGAAAAATGTGCAATTTTTTGAGAAAAAAGTTGCAAATTTTGAAGAAAAAAAAGTTGTAAATTTATGTAGAAAAAAGTACAGATTTTTGAGAAAAAAAAGTTGCAAATCTAGAAAATAACAGCTGAAAATTAAGCTGCAACTGTATTAGAAAAAAGTTGCAAATTTATGAGGGGGGAGAAAGGTACAGATTTTTGAGAAAACAGTTGCAAATCTAAGAGGAAAAAAAGGTGACAATTTACAGGGGAAAAAATGCAAATTTATGAAAAAAGCACACATTTTTGAGATAAAAACGTGCAAATCTACCAGAAAAAAAATATGATAATTTACAGGAAAAAAGTTGCAAATTTACAAGAAAAAAAAATTGCAAATTTATGAGAAAAAGTTGCAAATTTTTGAGAAACAAAGCTACAAATTTATGAGATAAAAAGGTGCAGATTTATGAGAAAAAAGTTGAAAATTTACAGGAAAATTTTGAAAAAAGAAAAAAAGAAAAAAATTACAAATGTATTTTAAAAAATGCAAATTTTAAAAAAAATTGCAAATTTATGAGAAAAAGCACAAATTTTTGAGACAAAAAAATAGGCATATCTACCACAAAAAAGTTGAAAATCTACAGGAAAAAGTTGAAAATTTACAAAAAAATTGCAAATTTATGAGAAAAAAGGTGTAAATTTACAAGAAAAAAATTGCACATTTATGAGAAAAAGTTGCACATTTTTGAGAAACAAAGTGCCAAATTTAAGAGAAAAAAGTGCAGATTTATGAGAAAAAAAAGTTGAAAATTTACAGGAAAAAGTTGTAAATTTATAAGAAAAAAATGTGCAAATTTATGAGACAAAAGTAAAATTTTTGAGGAAAAAATTGCAAATTTATGAGAACAAAGGGCAAAAATTTTTGAGAAAAAAAATACAAATCTACCAGAAAAAAGTTGAAAATTTACAGGAAAAAGTTTAACATTTACAAAAAAAAGGCAAATTTCTGAGAACCAATTGAAAATTTACAAAAAAAGTTGAAACTTTACAACAAAAAATTGCACATTTATGAGAAAAAATTGCAAATTTTGGAGAAACAAAGTCTCAAATTTATGAGAAAAAAAGGTGCCGATTTATGAGGAAAAAAAAAGTTCAAAATTTACAGGAAAAAGTTGCAAATTTATAAGAAAAAAATGCACATTTATGAGAAAATGTTGCAAATTTTTGAGAAACAAAGTCCCATATTTAAGAGAAAAAAGTTGTAAATTTACAAGAAAAATAATGCAAATTTATGAGACAAAAGTTGTACATTTTTAAGAAAAAAGTCCCAAATTTATGAGAATAAAAGGTACAAAGATTTTTAAGAAAAAAGTAACAAATCTATGAGAAAAAAAAGTTGCATATTCAAGAGTTTGTTTTGCATTTCTGCTTAGAAGTGGTCCTTAAAAGTCAAGTCATTCAGTTCTGTAACATGCTATAGAAAGGTTGATGAGGATATTGACAGTTTGAAGTCTCGAGTGTTTGCAGAAAACATATTTCCTCCTCCGTCTTTTCACCATTTAGCTGCTGCCATCAATCCCGGGTCATCCCTGGCTGGCCTGTGCGTCTGGCACACTTACCAGCACACCCACTCAAGCGCACAAAACCAAACTGTCACGGCAACCCCCCACCCCACAAGGTCCATGACTTGGCCTCGTCGCAGGATTTTCTGCTTCAGTCGACGTGGAGGTTTAGATCAGTGTCCTTTTATGATTATAGTATATGTCATCCGTGTCTTCAATAATAATAACACAGATGCAAATTGTGAATTGGCTTTTAGTGGCTGAAAAGCCAAAAATAAGATGCAAGGGAACACCCTGTTTTCTACTGAAAACTGAATTCTCTGGAAGATTTGATCATTTTTCAAAATACATTTTTTCTCTCTCACCGCAGTCTGTCAGCAGGGTTTCTGTTCGTAGTTCTTCACTCTTCTTACTTTTCGTTCTTGCCAATCACTTCCCATTACTTATCATAAAAGGCAAGCAAATGTGATGTGCATTTATTTATTCATGAAATGATCACAATACAGACCACACAAAATCATAAAACTGTATATCTGTGCGGGACATACACACCATATAGTGGCTCCAAAGGTGAGTCATGATAAAAATCCCAGTAGTTAAACAGTTAAAGAACCTCACTGAGAAAGCTTGAGCTAGAGCGGTGACAACATAAAACACCCATCCCCAAAATGCGTGGGACCCCTCATTAGATGTGTTTAAAAATCGAGTAAGTCAGAGGTACTGGTCAATTAAAGCTTCTGTATAAATTTAAAGTCAATCCGATGAGAAATGTGGAAGCTAGAGCGGCGACATGTCAAACTAACAGATGAATAAATGGACGGATTAATGCATTAAAAACATTATTCCCTGCGCAACAAAGTTAAATAGTGCATGTTACATACGATATGCTAAGGCTGGCCACACCACAGAGATAATAGGCTGCAGTGCTCATCGTTAGCCACATGGCTAGTTTTAGGCGGCCAAGTGTGGACGCCATATTGCTGCTGGCAAGAAACACACACAAGCCATTGAGCTACACAGGTGTGTACTGCATTTTCTTCATTTTGGCTGAAGAAGTTGAATATTAAAGGAAATAAAAACACCACTTGTCAGGTACAGTGCCTCATCGTGGTAGAAAATAAAGGAAAATAAATAAATAATAATAATATATGTGACCAGCCATGAAAAACCAGGAACAAGTCTCCCAAAGGGTATTTTGAGTTATTTACAGATTCTAAAAGTGTGGAATGTAAGCTTTCCAATGATATCTAACTCATGGAAATCTGAAAAGATTTGAAGGTGTGACCATTTGAATGTCAGCACCTCTCAAACTACTTCGCTGAGAAAATCAGGTTCAAAGTTTCCAAGGATTGTCACCTTCCAGGAGAGCCAGGTGCAGGGCAGTAACAAAAGCTGGTCATTTGCATTACTTAGCATGAACCCAGCCCCCTTACAGTGCTTATCAAAAGGAGCTCTGGAAATCCTCCTTGAGGAGGTTCCTAAAAAGAAAAGGGGGTGTTTTCAAGAATGCAAAGTAGTGATAAATCTTTGCACACACCACATCATGCTGCACCTCCGCTGTCTACGTGCGCGCAACTGGAAGCCTCATGTGACAAAATCTGCATCATCGTTTCCAGTCTGCTAGTGTCTGCAGGGCTCTTCTGTGGACAACCGTGTGCAGTCGAAATTTTATGACTGGGCGGCCTGCCCACAACCTGACCGCATTGACAGCGCATGCACAAGACTGAACATGCCATTCACGAGGTGGTACTACCAACACACTACCAACACAGCATACAAGACAAAGTAAGATAAGATAAGATAAGATAAGATAAGATAAGATAAGCCTTTATTAGTGCCACAATGGGGAAATTCCAGGATTACAGCAGCAAAGGGATAGCAGCACTCAGAGCAATAGTTAATAAGATACAAAGAACTGGTTAGCCAAAGCAGTACATGAATATACATATGTACACAGATATATACACAGTGCTAGAGCATTGCAGCTACGTGGAATAAACAGCATTACGGTTTGTTAAATTACCCTGCAGAATTACCCTGCAGTTTTAATTATCCACAGTTGTTTGTCATTTTGGTTAATTACTCTTTGCCTTATTAAAGGGACGTCACCCCTAACTACTGAGTGGCATCCTACTTTGTCATGCCGGCATGGACCACACGCTTCTGCCTGTTTTGTATCCTGTCTGTTCTGTATCCTGCTTATCCTCACTGAAGTATGCCCGTTTTGGATCCAGCCGCAGCCTGTAAGTTCTGTTCCTGTTCTCGTCTTGTTATATTTTGAGTTTTGGATTAAACCTTGCAAACCTGACTTTGGCGTTGGTGTCTGAATTCTGCCCTTGAGGGGCTCGCTTATGACAGAAGAACATCGCCAGTGAGGACCCAGCGGACTCAGAGTTTTGCCAGCTATATTCGGGTGTGTGCTACTAACCCAGGACGAGTTTGAGGCCATGAAGTGGCTGAAGGAGTTGGTCGCCGCGGCGTGCAGCCGCAGTGATCCGGTGGAAGAGTGCCAGCTCTGGACAGCAGCAGCCTGGGAGCTGGAGGGCACCCCACCACTAGAAGTTTTTCCATGAGCATGGGACCTACCCATTTTCTGCCCTCAGTGACCCTCCTCTTCGCTGGGAACGAAGAAGGAGAGGCGAAAAGAGCATTGGCGCCGCTCCTCTCACAACATCGCAGTTCCAGCACCACCCCCCACAGTTCACCACCAGACAAGCTCTGCAGTCACCCTGAGGGAGTCATCTGGCACATCACTGGCAGCAGAGTGGGAGTCAAGGCAAGTACCATATTCTCATTTTTTTTCTGCTGTTAATGGGAGGTCTTGCTTTGCTCCCGATGGGGGGGCTGCTAAATTCACCCAACCTGTCTCTGTTGATTGTTCTGCTGCCGCTTCAACATCTTTCCCCTCACCTGCGTTTTCTCTCTCCTCTTCCCCGAGCCCCACGCCGGAGGAGGTCACCCGCCACTCGGAGCTGTCGGCTCTCATCCGGGGCATCGGGCAGTGTTACATCTTCTGCCAGGACATGGAGGGATGGGAGAACGCAGTGTGGAGGGACGCAGCATGGAGGCGGGCTACTGGTTAGCTGCAGGTAATCCCCATCTGAGGGAGGAGATTCATCTGCTCCAACATCCGTGAGTCCGGTGGCAGAGATTTCTGCATCAGTGTTTCCTGTGTCTGAAAGTCCTGTATCTGAGTCTGTAGAGTCCGTGAATTCTGCGTTAGAGTTTCATTCATTAGAAATTTCTGCTGTGGTGTGTCCTACGCCAAAAATTTCTGCAGCAGTGTGTCCTGTACCAGAAGTTTCTGCAGTCATGAGTCATGAATCAGAAACCTCTGCATTGATGTGTCCTGATCCAGAAAGTTCTGCAGTGGTATGTTCTGAAGCAGAAATTTCTGTATTATTGTGTCCCGAGTCAGAAGTTTCTGCATTAGTAAGTTCCAATCCACCCAAAGCAGAGATTTCTGTAGAAATGTGTCCTGCACTAGTAATTTCTGCAGTTAAATGTCCTGCATTAGAAATCTCTGCACCAGACACAGACGTTTCACCCCAGAGAGTGAAAAGGTGCAAGGACGCCCTATAAGACAATCCACTGTTGCTGTGAACACCCCAGAGGGTAAAACGCCCATGTCATCACCCCCAGAGGGTGAAACATCCATGACATCTCCCCTTGAGGTTAAAACGTCTGTGTTATCATCTCCTGAGGTTTTGAGTTCCTTATCATCTTGTGATCCCGTAGATCCTGTGTTTTCTTTAGAACAAGAGAATCTTGTTTTGAAATCCTTGTTATCCTTGGTACGAGTAGACCCTGCGTTATCTTTTGAAAGTGAAAATTCTGTATTTAAATTTCTGTTGCATGAGAATCCTGTGTTTTCTGAACTCAGAGCTCTTGTGTTTTCTCCCGTTTGGTGGTCCAGAGACTTTGGCAGGCCACCCGACCCGTTTTTGTTTTGACTAGGGCCCTGGGAATCTGGTAGACCACCCGACCCACCTTGTTTTTTGGCCCGGTGGTCCTGGAACTTTGGCAGGCCACCCAACCTGCTTTTGGTTTGGTTTGAGCCCTGGGATTCTGGTAGACCACCCAACCCGCCTTGTTTTTTGGTTCGGTGGCCCTGGGACTTTGGCAGGCTGCCAGACCAGTTTTGTTTAGGAGCCTTGGACTTTGTATGACCCACAAACCTCGTTTTGTTCCAGACACTGTGGGGGGGAGGTAGTCTGTTTCGAAGAGAGCATGTACAGCGCCACATGCACACCAGGCTCGTCCAAAGCGCACGTGGAACAAAGTGGACCAGAGGGAAAATGCAGCATGAAATCAGCTTGAGAGAGAGAGAAACAGCATTTCAATTCTCCTGTATGTCCTGTACGTATAGAAGTATTGACAAATAAAAATCTTTGAATCTTGAATCTTAAATGGTCAGAAGTCTTGTAGAGGTACTGCCAAAATGCGTTGTAACGGCCGCCATTTACTTCTTGTGTGATGTGCTCTTCCTGGTCCACTTTTATTCAGTGATAAAAACACGCACAGCTTCCTGAAGTAGCAGTGCTGATAAATGCAGGAAGACAAGCTGCTCAAGTAGCCATGTGCTTCTTCCTGAACGTGCTGCTAATTGACCGAAATGAATAACAAAGATGTGTGAATAGCCAAACAAACCGGATATTGTAAATCAGCTGTGGTATTTACGCCCCTGAAACTAGGAAGTGATCTTACTGGTATTTCCCTCTGAAACTACTCTATTTCAAATACAAAGTTTACGGCGTTAAAATCTCCCACACTGTTATTTAAAGCATGGAGTAGCTTCTTCATGATTTCAACTAGTATATTTTGCAAAATAATGAAAATCACAATTTATTTAAAAAAAAAAAAAAGTATTGCTGTGTTTTTTAGGAATCATGTCAGGCCAACTTGTTGCTAGTTTACTTGTGGCGGGTCAAATAATAAAAGACTCCCGTAAACGTCCAAACCCACATTGGCAATGCTGTTATGCTACGGTGCTAGCTGAGCCTCTGCGGTTCGTGATGCTAATTTCTTTAAATTCTAGTCACTCTACTAGGCTTCCCTGTTCTTCCTGGTTCACTAATCCACAGTCAACAATATATCATGTATCGTTCTAGCTTATTTTGTTTTATTTTGTCCATAATAAGCCGGCACATTGACCTTCTAGCACCAGCTAGCTTACTGAGGTTAAAAATCTCCTTGGCAGGGAGAAGCCGATGGGTCAGCCCGATTAGTGCTATAGCTGTCGGTTTATGGTGAGGTCTTAACCCATTAACTGTGTATGTCGCCAAACTGTGACATAACCCCTAGTGGTCAACAGTGGTAAAGATTTTTTTCAAGAAAATATTCAGATCAGATGTCAGAACATTCCAAGGCTATAACTTGAAAGTGGTAAGAGATAATGGCTCACTGTCAATTAGAAAGATGTAGAATATGATCCAAAGTTTCAGATAGGAGTAAATTTACGCATCTAATTTGCATACAAACAAACAAAGACATTTGTCACCACTGGCAAGGTGGCATCCTTTTGTGGCATTCTGGTCGTAATTTTGTCCTCTCCTGGTCATTTTAGCTTTCTCTCCTACATCCAGAAACTGTTATTGATTACGCCACCTTAATTTCGCTTTTATTCCGCAGCAAATTTATCTTATATGACAACATGCAACCGGCGATTGCTCTACAGTCACATGGCACTCCATGCACCGGCAGGTGAAATCAACGAGCTTCACAGTCCCTGTGTTATAAGAACATGTAAACATCTACCTTCATAAGCTAAATAATCTCTTTTTAGAATCATAGTTGGCAAATTTGGGACCAAATCCTCCAAATTTGCTCCTCCGTCTGCGGTCGCGTATGTCCACAACGATGGCTGTCATCCATTTTGTGTTGTAATCTCGAAGATGAAGAAGAAGAAGAAGAAGAAGGATTTCTTCCTCTTTGGTGTATTATGTGTCATCCATGAGTCCTCATGTGCCTGCCACCTTGTGAACTGGCATTATCAGTACAAATCCTCAGTCCAGCTGGGGAGTGTTTGGCACGTTATTATGAGTTGACAGGTGCAGCGCCGCGCTCTGCCACTGGGAGCACAAAACATCACACAGCTTAAAGGTTAAAGCTCCTTTCCATCTACCCTCATTAGACATCTGCGTTCCCACTTGATTCACTATTTTTGGCTGTAGCACTTTCGGTAACTGGCCAAGGTCGGTCTAACACCTTGAAGGTACCGTCGGCGGAGAGAGGGGGATGGATTAGCCTAACAGGGTTAGTCATTCACTCATTACGGGTTTCTTTATGTACTTTTTGTTCCCGAGGGACCAGACATAGCCTTTCAACCACTCATACCACACCTCTGTACTGAAAAATACTTTATTTAGGTCAATTACATTAGCTAGCTCTTTGACACCAGAGCTAACAGCTAGCCAGCTAGCATTAGCCTCACAAAGGTGTCTGCCCCACTTCACTAAGGGTGTTTTCACACCAAATTTTTTTTTTACTTTGGTCCAAATCTGTTGATAAGTTTGTTACTTTGTATCATTTTCTCCTTGGTTTGGTTCCCTTTCACACAGGCAAAAATTCAAGTGGATCAAATCCTGTCACGTTAAATCCCGTAATACTTACGTCAGAATGTTCTCTGTTTTTATTGGTCAGTTTTTTTTGCCGCGAGAACAGGAAAGGTAAATACAGGAAGTAGCATGACTACTGTGTATTTCTGTGCAGTTCTGGAGAGAAAATAATACAAATCATAGCGTAATCTATGGAGGGTTTTCCATCACCCTGGTGATCGTTTATTACATTATGTGCATAAATCACTTTCAGCAATCGCACAGTTCGAAAATGAAGCACAGCTATGGAAGGAAAATAACATATTAACGTTCATTAATCCTCCAGAACTGTGACATGCTCAGCCACAGAGATTTTCAAAGATCCATCAGGTATGTACAGTGGCATAAAATGTTTTACCATTTGCCACTGGTCCTGTTTTAGTACGGTCCCTTTCTCACCTGCAGGACTGCACCAGAGTTCACCAGTTGATTTGAATCGAGACCACCTCTTTCAGGAGGTCTCGGTACAGGTGTGCACCTGAGTGTGATCACCATGTTCTCACCAGACAAAACGAACCGCACTAACGGAGAAAACAAACTTGAGTTTGACTGAAACGAACTAAAGCTTGTAGGTGTGAAAGCCCCCTAAAACTCGCCATGGGGACAGAAGAGGGAGGGTGGTGTTATGCATGTAATAATGGTCGGAATCGGTCTTATACCATGCAGCGAACTGACTTTAATAAGGATACACAGGAATATATATAGTGGCAGCTGCCTGCCTGACATCACCCTGCAGGGCAGGTACGGCAAGCCCAAAGGTCCAAACACACACACAACACAAAGGGCCAAATACACACACAATATTCTCCCCCCTTTTAGAAAAGACCAAAACCACACACACAACTGAAAACCTCCCCAATTTAGGACCCAAGTCAATCACTAAAGTAATGGGGAACAATGTGTTATAACGGCCTATCACATTCACACAAAACAACTAAAAACTAGGGGGGATGGGTGGACTGCCGTCCTACTCCACACGGCCAAGTGGATTATTCTGCCACAGGTACTAAATAAAATGAAGTCCATTTATAAACCAAAATTACTGTCGTGTTCCTACTCTAATCAAAACACATAAAATTAATCCCCAACAACACACATCCATATGTACATCACACTCACATTCCACACTATTGTTAAAACGCATGCACATATGAACATTCATTATCTCTTAACACCATATCAACATATTAACACTTGAATTTTTAAGTTATACCACAGTCCACGGGCAGCCAAGGGTAAAACCAGCTCGGGGGCCCAGGGCAGCCCCACGGCATACGCGCCCCTAGCAGCCATATGCCCCCGGGATCGAAGCCAACTTCCCCGCCAAAAATGTCTCTTTTCCTCACCCTCGACCACTTCTCTCGTCTGGAACCGTAGTGCTGCAGCCAGAACGCAGTCCCTCCGTGGCTGTCGGTCCGCTTCCGACCACCTTCAACACCACTGTAGCTGTCGCCATTGTAACCCCAAACACTCCGGCCCCCTGTGGCCGAATTCTGGGGAAAACCAAAACTCACTCTTTGGCGCCGCTCCTTGATCCAGGCGCCTCACCGCTGCTCCCGGTACCCTCATCCAAGGCGCTCCACTGTGCCGTCTCTGTGTCCGGCTGTCGCTGCTGCTTCCCGGGACTTTCAGCATCACCCTCGTTGGTGTCACTCGTTGACCCAAGTGCCTCATCGCTGCACCAAGCACCATCATCCAAAGAACTCCGCTGCACTGCCTCTGCGCCCAGCTGTTGCTGCTCCGACTCCAACGTGCTGAGCTCCTCGGCTGGCTTGTTGTCTTCGGTGACCGGAGGCTCCTCCACTCATGGTCCCGGTTCCACCTCGAAGTCTTGCTGGTAGTTCATAGCTTGATTTTGGTGCACACCTAGCTTCGTGGCTAACTTCCTCATAGACACTGACTGAGCCGCTAGGTTCCCCACGCTAGCTAGCTTAGCTTCTTTTGGGGCCAACAACTCCATTCCCCACAGTTTCATGGTCCTCGTATGTTCGGCAAAATATTCGGCCAGCCGCCCGATAGCATCCGCATGAGACTCCATTTCTCCCAACATAGAGAGAATTTTCCAACCCTCTTCGCCAAGATGGTGGGCCAGAAGTGCTCATCTTAAATTAAATTAAATCACCCTTATTGTCATTCAACCGTACAACCAATCATGTACAGTAGAACGAGATTGTGTTTTACCTATCTACAGTGTTAATCACACACACCCCAAATGTAGAATCAGAGGGCTGCTGCCATGCAAGGCGCCGCCACAGATTTCCCTCCTCCATTCCATTATTGCTGAGCACAAGCTGGATGGCAGGAAGTTCCACTTTTTATATGGTCTTCGGCATGACCCGGCCGGGATTTGAACCCCTGCCTCCCGGGTGTGGGGCAGATGCTCTACCAACTGAGCCACCACTCCGGCGGCTCTTCATACTCCGTCAAGTTTACTTAAGCCCAGCGCCACGATGTAACCCTCGAACATGGCCAGCCAGTTTGGCCACAGGATCGCTGGCTCTCCTGGATATTCCAGAAATGGTAATACTGTAGTGGTGGAGGTAGCCCATACGCTCCCATAGTTTCTCCTCGTCGTTATGTATGTAATAATGGTTGGAGTCGGTCTTATGCCATGCAGTGAACTGACTTTATTAAAGACACACAGGAATATATATACTGGCTGCTGCCCGCCTGACATCACCCCACAGGGCAGGTACGGCAAGCCCAAAGGTCCAAACACACACAGAACACAAAGGGCCAAATACACACACAACAGGTGGCATGAAGCCTGCTAAAAAGGGTTGATAATGGCATTTCAAGACCTCTAGAATAGTGTCAACATGTAGAAACGGTGCCTAACACGTCCCCTTCAGAGGCTCTGGTAGGCCACAGACGATTTTCACACTTTGAGCTGCACTGTCTTCATAGACGTCAATCGGGGGGACCTGAATTGCACCCCCCCCCCCAATTTATCATAAACCTTTTTTTTTACATCATATTACAACAGAACATGCATTTGAAGCACCAATTTTAAATTTGCAACTATTTTCTTATAAATTTGCTTCTTTTTCCTTGTAAATCTACAACTTTTTAATCATAAATTTATAACTTTTTCTTGTAAATTTTCAACTTTCTTTCTCATAGATTTTTAACTTTTTCTCACAAATTTGCAACTTTTTCTCATAAATTTGCAATGGTTTTCTGGTAAATTTGCAACTTTTTCTCATAAATTTGCAACTTTTTTGTCAAAACTTTTTTCTTGTAAATTTGCAACTTTTTTCCCTCATGAATTTGCTATTTTTCTGCATAGATTCACTACTTCTTTTGGTCATAAATCTGCAAATTTTTTCTTGTAAATTTCACTTCTTAGATAGATAGATAGATAGATAGATAGATAGATAGATAGACACACACAACCCAACCAACAGAAAAACACACAGCATAATAGAAATGAAGTTACCCAGGGAAGTAAAGTTAAAATGCTTAGATAACTTTATATACAACATGGTCTACTAGTAGGTTAAATAGATGATGATCCTTATGAGTCAATGGATAGTGTCACGTTCTGAGCACAGAGGGATTTCACCAGGCTCAGGTTGTCTGCCTTTTTTCTTACTTGTACAGTGCTGTCATTTTTGAGTTGTCACTTATCCTATATTGTTTCTTAGTATGATTTATTTTCCCGTTAACTTTCATTACAGTTTGTTTATTATATTTTTGAGTTGCTGGGGTTTTGCTCAGCGTGGGCGCAGCCCTGCCAGCTGTCAGCTCCGATGGCTTCCTCATTATTCCCAGCTGGTCCGAATTACTGTATATGTCATTGCTTTCTCCTGTCCACTCAGAGACCCACACCGGTCATTAATTATGTTAAGGGGTTTGAGCCCTATTTTAGGGGAGTTATTTTCATTTTCAAATTGCCGCTGTCTTGACTCTGCAAGTTGCTTCTCGTCTCTACCAGAGCCCTGCCTTGCTCTGGTGCGCTATTTCTGTAAGTGTTTTCCTTTGTTTGTATTTTGTGTTTTGAGCACCGTGTTGAACTTTATGTTTATTGCTTTTTTCAATAAATTACCCAAACTCACAGTTCAGCACGTGGGTCTCGCTTTCCTGCCCCATAGGGCATTCATGACAGAAGAGAGCAGCCAGTAGAGACCCAGATGCTGTGAGTTTGGTGATTTTTTTTTTTTTTTGGGCGTTTTGTTCACCTCATTGGCAGTGAAATCTTGTTGGTTTTCTTTCCACATCGGGATTACCATGTCTCTCACCCCAGAGGTGTCCACCCTCAGACTGGACAAAGTGGAGCAGTGGTTGGTGTGTGTCTTGGAGGACATTTTGTCACAGGCTCAGGCCTCCTGTACTCCCAAGGCTGCCCGAGAGTGTCTGGAGGGTGCAGCGCAGGTGCTGGAGGCATGCTCCAGCCTGTGGGATCACCCGGCGCTAACAAACCTACTCCGCTCCATATTTCTCCCTCAGTCTACGAGTGATGAGCCAGGGAAGTCAGCACTGATGCCTGCACCCGTGCCAACGAAGAGCAAGCGCTCACACAGACAGAAGCCTCCAGCCTCTCATCGCTCTCCGGCGGCAGCTCCGCCTTCTCCTCCCAAGTCCAGGCCCGCTCCATTGGCCGAGGAGCTGGAGGAACGCAGCAAAGTTATACTGGCAGAACTGACCTCCTCCTGGAGGTTAAACCATGGCTCCTCCCGGATTTGGCTCAGGAGCTGGAGGTGATTTCACCGAGGGACCTGGAGTTTGAGCCGATGAGGGAGCATCCCCTGACTCCGGAGCCTCTCCCTCTCCACTTGGAACCTATGTCTCCGCCTCCCGCTTCTCGCCGTCGTTCGGGGAAATCCCGCCGGAGGAACGCTCCAACTTCTCAATCGGCAGCTTCTCCTACGTCGGGATGGAAGCCTCCTTCAGTAGTGCACCTTCCAAGTTAGTCTTCTTCGGCCGAATTATCAGCCTTCTCCCTCTCTGCTACTGCTGTTCCTTGCTTCCCCTCAATGCCTCCTCCCACTGCTGTTAGCCAAACTGTTTTTACCCCGGCTCCGCCAAAAACAGTGTCCGCAAGGGCAGCTCCTCCACATTCCTCAGAGGGGCCCACGACCGTTGAAGTCACGGAGAGGATCGCCCTCCAACCAGCCACAGCAGGTAACATCATGCCCCAGGAATACAGGCAAGTGAATTTTCATTCTCTATTACCTATGTTTGAATTATCTTGCCTGATTCCTGGTGGTGAAGCTCAGTCCTTGCAGCCCTGTGAGCTCTCACCACCTGCTGTAGCTAACAACTGATCACCTGCTCTCCCCGTGTCTCCTCATCTGCCCCTTGAGTGTACGCCGGCCCCTGGATTGAGCTGCCGGATGTTGGAGGAGCCTGCGGCCCTGGAAGACCTGGTTCCAGCCCTGCAGCCATGCTCTGGACGGAGGGTGAGTGCGGAAACCCAGCCGACGCCTGTGCCGATGCAACAGCAGCCCCAGGCTCCAGCTGAGCAGGATTCAGTGCCAGCAGGAGATCCACCTCCTGTCACTATGCAGGGTGAGCCACCTGCGTGGGTCACCTCACGGGGAGGCCCCAGGACTGAGCTGACCACCATGCCTGTAGAACCCCCAGAGGGCCGGGCCCGTAGAACCACCACCTGGATCGTCAGAGTCCTGGACGGCGGTGGAGCTTGAGAACAGGCAAGTGCACTCCTTTGTCTCTGTCCCTCTTTTGGAGAAATCTTGCCTGGCTCTAGGTGGGGAGAGCCAAGTGCAGCTGTCAGCTGCACCTGAGCTCACCTCGTCGGGCTCCACTGCCACCGGTGACCCTGACCCTGTGTCTGTGCATCTCCTATCCAAGTTTTTCCCCAGGGTCACTGAGGATATTCCACCTGTGCCAGAGGTCTCCGTGGGTTCAGGCTCGCTGCCCAAAATCATCGTGGGTCCAGCTCCTCCCACTGAGGTCGTCGCAGGCGCTCTGCCCCAGTCCAGGGACCTTCGTGGGTGCTGCTTCCCCTCCGGCTGAGATCCTCAAGGGTGCTGTTTCCCTACCAGTGGAGGTCATCGCTGGTGCACCGTCCCAGCCCAGGGCCTCCGAGGGTGCAGCTATGTCCCAGTCCGGGATCACCGCGGATGCAGCCTTGCTCCAACCAGGGGCCACCAAGGTTGCTGCTGCACTCCAGACCGGAGCCACCGAGGTTGCTGCTGTGCTCTAACCCGGAGCCACCGAGGGTGCAGCTTTGACCCAGTCTGGGCCCACCAAGGGTGCAGCTTTGACCTAGTCCGGGTCCTCTGAGGGTACAACCTGGTCCAGTCCAGGCACAACGAGGGTGCAGCATCGATCCAGTCTGGACCCACCGCGGATGCAGCTATGTCCCAGTCTGGGATCACTGCGGGTGCAGCCTTGTTCCAGCTCTGAGCCACCAAGGTTGCTGCTGTGCTCCAGCCCGGAGCCACCGAGGGTGCAGCCTTGGCCCAGTCCGGGCCCACCGAGGGTGAAGATTTGACCCAGTCCGGGTCCTCCAAGGGAGCAACCTTGGTCCAGTCCAGGCCCACCAAGGGTGCAGCATCAGTCCAGTCTAGACCCACCGCGGGTGCAGTGTCGCTCCAGCCCAGAGCCACTGAGGGTGCAGCTCCACTCCAGCCTGGAGTCACCAAGGTTGCAGGTCCACTCCAGCCCGGAGCCACCGAGGGTGCAGGTTTGACCCAGTCCGGGTCCTCCAAGGGTAAAGCCTTGGTCCAGTCCGGGCTCACCGAGAATGCAGCATCGGTCCAGTCCGGACCCACCACGGGTGCAGCTATTTCCCAGTCCGGGATCACCGTGGGTGCAGCCTTGCTCTAGCCCGGAGCCACCAAGGGTGCAGCCTTGACCCGGTCCGGGTCCACCGAGGGTGCAGATGGTGCAACCTTGGTCCAGTGCAGGCCCACCGAGGGTGCAGCATCTGTCCAGACCAGACCCACTATGTGAGGGTGCAGCTCTGCTCCAGTCTGGACCCACCGCAGGTGCAGCTCCGCTCCAGCCCAGAGCCACTGAGGGTGCAGCTCCACTCCAGCCCGGAGCCACCGTGGGTGCAGCTCTACTCCAGCCCGGAGCCACCGTGGGTGCAGATCCGCTCCAGTCCGGGGCCACTGCAGGCACTGCTGTGCTCCAGTCTGGAGCCACCACGGGTGCAACTTCACTCCAGTCCGGAGCCACCACGAGTGCAACCCTGCTCCAGTCTGAAACCACCAAGGGTGCAACTATGTCTCAGTCCAGAACCTCCAAGGGTGTTGCTGGCCAGTCCATGAGCGCCGTGGTCCCCTCTCCCTTGCCAGACACCGTCATGATTCCCCCTCCTTTGCCAGTTGTCATCGTGGTGCCCCGTCCTCTGCTTGACGTCGTCGGGGCTCCCCCTACTCCTCTTCTGTCCTCTCCTCTGGTCACCCAGGTTGGGCAGCCACCCCCTTGACCACCATCTCTGTGGTGGTGGCTGAAGAACTCTGCCCGACCACCTGACAGGCGTTGCCATTGGGTTGAGTGGTTCACATTCTCCGGTAGACCACCTGACTCTTACCATCTCATCGTCTGTCAGGCCTGGGACTTCGGCCAACCACCAGAACTGCTCTGTCCTTTGGTCTAGGGGGCCGGGGTGCCCAGCTCCGTGTGGGTCCTGAGTGGGATTTTGTTTTTGATGTTTTCCCTCAGTCTGGGCTTTGCTGGCATGCTTCCTGAGAGCCTTTTTGCTTCTTTTGGTTTGGTTCGGTCCCTCCGTGTCAGGGTCCCCCTCCTCCACCCCCCCCCCCGGGGTGGGGTTGTTTTCTTATTGGGGTGGGATTTCTGTGTGTAGGGGGGTCTTTTCTTTTGATGTTACCCTGGGGTGTCTAGTATCCACCCCTTGGGGGGGGCTCTGTCACGTTCTGAGCGCAGAGGGATTCCACCGGGCTCAGGTTATCTGCCTGTTTTCTTATTTGTACTGTATTGTCATTGTTGAGTTGTCACTTATCCTATATTGTTTCTTAGTATGATTTATTTTCCTGTTTACGTTCATTATAGTTTGTTTATTGTATTTTTGAGTTGCCTGTCTCCATTTTTTGTCACATCGTTTTGTTTGTATTCTGTTGTGTTCTTTCTCTCGGGGCTGACAGCTGTCAATGGCTTTCTGGGGTTTTGCTCAGCATGGGCGTGGCCCTGCCAGCTGTCAGCTCCGATGGCTTCCTCATTATTCCCACCTGGTCTGAATTATATGTCACTGCTTTCTCCTGTCCACTCAGAGACCCACACCGATCATTAATTATGTTAAGGGGTTTGAGCCCTATTTTAGGGGAGCTATTTTCATTTTCAAATTGCCGCTGTCTTGACTCTGCAAGTTACTCCTCATCTCCACCAGAGCCCTGCCTTCCTCTGGGGCACAATTTCTGTAAGCGTTTTCCTTTGTTTGTATTTTGTGTTTGGGGCAGGAAGGCGAGATCCCATTTTCTTTGTTCATCTAGATAATGGCTCTTAGTCTTTGTCCACAGTAGCATGGATGCTTTTCCAGAGAATGATGTACTCTTGCTTTGCAGATTGCAGCAGAGTGATCCATCAGGAGTGTGGAATTGCACATATTTGATTGACCAGTAAAGTGAGCTGCTTGCACTGCGCGTATCACGCTGAGTTGGCTCTACCTGAACATGAGTCATCGGCGTATTTATGCTGATGACAGAATAGGTTGGAGTATATGAACAGAAAATGAAGCAACATACCTGCACCGTCATGGGTGAATATTCCATGTCACTGATGGGGAGAGCAATGAACAGAACAGTTTCTCCAGACTAAAGATTGAGGGGGACACAATAGGTAGTCTGGGCCCCATGCAAGATTGTGTTTTGTCACCTATCTTTGTAGAAGTGTTCAAACCCTTTAAAACAAAAACTTTATAAAAATAAACCTGAGACACTCTCTAGATGAAGACAGAAAATTTAAAGCATTACAAAGAATAAAAACTTAACCAGCATTCATATGAATGTTGCAATTTTTTTTTAAAATGTGAATTTAAAAGAAAAGAAGTCACACATTTACACCAAAAAAGTTGCAGATTTATGATGAGCAAAGTAGCAAATTAACGAGAAAAAAATAGCACATTCCTGAGGAAAAAAGTTGCATTTTTACAAGAAAAATTTTAAAATTTATGAGAAAAAAGTTGCAACTTTATAGAAAAAAAAATTAAATTTGTGGAAAAAGTTGCAGATTTAAAAGAAAAAACAGTTGCAAATTTATAAAAAAAAGTTGCAAATTTATGAGGAAAAAAGTTACAAATTTGCAAGAAAAAAGTTGCAACTTTATGAGGAAAAAAGTTGCAAATTTAAAAGAAAAAAATTGCAAAAAATTGCAAATTTACAAGAAATGTTCCAAATTGGCAAGATTTTTTTTTTTTTTTTTTTGCATTTAGCGTTGGTGCTTCAAAGCTTTATGTAACGTGATATAAAAAGTTTATGATGACATTGCCGAGGGGAAAATTCTGTTTCAGGTTGGGGGGAGGACATGCGGGGTGGTACAGTGGTTAGCACTGTTGCCTAACAGCCAGAAGGTTACAGGTTCAAATCCGCAGGCCGACAGTGGCAGGAACCTTTCTGTGTGGAGTGTGCATGTTCTCCCTGTGCTGTGTGGGTTTACTCCGGGTGCTCCAGTTTCCTCCCACAATCCAAAAACATGCATGTTAAGTTATGTTATGAGTTAATTGGTGATTCTAAATTGTCACTAGTGAAGCGCTTTGAGTGGAAAAAAGTGCTACATATAGTAAGTACAGGTCCTGATCCCTTATCCTTATGTCCCCTCTATCCCCCCGCCCCCGTGATTTACGCCTATGTGCACCGTGACTAAAAAAACTCTTGCAAAAAGGTGAAAAAGTCTAAAACATGAAAATACAAGCATAAAACAGAATTCTGTATTTGCATTTTTATTACCCCCTTCTCTCTCCTTCTACCTGCTACTCTGCCACCAGTGAGCCAGCATGCAAATGGAGCCAGAATGAAGCCTCTTGTCTGCCTAACAGGAGACAACAGGGAGCCCGAGTGTGTGTGACACCTAATAATGTCTACCATCTCGCTCAGGGATTAGACACAGCAACAAGGAGAGAAGACAGGTGGCGAGGGGAGCGGGATCTCCAGGAGCTTACATGAGCTTTTTCTGTGAATGGGGGAAGCCATTACAGGTGTACGCAGCAGGATGTGACCAATCATCTCTTCTGGAGACAAATACCCAAAGACGTTTCTGTATGCAAGCTGCTAAGACTTCATTTGAGCCCTGCAATCAGAGCTGCAAAGCTGAGGCTCATGGTCTGAACAGCTCCAGCACTAGAAACATTCATTCATTCATTCATCTTCTTCTGCTTAATCCAAACATTTTTTTAAAGTAATTAGAATAATTTATATGTGGCTCAAGCAGTTTATAACCAAAAAGAAGAAAAAAGTTGCAAATTTAGGAAAAAACGTTTCAGATTTAAAAGAAAATGTTGATTTTTTTTTAAAAAAATAGCAAATTTGCGAGAAAAAGTTGCATATTCATGAGAAAAAAGTAGCAAATTTATGAGAAAAAAGCTGAAAATTTACAAGAAAAAAATGTGCAAATTAATGGGAAAAACTTACAGATTTAAAAGAAAGAAGTTGCAAATTTATGAAAAAAGTTGTAAATTTATGAGAAAAAAGTTGTAACTTTAGTGCTGACATTAGCATGCTAATGGTAGCATTAGTATCACTGCTAATATTAGCATGCTAACTTGTGAAATAGTTGCATGATTATCTTAGCATGCTAACATCAGCATTGAAACTAATTTATTATAGATGCAAAAACATTGCCACTAATGCTAATGTTAGCTCTAACGTTAGCATTAACGTCCCCCAGCCAGCATGTCCATGTGGGCCCCATCAAATGTTAAACCTGGGTTGTCTTATGGGTCCCATGTGGGTTTGTCCATGGATTCCATGTTGACCACATCTGTGTATACCCACATGGACTTTACCTGTTTACCCATTTTCAAGTCATTTTCTCATAAATTTGCTATTTACTTGTAAATTTATGACCCCCCCAATTTGATAAAAGTTTTCTTGAAAATTTGAAACTTTCTTATTAATTTGTAACTTTTTTTAACTGCAAACTTGCAACTTTTTCTCATAAATTTGTGACTTTTTTCTTATAACGTTGTTAATTTTTTCTTGTAAATCTGTAACTGTTTTCAAGTAATTTTACAATTTTTTCTTGTAAATTTGCATATTTTTTCTTATAAATTTGTGACTTTTTTCTCATAAATTTGCCACTATTTTTTGTGAATTTCTCACTTTTTGTCTTACAAATTTATGAGAAAATGAAGATTTTTGCATAATTCTGCCTATAGCACAAGTGTTCCTGAAACCTGCTCACTCACACTAATCCCATGTGGGGCCCAGATAGGTTTAAAGTGGGTAAACATATTACCTGTTCACCTGTACCACAGGTAAAGTCCATGTGGGCAAACAGAGGGGGCCAACATGGAACCCATGGACAAACCCACATGGGAGCCATAAAACAGCCCAGTTCTACCCACAGTGGGGCCCACCTGAACATGCTGGCTGGGATGTGTCGCTCCCTCCTCTGAATACTCCTTCCCGCCGGATGCTTGCACAGTGTGGTCACACACCTTCAATGTGCCATTTGATTAATCCGACTGTTCCTCTCCACAATCATACCAGTGTAAGATATTACATTTTTAGGCATTATTATGTAGCATAGCTGTGTAGGACAAGGATCAGTGGTGCTGATCTACATCCCTGCTATGGAGAACATGCAAGGCCGGTTCAGTGCCATGTCCTTCCGCTGTAAGGACATATGTTGATCATATGTTGTATGATCAAAAAGACTGCGCTGCTCTGTAATCATGGCAGCATTCAATTTTAAATTAAAAAAAAGTCTTTTTCTTTTTGAGTCTGGTCTCTGTACAACCATTGTGAGAGTTTGGCTCATATTGCCAACCAGGGTTTGACATGCCAGTGGCGGGTGGATTTCAGCAGTGGCCGATAAAACAGCCACTACCACTAGCCACTTTGGCGGGTTGTAGTTTTCTCAAGCAACATCTAAAATAATAAACCTATCATAGCATGAAACTATGAAACTACAACTCCCATAAGAATTGGTCCACTGTCAACATGGATGGAGTCTGGAGAAGCCACGGACGATCTACTCCATGGGTTGGTCTCCTGTCCTGACCCTGTTCACACTGCAGCTCGGCGGGAAGAAATGCCGTGGTGGGGTGCGGCTTCTCCTGTACCGAGCCCAGATCGGAGCCAGACTCCATCCATGGTGAGTCCATTTTGCGGCCAGTCTGGAGAAAGGGTGATGAACAGACAGCAGCAGGCAGAACACTCCTGTCCCTGCTCTCAGCGATCAGACCACCGGGGTAACTGCCCTGATCCCCTGCTGTCCCAGCAGCGAGTAGCTAATCCCTGTGCTCCCCCCATATCAGCTGCTACCTCTGTGGTTAAACATGATTATTTTTGGAGCAAGAAGCTCTCGTTTACCCTCTAAATATGAATTTTGAATGGGCTGGTCCAGGGATGTCAAACATACGGCCCGCAGGCCAAAACTGGTCCACCAGGGGGTCCGACTATTTCTCTGTGAATTCACAGCTTTCTTTCGAGTAAATTTCTGACTTTTTCTACTGATTAGAATTGTTCATGTAAATCTGAGACATTTTTCTCCTTAAGATTAGACTTTTTTCTCATTAGTTTGCTCTTTCTTTTTCTCTTTTCTCCCAGCTGGACTGGGAATGCCTTGGTGTCCCCTCTGAAGAGCTGGAGCAGATGACCGGGGAGAGACGGAGGTCTGGGTATCTCTACTTGGGCTGCTGCCTACAGGACCCGGACCCCCAGAAAAGGGGTAGAAAGTGGATGTTGGGGGGGGGGGGGGGTCTAGTGGCTTTTTTGCACATTTTCCTGAATTCTGTTTTGTTTATGCCGTGATGCCGATTACGTCAATTCCAAACCCCACTCGGCACCTTTTCGGGGGCCACACTAAAGCACTCACCCCAGAGTAGGGCCTTATTTTGGCCCCTACGAGTTCCTGAAAACTTGTTCCTGTGGTGGAGACACACACTACCGATGGAGTTCCTCTAAATTTGGTTTCCCAGCTCCTGCAGTGGAAACAGAGCTAATCGGTACCTCCCAAATAATTAGCACAAATATAACGGCTGCTGGGTTTTGTTTGGACTGTTTTACATTGGTTTTTAGTTACTCTTCTGTCTTACTGACTTAAATGTATTGTGGATACTCTCTATTATATTTTCACCAATATGAGTGAATCAAAAGATAAAATGAATAGGCTGAGGTGAGATCACCAAGTTGACAAGTGGATTTCTATTCAACTGACGAACATCCTTCTTAGGAAAGGCTTCTTCTGAAAACCGATCCCCAGTGACGGGCGTTCGTTTACCATCTCATTGCCATTTCATGGCTTCACAACATACACTCCAGGTCTTCTGACAGATTACAATAAATGCCACACACACACACACACACACACCCACCACGAAAGCCGCAAAGCCACACGCTCCCCTCCTTCCTCCTTCGATTAAGGTCGGCTTAATTACTCGCTTAATCCAAGCACCCTCAGCAAGAAGCCATTACAAAAGAGACGCTGAACACAGACAAGTAAACACATTAAAACATCAAGCACATTGTACCACACCACTCTCCAACACTCACAGAACAAGCGTCGCTTTTCATAGAGGCGGAAAAGGAAAGATTGGGAAAATGCTGTACCTTTGCTTTTAGCTAGAAGAGCAGAGGGAGGGTGGGTGAGGCGGAGAGTCCACAGACGAGATGGCCCAGGTGGGGAGGAAGAAAAAGAGAAAGTGTGAGTGAAAATTCTTGCATTGATGCCAAACATGTAACATCATGAAGGTACAGAGGAAGAAAATTCATCTTTAAAATACACACAAACACACATGTAGCTGAGATATGAACCCACAGGTCTGGTTTCAAAGGAGCAGTGAGCAGTAAATACAAAGACTGGTCTGGTTGTGGCAGAAGTTTCAATCTGTCGAGTACGCTAATGGACTAGTGCTGTGATTTTCAACCAGTGGGCCATGAGAGAATGTCAGATGTGCCCTGGGAAGTTTCTTATTTCATTTAACTGGTCCAAAAAACGATTTAAGCCACGGTCAAAAAGACTGTTACGAACAATGGGTTTGTAAGAATCTCCCAGTTCCTATGAATTCTGGAGTTCACAGACATTCATGGAGGGGGGCATAGTATCTTGTCAAGACGCCATTACGCAGCGCACCGAGGAGAGAGGTGAAGGAATGGATTTACATGCCAGGTTACACCACAACACATTTATTAAAGTAACGACAGATGACAAACAGTTCCCAAAAACAGGTGAAGACTTACAAAAATACAGAAAACACATACTGCTGGCGTTCGGGGCCGGCATCGCCCAGCCAACGAATGGAGACAAACATGTTAGCCACGATTGCGCCCCAGAGCCGACATCGCTTCAAGGGTGCATGGAACCATGGCAAACGTAGAGTGGCTAACACGTTGTGAAAATGCTGATAATCACAGCAGACTTACAGCACAGTAGACAATGCAATGGTCCAGCAATGCTTGACTGGCAACAGGCTGCTTAAGTACAAGCATTGCTGGCCGGAACATTTAGGTACACCTGGGCGAGCGTGACAAGGTAATTGGCACCAGCTGACTGTCAGGAGAGAGGGGGCGTGGCCGGATCGACAGGCTGTCAGAGCATGCTGCCAGAAAGTAGGTCAACAAGGCTACCTGACAGCTGCCGACCAGAGCAGTGGCTGCAGGCACAGCAAAATAACTAAAAGAACATAAAAACCATCAAAACACAAAGGATAACATAATACACAAGTAACCTGAGCCATCGCAAGTCAGAATCGAGCCCGAAGAACCCAGCTCGGTTCATGACAGAGCCCCCCTTTCTAAGGGTGGATGCCAGATACCCATAGTAACATCACCTAGAAGAACACCCCCCCACCACCACCACCACCCAGCAGGAACAACAACCCACAAACCCGGGTGGGAGGTAGGGGGAACAGGAATGGTGGGAACATACAACCCCACCCTGGGCCCATAACAGAAAAACAATTCCCCCCCCCCCAAGTCCAGAGGCATGGAGGCTCAGGAGGGCGCTCCGAGTCCCAGGCCCAGTCAACAATCCGGAGGACAGAGTCTGGCAGCCATCCGGGAAACATGGGCTACCTGACCCCAAAAATCAGTCCCTCCGGCGGCCGCCCAACACAGAAGAACCACCAGTACCGAAGGAGTGAGGCAGGCGGCAGCCTGCCCACCGAGAGGCTTATTGGTGGGTGGCCAGACAGCAGGAGGGGAACCCCCACAGGATCTGGTGGGGAGGTGAAGGGGACCACAACTGCACCAGGCTGAAGAGTGAAGAGCTTGGCGTCCTTAGGCTGGCCTGCAGCTCCCTCGGTGGTCCCAGCTTGAGACACAGCCGCACCTGCGGTGTACCCCGACCGGGTCAACACCACACCCTCAGTGGACCCTGATCGGGCCAACGCTGCACCCATGGTAGCGCCCTGCTGCAGCTCTGCAGCACCCGCAGTGGACTCCTGCTGGAGCTCTGCAGCACCCGCAGTGGTCTCCACCTGAGCCAATGCTGCACCCTCGGTGGACCCAGACCGGGCCAATGCCACACTCTCAGTGGGCCCCGACCGGGCCAGTGATGCACCCTTGGTGGACCCCGACCGGGCCAGTGCTGCACCCTTGGTGGACCCCAACCGGACCAACATTGCACCCTCAGTGGACCCCACACTGGGGCGGGGCGCCCATGACAGGCCCAAACAAGAGCGCAGCACCCACGTCGGGCTAACCTTGGGGTGCAGCCCCCATGACGGACCCAGGCCAGGATGTCGCACCCATGGAGACCCATTCTGCGGAGGGACTCACACGACGGCCTCAGGCAGGAGGGGAGCTGGCGCCAGGCTGACTTCAGCAGGGAGAGCTGGACCCGCGGCATCCTCCGGTGAAGAGACCAAATCCACGGAGGCCCATGGTGATGGTGGAACCTCCCTGGCGACCATAGAAGAAGGCTCAGGAACAGAGGAGAGACACTGGTTAGGGTCACCGGCAGAAGCGAATCCCGGCAAAGGGAGTTCAGATGCGGCTGAGGGCTGCACCCGACTCTCTTCACCTAGAGCCAGACAAGATCTCTCTATCACCGACATAAAGAATACAACAGAAAAAACTTGCTTGAGCTCGAGCTCCACCGCTGTCCAGGACTCCGTAGATCCTGGCGATGTCGTCTCGAGCCCGGCCTCCAAGAGGTCCAGCTCAGGCTCCCACTCTGCAGCTGGGAGCCTGAGCAGATGGTCTCCGCAGCTGGCATGATGGTGGTGGCAGTCCCGGTACCCTCAGGCGAAAACTCCAACGCAGGTCCCAGATCCGGCGAGGAGGCTGAGAGTTGACTCCGTGCGGGCTCAGGAGCAGGATCCTCCAGGGCCCCGGGCTCCTCCATCGTCTGGCGGCAAAGTTCTGGGGCCGGCGGACACTTGGGCAAAAGGAGGAGACACGGAGAGGATAGGGATAGAGTCAGCATTGGCAGCAGGAGGAAAGGACTCAGCGGACTGCAGGAACTAAGCCTCTCCCTCGGGAGACAAACAAGGTTCAAAATAATTAGGTTGAATTAGATGAAAAAACCCTTGCCTGTCATCCCGGCGTGTGATGATCACAGCTGCAGCTGGCTGGCACTCACCCCTCTCCATGTCCAGGACCATACCGGCCCCTTCCAACGGTGACGGAGAAGCCAGTTCCAACGCCGATGACTCCTCCGGCATGACTGCAGGGGACCAGTTCCGTGCTGGCTCCGGAGCGAAATCCTCCGAGACCCCCAGCTCCTCCATCATCTGGTGACTCTGCTCACACTCAGGGATTGATGGGGGAGACACGGAAAGGACAAGAGAAGAGTTAACCTCCACAGCTGGAGGAGAGAGTCTAGCGGACTGCTGGAACTGGGCTTCTCTTCCAGGAGACAGACAATGTTTATCATTATTACATTGAATTGAATTAAAAAGCCCTTGCCTATTCTCCCGGTGCTCGATGTTGACAGCTGCAGGCAGTTGGTCATCATCCCCCCCCGTGTCATTGGCCGTTTTGGCCTCTTTAAAGGGTAGTAGAGGAGCCGGCTCTGATAACGCGGAGGTGGGCGTAACCGGGACAACCCTGGAGGACCTCTCGGCGGCTGAAGACATGACGGCAGCTGAGGATGAGGAGGGCTTCTCCCGGCGTTTCGACATTGGATGACACCATCTGTGGGGGGCTGGAGCTGGTTGTGTCAGAGCAGGAACGGGTATCGAACTCTGGCATGGAGCAAGATCAACGGAGCCCCAGGAGTGCCTTCCCTTTGGCGCGAGCCCGGTCTTCTTGGAGGACTTCCTCACCCCTCTGCCGAACTCCCGCCGCAGCACTGCCAATCAGGTTAACTTCTCAGCTCCTTCCGGATGCTCCGCGAGCTCAGGGCACCGCCGAGCTGCTGCATCTGCCAAGTCCACATACTACAGCACGTCCTCCAAGGTGGAATACGTGCTTGCCGAGGCAATGAGCCCATCTATCTCCATAAGCGTCCGGCAGCTCTCCCACATCAAACATAGAGGATAACTGCGCGTGCCCGCTAAGTCCAACATAACTCCAGACAGATGAGTAAACGATAATTCAAAAAAGAAAAAGGTATGTGCCGGTGTAACCCGCTAAATCCTTTGTGGACTGGACCATTCTGTCAAGACTCCTCGGGCGCCATTACGCAGCGCACCGAGGAGAGAGGTGAAGGAATGGATTTACACACCAGGTTACACCACAACACATTTATTAAAGTAACGACAGACGACAAACAGTTCCCAAAAACAGGTGAAAACTTACAAAAATACAGAAAACACATACTGCTGGCGTTCGGGGCCGGCATCGCCCAGCCAACGAATGGAGACGAACATGTTAGCCACGATTGCACCCCAGAGCTGACATCGCTTCAAGGGTGCATGGAATCACAGCAAACGCAGAGTGGCTAACACGTTGTGAAAATGCTGATAATCACAGCAGACTTACAGCACAGTAGACAATGCAATGGTCCAGCAATGCTTGACTGGCAAAAGGCCACTTAAGTACAAGCATTGCTGGCCGGAACAATAAGGTACACCTGGGCAAGTGTGACAAGGTAATTGGCACCAGCTGACTGTCAGGAGAGAGGGGGCGTGGCCGGATCGACAGGCTGTCAGAGCATGCTGCCAGAAAGTAGGTCAACAAGGCTACCTGACAGCTGCCGACCAGAGCAGTGGCTGCAGGCACAGCAAAATAACTAAAAGAACATAAAAACCATCAAAACACAAAGGATAACATAATACACAAGTAACCTGAGCCACTGCAAGTCATAACCGAGCCCGAAGAACCTGGCTCGGTTCATGACAGTATCTTATGGCTGCCGTTCAATTCGCAATGTCGCAATGTCGTACGATGGCCCTAGAGTTCTTACTTCTTCGTAAGGGTGCCTTGGGATCTTCCTACAGAAAACTTACTACCATCTTACAAAATTTTTGTGCAATTTACGGCACTCTCAAGTCGTTGGTTGGAAGATCTTACACCTTTCGGCACAGTTTGTCAGCATAAATGTTGCATGAATGACGTATTTCTGCCTTATGAGTGCCTTACTACCTCCTTATACGCACTGTACGAATCTCCATACGAACGGGGATTTGTACGGCGTTTCCTACGACCACTGTAAGGGGCCCTCAAGAACAACTTAAGGTATTCTTGAGGCATTCTTAAGGCCAACATCTTGTGTAGTTCTTACAATGTTCCTATGGCATTCTTACGGCCGCCCTACGATGACGGGTTTTCGCGGGGCGTTCGTAGAAATCTTAGGCAAGGCTATCGACCTGGCCACGAACTTACAAACGGTCTATGAATGCCGGATTCTCCTATGGCCACCTTCAGAAGGCCATACAAAATGGTCCAAAAATCATTCATATGGTGTTCGCAGTCATGCGAAAGGGTATTTGTGACCATAGCCTTAGTAGTGGCTCTTTCATGCCAGTGAGTGGCAGTATGAATGCAATAATGATGAACTTCTTTTTTGCATTTTTTATGGAGGCTCTTTGTACATCTGTAATGCTCCTACGCTTCAGACAAGGCCGAGGCACACGCAGCTATAATTACAGTATGCTTCAACTGCGTCTGACACGTGCACATAACCATCATCTGTAATTTCACCCCAGACCAATGGGTAGTGCTAGGGATGGACAATTTGACCATAAATCGGCGTCACAGTTAACTGACCCTTTCATGTTGTTTTTCAGTTTTTCATAGTTAAGCAACGTTACACAAGAGTGTGGTATCATATCACTGCAGTGTGGTAGTAAATGAGCATAATAAAATAAAGAACAAACTTATTGTCATCTCATACACAACATAAGCATTTCCAGTGTTTACAACGCATACCTCTTGAGGGTTTGTGGGTCATGTCACATGCGCGGTAGCTAATTATCTCGTTAGCTGCATTGGAGAAGTCCTTTATGCACCCATGATACAGCCTTATCTTGTACATTTATAACCCTTCTCTTGATAAAACTTTTGAGGTGATAGGAATAACTATCAGAGGCTAATAGCGACTTAGCTTTACTGTTACTATCTGCGACTTCTTGGCGTCTTTAGATGAAATAAAGAGTCAATCATCACATACTATGTAGACTGTGTTTGTTTTCGTTACAAGCCGTCTTTAATTATTCCGCCCATGTTCTGCTGCATCTAAACAGCACTGACTGTGCTGCTTCCAGAGTTACATGCCTACGCCTGTAACTCCGCAGGCACATGTTAAAGGGGCAGAACATCTAAAACTCTCACATACGTGCACACAACAAGGAGAGGGGACGTGAGCAAGATTATTTCGATTCTACAACCCAAAAGTCAATTCCAGTTTTATGTCAGTTAATCCCCCGGCCCTAGGTAGTGCAAATATGATAACACGTCAGTTTGTCCACTGGCTATATAAAACAGAAGAAAAGCAAAAGCCACGTGCGTTTTAGCAACTACAATGGTGATTACGCAGAGGCTAAAAAAGGAACTCCTCCTTTTGGCGGAAAAAGCTAAAAAAATTAAGAGGAGAAAGTATAGTGTGCAACCATTGAATAAGAATGCTGTCTTTGTCGTCTTTGTCTGCCATGTCAGTTTACAAAAAGCCCTGCATTCAAGCAGACACACAGATCATAGATGATCAAGCTAGATGAGCAAGTATAAACAAATTACAAGACTAAATTCATTCAAGTCATTTCATGTGCTACAAGCTACAATGTGTCATTTTGTATTGTTTTTGTTTGGTGGTGTGCTGTGGGATTTTTCCAGTGTAATAAAAAATGTGCTATGGCTCAAAAGAGGTTAAAAACACCAAACTAGCATGCTAGCCCTGACTCCAGGGAGAGATCTCAGCCATTTTAGACTTTCAGTCTCTAGATTTAGTTACCAGAAACCCCATGGTTAGGCTCTGGCACTATCGTATGCAACATTTCTGCTGTTATGTGCAACTGTGTTAGATAACTCCAATAAATGTTTAGAGCTGCAGTGTATTTGTTAAAATGGCTTGTACGCCTAAACCAGGGGTCAGCATCCTTCCCTATGAAAACAGTTGTTTTAAGTGATTTTTGTCCAAAAAAATCTGCATGGAGCCACAAAACTTATTTGAGCCTTAAAAGAAAAGGTCAAAGAGCCAAATAAAACTACAACATTGTTCTCTCATGAACGGCTTTTTACTAATTTCTTTGTAAAGTTTCACTATTTTTTATTAATTTGCAACTTTTTTAAAGATAAATTTGCAACTTATCTCATAAAGCTGAAGTTTTTGTCCTCTGAACTTCTGATTTTTTTTCCACCCTAATATCAAATAAATTTGCAATTCATTTCCTGAAAATGAGCAATTTTTTTTGCAACCGTTTGCTTAAAAATGTACAACTTACTGTATTTCATGGAGATTTGTTACACTGTTGTTCACTTTTTTGTTGTATATGTGCATAATTTTCCCTCAAATTTGTGACCTCGTCGTCTTTAATTTGCAGCTTTTCAACTGTAAATTTGTTAAAATGTTCTACATAAATTTGTGACTTTTTAAAGAAAAAATCCATTTTTTGAATTTGCAATTCTTTCCTAAAAATTCATTTTTTTCTATATAAATTTGTAACTTTTTTAAATGTACTTTTTTTAAAATAAACAACTTATATTTACAAGTCTGCAGTTTTTCTCATAAGTTTGCAGCATTTTTCTATATAAATTTGTGACTTTAAAAATATTCTTGCAACTTTTTGACTTTTCACTTCATTTGTTCAGTTTTTTGATGTAAGTTAAGATAAGATAAGCTAAGATAAGCCTTTATTAGTCCCACAATGGGGAAATTCCAGGATTTGTAAAAAGGTTTGCAACTTTTCTGCTAAATTTGTGGCTTTTTTAATCAAATAATAAATATGCAGTTGTTTTCTTAAGAATATGCAATTTATTTAACAGAAATTTGCAGTTTTCCTCATTAATTTGCAACTTTTTTTGTACATGTGCATAATTTTTCCCTCAAATTTGTGACCTTGTCCTTTTTAATTTGCAGCTTTTTAACTATAAACTTGCTACACTTTTCCACATAAATTTGTGACAAAAAAATTTTGAACTTGCAGTTCATTTCCTTGAAACAACCTTTTTTTTTCCACTGTAAATTTGCAACGTTTTCTTAGGAATATATCTTATTTCACAGAAATTTGCAGTTTTTCTCATAAATTTGCAGCAATTTGCAATTTCTTCAGTTTTTTTATGTAAATTTGCAACTTTTCTGTTAAATTTGTGGCTTTTTATCGTAAATTTGCAGCTGTTTTCTTAAGAATATGCAACTTATTTAACAGAAATTTACAAAGTTTTCCTCATTAACTTGCAATTTTTTTTTGCAAATGTGCATAATTATGTCCTCAAATTTGCCAGCCTGGTCCTTAGGAATTTGCAGCTTTTTAACTGCAAATTTGCTACATTTGTCATGAATTTATGACTTTAAAAAATGATTGCAACTTTTGGACCTTTCACTTCATTTCTTCATTTTTTAATGTAAATTTGCAACTTTTCTGCTAAATCTGTAGCTTTTTTATCAAAAAGTTGCAGCTGTTTTCTTGATTTAACAGAAATTTGCGTAGTTTTCCTCGTTAATTTGCAACTTCTTTTAGTAAATGTGCATAATTTTCCCCTCAAATTTGTGACCTTGTTTTTTTTAATTTGCAGCTTTTTAACTGTAAATTTGCTACATTTGACATAAATTTTTCTGGGGCCTTTTATTTGTTAAGGTGCAGCTTTTTAAAATCATATTTTTTACATTTACAACTCCATGTAAATTTGCATTTTTCCTGTTCAATTTGAATTTTTTTTCTAGTACATTAACAATTTTGTTCTTATGAATAAGCAACAAATTCTCACACATTTTTGTCATTTTTTCCACTCATATTTCACAGTTCTTCTTCTTTAATTTGCATTTTTTTCTTGTACATTAGTGATTTTTTTCTGTCATAAACCAAGTGTAAACCATTTTGTAATTACTGCCAAAATATTTCCATTGAAAGTACATATTTCTGTGGGGTTTTTTTTTTTTTACAGCCCAGGGATATTCACCAAATCTTCACCCTTTTTAAGAAAAATGTTTGTAGGGCAGTAAAAAAAACCCCAATACAATTACACCATGCATGTTCATATCCAATGCATGCACTGTCACACCAGAATCCCAGAAGAAAACAATAAAGACTTAGAGAAGAGGCAAAGCAGGGCGTACCTTGTTCTGCCATCATATGTGCAAGGCCTTGAGAAGAAAAGAGAAAAGACGGGGGGGGGGGGGGGGCAAAGAGAACACTTGAGCAAAGAACACACTCAGGTCAATACGCTGCAGTATTGTGATGACACATGCTTCCCCTCTGAGGGGAAGCATGCCATCGGATCACACAAAGTAACGCGAAGCTTCCTGCATCAGAGCAGAAGGCTTCCATATGGGAGAGTTACAGGTGTAGAAGATGATCTGTAGCTTAAGTTCAGAGGGACGGATGAACCCACCTGCAAAACTGCTAAAACACTTTACACTGGCTTGTCATGGTCTGGATACGCAGACTTGACGTGGTCGTCTTGGCTTATTGGCAGCAGGTGATTTGAGGGGGGGTGCTATATGACTCAAAATCATCCCCCTTCCCCTTACATAGGTGCAAATCAAATCACAAACCTTTCTGTATCATGTTACAGAATTAAATGATAGAATGACTTTGAAGAGTCAATTCTAAGCAGAAATGTTTAAAAAAAATTCTTAGACATTTTTCAAAAAATTTTTCTCGTAAATTTTCAACTTTTTTCTGTATATTTGCCACTTTTTCCCTGTAAATTTGCACATTTTTTCCTGTAAAAGTGCAACTTTTCACTGTATATTTGCAACTTCTCGTAAATTTGCAACTTTTCACTTTTTTTTACACTTTTTTGCAGCCTTTTTCCCCTGTAAATTTTCAACTTTTTACTTGTATATTTGCAACATTTTTCTCATAAATTTGTGACTTTTTCTAAAAATTTTGCAACTTTCTCATAAATTGTAATTTTTTTCTTGTAAATTTGCAATTTTTTTCCTGTAAATTTTCTACTTTTTTCTCACAAATTTACATTTTTTTCCTCAAATTTGTGACTTTTTCCCCATAAATCCTTTTTCTCATAAATTCTCCATTTTTTTCTTGTAAATTTTCTACTTTTTTTCCTGTAAATTCTGCAACTTTTTTTTGTAAATGTACAACTTTTTTATAGATTTGTGACTTTTCTCATAAATTACAATTTTTTTAAATGTAAATTTACAACTTTTTTCTCATAAATGTCTGACTTTTTCTCAAAAATTTGCAACTTTCTCATAAATTTTAATTTTTTTCTTGTAAATTTTCTACTTTTTTTCCTCATAAATTTACACTTTTTCCCTCAAAATTCTGACTTTTTTCCCATAAATTTTCATCCTTTTTTTCTCATAAATTAGCATTGTTTCCTGTACATTTTCATCTTTTTTCTCATAAATTTGCAACTTTTTTAATGTAAATTTGCAAGGCTCAGCTCTACGTTGGTTAATATTTTATTCTGTGTAATTAAATTATAATTTGTGACTTTTTTCATTTTTAAATTGGCATCTGTTATCACATCCTTCCCCTTTATTCTTGTAAATTTATACCTAATTTACATTGACACCACATGATAATTGGTGAAGATGCTCCCTCCCCCTTTTTAAAAAATAATAAATCACGTTTTGCATATAACAGAACCACCAAATCTCTCAACTGTAGAAGACAACAGTTTAATGGTCAATTTCATCACCTATTATTAGACTACATTTACAGAATGTGATATTTCAGCTCTGACATACTGTATTACCAAACATTTTCCACAAAAACTGCATGTTTAAATTCCAAAGAACTACAAAGCACATCATGCTTTCCTGTGCAGACTTTTATTAGTCACACTCACCTGGCATGGTGTTGTTGTTGACCTCTGGAGTGAAAGGGAACAGAGAGGGGAGGGGGAAAAGTAGAGAAAAGGGCACAGTTAGAAACACTCTGATTCCTTGCATGTTGACTGGCATGCAAACGGTTCAACACTTGATAGTTCATACAGAGGGCCGGCAGATAGCTCAGCCATTTGCATGTCCTTCACACTGACGAGGGTTGCAGCAACAAGGAGCGTTAAAAGGGTACGCCTTCACACACACTTCCTCTTGACAAGTTACCTCATTTGATCAGTATCAGAGGGTACTTTTGACAGGATATAAAAAACATAGGAAACATGAGCAAACCCAATAAGAGCCGTGTTAGGAGGTACTCCTGCAGATACTTATCCACAGCTCTCTCATGGCCTACACAAACAATCCACAGATACATTCTGCTTTAACACCTGGTTCTCATTTGCTCGCCTGCTGACTTCATTCGTAGTCATGCCTCAGGTCAAAGTTCAACCGTACGAGCTGCTAAATATGTAAAGTTAGTTTAGTCATGTCCTCTCCTGACAAAAAAATCAGGATTCCTCTAAAAGAAATTAACTGTTGGAAAACTGTGTGGCAACCTTTTACAAACCCTGACGCACACCCCTCCCCCCCAAAAAATGCAACATTTGTGAATGTTCCGCAGCATTCGCCACTCCATGTGATATGGGGTAAAGGCATAAAGCTGCTCAGACTTTCAAAGCCATCCATGAAAAACAGGATGGTGAGGTGCTCTAATACAGACAGCTGACTGGTCGTAGATCTACAAGGTCATTTTTCTGAATAATATAGTCGTCAGAGTACCAGATATCCAACAGGAGCAGGCGTGAAGATATGTGGGAAACAGGAAGTAACGTACGTAGGTGGTTAAGTGACATACTGTATGATATACTGTGGGTGACCTGATGTAACCAATCAGGGTAGGAGATGATAAATAAGTCGGTCTTCAGTTACATCCATCACTGTGTTATTGGCTGTGATGATCCGGCCCCTGCCCAGGCTTTCTCACCCCAAGGTATTAGTGTCAGAGCTAACAATTATACTAGGGAGTTAACTTACCAAGCAAGGTTTATACTATTTTTTTTACATTTCAATCACCCTAATAAAAATAAATCTAATGATATTCTGTTACCACCTGGTTCACTAATCCAGGACTGGCGAGCTTGCTCCCTGTATGCTAGACCATGAAGACTGGATCGCTAAGTGTGCAGCTCGGCTGAGGCTGCTCTGACTGACTAATCCACAGTCGATAATATATGTTGTGTCAATCTAACATTTTTATCGGGCTTGTTGTTACGAGCTATTCGGTCTCTGTACGACCGTTGTGAGAGTTTGGTTTGTATTGCCAACACTCGGTCGGACTCATTCTCAGTGAGAGTTGGACTCCACCAGGGCTGCCCTTTGTCACTGATTCTGTTCATAATTTTTATGGACAGGATTTCTTGGCACAGCCAGGGAACCGAGGGTGTCATGCTTGGTGACCACAGGTTCTCATCTCTGTTGTTTGCAGATGATGCTGTCCTGCTGGCTTCATCCAGCAATGACCTACAGCTCTTACTGGGATGGTTTGCTGCTGAGTATGAAGCGGCTGGGATGAGAATCAGTACCTCCAAGTCCGAGTCCATGGTCCTCGGCCGGAAAAAGGTGGATTGTCCTCTCTGGGTTGGGGACAGGCTCCTGCCCCAAGTGGAGGAGGTTAAGTATCTTGGGGTCTTATGCGAGTGAGGGGAAAATGGAGCGAGAGATTGACAGACGGATCGGAGCAGCATCTGCAGTGATGCAGATGTTGTACCGGTCTGTTGTGGTGAAGAATCAGAATCAGAATCAGAATC
This sequence comes from Pholidichthys leucotaenia, assembly GCA_020510985.1. Taxonomy (NCBI): domain Eukaryota; kingdom Metazoa; phylum Chordata; class Actinopteri; order Cichliformes; family Pholidichthyidae; genus Pholidichthys; species Pholidichthys leucotaenia. Next base: position 409,565,433 of record CM035842.1, on the reverse strand, counting down.
AGAATCAGGTTTATTGCCATTGTTCATGTAGTACACAAACTAGGAATTTGTCTCGGTACAATGCTGCAACATTAAACATGATAAGATAAGAGAAATAAACTATACATGTAATAAAGTGTAGGATAAGATTAAGTGATACTGGTCAACAGTTAAAATATATATTAGCCAGCAGCAGATACTGTGGAGAACTATATAGTGCAGTCGGTAATGCAGGAAGAAAACAGTGATGATTGACATGAGTCTGGTTGAGCTGCTGTACATGGTGCACGAGAGTCACTTAGTGTTCAGCAGTCTAATGGCAGAGGGGAAGAAGCTGTTCATGTGACGGGAGGTTTTAGTCTGGATGGACCGAAGTCTTCTACCAGAGGGGAGGGGGGCAAACAGTACGTGACCAGGGTGTGAGGGATCGGCTATGATCCGGCCTGCACGCCTCCGGGTCCTGGAGATGTACAGATCCTGGAGAGATGGGAGCTTGCAGCCGATCACCTTCTCAGCAGTGCGCACGACGCGCTGCAGCCTTAGTCTGTCCCTGGCAGTGGCTCCTGCGTACCACACGGTTATGGAGGTGGTGAGGATGGACTCGATGATGGCTGTGTAGAACTGCACTAACATCTTGGTGGGTAGCTTGAGCTTCCTCAGCTGCCGCAGGAAGAACATCCTCTGCTGGGCTTTTTTGATGAGTGAGCTGATGGTCAGCTCCCATTTGAGGTCCCTGGTGATGGTAGTGCCTAGGAAGCGGAAGGAATCAGCAGTGGTGATGGGAGAGCCTGAGAGGGTGAGGGGGGGCAGAGGAGTAGTGACTTTCCTGAAGTCTACAATCATCTCCACTGTCTTCAGAGCGTTCAGCTGCAGGTTGTTATTGCTGCACCAGGACGCCAGCTGGGCCACCTCTCTCCTGTAGGCGGACTCGTCGCCGTTGGAGATGAGCCCGATGAGGGTGGTGTCGTCCGCAAACTTGATCAACTTGACAGACTGGTGGCTGGAGGTGCAGGAGTTGGTGTAAAGGGAGAAGAGTAGGGGGGAAAGTACACAGCCCTGGGGTGATCCGGTGCTGATGCTAGTATAGTCTGAGACAGTCTTTCCCAGCCGCACATGCTGCCTCCGGTCCGTCAGGAAGTCGATGATCCACCTGCAGAGGGAGTCAGGCACGTTGAGCAGGGACAGCTTGTCCCGGAGCAGAGCGGGGCGGATGGTGTTGAATGCGGAGCTGAAGTCCACAAACAGGATCCTGGCGTAGGTTCCCGGGGAGTCCAGGTGCTGCAGGATGGAGTGGAGGGCCAGGTTGACTGCATCGTCTACAGACCTGTTGGCTCGGTAGGCAAACTGCAGCGGGTCCAGGAGAGGGGTGGTGATGGACTTGAGGTGGGACAGGACCAGGCGCTCAAAGGACTTCATGACTACAGAGGTGAGCGCTACAGGTCTGTAGTCATTAAGTCCAGTGATCCGTGGCTTCTTGGGGACAGGGATGATGGTGGAGGATTTGAGGCAGGATGGCACGTGGCATAACTTAAGGGAGGTGTTAAAAATGTCTGTGAATACAGGAGCCAGCTGTTTCGCACAGAGTCTCAGGGTGGAGGGAGACACGCCGTCTGGGCCGGGGGCCTTGCGCGGGTTCAGTCTGGAGAACTGTTTGAGCACATCCTGCTCACTGATGATAAGGGGAGGGGGGGAGGAGGGGGGGGGGGGTGCCTTAAATGAAGTAGGGAATGTGGAGGCTGTGGAGCTGGAGGGAGGGGGGGAGTTGGACACAGATGACGAGGTGTCAAAACGGGCATAGTGTTGGGACAGTCTCTGACAAAGGGCTTTGTCATCCTGACCTTTAGGAGCCTGAGGCCGATAGTTGGTGATCTGCCTCAGTCCTCTCCACACGGAAGCCGAATCATTAGCAGTGAACTGCTGCTGGAGTCTCTCTGAGTACACAGATTTAGCCCTCTTCAGCTCTCTGTTAAACCGGTATTTAACCTCCCTGTAGCAGTCCCTGTCTCCACTTTTCAGCGCTGCTTCCTTCTCCTTCCTGATCTGTCTGAGCTTAGCTGTGAACCAGGGTTTGTCATTAGAGTAACTCACCCTGGTGCGTGATGGAAGAATGTTCTCTTCACAAAAGTGGATATATGAGTTCACAGTGTCCGTGTACTCATCCAGATCATGCGTGGCTCCTTTAAGCATGCCCCAGTCAGATATTTCCATGCACGTTTCCAGCTTCTCCTCAGCATCACTGGTCCGTATCTTCGTAGTGCTCACAACAGGTTTAGTGAGCTTCAATCTCTGTCTGTATGTGGGAATGAGGTGAACCATCACGTGATCAGATAATCCCAGCGCAGCTCGAGGGACAGCGCGATATGCGTCTTTCACTGTGGTGTAACAGTGATCCAGTGTGTTTAATCCTCTGGTGGGGCATTTAATAAACTGTTTGTAGCGGGGGAGATCGTGGCTCAGATTGCACTGATTAAAGTCGCCAGCCACAATAATCAGCGAGTCTGGAAAACTCCGCTCTGTGTGTTGAATGTGATCCGCGAGCACGCGCTGAGCTTCGCGCGTGTCCGCGTCGGGAGGGGCATACACAGCGATCAGTATAAAAGAAGCAAACTCCCGCGGGGAATAGAAGGGCTTGCAATTGATAACAAGAAATTCCAAGGCAGGAGAACAGTGTTTGGAAATTACCGTTACATCAGAGCACCAGATGCAGTTGATGTAAAAGCAGACTCCGCCTCCTGTGGTCTTGCCGGAAAGCTCTGTGTCACGATCAGCACGGAAGAGCTGGAAGCCGTCGAGGCGCAGCGCGCTGAAGAGAGAGCTGAGTTCTAAGGCAAAGCTGTTGATTTACCAGTCAATCTATGTTCCTACTCTCACCTATGGTCATGAGCTTTGGGTAATGACCAAAAGAACGAGATCGCGGATACAAGTGGCTGAAATGAGCTTTCTCCGTAGGATTGCTGGACTCACCCTCAGAGATAGGGTGAGGAGCTCAGTCATCCAGGAGAGGCTCAGAGTAGAACCGCTGCTCCTCCACACTGAAAGGAGCCAGTTGAGGTGGTATGGGCATCTGATCGGGATGCCTCCTGGACGCCTCCCACTTGAGGGGTTTCAGGCACGTCCCTCTGGGAGGAGACCCCCAGGGCAGACCCAGGACTTGCTGGAGAGACTATGTCTCCCAGCTGGTCTGGGAATGTCTTGGTATCCTCTCTGAAGAGCTGGAGCAGGTGGCTGGGGAGAGGGAAGTCTGGGCTTCTCTGCTTGAACTGCTGCCTCCATGACCCGGACCTCCAGAGAAGTGATAAAAAAAAAAATGGATGGATGGATGGATGGATGGAAATGCAAGCTTATGAGAAAAAGCAGTAAATTTATGAGGAAAAAAAGTAGCAAATTTACAAGAATAAAACTGCAAATTTATGACAAAAATTTAGCAAATTTATCAGATAGAAGAAGCAAATTTATGTGAAGAATTTATCAAACTTATGAGAAAAAAGTAGTAAATTTACAAGAAAAAATTAGTAAATTCTTTACAAAAAAATTGCAAATTTATGAAGGAAAAAGTTGCAAAATTTACACCAAAAAAGTTTCAAATTTATATGATTTTTTTATGAACCAAAATGCCTACGCCACAGCTTTTGATCAGGAGACACACTAAAAATATATAAAACATCTCATATACAGTATTTCTTAATTTATTCAGCATATGTGGTCATATTCAGTTTGGCCATGCAAAGAAATGACAGTAGCTGCAGAGTGAAGTCAGAGGTAACTGAGTTGAGACGCATCAAATGCTCTTAGCTGAGCTGGTCAACGTCGATGGGAACACAGGCAGATGGAAGTTGATCTGATATTCATTAGCAATTAATTCGGTTTAAACCGAGCAGTGTCAGCTGCGCTCCAACATGGAACGAGCTCGTCCAGCAGTCGTCGGGGACAGGGAGGGCATGTGTGCTGGGATTATGGGCTTCAGTTCATTTGAGTTCTTTTATAAACCAATCAGTCTGTTTTAGGGTTACAGTACACACACACATGCACACATACACACTCGGGATATAGAGATGGAAAGGCAGAGAGAGAGAAAGAGAGCGTGAGAAAGCGGACCTTAAATCAGCATCACAGTCAACTGATCCTTTCATGTCAGTTTTCAGGGGGGTTTTCTGACATGACTCATAATTAAGCAGTATTACACAAGAGCGTGGTTTCATATCACTGTGGTGCGGTAGTAAATGAGCATAATATAATAAAGACAAGCTTATTGTCATTTCACACTCAAAATAATTATTGTCCAGTATTGACAACACATACCTCTTGAGGGTTAGTGGGTCACGTCACGTGCGCAGCGGCTAATTAGCTTGTTAGCGGTGTTGGGGGAGTGCTTTAAGCACCCGTGATTGTGTTACTACAACATAGTTGCAAAATTACAAGAGAAAGTTGCAAATTATGGAGAGAAAAAAAGGTTGCAAATGTAGAGAAAAAAGTTGCAAATATTTGATAAAAAGTTTAAAAAAAAACTTACAAGAGTTGCAATTTAAAAAAAAGTTGCAAAAAGAAGTTGAAAATTTGCAAGAAAAAAGTTGCAAATTTACAAGAAAAGAGTAGCAAATTTTTGGAGGAAAAAGTTGCAAATTTAAAGGAAAAAAGTTGCGAATTTTTGAGAAAAATAAAAAAAACATAAGAGAAAAGTTGCAAATTTACAAGAAAAGAGTTGCAAACTTTTGGAGAAAAAAGTTGCAAATTTGGGGGAAAAAAGTTGCAAATTTAAAAAAAAAAAGGTGCAAATTCGTAAGAAAAAAAATGTGAATTGAGGAGACAAAAGTTGCAAATTTAACCTCTTAAAATGCCAGTGTTCTGCTGGTGGGGCGTTTCAAATTTTCCACTGCCACTCAGTGAAGAATTAGATTTTCTTTGCATATGCTAAACTTAAGAAAACTGGCTGCAATGCCAAAGAGTTAAATGGTTACTTTTCACGTGGCAACATTTTGAAGCCAATGTGAGATGGTGGAGCAGAAGGTTTCGATCATGTAACGGTTGCCAGAACGAGCTAATGAGAGCGGTTTCTGCGGTGTTTTCTGTAATATTTTGCAGCACGGCAGACGAGGACAGCTTCTGCGCTACATTCTCTCAATCAGCAGCTCGCTTCACGACGCCATTTGTCCTTCTGGTCTTTGCCTTTGAATATTTTCTTTAACCCGTGCCTCCGTGTGTGTGTGTGTGTGTGTGTGTCTCACAGACAGAGCGCGTGTGAGAGAGAGAGGGATGCCTGAGAACACATAAATATTTAAGAAAGTCCCCAGTCAACAGAGCAGACAAACAGATACAATTTCCAGTGGGATACTTGCTAACATTTAGCTCAATACAATTACTGCGCGGGTAACCTGTGAGACGCCGCCGTGGCCTCCAGCTCTCCACCGCATAAATATTTAAGCTGATAAAGAGTGACTGTGACTCAGAAGGGACTTCAGCAAACCCGTTTATTTATCCCGGGGACAAATAATCTAAGACTGAGATTCTCTTTTTAATTCAAGAGCCAAAAAAAGGGGAGGTGAGGATAGCGGGGGATTAGAGCTCAAAGTGGATTACTTAAAGGGATGATTCACAAATGTGCTGGATAAAAGTGTGGGAGCGCCGTGATTAATGAGGCGTTTCAAAAATCTGCTTTCTCCCATCGCCGCCGCCTTAACTGATTTTTTTTTTTTTTAACTGCAGATGAAAGTTGTTTGCGGCACATGCATGGAGTCGTCTCCGTTCATGGCAATGGCTGCTCTCAAATCTCCCCAGCAGCTGTGTCTGGTGTTGACCTGAACGTATGGGCAGCTGAAGCCATCTGCTCGTGTCAGGGTGTCTGTTGCGTACGGCTGGTGGGCCGTCAGCCGGGCGATGGTGCCATCCTGCTGAGGCTTGTCAGAAAGAGAAGTAGCCACTAAAGAGTTTGCAGCATAACGGCAGACTTGCAACCACAATATGGCCTGACAACATCAGGATTTAGAGTTTTTGCATATAAATGTGCATCTTTTTTATTGTACATTTGCTACTGTTTTCTTCGCAAAATTGCTCCTTTTTCTGGTAAATTTTTGATTATTTGCTTATTATCTGATTATTTTTCTGGCAAACTTGTCTGGGCGTTTTCCTCATTGGAAACTGTAATGTTTTTTTTATTCGTTATATTTTTGGCATCAATGTGTTTTGGCATTGATGCCAAAAATTAAATTGGGCATTGCAATTAAATTGGGCATTGCAATTAAATTGGGCATTGCAACTTTTTTCTCATAAATTTGCAACTTTATTCTCATAAATCAGCATCTTTTTTATTGTAAATTGGCAACTTTTTGCTTGTAAATTGGCAACTTTTCTTCTTCTTCTTCTTCTTCTTCTTCTTCTCTCAGTTACTGGCAGATAGCAAACAACTGAAAGGTGCATACCGCCACCTACTGTACAAGAGTGTGTAACATTATGCCATCTGAGCCTGACCCCTAAATTCTATGACTTAATCCTGTGTTATTTAAAAAAGAGAAAAGAGCTCTTCTCGTGATTCCTATTGCTTCTCCATCTCCATCTGTTCCCAGAATCTCAGTTAAATCCCATTCCCTACCGGCCTCTCAAACTTCATTTTCCATTATCTGTCTTTGAATTCCATACTCGTGACAGTGTAATAAGATGTGCTCGACATTTTCTTTTACTCCACATTCTCTACATTTGTCACTTTCGCTGTTCCCCATTTTGAATAAAGTGCCATTTAAACCTGTGTGATCCAGTCTGAGTCTTGCCATAATGATGTCTTCCCTCCTTTTGGTTGTTATGAAGTTCTTTATTGCAACAGATTTTTGTATTATGTAATACGAGCTACCTTTATGATCTTCATCCCATCTTTTTTGCCATAGCTCAGTTCCTTTTTTCTTGATTACTGCTTTCCCTTCACCTTTTCCAAGAGACAATGGTATAGTTATCTCTTTTCCAAGAGCGCTTTTTGCTAATTTGTCTGCACAGTCATTCCCTTTCAACCCTTCATGTGCAGGAACCCAACAAAACTGAACTTCTTGACCACCCCTGTGTACCCTAAATAAACTGTGAAAAAGCTCAATCACCAAGTCTTCCCTTGCAGATTTTAGTGTCTCTATGGTTTTTAAAGCTGCAAGTGAATCTGTGCACACCACCACCAGGTCCGGTCTGACCTCCTCCACCCACTGCAAAGCAATAATTATTGCCACCATCTCTGCTGTAGACATGGATGTATTGTTAGAAAGACTTTTTGCAATGGTCGCTTTAAACTCTGGAATGTATACTCCAACTCCAACAGAGCCCTCTTTGTTCTTTGAACCGTCAGTATAGAGCTGTAAGTAGTTATAGTACTTGTTCCTGAAGTAAAAGTAAAGTTCCTCCGGCATACAACTAGGAACATACCGGTCGCTATGGAGGGTGAGAATATGTATGGGCACATAATCATACCATGTAGGATAACTAAATAGACGGTTATGCTGTTTCATCCCACCTAGCAACAATGCTCTGCACTGTGTGTGTTTATATATTTACATATTTATTCCATCTAGCTACAATGCTCTGCACTGGGTGTGTTTATATTTATATATCTATATATTTATTCCATCTAGCTACAATGCTCCGCACTGTGTTTTTATATATCTACATATTATTCCATCTAGCTACATTGCTCCGCACTGTGTGTGTTTATATACTTGCATATTTATTCCACCTAGCTGCAATGCTCCGTACTGTGGGTGTTTATATATTTACATATTTATTCCATCTAGCTACAATGCTCTGCACTGTGTGTTCATATATTCATATATTTATTCCATCCAGCTACAATGCTCTGCACTGTGTGTCTGTGTGTGTGTGTGTGTGTGTATATATATTTTATGGTAATATGTACATATGTATATTAGCTGCTCTTGCTTGCTTGTTTTTGTTTTGTTTTGTTTTTTTTTGTTTTTTTGCCTTCTGATTGTTGCTCTGAGTGTTGCTATCCCTGTGCTGTTGCAATCCTGGAATTTCCCCGTTGTGGGACTAATAAAGGCTTATCTTATCTTATCTTATCTTAAATGCTTGTTTTAACACCAACTTCACTCATATGCCAATCCTTTTTCCTCATTAGCAGACTAGCTTCTACTTCTATTTCCGGAAACAGCCAAGGGGGAACATTACTCACTGGACTGGTGTTAGTTATATCAACAGTGTGCAGCCCATACATTCTGGTCCTTCTTTCAATTGTCCACCCAAACCCATGTCCCTAGAAGTTAGAATATTCCCAGCAGTCTTGTAGTGTTGTTTTTGAAATATTTGCTTCATCACTTCCTTTCAGCTTGACCCAGTATGATAATGCAAGTTTATCTCTTCTCAGATCCAGTGGCATTTCTCCTGCTTCTATTAAAACTGCATTGTTTGGTGTTGTTTTGACGGCTCTATGCTTGAAGGCGAAGTGCTCTATGCTGCATTCTATTTTTTCCAGAGTGGTCTTTGCTGCTGCTCCAAAAATCATGCATCCGTAGTCTATTGTCGATCGCATTAGTGCTCTGTAAATGTCAATTAATGCCTGTTTATCTGCACCCCATTCGTGTCCAGCTACAGCTTTTATGAGACTGACTTTTTTTGCACTTTGTCTCCAGACTTTCAACATGAACTCTCCATGTGTATGCACTATCAAACCACAGTCCTAGATATTTGAACTCACTGACTTTCTCTATTGGTTGACTATATAATGTTAACGGTTCCGTACCAGTTCTGCGTTTTTTTGTGAAAGTCATATAGCAGGTTTTACTGTTTGAAAATTTAAATCCCCAGTCATGTGACCACTTTTCCACTTTCTCCATTGCTTTCCTGATGTTTTTGAACACAAATTTCTCATTTCTTCCCCTCGTCCATATGGCTCCATCATCTGCATATAGTGCTGTTTTGATGGATCCCTCTTGATCCTCAAACATGTTATTAATCATTTTATTGAATAAAACAGAGCTTATCACACTCCCCTGAGGAACACCATTTTCTATTTCAAAGTCATTAGAAACTTCTGATCCTACCTTAACCCTAATTGTCCTGTGTGTTAAAAAAAATCCATTATCCAATTATACATCCTACCACCAATGCCCATTTTATTCAGTTTGATACAAAGTCCATCCCTCCACAGTGAGTCATAAGCCTTTTCAATATCCAGATAAACTATAACCATTACTTCTTTCATTTTGAGTCTTTTCAATATTATTACTTACCCTAACTAGAGCATCCACTGTGGATCTTCCTCTTCTAAAACCATTCTGATAGTTGTTTATTAATCGTCTTTGCTCTAGTACATATTAGAGTCTGTAAACTAACACCTTCTCCATCCATTTCCCTAAGTGTGACATTAATGCTATCAGCCTGTAGTTGCCTGGATGAGCTGGATCTTTCCCTGGTTTATTAAATGGTAAAATTACAGCCCTTTTCCACCCACTTGGGATAACCCCCTCTTTCCATATCCTGTTAAACAATTTCAGCACCAGTTGCATTGATTGCATAGGCAACTGCCGGAACATAGCATAGATTAATTGATCATATCCTGGAGCTGTGTATCCACTATCTTGCAAAGCTCTCTTAAGTTCTGACATTGTGAGCTCAAGGTCTAACACAGTCATGTCCTCTTTCACTTCATTTTTTAAGTTTGCATTTTCTCTGAGTTTATGTTGCCTTTGCTGTCTATGACTCGCACCAAGCTGGTCTCCTCTATGCACTGCTGCAATGCTCTGCCTAGGACTTCTGCCTTTTCTTTGTCTGATACAGCCATCTTGTTCTACAGCTGGAATTTTAACTGATACCCTTTTCCCACTCATTTTTCAAGCAAACCCCAGACATCACCTAGTTCTGTTTTCCTACCAAGGGTGGAACAAAATTCTCTCCATGTTGACCTTTTCCTGTTTTTAATAATCCTTCGAGCTACTGCCCTTTTCTTTTTATACTCTATTAAGTTTTCACTAGTCATATTCTTCCTCAGCTCTCTGAATGCCTTGTTTCGCTCTTACTGCAATACTACATTCCTCATTCCACCAGGATACAACCTTCTTCCTACTCTGTGTAGTTTTCTTCGGTATACTTGCTATTGCAGCATTCAGAATATGATTATTTCCTGACTTGAACACTCTTCTATGCCACCTTCTAATGATACCAAATGACACGATTGAACACAGTATTGTCTAAATTTTCCCCAATCTGCCTTGTCAAAACACCATCTTGTAAAACATCTTCCCTCTTGTATACATACTTCAGTTTTAATGACTGTAAGTATTGGGAAGTGATCACTTCCCATAGTTGTCCTGTTCATAACCATTCATTCAAAGGTGCTTGTAAGTTTGCAACTTTTTTCTAAAAAATTTTCTTCTTTCTTCTCATAAATTTGCAGCTTTTTTATTGTAAATTGGCAACTTTTTGCTTGTAAACTGGCTACTTTTTTCTTGTAAATTTGCAACTTTTTTCTAAAAAAATTTCTACTTTTTCTCATAAATTTGCATCTTTTCTCTCAAATTTGCAGCTTTTTCTCATAAATTTGCAACTATTTTCCTATAAATTTGCAACTTTTCTCATAAATTTTCATCTTTTCTCTCAAATTTCCAGCTTTTTCTTGTAAATTTGCAACTTTTTTCTCAAAAATTTGATACTTTTTTCTCAGACTTGCAGCTTTCTTCTTATAAATTTGCAACTTTTCTCTCAGAAATTTGTAGCTTTTTTGTAAATGTGAAACTTTTTCCTTGTAATATTGCAACTTTTTCTTGTAAACTGGCAACTTTTTCTTGTAAATTTGCTAATTTTTCTCATAAATTTGCAGCTTTTTTGTTGTAAATTTGCAACTTTTTTCTTGTAACTCTGACTTTTTTATTGCTTCTTTTGTTTGAATTTTTTTTTCTCGAAGCCTCAGACAGCCATTATCTATGGGCAAAAGAGCTACATGTGGCCCCAGAGCCGCAGGTTGCAGAGTGTGGTGTGGTGTGTATCGCAGGTGTGTATCGATTGATAAAGCATTCAAATTGCTTGCAACAAGTCAGATCCCTCATGGATCGTCACCTTATCGTGGTGGGGGGGTTTGCGTGCCCCAGTGATCCCAGGAGCTATGTTGTCCGGGGCAATTTGCCTCTGATAGGGTCTCCCAAGACAAACTGGTCCTGGGTGAAGGGCCAGACTAAGAACGATCCAACAGACTCTCATGATAAATTGTATATCAAGGATTCAGTGTACCCCGCCCAGTATGGGGTTACCGGGGCCCCACCCTGGAGCCAGGCCTGGGGGAGGGGCTCGAAGGCTAGCGTCTGGTGGCCAGGTTTCCACCCATGGGACCCGGCCGGGCTCAGCCCGAAGGAGTTACATGGGTCCGCCCTCCAGTAGGTTCACCACCTGCAGGAGGGATCATGGAAGTCCGGTGCTATGTGGATTAGGTGGCAGTCAAAGGCGGAGACCTTGGCGGACTGATCCCAAGCTTTCTAAACTGGCTTTTGGTACGTGGAATGTCACCTCTCTGGTGGGGAAGGAGCCTGAGCTGGTGTACGAGATTGAGCGATACCGGCTAGATATAGTCGGCCTCACCTCAACACACAGCTCCGGTTCCGGAACCAGTCTCCTGGAGAGGGGCTGGAGCTTGGCCTTTTCTGGAGTTGCCCCGGGCGAGAGGCGACGAGCAGGGGTAGGTATTCTTGTATCGCCCCACCTTGCTGCCTCTATATTGGAGTTTTCCCCGGTGGACGAAAGGGTTGCTTCCCTGCGCCTTCGGGTTGGGAAACGGGTCCTGACCATCATTTGTGCCTATGCACCAAATGATGTTTCAGAGTACCCACCCTTTTTGGAGTTTGTGACTGGGGTGCTGGAGGGTGCTCCTCCTGGAGACTCCATTGTCCTACTGGGGGACTTCAATGCGCACGTGGGCAACGACAGTGAAACCTGGAGGGGGGTGATTGGGAGGAACGGCCTGCCCGATCTGAACCCGAGTGGTGTTCAGTTATTGGACTTCTGTGCTAACCACAGTCTGTCCATAACGAACACCATGTTCAAGCATAAGGGTGTCCATATGTGCACCTGGCACCAGGACACCCTAGGCCGCAGGTCGATGATCGATTTTGTTATCGTATCATCAGACCTGCGACCGTATGTCTTGGACACCCGAGTAAAGAGAGGTGCAGAGCTGTCAACTGATCACCACCTGGTGGTGAGTTGGATCCGATGGCAGGGGAGGAAGCCATTCAGACCTGGTAGACCCAAACGTATAGTGAGGGTGTGCTGGGAGCGTCTGGCTGAGGCCCCTGTCCGGGAGGTCTTCAACTCCCACCTCCGGAAGAACTTCAACCACATTCCGAGGGAGTCTGGAGACATGGAGTCTGAATGGGCCATGTTCTCCACCTCTGTTGTTGAAGCGACGGCCCAGAGCTGCGGCCGCAAGGTGGTCGGTGCATCTCGTGGTGGCAACCCCCGAACCAAGTGGTGGACACCAGTGGTGAGGGGGGCCATTAAGCTGAAGAAGGAGTCCTATCAAGCTTGGTTGGCTTGTGGGACTCCCGAAGCAGCTGAGGTGTACCGGCAGGCCAAGCGGAGTGCAGCTCGGGTGGTTGCTGAAGCAAAAACCCGGGTATGGGAGGAGTTCGGTGAGGCCATGGAACAAGACTTTCGGTCGGCTTCAAAGAGATTCTGGCAAACTGTTCGGCGGCTCAGGAGGGGAAAGCAGCTCCCCGTCCACACTGTGTATGGTGCGGATGGGACACTGTTGACTTCAACTGGGGATATCGTCGGGCGGTGGAAGGAATACTTCGAGGATCTCCTCAATCCCACTGATACGCCTTCCACAGAGGAAGCAGGGTTTGGGGACAAGGGGAATGACTCGCCTATCACAGGGGCTGAGGTCGCCAAGGTGGTTAAAAATCTCCTTGGTGGCCGGGCCCCGGGGGTGGACGAGATTCGCCCCGAGTACCTCAAGGCCCTGGATGTTGTTGGGTTGTCATGGTTGACACGCCTCTGCAACATTGCGTGGAGGTCGGGGGCAGTGCCTTTGGCATGGCAAACCGGGGTGGTGGTTCCTCTCTTCAAAAAAGGGGACCGGAGGGTGTGCTCCAACTTTAGAGGGATCACACTCCTCAGCCTCCCTGGGAAGGTCTATGCCAAGGTACTGGAGAGGAGAGTCCGGCCGTTGGTCGAACCTCGGATTCAGGAGGAGCAATGTGGTTTTCGTCCTGGCCGTGGCACATCGGACCAGCTCTTTACCCTCTCGAGAATTCTTGAGGGTTCGTGGGAGTTTGCCCAACCAGTTTACATGTGTTTTGTGGACTTGGAGAAGGCATTTGACCGCGTCCCTCGTGGATTTTTGTGGGGGGTGCTTCGGGAGTATGGGGTATCGGGCTTGTTGTTACAAGCTATTCGGTCTCTGTACGACCGTTGTGAGAGTTTAGTTCGTATTGCCAACACTCGGTCGGAGTCATTCCCAGTGAGAGTTGGACTCCGCCAGGGCTGCCCTTTGTCACCGGTCCTGTTCATAATTTTTATGGACAGGATTTCTAGGCGCAGCCAGGGAATGGAGGGTGTCATGCTTGGTGACCACAGGATCTCATCTCTGTTGTTTGCAGATGATGTTGTCCTGTTGGCTTCATCCAGCAATGACCTACAGCTCTTGCTGGGACGGTTTGCCGCTGAGTGTGAAGCGGCTGGGATGAGAATCAGCACCTCCAAGTCCGAGTCCATGGTCCTCAGCCGGAAAAAGGTGGATTGTCCTCTCCGGGTTGGGGACAGGCTCCTGCCCCAAGTGGAGGAGTTTAAGTATCTTGGGGTCTTGTTCACGAGTGAGGGGAAAATGGAGCGAGAGATCGACAGACGGATTGGAGCAGCATCTGCAGTGATGCGGACGTTGTACCGGTCTGTTGTGGTGAAGAGGGAGCTTAGTTCTAAGGCAAAGCTGTCGATTTACCAGTCAATCTACGTTCCTACTCTCACCTATGGTCACGAGCTTTGGGTAATGACCGAAAGAACGAGATCGCGGATACAAGCGGCTGAAATGAGCTTTCTCCGTAGGATTGCTGGACTCACCCTCAGAGATAGGGTGAGGAGCTCAGTCATCCGGGAGAGGCTCAGAGTAGAACCGCTGCTCCTCCACATTGAAAGGAGTCAGTTGAGGTGGTATGGGCATCTGATTAGGATGCCTCCTGGACGTCTCCCACTTGAGGTGTTTCAGGCACGTCCCACTGGGAGGAGACCCCGGGGCAGACCCAGGACTCGGTGGAGAGACTATGTCTCCCAGCTAGTCTGGGAACGCCTTGGTATCCCCTCTGAAGAGCTGGAGCAGGTGGCTGGGGAGAGGGAAGTCTGGGCTTCTCTGCTTGAACTGCTGCCTCCGCGACCCGGACCTCCGGAAAAGCGGTAGAAGATGGATGGATGGATGGAAGTCAGACTAGTTCACAGTTAGAGCTACCAAGACTACATGCAGCCACAGTCAAGGAACAAAAGAACAGTTTAAATCTTCCCTTAATTGTATTACTACATTTTGCAGATGATGTTATTCTATTGTCTTAACTGAGCAACAACCTTCAACGGGATCTTTGGTAGGCACGTCAGTGAGTTAGTGTCATGCGTCCGCCCTTTAAAGGGCTGAGGAAGGACACCAAGTGCACGCTGAGGTTTGGCGCATTTATTGACAGAACGGCTAAACCAAAAATACACACAGAGCACAATCAACATAAAACACAAAAGCGCTGGAGGAGAGCAGGGCTCAACGTCCAGGGGGAGAGAAGCTTGGGAACGCCGGGCCAAGGGGCGGAATCCAGCCAGAGCACTCCCTAAGGCTGTGGGGCTCACGGCTGGAAATAGAAGGAAAAACTGACCTGGACAGAGCTCTCCTCTCTCCTCGACAGCGAAACACCAACACACTCAGAGCACAGCTGTGCATCTGAGGATGGCTGTAGCAAACGGCTGTGTAACCATGAAGCAGGACACGACAATGGGAAACAGTTGTCGTGCCCTATAAATACTGTGCTAGATATTAAGCAGGTACTGATACATGAGTGGAGAAAGTAATCAAAATAACAAGTGACAGCTGTGCAACCCCTGAAGCAAAGTTTGACAGCCGAAAGCTGTACAGCACTGTCAAAATAAAAGTACAGACCGGAACACAAAATAGAACAAGAACAAGATTCAAAATGACACTATAAACAAACAGGACAGTAAGAACACGGCTAAGAATATAAACCCCTAATCAAACGGCGACCAAATACAACCAATGACAGTAAATAAGGAAATAAACAAACAGAAGCAGACTGACTACTAACAGGAGACTGGGCACGGCCCCACCCGTGCCCAGGATCATGACAGTTAGTGCAGACCTGGCAGTTCAAATACCTCATATGAATTATCAAAGCCAGTGGTGGGTACAAGAGAGCGGCCAGACTATGTGTAATAGCAGCTTGGAAGAAGATCACCCCTGTCATCAGAGCAACCAAAGACCAAACTATACAAGATAACCATGGGCGGATATTTCATTCCACTATTTGGGGGAGACAATAAACAGAATATTTTCTCCAGAGTAAAGAATGAGGAGGACACAATGGGTGTTATTGTAGTCGGGGCCCGATGCAAGATTGTGTTTAGGATTCCCTATATTTTTAAAAGAGCTCAAACCCTTAAAAGCAAAAACATTATACAAACTTGAGCCATTATCACATGTGGATTTGGCAAGGATTTTTATGCCGAATGCCCTTCCTGACGCAACCCTGCCCATTTATCTTTGCTTGGGACCGGCACAGGGAGTACACTGGCTTGTGCAACCCTGTGGCTGGGTAACCAAGCCATTACCTAGATGAACAAAGAAAATGTAATCAGTTACACAGAATAAAAATTAATCCAGTGTCCACATAAATGTTGCTTATTTAAAAGAAAGACTGTCTCAAATTCACAAAAAAGGTGCAGATTTATGAGACAAAAATAATGAATTTATGAAGAAAAACAGCAAATTCTTGAGGAAAAAAGTTGTAAATATACAAGAAGCAAAAATAGCAAATTTATGAGCAAAAAGCTTTAAATTTCTGATAAAAAAGCTTCAGATTTACAAGGAAAAAAGTTGCTGATTTACAAGAAAAAGGTGCAGATTTAAAAGATAAAGCCTACAAATTTATAAGTAAAACGTTGCAAATTTACAAGAAAAAAAGTTGTGGAATTAAAGGGGAAAGTTGCAAATTTATGAGGAAAAAATGCAGATTGACAAGAAAAAAAGAAGCAAATTTACCAGAAAAAAAAGTTGCAAATTTGTGAGAAAAAAGTTGCAAATTTTCAAGAAAAAAGTTGCATATTTTTTATTCAAAAAAGTTATAGACTTACAAGGAAAAAGTTGCAGATTTGAAAGAAAAAAGCTGCAAATTTTAAGTTATAAATGTATGAGAGAAAAAGTTGCAAATTTACAAGAAAAAAGTTGTGGAATTAAAGGGAAAAAAGCTGCAAATTTATGAGGAAAAATTGCAGACTTACAAGAAAAATAAAGCAAATTTACATGAAAAAGTTGCATATTTTTTTATAAAAAAAGTTGCAGATTTACAAGAAAAAGGTTGCAGATTTAAAAGATATAACCTGCATTTTTATAAGAAAAAAGTTGCAAATTCACAAGAAAAAAGGTTGTGGAATTAAAGGGGAAAGCTGCAAATTTATGAGGAAACTAGAAAAGCACTCGGAGAGCGCAGACCTCCGCCAAGCGGCACAGTTCCCCCCATACAGTGTTTGTGTGTACGTTTTCAGATTCCTTGACCATGAAAACATATGACTAGCAATTGGATTGACAATGATAGGATTAGTGGTTCAGTAGTTATTCACGAAAATGACATTTTCCGTAATGGCGGCCACAGTTCCGTCCATACAGTGTTTGTGCGTACGCTTTCAGATTCCTTGACCACGAAAACATATGACTAGCAATTGGATTGACAATGATAGGATTAGTGGTTCAGTAGTTATTCACGAAAATGACATTTTCTGTAATGGCGGCCACAGTTCCGTCCATACAGTGTTTGTGCGTACGTTTTCAGATTCCTTGACCACGAAAACATATGACTAGCAATTGGATTGACAATGATAGGATTAGTGGTTCAGTAGTTATTCACGAAAATGGCATTTTCCATAATGGCGGTTTTCTTCTGGACGGTGATCCGGATCATCCCCAAAATTTAATCAGTTCTTCCTTGTACCATTTCCAACAACGCCTGAAAGTTTCATCGAAATCCGTCCAAAACTTTTTGAGTTATCTTGCTAACCAACAGACAGACAGACAGACAGACAGACAGACAGACAAACCCCGGCAAAAACATAACCTCCTGGCGGAGGTAAAAATACAGATTGAGAAGAAAAAAGAAGCAAATTTACCAGAAAAAAGTTGCAAATTTGTGAGAAAAAAGTTGCAAATTTATGGGAAAAAAGTTGCAAATTTACAAGAAAAAAGTTGCATATTTTTATTCAAAAAAGTCGCAGATTTACAAGAAAAAAGCTGCAGATTTGAAAGAAAAAAGCTGCAAATTTACAACTAAAAAGCTGCAAAATTAGGATGAAAAAGTTATAAATGTATGAGGAAAAAAGTTGCAAATTTACAAGAAAAAATTTGTGGAATTAAAGGGAAAAAAGTTGCAAATTTATGTGGAAAAATTGCAGACTTACAAGAAAAATGAAGCAAATTTACACGAAAAGGTTGCAGATTTTTTATTAAAAAAAAGTTGCAGACTTACAAGAAAAAGGTTGCAGATTTAAAAGATAAAACCTGCAAATTTGTAAGAAAAAAGTTGCAAATTTACAAGAAAAAAGTTGTGGAATTAAAGGGGAAAGATGCAAATTTATGAGGAAAAATTGCAGATTGACAAGAAAAAAAGAAGCAAATTTACCAGAAAAAAGGTTGTAAATTTGTGAGAAAAAAGTTGCAAATTTATGGGGGAAAAAGTTGCAAATTTACAAGAAAAAAGTTGCAGATTTTTTATTTAACAAAAGTTGCAGATTTACAAGAAAAAAGTTGCAAATTTAAAAGAAAAAAGCTGCAAATTTACAACTAAAAAGCTGCAAATTTATGAGAAAAAAGTTTTAAATGTGGTGTGGCAACCTGGGGAGAGCCTAATTGTATACCATCTTAGACAGGAACAAAGGGCGAGAAGATCATCTTTTGTGTGTGTATGCCCCCCCTAATCTGCGATGTCTCCACGGGGCGCCTGCGTCCTGTGGTACCGGCCGCGTGGCGCCGCCGCGTGTTTGACTCGATTCATTCCTTGGCGCACCCGGGAGTGTGCGCGTCGGTCAAAATGGTAGGGGAGAAATTCGTGTGGCCGAGCCTTCGCAAACAAGTGAAAGAGTGGGCGGCAGCCTGCGTGGCGTGCCAACGAGCCAAAGTACACAGACACACGAAGGCTCCCTTGGAGCCGTTTCGTATTCCGGCTAAGAGGTTCGACCTTGTTCACGTGGACCTCGTGGGCCCCCTCCCACCATCACAGGGGTGCACGCACCTCCTGACAATGGTGGACCGCACCACGCGCTGGCCGGAAGCGGTTCCGCTGGCGGCAACCACGTCCGAGGAGGTGGCGCGCGTTTTTTTAACAGCATGGGTAGCGCATTTTGGAGTCCCGTCGGACATTACGTCCGACAGAGGCCCTCAATTTGTTTCCGAACTCTGGTCAGCGATGGCCCGCAGCCTGGGTATTACAATTCACCGCACAACCGCGTACAACCCACAGGCTAATGGGTTATGCGAACGTTTTCATAGATCATTGAAAGCGGCTCTCAGGGCTTCATTGACGGATGCAAATTGGGTAGACAGGCTACCGTGGGTTTTATTGGGGTTGCGCTGCGCGCCTAAAGAGGACCTGAAAGCTTCCCCGGCAGAACTCGTTTTTGCACAACCACTCCGGCTGCCCGGGGAGTTTCTGCCAGATAATCCCGCACCGGGCAGCTGCCCGTCTCAGCTTTTGCAGCTGCCCGTCTCAGCTTTTGCAGCGTAGCGCAGACACAGGCACGCTGCCGGGCCCTGCCCACCACAGTTTTCCGCGTGTTTTTGTGCCTAAAACTTTGAAGAACGCGGAGTTCGTTTTTGTCAGACACGACGCCCACCGCCCTCCACTGCGCCCACCCTATGATGGACCGTTCAGAGTGCTGGAAACAGGGGATAAGCATTTTTTGCTAGACTTGGGGGGTAGGAGGGAAAAAATTGGCATAGACAGACTCAAACCTGCTTTCGTTGTGGCGAACGAGCAAGTGCTGTTGGCGAGGGCCCCTCGGCGTGGAAGGCCCCCACGGGGAGCTCCCCAGAGAGACGATGCCTCAGAGCACCCACATGGACAGACAGAAAGGTTTTCCCCCCAAACAATAGCCCCCCAAAGGCAGGGCAGAGCCGCAGAGGCGGCGAATTCTGGTTACAGCAGATACGGGAGAAGACTGAAGCCCAAGCAGCATGTGGACTGATGTTAATGGTTCTATCACAGCATGTGGACTGTTATCCTTTTGTCCTATCTAAGTTGCTGGGGGGGGTGGCAACCTGGGGAGAGCCTAATTGTATACCATCTTAGACAGGAACAAAGGGCGAGAAGATCATCTTTTGTGTGTGAGAAGATTCTAGATACCCTAGTAAGATAACAGGGAGGTGTTAAGGATGAGTGGGTTGATTGCGATTGGACGAGAAGATCATCTTTTGTGTGTGAGAAGATTCTGGAAGAATGTCATGGTATTTAAGAGAAGAGTTTCTACTTGAATGTCATTCTGTCTATGCTTGATGTGAGAGATGTGTAATAAATCGGCTGAAGCAGATCTGCCTCTTCATTTACACGCTCCACAGTATGAGAAAAACAATTTGCAAATTTGCAAGAAAAAAGTTGTGGAATTAAAGGAAAAAAGTTGCCAATTTATCAGGAAAACTTGCAGACTTACAAGAAAAACGAAGCAAATTTACATGAAAAAGTTGCAGATTTAAAACTGGTGCTTCAGATACATTTTATTCTTATGATGAATTGGGGGGACAATTCTCTGTTTTTTCCAGGCTGGGGAAGACATGTCCCCCCTCCCCCGATTTACGCCTATGAAGATGACCACTCTTGTGGGGATGGAAACACCATCCAGCTGCATCAGAGACCTGACAGCTGGAGATGATCGAAATGTACTTCCTGTGACAGATAAAGGGTATCAGTCCACAAGAAAGAAGAAAAAAATGGAGAACTTTGAGCTAGCTCGCTAAAGACTAAGTTGGTACAGACATGTGCAGAGAAGCTAGCAGTACATCAAGGAGGTTATGAAGACCCAGGCAACAGGGATGAGAAGCAGAGGAAGACAGATTGAGGCGGAGGGATTGTTGCCAAAAAGAACAGGGCACATGGACGCATCTGTGTCGTCGACCCCTTGCCCGGAAGAAAACAGAGCCTGCAGAAGAAGAAGAAAAAGATAACAACACATGCCGCAACAGGCTAACACTATAATCCTCAGATTTAAGGTGAGTTTCTGCCTAAAATGGAAGCGGCCACGGAAGTTCCCCAGAAGCTAAGGTGCAGCGGATACTGACGGAAGGATTGGTACAATCCCAGGTGAACACAGAGTCCTCTTGTGATGAAAACACACCAATTGCTGCTACTACCTTTGTTTCTACCTTTACCCATTCTCACAAACTTTAAGTAGTGACCAAAATAATTTGTTAAAAAAATACAAATGGACAGACTAGACCGGACCTTCTCTCAGCCTCAAAATTAATTACCTGTGCATCCAACTACCATGCCTTCTTCATGTAATGTTGTGGATTTTCTTTATATTAATACACAAAGTTCCAAATTATTATGTAAATAGGATTTTAGTGTCATAAACATTAAAAAATTTTGTTTTTCAATTAAACTCATGGATGGCATTGTGTCTCAGGGCTCTTTGGATCACTGACATCAATCTCAGACACCTGTCATAATTAGTTTGCCAGGTGAGCCCAATTAAAGGAAAACTACTAAAGAAGGATGTTCCACATTATTAAGCATGCCTCAGGTTTCAAGCAATATGGGAAAGAAAAAGGATCTCTCTGCTGCTGAAAAGCATCAAATAGTGCATCATCATCATCATCATTACACCAGTCTGTCGTGGGTGACAATGACTGTTTCATTTAGGTCTGATCAGATTCCTCCACACAGCTCTTTCCTTAGCCTTCCGCTGCCAGGAACTCCTGTCTATGTCCAACTTCTCCAAGTTTCTTTTTACACTGTCTTTAAATCTGAGCCTTGGTCTACCCTGATTGCGTTTGCCCTCGCATAACTGTGAGTAGAGTAACTGCCAAGGGAGACGCTGGTGGTCCATCCTCTCAACATGTCCGAGCCATCTCAGGTTCGTCTGTATTAGCATGTCCTCCATTGATGGTAGACCAGCTCGTTTCAACACTTCTATGTTGGTTATCTTGTCTTTCCATGAGATGTTCATTATGGTTCGAAGGTGCCTCATCATGTACGCGTGGAGTTTCTTCACCTGCACTCTGTAGACAGTCCAAGTTTCAGCACCGTACAATAGAGTAGCCAATACTATCGCTCTGTACACTTTGCATTTCACACGGATAGACACATGTCGATTGTTCCATAGTTTCTCCCTCAAATTTCCAAACACAGCGCTCGCTCTTCCCATTCTGAGAGATAGTTCATCCTCCAGCCTAGCATTCTCTGAAACAGTATTCCCTAGGTACATGAAAGTCTTGCACTTGACTAGTGGCTCTGTACCAATGCTGATCTCTTCTGGTAGTGATGTTGATAACTGGAACTTTGGTGGTTGATAAAGGCACTCTGTCTTCTTGATGTTGATTTTGAGGCTGAATTGGCTGGCTGCTCTTGCAAATTTCTCCACTAAAGATTGCATATCTTCCACGCTGTGTGCAACTAGAGCACTGTCGTCGGCAAAGAGCATTTCTCTTTACTACCGTTATCAGTGTCTTACCCTTGGCTTTAAACTGTGCCACATTGAACAAGTCTGCTTCTTTCCTTGTTTGAATGTATACTCCTTCTGAAGTGTCTTTGAAGGCCACCTCAAGCATGGCTGCCAGATATAGCGAGAAGAGTGCAAGTGCCAGCACACACCCTTGTTTCACCCCGTTGCTTACTGAAAAGTCGTTAGATACTGAACCACTCATTGCCACGTTTGCTTGCATACCTGTATGGAGTGCCTCGATCAGGCTGACAAACTTCTCTGTACAACCATATTTCTTGAGTACCTGCCAAAGTCCTTGTCGCGAAACAGTTATTGAATGCTTTACTGAAGTCTATGAAGAATCAGAATCAGAATCAGAATCAACTTTATTGGCCAAGTATGCACAACACATACAAGGAATTTGACTTTGGCTAAAAACTTGCTCTCGTTGTTCAGGTGGAGGATTTAAATAAGATTTAAATAAGGATTCAATGACAACAGAGTATGTACAGTAAATTACAGTCTGTCCACGTTCCTATAAAAGGATGCAAATATATACAGGAATATATGCAGTTATTTACTCAGACTATCCACACTTTGCAGAAATATATGAAAAAATATACAGTCATACAGTATTTCAATGTGAACTCAGATTCAGTGATATAATGTGAATGAAGTAAAAAGCAGTGTGAGAGTTATGTGCAATGTAAGAATGGATGAAAAGTCATGAGTACAGCAACAGGTAGGACTAGGTGAATGTTAGGAGTTCATCAGAGTGATGGCTTGAGGAAAGAAACTGTTCCTGTGACGGGTGGTTTTGACCTTCAGTGATCTGTAACGACGACCAGAAGATAGAAGTTCAAACAGTTTGTGGCCGGGGTGTGACGGGTCAGCACAGATGTTTCCCGCCCGTTTCCTGGTTATGGACCGATATATGTTCTCAATGGAGGGTAGGTCGGTACCAATGATCCTCTCTGCAGACTTAATGATCCGCTGCAGTCTGGTTTTGTCCTGTTTAGTGGCAGATCCAAACCAGACAGTGATGGAAAAGCAGAGGACAGATTGGATGATGGCGGTGTAGAAGACAACCAGCAGCTCCTGAGGCAAATCAAACTTCTTGAGCTGACGCAGAAAAAACAACCTCTGCTGGGCCTTTTTCCGGACAGTGTCTATATGGGAGGACCACTTCAGGTTCCGGGAGATTGTGGTACCCAGAAACTTGAAGGAGTCCACAGTGGACACTGTGCTGTTGAGGATGGTGAGTGGGGGGAATGAAGGAGGGTGTCACCTGAAATCCACAGTCATCTCCACCGTTTTGGCTGGGTTAAGTTCAAGATGGTTCTGGCCGCACAGAGGATCAGCTGCACCACCTCCCGCCTGTATGCAGACTCATCACCATCCCGGATCAAACCGATGACTGTGGTGTCGTCCGCAAACTTCAGGAGCTTCACCGAAGGGTCCTCTGAGGTGCAGTCGTTGGAGTAGAGGGAGAAGAGCAGTGGGGAAAGGACACATCCTTGGGGGGCGCCAGTACTAATTTTTCGGGAGCTGGATGTAAATCTCCCTAGCTTCACCTGTTGCCACCTGTCAGTCAGAAAGCTGGAGATCCACTGGCAGGTGGAGGGGGGCACCTTGAGCTAGAGGAGTTTCTGATGAAGAATGCCTGGGATGATGGTGTTGAACGCTGAGCTAAAGTCGACAAACAGGATCCTGGCGTACGTCCCTGGGGAGTCGAGGTGTTGCAGGATGTAGTGTAGTCCCATATTCACTGCATCATCCACTGACCTGTTTGACCGGTAGGCAAACTGCAGTGGGTCCATCAGGGGGCCTGTGACGACCTTCAGGTGGTTCAGCACCAATCTCTCCAAGGATTTCATGACCACAGAGGTTAAGGCAACAGGTCTGTAGTCGTTTAGTCCTGTAACAGAGGGTTTCTTGGGAACTGGAATGATGATGGAGCGTTTGAAGCAGGAAGGCACTTCACACAGCTCCAGTGATCTATTAAAGATCCGGGTGAAGATGGGGGCCAACTCGTTGGAGCAGACTCTCAGGCAGGACGGAGACACACCATCAGGTCCTGCAGCCTTCTTGATCTTTTGTCTCTGAAAGACCCAGCGCACCTCCTCTTCACAGATCGTTAGTGCTGGTGGGAGGTCAGAGTGGAGGAGGGATGGAGTTCCTGGGGCTGCAGATAATCCTTTTGTGTGGGTGGGAGGTGAGAACTGTAGGTTCTTTTCAAACCTACAGCAAAAGCTGTTTAGGTTGTTAGCCAGCTGGAGGTTTTCCACAGGGTGAGGGAATGGTCTCCTGTAGTTGGTGATATTCCGTAGGCCTCTCCAAACAGAAGCAGAGTTGTTGGCTGAGAAGTTTTGTTGTAACTTCTCACTGTAGCTCCTCTTAGCAAGCCTGGTCTCCTTCGTCAGCATGTTTCTGGCCCGCTTGTACAGAGTCCAGTCACCAGTCCTGTAGGCCTCCTCCTTGGTCTGACGTAGCTGCTTCAGTTTAGGAGTGAACCAGGGTTTATTGTTGTTGTATGTGCAGAAGGTCTTGGTCTGCACACACATGTCCTCACAAAAACTGATGTATGATGTCACAGTGTCAGTGAGTTCATTTAGGTTAATGGCTGCATCTTCGAAAACACTCCAGTCTGTGCAGTCAAAGCAGGCTTGTAACTCCAGCTTTGATTCCTCAGTCTATTTCTTCACAGTCCTTACAACAGACTTGGAAGTTTTTAGTTTCTGTCTGTATGTGTCACGCCGCGCCATTCATCAGCGGCGCCACCTGCCCACGCACCTGCTACTCGTCAGCGGCGAAGGATAAAAGCCGCCTCGCCCTGAGCATCGGCCTGAA
The DNA here is from genome assembly GCA_020510985.1 of Pholidichthys leucotaenia. Taxonomy (NCBI): domain Eukaryota; kingdom Metazoa; phylum Chordata; class Actinopteri; order Cichliformes; family Pholidichthyidae; genus Pholidichthys; species Pholidichthys leucotaenia. The sequence goes on along the minus strand of CM035842.1, from coordinate 409,540,746 downwards.
GCCGTTGACTTCATTTCCCTTGCATGGACTTCTACCACATTCTCTTCAGCATCCTCTTTACCGGTAAGAAGATCACTTACCTCATCTCTCCAGTTTGCTCCCCTGTGCACAGGTGGATTCCTCGGCGGCGGACAATCCCGTCCCTCGTCTCTCCTCGCTGCTGCACCGAGCCCTGCAGGTGGCTGTCTCCCGGGCTTCCATCCTTGAAGCGCCAGTCATCTGCCCAAACAAGTAAGCTTCTCTCCCTCGCCTATTCTCCTCCTGTGTTGGTGTGTGCTCATCACCCTGTGTCCAATTTCTCCCATAGGGTTGCCGGCTGAACGGTCTCCTGCCTCTGGGTCCGAAGCAGACGCCACCACCAACACATTAACATTCCGCAGACACGCACCCAAACATCCCTGTTGTTAATAAACAGTTTGAACTACTCTGAGCCTGTGTGTGTGCGTCTCCTGAGCCGAACGTTATGTCAGTATGTTGGAATAAGATGGAGCAGACAGTGGTCAGAAAAACCCAGAACTGCACGGGGGACGGCATGATAGGCGTTTCTTAAAACTGTGTAACAGTGGTCGAGTGTATTTGTGTCCCTGGTGGGACATTTAATATGCTGTCTGTATTTAGGAAGCTCATTTGTGAGATTAGCTCTATTGACATCACCCAGAATGATAAGCAGAGAGTCTGGATGTTTTTCCTCCACCTCTGCTATCTCGTCAGCGAGGTGCTGCAGTGCCTCCGTTGTACAAGCAACAGGCGGGATATAAATTCCGACCAGAATAAACGAGGAGAACTCTCGCGGTGAATAAAAGGGTTTACAGTACATAAAGCGGCATGTTCTGTTCAATACACTTTTCTTGAACCTGTTTCAAGCAGAAAAATCATGTCCATTATGCTTCTTCCACTTCTAAAGCCGCACTGGGTTTCCGGTAGTACATTCTGCGAGATGTGTTCACTGAGTCTGTTAAGTAGTACACGTGAGAGAATCTTACCAACAGTGGCTAGCAGTGATACACCTCGGTAATTTCCACAATCTTTCCTGTCACCTTTCTTGAGCAAAGGCACAATACTTGCATCCTTCCAGTCTTGAGGTACTTTCTGGGCATCCCATATCTCTTGGATGAGCTTGTGCAGGCAGTTGGTCAGCTGAACACCACCAAATTTCCACACTTCTGCTGGAATTCCATCCCTTCCTGGAGCTTTACCATCCTGTGTTGTCCTAATAGCTGCCATTAGTTCATCAAAATTTGGTGGTTCATCCAGACTTGATACAGCTGGTAGCTGCACTAGAGCTTCTTTAGCCTCTTCAGTGAGATCGCCAGGGTTGTTTAGTAGTTGGTCAAAGTGGTCTGCAAATCTGTCCAGGATCTTGTCTTTCTCCTGCAAAACCGTTTCACCAGCCATAGCCTTTAGTTGGATCAATCCTCTTGGTTTAGGGCCGTAGATTTCTCTCAAACCTGTGAAGAATGTTTTCATGTCCTTTCTGTCTGCTGCAGTTTGAAGTTTCTCCGCTTTTTCATCCCACCAGTTGGACTTCATCTCTCTGGTGTACTTCTGTAGCTCACTCTGAGCCTTTGAGTATTTCTTCTTCTTCGACCTTGTGTTACACTGTAGGTTTTTCTGCCTAGCTGTATTCCTCGCTTCTAGTAGTTTCTTCAGGTGTTCATCATGCTCATCAAAACAATCTTGATGTTTCCTCTCAGGGTGGCCTAATACATCACTCGCAGTCTGATACACTGTATCCTTCAGTGTTGCCCATTTCTCTTCTATCTCATTCTCTGAGTTGTTGCTGTCCCAGTCTTTCAAGTTTTCATCCATTTCCTGTGTAAGTTCTTCCTGCTTCTTTTGACCTTTCAGTGCACTAGTGTTTAGCTTCCGTGGTGGCTTTGCACCCGTCCTGCAGTGCTGTTTTCATCTGCAAATCCTTAATCTAGATCTCAGCATAACATGATCAGTACCACAGTCCGTGCCTCTCATTGCTCTGGTGTCCAATACAGCCCTTATGTCTCTCTGCTTGACTATGATGTAGTCTAATAAGTGCCACTGCTTGGATCTTGGGTGCATCTATGTCTTCTTGTGTGTGTCCTTGTGCTTTAATAGAGTGTTGGTTATCACAAGGTTGTACTCTGAACATAGTGCAAGTAGAAGTTCTCCATTAGCATTGCACTTTCCTACTCCATGACTACCTAGCACTCCTTTCCATTTCTCAGTGTCCGAACCAACTCTGGCATTAAAATCTCCAAGGAGTATCAGCCTGTCATCAGTCGGTACACGCCTGATAGTCTCATGTAAATCACTGTAGAACTCTTCCTTCACCTCCTCTGTGTTGGTCATTGTTGGGGCATATACACTGATGAGTGGGGCATACATCTTCCGCTGTAGTGGGAGTCTCATAGTCATTATCCTGACGTTGATTGGCACCGGTTCCTCATCAAGCATTGCTGCTATCTCCTTTCTAACTGCAAAGCCCATTCCTGCTTCTCTCCTTTCTTGAGTTGATCTCTCACTCCAAAAGAAGATGTACCCATGGTCTTCCAAGCTGTCATATCCAGGCAATCTTGTTTCACTAAGTGCAGCTATGTTTACATTGTACCTGTTCATTTCCAGGGCCACAAGCACAGTCTGTCTTTCTGGGCGCTGTGATGTTGTTCTGTCCAACAGAGTGCGTACATTCCATTCTGTACTCACAAGGCTGCTGTTTTCCTCTTCTTTTGTCTTCCTGCTCCTAGCTTACTTTTCGCTGCCTGTCGGAGTGTGAACAGATCAGCGCGGACCTTGTAAGCCCGGGCGACGTCCGAGGTGGTATGAATTGCTTTCTGATTGACCATTTCATGAAACTGCTTGCAAAGTATTTGAGTACTGCTAGCTTTTGCTGGACTAGCAGCACATTCTTGGCAGATAAAGGTATTATCTATCAGTGGCAAGGACAAGCCAAGACAAACTGACTCCAGTATCTGTTGCAGTGACTGACCAGATGATAGGTTTGTTTATCTCTGCTCTTTGTGTAGTGCATGTCACAATGCACCGACTGGCACAGTCCACCACAGACCTTGCGACAGATGTGTTTATCTGCCAGGATGTCCAGTCTCACCCTGTGTAATTGGGAGTGGTCCACCACAGACCTGTGGCAGATATTGTTTTTAGTTCTGCCAGGATGCCCTGTTTCACCCCCCATGCCCTTGGAAGGGCAGGGATGCCAGTTAAGTCGCCGACGGCCCGACCCATGAGACAGGTAGTACTGGTTTTCATGGTTATCCGGTAGCAAGCAAGCCAATGCCTGACCTGACAAAAAAAAAAAAGGATGTACACTACCGTTCAAAAGTTTGGGGTCACCCACACAATTATTTTGTGTTTTCCATGAAAAGTCACACTTATTTACCACCATGAGTTGTAAAATGAATAGAAAATATAGTCAAGACATTGACAAGGTTAGAAATAATGATTTGTATTTGAAATAATAATTTTTTCCTTCAAACTTTGCTTTCGTCAAAGAATCCTCCATTTGCAGCAATTACAGCATTGCAGACCTAACATGATTGCACAAGGGTTTTCTAATCATCCATTAGCCTTCTGACGCAATGAGCAAACACACTGTACCATTAGAACACTGGAGTGATAGTTGCTGGAAATGGGCCTCTATACACCTATGTAGATATTGCACCAAAAACCAGACATTTGCAGCTAGAATAGTCATTTACCATATTAGCAATGTATAGAGTGTATTTCTGATTAGTTTAAAGTTATCTTCATTGAAAAAAGTGCTTTTCTTTCAAAAATAAGGAAATTTCTAAGTGACCCCAAACTTTTGAACGGTAGTGTAGGTCTCAGTTAAAAGCTGCCAATTTTTGACCAAAAAAAAAAAAAAGTGGAATTTTATGGGTAAGAAGCTGCAACTTTAGCAAAAGAACAAAAAAAGGTGTAAATTTCCAACTGTTTACAACCTAAAACGCTGCAGATATAAGATTTGAGTAAAACGCTGCAAGTTTAAGCATTTTTTTTAAAACTGAAAATTCAAGAGTAAGAAAAGTTCTAAATTCATAAGGAAAAAGCTGCAAAATTATGAATAATAAAAAGATGCAAATTTTCAAGTAAGAAGCTGCACATTTCTGAGTAAAATGGCTCTAACTCTGCAGGAAAATCCTGCAAATTTATGAGAAAAATCCTCACATTTACAAAAGAATGTTTCTAATTTACATGAAAAAGGATGTGATAAATTGGCGTGTGTTGGCCATTTTTTTTTAAAAGACAGCCGTGAGGAAAAACTAAGCGGTGATGTTCGGAGGTGTTAAATCCTGCAGATCTGCATTAATCAGCAGGGAAAAGGAGAAGAGGAAAAGGTGATCCACAGCAGCAGAAATAATCCAGTTAACCCAGGAAGAGTAAACACATGACACCCCATGACACCCAACAGATCACCCCCCCCATGACATCAGTGGGAACAGCTGGGCCAGACTTCACACCTCTGTCGATTTACATGTTCCTTTCTGAGGACAATTCAAACAGAGCTGCTGCTGAGATGGAAACCAAAGGGTTAAAGGATGATGTGGCTTTATCAGCAGCACTGACTCCCACCCACCCCCAATTGACCTGCTGGCCAGGAACTAACAACTCCTCAGGCCTGTTAACACAATTTTAACAACAAAAGGACACGCGAAAGAATGAAGATTCCCTTTGATTTAACAGGATAACAGCGTGAACTTTCTGGTCTGTGGATGAACAGAGCAGCCATGAGTGTTTCACGAAGTCAATAGTGCAATGCCTTGGAAAAGGTATGAAAACATTAGATATTTCCCGAAAACTAAAGCGTGATCATCGTACTGTGAAGAAATTTGTGGCTGATTCAGAGCACAGATGGGTTCATGCAGACAAAGGCATAATGAGGAAGGTTTCTGCCAGACAAATTCATTAGATTAAGAGAGCAGCTGCTAAAATGCCATTACAAAGCAGCAAACAGGTATTTGAAGTTGCTGGTGCCTCTGGAGTCCAACAAACTTCAAGGTGTAGGATCCTCCAGAGGCTTGAAGTTGTGCATAAACCTACTATTTGGCCACCCTGAACCAATGCTCACATGTAGAAATGGTTGCAGTGGGCCCAGAAATACATAAAGACTAATTTTCAAACAGTCTTGTTTACTGATGAGTGCCGTGCAACCCTGGATGGTCCAGATGGATGGAGTAGTGGATGGTTTGTGGATGGCCACCATGTCCCAACAAGGCTGCAACGTCAGCAAGGAGGTGGCGGGGTCAAGTTTTGGGCCAGACTCATGGGGAGAGAGCTGGTAGGCCCCTTTAGGGTCCCTGAAGGCGTGAAAATGACCTCTGCAAAGTATACAGAGTTTGTGACTGACCACTTTCTTCCATACAGAAAGAAGAACCATACCTTCCGTAGCAAAATTATCTTCATGCATGACAATGTACCATCTCATGCTGCAAAGAATACCTCTGTGTCATTGGCTGCTATAGGCATAAAAGGAGAGAAACTCATGATGTGGCCCCCATCCTCCCCTGGCCTCAACCTTATTGAGAACCTCTGGAGAATCCTCAAGCAAAAGATCTATGAGGGTGGGAGGCAGTTCACATCAAAACAGCAGCTGTGGAAGGCTATTCTGACATCTTGCAAAGAAATTCAAGCAGAAACTCTCCAAAAACTCACAAGTTCAATGGATGCAAGAATTGTGAAGGTTATATCAAAGAAGGGGTCCTATGTTAACATGTAACTTGGGCTGTTAAGATGTTTTTAATTGAAATAGCTTTTGATTTCAGTAAATATGACCTCCTAATGCTGCATATTCAACAAATGACCATTTTCAGTTCTTTACAACCAATAAGATCTGTTGTGCATAATAATTTAAAACAGTGCATTTTGAGGTTTTTTTTTTATTTTGGAAAAAATAGTTATTGGGAGGTTTGTTCAATAAAATTTGAATTATGCTGTAACAGTTGATGACTTGAAAATTATACTGACTGTCATTTGCATCAGCTATTTAGGAAAATCACAGACAAATATTATTTGCATAATAATTTGGAATGCAGTGTAAATGTCCCTTGTTGTTCTGATTAATAAACTAGAAAAGCACTCGGAGAGCACAGACCTCCGCCAAGCGCCACAAGAATCTTTTAAAAATTCCTGGATCCAGACGGTGATCCGGATCACCACCAAAATCTAATCATCTGTAGGATACCCCATTTCTGACAATCTGTGAAAATTTCATGAAAATCAGTCCATAACTTTTTGAGTTATCTTGCTAACAAACAAACAAACAGACAGACAAACCAACGCTGATGAAAACATAACCTCCTTGGCGGAGGTAATAAAGGTGTGGAGTCAAAGATGCCTTTTCTGGGAATTTATTCCTAATCAAGAGGAAGATTTCATGCAGCAGTTCAGGAGAAATGTTCACAATCAAAATGGTGTGGGCAGATTTTATACCTTGGAACAAACAGAGATAAGTTGGCCTATTGTGATGATCATCAGTGGACTTTTCCGCAAGACTTACGCCGTACGCCAGTGTTTTTGTTAGTTTCTGTCAGCACATTGTCTGTTTTTAACGCTTTATGTCACACCATCTAATTACCAGTAGACAGTGCGCTCGCTTTGTGCTGAGAGGTGGAGAATCATTTCAAAGATGTGTGGTGGGGCGCAATCTAATGCGCATTACTATTTTAGCGCATGTCATAACAGTCCACTTTTGATCAGGAAAAAGGTAGTGTGTTGTCAAAAGTGCATTGTTTAATGCTATTTCATCAGTCTGCCCCAGGGCAGCTGTGGCTACAGTAGTAGCTTACCACTATCAATGTCTGTCTGGAGTGAATGAACAATGGACTCACTGTAAGCGCTTTGAGATGTCACTTGACATGTAAAGCACCATATAAATCTAATCATTATTATATTATTATTTCAGTGCGTGTTTTGAAATTGTGCAGCTCCGGAGCTCATGAGGAAACAGCATGCACTGGGATCTTCTTTTATTTTAATGGAGAGAGTGGTAACAGTCATGATATAATCACCCGTCATTAAATGATAATCACACACTAGTTTTTTTTTTTAATTCCATCCACACTCTCATTTTAATTGCGGACTTACCACTGGAGTCTATAGATTAGGCATTAATGTAGGATTCTGTTTAGGGGAATGAATGAATGAACAGGGAGGATATGTGCATTCCAGTGTGATTTGCGGTGCACAGGGAGAGGTGTGTCAGTCTGAAGATTTTTCTTCCATCCCCATTTTCATTTTCATCGTGGACTTCTAGGCATTAATGTGTTTTGGTTTTTTTTTTAGGGGAATAAATGAAAGAACAAGTAGTGTGCAGCATTTTACTTTTCACTGTGACTTCCCAGAGAGACAGGAGATGTGTCCACATCTGCCTCAGCCGGGCCGAGGCCACCCGTACTACACTTAGGGTTGTTGTTCTTCCCCAGCAAGCTTCCCACATGCCACCTGTCAGCCCCCAGCAGATGCCGCCAAGAGCAGGCTCGCTTCGTGGTTGGGGTCGGCGGTAGACGGGAAGCCGTGCCAGATTATTCCCTTCCCTCCTGCCCGGGAGGGACTGGGACAGAGAGCTGCAAACCTAGGCTGACTCCCACATGAGACAGGGGAGACCCTCAGTCAGGAAAAGCAACAGGAGAGGGAGCACTCCATCTCCCCACTGACCGGAAGTGACTTCCAAGCCATTGTTAATGAAAGTTTATGAAAGTTTGCCCAGGCATCATCCTCTTTTCTTGAAGTTTCAAACCCATTCATGTCTGTGTGTTGTAACCGTGCGCACTATATTAAACCATTCAGCTGACTTTTCAGCTCAGCATTCTTCTCCGTTTGTGCTTCCTAACATAATTAACTGGGCATCAACTGTGATTGATGTCTTCCTTATTACCAAGCAACATTACTATCACGTGCATTTTGGCTGACACACATGGGCTTTGGTCAGTGTAAAACCCATCTTAAACCGTCATGATCAGAATTCACTTTAGATAATGTGCCTCTTTGCCTTAAAGGGATGGGAAGGAGTGTTTTGGATTGGATTATCCAAAACACACCTCTGAATGATTAGACCACCCTCTTTTTTTTTTTTTTTTTTTTTTGACTTATTTTGTACCCGTAGGTAGATTTGTTCTGCAGTCCGGTGACAAGCCACCAGCTGCACCTTTTGCACGATGAGCCTAGCGGAAAGTTTGTTTCTACGCTGCTGTGATGAGGAAATGAAGTTGGAAATGCCCATAAACACGTTCTGCGTCACTGACAACTGACTGACTGACTGTAATATGGCCCTGAGACTCTAGCCTTATCAAGGTCAGTTCCAGGAGACAGCTAGGCTCTGTATTCCCACAGAAAGTTCTCATAACCTATTATCTCTGTTTGTTCCAAGGCATAAACTCTGCCTGCACCATTTTGACTGTGAACATTTCTGCTGAACTGCTGCATGAAATCTTATTCTTGGCCAAGGATAAATACCCAGAAAAGGCATCTTTGACACTGCTCTTTTATTTATTAACCAGATCAACAAGGGACATTTATTAATATAAAGAAAATCCACAACATTAACCTCTTGCCTTCCAGCTCAAAGTGCTTATCCAGAGCTGAACAGGAAACTAGAGGGGTCGGCTGCAGTCTGAGCCAGCAGACAGTTTGTATGACGGCACGATGATGGACTGAAGGAAAAAGCTCATTTATATTCAAATGAAAAAAAAAAAAACAGCAGCAGAAAAGCACCTGTGCACCGTATTTTCCTCCAACATAAATTCATCACCATTTAAGTAAGAAGTTGTGTTTTGCTGACCCTCATTTGCTCCACATCACGTCTCATATTCTCTCAGCGAGGTGTTCTGTAAAAGCCGGCGATTTACCAATCCACTCCAGCCAGCCTCATTAAGCGTGTTATTTATCCCTTAACAATCACTAATCTAAATTCTCTCTGGGCTCCTCCGGCTCCCCGCTCCCCCTCACCTATCACTGTCGTGCAGGAGGCAGCCGGGCAGATAGGCGGGTGGGGGTGGGGGGCAGACATAAATCAACAATAGGAACGGGGCCCCTATGTGGAGGCTGCAAATCAAGGTTGGGAAAAACAGCCTATCAGCCTTCAAGGGTCGCGAGCAAGTGAGTGGAGAGAGAGAGAGAATGTAGCGCTTTAGAAATGTGTCTGGAAGACCACCACAAAGGGAGAAGAAAAAATCAGCTGATGGTATTTAAAAAAAGGAAAAAAGAGGAGGTAATATTGTGGTAAATGAGTGAAAATACAATCTAATCTCTTTTTTATTTTTTTAACCTTTATTTTACCAGGCCAAACATTACACAGTTTCTTATTTACAATGTCAGCCTGGCAAGTGTCAGAAGAAGGGAAATTTTCTCAAAAATTTGAAGCTTTTTTCCCCTGTAAATTTTCAACTTTTTTCTCACAAATTTGTGACTTTTTTACTGTAATTTTTCAAGTTTTTCTTATAAATCTGCAACTTTTTTCTTGTAAAGCCACAATTTTTTTTCATAGATTTGTAACTTTTTTGACTTGAAAAAGTTGCAGATTTATAAGAAAAACTTGAAAATTTACAGTAAAAAAAGGGTCAAATTTGTGAGAAAGCATGAAAATTTATGAAACCAGAGCCTCTAATTTATGAAAAATTTACAAATTTATAAGAAAAAAGAAAAATTTACGGAAAAAAGTCACAAATTTAATAAGAAAAAAATTGCAGATTTATGAGAAAAAAAGTTTAAAATTTACAGGAAAAATGTTACAAATTTTTGAGCAAATTTCCCATATTTCATTTTAATTCTTCGAATTTAGAACACAAACAGACTCACAGGTTTGTTTTTTGCCTATTTTAAAGACAAGCAAAACATAGGAATGGAACCATCAACCGAGCTAAACGCTGTACATTAAATCCACCCAGCCTCCACCGACACAGAAAAAAGCCAGAGCACTGACAGACACACAGCCCAACACTGAAGACAGACTAAAAACACAAACTAATCTCTGAATTCCAGATCCCGTGTCCTTTTGTCTGCATGACAGGGATGTGGCGTCAGCCCAAACAGTATGTAAATTCCATATTTGTGAAAGGCTAAAGAGACTCACCAGAATGTCAAAGATGGAAGGAAAAAAAACAGAACAAATAAATTCAAACAAATTACCTCTCATCGAAATTCATTAAAGAGAAAACTGGAGTTAAGTGACTTTTTTATCTAAGTGATATTGATTATCTGATAATGAACAGATTATTGTCTCTTCAGTGGCTGCATGGAAGCTGCTGCTCTGCAAAGCCTGAATAATGAGTATTGATCTTGAATAATTAAAATACATGGAGTGAGGTTTTTATACAGCAGAACATGTCAATGAGTTTAGTTGCAAATGTACAAGAAAAAATATGGAAAATTTACGGAAAAAAGTCACAAAGTAATAGAGATAGTTTCTGTTTGAGTATATACAGTGGTGTGAAAAAGTGTTTACCCCTTCCTGATTTCTCATTTTTTTGTATGTTTGTCACACTTAAATGTTTCAGATCATCAAACAAATTTAAACATTAGACAAAGATAACACAAGTAAACACAAAATGTGGTTTTTAAATGAAGGTGTTTATTATTAAGGGAAAAAAAATCCAAACGTACATGTGTCAGGTTCACTGTGTAACTCCGCAGTGAACATATGAAATGGCAACGAGCCCAAAACGCAGAGTAAGTAACATGTTTATTTACAATGGATGAATGGGTTGAATGTCCAAAAACAGTCACAACGGAAGGGAAGACACCCGGCTACAAGCTTGGTTAGTTCAAAGGATGCCTAACGCGCTCCAAACAGGCAGGAGCAGAGAAAAAGGCACAAGGACTTACTACAGTGTTGGAGCAGAAAGGGAACAACACGATTCAGTCCGAGGGAAAACCAACAGAAGCAAGTCTGGATGTCCAAGGTCGACACTGCAAAGTTGCCACAACAGCTGGTCACATTCTACCCTATAAATACACAAACCCAGAATGAGGGCAAATGGACACAGCTGTGTGGCCACCCGGTACGTGACTGATTGAACAATGTACGTGTGCGTGCGTGAGTGTGAATGTGAATGTGAGTGTGTGTGTATGTGTGCATGCGTGCATGAGTGTGTGTGCGTGCATGAATGTGTGAGTGTGTATGTGGTGAACCATACCGCTGGTGGATGCCTGGTGAGAAGGAGGCATGGCTGTGGGACTGATGGACAGCAAGGCTCAATCCATCAGCTGGAATTAATAATCAATAATTGAACCCAACAGCCACAAGTCATGCTCAGGGTGACGACCCCGAACATGACAGTGCCCCCCCCCCCCCAAGGGCTGGGAACCAGACACCCACCGTACCTTCAAAGCAAAGAACAAAACCCGCGTCCACCTCCACCCAAAAGACCAACACACCAAACCAGGGAGGGAGGTGGGGGGAAACAGGCTAGGAGGGATCAATCAAAGATGGGGAACACTACAAAACAACACAATGGCAACACACTCCCAACCCCAAAACTAATTAACCCACCCCACCCCCAAGAATCCCACGGTTCAGGGGGCCGGCCAGAGTCCAAGACCCAGCAGGTTGCCGAAAGTTCAGGGGGCTGGCCAAAATCCCAGGGACAGCAGGCGGCCTGCAGAACAGTATCAGGCGGCCTGCCAGAAAAAAAGGGCCACTCGACCTGGGACCCTAATCCTTCGGGTGGCCTGCTCACATGATTGGGCCACCAGGACCGGAGGGGCAGATGAGGCGGTGGCCTACCCACCAGAAGGCTGAGAGGTGGGTGGCCAGACGGGAAGAGAGACCCCTACGGTCACTGGCAGCGAAGGAGGAACACCCACATCCCCAAACTGTCCTGTGGCACACCCAGTGGTCCCAACGTAGGACTGGAGCGTGGCTGCACCCTCAATGGTCAAGGCATGGGACTGTAGCGCGGCTGCACCCACAATGGTCCCGGCATGGGAATGGAACTCTGCTGCACCCTAGATGGACCCCGACCGAGCCATAGTTGCACCCACGATGGAGTCCAGCTGGACCCCTGCTGCACCCGCGGTGGGACCCAGCTGGGACACTGCTGACCCCAATGCCATCATGGCCATGGGCCAGCCGACCCGTTTGAGCACCCAAGCAAGGAGGTGATCGATCACAGGCACCCTGGACTGGGTGTCCCCAACAGCCACCTCGACCTCTGGTTGTGAGCCTGGGTCCACAGACTCGTCCGGCGATGGAAGACCCTCTCTGACGACTCTGGAAATGGACACAGAAAGAGAGGGGGAAGGGTCAGAGTCACCGGCAACGGCAGCGTTTGGCTGCAGCTGGCTCTCTTCACCTAAAGCTAGGCAAAAATGCTCAGTTATGGAAAAGAGAAAAACAAAAAAGAGCACTTGCCTTAGCTCAAGCTTTACCATCGTCAAGGACTTCGGCGAGTTGGGCGATGTCTCCACAGGTTCAGCCTCCACAAGGTTCTGCTCAGGTGCTGACTCTGCTGTGGTGGCCTCAACAGCAGGCGTGATGGTCTCTGCAGTCTTGATTCTCCCAGCTGCCATGATCCATGCTGGTGACTCCTCCGGCGTGGCGGCTGGGATCTGGTTCACCATGGCTGCGAGAGGACATCCCTCCTGGACCTCTGGCTCCTCCTGATCCAGACTGCTCGGCTCCGGTTCCAGCAGGCACACCAAGGGAAGAGGAGAGAGGGCTGGTGAACAATTTTTAACAGCAGCAGGTGGGCAGAGCTCAGGGGACTGCTTTCCCTGAGCCTCCCTACCGGGAATCAGGCAAGACATTTCATTATTAATATGAGTCAAACGAAAATGTACTTGCCTGCTCTCCCGGTTTGCGGTGTGAATTGCAGCTGCTGCTGTTTGGACATCTTCACCCGTCCGACCGGGAAAGGCGGAGCTAGGCTCCTCCGTAGAAGGTATGGGAGCCGCCCCTCTCACCATTGTAACAGGAGATCCCGGTGGAAAAAACTGGCGCCCCACTGCTGCCGACGAAGAAACCGAGGAGGAAGACCTCACAGCGGATACGGAGGGAGATCCTGCAGACGGGACTGCTTGGGACAGATGATCCGCTTTGGAGGTAACTGGGCTTGGTGTCGGAGCGGGAGCAGATCGTGGGGCAAAATCATTCTTCCGGGTTTCCGGGTAACGTCAACGATGCCGACCTGCTGGCTGCCATCTTGGAGCGGTGGACGGAGGAGAGGAGAAGATGGCCGCCGACGGAGGAGAGTGTCTTGGTTTGGGCTTTGTCCAGAGACCTCTCCTCTTCAGGTTGGGGAAAGCCTGTTCGAGCGCGCAGATGGAGGACAGTAATTTGGCGTACTGGGGATAATTCCAGAGGCCCGGGTGAGCTCCCAGAATACCCTGAGCCTCATTGAGGCAGTCCCACTGTTCTCCGGGGCCATAAGCGTCCTTGGCAACGTACAGGTAGCCCCGGATATACGCAGCTGCCCATTCCTCCTCCACACTGGGATGTCCCGTTGGCCGTCCACTTCTGCCAGTGTGGAAACGGCTGGACCAAGACATCATGCTCCGAACAGGTTAGTGAAAAAAACCACAAAAAAAAATGCGTAACGTGTTACTTACTGCTTGGGCTCTTTTGGTGGCAACTTTCTGTCATGTTCACTGCGTAACTCCACAGCGAACATATGAAATGGCAATGAGCCCAAAACGCAGAGTAAGTAACATGTTTATTTACAATGGATGAATAGGTTGAATGTCCAAAAACAGTCACAACGGAAGGGAAGACACCTGGCTACAAGCTCGGTTAGTTCAAAGGATGCCTAAAGCACTCCAAACAGGCAGGAACGGAGAAAAAGGCACAAGGACTTACTACAGCGTTGGAGCAGAAAGGGAACAACACGATTCAGTCCGAGGGAAAACCAACAGAAGCAAGTCTGGATGTCCAAGGTCGACATTGCAAAGTTGCCACAACAGCTGGTCACATTCTACCCTATAAATACACAAACCCTGAATGAGGGCAAATTGAAACAGCTGTGTGGCCACCCGGTACGTGACTGATTGAACAATGTACGTGTGCATGCGTGAGTGTGAATGTGAGTGTGTGTGTATGTGTGCGTGCATGCATGAGTGTGTGAGTGTGTATGTGGTGAACCATACCGCTGGTGGATGCCTGGTGAGGAGGAGGCATGGCTGTGGGACTGATGGAGAGCAAGGCTCAATCCATCAGCTGGAATTAATAATCAATAATTGAACCCAACAGCCACAAGTCATGCTCGGGGTGATGACCCCAAACATGACAACATGGCCCTGTGTGAAAAAGTGATTGCCCCCAAAACCTAACAACTGCAATCAAGCGTTTACGATAACTGGCAATGAGTCTTTTACAGCACTGTGGAGAAATTTTGGCCCACTCATCTTTGCAGAATTGTTGTAATTCAGCCACATTGGAGGGTTTTCGAGCATGAACTGACTTTTTAAGGTCATGCCACAGCATCTCAATCAGATTCAGGTCAGGACTTTGACTAGGCCACTCCAAAGTCTTCATTTTGTTTTTCTTAAGCCATTCAGAGGTGGACTTGCTGCCGTGTTTTGGATCATTGTCTTGTTGCAGAACCCAAGTGTGCTTCAGCTTGAGGTCATGCACAGATGGCCGGACATTCTCCTTCAGGATTTTTTGGTAGACAGCAGAATTCATGGTTCCATTTCCCACAGCAAGTTTTCCAGGTCCTGAAGCAGCAAAACAGCCCCACACCATCACACTACCACCACCATATTTTACTGTTGGCATGATGTTCCTTTTCTGAAATGCTGTGTTACTTTTACGCCGGATGTAATGGGACACACACCTTCCAAAAAGTTCAACTTTTGTCTCATCAGTCCACAGAGTATTTTCCCAAAAGTCTTGGGGATCATCAAGATGTTTTCTGGTAAAACTGAGATTAGCCTTTATGTTCTTTTTGCTCATCAGTGGTTTTCATCTTGGAACTCTGCCATGCAGGCCATTTTTGCCCAGTCTCTTTCTTATGGTGGAGTCATGAACGCTGACCTTCACTGAAGCAAGTGAGGCCTGCAGCTCTTTGGATGTTGTTGTGGGGTCTTTTGTGACCTCTTGGATGAGTCGTCGCTGCGCTCTTGGGGTAATTTTGGTCGGCAGGCCACTCCTGGGAAGGTTCACCACAGTTCCATGTTTTCGCCATTTATGGATAGTGGCCCTCACTGTGGTTTGCTAGAGTCCCAAAGCTTTAGAAATGGCTTTAAAACCTTTTCCAGACTGATAGATCTCAGTTACTTTGTTTCTCATTTGTTCTTGAATTTCTTTGGATCACAGTATGATGTCTAGCTTTTGAGGATCTTTAGGTCTACTTCACTTGGTCAGGCAGGTCCTATTAAGTGATTTCTTGATTGAGAACAGGTGTGGCAGTAATCAGGCCTCGGTGTGGCTAGAGAAATTGAACTCAGCTTTCCAAAGATGTGATAAACCACAGTTAATTTATGTTTTTAACCGGGGGGGGGGGGGCAATCACTTTTTCACACAGGGCCATGTAGGTTGGATTTTTTTTTTTACCCTTAATAATAAACACCTTCATTTGTGTTATATTTGTCTAATATCTAAATTTGTTTGATGAGCTGAAGGTGGTGTTCCAAGCGCGGATCAGCTCCGCGCTCGAGTCACTCAGTATTTTCCCTTTTTTCCTCTGTACTTATAGTTCTATTATTATTTGTCCCTTCGGTGCTTTTACTGTGACAGCGCCGCGGCCGGATGTCCGACTGTCAAGTCGAGCCGGCTCTGTCAAAGCTGATTATGATTTGCTGATTACGGTTCCTCTTCACCTGTTGGCCCTTAGCGTTTGTGTTTCAGTATTTTAGGGAACAGCTGAGGCTCACTCCTCACTGTGATCTCGTCGTTGTTCCAGGCTGGGATCCCTATCCCCGGTTGCAGTCTTTCTTCAGCGTAGGTTTCGCCCTCGCTTCCTTCATTTGTAAGTGTTTACTCTACAGCGTTAGGTTTCGCCCTCGCTCTTTGTATGTAAGTGCTTGTGATTTTTTATTCCTCTCTTTAGTTCACCCTCTGGGGTCACATGTATAGTTATTTGTGTTTTGCCCCATGTGGCTTGTTATTTTGTTACCCTTCTTTAAAAAATATACACAAGCTCTCTGTCGGCATCTGGCGCCACATTAATGCCCTGGAAGGGGCAAACATGACAGTAGGTCGCAGCCAAGCGAGGTGCCAGCCACAGTGAGTTTTGTTTTGGCTCTGTTTTTTCTCTTTTACCAGGTGCCTGCGTTTTTTTTTGTTTTTTGTTTTGTTTTTTTTTCAGAAGGAGGTTATGGCATCACTTTGGGACCCCCTATGCAGCGCTCGCCAACGCTCCACCGAAGTCGCTGTACGGTACCTGGGCCTCACAATGGTGGCTAAACGCCATCCTCGCCTTGCTGATCATGTTGAGGGCAGGAAGTGGATGGTTGAGGGATCGGCGCTTCTCCAGAGGAACCGATAGTGGGACAAGGAACCCTCCAGGAAGCCTAGTTCGGCACCGTCGGGAAGGCACTCCCGTGGCCCGATTCAAGCTCCTGCTCCGGCTCCAGCCCCCGCTTCGCCGCCTAATAAATGTCGCCCCCTGGCACAGAACTCTACTCCTCCCCGTGACACAGCTGTACCTAAGCGAGTGGAGGAGAATAACCGGGTGAAAGCGCCACGTAGCTCCCGCCATTACCTAGCCACGGACGGCCAGAAGAATTTCCCCGTCCCCCAGCCAGCAACTTGCTCTACGCCACGGCAGAGAGGAAAATCAGCAGCTGCAGCCCTTGGGTTTCCCTCGTCGGCTGTTTTGCCAGCCTCCCGTTCCCGGGTCTTTGCAGCTGTTACCCCCTCTTCCATGATGTCATCCTTCGCTCCTGAGAGCCCAGCTGTTTTTCCCCTGGCCCTGCCCGTGACCGTGCCTGTAGGAGCAGCTCCTCTCCTTCCATCAGAGGGGTCCACATCCTCCACAGTCACAGAGAGGGAGAGAATTGAGCCCGCTGCAGCAGTCACCATCGTTCCCCGGGAAAGCAGGCAAGTGTTTTTCATTCTAATACTCATTTTGATGAATTACCTTGTCTGATTCCTGGGGATGAAGCTCAGGTTTCACAGTCCTCTAAGCTTTCACCACCTGCTGCAGCCATTAAAATTGATCATGCTACCCCTGTGTTTCCTCCTATTCTCCTCGAGCATTCCCTGGTCCCAGGATTAGACCGCCGGACGGAGGAGGAGCCTGCATCCCTGGAGAGCCTGGTTCCAGCCCCACAGCCACATCATGGGCAGAGGAGGAGGGCTGAGTGCCGTTGGGAGCCTGTGCCGATGATTAAGCGTCCCCAGGTCTCTGCGGGGCAGCATTCAGCCCCTGCAGGCAACGGATCTCCTGCCACCACGCTAAGTGAGCCAGCGGCATGGGTTTCAGCACCAGGGGGTCCACAGACTGTTGTGACCATCATGCCAGCTGCAGAGGCCACTGCAACTGAGTGGGAGCCTGGAATTGACCTTCTGATCGCCGAGCCTGGATCGTCAGAGTCCTGGACGGCGGTAGAGCTCAAGATCAGGCAAGTGCTCTATTTTGTCTTTCTGTTTTCTGTATTAGAGCAATCTTGCCTGTCTCTTGGGGAGGACAGCCGGCTGCATCCGAGCTCGTCTTGCCGGGCTCTGCCGCTGCCAGTGACCCTGACACCTGTTTTCCTTCCGTTTCCGAGCCTTCTTCCAGGGTCACCGGAGAGGAGTCAGCTCCACCCGATGTCACCAAGGCTCTGGGTTCGCTTCTGGAGGTCATCCCAGGTGCAACGTCGGCCCAGTCGGGGTCCATCGTGGGTGCTGCTCTGGCCCGGTCGGAGGTCAGTGAGGGAGCTGCAGATCTTCCACTGCTAGACACCGTGCTGGTTCCCTTTTCTCCCCCCTATTCTCCACCACCGGATGCCGCTGGGGTCCCTCTCATCTAGTCCGGCTTCCCCTTGTTGAGCCTCTCGGTTGGGAAGCCGCCTCTGAGCTCACCTCTCCGGTCCTGGTGGTCCAAGGATGTGGGTCAGCCGCCGGGAGGAATGTTTCGCCAGTTCTGCAAACTGGGTCAGCCGCCTGAAGAGCTGCTTTGCCAGTTCTGGGACTTCAGTAGGCTGCCTGAACTGTTTTCCTTGAGTTGGAGTATGGATGCCGGTAGGCCACCAGAACAATTTTTTGCTTTACCTGCCAGTTTTCCCTATGCTAGTGTGTCGCATTAAAGTCTGAGTGAAAGTGTACATACATGTTTTTGTTGTTGCAGTGTACCTGGGTTTTTTGTATGTGTGTATCCTCAGGCTGTGATTTATTTGTATTTGGACATTTTCTGTTTGAAGGTCTCCCTTTGTATTTGTGGGTGGTTTTTCGCCACTTCTTTATTGTGAATGGTAGTATTGGCCACGCTATTTTTGTATCTGAGTCGTGGATGTTTTTCATTTGATCTGGGTAGGG
The DNA here is from genome assembly GCA_020510985.1 of Pholidichthys leucotaenia. Classification (NCBI taxonomy): domain Eukaryota; kingdom Metazoa; phylum Chordata; class Actinopteri; order Cichliformes; family Pholidichthyidae; genus Pholidichthys; species Pholidichthys leucotaenia. The sequence goes on along the minus strand of CM035842.1, from coordinate 409,522,364 downwards.
TTTCTATTTTCTTGTACCTTGCTGTTAGGCATTTTTTTGTGTATTTTCCTTCTAGTTTCTCTCCCTCCTAGCCGGGATTCCCCCTCCACCCACCCGAGGTTGGTTCAATAGTTTCTCTGGTTGGGGGTGGGGGGGGGGTCTTTTTCTCTCTCTCTTGGATGTCACGGTGGGACGCCTGGAATGCGTCCCTTAAATGGGGGGCACTGTGGTGTTCCAAGCACAGATCAGCTCCGCGCTCGAGTCACTCGGTATTTTCCCTTTTTTCCTCTGTACTTATAGTTCTATTATTATATGTCCCTTCGGTGCTTTCACTGTGACAGCGCCGCAGCCGGACTTCCAGCTGTCAAGTCGAGCCGGCTCTGTCACAGCTGATTATGATTTGCTGATTACGGATACTCTTCACCTGTTGGCCCTTAGCGTTTGTGTTTCAGTATTTTAGGTAACAGCTGAGGCTCACTCCTCGCTGTGATCTCGTCGTCGTTCCAGGCTGGGATCCCTATCCCCGGTTGCAGTCTTTCTTCAGCATAGGTGACATAACGCACGGCTCAGGAGACGCACACACACAGGCTCAGAGTAGTTCAAATAGTTTATTAACAACAGGAGTGTATGGATGTGTGTCTGCGGGATGTAAATGTGTTGATGGCGGCGTCTGCTTCAGGCACAGAGGCAGGAGACCGTACAGCCAGACAACCTTAGAGAGGATGGATGACTGGCACAACAAGGGACGAGGTCCGGTAGACAGTCACCTGGAACGCCCGGTGCAGCAGCGAGGAACAGGCGATGGAGAGGCGTGGTCCGCCGCCGGGGAATCCACCTGTGCACAGGGGAGCAGACTTGGGAGGAAAAAAGGAGGTAAGGTCTTCTTACCGGAGTAATCCGCTGAGGGTGAATGAACTCACAGCGATGCATGAAGAAGTCTGACGGCTTCAGGCCGAAGCTCAGGGCGAGGCGGCTTATATCCCTCGCCGCTGATGACGAGCAGGTGTGTGAGCAGGTGGCGCCGCTGATGAGCGGCGCGGCGTGACAGTACTCCCCCCTCTAGCAGCGCCTCCTGGCGATGGCTTCTCTGGGTGCGCTCGGTGGAAATCAGCGATGAGCAACGGGTCTAACACAAACGACGAGGGTACCCACTGTCGATGTTTAGGCCCATAGCCCTCCCAGTCCACCAAGTACTGCAACCCACGACCGCGGCGCCAGGAGTCCAGGATGGAGGCGACGGACCAGGCCGGATGGCCATCAATCATCCGGGGCGCGGGTTGCGCAGCAGGAGGAGGGCAAAGGGGATCGGAGACTGCCAACTTCACCTTGGACACGTGGAAGGTGGGATGGATGCGGAGGGAGGGGGGAATAGCTACACGCACAGCCACCGGGTTGACGATCCTGGTGATGGGGTAGGGACCCATGAAGCGCTGTGCCAGCTTCCTCCTCTCGCCCTTTAAGGTCACGTCCTGGGTCGACACGTAGACTTGTTGCCCAACTCTGTACGCCGGGGCAGGTCTTCTATGCCGGTCCGCCACGGCTCGGTTGCGCTCCGCCGTGCGTAAAAGCGCATTACGCGCTGATGCCCAGATGGAGCAGAACTGCCTGAGATGCGCCCTTACTGAGGGGACAGTTACCTCACTCTCCTGCGCCGGGAACAGCGGGGGGTCGTAACCCAGGGACGCCTTAAAGGGAGACATCCCTGTAGCAGAAGAGCGAGCGGTGTTATGGGCGTATTCAACCCAGGCGAGGTGGTTACTCCAGGACGTGGGTTTGGATGCCGTTACACAGCGGAGCGCAGCCTCCAGCTCCTGGTTGGTCCGCTCACACTGCCCGTTGGATTGGGGGTGATGGCCTTTGGAGAGGCTCACCTTGGCTCCTAAGGCGTTGCAGAACGATCTCCAAACCTCAGAGGAAAATTGGGGCCCCCAGTCCGAGACCACGTCCACCGGAATCCCATGCAGCCTGACCACGTGTTGGATGAGGAGGTCCGCCGTCTCCAGGGCAGTTGGGAGACCTCGTAGGGGGACGAAGTGTACCGCCTTGGAGAAACGGTCCACGATGGTCAGGATGGTGTCATAGGTGTTCGAGACTGGGAAACCGGTGACGAAATCCAGAGCGATATGCAACCAGGGCCTGCCAGGGACGGGCAGAGGCTGGAGCAAACCCGCTGGAGGAGCATTACCCGATTTGTTGGTGGCACAAACTGGACAGGCCCGGGCGTAGCGGGCAGCATCCCTCCGCAGGCCCAGCCACCAAAAGGACCGCTGGAGGAGGTCAATCATCCGGGAGGAGCCAGGGTGACAGGTGAGCTTGGACGTGTGCAACCAGTGGATGACCTCCCTTCGAACCGTGGATGGCACGAACAGCCTCCCCTCCGGTCCGCCGCCAGGGTCAGGTTCCACTTCCTGCGCCTTCCGGATCTTGCTCTCGATGTCCCAGGTGACGGCTCCCACGACGCACGACCTGGGTAGGATGGTGTGGACCGTGTCCTCCGACTCCTTAGGGGCGAATTGCCTAGAGAGGGCGTCGGGCAGGCCGTTCTTGGAGCCAGGCCTGAAGGTGATGGTAAATTGGAACCTGGCGAAGAACAAGGACCAGCACGCCTGGCGGGCGTTCAGGCGCCTGGCAGATCTAAGGTACTCCAAGTTCTTGTGGTCCGACAGGACCACGAACGGCAGGTCCGCCCCCTCTAGCCAGTGACGCCACTCCTGTAGCGCGAGCTTGATGGCGAGGAGCTCTCTGTCACCCACGTCGTAATTTCTCTCCGCCGGGGACAAGCGCCGGGAGAAGAAGGCGCAGGGCCATTTGATACCGTCGTCTGGCGACCGCTGGGATAGCACCGCCCCCACTCCTGTGTCCGAAGCGTCCACTTCCACGATGCACTGCAGCGCAGGGTTGACTTGGCTAAGGACCCGGGAGGAAGAGAACTCCGCCTTCAGCGCCTGAAAAGCAGCTGCGGCCTCTTCGGTCCACCGGAACGGAACCTTAGGGGACGTGAGGTGGGTCAGCGGGCCAACGATGGTGCCAAAGTTTGGGACAAAGAGGCGGTAGAAGTTCGCAAACCCAACGAACTGTTGCACCTGCTTCCTTGATGCAGGTGTAGGCCATTCCACCACCGCCTTCACCTTCTCTGGGTCCGGAAGCACCTGGTCGTGTGAGATGATGAACCCGAGGAAGGATGTTGTCTTTGCATAAAATTCACACTTTTCAGCCTTCACGTATAACCGGTTCTCCAGCAGCCTTTGGAGGACCCGCCTCACGTGGACCTGGTGCTCGTCCCTGGACTTGGAGAAGATGAGTCTATCATCCAGGTAGACGAACACAAAGAGGCCGATGAAATCCCGGAGGACGTCGTTGATGAGGCGCTGAAAGACGGCTGGAGCGTTGGTCAACCCGAACGGCATTACCAGGTATTCGAAGTGGCCGTTCGGGGTACGGAAGGCTGTTTTCCACTCATCTCCCTCCCGGATTCGGACGAGGTGGTATGCGCTGCGTAGATCCAGCTTGGTGAACCAAGTCGCCCCCTGGAGGGAGTGGAAAGCGGTGTCCATGAGGGGCAGGGTGTAACGATCCTTCTCCGTTATGTCATTAAGAGCACGGTAGTCAATGCAAGGACGGAGGGATCCGTCCTTCTTGCCGACGAAGAAGAATCCTGCCCCCACAGGTGATGACGATGGGCGGATTATCCCAGCACTCAGCGACTCCTTGAGGTATGTGTTCATTGTCTCCTTCTCCGGCGCCGACAGACTGTAGAGCCGTCCAGAAGGTAAGGGCGCCCCCTGGCGGAGATTGATTGTGCAGTCGTAGGGCCGATGAGGAGGGAGAGACATCGCCTTGGATTTGCTGAATACCATACCCAGGTCGTGAAATTCCAGTGGCACCAGGGACAGGTCTGGGGGTGCAGCATCCGAAGGAGGGGGAGAAGCGGACGGAGAGCAGGCCGCGGACTGAAGACAGGTGCCCATGCAGAACGTGCTCCATGCCGACACCCCGGCGGACTTCCAATCCAGAACAGGGTTGTGGAGGCGTAGCCAGGGATACCCCAGGATGACGGGCGACACAGAGTTGGGCAGGACGTAAAAGGTCATCTCCTCCCGGTGGTTTCCAGAGATAATAACCGGGACGGGGATGGTCTGGTGTGTAACTCTCCCAAGGGAGGCACGAGAGAGATTGACCAGGGAGATGGGGTTCCTGAGTGCCTGACAGCGGATGCCCAATCGGGTTGCCAGGCCTTGTGAAATAAAGCTGCCTTCTGCGCCCGAATCCACCAGTGCGTGGGTGAGATGCCCAGTGGGGTTGTGGCAGAAACGGATGGGCAGCTTCAATTGAGTGAGTGAACTTAACCGGTTGACGTCCGCGAGGCCCCGTACAGTAACTCGCGGACCCCGCCGACTGGCTTTCCGTGGACAAAGCTTCACCGTGTGTTGGTCATCTCCGCAATACATGCAGAGATCCAACTCACGGCGGCGTTGTCTCTCCGCAGGGGAAAGCTTTGTCCAGCCCGTCACCATCGGCTCCGACTCCTCGGGGCACGATGGTGGCGGCGCCGCCAGGGGGCGAGCTTGGAACAGGCGCGGCGAGGCTCCACGAGGGCAAGAAAAAGATGACTTCCGTCCCGAGGAGCGCTCGCGCAGCCTGTTGTCCAAACTGATCGCTAGGGATGTTAGCTCCGCTAGCGTCTCAGGGATATCCCGCCCAGCCAGTTCATCCCTCAGATCATCATTGAGACTGCGGAGGAAAAGGCCACAGAGGGAGCGTTCCTCCCAGCCTAATTCCTCCGCCGCTACCCGGAAGTTGACCGCGTAGTCCGCTGCCAACCGGCTTCCCTGCTGGAGGGCGAGAAGCCGATCGACCTGGACCGTCTCGGTAAGAGAATGGTCAAAGACCTCCAGGAAGCGTCTCACGAACTGGTCATATGTGAGGGTGGCATAACTGGGCCTCGCCATTACGGCGTAGGTCCATGTTAATGCGCGTCCCTCCAGGAGATTCCCGATATAACCAATTCGGCTATGATCTGAGGGAAAGTCCCCGGGCACACGGTGGAAAACGGACTCACACTGCATAATAAAACCCCGCGCTCCGCCGAGCTTACCGCTAAAGCGGGCGGGGGTTGGAATGGGCGTGAGCCGAACCGGTGCACCCGGAGCCTGCTGGACGGCCACTGGAGCAGCAGGAGCCGCGCCACCCTGACGAGCCGGGGGGAACGGCTGTTGGGGGTCCAAGCGGCCCAACCGGTTAGTTATATTTAACAACTGATTAAAAATCACCTGTTGCTGATAGGCTATCTGATCCACTCGAGCCTCGAGAGTGGAAAACCGGTGTGCGAGCCCGCCATCTGCCGAGCCGCTCTGCTGAAGCCGTACTGACATAACGCACGGCTCAGGAGACGCACACACACAGGCTCAGAGTAGTTCAAATAGTTTATTAACAACAGGAGTGTATGGATGTGTGTCTGCGGGATGTAAATGTGTTGATGGCGGCGTCTGCTTCGGGCACAGAGGCAGGAGACCGTACAGCCGGACAACCTTGGAGAGGATGGATGACTGGCACAACAAGGGACGAGGTCCGGTAGACAGTCACCTGGAGCGCCCGGTGCAGCAGTGAGGAACAGGCGATGGAGAGGCGTGGTCCGCCGCCGGGGAATCCACCTGTGCACAGGGGAGCAGACTTGGGTGGAAAAAAGGAGGTAAGGTCTTCTTACCGGAGTAATCCGCTGAGGGTGAATGAACTCACAGCGATGCATGAAGAAGTCTGACGGCTTCAGGCCGAAGCTCAGGGCGAGGCGGCTTATATCCCTCGCCGCTGATGACGAGCAGGTGTGTGAGCAGGTGGCGCCGCTGATGAGCGGCGCGGCGTGACAATAGGTTTCGCCCTTGTTTCCTTCATTTGTAAGTGTTTACTCTACAGCATTAGGTTTCGCCCTCGCTCTTTGTATGTAAGTGCTTGTGACTTTTTATTCCTCTCCTTAGTTCACCCTCTGGGGTCACATGTATAGTTATTTGTATTTTGCCCCACGTGGCTTGTTATTTTGTTACCCTTCTTTAATAAATATACACAAGCTCTCCGTCGGCATCTGGTGCCTCCTCAATGCCCTGGATGGGGCGAACATGACACTGAAAGATTTAAGTGTGACAAACATACAAAAAAATGAGAAATCAGGAAGGGGCAAACACTTTTTCACACCACTGTAGTTGCATATTTGTATGGGGGGCGGGGAACACATTTGTCACAAGAAGTGGCAAAAAGTACCACCTTCATTAGCAAAGTCACAATTTATAATTCTGCAAGACAAGATATTTTTTCTTGTCGTGCAGTTTTCTTTTAAGAAATTTTTACTTGTTATATTTTTTTACTTGCTTTGACCCCTTAGTGTTCCTTTATCCCGCCGGCAGGATGTTTTCATATTTCTGCTGCAACACAGTGAAGTGTGGTAAACATGTTTAGAGTGGCTAGTCATGGCTTTCATCAATTGAAAGCTTAGAATTACATCTTTTTGGTCATTAAAACAGATGTGAGAAACAATCATAACAGTGAAATTAAACAGAGCACCAAGTGAGCTAGCACAACATAGCAACATAGCATTTACTCACCAATGAGGCTTTCTTGGAGTCCTGTAATTAATGATAGTATTGTAAATATGGTCCAGTTTTATTCCAAAAGGTCCAATAGATCCATCTGAGTAAGATTTATTTTCTATCGAGATGATTACAGGGGAAAATGCCCATAAAATCACAGCATTGTTTGAAATCCAGCTGGCTAGCTTCCCGCTTTTTTTTATTTACGTGCTATAAAAACTACATTTCCCATAGCAATAGTGACATAAATGAAAGCCCTAAAGACTCACGTGACAGCCTAGATTTGATTGACACCTCATTTGACCCAATACGCCTTTCCTTTGTGTTTTCACAGCCTTCAATACTCGATGAGTGCCAACTTCGAATGAAGGGCCAGCCCCACTGCTAACAAGAACAAAACAAGCCAGCTGCAATTGAGTATGCTGATTATGGATGTGTTGTGTAGCCAGTTAATTTCTGAATGTAATGATACCTGATTGGGCTGGGTTCATCACATACGCCCCCTACAAAGCGCGTGTGTCTCTCATGAGTATTGCTTGGTTGCTTCTACCAAGCTGAGTCACTTCTACCAACCGTGTGTGTAATGTTTATACTTGTGTCATTACTACTGACAGTGGATCTGGATATGAGGCAGGATAGCCATGAGTGTCACCTTTCATTAGAGCCCAAGATGACACTTCTATGCTGAAGCATTCAAAAGTTATAAATGTTTTTCCAAGATATGTGCACAGTTCAAAAACGCTTTGTTGCAACCTGAGGGAAAAAAAACTAATATATTCAATTTTTGTGGTATTGTTACAAAACTTAAACCTTGATAGCACTTGGTTCTACATTCCTATCGTGTTTTCTAGCCAGTAGAGAATCTAAGTCACACCCCCTCTACTTCCACACATGGACCTTAAGTTGGAAAAAAAATCTCCATTGAAATAAATGGCATGAGTGAAATTATCTTCTGATCCTGATCTAATTTTGCCACGAGTTACACATGTGATGTTTGTCAATTTAAAAGATAATTTTCCACATAATTAAAGTTGTCGGCTGTCGTATAATAACAGAGTAATATTTAGTTTTTGTGAAAACACTTAGCGGACTACATCTCCCATGTTGTGTTTCCTGGCTGATGAAAGAAGGATCCAAAGAGGAGAAAACAACACAAAGGTATTGTTTTGTATTGTGAGAGCTGCAGCTGATCCAGAGGACTGTTAGTTACTTCACCCTGGGCGCACTTTGAAAAAGATGACGGAAGTTACGCGAGTCTGTGTCTGTAGTCTTCTCATTTACCTATTTTCACAGCCTTACACCTTAACAGTTTGACAACCTACACCATTATTTACATGGAAAATCATCTTTTAAATTGACAAACATCACATGTGAAACTCGTGGCAAAATTCAGTAGGGATCAAAAGATAATTTTGCCCTTGCCTTTCAATTTGATGGAGATTTTTTCCAATTTAAGGTCCCATATGTGGAAATAGAGGGGGCGTGACTTACCCTGGATTTACACTGACTCTGGATGCAGTCTATTAGGGTTGTGATCCGGACTCCGTAGCATATAGCTCCCATTCTTGTCAATGTTGTAATCCCCACCTGGTCTGGACCACTGCGGAACGAATCCGGCTCGTCTGATTCAGATTGCTAATGAAACGCAAGGAGTCTATTTTTGACGGATGCGGGATCCAATCCGCAAGGGAATGTTGAGGTATCTCACGGTATTTAATAGCTGTTTGTTCATTAAAAATGATTTAAGGATTGTCTACTCCACCACTGTGTCAAAGAAGATAAAAACTTACATAACATACAAATACTTCATAGAATTAAAATTAATGGTCTACTGACCTATTATCAGAGCACAAAAATCCAGGTAGAGAGCCGGTCCATCACGCGTACTTGTTGTTACAACATGATCGCAATCCGTCCTTGTCATGAACTGCCCCTCGGGGCGGAGAGGAGAGTCCCAGACACTGAACTGCAGTTTGTGATATTTATTAACAAAACACAAAGTCCAGACAGTGCGCAAACACAAAATCCACACTGGGCAAAAAGTAAACTTACAAACAAAAACAGCAAAGGAGGAGACAGGAATCCACAGGTAACAAAATGTCAGAACGGGAACAGGGTTCTGACGCAAAACAAATCTTAAGACTCCAGCAATGAGTGACAGGAACCACAGTCCTTAAATACGGCAAGCAAACAATAAACATAAATGATACCAGGTGTGGATCACACAAGCGGGAAGGAGGCAAAGATGATTACAATCAGCTGTGAGCCAGCTGACAGCTTGACAGGGGCACTGCCCACAACCAGGGAAAAACCCGGAAATGCCTCTGACAGCTGCAACCCCGGAGAGAGAGAGAGAAAAACGGTAAGACACAAATATAATACAATGACAAATAAAGATATAAGTAAACCCAAATATGTAAATGACAAAACTACAAGGAACGTACACAGGAAAATTAGTCACACTAAGAAACAATACAGAAAACATGAAAACCAACCAAAGATAAAATAACAGGAATTAGAACTCAAAAATACAACACTATACAAACATGAAAAAAGGCAAAGACACTGAGCACGGCAGAATCCCCCCGTACTCGGATAGTGACAGTCCTTCTCCGGTCTTTCTCAAGACCTCACATTCTTTTATACACATAATTCTCGCGCAATCTTGTATTTCGAACCCTGCTCTGATGCGTGCCTGATCAAAACACAAACGGAATGACTGCCACAAAACTCCAGCCGCACTGTATCTGCAGCGGACTGCATCCGGAGTCAGTGTAAATCCAGGTTTAGGCTCCCTATATCTAACAGCTGCATGTTATTTTCAGGCATCTGTATCTAAAAAAAAAAGGCAAACTTTATTTTCTTCCAATTTAGCATGTTTACACCACTGTTACTCAGAGGCAGAAACACTTTGAGCAGGGGTGTCACACTCATTCCATTCCGGGCCAAGACCCTGCAGGCTTTACCTCCACCAAGTGTCTTCCACAGATGATTTAACTGAATTTCTTCCCACTGATTGCTGATTAGCAAAAAGACCTGCTGAAGAGGACTGGGTGGACGTAAAATGTGCAGTCTTGGCCCAGAATGGGTTGAGTTTGACACCCCTGACTTTGAGGGATTCTGGCTGTTTCGCCCAAAAATTTAGAGTGTTTTCTTTTGAATGAGACCAACCCCATAAACTGCAAAGGGTTGAAAAACAGCTTTTGAGTTACTTTGGGTATATTATTTTTAGGGAAATTGGCTGGAATGCTGCAAATTAATTTAAAAAAATTCTGCCAATGGAGGAAGAAAACTTTACTCATCAAATTGCTTAAAACAACAAGAATGATCCCCTCATGGATCATCACCTTGTCGTGGTGGGGAGTTTGCGTGCCCTAGAGAACCCAGGAGCTCTGTTGTCCGGGACAATTTGCCTCTGGTAGGGTCACTCAAGACAAACCGGTCCTGGGTGAAGGGCCAGACTAAGAATGATCCAACAGACAATCATGATGAATGTTAGAACAAGGATTCAGTGTACCCCGCCCGGTATGGGGTTACCGGTACCCCACCCTGGAGCCAGGCCTGGGGGAGGGGCTCGATGGCTAGCGTCTGGTGGCCGGGTTTCCGCCCATGGGACCCTTCCAGTGGGCTCACCACCTGCAGGAGGGACCATGGGGTCCGGTGTTATGTGAATCAGGTGGCGGTCAAAGGCGAAGACCTTGGCAGTCTGATCCCAAGCTTCCTAAACTGGCTTTTGGGACGTGGAATGTCACCTCTCTGGTGGGGAAGGAGCCTGAGCTGGTGCATGAGGTTGAGAGATACCGGCTAGATATAGTTGGCCTCACCTCAACACACAGTTCCGGTTCCAGAACCAGTCTCCTGGAGAGGGGCTGGAGTGGGGCTACTCTGGAGTTGCCCTGGGTGAGAGGCGACGAGCAGGGGAGGGTTTTCTTGTATCCCCCCACCTTGCTGCCTCTATATTGGAGTTTTCCCCAGTGGACGAAAGGGTTGTTTCCCTGCACCTTCAGGTTGGGAAACGGGTCCTGACCATCATTTGTGCCTATGCACCAAATGATGGTTCAGAGTACCTACCCTTTTTGGAGTCTCTGACTGGGGTGCTGGAGAGTGCTCCTCTTGGAGACTCTATTGTCCTACTGGGGGACTTCAATGCGCACATGGGCAACGACAGTGAAACCTGGATGGGAGTGATTGGGAGGAACGGCCTGCCCGATCTGACCCCAAGTGGTGTTCAGTTATTGGACTTCTGTGCTAACCACAGTTTGTCCATAACAAACACCATGTTCAAGAAAAAGGGTGTCCATATGTGCACCTGGCACCAGGACACCCTAGGTTGTAGGTCGATGATTGATTTTGTTATTGTGTCATCAGACCTGCGACCGTATGTCTTGGATACCTCGGTAAAGAGAGGTGCAGAACTGTCAACTGATCACCACCTGGTGGTGAGTTGGATCCGATGGCAGGGGAGGATGCCATTCAGACCTGGTAGACCCAAACGTATAGTGAGGGTGTGCTGGGAACATCTTGCTGAAGCCCCTGTCCGGAAGGTCTTTGACTCCCACCTCCGGAAGAACTTCAACCACATTCTGAGGGAGTCTGGAGACATGGAGTCTGAATGGGCCATGTTCTCCTCTTGTTGAAGCGGCTGCCCAGAGCTGCGGCTGCAAGGTCGTCGGGGCATCTCATGGTGGCAACCCCCGAGCCAAGTGGTGGACACCAGTAGTGAGGGGTCCATTAAGCTGAAGAAGGAGTCCTATCAAGCTTGGTTGACTTGTGGGACTCCCGAAGCAGCTGAGGTGTACCGGCAGGCTAAGAGGAATGCAGCTCAGGTGGTTGCTGAAGAAAAACTCGGGTATGGGAGGAGTTTGGTGAGGCCATGGAACAAGACTTTCAGTAGGCTTTGAAGAGATTCTGGCAAACTGTCCGGTGGCTCAGGAGGGGGAAGCAGCTCCCTGTCCACACTGTGTATGGTGCGGATGGGGCACTGCTGACTTCGACTGGGGATATCGTCGAGTGGTGGAGGGGATACTTCGAGGATCTCCTCAATCCCACTGGCACACCTTCCATAGAGGAAGCAGGGCTTGTGGACAAGGGGGACGACTCACCTATCACAGGGGCTGAGGTCACTAAGGTGGTTAAAAATCTCTTTGGTGGCTGGGCTCCGGGGGTGGACGAGATTCGCCCTGAGTACCTCAAGGCCCTGGATGTTGTAGGGCTGTCATGGTTGACACGCCTCTGCAACATTCTGCAACATTGCGTGGAGGTCGGGGACAGTGCCCTTGACATGGCAAACTGGGGTGGTGGTTCCTCTCTTCACAAAAGGGGACCGGAGGGTGTGCTCCAACTTTAGAGGGATCACACTCCTCAGCCTCCCTGTGAAGGTCTATGCCAAGGTACTGGGGAGGAGAGTCCGGCCGTTGGTTGAACCTCGGATTCAGGAGAAACAATGTGGTTTTTGTCCTGGGTGTGGCACGCCGGACCAGCTCTTTACCCTCTCAAGAATCCTTGAGGGTTTGTGGGACTTTGCCCAACCAGTTTACATGTGTTTTGTGGACTTAGAGAAGGCATTCGAACGTGTCCCTCATGGTTTTTTGTGGGGGGGTAATTTGGGAGTATGGGGTATCGGACTTGTTGTTACGAGCTATTCGGTCTCTGTACGACCGTTGTGAGAGTTTGGTTCGTATTGCCAACACTCGGTCTGACTTATTCCCAGTGAGAGTTGGACTCCGCCAGGGCTGCCCTTTGTCATCGATCCTGTTCATAATTTTTATGGACATGATTTCTAGGCACAGCCAAGGATTGGAGGATGTCATGCTCGGTGACCACAGGATTTCACCTCGGCTGTTTACAGATGATGTTGTCCTGCTGGCTTCATCCAGCAATGACCTACAGGTCTTAATGGGACGGTTTGCCGCTGAGCGTGACGCGGCTGGGATGACAATCAGTACCTCCACGAAAGAGTCCATGGTCCTCAGCCAGAAAAAGGTGGATTGTCCTCTCCAGGTTGGGGACAAGCTCCTGCCCCAAGTGGAGGAGTTTAAGTATCTTGGGGTCTTATTCGCGAGTGAGGGGAGAATGGAGCGAGAGATTGACAGACGGATCAAAGCAGCATCTGCAGTGATGCGGACGTTGCACCGGTCTGTTGTGGTGAAGAGGGAGCTAAGCTCTAAGGCAAAGCTGTCAATTTACCAGTCAATCTACGTTCCTACCCTCACCTATGGTCACGAGCTTTGGGTAATGACCGAAAGAATGAGATCGCGGATACAAGCGGCTGAAATGAGCTTTCTCCGTAGGATTGCTGGACTCACCCTCAGAGATAGGGTGAGGAGCTCAGTCATCCGGGAGAGGCTCAGAGTCGAGCCACTGCTCCTCCACATTGAAAGGAGCCAGTTGAGGTGGTATGGGCATCTGATCAGGATGCCTCCTGGACGCCTCCCACTTGAGGTGTTTCGGGCACATCCCTCTGGGAGGAGACCCCGGGGCAGACCCAGGACTTGCTGGAGAGATTATATCTCTGAAGATCTGTACCAGGTGGCTGGGGAGAGGGAAGTCTGGGCTTCTCTGCTTGAGCTGCTGCCTCCGTGACCCGGACCTCTGGAAAAGCGGTAGAAGATGGATGGATGGATGGATGGACGGATGGATGGATCAAGAATGATTTTTTTTTGCCAGGAAATTTTTACTTTTTTTAAGCAATTTGATAAGTAAAATTGAAATGTGGACACAGGTTTTCAACTTTTGCCTTATAAATGAGTGCCTTTTATTCCACATAAGTTTGCAGTTTTTCTCGTGAATTTGCAGCTGTTTTGTTCTGAATTCATGACTTTTTTCTTGTATATTCACAACTTTTCCCTGTCAATTTATGACTTTTTTTCCTGTAAGTTGGCATTTTTTTAATGCATAAAAATTTACTGCTTTTCCCCTCTTAAAAACTTTTCATTTTGTTTTTACTTTTGTTTCATAAATATGTGACTTTTTAGATGGTAAATTTGCATGTTATTTTTGCACCTTTGTTCTTGGAAATGTGCACTTCATTTACAATTATACATACCTTATGCTGAATTTATGAATACCCCCACCAGCCCCATTTCCCTTGTTAAAAAATGACAAATTACCTGCTGCCTAGATCCGTTTAAGGTGGCGACTGCATGTTCACAATGATCACAGCATCGAGAGAAAAAAGGCTTTATCACAGAATGTTCTGAGCTTGGATTTATCAAGTGAGAGAAAATCCAAGTTTCTACATAAAGCAAATGAAAGAGGTTTTTATTTGGCCTGCAGGGAGGAAATGCATGTGTGTGGGGGTGGGGGTGTGTGGGGGGGGAGGGAAGGAGGGGGGGTAAAGGACTTTCTTTTAATAGAAATCAATTTGAGTCTGGCTGCAGCCGGCAGCACAGCGATTGAAACGGAGCTCCTGCAAAAAAATTCTCAGCACAAAAGGATGTGATATAAAACACCTGCCATCTTGTGATTGGGTGGGTGGGGGGGCTCAGGAGGACCCATTCTCTGCAAAGGCGTCCTTATCGCTGCCTGCAGAACCGATGCCATTAACCTGTGTCTCGCCGGCTAACCGTGCTTAGATTAGTTTTGTGATTTCACGGCTCAGTCACCCACATGCACGCCTCTCAGACGGCGTGATACCTGATGTGATGGAGGAAGTGATCGGCGGCCCAGATGGATAAAAAAAAGCCGAGGCACATGAAAAACTCCGACGCCCTCAAGGTCATGACGTTAGCCTGTCATACTGCTGTAAATAGTAGGCGATTTGGGCCTACTGAGGATGGGGGTTTTCACAAATTTATCATGAGATACAAATGTGTAAGTGTAACTTAGCTATAAATTTGCAAGGATAAAGGTGTAAAGATATGATAAAACATGCTAATTTAAAACATTTTTAAAAAGTCGCAAATTACAATTTAATTACACAGAATAAAAATTGAACAGGATCCAGATGAGCATTGCAAATTTACAGGAAAAAAAAGTTGAGAAAAAAGTTGCAAATTTATAAGCAAAAAGCTGCCAATATACAGGGAAAAAAGTTACATATTTATGAGGGAAAAATTGCAAACTTTTGAGAAAAAAGTTGCAAATTTACATGAAAAAAGCTGAAAATTTACAGGAAAAAATATGCAAATTTATTAGTGAAAAATTACAAATTTTTGAGGAAAAAAGTTGCAAACTTATATGAAAAAAGCTGAAAATTTACATGAAAAAAGTTGCAAATTTATAAGAAAAAGCTGCAAATTTTTGAGAAAAAAAGCTGCAAATTTATGAGGAAAAATCAGCAAATTTATGAAAAAAGTCATAAATCTTCATTAAAAAAGTCACATTTTAAGAGAAAAAAGTTTCAGATTTGTAAGGAAAAAAGTTGAAAATTTACAGGAAAAAAAGTTATTTAATTTACATGAAAAATAAAACTGAAATCTACACCTTTATTCTTACAAATATGTATTTAATGTAAGTTTGCATGGTTATATCTGATACTAAATTTGTGAATACCTCCACCACTACCATCCTCCTCATTAAAAAATAACAAACTGCCTACTGGCTGTAAGCTAATATGATGAAGCAAAGTTGCACTGGACTGGTGACTCATATGCATCACTTTACAATCTAAAGAGCCATTTTGAACAATTGTGAAATTGTAAAATTGCTTGAAAAACTTGCAGGAAAACTGTAGTAAATTTACAAGAAAAAAGTTAACAATTTATGAGGAAAAAAATTAGAAAAAGTTGCAAATTAACAAAAAAAAGTAGTACATATATGAGTAAACAAATTAAAAATTTATGATTAAAAAATCCCAAATTTATGAGGAAAAGTTGTAAGTTTACAGAAAAAAAAGTTGAAAATTTTTGAGGAAGTTCCAAATTTACAAGTAAAAGGTCGCAAATTTATGGGAAAAACTCAAAAATTTACAACTAACTACTAACTAACTAACCTGCACTTATATAGCGCTTTTCTAGTCACAAAGACCACTCAAAGCGCTTTCATTAATACTAACCCTCTATTCTAAGGGCCTATAGGAAACAGATATCTAGGGACAATTTAGAACAGCCAATTAACCTAACATGCATGTCTTTACCTAGGGCCACTTTAGAGTCTCCAATTAACCTAACCTGCATGTTTTTGGCATGTGGGAGGAAACCGGAGAAATCCCGGAGTAAACCCACGCAACACGGGGAGAACATGCAAACTCCACACAGATCACTGTTGGTCGGGGGCTGGGATCGAACCCACGATCCCACGATCCCCACAATCCCCCGGCCAAGGGTAAACTGTGCTGCCGCAGTGCTAACCACTGCGCCACCGTGCGGCCCAAGAAAACAAGAAAACAGTAAATTTACAAGGAAAAAATTTATGAGAAAAGTTGCAAGATTACAATAAAAAAAGTGGCAATCTTATTAGAAAGTTCCAAAATTACAAGAAAAAGTTTACAAATATGTACAAAAAAGTCACAATTTTACAAGAAAAACAAATTTATGAAAAAAAGTTGCAAATTTATAAGAAAAAAATCACAAATTTATGAGGAAAAAGTTGGAATTTTAAAGCAAAAAAAGCTGCAAATTTATGAGAAAGTTTCAAATTAGGGGGAAAAAGTCACAAATTTACAATAGCAGATTTATGAGAAAATAAGTTGAAAATAGGAAAACAGGTAAAGTCCATGTAGGCAAACACAGATGGGACCTGTGGGACAGCCCAGGTTTAACCTTTGGTGGGGCCCGCATGGACATGCTGGCTGGGTTCGTTTTAAAAGCTCATTCAATGTTGTTTCCCCGTCTGAACCCTATTACCATCTACTGAACATCAGAGGTGCGTTCTTACCTTCAGTGCAGAAGCGGCCCTTGTATTCTGTTTTGGAGCAGTCGCACACCGGCTGTCCGTCCACCACCGTGCACGTACCACCGTTCTCACACGGGTTGACTGTGCACCATCCTTCCGACTCCAGGGGCACATTAAGGCTCCCCAGGAACAGGGGCTGCGAGATGCCATATTTGAGGTCCGTGATTGCACCCCTGAAGGGCTGCATGTTTCGCACCGTGGGCAGCGTGAGGGCGCCGCTGCGGATATCCTGAGGCACTCCACCCAGGAACAGGTCACTGACAATCTTCATGAACTGACGCTGAGGCCGCACCTCGTCCGCTTTTGCCTGGCCGTCCAGGACCAGCACCGTGCGCAAGTTGTACCTGCTCAGCGTGGCGAAGTGCCAGCTGCCGTCGTTCACCCGCCGCTGGGACACGATGGCTGTCTCGGCACAGTCGATGCTGAAGCGCAGCTGCAGGCGGCCCTCCACCACCGCCAGCTGCAGGAAGTCACAGTAACCTGCGTCGTCAAAGTACAGCAGCAGTGCCTCTGAGGCCTCCGTTTTGAACTGGAAGCTGAGGTCGCCCCGGGTGCTGGCATCCCAGCGGAGGTAGCGTGCCCACTGACCAGGCGTACCTAAAAATTCCAATGCCAGGCATGTGCTGAGGAACATCTGAAGCCTGATAGAAAATCCGACGAGATCCATAGTTGCAAATAATGTATTAATCCAATGAGAAATCTTAGGGTGACTAGACAGAAATTCACGCTTTTATCCACAGTATATGTGTGTGTATATATATATATATATATATATATATTTATAGATATATGTATAGATAAATATTTCTTATAAAAATATGTTTTTAAAGGGAAAAGGGCAAAGCAGGAGAACAGTCGTCGCAGTTAACAGTCTTAAGGTAAATTGCAATAAATTGTTGAGAAGCTGCAGGGCAGTGATTGTATGGAGGAATCCTCGGTTTTTCTTTAAGGGCTGAGGAGAGGACTGACGTGGTGGGGGTGGGGGGCTGAGGTCTTGGTTTTACTCCACAGGACAGAGGGAATCGGGACGTGTGGTGCAATGTCTATTGGAATGGACTTCTCTGGATATGGGGGCAAGGGGGAATTCCTCCTTCATTTTGTCTTCTGGGAGGGGGAGCCGACGGGGGACGCGGTGGAATCTTCCAGTTCCATCACTGTCAGGAAAAAAGAGAAGCAGAGGGTTACAATCAGATTTTACTACAACTAACAACTAAAGCTACAGACACAAATATCCTTATGAACGGCTGCGAACACTGTACAAACGATTTCCCCATACAACGGTCGTAGGAAATGTTGTATGAATCCCCGTTCGTATGGCGATTCGTACAGCGTGCGTAAGGAGGTATTGAAGCGGTTATAAGGTGGAAGTCCGTCATTTGTGTGACATTTGTGCAGACAAAATGTGCCAAAAGCCATAAGGTCTTCCTACCAATAACTTGAGAGTGCTGTGAGCTGCACAAAAATTTTCGGAAGATGACAGTACGTATGCCGTAGGAAGATCCCAAGGCACCCTTACGAGGAACGTAAGAACTCTAGGGCCATCGTATGACAGAAAAGCACCTCATTTCTCAAGAATGCCTCAAGTTGCTCTTGCGAACGGAACGGCAGCCGTAAGAAATTATGCCCCCCTCCACAAATGTCTGCAAACTCCAGAATTCGTACCCATTCAAACCCATCGTTCATAAGAATCTTTGTGGCCATAGCTTAAGTCAAGGAACTAAGTACAAAATTAAAATGTTAGAAAGAGGATGAAGGTACTAATGCATAACAAGCATGATGTTACTAACAAAGCAGTTCTTGTATGTTCTGTTGTTCCCACTATGCTATAGGATTGGCAAATTCTGCAGTGAAAAAACGATTTTGAGACTTTTTGGATGGTGTTATGAATTTTTTTTATTATTGTCCATTCATTCTGTCTCCCCAGCCTTGAACACTGCTAACTCAGCGTTCTCAAAACAATCCTTATCTGTTTGGTCTATTGCAGGGATCGGCAACTGGCGGCCCACAGGCCGCATGCAGCCCACATCCTCATCCACTATGGCTCACCAGTCCAAAAATCAGTTATTGATTTATATAATGTTTGACCATATTTGGAACTGCATTCTTAAATGCAATTATACTGTAGAGTCCGCCAACATAGGGAGCGCTAATTGAAACCTCCATGCCACTCTGTGCAATTGGTCAAGCGAGAGAGTGAGAGTGAGGAAGCCAAAGAGATAAAGAGGGAATAGTGTGCACCACAGAACGTGTTTGTAAGGTATGTGTTGCATGGTAAGACTGCATTAATACACTATAAACAGCAGTAAATGTACAAAGTAGGCTGCTTTTAAACAAGAACAAATGCTACAGCTCCTCACATTTATTCTTGTTTGGCAGGTGAAGCCTCATGGAGCTCAGAGGCTTTCCTTCTAATTGTGCAGAAAAAGATTCAGAGCTTTGAGGTTTCTTTCTAAAGACTGCGACTGAAGCACTGACACTGTTTCAATCCCATGTCACCAGTAAAAGTTCAGAGACTGTGGTCGTTTTAATCAGCTGATTTTTTTATTCATTTATACCAGTGGCTCTTAAACTTTTTTTATTCCCCATTTTGGGGAGCCAGACGATTACCAAGCCCACCTACCCACAACTATTTCTCTGCCCCTCCACACCCACAATGAATCCGAGAACAAGCTAAGTCTCGTCATATTTCTTTTCTTCTTGGCTTTTTTTTTTTGTTAATTATCATCCAGAATTTCTCTTTGCTCATCATTTTCATGGAGAGAGTTTTAAAAATTAGGTCATAATATAATTTTATCCATCCATCCATCCATCCATCCATCCATCGTCTACTGCTTAATCCTTTTCAGGTTGTGCGGGGGGTGGGGGGCTGGAGTGTATCCCAGCATCTTTGGGCAAGACGCAAGGTACACACTGGACAGATCGCCAATCCGCTGCAGGGCAGATATAATTTTATATGTAATTTTAATTCTAATATGATAAAATACTGAATAGCTTTTATTTTCATTTGCATTTTCAGTTTTAATTGTGAAACTTCTGACTTTGCAGAAAATAATGCCCCTCCCCCTTCCCCATGGAAGGGGGAGGGGCATGTATGTATGATGTACATATACATATGTACATACATATACTGTATATACATATATGTATGTATGTATGTATGTATGTATGTATGCATGTAAATCTGGCCCTCAGAAAGTGAGGATAAAATTTTGTGGCCCTCACAGCCACCAAAGTTGACCATCCCTGGTCTATTGTATTAAAACTCTCTGCTCTGTTCTGAGACTTGGAGTCTTCTCAGGGCACTTGCCTGCGTGTAGGACATGACACTTTCCCTTCTTGACCAAGGTGTAATAATAAATACCCAGAAAAGGCATCTTTGGCTCTGTACCTTATTTATTCACCAGATCAACGTGGGACACCTATTAATCTATCTATAAATGCACAAAATCTCTGTCTGTGTGTGTGTGTCTGTCTGCTCCACGCATCTCTCTAGAACCGTTCATCAGACTGACCTAAGATTTTATATGTTCTTTGCTGAGGTCAGGAGGGTGTGCATCCCCGAGTATGGAGTCACTCAGTCAAAATATGTAATTTTTATCAGTAAAAGTTTAGCCACCACTCTTCATGCCCTGGCTTCAGGAAGTGTAGGTGGGGTTTCGGATTGACTCTGTGCTGACTGGATAATACGTGGCATCACAGCCATGCTGATTGGATAATACACAGCATCACGACCATGCTGATTGGATAATACATGGCATCACGACCTGTCAGTCACCACAGTGTTCACTGGACAAAACAAAGGAAGTGAAAAATGACAAATTTGACTAGAAAAACATAATACTGAAGATTTAATGCTTAAAAAATTTATACCATAAAGTTGCCATGATTGCGTAGGTCGAAAAGATAATTCAGCATATATGGAGAGCACAAGGTGCGCGAGCAGATTGGGCGGAGCATCAGCAGGGACCAGGTCTGACAAAGAACACTGGTGTATCAACACAGAACATGCTGGGAGAAGCAGCAGCCTGACATGACCTGACTCAAAGGCATGCTGACTGATGGCGAATTAAAAAAAGTTATTTTCAATAAAGTGAACAAAAACAAGATAATGCATGGAGTGTGCTTTTGCCTGGAGGCACAGCCAACAGCAAAGTGTGATTTATCATGGAAAACAGCTGAGCGCTGCGCTTGGGGTGATCAGCTGATTGGATCCACCTCTTCCGGTGTTCTGACATTTTGGCATATCTATCAGATCAGCACTGGACAGCTGATGGTACAGACTGCAGTCAAAGGTAAAAAAACAAAAAACATGGGGGAGGGCTAAACAGCGATTTAAATCTTTATCCTGTAGCTTGAAAGTGCTCAGACACATCCCCGACAGGTTCCGTTATACGAAAAAGTATGTATGTTTAGCTCTGTGTGTGTGTGTGTGTGTGTGTGTGTGTGTGTGTGTGTGTGTGTGTGTGCAGGCAGCAGCTGAGCAGACCTCTGTATGGGTTTTTCCTGTGAACCAAATATGCCATTATAGGGTAGCTCCAAGTTAGAAACCCCTTCAATAAGTTACACATAAGCATTATGTGTAATAAGCATGACTTATATGTTAGAAATATTTTTTGAGTACACTAGACATTATTCTCAACATATTTTGACTTTTGAATAACTATGAGTCACTGACAAGTAACATGTGAATGAACGCATAACTTCCCTACAACCTTTGCTCCGCGAATGCGGGACATATCAGCCATACGCTGGATACGTCTGAAAATTTTCAGCATTGGGTACATATTTTTTCCAGTTAATAAAATTTTTCACTGGGTCTGAGGTGTGTGCAGAAAAAAATTGCATTTTGGTTAACGTTTAGAGAGTCAAAAAATGTGATCGTTTAGGCGGAATAATAATAATAATAATAAATAATCTTCTGGCATCAATAAAAAACAAACCTCTTACAATAGAGCCACGGCGCTCACATTGCTAGTCTTTGGCAGTCACACCCTCAAGGTTCAGATTATTATTTGGCCTCAGTATTGCCCCAGCACGACAATATAAGCACCACCTCAATCTTAAGCACTACAGTTTTAACCTCTTGCACTCCGGGATACCGCGGGCGGTCACGTCTCTGCGTCCTAGGGCGCAAAAGGGCTCCCTCTGAAAAAAAAAAAGCTGCATTTCCGTTCTTCCACTACAGACACAGCCGCGAACAGAAAGCCAAAGGAGTGCTTTGATTGGTTTAGATTTGATTGACCTCTCATTCAACTAATAAGAGCCTTGAATTGGGTTTCTGAAACCTTGAAGAACCAATGACTGAAAACCTAGCAAGAAGGACCCGCCTACCAACGGCTGCGAATACAGCAAGCCAATTGAAGCAGAGAAGTTCCATGATTGAAAGCGTACGTCCTGTGCGTAAAATCTGTTTTGTGTAAGCCGCTGGGTGACACACACGCATTCGCCAGTCTTTTTTTCTTACTACTGTTCTTATTTGTTTTGAAAAATCGCTCGCCAAAACCGTAATCCTGGAAGCGCAAAACCGCAATAATGGAATCATGGTTTGACCGGGTCACATGACCAGAACCACGAGTCATAAGAAGCGAACCAGCGTCATGTTCGTCTGACAATGAGGAAGAGAAGTTCGCCAGCGACACTGCTGTTGTGGACAGGTAAGTGTTATAAGCTAAATTATTCTTTATCCCTGAAAATTGTAATCAAAATGACTTTTGACCGATCGGTAAATTACAACTGTGCGTCATCGCCAGATGACGGATGGTCTGTGCGCCACATCCGGACCGTGAACGCTCCCCCCCCCCCGCTACTCTTCTGTAGCGGATTGCAGATATTATTGCAAATATTTTAGTACAACTGTGCGTAGTAGACCGCGGCGCACCATCACCGTGGTCCGTCATGTAGCGATGCCCGATGTCCGTCCTCGGTAGCGGCGGTGGGGGAGTTGTTATCTTCTACATTACAGATATTTTAGTATAATTTTTAGTGCACTGTAGGTTATTTTTCTTGTAAAAAAAAAAAAAAAAGCCACACATTTTTTACGTGGCATGCTTCTTTGTGTGTGGGGGCTTGTTTGTTCATTCATTCATTCATGAATGAATAAACAACCCCCCCCCCACACACACACAGCCCTGAGTGTCATCTTTCATTAGAGCCCAAGATGAAGCTTCTATATTGAATCATTCAAAAGTTACAGACGTTTTTCCAAACTGTGCCATTTGGCACAATTTGGCACAGTTCAAAAACGCCGGGGAACAACCTGAGGAAAAAGCTGTGTAATATATTCATTTTTTGTGGTACTGTTACAAAATTTTGACCTCAGCTGGATAACACTTGGTTCTACATTTCTGTTGCATTTTCCAGCCCAGATCTGACAGCTGTGTGTTATTTGCAAGCATTTGTATCCAAAAAAAACACCCAGGCGAAATTTATTTTCTTCAAGTTCAGTATGTTTGTACTGTGTGGGATTGTGACGTATATCTTCAACATGAGCCTGAAACTGGGGAGGGTACCACAGCTGTGGAAAACATCTTGTGTGGTACCTGTACCAAAAACTTCCCACCCCAAAGACCTGAACAGCTACAGACCGGTGGCCTTGACGTCCCACTTGATGAAGACCCTGGAGAGACTGCTCCTTGCTCATCTCCGCCCCCTGGTGGAACCAGTGATGGATCCACTCCAGTTCGCCTACCAGCATGGCATTGGGGGGGAGGATGCGGTGATCTTCCTCCTTCACCGTTCTCTGTCCCACCTGGAGAAGCCCGGGAATATGGTGAGGATCATGTTCTTTGACTTCTCCAGTGCTTTCAACACCATCCAACCGATGATCCTGAAGGACAAGCTGCTGCGCGCAGGGGTGGACCAGCATCTGTCATCATGGATCCTGGACTACCTCACGAACCGGCCTCAGTTTGTGAGAACCCGGGACTGTGTTTCCGACACGATCATCAGTAGCACGGGGGCCCCCCAGGGAACGGTGCTGGCTCCCTTCCTGTTCACTCTTTATACTGCGGACTTCTCACACAACACAACACATTGCCATCTACAGAAGTTCTCTGATGACTCTGCGATCGTTGGTCTCATCTCCAACGGAGATGAAGCTGAGTACAGAGGGCTTATCCAGGACTTTGTGGACTGGTGCCATCGGAACTGCCTCCAGATCAACGCGAGGAAAACTAAGGAGCTGGTGGTGGACTGCCGCAGGCATGGGCAGCCCCTCACAGCACCAGTAAATATACAGGGAACAGACATCGAGATGGTGACATCCTATAAGTACCTGGGTATTCATCTGAACAATAAACTAGACTGGTCACACAATACTGACGCACTCTACAAGAAGGGACAGCGCAGGCTGTTCCTGCTGAGGAGACTCAGGTCTTTTGGTGTACAAGGGGCGCTGCTGAAGTCATTCTATGACACGGTGGTGGCATCAGCCATCACTTTTGGAGTGGTCTGCTGGGGCAGTGGCATTACTGCAGCCGATAGGAAGAGACTGAACAAACTGATTAAGAAAGCTAGCTCTGTCCTGGGGCAGCGCCTTGATCCGATGGAGGAGATAGGAGAGAGAAGGACGGTGGCTAAACTGTCATCTCTGCTGGAGTCCGAGTTCCACCCTATGCAGGACATACTGGATGCACTGAGGAGCTCATTTAGCAGCAGACTACATCATCCCAGGTGCACAACCGAGAGGTTTCGTAGGTCCTTCCTACCAACGGCTGTCAGACTGTACAACCTAAGCAGGGCTGCTCGCAGAGATAGCAAAAAGACGTAACAAACTAATAGTTTTTTTGAATGCAAAAGATGCAATAGACTTACACAATGGTCCTCTCCGGCATACAACTAGGAACATACCGGTCGCTATGGAGGGTGAGAATATGTATGGGCACATAATCATACCATGTAGGATAACTAAATAGACGGTTATGCTGTTTCATCCCACCTAGCAACAATGCTCTGCACTGTGTGTGTTTATATATTTACATATTTATTCCATCTAGCTACAATACTCAGCAGTGGGTGTGTTTATATTTATATATCTATATATTTATTCCATCTAGCTACAATGCTCCGCACTGTGTTTTTATATATCTACATATTATTCCATCTAGCTACATTGCTCCGCACTGTGT
Source organism: Pholidichthys leucotaenia (assembly GCA_020510985.1). NCBI lineage: Eukaryota > Metazoa > Chordata > Actinopteri > Cichliformes > Pholidichthyidae > Pholidichthys > Pholidichthys leucotaenia. The sequence continues at coordinate 409,497,847 of CM035842.1, read as the reverse complement.
GTTTATATACTTGCATATTTATTCCACCTAGCTGCAATGCTCTGTACTGTGGGTGTTTATATATTTACATATTTATTCCATCTAGCTACAATGCTCTGCACTGTGTGTTCATATATTCATATATTTATTCCATCCAGCTACAATGCTCTGCACTGTGTGTCTGTGTGTGTGTGTGTGTATATATATATTTTATAGTAATATGTACATATGTATATTAGCTGCTCCTGCTTGCTTGTTTTTTTGTTTTTGTTTTTTTTTCTTGCCTTCTGATTGTTGCTCTGAGTGTTGCTATCCCTGTGCTGTTGCAATCCTGGAATTTCCCCGTTGTGGGACTAATAAAGGCTTATCTTATCTTATCTTATCTTATCTTATGTTTAGATGACTGTTACTCAGTGGCAGGAGTACTTAGAGAGATTATGACTGTTTTGCCAAAAAATTCAAAGTGTTTTCTTTTAAATGAGACCAACCCCATGAAGATGCTGCAAAGGGTTGAAGAACAGCTTTTGATTTACTTTGGGTATGTTATTTTTAGGCGTTTTTAGGGAAATTGACCAGAGTGCAAGGGGTTAAAAAAAAACCTTTTGATAACAAAATATTACTAAAATATAATATGTTGCACTACAATGGGTCTTAAATATTTGTAAACATGTCCTGTTATAGTACTGCATTTGTTTATTGATGATACACAGCAGAGATTCAATATTACACTGAACTCCATCACTGAACAGTGATATAAACTAAAATAACGATGACCGAACAACTCCCATTCCCCAAAGTGCAAAATATACTATTATCTTGAATATACATTCATGTGAAAAAATTTGGACTCCCCTTTAAATATTCAGTTCTTTATTAAGAAATGTTCACGTATCTATGTTTAACCGTGTTTTTGTTTTTATTTGCATTTTTTTTATTTATTTTAGTCATTGTAAGTGGGAATGAATGTGGGTGTTGTATTACGTGAATCTCACAGTATTTTTAACATTGATATTAAATATCCATATGTCGAAATATGTTTAAAAAAAACACACAAGCATACAGGGTGTCCTAATTTTTTCACATGACTGTAAGTGATAAAAGATCACACAAATAAGTGATCTGACAAACAAATAAACAAGGGATCTGAAACAGTCGCTAATATTGGATGTCCCATTCATTTTCAATATATAGGTATTCTGTCATTAATATTCACACAGTCACATAGATCTTAGTGCCATTTACTCCCTTTTATATTTGTCAAAGTCTAACATGTGTGATTGCCTACATATAGGCTAGACCTCTTTGTATTCCACTATCAAACACAGCCTACATTTGGGTCTGTAAAGCCTAATTGGGATACCTGTTTCAGACAGGAATATTTGCGTTCTATGGGCAATGCACTAGTATAAAGAAAATCCATGACAATGAGCAGCTCAGTGGGGCACGGGTTCTCCTCGTGTCTGTATGGGTTTTTGCCAGGCACTCTGGTTCCCTCCCACAGTACAAAAACCTGCATGTTAATTGATTAATTGGAGTCATGAATGCGAACGTGAATGGTTGTCCGTCTCTTCTGTGTTGGAATGATCTGTCCAGGATGTACCTGGCCTCTTGTCCAAAGTTGCTTTGAGCCTGACCCTGGTTCTGCCGGAGGTTTCTGCCTGCTAAAATGGAGTTTTTCATTTCCACTTTTGCCAAATCACCTCATTATTGAAAGCATTATAAGGCCAGTGTTGTTGTGAACTGGTGCTACATAAATAAGTTCTGATTTGGCTCCAATACCACCCTCCCAGCTTCATCTCCACACAGTTTAATGGCAGTGGTACTATCCTTGTTAGCGTCTAAATCTACGCACTGACAGTGCTACCACAGAGTTAGCTTAGCGACCGCAGTTTTAATGGCTGCTCTCTAGTCACTCCACCAGACATCTACAGTAGACAGTATATCTGGCAACATTTTGCCATGCCTCAGTGCAAGACATACATACGCATACAGTAGCGTGTTGATGCATATGTGTGTCAGGTTTTCAGCTCACCTGGTCTAAATCAAGGGGAACTAAGGCTTATTTTCTTCCTGTAGTTTTCAGCTTATCAATAAAAACTACAAGTCACACATTCTTCAAATCACAATGTGCCAATCATAGCAGAATTGCCTTAGCAAGCAACATAATGCAACCATCTAAAGAGGAGCAAAGGAGAAAAGATTTGAAAGTAAGTTTTCTAGCTAGCTAGATAGGTAGATAGACAGGTAGGTAGATAGATAGGTAGATAGATAGGTAGGTACAGTGGGGAAAAAAAGTATTTAGTCAGCCACAAATTGTGCAACTTCTCCCACTTCAAAGATGAGAGAGGTCTCCAATTTTCATCATAGGTATACCTCAACTATGAGAGACAAAATGAGAAAAAAAAATCCAGAAAATCACATTGAAGGATTTTTAATGAATTAACCGGTAAATTCCTCGGTAAAATAAGTATTTGGTCACCTACAAACAAGCAAGATTTCTGGCTCTCACAGACCTGTAACTTCTTTAAGAGGCTTCTCTGTCCTCCACTCATTACCTGTATTAATGGCACCTGTTTGAACTCGTTATCAGTATAAAAGACACCTGTCCACAACCTCAAACAGTCAGACTCCAAACTCCACTATGGCCAAGACCAAAGAGCTGTCAAAGGACACCAGAAACAAAATTGTAGACCTGCACCAGGCTGGGAAGACTGAATCTGCAATAGGTAAGCAGCTTGGTGTGAAGAAATCAACTCTGGGAGCAATTATTAGAAAATGGAAGACATACAAGACCACTGATAATCTCCCTCGATCTGGGGCTCCACGCAAGATCTCACCCCGTGGGGTCAAAATGATCACCAGAGCGGTGAGCAAAAATCCCAGAACCACACGGGGGGACCTAGTGAATGACCTGTAGAGAGCAGGGACCAAAGTAACAAAGGATACCATCAGTAACACACTACGCCGCCATGGACTCAAATCCTGCAGTGCCAGACGTGTCCCCCTACTTAAGCCAGTACATGTCCAGGCCCGTCTGAAGTTTGCTAGAGAGCATTTGAGGCCCTTTTCCACTAGCACGCTTTAGCGCGACACGGGACGGCTCAGCACGCTTTGTACGCTTTTCCACAAGCCCCAACATGGTTTAACAGCCGCGATTCTCAGCCCCACTCCAGGGCAGGGTACAGCAGTGCTGAGCTGTGCCGTGTTGTGACGTTAACAGACTGGTCGCCGCTGATTGGTCAGGTCGTAACCGGCGCTGATTGGTCAGGTTGTAACTGCCCCTCTCCTCCTCCTCTTCTACCGAATCTTCATGACCTTCTCAATAAAGTTTTTGGAAAAAAAAAAAAAAAGAATCTTCACGACCGCCTTTACTCAGCACGCAACCACTGTTGGCGGTTAAATTTTCAGTGTATTGCTGTGCTATTTTCATTTATTCTCTATCAAAAATGGCTTTGCGTAATAAGGGTGTTCCATGGACCAATAAGGAGGTGCAGTGTCTGCTCACTGCATTGTCAGACGAACGTATCCAGCGCGAGTTAGACGGAGCCGCCCGGAATGAAAAAACATACCGGGAGGTCTCGACATCGGAGTCCTTTAACGGTGAGTTTTAATTTTTTTTTATTGTGCGTTTTTTCGCAAATATATTCGGTAAGACGCTCAGTTTATTTATGCAATAAAAAAGCTGTTCATTTGTGGATGATGATCGCTGCTTTATTGCAGCACACTGCGGACTAAAGCTTTTATTTTAATTATTCATGTGAACAATACGCTGAAATAAGCTTATGTATTCTTGTTAAAAACTATTGTCTTTTCTGTATATCTTGCACTTTCGTGCTGTATTTTATTGTGTGCATTTTCCTTGTAGAATCATCCCACGCGTCCGCCGTGCCAGCCCGCACGGATTAATTCAACCGAGCCTTCCTGACCCAGAGCAGGCAGAGACGGCTTCATTCAACCGAGCCTTCCTGGCCCAGTTTGGGAAGCTGGTGTAGAGGCACTCAGTGGTCGGCGTGTATAAAATGTCGATTAACCTTCATGTTGTGTTGCAAAGTTTTTTTTTTATTTTAATATTTTGTATATAATAAAATGGAATTGTTTTGGAAAGTGTGGTTTGTCTGTTATAACACTGAATTATAAAACAGTATAATTACATAGAAATTCCATTGCCTAGTCTGATGAAAATGATGCTGATCATCCTGTCAGGGGTCAACCATTGTAAAGGTAATGTAATTTTTAACTAGACTAAAAAACAAATGTTTTTGTAAGCTTTCTGTTCTTTTTATTGAAATATCATAAAAAATTAGCACCAAGTCAAAGTAGGTACAAGTATATGTAAATTGAACGTTCTATCGGCATTCCAAATTCAGAGAATTACAATACTTTAGAAGGAGTGTAGCATCATCTAAACGGAAAATAATAATAGTGTTGTTCCAAACGTTGACCTGAAGGTGAAAAACATGAATTTTTTTAATTCAGTACATCCAAAATGCCCTAGGATGTAAAAAATAATACAATTTGGTGTTGGCCAGTGTGCCACTGTCTCATTATTTAATACGAATAAAAACAAGTTTCAGCTCATTATTTCTAGGTCATTTGGCAGTTAATTCAAAACAAAAGTGACTTGTGTTGTTGCAGCTTAATTATGAGATAAAATTAATTGTGAGATAAAACCACAGAGCGAGCAAGGCAATAATCCTTGGATCCTCCATTTTTTGTCTCGTGTAAATAAGGACTCAGTCGGGTGTGTAACGTCACAGGAGTGTGGCCCCGCCTCGCTGGGAATCTGCCGCTGCCTCGCTTCTAAAACCTCCTAACACAAACCATCACAGCACAAGCACAACACCGTGCTAATGGAGACAGAAGCATTCCGAGCCGTACTGAAGTGAATCGAGCCGTACCGAGGTGTGCTGGGCTAGTGGAAAACAGGCTTTGGATGATCCAGAAGAGGACTGGGAGAATGTCATATGGTCAGATGAAACCAAAATAGAACTTTATTGTAAAAACTCAACTTGTCGTGTTTGGAGGAGAAAGAACACCATACCTACTGTGAAGCATGGGGGTGGAAACATCATGCTTTGGGGCTGTTTTTCTGCAAAGGGACCAGGACGACTGATACGTGTAAAGGAAAGAATGAATGGGGCCATGTATCGGGAGATTTTGAGTGAAAACCTCCTTCCATCAGCAAGGGCATTGAAGATGAAATATGGCTGGGTCTTTCAGCATGACAATGATCCCAAACACACCGCCTGGGCAATGAAGGAGTGGCTTCATAAGAAGCATTTCAAGGTCCTGGAGTGTCCTAGCCAGTCTCCAGATCTCAACCCCATAGAAAATCTTTGGAGGGAGCTGAAAGTCCGTGTTGCCCAGCGACAGCCCCGAAACATCACTGCACTAGAGGAGATCTGCATGGAGGAATGGGCCGAAATGCCAGCAACAGTGTGTGAAAACCTTGTGAAGACTTACAGAAAACGTTTGACCTCTGTCATTGCCAACAAAGGGTATATAACAAAGTATTGAGATGAACTTTTGTTATTGACCAAATACTTATTTTACCGAGGAATTCACCAATTAATTCATTAAAAACCCTTCAATGTGATTTTTTGGATTTTTTTTTCTCATTTTGTCTCTCATAGTTGAGGTATACCTATGATGAAAATTGGAGACCACGCTCATCTTTTAAGAGGGAGAACTTGCACAATTGGTGGCTGACTAAATACTTTTTTGCCCCACTGTAGATAGGTAGGTAGATAGATGTACTTTATTGATCCCAAACTGGGAAATTACAGATGTGTTTGAATGTTAAAACACTAACAACTCCTATAACAGCAACATTTGATTATTAAAGCTTATGTTACGAAACTTTATTTTTTCTGATGTACTGTACTTCGCTACTGGCAACTACTTTTTACATTATTAACTGAACATGTTAAGTTCTTCTCTGAAGTTGAGCCGATTTTTTAATTCTTAATACTAATACCAGCAATATAAATACAACACGATGTGACGTGGTTGATTCACTTGCTGTAAAATAACTTTTACAGTCCTGTAGCAATCTCAGGACGTTTATGTTACTACTAAAGTAAAGCTGATGTGGTGCTGTGAAATAATGAAACCCACTTGATATTTTTTAAAGAAAATCAAGTGGTTTGTTAAGCTGAGAAGGAACGTGACATCTGTAGTAATTTATTTGATTATGCTGACTTTAAAAATGTTCTATCACATCTATTAAAAGATGTGATAGATGGGATTTTGACTGTTTTTTCTTTCCTCTCCTGTGTCTCTCTGAGGTTCATGGTAGTGACCCTGAGGATCTGGAAGCTAAATAAGAATATTGCATGTTTAATGTTAAAAGAAAAACTGCCACTGCATTTCAATTAAAAATTAGTCTTTGGAAAAAGTTGGTTGTGGTTATAGTTTTGAAAATTTTGAAAGTTTTAAATGCTATTGCATGCTGTGGTGTAAATACTGTATATGTGTTATGTCTGGGAACCCGGAATGACCAACGGAGAGATGAGCTGTGCTGGAACTCGAACTTTGTTACATCAGTTATTAATATAACGTTACAGGCAGGTTACTGTATCTTCTATGTTATGTTGCTAGGAATGGAGAGAGCGGAGAAGAGGCCTAAGACAGCCGACTCTCTCCCTTTATCGGCTCGGCGTGATGATGTCACCACACGGCTTGTGTCATTAACCTTTTCGTTACATTCAGCGCCCCCCCCCCCTTGGAAAAACACATTTGCAAATTTATCCTCCCGAATTTGGTATTATTAATACAAACAACACTAGCTAGGGCTAGCGGGTGGACTACCACATAGCCTAGTGCGGCTGAGTGGATTATTCTGCCACTCTTAGCTGACAGCCGCGCCTCCAGCTAAACAGTCCTTTCTTTCTTACACTCTTCCATGGGAAAGTTCTGCTGGAGAGGCCATGTAGCGAGCCCATGGCGGACGCGCCCTTGGAGGTGCTGGACCCCCCGGACCAGGACCATCTCCCACAAAACTCCAGTCTGGGTCCTACACTGTGTGAGATGACTCCCGTGAAGCCTCGTCCTCCGGAGCTGTCACTCAAACTCGACGGAGACGATTGGCGTGCCACACTGAACCATCTGTCAGCTGGAAGGTGGCTGGTCCCAGCTGCACGGCAATCCTCATGGGTATCTGTGGTGCTGTAGGCCGCGATGTGGTTGACTGCGAGTCTGGTCGCCCGATTGTGCAGACCCAATCCCAATCCAATACTGCAAATGGCATCCTGTTCAGCTGCATATGTCACCGCGGTGATGTAGTATCCACGACCATCGTGGGGCGTTCGTCTGGTTTCAATGGTTCCGCTGGTACCTGGTGGGTCACAGACTCTTCAAACAGCGCTACTGTGGCGGTCCCTGAAGGCCGATGCTGATCGTGGATCCAGAAGACGTCCGGTGACTTTGCTGCATCCTGTACGATCACGGACTCTATCCAGTGGTTCAGTGGCAGCTCCTGCAGACTGCCACTGTATGAGGATTCCGAAGCAGTCCGGTTTCTTCTCTCTGTCACCTGGTGCTGGTTGTCGTGATGTGTCACTATCACTGTTGTTAGGATCCACACCGGGTTGTTGTGTCCCGGGATCCTTGGTGGGCGTGGGCTCCCTCTCCTGCAACTCCACAGCGGCTCCCACGGGCTCATGCTGGGCAAGGATCTGAGGCAAGTCCAGCCACTGTGCCCTGTCTGAGCAGCATTCCTCCTGTGCGCACGGGACGGCTGTGTTCTCGTCGTCATCATCCTGTTGTCACCCGTCCCACTCATCATCATCAGGGTATGCTGCGTCCCAACCATCGTAGTCGGTCAAGCGGAGTCCGTTATTGTCGTGGATGGAGAAACCCAGTTGGTAGAAAAGGTCACATCCTAATACGTTGTCTCCATGCATGGTCACTTGAAACACAGAGTCAGTAACTACTCTTGACACATAGCGGACTGTTAGCGTGATGGTCCCTACGTTGCTAACTCTGTAGCTACCATACCCATACAGCGCCGCTGGTTATTTCTGATCGGGTGGTTGGGGAAAAACTTCTTCACCATGGTCCAATTTAACATCGAACTCACTGCAGCAGTGTCGAGCAGGAGTGACAAAGTAGTGTTCTCCATTTCCACCATGCACAATGCATATGTCGCACTCCCGGGCCTTACCTTGTGGATGGTCGTCGCGGGTGGGTGGCTCTGTTTGGTCAGTGGGCTCGGTGGTGTCGTCGACTGGCAAACTTTGACATAGTGATTAAACTTTCCGCACTTCTTGCATCGTTGCCCCATTGCCGGGCAAAAACTTGCTCTCTCCCGGAGCATTGGGGAACCACAGCAGCCGCACGTGGAGCTTTTCATAGTGGTTCTCCGGTCCATGGTGTTTACTTCGAACTCTTCTGCTGAGTCACTGGGTTCCTCCATGCTCACTGCGTATGTCAGCGGTGTCTGGCTTGGCTATCACTACTGTTGTTGTACATCTAGCTCCAATGCTAACCTGTTGGCTGACACAAGCTGGAACGCTAACTCGATGGTGTTAGCTAGCGTCATGTCGTTTGGCGCCGTTAGCATCTTCATCCGCAGCCGCGGGTTGCTAGTGTGCTCAGCCAGCTGGTCCAGCACCGTTTTATCTTCCAATAGACCAAATCTGCACATGCTAGCTAGGTGACGATGGGTTGCGACGAATTGTTGTGTCGTTTCACCAATTCTCTGTTGCTGTTGGCGGTGTTATGACCCAAGCGCCGATTCTGATCGCGCTCGGGCTAAGTTCTACTCGCTGCCGGCCTTGACAGCTGCGGGCTGTATTCTGGCCTCACCGGGCTCTTATTGTGAAGGTGCTCGGTGGGGCTTCCGCCTGTCAAGGCTGGTCAGCTGTTTGTCATTACCGTCGTTAGTGCTTCGCCTTTATAAACCCGGCACTAGCGACGGTAAGACGCAGGAGTATCAGTCAACATCCCGTCTGTATTGTCTGAGTGTCTTCGTCTTGCCAAGTCTTGGTCTGTGCCTCGTCTTGCTTGAGAGCGCCGTAAGACCTTCATGTCAGGTTCGTGTATGTAGCTTTGCCACAGTTTAGCTCGTAGTGGCTGGGGTTAGCCCTACGAGCCCAAGTCTCGTTGTTGTGTGTGTTGCCCTGAGGGGTTCATAGCCTTTTTTTGTCAGGTGTGAAAATAAATTAACATCTTTGCCAAAGAATCCCCACCTGGACTCGCTGCCGGCGTATCCCGTCAGCGAACCTCCGAGAGTGGCCCCGCTTCGTCCTTCCAGGGGGTCCTCTGTCGCCATCCAGCGAGGAGAAGGAGGAACGATGTCTCCTGCAGCAGGAACCATCTCAGCCCCGGGAGGAAGGCAAGTGCACAATAATTTGTTACACCTTGACCTTGTTCTGCCTTGTCTGACTCCTGGGGGTGGAGTTCGGGGTTCGCTGCCCCCCGAGCTCCCTCCACCTGCTGTGGATGAAATAATTAAACCTGCTGCCTCTGTGTTCTCCCCCGCCGAGCGGTCCGCGACGCCTGGCCAGCGTCGTCAGATGAAGAGGGCCCCTGCAGTGCTGGAAAGCCTGGATCCGGCCCTGCAGCCACGTCTCGGGCGGAGGAGAAGAGCGGACTGCGGCCCGGAGCCTGAGCCGACGGAGAAGCATCCCCGGGTCTCCTTGCCGGAGCGGTCCAAGCCAGTAGGTCGAGGGTCTCCCGCCCCCACGCCATACGGGTCATCGCCGTGGACAGCAGTGTGGGAGGAGCCTCAGGCTGCTGATAACATCTTGTCAGCTGCGGAGCCCGACGCAGCTGAACCCGAGTCTGCTGACGAGAGTCGCCCAGAACCTGGATCGTCGGAGTCCTGGGTGGCAACGGAACCCGAGTGCAGGCAAGTGCTCCCTCTTCTGTCTTTGTCCCCTGTTGTTGAGCATTTTTGCCTGCCTCTCGGGGAGGCGAGTGAGGAGCAGCCGTCTGCTGCGCCCGAGCTCGTCTCGCTGGGTTCCGTTGCTACTGGTGATTCTGATCCCGGTTTTCCTGTCCTCGAGCTTTGTTTCAGTGTCGCCGGCGTGGAACGGGTCAGTGTCACCGAGTTGGAGGTCCCAGGTTTGGGGGCGGAGATCATCAGCGGAGCTGCACCGGAGGCCCAATCGGGGTCCACCGCGGGGGCGGTTTCGGCCCAATCGGGGTCCAACGTGGGTGCACCGGGGGCCCAATCGGGGTCCACCGCGGGGGCGGTTCTGGCCCAATCGGGGTCCGACGTGGGTGCGTCGGAGGCCCAATCAGGGTCCACCGCGGGTGCGGATCCGACCCAATCGGGGTCCAACGAGGGTGCACCGGAAGCTCGATCGGGGTCCACCGCGGCTGTGGTTCTGGCCCAATCGGGGCCCGACGTGGGTGCAGCTGGGACCCAATCTGGGTCCAGCGGTGATGCAGCGCTAGCGTGGTCCATAGGTGGGGGGGGGAGCTGCAGACCCTTCATCGCGGAGCGGATTTCTGGCTCGCCCTGCTCATCTGTCCCCTCAGAGTCACCGCCCCTATACATCATCGCCGGGGGCCGTGGGGGTCCCTGTTCGCCCGCCCCGGCTCTCCCGAGTTTTGTCCTCGTCAGGGAGGCCGCTGCGGATTGTTGTTGCCCTGGATTGGTGGCTGAGGGACACGGGTCGGCCACCGGAGGGACTGTTTCGCCGGTTCGGCGCCTCGGTTTGGCCACCCGACCTGTTGTGTGTGCCTTTGGGCAACCTAGTTCGACCACCGGAGGAGCGGACGTGCTGGGTTTTGGACTCTGGTGAGCCGCCTGGTCCGCCTCCTGTGACCACCGGCCGGCTGTTGGACGCGGGGAGACCACCTGTACTGTTCCTGTGGCACTTGGTCTCTGCCGGTCGATATAAACTGTCAGGGGGGTAGTGGTTCCTGGGTTTGTCTGTCAGTGTTTGTGCTTTTTTTTTTTTCTCTTCGTCCTGGTTGTATTTTGTATTTGGCGTTTCATGCCTTGCAGTAGCCTTAGGTGATATATGTATAGTCTGGTATGATAAGATAAGATAAGATAAGATAAACCTTTATGAGCGAGTAATGCTCTGTTTTTGTATTTAGTTTTTTCGGAAACTCTCATGAGAATTCACACAGGTGGGAAGTCATTTTTTTCTGGTTGTAACTTGTGGGTCAGGACCTTTTTTTTTCTCTCGTATTTATCCCGTGCTCCCTGTAACAGAGTTGAGACTTTTTGGCAAGTTGTGTTTTGTTCTATGCTGCCTTATTTGCCTCTGAGTTTTTTTTCTCTTTTGATGTGAACACTTGGTATTCTGTCATAGTCTTGTATTTAGTTTATCTGACCCTGTAGTTCTGGTCCTTTGTTCTTCCCCATGTGTATTTTTTCTTGTGTTTATCTGAGTAATTTTTTTTCAGATCATCGCCCTGTTTTTGAATATTTGGTGTTTTTGTTTCAGTAGTCTGGTTTTTTTGTCTATGTGATTTTGTCCGAGTTGTTGTCGTGTCATTGTCCTGTATGTTTTTCTGTCTGTTTTGTTCCTGGTTTGGTTTCTCTCCCTCCGCACCTGTCCCCAGCCTCCCACCCTGGGGGGGGGGCAGGTTGGTTCCTTGGGGCGTTCTGAGTCCACCCGTGGAGGGAGGGTACTGTTATGACCCGAGCGCCGGTTCTGATCGCGTTCGGGCTAAGTTCTACTCGCTGCTGGCCTTGACAGCTGCGGGCTGTATTCTGGCCTCACCGGGCTCTTATTGTGAAGGTGCTTGGTGGGGCTTCCGCCTGTCAAGGCTGGTCAGCTGTTTGTCATTACCGTCGTTAGTGCTTCGCCTTTATAAACCCGGCACTAGCGACGGTAAGACGCAGGAGTATCAGTCAACATCCCGTCTGTATTGTCTGAGTGTCTTCGTCTTGCCAAGTCTTGGTCTACGCCTCGTCTTGCTTGAGAGCGCCGTAAGACCTTCATGTCAGGTTCGTGTATGTAGCTTTGCCACAGTTTAGCTCGTAGTGGCTGGGGTTAGCCCTATGAGCCCAAGTCTCGTTTTTGTGTGTGTTGCCCTGAGGGGTTCATAGCCTTGTTTTGTCACGTGTGAAAATAAACTAACATCTTTGCCAAACTCACTGGTGAACTCTTTGGCGTCTCTTGGTGATCCGCGAGGATCACCCCATGACAGGCGGAATCTAATATGCCGTGCTAACACGTTGTCTGATGTGGTGAAGTAGCTAGTTAGTAGTTCTACAGCATCAGTGAACGAGTCCTTTGGTCCTAGTATGTGTAAAATATGTTGTCCTTCCATGCCCAGGTTGTGAATTGGCAGAGCCCACTTCTGTACCTTGTCCAATATGCCCAGGTCCAACACCGATACATACGTCTCAAAGGCATCAAGCCACCATGGTTTAACTCTCGTCGCCAAATGTTATGTCTGGAAACCCGAAATGACCAACAGAGAGATGAGCTGTGCTGGAACTTGAACTTTATTACATTAGTTATTAGTATAACATTACAGGCAGGTTACTGGGCGGCAGTGGCTCAGGAGGTAGAGCAGGTCATCCAATAACCAGATGGTTGGCGGTTCAAATCCCACGCTCCCCAGATATCCTGCCGTTGTGACCCTGGGCAAGACACTTTACACACCTTGCCTCCAGCGTCCATAACACTGGGTATAAATGTTCGGTGGTGGCCAGAGAGGCCATTGGTGCAGATTGACAGCCACGTTTCCGTCAGCCTGCCCCAGGGCAGCTGTGGCTACAGTAGTAGCTTGCCACTACCACTGTCTGTCTGGAGTGAATGAATAATGTATCTATTTGTAAAAAGTGTCTATGATAAAGCGCTATATAAATCTGATTTATTATTATTACTGTATCTTATATGCCAAGTTGCTAGGAGTGAAGAGAGCCAAGAAGAGGCCTAAGATGGCCGACTTTCTCCCTTCATCGGCTCGGCGTGATGATGTCACCAAATGGCTTGTGTCATCACGCCGGTGCCCATTAACCCTTTCATTACAATACGTCAATTAATTTCATCCAATCTGTTACTCCAGCAATTTTCTTTGTGCTCCTAATTTTATTCTTGCACTTCTATATTTTTCCTTTTATGAGCTCTTTGACAAAAACACCAGCGTACAGCCCTGGGATGAGGCGCACCTTGTGTGTGTTGTCACAGTGATGTCGGCGTCATACCTGCGTAAACAAATGCCAGGCATTTCAAAACTTTGCATGCATGGACTGACACAATACTTGCAATATTTGGCTGTGATAGGTGGGTAGATGGGGCTGCTAGCGCTAGCTTAGCTGGGAAGCACGGCTCCATTTCATTATTATTTTCTATACATTCTATCCATCATCACTTGACATCCATGCTCACAGCCAGATCATCTACCAACACTTTTGACCATGTGTCTCATTCTAACACATTATTTTAGTTTATTATTATTATTGTTATTATTAATTTATTTAGTTAGTTTTGCATTAGTTAGTCCAGGCAATCTGTGTTCCTTTCCAGACTAATGTTAGCCTCAATATGGGTTCAACACCTCTGGGAACTGTGTCAAAACATGGATGGATGTTGATGGACTCAAATCTGTTGAGCATCAAAGTACTGCAATCCTCTGATGTGCACCCACATCCTCTAAATCCCCCGAAACATATTAAAATGTCACTAAAATCAGAGGTAAACACAACCCTGATGTGGGGTCTGTGCAGTATCTGGCTGCTAAAAGAAGGTCACCCTCCCATTCAGACGCGTTCAGTGATGGTAGCTGGCACCGATCCTGAATTAAAAGAGCCTGTGAAATTGCTGCATCTCTCCCTCCTCCACAAAGGTTGTTTGGAGTTATCGGTCATCTGCCGGGTAAATTAGTCTCATTATTCTCATGGCTGTGCATGACTATCAGTCAGCCAGGCAGACTGTCTTTATCTGATGAGCAGCCTGGAGAGACGGCCTTCTGCTGAATACTGTTGAATAATAAAAGCAGAGGAAAAACTCAAGCAGGTACTGCAGTAGTGTCCTGTGGGTAAATGGGTGATTTATTGTATAAAATCCTGTTGTTGTTGTTTTGAATTTAATAATTTCATTTTAATCAATTAAACAAAACCTTAAAATGTTTTGTCTCTAAGCCCTACATTGTTACTTCCTGTTCAACGTGGGAATTTGAACATCACTGTTGAAGTTAGGAAAATGTATGAAAATTGACTAAAAATTTTTTAAAAAACAATATACAGCAGCTGGAACAAAACCACTTTTTATCATCGCTGATTGTTTTCTCTTTATCCTACTTGTGATCAATAATTTAAACTAAGTTAAAGGCAGCCACCTCCTGTAGCACTTCAGGGAGTTCCCAGACCTGCTGGGAGACAATAGCCTCTTTTGCACCTTAGGGACTTTTTGCAGTTCCTTTAACCTTTTCAGGAACTAGGCCATTTTTTGCACATTTGGACAGCATAGGAACTAGGGACCATGTACCTCAGTACCTATAACCATTTTGGCTCCTACTCCAAGGCAGGGTCTTTTGACAGTTCCATAGGAACTCATGTGACGTAGGTGTTTGGTGATTGGGAGAACTCTTAAGCTATGCCCATTGCCAGATTTCCACTTTTTAAAAAGCAACTATGTTGCGTTGTTTTTCCTGTAATCACTTATGGACAGAGAAGTTTTAATACGAATATGGACATGAACCTGGACAGAAACACAGACAAAAGTCCATGATCAAGATTCCCATGATACAGAACATCAACACTGTAGCCTCCTTGCTGTCCACACTAGCTTCTCTGTAATGTTGTTGAGTGTGGCACCTAAGTTACACATCACTTGTCACAGACGCTTGTACCATGGTCCCTTGCTGCCTGTGCGAATGCAAAATGAAAAAGATCCTCTGGGGGAGGGTAGTTCCTAGAATGAAATTCAAAGTGAACTTCTCTGTCTGAAAGCAGCTGTAGTCTCTCCAACGTTTACTGGGTCTGCCCGGGGATCTCCTGCCACTGGGATGTGCACAAAAATGCCCAAACTATCTTCTGGTTGGTTTTGATGTGGAGGAGTAGCAGCTTTACTCTGAGCCTCTCCTGGACAGCTGAGCTCCTCACCCTCTAAGAGTGAGTCCAACCACCCTATGGGGAAAAAAAACCTCATTTGTATCCGCAATCTCATTCCTTTGGTCACTACCCAAAGCTCCTGGCCACAGGTGAGGGTAGGATCGTAGATTTAGCGGTAAATCGACAGCTTTGCTTTAGAGCTCAGCTCCTTCTTCACCACGACAGACCGTTACAACGTCCACATCACTGCAGATGCTTCTTCAATCCAACTCTTAACCTCCAGCTCCATTCTCCCCGCACTCATGAATATGATCCCGAGATACTTAAAGTCTTCCCCTTTGGGGCAGGAGCTTGTCCCTAACCCCAAGAGGACAATCCAGCATTTTTCCCATTGAGGACCAGACTTGGAGGTGCTTAAAGCAACACTAAGATATTTCACCTTAAAACAATGTTTCCAAAATTATTTTGATGGTACACCAAGTATTGACCACGTGAATGTCACTCCCTCCATAGCCCGAGTTGACCTGAATTGCCTGCAACAGCTCTGTTTTTGATAGAAACACTGAAAGGACTACAACTATGGCGACCATGACCTGAGTTCCAACAGTACATCACAGGTCTCAACTTAAGCCACCAGCACTTACGCATCCTGTGATATGCAGCTGACTCTAAAATCTTAAACTGAAGTTTTGTTAAGTTCTGGCAGCCTCTGTGACTTCTGTGTAGCATCTCATTCACCGCAGCAGAAGAAGACAAAATCGACAGACAAATGTTCAACTTCAATGAGGCAGCTCAGTGGCTTGTTAAGGATCTTTTTTAATCATTATTGTCTGTTAATTCTGTCTCCTGTAATCATAAATGATATTACACCCAGTACTTTTCCCATGAGACAGTGAGGATCCAATGCCAGCCTTGAACACTGCTGACTCAGCGTTGTCAAAAACAATGCTTATCTGTTTGATCTACTGTATAATAACTCTCTGCTCTGTTTTGAGACTTTGAATGTTCTCGTGGTACTCGCCTGCGTGTGGAACATGACATTTTCCCTTCTTGGCCAAGCGTAAATATATACCCAGAAAAGGCATCTTTGATTCTGCACTGCATTCATTCCTTTATTAATATAAAGAAAGTCCACAACAGGCTCTTACTCTCCTTTAGCATCTGTGTTACTCATTTCTTTTTGCATTTTTGGATCTTTTTGATGTTGTCATTGTTGGTTTTGTGTCTCACTGTGAGCTAGAAGAGTCAGGGTATAATCCGTAGATCCTACAGTGGGCACAGTCTGACCCAACTGTAACAAGACCTGACCAGACCAGATCAGATCCAGGTCGCAGTGACGGAACTTTCAAAATCAGATAAATTGATATTTTTACTTACTTTACAACAAATTGTACTTGAGGGTCCATTCGGGAGGCAAAAGTAAATGCTGGACTGCACAATATATTAAAATTTTATATTGTTATTGCGATATCAAAGGAGTAACATGCATGCTGCCCAAAAGACGTCTTGAATGGCAATAACAGTATATTTTTCATGTGCTTGTGGGTCACGCTCTGCCAAATTTGGAACAGCATTTACATGACCTCTCTGTCATTATACTCCAACAAAGTAGGTGGCAGTAATGCACCTTAGCACAGAAGAAAAGACGGGGTGGAGGCCAACCACAGACGAAGAAAGAAGTTACGGCCATAGAGATGACATATAACTGGCCAGAGGGGACAAAGCCACTTCAAACTGCCCAAGTCACTACAAGACATAAGGCCAGGTAAGTTTATATGCAGCCTATAGCACGTTTCACATACAAGACAATTCAAAGTGCTTTACATAGAACATTAAAGACTACAGCAAGTTGCAAAAGAAATGTGTAAGAATTTAAAACCAAACTAAAAAATAAAGAGAAACAGAAAAAAGCTAAAATAGAATGAAAGCACCAAGGTGCTGATGCCTCAGTGCCAGAGCCTTGGCAGAGGTATGCGTTCTTGGATCATCACTAAAATGTTATGGGTTCCTCCCTAGCCCAAGGACCACCTCTGGTAAAAATTCCATTCAAATCCACCCAGTAGTTTTGGAGTACACGCATGCACAGTGAAAACAATCTGCAGTTCACATGCCCATACTGTCAGCGGCAGCCAAGAGCCACCAAACTGATTTGAACAGCTGAAATCCAAACACAAAGGACAGATACACACAGCCACAAACAGATGCAGTAATCGATTACCATATGCCTCTGTTTTACCGAGGCATAATAAGACAGATAAAGTGCAAGAAATAAAAAGTTACAGTGCATTTTGGGAGATTAACAATTGCCCTACTGAAATGCAGTGGCAAATAGGAAAGTTTTTGGGAAGTGGCTATCGATATGTAAGCCACAGCCCAATATGCATTGTCTATTGCTGCGGAAGGGTTGATCAATCCGACAAAACCTTTTCAGATCAACTCCAAGCCAGCTGCTGCTGTGGCTTAGGTAAACAGTGTCATGGGCAGTGAGAGCGCACCCCTCCCCTCCTGCCGCACATTCACTAATTCATCACTGCACCTGAGGCAGAGAACACACCTGCGCCCGCTCATCAGCCAGCGTATTTAAGAAGGCCGTCTCTGTGCAGTCAACGCTGGCTCGTCTGGGTATACTGCCCTAA
This sequence comes from Pholidichthys leucotaenia, assembly GCA_020510985.1. NCBI lineage: Eukaryota > Metazoa > Chordata > Actinopteri > Cichliformes > Pholidichthyidae > Pholidichthys > Pholidichthys leucotaenia. Next base: position 409,480,261 of record CM035842.1, on the reverse strand, counting down.
TTCAGGCAAGCAGGTCGTTTTGAACTTGGCTTAGACACGTTGTCTAAACTGTTCTCTTTTCTCTCGCTACAGGTTGCTGTCATCATGCAGGTGTGTTTCGGGACTGCGTGCGCTCTCCTGCCACCTCTTCACCTTCCCAGCAACAAATCTTCACCCGGTCAGGCACTTCTAGCTCATTCCCCTTCCCTACTGGTTCGTCTATTCCCTGCTGGAGTCCTGCCGGTCCTTCCTCGGAGTCCTGAATAAGTGGCAATTTGGCTCGCCCATATTCCCTTCTCTGCTTCTCCACTGACAGCTCTCGCTTTCTCTCCACAGGTGGATTGAATCTTCTGGCGAGTGTCTGTTTATTTAACCGTGCGCTGTTTTCTACATTTAATAAACTATTGAACGTTTCCCCCTTGTGTGGTTCCGTCCTGTACTAGCATTGTGCATGTGAGCTGTCAGCTTAATCATGACAGAAAGAGCCAGCCTGGATGATAGCTCAGCCGGTGCTTCGTCACAGGAGCTGTCAGCTCTGGATCGCTTGTCAGCAACCAAGCACCAGCTCACTGTGCTGACGCACCAAGTATCAAACTTAATCCAGCTTTGGTTGCAATCATTTGCCCCGGCTCCGCCTCCTCAGCCTGCTCCACAAGCTACAGTGCGGCGTACCACTACCATTCCCACGCCTACCCCGTACGCAGAGGAGGTGGGGAAATGTAAAAGTTTTTTAATTCAGGTACATATGTATTTGGAGTAGGTTGGGGAGGAGTACCCAGGGGACACGGCCAAGATACAGCTTTTTATGCTGCTATTGAAGGACCGAGCCCTTGATTGGGAAGCTCCACGTTAGACAACCCAGAGGGGCGGCGCTATACGTTCGGCCAATTTGTAGACGCTTTCACTTGTGCGTTTGATCGGTCCGAGAGTGAGGGCAATTTGATGAGCCGCCTGTTGACGCTCCTCCAGGGCACCCGGTCAGCGGCCGAGTACTCGGTGGAGTTCCGAGTTGTTGCAGCAGACTTGGGGTGGAATGAAATTGCCTTGCGCAGTGCATTCCTCCATGGGTTGAACAAACAGCTGCGGGACGAACTGGCAGTTCACCCTGTCCCTAAGACCCTCGACGATCTTATAGCTCAAGTTGTCGGTTTGGACAACTGGCACCATGAGCGCGCAAGGGAGCGTGAGGCCTCCTCTCACCCACGCACCACGCGCAGACCCGCCATGACTACTGACACTGGTGGTGCCGTCTCTTTGCCGGAGCCGATGGAGCTCTCTCGGCATCTCACTGATGATGAGCGAAGGTGAAGGGCCGGCGCGTGCCCGCACTGTGGTTTGCTGGACCACGGCCGGAACGAATGCCACCAGCAGCCAAAAGACACAGCCCATCAGTAACTATGGGGGGTCTGGCGGGCAGGACTAAAAACACTCCCCCCGGTAATTTGTCTATCTCAGCCCTCGTGCAGCTGCCGGGGGTTGAGAGGAGGGTCATGGCACTGGTTGACTCAGGGTCGGAAGGTAATTTCGTTTCTTCTGAATTCGTTAAGTAGGTGGGTATTCCCACACGTAAATTGCCCCGTGATCAGAGAATTACAACCATATCTGGCCGGGAGGTCGCGGTAGTCACACGTCGCACTGTGCCGATCTCCATCCTCGTTTCCGGGAACCACCGGGAGGAACTAACTTTCTTAGTTCTCTCTATTTCATCTTCCCCAGTGTTCCTTGGGTATCCATGGCTCCGGAGGCATAACCCTATGATCAATTGGGTCCAAAACACTATCTCCTCCTGGAGCCCCTTTTGTATGGCCCATTGTATGCGCTCAGCGGAATGCTCCCCCTCTCTATCCGTCTCTCTCCCTCCGGTCGAGCCACCGGACCTCAGCCTCGTTCCCCGGGCTTATCACAATCTTGGAGAGGTCTTCAGAAGGTCTAGAGCAGGGGTGGGCAGTGAGGGCCGTTCCACTGCAGGTTTTCTGTTCCACCCAGTCTCTTCAGCAGGTGTTTGCACTGATCAGCTTTAAGGCTTGCTAATCAGTGAAAACACCTGCTGAGGAGACTGGGTGGAATAGAAGACCTGCAGTGGAATGGCCCTCCATGGCACATGATTGCCCACCCCTGGTCTAGAGCATTGTCGCTACCACCTCACCGCTCTTATGACTGTGCCATAGACCTCATCCCGGGGGCGAGGCTGCCATCCAGTCGGCTATACAGCATTTCGGGGCCAGAGAGGGAGGCGATGGAGAGGTATATAAAGGAGTCCCTGAACGCCGGCCTTATTCGGTCATCTTCAGCTCCTCTCAGAGCTGGGTTCTTTTTCATTGGAAAGAAGGATGGCTCGCTGCACCCGTGTATCAACTACCGGGAGCTTAAACGCTATTACCATTAAGGACAAATATCCTCTACCCTTAATCAATTCGGCGTTCATGGGTGTTTACCAAATTGGATCTCAGGAACACGTATCATTTGGTCTGCATTCGCGAGGGCGACGAGTGGAAGACGGCATTTAAGACACACCAGGGGCAGTTTTTTGGGGGTTTTTTAATTTTATTTTGTATACTTTATTGATCCCCAGTGGGGAAATTGAGGGCATCCACCTGGATGGATGAAGCAGCCACATTACAGCGCTATCCCTTTACCATTCACACACACATTCATACCTAGGGCCACTTTAGAGTCTCCAGTTAACCTAACCTGCATGTTTTTGGCCTGTGGGAGGAAACTGGAGAACTCCCGGAGTAAACCCACGCAGACGTGGGGAGAACATGCAAACTCCACACAGATCACTGTTGGTCAGGGGCTGGGATCGAACCAGGGATCCCATGGCCAAGGGTGAGTTGCTGTGCTGCTGCAGTGCTAACCACTGCGCCACTGCATCGCCCAGTTTGAGTACCTTGTGATGCCCTTCGGGCTCACTAATGCCCCCGCCGTCTTCCAGCAGTTAATAAACAACGTCCTCCGCGATATGCTGTATCAATTCGTGTTTGTGTACCTTGATGACATTTTAATCTTCTCCCGCTCGCAAGAAGAACATGAAGCCCATGTAAGGGCTGTCCTGCAATGGCTCTTGGAGAACCGGCTGTACGTTAAAGCCGAAAAGTGTGAGTTCTCAACTACGTCTACCACCTTCTTGGGCTTCATAGTAGCCGAGGGGAGACTGATTGCCAACCCGGCCAAGGTGAAGGCAGTGCTGGATTGGGCAACTCCCCACTCCAATGCTTCCTCAGGTTTGCGAACTTTTATCACCAGTTCATAAGGAACTATAGTGGGGTGGCACCACCTTTAACTCAGCTGACCTCCATTAAGGTTCCCTTTCGTTGGACTGAGGCAGCAGAGCAGGCATTTAACAAATTAAAATGCCTGTTCACTGATACAACCATCTTGGCACACGTCGACATGCAGCTCCAGTTTGTCCTCGAGGTCGACACATCTGACATGGGGGTTGGCGCTGTGCTTTTGCAGCACACGTCCTCGGATCAGAAGCACCACCCATGCGCATACTTCTCTCGTCGGCTTATGCCAGCCGAGAGAAATTATGATGTAGGTGACAGGGAGCTGCTGGCCATTAAGTTGGCATTGGAGGAGTGGAGACATTGGTTGGAGGGCGCCATTCATCCCATCATCGTGTGGACCGACCACAAGAATCTCAAATACTTGCGGTCGGCCCGCCAATTAAACACCAGGCAGGCTTGCTGGTCTTTATTTTTCCAGCGGTTTAATTTTACTATCACTTACCGGCCTGGTGCCCAGAATGTCAAACTGGATGCGCTATCGCGACAGTTTGACTCCAAGGAGGTAGACCCCCCTTCCCCTCCCCAAACCATCATCCTGCCTTCGTGCGTCCTTGGTGGTCTTACTTGGGATATCGAGCGGAGGGTCCGTCAGACCCAGTCCCGGAAGCCCGTGCCAGTAGGATGCCCCTGGAATCGCCTCTACGTCCCGGCCGCCCTCTGCAGTGACGTCCTCCAGTGGGCTCATACCAGCCGTTTCGCCTGCCATCCGGGCATCGCCCGCACTGTGGACTTCGTCCGGCGGGCATTCTGGTGGCCCACGGTGTGGCAGGACGCACAGGACTACGTCAGGGCCTGCCAGACCTGCGTCAGGGGGAAATCTGACTCCCCCCCCCCCCCCCCGGGACTCCTCCATCCCCTTCCCACCCCGGGTCGTCCTTGGTCCCACATCACCGTGGACTTTGTAACCGGATTCCCCCCCTCCCGTGGGAAGACTGTATTCTTGATGATGGTGGATCGCTTCTCCAAGGCGGTGCATTTGGTGGCCCTCCTGAAGCTTCCCTCAGCCTTGGAGACTGCGGTCCTATTGACTGACCACATGATCAAGAGCCACGGCATCCCTGCTGACATTGTGTCTGACCGGGGTCCACAGTTTACGTCCCAGGTCTGGAGGGCCTTTTGTCGGACTATGGGTACCACAGTGAGTCTCTCTTCCAGGAATCATCCTCAAAGCAACGTGCAGGAAGAGCATACCAATCAGTCCCTGGAGGCCACCCTGCGGAGGGTAGCAGCCGAGAACCCGGCTTCGTGAAGCCCACACCTGACCTGAGTGGAGTATTCCCTCAACTCGGCTGTTTCCACGGCCACTGGACTCATTCTGTTTGAGGTGTCCCTGGGTTACACCCCACCTCTTCTTCCCATGACCAAGAGGGAGGTGGCAGTTCTGTCCGTAGAGGCCCATGCTCGTCGCTGCCAGCGTGTCTGGAGGGCTACCCAGACTGCCTTGGCACGCACCACGGAATGCATCCGAGCCGCCGCTGACAGGAGAGTCAGATCCCTCTGAAAGAGAAGTCAAGGAATCTATCCCTTCACTTTCTGGGACCGTACCCCATCTCCCGGATTGTAAATGATGTGTCAGTGCAGCTGAGGCTACCTCCTACTCTATGGGTGAACCCCACTTTCCACGTGTCTCACATTAAACCCCTCTCGGTCAGTCCTCTCTGCCCCCCCCCAAGCCATCTCCTCCTCCCCGTATCATCGACGGTCACCCCGCCTACACGGTCCGTCGGATTCTGGATGTCCGCCGTTGGGGCCGGGGGTTGCAGTACCTGGTGGACTGGAAGGGCTATGGCCCGGAGGAACGATCCTGGACTCCCTCGTTGCAGGTTCTGGATAAAGACATGCTCCGGACCTTCCACCAAACTCAACCGGAGAAGTCCTCTGGACCGCCAGGAGGCGCTCCTAGAAGGGGGGGGCCTGTCATGGGCAGTGAGAGCGCGCCCCTCCCCTCCTGCCGTACGTTCACTAATTCATCACTGCACCTGAGGCAGAGAACACACCTGCGCCCGCTCATCAGACAGCATATTTAAGGAGGCCTCCTCCGCACAGCCAACGCTGATTCGTCTGGGTATACTGCCCTAATTCAGGCAAGCAGGTCGTTTTGAACTTGGCTTAGACACGTTGTCTAAACTGTTCTCTTTTCTCTAGCTACAGGTTGCTGCCATCGTGCCAGTGTGCTTCGGGACTGCGTGTGCTCTCCTGCCACCTCATCACCTTCCCAGCAACAAATCTTCACCCAGTCAGGCACTTTTAGCTCATTCCCCTTCCCTACTGGTCCATCTATTCCCCGCTGGAGTCCTGCCGGTCCTCCCTCGGAGTCCCGAGTAAGTGGCAATTTGGCTCGCCCATATTCCCTTCTCCACTGACAGCTCTTGCTTTCTCTCCACAGGTGGATTGAATCTTCTGGCGAGTGGCTGTTTATTTAACTGTGCGCTGGTTTCTACATTTAATAAACTATTGAACGTTTCCCCCCTTGTGTGGTTCCGTCCTGTGCTAGCATCATGCACGTGAGCTGTCAGCTTAATCATGACAAATAGTATGGTAGACCTGTGATCGGAAGGTTGTTGGTTTGTGTCCTGCTTTCAGCACCTTGTACACACCATTTTACTTGATATGAGTTGGAATTTAGAATTAAAATTAAGAGGTTAGCCTTGGGATTTGGGAGTGGGTAAGGAAAGATAGTAAATTGATTGATTTATAAATCTATTTACTAAATTATATGTTCATAATACTAAATTATATTCATAATTAAAATTTTGAAACAATAAATGCCTCAGATCCATACCTTTAACCTGCTGCCTTTAAGATACACATTAATAGAATATACTGGCCAATCAGATTCGAGCTGTATCTGTAGCAAGAATTCTATGGGTATAGTTCCGTATCCATAGCCACTACTAAGTTTTTAACCTCGATTAAAAGCAGCTGAGCATTTCAGCAGCCCTAATGCTTTCTGGGAGTTTGTTCCACATGTGAGGAGCATCAAAACTGAACGCTGCCTCACCATGTTTGGGTCTAACTCTGGGCACAGACAGTAGGCTTGACCCTGACAACCTGAGGGCTCTGGGTGGTTCACAAAGCAGCTGACCGGTGACTAGGGCTGCAACAATTTACTCGAATAATTCCGTTACAAAAAATGCTCGATTCAGCATTTATGCGTCGACGTGTCGTTTAATGTAGCACTTCCGGTCTATATGACCTTCTTCCAGCACAACCTTCTTCCAGTCATGCTACCTAAACAAAATGCAGATTTGTTGAATGGCGTCATGTCATAGTGACAGGCCGGCGAAGATAAAGATTTTTTTTTTTTAAAATGACAGAAGTATCTCAAGTCTGGAATCATTTCAACCTCAAATTGAAGGAAAACACTGTGGTGTGTACATAGCAAAGCTGAGCAGTGTCAATTTTGAAAATGCTGGCTAAAAGTAACTGTAAATACTCCACAATTGTTATTCACGCTGGCATTAATGACATCCGTCTCCGGCAGTCGGAAGTCACAAAACTTAATATAGAATCGGTGTGTGACTTTGCAAAAGCGATGTGTGCCACTGTAGTATTCTCTGGCCCCTCCCCAATCTGACCAGTGCTGACATGTTTAGTCGCTCGTCATCCTTGAACCGCTGGCTGTCTGTGTGGTGTCCTAAAAATGACGTGGGCTACATTGACAATTGGAGCTCTTTTTGGGGAAAACCTGGTCTTATGAGACGAGACAGCATTCATCCCACTTTGGATGGTGCTTCTCATTTATCTAACAATCTGGCATCTTTTTTATCCAAATTTCCAAAACCATGACTACTCAGAGTTGGGACCAGGAAGCAGAGTCGCAGTCTTACACGCCTCTCTGCAGCTTCTCTTCATCCGCCACCCCTCAGCTTAGCCCCTGACTTCCTCATCAGAGAATCGTTGTCTGCTCCCTCCAAAGTAAATAAAAATATAATGTATAAGCATCCCAAAGTGATAAAGCAAAATATTGGTAAAACTCAAATTAAACATAAAGCCTCTAAATTGAATGATTTGGCCTCTGTTCCTCCTCATAATTTAAAAATTAAATGTGGTTTATTAAATATTAGGTCTCTAACTCCCAAGTCTCTGTTAGTCCATGATCTGTTAATTGATCATCAGATTGATTTAATTTCCCTTACAGAGACTTGGTTAGGGCAAGAGGATTATGTTGGTTTAAATGAATCAACTCCCTCTGGTTATTTAAACTGTCAAAATCCCAGAAGTTCTGGTCGTGGAGGAGGAGTAGCAACAATTTACCATTCCAAATTACTAGTTAATGTAAAGCAAAAAACATGTTATAATTCCTTTGAGGGCCTGGTCCTCAGTGTTGGGCACTTTAGCAATTTCAGGTTAAACCCAATTTTATTTGCCATAGTTTATCGTCCCCCATCAACCTATTCAGAATTTTTATCCGAATTTGCTGATTTCTTAGCTGATTTAGTGCTGAAATCTGATAGAATAATTATAGTAGGGGACTTTAATATACATGTGGATGTAGATAGTGACTGCCTTAATGTGGCTTTTAATTCAATATTAGACTCGATTGGGTTTTCTCAGAAAGTAGGAAATTCTACTCATTACCTCCACCATACATTGGACCTTGTTCTGACATATGGCATAGAAATAGAAAATCTTGTAGTGTCTCCTCATAACCCTGTACTGTCAGACCATTGTCTGTTAACCTTTGATTTTACTATTTCTGACTATTTGGCTCCTAAAGAAAAATATTATCACAGTAGATGCCTCTCAGATGATGCCGTTTCCAAATTTATGCAGATTGTTTCCTCTATGCCATGTGTCAACACAACGGAAATAAGCTATAGACAGCTTGCTCCTTCTGTAATTGATAACATGGTGGATAGTGTTTCAGCTTCTCTGCATCAGGCTCTAGACTTGGTGGCCCCCTTAAAAAAGAAAAAGTCTAATCAGAGATTTTTAACTCCTTGGTACAACACAGAAACTCGTAGCTTAAAACAGAAGACTCGTCAATTAGAAAGAAAATGGCACTCTACTAATTTAGATGAAATCTATTTAGCTTGGAGAAATCATCTTTTAATTTATAAAAAATCTCTTAGAAAAGCTAGAACGAGTTATTACTCTGCATTAATAGAAGAGAACAAGAATAATCCCAGGTTTCTTTTCAGTACTGTAGCCAGGTTGACAAAGAGTCAGGACTCTGTCAATCCTAGCATCCCCTTAGAGCTTACTAGTCAGGACTTTATGAACTTTTTCAATAATAAAATTTCATCCATCAGAGATAAAATCAATCAGATTCTTCCCACAGTTAACTTAAATACTGTAACTATTACAACTCCTTCTATTGATGTCTGTCTTGATGAGTTTACTCCAGTCGACCTTTGGAGTTAGACAAAATAGTTTCCTCATCCAAACCTTCAACTTGTCTTTTAGACCCTATTCCTACCAGGTTATTTAAAGAAGTCTTCCCACTTATTGGTAGCTTTATTCTTCATATAATCAATTCTTCATTAACTTTAGGCCATGTACCGCAGGCTTTTAAAACGGCTGTAATTAAACCCTTACTCAAAAAGCCAACGCTAGATCCAGGAGCTTTAGCTAACTATAGACCAATCTCTAATCTCCCTTTCATTTCAAAAATCTTAGAAAGAGTTGTTGCTACGCAATTATTTGACCACCTGCAGGGAAATGGTTTACTTGAAGAGTTTCAATCTGGGTTTAGAATCCATCATAGTACTGAAACAGCCTTAGCGAAGGTCACTAACAACCTCCTCATTGCATCTGATAATGGACTAGTTTCTGTACTTGTCCTTTTAGATCTTAGTGCAGCTTTTGATACTATTGATCATAATATTCTACTTGATAGATTAGAACACTATGTTGGACTTAATGGAACTTCATTGCAGTGGTTTAGATCTTATTTATCTGATAGGTTCCAGTTTGTTCATGTAAATGATGAGTTTTCTTTTAGCTCAAAGCTTAGTCATGGAGTTCCACAGGGATCTGTGCTAGGCCCTACTCTTTTTAGTTTATATATGCTTCCGTTAGGCAACATTATTAGAAAGCACTGTATACATTTTCATTGTTATGCAGATGACACACAATTATACTTGTCAATGAAGCCAGATGATACTAATCAATTAGCCAAGTTAGAAGCCTGTCTTAAGGAAATTAAAGCTTGGATGACTTGTAATTTCCTGCTATTAAATTCAGATAAGACTGAAGTCATTCTTGTTGGTCCAAAAAACCTTAGAAATTCCTTTCCAAATCAAACTTTCAGTTTGGATGCAGTTACTCTTTCTCTTAATAGCTCTGTGAGGAACCTTGGAGTTATTTTTGATCAGGATTTGTCCTTCAATTCACATATTAAATTTGTTTCTAAGACTGCCTTCTATCATTTGCGTAATATTGCCAAGATTAGGAGCATCTTGTCTCAGAGTGATGCTGAGAAGCTGATCCACGCTTTTGTTAGCTCGAGATTAGATTATTGTAATTCTTTATTATCAGGCTGTCCTAAAACATCTTTAAAAAGTCTTCAGCTGATCCAAAATGCTGCAGCAAGAGTTTTAACAGGTACTAGAAAGAGAGATCATATCTCTCCGGTTCTGGCCTCCCTTCATTGGCTTCCCATAGAGTTTAGAATTCAGTTTAAAATCCTTCTTCTTACTTACAAAGCTTTAAACAATCAGGCTCCTTTTTATTTAAAAGATCTGATACTACCGTATCATCCTAACAGAGCACTACGCTCCCAAAATGCAGGATTACTTGTAATACCTAGAATCTCCAAAAGTACAATGGGAGGCAGAGCCTTCAGTTATCAAGCTCCTCTCCTGTGGAATCAGCTGCCAATCTGGATTCGGGAGTCAGACTCGATCTCTGTTTTTAAGAATAGGGCTAAAACCTACCTTTTTGATATAGCCTACAATTAGGGAGGGATCATGTGTTTCTGAACCCTCCCTTAGTTATGCTGCTAATAGGTTTAGTCAGCCGGGGGACCTCCAGTAATGCACTGGGCCTCACTCCTTTCCTCACTCTCTATGAAATTTTTTTTTTTTTGCTGGTCATTAACATTTGTTTGTTCTCTCCTATAGATTGAGTCCCCATCCTGCTGTTTGCTCTCTACATGTCTGTTCTTTTCTTCTTCTCTATCCCCTCCCCCCCCAGCCAGTCGCAGCAGATGACTGCCCCTCCCTGAGCCTGGTTCTGCTGGAGGTTTCTTCCTGTTAAAAGGGAGTTTTTCCTCTCCACCGTCGCCAAGTGCTTGCTCACAGGGGATCGCCTGATTGCTGGGGTCTTTCTGCAACTGTGGGGGTCCCCCCTACAGTTGATAGTGCTATGAGATGACTGTTGTTGTGAAATGGCACTATATAAATAAAGTTGAATTGAATTGAATTGAACGTTGGATGTTACAGTGTCTCGGCAGAAAGCATCTCACATCATGCACAGCCAGCGCACCCGAGACAAGGTACGTGATTGAGATTTAAAATTACAATGAATAGAATGTAGTCTGCTATGCTAATTATGCTTATATAACCAAAGAACATATAGCCACCGGATGCTAATGGATGCTAGCAGCGTCCACTAGCAGATGCTAACAGATGCCAAGTGCTAGCAAAAGGAACTTAATGGTGCAACATACCGTTTAAAGTTACATTCTATGCAATAAACATTGCAATAAATGTGTACCTGTGTTATTGAGTGTTTGGTACAATTACTATTGCTCTTTAGGAAAGAAAGTTCCGCAAATGTTGGCCAATGCAGTATCAGATTACTCGAGTAGTCTTCGATTAGAGTGGGTGATTACCCGAGCTGTAAAATAGTCGTTAGCTGCAGCCCTACCGGTGACACCTGAGTCCTGACTGGTGGGAGAGTTAACGGACGCCACCCTGATTTATCAACCCCTACTCGAGCCATCTCTAACCCCATTCAAGAGTGAGAATGATTAGTTAGAATATTTCTGATTTAGAAATCCTGACAATAATGTCAATTTATTGTCAGATATTATCCATTAGACTACAAATCATGAGCTTCTACTTTTCTTTGCAATCACTTATACTTGCTGGTTTTATTTCAGCACAAAAGACTACTTTGTTGCATTTAGGTTGTAAAATGAGTTATGGTATGCACACATTTCTGACATTAATCCCAAATATGCAAAAATTGTAAAAAAAAATTGTATTTTATTTTTCCTGGCTTTCTTGAAACGCTCTGATTTAAAGCCTGTCACTTTAACAACCATCCTTCACTGTTTCAACTCCGCCCTCCCTCTTCCATCAGTTAGCCATTATAGCTGACTAGCGTCTAGCCTCCCAGCTCAGTTGAGCAACACTCTGGTTCACTGATCCACAGTCGATGGTGTATCTCACATCAGTCTGGTCTATCTCTCAACAATTTTGCCATGATTTCACAACAAATCGCTAGCACTGCAGGCTAAATGGCTCCCCCGATCGCCACAACCCGAGGCGAGCTACCGAGCCAAGGGATCTCAAAGGGTAGTGTGGTTCTGTGGGACTCCACTCTGCTCTCATGGCCAACTAAAAGCTGGAGTGACTACACTGCCCGCAAGAGCAGTGCAGATCCACAGTGGACAGCGGGGTTGCTGGACGTGAGACCCAGCAGCATCTGGTCCTGGGATATTTTGACTGCAGGGAGCCGGAGGCTTCATTGTGATTCCGCTGCTGATCGCCTGTACTGGCTTGTGGCTCGCAGGGCCAGATAAAGGCTAAAGGTAGCCTATTAGCCCCTGAGCTACTAACCCTGGTAACTGCTGTAAGCGCGGCTTATATTGGTATTTTCTTCAGCTCTTAGTCACCCTAATAGCCATCCCTGTTATCACCTGGTTTGGCGGTGTGCCTCGCATCAGTGATGTCCATCTCTGTGGTTTTGTCGTGATTCTGCAGCAGATCGCTCATACTGGTGTTATGCTCGGCATAATAACGGCCAGTAGCCCTGGTCTGGGGCCATAAAAGCAACCGGTGTGCCGGTGTAGGTACTAGATGCAGTTGGGCTGGCGATCCACCATGGAACCATGACGAAACCACTCTGAGATGGGCCAGAGTGAACCAGGAATGGCTATTAGGGTGACTAAGATCTGAAGAAAATAACAATGAAAGCTGCACTTACAGCCAGCGTCCTGGTACCAGTGTTAGCTCGTAGGCTAAGAGCTCAGGGGCTGATAGGCTACCTTCAGCCACCACTTCGATCTACATGACGGACAGCAAGGCAGACTAACAATAGAGCAGTGGGTGGGTCTTTAGGATGGCAGTGGGTGGACTTTTTCAAGACTTGACGTAGGAAACTTACCAGGAAGAGTTAAAAAATGTTTTTGGGAGTTTCTCTGAGAGAAAAAAACATGATAAAAGCAGTGTGCTTTTTTCAGATTATTGACTGTTTGGAAAATTTTTGGCTAATTATGTGACCAGTTAACACATTTGAGACAGCTAAAACCTATAAACACACCACTTTTCAGTCAATGACCCCTTTATGTACATCATCTGTGGTGGACATCATCTGTGATGTACATCATCTGTGGTGGACTGATATAATGCAAGTGAAAATGTGTGAGGAGCACCACTCTTCCAGTCAATGTCAAAAGTCAAGGCCAAATTCATTTATAGAGCACATTTAAAACGACTTTTGTGACCATGCTTTTTGAGGTCAAGCAGGCATGAAGTAGCAGCGAGTGTGTCCAAAACCAGCAACGTGCTCCCCCCCACACGTTTTTAAAATGCTGCTTAAACAACAACTGATAATGAGCAACTGACTTTAGACATGGTTTTGTTGGTCAAATGCACAATGTCATGCTGCTGTAAGCAAGAAATGTGCTGACTTTGTGCCCAGACACACTCCTTTTAAAGGGATCATTGACTGAAAAATGGTGTGTTTGTAGGTTTTAACTGTCTGAAATGAGCCTACTGGTCACCTAATTGTCTAAAAATTTTCAAAACAGTCAATTCTCTTAAAAAAAAAAAAAACCACAGCTTTTATCTCATTTTTCTCTCCCAGAAATGTTTTTGACATTTTGTGGAAATCGTTAACGTCCCATTTAGAAAAAGCCAACCCACCAACGTACCTGAGACCAGCCCACTGCTCTATTATTGACCCGTCTAGCTGTCTATCATGTATATGGAAGTGGTGCTAAAGGTAGCCTATTAGCCCCTGAGCTATTAGCCCCCAAACTAACACTGATAACAGGAATCTCGAACCGAGCGTGGCTTATACTGTTATTTTCTTCAGTTTTAGTCACCCTAATAACCATCCCTGTTACCACCTGGTTCACCGGTCCACAGTCCACAATGTGCCTTGCATTGCTCCGGCCCGTCTCCTGGTGGTTTCGCCATGGTTCCGCAGCAGGGCACTGGCATGTCAATCACAGGGAGCTCTCAGTTCCCTGTGACTGTCACCCTGTCATGTCGGGTGCCAATATGAAAGGCACCTGACTGTCATGCCAGGTGCCTGTGCCTATGTCAGCACCCGGGGCACAGTGCAGGCAGTTTCCATGACCTGGGAATGCTGCCTGGAGCTGCTGGCTGAGCTCCCCCATCATCCTCCAGGCATACTCTCACGGGTAGTGTGGGGGAGCTGCTTCGTGAAGGGTCATCCCCCAGCTGGCCATGGGAAAGGAGCGGAGTACCACAGAGCGAGACAGTGCCCTTTGCGATTCCGGGGCTTGGCCAGCGGCCTCAGTTTGTGGTGATCAGTGGAGCACACAGTGCTGATGATTTAATGTGGTGTCTCGGTGGGGTTGTTGGGTGGGCCGAGATGACGCGAGATGCACAAATGACTGCGGATCGGTTAACCTGTGCTGCTCATCCAAGCTGGAAGGAGCCGCCTAGAAGCTACTCAGCTAATGGCTAACTAAGTGGGAGGGTGGAGTTGAACAGCTGAAGTCTGTTTCTTAAAGTGACAGGCTTTGAATCAGAGCGTTTGAAGAAAGCCAAGAAAAATAACAAACAAATTTGCTTCAATAATTAAAAAAATTAAAGAAAATGTGTCATGATCCGGTGCATGGGTGGGGGCCGTGCCTAGTCTTCAGCTTAGTTTAGTCTTTTTCTGTTTGTTTATTTTCTGTTCACCTTGTTTGCTGTATTTGGTTCCCGTTTTTGGTCAGTTCTTTATTAGTTTCTGTACTTTCCTTGATGGTTTGTTGTCGTGATCATTGCGAGCGCTGTGACAGCTCGCACGTCACTTCCAGCTGTCAGATTCTGTTTGCGGGTTGTCACGGCTGCCAGTAATGATCACCACTCATGATCCCACAGCTGGTTCCACTTATGTTGGCAGTATTTAAGACCAGAAGAATGACTTGTGCCTCACAGCAGTCTTGAGTCACCAGACGTTGTAGTTACATCCCTGCTACCTTGACAGTGTCTCCGTCTGTGTCGTTATCCCCGGCATCCCTTGTAAGTGTGCGTTTTTGTTTTTGTGTGCTTTTGTTTAATAAATGTGCAAACTCACAGCTCCTGCGTTTGGCGTCGGTTACCTGCCCTAAAGGGCGATTCACAACAGAAGACCACTGCCATCAAGATGCCAGCGGACTATGAGTTCTGCCTTTTTTTTCCGTCCCGTGTTTTTCCTTTAAAATCTGCGTTTTTCTGTTGACATGGCTGCGTTTTCCGACTATAGTCGGTGTGGGTTTAGTGAGGAGGAGTGTTGGACGGTCAACGTTTTACATAACATCTTGTCTGAGGCTTGTGCTTCCCGCACTCCTGAGGTGGCCTGGGAGTGTCTGGTAGGAGTCACACAAGTGCTGGAAGCATGCCCCAGCCTGTGGAGCCATCCGGAACTCTACAACCGTCTCCTCTCCATAGCCAACCCATTGTCTATGCTCCACAGGCTGGGGGAAACCTCTTCCTTACCCCTGCCTGTGCCAACAAGGAAGCGGTCCCAGGCGCGGAAGCCCCAAGCCTCTCGCTGCTCTCCAGCAGCAGCAGCCCCGCCTTCCCCTCCTGAAATGTGCCCCGCACCATCGGCGGAGGAGCTGGAGGAACGCCAGCAGCATTTTGGCGGTAGAGGCAGAGCTGCTCATGGATTACAAGCCATGGCTCCTTCCTGGACTCACGGCCCAAGTCAAGGGAGGATGTCCTGCTCCGTCTGTCGTCAGGCCTGCAGGGCCAGATCAGCCAGGATCTGTATTGGTGTCCTCGGCCCCCGCAACTAGTAGGGAGGAGTTTTCCGGGACATCTGCAGCAGCCACCACCACACCTAGGGAGCACAGGCAAGTGTATCATTCAGTAACATCAGAGGATGAATTGTCTTGCCTTGTCCCCGGTGGGAAGGCTCATGTAACCCAGCTGTGTTTTGGAAGGTGTCAAGAAACTTGGCATAAAGCTCTGCCATCTTGAACTGTACCATAAGCAGAATCTAACAGCTGAAGGTATTCTGATGGTGAGCTGTTGGGGTTCAAGTGTTTGAATACATCAGCTGCTGGGGTAAAAGAGACTCAATGATCTTTCGGGATTGTTGCAGTTTGGACATAGCAGGGTCAGTCAAGATTAATTCTACACTGGAGCGCCAAGTATCATAATCTAGCTCATAAGTTGGTTGGGGGTCTTTGCCAGAAAAAGCTCTGAGCTTTTGTGAAAACGGCTGCACAGGAAAATCTTCCGTTTTCACAATATGCTCAACTACCACACGTTGCACTTCTGGGGAATTTAAATCATGTGCAGAAATGGTGAGCGTACTTTGAGCTGGGGTGCTCACAGTGTGATTTGACTGGTTAGTCGGTTGTGCACCTTGAATACTGGGCTCAGCTGCAGAAGGCTGAGGTTGAGGTTCATCCAAGAAAGCTTCAGGTAAGTTATCAGGTAACTTAACTTGCTCTGATTGAACATTTTCAGATTCTTTGATTGACTCAGAAATCTGTGACATCATGTCTTTCAGGACATCTGCAAAATCTCTGCCACTCATCTTCGCTAGGTTTTTAATGTCAGTGAGATATAACTTGGTCGTATCGTGCGTATAAACACTGGCAAGAGATTGTATCATATAGCTGGCTCCACTATCAGATACATGAGTACATGGCAATGGGTCAAGAGCTTCAAAAGCAATACCCAAGTGATACTCAAAAATAGCACTCTGGGAAAACTCAGACTTACTATCTGCTACTTTCATAACTCTTGAAATCGATCCATACCGTTTCAAAAACTCAGTTACTTCATCAAGTTGCTCATCTCCAGCGATTTCACTCACTATCACTGCATTTGGAATTTTCACAGATTCACGTTCAACAATATCCATTTTGGGTACGTTATAGGCTTGAAATAACATAAGGTGTGGGGCACCCCCACAACAGACTGGGACAAGCATAGCGCTCAGCTAGAGCGATTAACATAACAGTAAAATGTGTGTATTAATGTCAACAGGCAGCCTCGCTTCGTCTGGCTCTTTCCTGCTCAGTACTGTGATGTTAATGTGCCATTCATGCATTGTGTTCATGCTTCCTGCTCTTACTGTAATGCAAATGTCCCATGCCTTCCTGCGGTCTCTTTGATGATAACATGCCATTCATGTATTGTCTGTAACTGGGTATATAAGCTGACTGAAATTCATGTTCATTCTCTCTCTCACTGCTCATCTGACCGCACGCATTGCTTATCTGCTGGAGAGCCTCCGGGCTCGCTCTGGCGCGCATGCACGGCGCCGGAGTGAGTTCACGTGATGGCGGTATGATTAATAAACTCCCTCAAAAACTCTCAGTTCGCTGCCTATTATTTCATGCCGCCACATTGGTGACCCCAAGAATGCACACGTTTTGTGCAATGCAACCTTCTGGTCTGGACAGCCACGCTGGTGACCCGACAACAACGAACGCAGCACCCGGCGGTGATTCTCCGACGACAAGCGAACACAGCAGCCTGACGCAAATGGACTGCCCTCCCTTCGGCTACAGGGAGACCTCGACGCAGAGCCACCACCAGGCGAACTCTCCGGAGATCATCCACGACTGGGAATGCTGCAGAAAGCGTTACGGTGCGACCCTCGCCTGAGATCGGGACATCCACGCTGGACCGGCCGAGGGACACAGAACGTCTTCTCCCTCTCACCGCTTCTCCTCCCTCTCAGCGCTCCTACGCATCTACGCGAGCCCAAGGGACAAAGATCGTCTATTTCCTCTCACCGCTCCAACGCATCTGCACGAGCCCGAGGGACAAAGATCGTCTATTTCCTCGCACCGCTCCAACGCACCACGACCGAACTACAGCAACAGCTGAACAGGGATGATTATCGGCGCCGACTATGCTGATCTCCAGCAAGCTCCCTGACCCTGACTCACCTCTACAGCGGACCTGCCATGCACCGAACCCCTGCACACGCACCAGGGGGTATGAGGACAGCGCACCATGCACGGGACATACCGGCTCTACACAGACCGCCAGCGTCCTTCGCCGCTGCACACGGAACCTTCAGGGCTGCTCACACACCTGAAGCATCACACGCAGCTCGCTCACAGGATTTTGTATGGGTCTCAGCCACGGCGCACAAGGGGAATTCAGCCGTCAGCTGTTCCCGAGGGCTTTAGGGCTGCGCCCGCACCTAAAGTCAACACGCCAAGTCCCTCTGCTTTTGTTTTTTTCTCACAGCCGCTACACAGCCTCGCAGCTCCTGTTTTTCTTCATGGCCACTATTAATCCTCGCAGGACTTAACCGCGAGAGGAGTCAGTGACTAATTTTTTTCTTCTTACAGCTGCTGTGGACCTCCACACGTTCAACGGGACAGCCCCTCAACATCGCGGATCCACAGGCAATTTTTGCGCGGCCCAGACAATTTCGCCGTCCCGGGCCGGCACTTGCTACCCCCACCCCCCTCCCTCCACCGCCGCCTGCAGCGAGCCTCCCCCACAGCTCGCTCCCAAAGCCGGACTATCGAGGCCTCAGCTTCCCGCTGAGCCCTCTGGAGGGGGAGTGTGTGGGGCACCCCACAACAGACTGGGACAAGCACAGCGCTCAGCTAGAGCAATTAACATAACAGTAAAATGTGTGTATTAATGTCAACAGGCAGCCTCGCTTCGTCTGGCTCTTTCCTGCTCAGTACTGTGATGTTAATGTGCCATTCATGCATTGTGTTCATGCTTCCTGCTCTTACTGTAATGCAAATGTCCCATGCCTTCCTGCAGTCTCTTTGATGATAACATGCCTTTCATGTATTGTCTGTAACTGGGTATATAAGCTGACTGAAATTCATGTTCATTCTCTCTCTCACTGCTCATCTGACTGCACGCATTGCTTATCTGCTGGAGAGTCTCCGGGCTCGCTCTGGCGCGCATGCACGGCGCCGGAGTGAGTTCACGTGATGGCGGTATGATTAATAAACTCCCTCAAAAACTCTCAGTTCGCTGCCTATTATTTCATGCTGCCACATAAGGGAGAGAAGAAAAAGGCTCCTGGCTGGGCTCGCCACTTCTTATTGTAACCCTTGCCTTACGTTAATTAGGTAAGGGAAATTATTAAGTGTAGACCAGTTGCTAGGTTCGTAAGGATTACAATAGGGAATTAAAATGAGTGTGGAATGAAATAGCTGGAGGCAAGAAATGAGCAATTCATGGCTGTTATTATTAAAGATAAAGAGAACAAAATATACAAACAATTTACAAATATACAAATATAACAACGGCCGGCATGAAATAAAACCCCAAAAATGTCCTACTGAGCTCAGTGTTTGTTTGTCTTTTTGTTTTAGTCGTTTGACCAGTCAAGATATCTTGTATTTCCAGACTCAGGTTTCTTTTCCTCTTTTAAAGCGGCAGCTTGAGTTGTTACCACTTTGAATTTTGGGCGCTGGAGAGAGGAAGGATGTTCTTCAACCAAGATCTTGGTTCAGATCTCGGTTCAGTCTCGGTTCAGGTCTCAGGTCAGGCTCGCCATCTCCATTCGGAGAGAATCCAGGATCCAGAAGGTTCTTAATCAGCAACCAAAAAAATCCTAGCCAAGATGAGATATCAGCATGAACACAGCAAAAGTCACAGCCTCATGGCCTCTCAAGCTCGTGCTCCCATCAACAAGAAGACCCACAGGTCTCCACACAGATCGTCCACAGCCTCTCTCGTCTGCTCTCAGATTGCAAAAGACTGAAAAACCAGCAGAGCGCCTCAGCACTCTGCTCGGAAGGCGGGGCTAATATCGCTCTTAACGAATGAAAAGACCAAGATCGCCCAACGTGACCATGAAACGGGAATTTAAAAGTTGGATAACGAGGATCACACTTCCTCTTCCCAAAATAACCGTTTTTCAAAATAAAATCACACAATTTCATTAATACAGATGAAATGTGAGAAAAAGGGTCATTTTCTCAGCTGGGTTACACTCAGCAGCAGTCACCCACGTTGGTTGAGCCTTTCTCACCTGCTGCTGCAGTCATCCCTTCTTCTTCACCTGCCTCTCCCGTGTCCCCCCCCCCATTTTCACTGTTTGTCTGCCGGTCCTGGGAGGGAGCCACCAGATGAAGAGGAGGTCAGTGGTTCCGGAGGACCCAGTGTTAGCCGTGCAGCCGTACCCTGGACGGGAGAGGAGCGCCCTCAATGGTCCGAAATCTGAGCTGACGAAAAGTCCCCTGGTTTCGGCATCGTGGGACCTGGTACCATCGGTGAGGCGAGTCCTGGCTCCTTCACACCGCGCTGGAGTTCCTCCTGCGTCAGCCGCCACGTTGGAGGGGCCACCAGCGTTAGCCACCGCCCCTGGAGGTCTACCAGTGCCCGTCACCTCATCTGGGGTCCCGCCAGTTGCTGCCGCCATGTCTGGAGGATCACCAGCTTGTTCAGCCACATGCCTGCTGCCTGGGCCACCGCAGCAGATTCACCAGAGTCCTGGACAGTGGTGGAGCTCAAGCCTAGGCAAGTGCTCTGTTCTGTTCTAACATCTTCAGATTCAGCAAATTCTTGTCTGGCTCAGGGTGGGGAGAATCAGTTGCAGACGTTCTCTGCTCCTGAGCTCTCCTCACCGCGCTCCACCACTGCCAGTGATTCCTCTCTGGTGTTTGTCTGTTCTTCTTTTCCTGAGGTGGCTGTGCCAGGAGAAGTTGCCCAGACGGTGGAGGCTGAGACATCCCAGCGGGTGACACCGGAGGTCTCCGTGGGTACTGCTAATCCGTCCAAGGTCACCGAGGGTTTGACGCCCCTGTCTGAGGCCGTCACAGGTGCTACGCCTCCATCCAAGGCCACCATGGGTGCGACGCCTCCGTCCGAGGCCACCGTGGGTGCAATGCTTCCATCCCAGGCCACCACGGGTACTGTGCCTCTTCCACACGGGGTTTCCGTGGGTGCTAGGCCTCCATCTGAGGCCACCGCGGGTGCAATGCCTCCGTCTGAGGTCTCAGCGGGTGCTGCTACGCCCCAGCCCGGGGTCTCCGTGGGTTCTGCTATGCCCCAGCCCAGGGCCTCCGTGGGTACTGCTATGCCCCAGTCCAGAGCCGCTGTGGGTGCTGTGCCCCCGTTTGCACCTAAGGTCACCAGGGGTTGACCATTGTCGCCTAAGGTCACTGCTGTCCAGCCATCCTCTTGGTCGGCCTTCCATGGTGCAGTCCTTGAAGTCCATAAGGGGCAGGAGTTCCAGCTGCCACCTCCGGGGGGTGGGGGTCATGCCCTGCAGTTCGGTGGCACAGGAACACTGGGAGGCCCCCCGATAGGTTTTCTAGGGTAGTCTGTTGGTGCTGGGACAACAGGAGACCACCCAACGGATTACACCTCTGGCTGGGGTGGCTCTGGAGTTCAGGGAGGCCACCCGACTCATTCCATCACAAGCTCCAGTGGTCCTGGGACTCTGGGAGACCACCTGATCTGCCTTACCTCCTCACCCAGTGGTTTCTGAGTCTCTGTTGTTACTATATATTTTTTTTCTCTTCTCTTTCTTTTTGTTAATGGTAATATTGCCATGCAAAGATTATGATTAGCTTAATAGCCATTTAAAGACTCAACACTGCAGTATATGCAGTATAGTATAGTATAGTATAGTATGCACTGTATGTATTCATTGCATATACATTTAAGTTTCTGAGGTTTTATTTAATTTAAGCCTTTTAGCACATGTTCCCTAATCACGTAGCTCCTTTTTCAGACCTGCTAGCAGTATTATATCTTTATTTTAAGCCTCTCTGATTTTTTGTTTTGTTTTGTTTTGTTTTTCAACCTCGTTCTAGCCTGTACCGACTAGATGCCTTTTTTCCTCTTTTCTTTAAGTAATCTGGTCAACAGTTTATTGGTGTTTAGTAGCATAAAGTGAGTTATTTGACTGAAATCTGTAATCGTGAGCTGTTTAAATGTGAGCAGGTCAGTGGATTGGGGGCAGTAGTGGTGTTTATTAATTTATCTATGCATTGTGCTCTGAATTTTTAGTTTGTTTCGGGAGGGCATCGTGTTCATCAATGGTTAAGTTTGATCACGCAATTTTCGTTTCTAAGCCCTTCACCAATGGAGAGATTCTCATCTTCGGTTCATGTTTGTGGGTCATGAGCATTTTTTTTTTCCTTTGGTTAGGTTCGGTCCCTCTGTGCCTGCCCCCCCCCCCCCCAGGTGGGTCATGTTTTCTTGTTTTTTGGGGGGTGGGTCTTCTGTGTGTGTGTGGGGGGTCCTTTTTTTCTTTCTCTTTTTTGATGTTACCCTGGGGTGTCTGGAAACCACCCCTTGAGGAGGGGGCTCTGTCATGATCCAGTGCACAAGTGGGGGCCGTGCCCAGTCTTCAGCTTAGTTTAGTCTTTTTCTGTTTGTTTGTTTTCTGTTCACCTTGTTTGCTGTATTTGGTTCCTGTTTTTGGTCAGTTCTTTATTAGTTTCTGTACTTTCCTTGATGGTTTGTTGTCGTGATCATTGTGGGCACTGTGACAGCTCGCGCGTCACTTCCAGCTGTCAGATTCTGTTCGTAGGTTGTCATGGCTGCCAGTAATGATCACCACTCATGATCCCACAGCTGGTTCCACTTATGTCGGCAGTATTTAAGACCAGGAGATTGACTTGTGCCTCGCAGTGGTCTTGGGTCACCAGACATTGTAGTTACATCCCTGCTTCCCTGATAGTGTCTCCGTTTTTGTCGTTTTACCCGGCATCCCTTGTAAGTGTGCGTTTTTGTTTATGTGTGCTTTTGTTTAATAAATGTGTAAACTCACAGCTCCTGCGTTTGGCGTCAGTTACCTGCCCTAAAGGGCGATTCACGACAAAATGTGAACAAAATATGTCACAAGCACTTCATTAAGACATGAGTGAGCTGTTAAAATGTGGAAAAAGTGCAGTCAATGACCCCTTTAAAAGACGTCACTCTCTAACCAGATCATTTTAATGGGTAAATAAAGTGTTTGCTCAATGCCTAAATGTGAAGTGTGACTACAGGGGAAAATTAAAAACTGCAAGTCAAAAAAAGGTATAAAAGCAAACACAAATTGTGCCGATCCACATCAACTTTCAATAAGCACCCATACTTGATGTCTGGGGCAGCGTTTTTAAAGTGGGGGTTCCTGGAACATTCAGTTTCCTGTGGCAAATTTTCTCATTTCACTTCTGAATTGGTAAAAAAAAAAAAAATGCAACTAATTTTCTGTTGCACATGGTTTCTGCAGGCATGCATTGCATCATGTTTTCCACACTCCAAGTTATTCACTTCCGATATATGCCAAATTTGTTTTTCATGAAGTTCCATGCATACGGGAAGGGGGGGGCTGAAGAGCTCATAGTGGTCAAATTTGACCAAATGTGGTTTATTTTTCAACATAGTCTCCCTTCGGTCCACACACTTCTTCCACCAGCGTTGCAGTGCTTGGATCCTTGCAGGGGAAAAATAAATCACATTTAGTGAAATGTGACCACTATGAACTTTTCAGCCTATGAACTTTACAGCAACCCCCCCCCCCCTTCCCAATAGATCTTTGAGAAATTAAAGAGAAATGTTGAATTCACCCCTCCAGTGAAACCCACCACCTGTTGCTTTGTCATAGGGTAATGTGCCTGGGTCTACTGGCTCTATTACATGATCCTGATCTCAGTAGTGTTTGAGTAATCATGCTAACGGCACAGAAAATGTATTTGAGGGAGGAAATGATGCATTTTGGGATCACTTTTTCTTTACCGCTGCCTTAATTGCATTGACCAGCTCACAGCTAAAGTGTCAGAGCATTAGTTTATATGACCAATGTCCAAGTAAGGTACAGGACCTCCATCACAAAATCTATAACATCTTAACTCGTGATACTGAATATTACGCCCCATGACAGTATCGAGAAATTACTCTATAAGCCTACACAATCTACAGCACTGAGCCTCTTTAATTATTAGCTGGTGACAATTTTCCACTACAGCGAGCAAATCTATTCTCCTGAAAATAGGTTAACACTTTATGAGATCATCTTTGTTTTGTCTTCTTCGTTCTGTCTTGAGCATATTTTTTAACCATTTTAGATCCATTAAAAGATAAATAAACCTTAATTCATATGGCACCTTTGTAGACAGTGAAAACAGCACTTTCAGGCAGCCTTATATTGTTTTGTGCATCACAGGGAATAAAGGAGACATAGGGGACGATGTGGGAGTTTGGGATTTTGTCCAAGGACTGTGCAGCATGTTGAAAAGTGGAGTTGGGATTATACGACTGATTTTCTGATTTGGTACCAACCTGCTTCCTCCTGCAACTCACTCCCGAATGTGATTAGTAATGCCTCTTACTGTGCGTGTGTGTGTGGGGGGGGGGGCAGCACACACACACACACACACACACACAGAGTGGATATAAAAAGTCTACACACCCCTGTTCAAATGCCAGGTTTTTGTGATGTAAAAAAAATGAGACCAAGATAAATCATTTAAAAACTTTTTTCCACCATTAATGTGACCTATAACCCATACAACCAAACTGAAAAACAAACTGAAATCTTTTAAGGGGAAAAATAAAAAACCTGTTTACATAAATATGTACACCCTGTTATAACTGGGGATGTGGCTGTGTTCAGAATTAACCAATCACATTCACACTCATGTTAATGGGAGTCAGCACACACCTGCCACCATTTAAAGTGCCTCTGATTAACCCCAAATAAAGTTCAGCTGTTCTAGTAGGCTTTTCCTGACATTTTTGTAGTCACATCTTACAGCACAAGCCATGGTCTGCAGAGAGCTTCCAAAGCATCAGAGGGATCTCATTGTTCAAAGGTCTCAGTCAGGAGAAGGGTACAAAAGAATTTCCAAGGCATTAAATATAATATGGAACACAGTGAAGACAATCATCGTCAAGTGGAGAAAATATGGCACAACAGTGACATTACCAAGAACTGGACATCCCTCCAAAATTGATGAAACGACAAGAAGAAAACTGGTCAAAGAGGCTGCCAAGAGGCTGACAGCAATACTGAAGGAGCTGCAGGCATTTCTGGCAAGTACGCTACTGGCTGTTTAGTACATGTGACAACAATCTCCCGTCTAGGGTGGCAAGACGGAAGCCTTACAAAGAAAAACATCCAAGCCCGGCTACATTTTGCAAAAACACATTTGAAACCTCCCAAATGCATGTGGGTGTCAGGAGCTGAGCCGGTTTGGGTTCCCCCCGGCTTGGTCCTGATCTCTCTGTGGGTTTAGGTGCCAGTATGTATGTGCTTATTATGTATTCTGTGCTTTTCCTTACCCATAGCCACTGCCTTCTGGCCGGCAGCGGTGAGGCAGCCCCTTTGACTCACACTGGTGTGAGCGCTGTCTGACTGTCTGCCAGTCCAACTACGCCCCCTCTCTAATTACTGTCAGCTGTTCAGAATCAGAATCAGAATCAGCTTTATTGCCAAGTATATTTACAAGTAAACATACGAGGAATTTGACTTGACATTGGACGCGCACGTTAGGCGCATCCAATGACGCGTCGCCATACAAGGCGCCTGTCATACAGTGGAGGTAAAGAGGGGAAGGGAGGGGGAGGAAAACACAATAAGAGAGAGAAAAAAACATAGTAATCAGAATAACGCTCGTATAAGCTCATATAAAGCTCAATGAGCGAAATTTTGACTACACAGAAAAAAAAACCCTCATGCACAATTAGCAGACAATATAGATCACACAAACAAGAGTCGATTGTGTGATCAATTTCCACTCCCATTTGTCATCTCCCTGCTCCTCGCCCAGGTGCGACCAATCTTACCATCTCCAGCAATGCATGTACTTAAGGAACCTTTTGCCAGTCACACATTGCTGGGTCACTGCACTTCATACGGCTGTTAATCGTCATATGAAGTCAAGGTCAACAAAGGATTGTGTCCCTCAGAGCTTTATTCGGACTTACTTGGACAGCTGCAGTATTGTGAGTATTTCTGTGCGTATTTTTCCGATGGTCCTCACCCAAGACTGTTGAACATCCTGGAGGACTCCTTTAGCTTCTGAGGCACTTGTTAGTTGAAAGTGTTTTTGTGTTTAATAAATGTGTGTGGTGTAACCTGCGCGTAAATCCTCATCCTTTCAGCCCTCGCCGTGCGCAATGGAGAGGCGCACAGGAGGGTTTATGACAATGGGGAAAGTGTGTTATGGTCTAAAGAAACCAAAGTTGAACTTTTTTGGCCATAATTCCAAAATGTATATTTTGTGCACACACAATACTGCTCATCACCAAAAGAACACCATACCTACAGTGAAGCATGGTGGTGGTACCATCACGCTTTGGGGCTGTTTTTCTTCAACTAGAATTGGGGTCTTGGTCAAGGTGGAGGGAATTATGGACAGTTCCAAATACCAGTCAGTGTTGGCACAAAACCTTCAGGCTTCTGCTAGAAAGCTGAAGATGAAGAAGAGCTTCATCTTTCAGCACGACAATGACCCAAAGCACACATCCAAATCAACAAACGAATGGTTTCACCAGAAGAAGATTAAGGTTTTGGAATGACCCAGCCACAGCCCAGACCTGAATTCAATCAAACATCTGTGGGGTGACCTGAAGAGGGCTGTGCACAGGAGATGCCCTTGCAATCTGACAGATTTGGAGCATTTTTACAAAGAAGAGTGGATAAATATTGCCCCATCAAGATGTGCCACACTGATAGACTCCAACCCAAAAAGACTGAGTGCTGTAATAAAAGGTGCTGTAGCAAAGTATTAGTTTAAGGGTGTGCATATTTATGCAACCAGGTTATTGTAATTTTTTTTTTCCCCCCTTAAAAGATTTCAGTTTGTTTTTCAATTGGGTTGTACAGGTTATAGGTCACATTAGTGGTGGAAAAAGTTTTGCAAATGATTTATCTTGGTCTCATTTTTTTTACATCACAAAAACCTGGCATTTGAACAGGGGTGTGTAGACTTTTTATATCCACTGTAATTTTAACAGTAATTTTAATTCTAATATGATAAAATACGTGTCATGGCGGCCCCTGGGCCATCATCTGTCTCATCAGTCCCAGCTGCGCACAGACCAACAGGTGCCAATCAGTGGCTGTTAAAAGCCAGTGTTGCTGACAGCCCGGCACGGAGTCGTCTGTCTTCCTCATCGGAGCATGAGCCAGAACTTCGTTCTCAAGTTTAGCCAAGAACGTCTCGTCAGGATCTGCCACGTAAGAAAACTATCTGCTATTCTACTCCTTGCCTTTACCCCTGTGCACAGGTGGACCTCCCAGGCGGCGGACCAACTTCCCCAGCCGACGGGGCGTTGCCACCTCTATCACGTAGCTCCTCGCTACCACCACAGCTACGGGTACGTCTAACACCACAACTACAGGAACTGTTATTGTTACAGCTACAGAAGCTGTCATCGTCACGGTCACTGGTATCGCCACCATCTCAGCTACAAGAACAATCATCATCACAGCGACAGGTGCATTCACCACCACAGCCACAAGCACATTCACCACCACGCTGCACGGCCGCTGGAAGTCAGCAGAACGTTACCTGTGGAACGCCCAAGTAAGCCTCACCATCCACAATTACTCGCTAGTGCTGAACAGCTGTAATTGTTTCTGCTTGTGTGTTACAGGGTTGCCAGGTCACCATCCGGACTGCTCAGTTCCAGTGACCAAACTTCTATACTTGCACTCACACACGCACTACACTCTCTCACTTTACAATAAAAGAATAATTGTCTATATCTACTCGTGTCAGTGTCTGTCTCCTGGGTCCAGAACATGTCAGTACGACTCCGTCACGTTGACCCAGCGGACAGTACACTGCCGCGCAAACTGAACACACTTAGCGCTCGGGTAGATATGCTATCACACCAGCAGACAGTAATTCTCAATCAACTGACCCAAATAAACAGTCGTCTGGATCGTCTGGAGGGACACCAGACGTTCTCCCCGACCGCAAGTGTTTCAGCCCCTGCAGGCTTAGCATCAGGTCAAATTAATACCTCATCGACCCCTCGCCTCACCCCTGTTCCCACGCCGGCCCGGTTCAGCGGGAAACTCGGGGAAGCCCGAGGGTTCATTTTACAATGTGAATCAGTCTTTCTCTGCGTTCCGGGAGACTTCGCCATAGACTCAAGTAAGATTGGTTATATCATCAATTTGTTGGGGGGAAGAGCTTTAGATTGGGCATATTCCGTAATGGCTAAACCAAGCTACCCCGTGTTAACTTACCAGGAGTTTGTGGCGGAGTTCATGTCTGTGTTTGATCATACAGATAGGGGTGAGGTGTTGACAGAACGGCTGTTGAGTCTGCAGCAGGGTAACAGATCAGCTGCTGATTACGCTATTGACTTCCGGGTCCTGGCCGCAGAGATTGGGTGGGGGGAGCCGTCACTTTGTGGTATCTTCCTTCGCAGTCTCAACGACGAGTTAAAGGATGAATTAGCGGCACGGGACAAACCGGACAACTTACGTGAATTAATTGCCCTTACTGTTAGCCTAGATAATAGATTAAGGGAGCGGGCGGCCGAACGGCGAGCTACTTCCCGTTCAGTTAAACACCGCCCCCGCATCACTAGCTCTCCTCTGCTCGCTCTACCCGCGTCAGAGGAATCCCCGGATCAAGAGGCTATGGTGATAGGGCAGTCTAAAGTGTCAGCGGCTGAGAGACAGCGCCACAGGGATCTTGGCCTTTGTTTCTACTGTGGGAAAGAGTCACATGGGGTTTTGGAATGTCCCAGTCGGTTAAAAGGGAAGGTCCGTGGATCGCAGTAGGGGGATTCACGGGCAAGAACTTAGAAAAACCCCTCACTAGTTGCTGCTTACCCATCAGATTGATCCACGCACATACAGAACACTCCACATTGGCATTAATAGACTCAGGAGCTGAGCAGAATTTTGTTTCCAGGGACCTGGCAACCCGGATGGGCCTCAGCTGTCAGACTCTGGATCCCCCTGTCAATCTCATCACCCTGTCCAAGGCGTCACTGACCACCGTCGCCTATCAGACGGCCCCAGTTTCTGTGATTGTGTCAGGTAACCACAGGGAGGTGATTAGGTTCCTGGTTCTGCCCGTCTCTTCCTCGCCCGTCATCCTGGGGTACCCCTGGCTTCGGCTGCATAATCCCACCATTGACTGGCAAGCGGGGAGTATTTCAGCGTGGAGTACATTCTGTTTGAGTGCCTGCCTCCAATCTGCGGCGTGCGCCCCATCTGTCAAGGTGCCTCCACCCTCTTCGTCACCACCGAACCTGTCCAAGGTACCAGAGGTTTACCATGACTTGGGGTTAGTTTTCAGCAAGTCTTGGGCGTTGTCTCTACCCCCCATCGCCCTTACGACTGTGCAATAAATCTGAAGGCTGGAGCCCCTCTTCCTGCTAGCTGCCTGTACAGCCTATCAGCCCCGGAGCGCGAGGCTATGGACACTTACATCAAGGAATCCCTGGCCTCTGGAATCATCCGCCCGTCGTCTTCGGCTGTGGGTGCCGGTTTCTTCTTCGTTGGGAAGAAGGATGGCTCATTACGCCCCTGCATCGACTTCCGGGGCCTCAACGAAATTACAGTAAAAGACAAGTACACTCTGCCCTTGATGAACACAGCCTTTGGCTCCCTCCAGGGGGCATCCTGGTTTACCAAACTGGATCTCAGGAATGCTTATCACCTGGTGCGCATTAGAGAAGGTGACGAGTGGAAGACGGTGTTCCGGACCCCAAGCGGGCACTTCGAGTACCTGGTAATGCCGTTTGGGTTAACCAACGCTCCGGCCGTCTTCCAGCGATTAATAAACGATGTTTTGCGGGACTTCCTGAACTCGTTTGTATTTGTATATCTCGATGACATACTTATCTTCTCTCGCACATTAGAAGAGCACCAGGTGCATGTCCGCAAAGTGCTACAGCGCCTCCTGGAGAACCAACTGTTCGTCAAGGCAGAAAAGTGTGAGTTCCATACTGACCAGACCTCTTTCCTAGGGTTCATTATAGCCCGAAACCAGGTGCTCCCCGACCCGGCCAAGGTCAAGGCAGTAGTGGATTGGCCCGCACCAACCTCTAGGAAGCAGCTTCAGGGATTCTTGGGCTTTGCTAATTTCTATCGGAGGTTTGTGCCCAACTTTGGAAATATTGCTCACCCTCTGACTGCGCTCACCTCCCCAAAGACCCCGTTTTGCTGGAGTGAGGAGGCAGCCAGGGCATTTGAGAAATTGAAGGAGGAGTTTGCTTCTGCCTGTGTCCTAACCAGGTGGACCCGAAGCTACAGTGCTTGGAGGAGGTGGACGCCTCTGATTCGGGGGTGGGAGTGGTGCTCTCTCAACGTTCTCCTGAAGATGGTAAGATCCGCCCATGTGCTTACTTCTCTCATCGCCTGTCACCAGCGGAGAGGAATTATAGCATAGGAGACAGGGAGCTGCTGGCAGTGAAGCTCGCCTTGGAGGAATGGAGACACTGGCTGAAGGGGGCTGCTCAGCCGTTCGTGGTATGGACTGATCACCGTAACCTGGAGTACCTCAGGACGGCGAAGCGCCTGAACGCACGCCAGGCTCGTTGGTCCCTTTTCTTCGGCCGGTTTAATTTTTCCATCACTTATCGGCCGGGAAGCAAGACCAGTAAGCCGGACGCCCTCTCGCGGCAGTTCGACGCACCATCCTCTGAGGATCAGGAAACTCCCATCCTGCCGCCCTCCTGTGTCGTGGGCGCCCTGTCCTGGGGTATTTGCAAGACAGTTCGTAGAGCACTGAGGACGGAGCCAGACCCGGGGGGGGGGGGGGTCCCCCGGGCCGCCTGTTTGTTCCACGCGCCATTCGGGGTCAAGTGATTGAGTGGGGTCACGCCTCCAAGTTGGCTTGTCATCCGGGGGTGGGTCGGACTGTGGACCTTCTCCAGAGGATCTTCTGGTGGCCAGGGCTGCGGAAGGATGTTGTGAGTTACATCCGGGCTTGCGCTCAGTGCGCCACTGGGAAAACGACATCATCCCCCCCGGCGGGCCTGTTACATCCGCTGCCGGTCCCTTCCCGCCCTTGGTCCCATGTTGCTATGGATTTTGTGACTGGTTTGCCCCCCTCAGATAGCTTCACCACAGTCTTGACTATAGTGGACCGTTTCTCAAAGGCAGCCCACTTTGTGCCCCTTCAGGGTTTGCCTTCGGCTCAGGTAACAGCGGACCTCCTTGTCCAGCATGTGGTCCGTCTCCACGGCATCCCCGCCGACATAGTGTCGGACCGGGGACCACAGTTCGTCTTGCAGGTCTGGAAAGCATTCTGCGCAGCGCTGGGAGCCACAGCTAGCCTCTTCTCAAGTTATCATCCTCAGAGTAATGGCCAGTGTGAGCGGGCTAACCAGGAGCTTGAGGCCGCGCTGCGTTGTGTCATCTCCTCCTGTTCATCCTCCTGGAGCAAGTATCTTCCTTGGATTGAGTACGCTCATAACACCACGATCTCTACGGCTACGGGCGTCTCCCCTTTCAAGGCATCATTTGGGTTTGATCCACCATTGTTTCCGGAGGAGGAGAGGGAGGTAGCGGTTCCATCTGTCCAAGCTCACATTAAGCGCTGTCGGCGAGTTTGGCTCATCGCCCGCCGAGCCCTGTTAAAGACCATGAAACGCAACATCCAGGTGGCCAACCGGCATAGGAGACCCGCCCCGGACTACAAGGTGGGTCAGAAGGTTTGGTTGTCTACCCGGAATATTGGTGTACCGGCTGAGAAGCGCAAGCTTACCAAGCGCTTCATTGGTCCTTACACCATCTCTCGTATTGTTAATCCTGTGTCTGTGCGCCTGTCTCTCCCCTCTTCGATGCACATCTGCCCCACCTTTCATGTCTCCCAGGTCAAACCGTACATCTCTGATCCCCTGTGCCCGCCTCCCGTGGCCCCCGCTCCCCCGAGGATGATCGATGGCCATCCGGCCTGGGGGGTGACTGCCATCCTGGACGTTCGCAGGCGAGGTCGTGGTCTTCAGTATTTGGTGGACTGGGAGGGCTTTGGACCGGAGGATCGTTCTTGGATTCGCTCAGCGTTGATCCTGGATAAGCAGTTGATCCGCGATTTCCATCAGGCGAATCCAGGTAGAATTGGGCAGGTGCCTGGAGGCACTGCTAGAGGGGGGAGTACTGTCATGGCGGCCCCTGGGCCGTCATCTGTCTCATCAGTCCCAGCTGCGCACAGACCAACAGGTGCCAATCAGCGGCTGTTAAAAGCCAGTGTTGCTGACAGCCCGGCACGGAGTCGTCTGTCTTCCTCATCGGAGCATGAGCCAGAACTTCGTTCTCAAGTTCAGCCAAGAACGTCTCGTCAGGATCTGCCACGTAAGAAAACTATCTGCTATTCTACTCCTTGCCTTTACCCCTGTGCACAGGTGGACCTCCCAGGCGGCGGACCAACTTCCCCAGCCGACGGGGCGTTGCCACCTCTATCACGTAGCTCCTCGCTACCACCACAGCTACGGGTACGTCTAACACCACAACTACAGGAACTGTTATTGTTACAGCTACAGGAGCTGTCATCGTCACGGTCACTGGTATCACCACCATCTCAGCTACAAGAACAATCATCATCACAGCGACAGGTGCATTCACCACCACAGCCACGAGCACATTCACCACCACGCTGCACGGCCTCTGGAAGTCAGCAGAACGTTACCTGTGGAACGCCCAAGTAAGCCTCACCATCCACAATTACTCGCTAGTGCTGAACAGCTGTAATTGTTTCTGCTTGTGTGTTACAGGGTTGCCAGGTCACCATCCGGACTGCTCAGTTCCAGTGACCAAACTTCTATACTTGCACTCACACACGCACTACACTCTCTCACTTTACAATAAAAGAATAATTGTCTATATCTACTCGTGTCAGTGTCTGTCTCCTGGGTCCAGAACATGTCAATACGGATAAAATACTTAGTAGCACATAATGTGACTGACAAACCCTAAAGAGGTACATGTTGTAAACACTGGACAAGGTTTATTTTGTGTGTGAAATGACAATAGGTCTATTCTTTATTATATTATGCTTATTTACTGCCGCACTGCAGTGGTATGATACCACACTCTTGTGTAATGTTGCTTAATTACAAGCCTTGTCAGTAAGAAGAAGGGAGGGAAACAAATTACCAAAAACCGACATGAAAGGGTCAATGAGCATGATGCTGATTTAAGGTCAAATTGGCCAGTCCTACTCCAGTGTGACCCAGATGGGGTGTGAGCCCACAACCTTCCAGCTGTGGGTGGATGCTCTACCACTTGGCCACCACTCTGGTCTATTAACAATATTCAACACTGAGATTGAAATATGGAAAAAAAAATCCTGTTTATATGCCACTAAACTGATTTAAAGACCCAGAACTTTAAAAAAATGAAGAGGAAGAGCACGAAGGCAGCTCATTTCAGTATAATTAATGGTTTACAATAAGTATAGCCAGACGGTCAATGATGGAGGAGCTAATGAAATCCCCCAACAGTGCTCAGATCTCCTGACCTTCGACCTTGACTTTGAGCACAACCTTGAAGCAGACCCACCCGATGATCATTGTGAGTGAGTTTGGTGAGCATCGGTGTAATTGACTAGGAGGAGGAGTGATTCCCATGAAATGTGGACTGATGGATGGATGACAGATGCTGTGTCATCGCAGTAGCTCCTTTTGGCTTTACTGAAATAAGCTAAAAATGAACTTAAATCGTTTTTATACAATATGTCAATACAGTAATTATTCTAACAGGCCTACAGACTTCCAGTATTAAGTCGCATATGTTAAAACTGTGCATTTTATTTAATTTTATTTTAGTTAAAACTGTTTGGAATATGTTGACCTCTGAAGTTATGCAACATCATTTTATAACATCAATAAAAACAGCATCATTTACGTGGCAAAACCCATGGTGAAACTGTCGCTTTACGTGTCAGACTATTGTTGGTGTAAAATTAAAATCATCAAGTTACGTTATTATTATTATCATTAATATTATTATTATTGTTATCATGCAGAATTAATCTCATTATTAACTTGATGCAAAACAAAAATGTGAAAACCACTTTCCTCCACACTAATAACTTTGGCCATTATTAGCAGCTGCTTTGTAACCTGAGCAGAGCTTCATTTAATGCTGAGCTCTTATCAACCATCTATTAAATTAAACCCGCAGTCCACATCTGTCACCGCGGAGGCTGGTGCAGGGAAACATGCATTGTGATTCAATTAATTATTTTTTGATATGCAAACATTTTTACAGTCACTACTTAATGCATAATGACGATTAAATACACGCTGATAAGAAACATACTGCATGATAACTCTTAGCTTTCTATTAGATTTAAAAACAGTAAAAACCGCAAAAATTGGCAAACATTTAACAACTGTTAGTAAACGACTGTTTACTCGTACCACTACGTACAAAAAAAATACACTTTTCAAAAGGTAGCTATAAAAAATACATTAATATTATATTCTACTTTCATTGAGCTAATTCTCCACCTACATTTGACCTAATTATCGATATGAATTAATTTTTAAATATGATTAATTTTTAAAGATTTTAACTCTTTCAATGCGAGTTTTTGTCATGATGTTACCATGTTTTTAAAATTTAAAAAAAAAACAGAAAAAAATGAATTATTTTCAATATACTACACACAAAGTAATTTTTTGTCTTGAATTATTACAGCCCGGGATGCATCAATGATTAGCAGCAACGCTGAGCTAATGCATTATGGGGGATTGTGACAGTGCCATCTAGTGGAAATGGCATGTTTTTTCTGCATATGCCAAATATGGTTAAAAATGGCGGCATCTGGCGGAGAGTAGTAAAAATGATCAATTTCAAGGCAAAAGCCCAGATTGCCACCAAGCTATAATAAAATGCATGTTATTGTGCTTTAATGGCAGTGAGATTAAAAACTGCAGATTTGCACATTTTTTGTGCTTAACAGTATGAATGTAACAATTGCTTGTTCACAGTGTATTTTAGACTTACTGTAGGAGCTGAGCTGGAAATAACAAGCTCTATTAAAAATACAGAATTGTGCCAAAATTCATATCATATGCATGAACACAGCCAAAATGATCAAAAATTAAGAATGAAAAGCATGCAAAATGTACACAACAGTCCCTACGGTGCCCAGGCTTTCCCCCATTCTTTTTTATTATATTTCTTTAATTTATTAAGTTAAAAGAAAGTAAAGGGGCGGATTGGTTCTGACATTCTGGGCTGATACCAATACTGAATGTTTAAAGTAATAAGTTGGGTGATAATCGATAGCCAATACCGATTGTTTCTTTTTTGTTTTCATCTTCATTCTCAGGGAGACAAATTACAGAAAAGAACAGAACTGTATTACTTTCAAATCATTCGGGCCTGGGTGTTTTTGTGAATTTTCAGCTGTAGTCAACTGTTGTCTGCAGGACAAAATCATCTGGGAGACACCAGAAAAATATCATAGTTGCCAATAGTTGATATCAGTCAGTGAGGTGAATATTGGCCGATTCCGATATGCTGGACGATATATCGGTGCACTGCAGTGAGCAGTGGAAACATGTAAAGAAGGTAAAAACATCTCCTTTCTGTTTTTGTCTTTAATAAGAACAAAAGGTAAATAAATGTCTGACAGACTGTCTTTACATGTTTTCAGTTTTAAAGAATATGCACAACACTGTTTTTATATCAAAAATAACAATTTGCAAAAACACACAGCTGTCCACTAATTTAACCAATAGCATGGTGACGTTTTCAGTTAAGCTCAGAACTGAATCATATTCAGGTATGAATTAGAAATTGCAAAAATACAGTCAATACCATTTGACATTAGCGTGCATTTTTTTTAAGGTTTGGAATGGTGCAAAAATATCTGCTACATGATAGTCCCCTCCCCCTCGTTATCATACACCTTTATTACACATCATGCTATTGTTTGAACAATTTAACTGACAAGGAACATTTTTTGCAGCTATAATGATTATGTTGTGGATTTTTTAAATTACTGTCCATTCATTCTGTCTCTTGTAATCATAAATGAAATTACACTTGGTACTTTTCCCATGAGACAGGGAGGATCCAACGCAGCCTTGAACACGGCTGACTCAGCATTCTCAAGACAGTGCTTATCTGTTTGGTCTGTTGTATTAAAACTCTACTCTGTTCTGAGACTTGGAATCTCCTCATGGTACTCGCCTGCGTGCGGGACGTGACATTTTCCCTTCTTGGCCACGATGTAAATAAATAACCAGAAAAGGCATCTTTGACTCTACACCCTTATTTATTCACTAGATGATCAACAAGGGACATTAATTAACATCAACACGGTTAGACATGGCTGTAATTTCTACAGTTACCATATTCCACCCAGTGTGATACTGTAAAACATTTTTCCATGGAGTTACTGTAATTTCTGTTGCACTATGGGAATTTTTGTTGAATTCAGCTGTAACACCCAGTCATTTACTGTACATTGCTGTACTTTTTGAAAATAGTTTCTTACTGTAATTAGCCGACTGTAACTGCTTTGGCACACTTTTTTCAATTAAGCAGGAGTCTGTACAAAGAGATTTTAATTCAAAGTCATTTATAATTTTTGTACTACTGATAATGACATTTAGATTAATAAGTCTTCATTTAAAGAAGGAACCATGGTATTGTTTCCAGTTAGAGTACTATACTGTAACTGAATGACAGTATAGTACTGTAATTCTAAATTACAGTAACTTACTGGCAACACCCCTTGTAATGTCTAACTGAAGAAAATCCATGACAGTTATGATATTTAAAAAAAAAATAAAATTTAAATGAAAAAAAATATTTAAAAACAGAAAAAGAGCAGAGAATAAATACAATAAAACATATTAAAATATACGAGATCAATAAAGTATTAATATAATTTAAAATATGTATGAATTGTACGATATAAACTAAAAAGAGACCCAAAAAATGCATCTCAGGGATAAATAATGTGGATAAGTGCAGTCAGAAGGTTTTAAAGCAGATGTGTATCCTGTATAAGACAAATGTGTTTCATTCAGTGAATGGGTGTTAAGTTAAAAAGAAATTTTAAAGCTTGAAATAATCAATATATTTCCTTCTGCTTTTTTTCCAGCTCAGTTGCTGATTTTTTTAACGGTGTGTGGACGTTGGCCAGCTTTGCTTTGGAATCAGCCGGGGGTGCCGCTCCTCAGCTAAAACCCTCATGTTCCTCTGAATGTTCCAGTCACCCTGCACGCGTTCACCACATTCATAGTTATCGTGTCCCCCTCAGTAATTTACACGTGAGGAAATGTTCGGTTTTCATTGTCCCCACCAGCAGCGAAATGTCCGCCTCTGATGTGGGGACGCAATACACTCCTGACACTTGTGTGCAAAAGGTTTTTAAGGCTCAAATTACGGCGCAAAATGTCAGCTGTTTTCACTCCCTTTAGAAACGACTGTGAATCTCAAAAAAAAAAAAAGAAAAAAAAAGGCTGTGATCAGTGATTAGCTGGAGCCGCATTATAAACGCACACGCTGACGTTTGTAAACGTTGTGGCATTGTCCTGCGAGCGTGCGCGTCCTTTGTTGCAGTGCGGGGGGTGCTGGGAAGGAATGGGGGGGGGGGGTTAAAAGGCTAAACGACATGGATCATTGTTCTCGCTGAAAGGCCCTTTGACGAAACCCCACGGGGACGAGTCCGCCATGCTCTCACCGACAAAAAGGCAGCGGCGCTCCGCGTCCTATTAACAGCCGCGCGCGCACGAAGGGGTGTGTGTGTGTGTGTGTGTGTGTGTGAGTGTGCACGTGCTCAAATGAAAGCAGTCCGCTGGTTGGCCCTTTCCAGTTTAATGGGTGCCACTTTAGAGCGGGCAGGTGCCCCGATCGTTCAAACGCGGCGACAAAATGTCCTCCGCAGCGTCGCCGATCATATCAAGAAAGAAGGACAGGCTGCGGTTGTTTCCGGCGAGCCGAGTTCCCCACGGGGGAAAAAAAAAAAAAAAAAAAAAAAAAAAGGCAACAAAACGTCGCGCGCCTGATCGTCTGCGTCTCCCGCGGGAGCTCAAAGACGTCTCCTCCAGCCCGTCCTTATCACGCACACACGCACAGAGAAAACAGCAGAAGGACGTGAGCAGGAGGTGCGGCCTGACGGCAGAGGAAGACGACACGAGTGGGGAGGGAGGGGCGCTCCACCTCATCCACTCGCACTCATGCGTCTCGCGAAAACACCCCGGCGCCGCACTTCATCACGGGGCGAACGCACAGTCGGGCGAGCGCACGGAGAGTGGCACCGAGCCACCATTTTAGGCGACGTAGCTAATATCCGGATAAAGGATGGAGGTCGCGTTGTTCACGGTGTTTTGTGGTGAAGCTGCTGCAGACGCCATAGTGATAATGGAATAATAATTCCCATCAGCAGCACATTTGTTTTTAACAACTGGGCATTCACCGATTTATCATCAATGTAAATTAGAGACACATTTTTAAGAATAACGATATTATAAAAGATACCAATAATTTAAACGGTTGCAAATTACAGTTTAATTATACAGAATAAACATTTACTTATCATCCGAATGAGTGTTGGAAATTTTGAAGAAAAAAGTTGGAAAATTAGAGGAAGAAGTTAATTTTTGAGAAAAAGATCCAAATTTATAAGAAAAAAATTACAAATTTTTGGGAAAACTTTTGCAAATTTATGAGGGAAAAAAAAACAAAAAATATAGCAAAAAAAATTACGAGAAAATATTTGCAAAGTTTTTGGAAAAAGAAATCACAAATTTAAGAGAAAAAAAATTACAAATTGTTGAGGAGAAAAGTAACAAATTTAGGAGGAAAAAAGTTGCAAATTTAGGAGGGAAAAATGTGCAAATTTATGAGAAAAATAGTCACATTTTTAACAAAAAAGTTGCAAATTTATGAGGAAACAAGTTTAATTTACAGGAAAAAAAGCTGCAAAATTACAAGAAAAAATTATGTGCAAATTTATGTGGAAATTTTTGGAAATTCATGAGAAAAATGTCAAATTTTTAACAAAAAAGTTGCAAATTTATGAGGAAAAAAATTAAAATTTACAGGAAAGAAAGTTGCTAACTTACAAGAAAATGCTTGCAAATTTATGTGAAAAAGCTGAAATTTTTTAAGAAATCACAAATTTATGAGAAAAAAAAATTACAAATTGTTGAGGAAAAAAGTCAAATTTATGAGAAAAAGGTTGCAGATTTATGAGAAAAAAGATGGAAATTTACAAGAAAAATCTTGCAAAGTTATGTAGTAAAAATTGCAAATTTATGAGAAAAATATAATAGATTTTTAACAAAAAAGGTGCAAATTTATGAGAAAGAATCCACAAATTTTTGAGAAAAAAAAAATTGCATTTCTGCTTAGAATTAGTTGTTCAAAGTCATTTTATTCAGCTGTGTCACATGATATACATAGGTTTATGATGATATTGGGGGGGGGGGGGGGGGCAATGTCCCCCTGTCCCCTGTATCCAACATATGTATCACTGTATATAACCGTCCAACCAGAGAACTGTGATGGACAGTCAGGGGAGGCACTGCCTGTCCTGGGCATTTAAGAAAAAAAAACGTATTTACTAAGTTAATGTTGAATTTACTTTCAGATTCCAGATCCACTGCTTCAGTAGGCGATTTATAATTTTTTAGTAAGGGGGATGAAATTTAGTAGGTACACAAATTTGTAATGAGTAAAGATGCAAAAATATGACAAAAGATGTGAATTCACAATTAAAAAAATCACAAATAAGACAAAAAGTTGAAAATATGCGAAAAAAATTTGCAAGTTTAAGAAAAAAATTGCAAATTTGAGGTGAAAAGTTGCCAATTATGGAAAAAAAAAAGTCACAAATTTACAAGAGGAAAAAAGCTGAAAATTTATGAGAAAGAAATTTAAAAGAAAAAGAATCATAAATTGTGAGAAAAAGATGGAAATTTTTGAGGAAAAATGTTTTGGTTACAGGAAAATGTTTATAAGACAAAGTCTACAATTTATGAGAAAAGATTTGTTAATTAACAAAAAAACAAACAAACCATGACAAAATTTCTGAGAAAAAAGTTCCAAAGTTGCGAGAAAAAGGGTTAAATTTATGAGAAAGAAGTTGCAAATTTACATGAAAAAGTCACACATTTATAAGACAAAACTTGAAAACTTACAAAAACTGCTCATTTAGAACAAGAAAACTTGAAATTTTCTGAGAAAAGATATTAAATTTATGAGAAAAATTTGACCCAGAGCTGCGGCCGCAAGGTGGTCGGTGCATCTCGTGGTGGCAACCCCCGAACCAAGTGGTGGACACCAGTGGTGAGGGGGGCCATTAAGCTGAAGAAGGAGTCCTATCAAGCTTGGTTGGCTTGTGGGACTCCCGAAGCAGCTGAGGTGTACCGGCAGGCCAAGCGGAGTGCAGCTCGGGTGGTTGCTGAAGCAAAAACCCGGGTATGGGAGGAGTTCGGTGAGGCCATGGAACAAGACTTTCGGTCGACTTCAAAGAGATTCTGGCAAACTGTTCGGCGGCTCAGGAGGGAAAAGCAGCTCCCCGTCCACACTGTGTATGGTGCGGATGGGACACTGTTGACTTCAACTGGGGATATCGTCGGGCGGTGGAAGGAATACTTCGAGGATCTCCTCAATCCCACTGATACGCCTTCCACAGAGGAAGCAGGGTTTGGGGACGAGGGGGATGACTCGCCTATCACAGGGGCTGAGGTCGCCAAGGTGGTTAAAAATCTCCTTGGTGGCCAGGCCCCGGGGGTGGACGAGATTCGCCCTGAGTACCTCAAAGCCCTGGATGTTGTTGGGTTGTCATGGTTGACACGCCTCTGCAACATTGCGTGGAGGTCGGGGGCAGTGCCTTTGGCATGGCAAACCGGGGTGGTGGTTCCTCTCTTCAAAAAAGGGGACCGGAGGGTGTGCTCCAACTTTAGAGGGATCACACTCCTCAGCCTCCCTGGGAAGGTCTATGCCAAGGTACTGGAGAGGAGAGTCCGGCCGTTGGTCGAACCTCGGATTCAGGAGGAGCAATGTGGTTTTCGTCCTGGCCGTGGCACATCGGACCAGCTCTTTACCCTCTCGAGAATTCTTGAGGGTTCGTGGGAGTTTGCCCAACCAGTTTACATGTGTTTTGTGGACTTGGAGAAGGCATTTGACCGCGTCCCTCGTGGATTTTTGTGGGGGGGGCTTCGGGAGTATGGGGTATCGGGCTTGTTGTTACGAGCTATTCGGTCTCTGTACGACCGTTGTGAGAGTTTGGTTCGTATTGCCAACACTCGGTCGGAGTCATTCCCAGTGAGAGTTGGACTCCGCCAGGGCTGCCCTTTGTCACCGATCCTGTTCATAATTTTTATGGACAGGATTTCTAGGCGCAGCCAGGGAATGGAGGGTGTCATGCTTGGTGACCACAGGATCTCATCTCTGTTGTTTGCAGATGATGTTGTCCTGTTGGCTTCATCCAGCAATGACCTACAGCTCTTGCTGGGACGGTTTGCCGCTGAGTGTGAAGCGGCTGGGATGAGAATCAGCACCTCCAAGTCCGAGTCCATGGTCCTCAGTCGGAAAAAGGTGGATTGTCCTCTCCGGGTTGGGGACAGGCTCCTGCCCCAAGTGGAGGAGTTTAAGTATCTTGGGGTCTTGTTCACGAGTGAGGGGAAAATGGAGCGAGAGATCGACAGACGGATTGGAGCAGCATCTGCAGTGATGCGGACGTTGTACCGGTCTGTTGTGGTGAAGAGGGAGCTTAGTTCTAAGACAAAGCTGTCGATTTACCAGTCAATCTACGTTCCTACTCTCACCTATGG
Source organism: Pholidichthys leucotaenia (assembly GCA_020510985.1). Lineage (NCBI taxonomy): Eukaryota > Metazoa > Chordata > Actinopteri > Cichliformes > Pholidichthyidae > Pholidichthys > Pholidichthys leucotaenia. The sequence continues at coordinate 409,438,989 of CM035842.1, read as the reverse complement.
TCATGAGCTTTGGGTAATGACCGAAAGAATGAGATCGCGGATACAAGCGGCTGAAATGAGCTTTCTCCGTAGGATTGCTGGACTCACCCTCAGAGATAGGGAAAGGAGCTCAGTCATCCGGGAGAGGCTCAGAGTAGAACCGCTGCTCCTCCACATTGAAAGGAGTCAGTTGAGGTGGTATGGGCATCTGATTAGGACGCCTCCTGGACGCCTCCCACTTGAGGTGTTTCAGGTACGTCCCACTGGGAGGAGACCCCAGGGCAGACCCAGGACTCGGTGGAGAGACTATGTCTCCCAGCTGGTCTGGGAACGCCTTGGTATCCCCTCTGAAGAGCTGGAGCAGGTGGCTGGGGAGAGGGAAGTCTGGGCTTCTCTGCTTGAACTGCTGCCTCCGCGACCCGGACCTCCGGAAAAGCGATAGAAGATGGATGGATGGATGAGAAAAATTTGAGGTATTCTTGTCAACTTGTGATACTTTTCTTTAAAATTTATAAATTTTTCCTGACAGATTTACAAATTTTCTAATAAATTTAGTGGTTTTTGCCCTTAAATTTGCCACGTTTTGTGATAAATCTGTTACCCTTTTGTCACAAGAATTTACATACATATACTCTGTTTGTCTGTACATCCTGTACATCTGTGTGTGTGTGTGTGTGTGTATACACACACCTGTGTGTGTGTGTGTGTGTGTGTGTGTGTGTGTACATATATAAAATGTGCAACTTTTCTCATTAATTTTGTAGATTTTTCTTGTACATTTGCCACTCTGTGTCATGGGCGATGAGAGCGCACCCCCTCCCTCCCATTCATCTCTCCTCAGGTCATCAGTGCACCTGAGTGACAGGACATACAGTACAGGACACACCTGCGCCCTTTTATCAGCCAGCGTTCATAAGGAAGCATCTTTCTGTGATTCAACGCTGGCTCGTCTGGGTATACTGCCTACTAAGACAGTGAGTATTTGATTCACACTGGTAAAGAAGGTATTAACTCGTGTGCTTTTTTCCCTCATAAGGTTTCTGCCATCATGCGGGTGTGTCACTGGGACTGCGTGCGCTCTCCTGCCACATCACCACTCATCCACGGCCAAGACTCCACCCGGTCAGGCACCACCAGCTCCACTCCCCTCACCCTGCTGGTTCGTCTATTCCCCGCTGGGGTCCTGCTGGTTCTCCCTCGGAGCTCCCGTAAGTAGCAATTTGGCTAGCCCATTTCCCCTTACTCCATCCCTCCTCACTCAGCTCTCGTCTTCTCTCCACAGGCTCCTTCCTCTGGCGAGTGACTGTTTCTGTAGCTGTGTGAGGATTTTGCTATTTAATAAAAACTCTCAAACGTGTATTGTTGTTTGATTGTCCCTTTTGTTGCTGCATCGCACACGTGGGCTGATTATTAATTACAGTCATGACAGAACGAGCCAGCCGTGACCTCAGCTCAGCAGGTGCAGCAGCGGGACAATCAGCTCTGGATCACTTAGAGGCGACCGGGCAACAGATAGCCGTGATGTCCCAGCAGCTGCAAACCATGATGCAGCAATTGGGCACCGTCATGCAGCATTTGGCCAGTGTGGCTCCCCCGGCTCCTCCTCCTCAGCCTGCTCCCGTTGTTCTACCTCCGGTGCGCCGTACAACCTCCGTTCCCACACCTGCCTCATACACGGGGGAGATGGGGAGGTGTAAGGAATTTCTCCATCAAGTACGGATGTATTTGGAGCAGGTCGGGGGGGGGGGGTACCCGGGGGATGTTGGGAAAATTCCATTTTTCACACTGCTGCTACGGGACGGGCCACGGCAGATAGCCTGGAAGGGCGAGGTTACATGTTTGAGCAATATGTGGTTGCTTTTTCCCATGCGTTCAACCACACCAAGAGTCAAGGGAACATTATAAGCCACCTAATGACTCTCCGCCAGGGCGCTCGGTCCGTGGCCGAGTACTCGGTGGAGATTCGGGTTGAAGCGGTGCACTCGGGGTGGAACGAGGTTGCGTTACGCAGCATGTTCCTCCACGGGTTAAACGCCTACCTCCGTGATGACCTGGCGGTTTATGCGGTTCCCGACACTCTCGATGGTCTTATCGATCAGGCTGTGGGTTTGGATAACCGCTATCGTGAGCGTGCGAAGGAGTGACAGGCCTCCTCTCGCCTGCCTGCCAAGCAAGTGCCCACTGCGGGGACTGACACTGGGGGGGCTGGTCCTCCTCCCGAGCCGATGGACCTCAGTCGGTTCCAACTGACCGACGATGAGTGCCGGCGAAGGAGGCGCGTGCATGTACTGTACTGTGGTTCTGTGAAGCACAGTCGGAACGAGTGCCCCAAATTAACTCCCCCCGGTAATTTCTCTATTCTGGCCCTCGTGCAATTCCCGGGGGTTGAGAGGAGGGTCATGGTGTTAGTGAATTCAGGGGCAGAGGGCAATTTCGTGTCGGCCCGGTTTGTTCGGGACATGGGTATTCCCACACTCAAACTGCCCCAACACCAAAGAATTACCACCATATCTGGCTGTGAGGTTGCAGTAGACGCGGAACACACGGTGCCAATCGCCATCCTTCTTTCCGGGAATCATCGGGAGGCACTCATGTTCCTAGTTCTCCCAATTTCACTTTCCCCAATGATTCTAGATTCCAGAAGCACAACCCCATTATTAAGTGAGAGCAAAATTCCATTTCCTCCTGGAGCCCATTTTGTTTGGCTAATTGTCTACGTTCAGCTGAGTGTTCCCCCTCTCTCCCTGTCTCTCTCCCTCCGGTCAAGCTGCCGGACCTCAGCCTCGTTACCCAGGCTTACCACGATTTGGGAGAGGTCTTCAGTAAGTCGAGAGCGCTGTCGCTTCCTCCTCATCGCTCTTACGACTGTGCTGTGGACCTCATCCCAGGGGTGAAGCTGCCGTTCAGCCGGCTCTACAGTATTTCTGGTCCGGGGAGGGAGGCAATGGAGAAGTATATCAAGGAATCGCTGAACGCTGGCTTTATTCGGCCATCTTTGGCTCCTCTCAGAGCCAGGTTCTTCTTCGTGGGGAAGAAAGATGGCTCGCTGCGCCCGTGTATCGACTACCGGGAGCTCAACGCTATTACAGTGAAGGCCAAATATCCCTTGCCCTTGATGAACTCTGCATTTGAGCTCCTTCAGTGCTCACAGGTATTCACCAAATTAGACTTGCGCAATGCGTACCATCTGATCCGCATTCGTGAGGGGGACGAGTGGAAGACGGTGTTTAAGACCCACCAGGGGCAGTTTGAATATTTGGTGATGCCGTTTGGGCTGACCAGTGCCCCCAATGTCTTCCAATGGTTGATTAACAACGTCCTCCACGATATGCTGTATCAATTTGCGTTTGTCTATTTGGATGATATTTTGATTTTCTCCCGCTCACCAGAGGAACATGAGATCCATGTAAGAGCAGTACTACAATGGCTCTTGGAGAACCAGCTCTACGTTAAGGCTGAGAAGTGTGAGTTCTCCACTAGTTCCACCACCTTCTTGGACTTCATAGTGGCTGAAGGGAGACTGATTGCTCACCCGGCCAAGATGAGGGCAGTGCTCGATTGGCCAACTCCCCACTTCCGTAGGGAGCTTCAACACTTCCTCGGGTTTGCAAACTTTTATTGCCGGTTCATTTGGAACTATAGTGGGGTAGCACTGCCCTTGACGCAGCTGACCTCCGTTAAGGTCCCCTTTCGGTGGACCGAGGCAACTGAACAGGCCTTTTCCAAATTAAAAGGCCTGTTCACTAACACACCTATCTTGGCTCAGGTCAACACACAGCTCCAGTTTGTCCTCGAGGTGGATGCATCTGATTCAGGGGTTGGTGCTGTCCTCTCGCAGCACGCATCCTCCGACCAGAAGCTCCACCCATGCGTGTATTTCTCTTGTCGGCTTACGCCAGCCGAGAGGAATTACAACATAGGGGACAGAGAGCTGCTCGCCATTAAATTGGCATTGGAGGAATGGAGGCATTGGCTTGAGGGGGCTATTCACCCCATTGACGTGTGGACCGACCACAAAAACCTAGAGTATTTGCGGTCGGCCCACCAACTCAATGTCAGGCAGGCTCGTTGGGCCCTGTTGTTTCAGTGGTTCAACTTCACCATCACTTACCGGCCTGGCTCTCGGAACACAAAACCGGATGGGCTATCGCATCAGTTTGATTCCGAGGAGGTAGCGCCCCCTTCCCACCCCCAACCCAATCTTCCCTCTCCATGCGTCCTCAGTGCCCTTACGTGGGATATCAAGCGGAGGGTCCGTCAGGCCCAGTCTCGGGAGCCTATACCAGCAGGGTGCCCCCGGAACCACCTGTATGTCCCCGCTGTCCTCCGCAGTGATGTTATCCAGTGGGGTCACACCAGCCGCTTCGCCTGTCACCCTGGGATCACCCGCACCACCGACTTTATTTAGCGGGTGTTCTGGAGGCCCATGCTGCGGTGGGACATGCAGGAGTATGTGCGGGCCTGCCAGACCTATGTCCGGGGCAAGTCGGACTCCTCCTCCCTGGCTGGACTTCTCCATCCTTTGCCCATCCCTGGTCGCCCGTGGTCTCACATTGCTCTGAATTTTGTGACCAGACTTCCCCCCTCCCACGGGAAGACAGTCATCCTCACCATCGTGGACCGCTTCTCCAAGACTGTGCATCTGGTGGCCCTCCCTAAACTCCTGTCGGCCTTGGAGACAGCCACCTTCCTCACTGACCACATGATCCGCCTCCATGGGATCCCTTTGGGCATCGTGTCTGACCGGGGCCTTCAGTTCACGTCGCAGGTCTGGAGGGCCTTCTGCCGGACCTTGGGTATGACTGTGAGCCTCTCCTCTGGGAGCCATCCCCAGAGCAACGGGCAGGCAGAGTACGCCAACCAGTCCCTGGAGGCCACTCTGCGATGTGTGGCAGCCGAACATCCTTCCTCTTGGAGCACGCACCTGACCTGGGAGGGGTATTCAATGAACTCTGCCGTCTCCACGGCAACCGGTCTTACCCCATTCAAGGCATCAATGGGATACACGCCTCCGCTGCTACCTATGACCGAAAGGGAGGTCGTGGTTCCCTCCGTGGGCGCTCATGCTCGCCGCTGCCAGCACCTCTGGAGGTCCATGCGCGCCGCCCTCGTCCGCTCTGTCAAGTGCAACCGGGCCATGGCTGACAGAAGACGGGTGCCTGCCCCCAAGTACGCTGTTCGTGATATGCCTCAGTCCAGCTCAAGCTCCCACCGACCCTACGGGAGAACCCAACCTTCCATGTATCCCACATCAAACCCCTCTCGGTCAGTCCCCTCTGCCCCCACCCCCCAAGCCGCCTCCTCCTCCCCGGATAATCGACGGCCACCCCGCCCACACGGTTCATCAGATTCTGGATGTTCACTATTGAGGCCGGGGCCTCCAATACCTGGTGGATTGGGAGGGCTACGGCCCAGAGGAACATTCCTGGGTTCCCACGTCCCAGATCCCGGATAAGGAGATGCTCCGGGCCTACCACCGTGCCCATCCCAACAAGCCCTGTGGACCGCCAGGAGGCGCTCCTAGAAGGGGGGGCCCTGTCATGGGTGGCGAGAGCACACCCCCTCCTTCCCATTCATCTCTCCTCAGGTCATCAGCGCACCTGAGTGACAGGACACACCTGCGCCCTCTTATCAGCCAGCGTTCATAAGGAAGCATCTTTCTGTGATTCAACGCTGGCTCGTCTGGGTATACTACCTACTAAGACAGCGAGTATTTGATTCACACTGGTAAAGAAGGTATTAACCCGTGTGCTTTTTCCCCTCTTAAGGTTGCTGCCATTGTGCGGGTGTGTCACCGGGACTGCGTGCACTCTCCTGCCACATCACCACTCATCCACGGCCAAACCTCCACCCGGTCAGGCACCACCAGCTCCACTCCCCTCACCCTGCTGGTTTGTCTGTTCCCCACTGGAGTCCTGCTGGTTCTCCCTCGGAGCTCCCGTAAGTATTGTCATTTCTTCTGTAGCAATAGCCATTTCGTATAGAGCAACGTCTTACATATTCTTAGCCATTACCCAATAATTATGTGGTAGTTATGAGGTGGTTTTCATTGCCTAAAAAAAACCTACTCAACCATGCAATCGTCAATTAATTGATTAGCCAGTAGACTAATCGTTGATGCACCCTTGCAACTTTTCCACTTTTCTTGTTTTTGCATTACAAAGTGAATAATTTTTGGTTTTGTACCATTTACTAAAGAAACTGAGACATTTGGTGAGGTCACTTTGAGATGGACCCTTAAAGACACACTCCAGTGGCTATAAATCCTTTATAAAACAAATATACATTGTCTAAAAATGGAATCTTATGCCCTTTTTTCTTCAAAAAAACCCCACAACATTTTATTGTCTTACAGTTTCATGTCAAAATCTTTTCACTCCCGCCCCTCTTTTCAAACACCAGGATGGGTGATTACTAGGCCCAACCACATACTGCAAGGCTAACAGTGGCTAGCACTACGTTATCAGAGTAAATCCTGTGATAAAAAGACTGGCTGAAGGACATGCCCAGTTGTATGCACGGTGGCCCAGGATAATGACTGAAACTGCATCAGTCCTTAAAAACAGTTTAATGGTAAAAACCCATCTTAGTTTGGGTCAAGTTTCCAAAGTAGTTTGTTAAAAATGCTAACTAGGCAGGAGGATAACTTCAGTGTCCTGACGCCTGATTGGCTCAACACTACATACAGTCATAGCCGTGATACAGGCCAGCTTCACACCTCACCAAAACCGCTCTGTCTCAACTTGCCTTTTTTGCAAGGGGCGGGGCTTAACACAGCTAATATGATTTAACGTGATTAAATGTGATAACATGATTAGCATGATTAAAACTAGTGGTGTTGATGTTATCGTGTTAATCACTCGTTAACGCTTTGCCCCCGTTAATGGCAACAAATTTTGTGATCGCGGTTAACGGCAGTTAACGCCAGAAAGCGCAAACAGTGCTTTTTGGCCTAGCAGCTCTCCATACCAAAGCCACTCTGGCCATAGACACTGTGCGCGTCATGCAGACATTGCTAAGTCAAACAAGCTGGATGACAGCCATGGAAATCCCCAAAGTGCTGTCATGTTTAAGTTTACAATGTTACTGTCAGAGCTCTCTCCTGGATAATCATTACAGCCTCCTCCAAAACTCTGCCTGGATATTGGGTTGTTCTTCTTCTGTGGAAACTGGCTAGCTGGCTAGCAGCTACCTGCTAGATTATAGCTGACCTCCAGCAGCTGACACAGACAGAAATTCGCCTGTTTTCATCCTCATAGCTTTGGGTCCAACTACTGGTGAGTACCAGTCTAAATAAATTCTCAAGCTGTGTTGGTAATGTCCATTCACTCCCCCGCCGTTTTTGCAGCACGGTGGGGTGTCATCACGGGTGAGATAGTTGTTTGTTTATGTTTGCAATTTTTCTGCTAAAAGGGAAATTGTGTCTGTTGTGACACACGAGGTCCATGGTTTTGTGTTGATCTGCTTAAAAGTTGTGGATGTTTGCTATGGGAGAAAGAGCAAGCTCCATTTGTGGCTGCTGGCTGGTTGTGTGCTGAGTTGTGTTGCAGTGACGTTAATGAGCCCTGGCATTCTGTTGTTTGCACATGCAGTCTACTTTTGAGAATTTTCTGGAGAATATTCTGGATAGTTTTTGTCATTTTGGATATGTTGAGAGCTTTAATAAACCTGCAGGTGAAGACAGCAAGCATATATGTCCACTCCCATGTTCATAACAGTATGGCAAACTTGAAAAATTACCGACTTAAAGTACACTGTATCTGTATGGAAAAACACACAATTAACACGTTATTAATCGAGATTAACTCAACATTCCAAAAGATTAATCACGATTAAAAATTTTAATTGTCCAGCAGCACTAATTAAAACACAATTAACATGATAAAATGTGATAAAAACAACTGCAAATAATGCAATTAAGGCAATTTAAAATGCAATTAACATGATTAATGTGATTAAAATGCAATAGCATGATTAACTAGAAAAGCACTCGGAGAGCACAGACCTCCGCCAAGCGCCACAGTTCCCCCCATACAGTGTTTGTGTGTACGTTTTCAGATTCCTTGACCATGAAAACATATGACTAGCAATTGGATTGACAATGATAGGATTAGTGGTTCAGTAGTTATTCACGAAAATCGCATTTTGCGTAATGGCGGTTTTCTTCTGGACGGTGATCCGGATCACCACCAAAATGTAATCATCTGTAGGATACCCCATTTCTGACAATCTGTTAAAATTTCATGAAAATCCGTCCATAACTTTTTGAGTTATGTTGCTAACAATCAAACAGACAGACAGACAGACAGACCAACGCCGATGAAAACATGACCTCCTTGGCGGAGGTAAAAAGCAATTAACTCAGTTAGCACAAACACCCCTATAAATAATTGTTTTTTGGGTCCCAAAGTAATAAAAACTTAACCGACTTTTAAATCCACTAGCTGGTGCTAAATGCTCACTGTCTGGTTAGGTCAGCATAACAAAGGAGTGACTTGTGAGATCTAGTCAGGAGTTGGACAAGGCAAAAATCAGGATATACAGTACTACGACATGCATCTTCTACAGTTTTTCTGCAGATGACTCTCAAATATATCTGACCCTTAAAGATGAGCCATTTTTATTGTCATTCAAATCTATACAGCCAATCATGTACAGTAGAACAAAATTATGTTTCTCTTATCTACAGTGTTAATCACACACATATATATAGAATCAGAGGGGTCGCTGCCATGCAAGGCGCCGCCACAAATTTCCCTCCTCCATTCCATTATTGCTGAGCACCAAGCTGGATGGAAGGAAGTTCTGTTTTTATATGGTCTTCGGCATGACCTTGCCGGGATTGGAACCCTGGCCTCCCGGGTGTGGGGCAGATGCTCTATCAACTGAGCCACTACTCCGGTACTGCAAGTGGATGTAAATCCCCTTAAAAACAAATCTACATCAGTGTTTCCCCTACCATTATATTGGGGGGGTGCCCCCCCAAACAGACCCGCCACCCCCCTTCCCCCAAGAGTATCAAGTTAATTTTATTTAAAGACACACTCCAGCGGTTCTAAAACCACCTAAAACCACCTCAAAAACAAATATGTATTGCCTAAAATAGTATTGTGGCTTTTTACCCACAAAAACACTTTCATTGCCTTAGAATTGCTTGGAAAGAACTTTTACATCTTCCACCTACTTGAGTATGCGGAGAACTATGAATATTCTACTTAGCTCCACCCATACCTCCGCCCACCAGTCGTGTATGCTGCAAGGCCAGCCCTCCCCTCAAGGGGAGGGTTCCCCTCTGACCTGAGAACACTGAAGACTGCTTCGCTAAATAATGGCCAACTCGCCTCCCTCCTCCGGAGAGAGCGAAGAGTTTAATGTCTCCTCCTCCGTCCTCCCTGGTAGTGATGGAATGGAGCACCCTGGCAGTTTTGTGTCCCTCCCAAAAACCCCTTCACTGAATCGAGTCAAACGAATGCAAAGTAGACGGGTGGCGGTCTTGGCGGCTTCATCCCGTAAGAGAACACATCTCTCTGGTTCGGCCTTCCGACCGTGTGCCTCTGGTCCTCCGGGACCCCGCACGTGTGGCACGGCAGCCAGTGGACTCTGGTCTCCGAGCTGACCGCACCCTGCGTGCATTATGGGGTTCCAAAATATGGTAGCCCCATCGGTGGAAAACTACGGGTGGTCACGGTCAGTTTCACGCTATCCGCAGGAAGGGACGCTGACTGTCAGCATGGTAGGTAAACCATATGCCTCCGTCTGTGCACAAGTACAGCCACGTCGGCCCCTCCCTCTTCCTCAGGGGGAGTTTAGTTTAATTAGTTTAGTTTAACAGTTTATTCACACACACACATCACACATTATCAACAGCATGAATGAATTACAATATGAATTATCAACAGCATGACTAGCAGTATACAATAGGGTTTTTTTTACATTGTTTAGGAGTGTGAACAGGTCATCCCAAATAAGCTATTTAAAGCTTTTAGTAGGGAGCCCAATTCTACGATAAAATGATGACGGAAATCAGTCTGATGTCTTTGTGTGCAAGAGCAAACAAATATATGACAGACATACAGCACATAATCCCAGCATTTGTTTATGTTGAATTAGTAGGTGAGTTCAAGATATATAGTCAAGTTATTAAATTCTATTGGAGTGAATCAACATATAAAACTGAATTCAGGTGTTTAGCCACACCCAGTGCTTAGCTTGATGGGTTAATGTTATAACCCATCAGGCTAAGCAGGAGTGCTTACATAGCTAGAAATGCTCTGTCAAAAGTCGCCCATTTGGGGGGTGGGGCAGGGGGTGGAGCTTAACTGGAAATTCACAGCAGAAAAACACAGACTTGGGATTGGGTCTGATTTTACTCTTGACATATCTTGTAAGTTATAAAAAACACGTTACATACATGTTAACAACAGAAAAACGTCACAAATTGCCCCTCGGGGCAGAGAGGAGAGAGACCCAGAGGCTGAACTGTAGTTTGTGATATTTATTAACAAAACGCAAAAAGTCCAAACAGTGTGTGAACACAAGAATCCAAACTGTGCACAAAGTAAACTTACGAACGAAGACGACAAGGGGTAGACAGGATGCACAAAGAACATCAGAACAGGGACAGGGTTCTGAAGCAAACAACTCTTTAGACTCCAGCAATGAGAATGGGAAATAACAATCCTTAAATCGAGCGAGAAGCAAAAGAACACAAATGACAGTAGGTGTGGATCACATGAGCGGGCAGGAGGAAACAATGATTACAACTGGGGTCAGCTGGGAGCAATGAGAGGGTGGGAAGATGGGACCGACAGCTGACAGGGACACCACCCACAACAGAGCAGAAACCTGGAAGTGCCACTGACAGCTGTCACTCCTGAGAGAGAACACAACAGTACGATAACAAAGAATTAAATGCCAACAAATAAGGACTGAGTGATAAATATAAATTAGAGAGCAGCAAAACTATGATGATAAACAGGGGGATAAGAAGAATAAGAAACAATATCAGATATATGAAAACCAACCACGGATAAAATGGCAAGAACCAAGAACCCAAGATACAACAAATATACAAATAAGGAGAAAGGCCATGAGACTGAGCCCGGCGGAAACCCCCAGTGCTCAGCTCATGACAAAACAACATGATCACTTGTGTGATCTTATGTGTCACTTTAATTTTTCTGTATCGTGCCAGATTGCAACGAAAGTCATTTTAAGATGCATTCACTATAAAATGAGTCTTTACCTTTCCTTTTTATTAAACAAACTAAATATCCTTATGTTATTTATCTTATTTACACGACAGCAGCTCATTTCTGTCTCTTTTCCTCTCTGCGCTCTCATGCAGCGGGGCAGAACTCCGCCGTGTGTAAACACAGACACGTGCGCTCGCACACACACATACATGATGTGCGCGCATACACAGAGGTACGTGCGCACGTGCAGGTGAACACACTTGCACCAATGGAGAGAGAGCACATAGGAAAGCATGTTGCATCAGCCAACTGAGAAGCAGAAAAAAAATCTGAGTTTTTTTAAACGCACCCAGGATGACGAAGGTTGCAACACTAGCCCTCCTGCTTGTAGCAGCCGAAATAGCTCACCTGCTCTTGATCCAAGTATAGAAAAAAGCCCAAGTTCTGCACGCCCTGCCCCCAGATGTGTCAGACTTCCCATATCAAGAGGTTCTCGAAATGTTCTTCCAGAAGCCCAGAAAAATATGCTGCAGTGACAAAAGCTGCACACTTTGTGGATAATTGCCATAAAAACAAATGTTCAGATATTTCGTTTAACGTCGTTCAAATATTCTGATGCTTTGTTCAATAATAGTTTGTTTTTTACAGGGGCTTTTTACAGTTCTGAAGTTTCCCAGTTTGGGATCAATAAAGTACATCTATTTTTATTCATACTGACTGCTGTTATTAAAAGAAACTGTTGTTAATAAAAGAAATGGTTGTTGTTAAAAGAAACTTATGCACACAATGATCCCTTTAAGAGTTTGTCATTGTCGACCTTCACACTGGCCCTCCCCCAGGCTGTAAACCTAGGGAACACTGTACATTATCTACAATGGTATCTTATGCTCCTTTTTTCACAAAAAAACCTTTTAAACACCAGGATCTAATTAGATCCACCCACATCCCGTCCAGGACGGCGCTGACACGCCACCTCTCCTCCAAGACCACAGCACACAGAAGTCTGCAAGCTGTGGCAAATTTGAACAGCCAGTGCTTCGTCCTCATTGGTTCACCTGCTATCGTGACATCAGAAAGACGCTCTGTCTAAACTTGCCTTCTTCCAAGGGGATGAGCTTAACTGAGCTTTCACAGCAGAAAAACACAGACGTGACACTTAAGAGTGATTTTTCTAGAACATGTAAAGGACGTCACAGCCTGGATGGCTTCTGACTTTTTACATTAGAATGATGATAAAACTGAGATCTTTGTGTTTTGGATGCAGTCAGGCCTGTGATGTTCCTACTACGGATCTGGGTTCCCTGTAACCATATGCAAAAATCGCCAATCTGAGTTAAAATGGACAGTAATTTTAAACTTAATTAATAGATTAATGCTCTGGTTAAAACCACCTTTTATTGTCTGATTCTTTTATTGAAACTTCAATCCTTTTTATCTTTCTTTGATTTTGAACATCTGATTCTTGCTTTTATCTCAACCTGTTTGGACTACTGTAACGTGCTGAGACCTCCCTCACATGCTTTCAGTTAGTCCAAAATGTGGCTGCACGTCAAGCATGACCATGCCCCCCCCCCTCCCCCAACCTGGCCTCACTCCACTGGTTTCCTGTCCATTTAAGAATTGATTTTAAGATTTTATCATTCGTTTCTAAATAGGGTGAGATGGAGGCGAGTGATCCGCTGTGGTGACCTCTGAAGGCACCAGCCAAAAGAAGAAGTCGCTCCAAAAATCAGAGGTGACCATGCCTTTCCAGTGTGGATTAGACTGGATTGGAATATCACAATACCCAACATATCACAAGACTGTGATATTATCGTATCGTAGCCCAAGTACTGTGATGGTATCACGTCACGGGAGCCTTACTTCTGATCAGGCAGTGGACGGCCATCCAGATCAGCTCATATCTGCCTTTTGCAATAAGGATGTTTTATCTTTTCCCCCCCAAAAAATCTTGTGATAAAAATGAATCATTCCAAAATAACATTAAACTCTAGTCAGTGACGTGGTTGTATGTGTGAGGCAACTCTTGATGTCTGCGCCATGAGAGTATGAATAAAAACAGAATTTGTTTTTTACATTTTAAACCTGTGTTTGACTGAAATTATTGTGGATTTTTTGCAAGAGGTACAGTAGCCTGACGACGGCTCAGTTTTATTATTAATTTGTGTACGCAGCTATCACTTTTGACCAACTTGTTCCATTTCTTTTAAATCATCATTCATCATCAACTGTTTTCTTGGAAGGTGACGCCGAGCTGCTCCCACGCTTTATTGTCTAATTGTCTAATTTGGGGTTTAATAAAGTCTATCCATCTATCTCATTATCGCAATAAATACTGTATTAGAAAATTTTGTGATTAAAATTTTAAGTCTGAATCTCTACTTTGTGTTCAAGTTGTTGTAAAGGTGTGAGCTCAGCCACGCATTAATATTTATTAAAAATGCTGCCTTTACCGCCCCCTGTTGGCTCATTCATATTCTACATGATGTAAGCTAGTAGAATGACGCACAGGCTAACGAGTTTTGCAGCTAAAACGGTTTTCGCAGCTTTCCTTTGAAGAAAAGCATCAACTTCTAAGCAATAGGAGGCCAACAGAAACTCAAGGAGATTGAGCGTTTCAGGAAGTGGCACCAAAATTGTGGAATGCTCTACCACTGTCTTTGCGCTCAGTAGACTCTGTTGATACTTAGATACTTACTCTGTTGATACTTAAACTCTCCAAGTTAGTACTTGGAGAGTTTTTTTGCTCTGAAATATTCTGCCAATCCTTTTTCCTAGAAATTTTCAATTTTAATTTTGTCAAAATTTGATAACGTTTTACTTGTAAATACGTAATTTTTGATAGTAAATTTGTGTCCTTTTTATCGTATTATTATTCTGTAGATTTGTGGTCTTTTTTAAATACATTTCTTATTTTTTCCTGCAAAACTGACTTTTTTTTATTATAAATATGCAAGTCCTTTCTTGAAAATTTTGTAATTCTAGAAAAAACAACAGAGGCTGTATATCATACCAAAAACTACAAAAATTGTACTTTCCACCAGCTAGCTTGGTGCTCAGCATAAGAGAATGGGGGAAGGAAAGTTCCCTCCAATTCTAGATGTTTTTGACATTGTAGATGGAAAAACATAAACCCAGCCACAGGGGGTGCACAAGCCAGTGTACTCCTAGTGCCGGTCCCAAGCCCAGGGAAATGGGGAGGGTTGTGTTAGGAAGGGCATTCCACGTAAAACCTCTGCCAAATCAAACATGTGGATCATGATGAATGAGACTTTCATACCAGATCAGTCGAGGCCCAGGTTAACAACAGCTGCCACCGGTGCTGTTAACCGACAGGGTGCCGGTGGAAATTGGGCTACTGTTGGTCGACGATCGAGGAGGAAGGCATGTTAGGAGGGAGAGAGAGAAAAGGAAAGGTAGAAGTGTGGAGGTGAGAGTAGGGATGTTAAATATAGGGACTATGACTGGTAAAGGTAGAGAGTTGGCTGATATGATGGAGACAAGAAAGGTAGATATATTGAGTGTTCAAGAAACCAGATGGAAGGGAAGCAAGGCTAGGAGCACCGGAGGTGGATTTAAACTGTTCTACCATGGGTAGATAGGAAGAGAAATTGAGTAGGATTTGTACTCTTGCCCTTCTTCATACTCTTGAAGGAAGAGAATGTGAAGAGTGTTCAGGAGGTAAAGAGGGACTCAGACAGAATCATGAGTTTGAAGCTAGAAGTCAAAGGTGTGATGCTGAATGTTGTCAATGCGTATGCCCCACAAGTTGGATGTCAGGTAGAAGAGAAAGAGGAATTCTGGAGTAAGTTGGATGAACTGCTAGAGAGTAATGATAAATGGTAAATGGCATTCACTTATATAGCGCTTTTTTTCTCATCTCTAGATGACCAAAGCGCTTTACAAATCCTGCTATCCGCCCATTCACACACTGATGGCTGCAGAGTTTCCATGCACAGGCGCTGGCAAGAAGACAAAGCAAGAAGAGGAAAACAGTGAAGGCAGAGCCAAAGATTAAGTGGGGGAAGTTACAAAAGGAAGAAGGTTGCACAAAGTTCAGGAAGGAGTTGATACAGGCTCTGGATGGTAGGGAAGAATTACCAGATGACTGGGAAAGTACAGCAAAAGTATTGAGGGAAAAGGGTAGAAAGGTATGTGTTGTATCCAGTGGACAGAGGAAGGAAGACAAGGAGACTTGGTGGTGGAATGAGGAGGTACAGGAAAGTATCCAAAGGAAGAGGTTAGCAAAGAAAAACTGGGATAGTCAGGGAAATGAAGAAAGTAGACAGGAGTATTTGGAATCTAGACACATGGCAAAGAGAGAGGTGGCAAGGGCAAAGGAAAAGGTATATAGTGAGTTGTATGACAGGCTAAAAACTAAGGAAGGAGAAATGGACTTGTATCGATTGGCTAGACAGCGAGATCGAGCTGGGAAGGATGTGCAGCAGGTTTGGCTGATTAAGGACAGAAATGGTAATGTACTAATAAATGACGAAAGTGTGTTGAAAAGGTGGAAGGAATAGTTTGAAGAGTTGATGAATAAAGAAAATGAGAGCGAGAGGAGGATGGATGAAGGAAAGATGGTCAACAAGGAAGTCCCGAGGATTAGCGAGGCAGAAGTGAGGGCAGCTTTGAAAAGGATGAAGAATGGAAATGCAGTTGGTCCAGATGACATACCTGTGGAGGTATGGAGGTGTTTAGGATAGATGGCAGTGGACTTTTTAACCAGACTGTTTAACACAATCTTGGAGAGTGAGAGGATGCCTGAGGAGTGGAGAAGAAGTGTTTTGGTACCAATTTTCAAGAACAAAGGTGATGCTCAGAGCTGTAGTAGCTACAGAGGCATAAAGTTGATCAGCCACACTATGAAGATATGGGAAAGAGTTGTTGAAGCCAGGTTAAAAGGAGAGGTGACAATCAGTGAGCAGCAGTACAGTTTCATTCCAAGAAAGAGTACTAGAGATGCAATGTTTGCTCTAAGAGTGCTGATGGAGAAGTATAGAGAAGGTCAGAAGGAGGTGCACTGTGTCTTTGTGGATCTAAAGAAAGCATATGATAGGGTGCCAAGAGAGGAAGTGTGGTACTGTATGAGGAAGTCAGGTGTGGCAGAGAAGTATGTGAGGGTGGTGCAGGACATGTATGAGGACAGCAAGATGGTGGTGAGGTGTGCTGTAGGAGTGACAGATGGGTTCAAGGTGCGGGTGGGGTTACATCAGGGATCAGCTCTGAGCCCCTTCTTGTTTTCTATGGTGATGGACAGGCTGAGATGAGGTCAGACAAGAGTGTCCATGGACCATGATGTTTGCAGACGTCATTGTGATCTGTCGTGAGAGTAGGCAGCAGGTGGAAGAGAACCTGGAGAGGTGAAGGTTTGCTCTAGAGAGAAGAGGAATGAAAGTCAATAGAAGCAAGACAGAATACATGAGTGTGAATGAGAGGGAGGCAGGTGTAACGGTGAAGATGGAAGGAGTAGGGGAAGTGAAAGTAGATAAGTTTAAATACCTGGGGTCAACCATCCAAAGCAATGGAAAATGCACAAGATAGGTGAAGAAGAGAGTGCAGGCAGGGTGGAGTGGGTGGAGACCGGTGTCAGGGGTGATTTGTGACAGAAGGGTAGCAGCAAGAGTGAAAGGGAAGATTTACAAGACGGCAGTGAGACCTGCTATGATGTATGTGTGGGATTGAGGTTTTATGGTGAAGTGTGGTGTGATGACACCGTCTTCTGGGTGCATCATCACACCGCTCTATTATAAAGGGTGTCCACCATTTGGAGCAACTCTTGCCCAGGACCTCTCAGCCACAGTGTGATAACTATAGTGTGACTCAGATATATAATAAAACAGTGTTCAGTGCAACCTCTTCGTCCGTCGCCTCAATACCAGGTTTGTGGACATAACAGTATGGTTTGGAGATCGTGGCGCTGACAAAAAGGCAGAAGATGGAGCTGGAGGTGGCAGAGTTGAAAATGCTAAGATTTTCATTGGGAGTGACTAGGAGGGACAAGATTAGAAATGAGTATATCAGAGGGACAGTTCAGGTTGAGCGGTTTGGAGACAAAGTAAGAGAGTCAAGGCTGAGATGGTTTGGACATGTGCAGAAGAGGGATTGTGGAGATATTGGACAAAGGATGTTGAAGATGGAGCTGCCAGGCAGGAGGAAAAGAGGAAGACCAGAGAGAAGATTCATGGATGTGGTGAAGGAGGACATGGAGAGGGTTGGTGTTACAGAGGAAGACGAAGGGATAGGGTGAGATGGAGGCAGATGATCCACTGTGGAGACCCCTGAAGGGAGCAGCCAGAAAAAGAAGAAGAAGAAGGGAAACATAGTTTCTTTCTACTGTACATGATTGGCTATATGGATTGAATGACAATAAAGTTGGCTTTGTTCCTATTAAACGCATAGACTGCCTACCTTCTCTCTAAACTACTGACAAGTTACTACCAAATACATGAAAAAAATCCAATTAGTTGCCCATGCTTAGAAAAAAACTAAATCACATGGAATAGAAGCTGTTTGTGGCACAAATGTGAAACTCCAAAATACTGTACTGCTTTAACAAGAAAACAACACTCCTGCTGCTCTTTCAGATGACAAGCACATAATCATCCATAAACCGTCCAGTGGGAAAAAAAAGAAAAATCTTATTTGCTTTTCTGCTGATTCTGTCAAATAATGTGAGTTAAAAGTCCTCAGGAACACGCGCTCCATCAAAAGCACGATGATCAAAAGGAGAGACGACTAGCTACGAAAATGTTTTTAAGGCAAAAATTCAGTCACAAAACTCAAACTGGCGGCTGACGTGTTGACGTTGGTATGGCTTCCCTCACACTGACACATCTAAGAGGAGAACGTCACAAATCGTTGAGCGTGCTGCTCATGAACAAGAAAACGGTTTAAACTTCAAGTTCAAAAAATTCTGAATTTACATGTGTAAATGTGTGTGGGATAAAGGCAACAAATACATTTCACGATGTGATAAATTTATAGGAAAAGGGTAGGCTACTAAATTTATCCGAAAAGCTTCAAGTCTGCTGGGGGACATAACAGATTTACAAGAAAATAGTTATACATTTTATAGGTTTACCTCGAAAAAAATCTCACAAATTGGTGAGAAACTGGGAAATATATGATTTTTTTTCTTGTCCATTTATGTTTGTTTTCATTGGAAGTGTGTTTTTTTCTCAGGAATTAGTAATGCTTTTCTCATAAATTTCGGGACTAATTTAGTTTAGCTTTTAAGCTAGCATTAACTGTATCCAACTTTCGGCTAGTTCTACTTTTATGTTAATGCTGTACACATTTAGACTATCATTTTTAAGCTTGAAACATTTATTTATCCAAGCTAATTTTTTTCTCTTTTAAGTTACGTTGCCTTTGTGCTAACATAGTTCAAGGTACTCCGGTTTAGCTTTTAAGCTAGCATTTTAAGCTAGCTTTATTCACCTTTAAGCTAGTTCCACTTTTATGCTAATGCTGTACAACTATTATTCCTGAGGGTGCCGCTGTAGGAACGATTATGGGCGGAGCTTCCACTTTCAGCTGACCTAGTGTTAAATCAGTCAGTAAGAGTGGGGTAGCAGGGGCATTTAAAATAGAGTTTTTTAAAAGTTTTTCAAATTCATTTTAATGTATAGTCCACATACATGTTTTGCACTCAAGTGGCAGTTAATTTCAGCTCTTCTAGTTTTTGTATTTTTTGAATGTTTTGGTGTAGTTCTGGTACTTGCTGGTGTTCGTAGTTGTGCCAGACTGGATAAATGGAGGCTTCTCACCACACGGTGACAGACAGCATCCAAGCACGATGTTGTGGCGTACGTCTGCGCTAAGGTAAATTTGATTGTATATGTCCAACATATTTTAACAAAATGCAGCCGACTTTATTGCAGTGGAGACGTGTTGGTCGGAATGCGCACCGCGTCATTATGAGCACAGGCAACGAGAAGTCATAAATCATGATTCTTTGTTTGGAAGGGCAAGTCCCAGGAAAACCCCCATGAGTGCCTGGTATCATCGGAACGCTTAGAAATCGTAATTTCTAAAAATACCTATGTTTTTGCAGAAGACGCGACTCCCGACCGATCGAATGCAAGTTTTCAACCTAGCTAAAATATAAACAAATCGTCTTTTCTGGGTCAGTTTTCGTGCACTTCCCACAAATTAAATGTCATTTTGAAGGTCTTTCAATACAGAATATGGAAATAACGTTACATCAGTTTTGAAAATGTCCTCAAAGTGACTCATTTTGCCAGTACAGGTCATTTGTTTACACCGTTAGCATCTTAGCAGCGGCGCTAACTAATGGAGCTACTGTCTGCCAGGCCACTTTTTAAGATCATCTTCCCATCCCTCCATAGTCATGGGAAGTGGTATGATTATGTTACTGTTTTGAGGTGCAAGAGGCCGTGTTCCCGCATTTCTGACGCCGAAGTCATTGTTTTTAACAAGGAAAAGTGTCCCGTTTCACTGACAACCATACATTCTAAACCAGTACCGGAAGTTGCGTCCATAATTCACGCAAGGCATCATGGGGCCTAGGAATAAGGTGGAGAGGGTAGTATTTTTTTTTAGCTTTAAACTTTTTTTTAAGTTAATTTTATTCAACTTTAAGCCATTCCAGTTTTTACGCTCATATTTTTAGTGTAATTTTAACCCATTTTAGCTTTTAAGCTACCATTTTAAGCTTACTTTATTTAGCGTTAACTACTTCCACTTTTATGTTAAGGCTGTGTAAATTCAGGCTAGTACTTTTTTGTAGCTTGCATCTTTTTAAGCTAATTTTGTTCAACTTTAAGCCTTGACATAGCAGAACTTTAAGCCATTTAGCTTTTAAGCAAGCGTTTATCGCTGTTTTTGTTTTCTTTTATTGAGCATTTTTAAGTTAACTTTCTTCTACTTCTAGCAGGGGATGTGTTACTTTTTAACAAGGGGGTGGTGGTGGTGGTGGTGGCGGTGGCGTAGCTACTCAAAAGTGACCAACTAACAAGCTACTAACACATTTAACATAACTGTGTAAACGTAAATTAAGAATAAATTTGCAAAACTATGACAAAAGATTAATTTTCAATTAAAAATGTCACAAATTTATGAGAGAAACATTTGTCACTGTGGGGGGGGGGGGGGGATTTCCAAGGAGAAAAATAATAAATTCACAAGAGGGAAGTCACAAATTTACAAGAAAAATGCAAATCGCAAAATTTTCGTGTTTTTTTTCCCCTCAAATTTCACATTTTTTCAGTGATTTGTGAAGTTTTTCTTTAAAGCATCGTTGGAAATACAATACGTAAATTTGCAATTTTTTTCATCATAATTTTTCAGCCTTTTTCTTGGACATTTGGAATTATCCTCTCACCAATCTGTGCCACTTTCCTTTTAGAAGAATTGGAGGAAAATCATACAAAATCCCACACAAGCCATGAACATAAACTTTGTGGAAAAAGCTGCTTGAGTACGTGTTATAAATCCATCCATTTCAGATTTTAAGCTAACAATGGGAATCTCTCAGCTACTGTACATTTTAGAGGTACAGTGTGTAAAATTTTGAGTCAGCTGAATTCTGAACTTTAACGCAGCATACATTCTTAACTTTGACTTCATTGCTATGTAATCTAGAGTAAAATTACTTTCCTTTTCTGTACCTTAAGAAAAGTGTTTTTATCCACAGGAAGCGGGTCCGTCTCCCTGTAGGTGGCCATCTTGGATCATTATTATTCTCTCTAGGTTTTTAATTTCAAACTTTAATTACACAAAAAGGATTCTGCAGGTTTGGAAGCGAGTTGATGAG
This sequence comes from Pholidichthys leucotaenia, assembly GCA_020510985.1. Classification (NCBI taxonomy): domain Eukaryota; kingdom Metazoa; phylum Chordata; class Actinopteri; order Cichliformes; family Pholidichthyidae; genus Pholidichthys; species Pholidichthys leucotaenia. The sequence goes on along the minus strand of CM035842.1, from coordinate 409,418,034 downwards.
CAATATGATATAAACTGGTTGTATTTTGAAATCTGACTGTTGGAGCTGAATATTACACACTGTACCTTTAAGACAACTTTGGTCAATTTTGATTTATTTCTGCTTTTAAATTAGTAGTTTTAACCCCTTAGCATTCCAGCCAATTTCACTAAATTTAGCATACACAAATGCAATTCTCCCTTCACTGAGTGGCAGGAGAAAACTGTGGCAGAACACTGGAATCGCTTTTTTAGGTTTTAAACTAACTATTCACTTCAACTGTTTTGTGCCGCAATTTTCAGCGTTAAGTTACTCTTGTTTTTATTATTTCAGCTACATTTTCTTCAGGAAATGCAACATTTATATTTTTTGTTTGTTTGTTTTGCAATTGGTCACCATAGCAACATCAAAACTGAAGGACTCACATTCTGTTTAATATTTTTTATTTAACTATGAGAGACTGGGTGACTTTGAAAATATGTTTCAAGGGCACTTTGGCCATAAGGAGGCAATAAGATCCATGAAGGGGCTTAATTCAGCAGCAGCACACCAAACTGCAGCCCACACATGCTGGACCTCCTCTACTTTCAACTTCACTGTGATCTGAACTTCTGCTTTACTTACTGTAGTTGATTGTGTTTTTAATCGCGGTTTTTAGGTCAGTTTTTATTGTAACCTGGGCTGTTCCTTGTCTTTTGTAATTGGTGAGCCAAAGACAATTTTCCACCATGGTGGACAATAAAGATTTATTCTAATTCTAATTTCTGTTTACAGTCAACATTTTGACATAAATCTTTAATTTTAAAAAAAGGAGCTATACATTGGCCTTTCAGGCTTTTGCTTCAGTTTCATTTGCTAATATCTGCCATAATGCAAGACATTTTTATAATTGTTGAGGTCCTGAATTTCTGCTGCTTGAGATTATTTTTCCTTTAAATAAAATTTAAAAACCAAAAACTGCAGAGGACTATGAGGGCGCGTGAAAAAGCAGAGAGGCGGGCGGCTGCGTTTTAGTGCATTTTTCTTTCCTGGGAAGTATTTTTTTTTTTCCTCCAAACGTGCGTGTGCGTGTGCGAGCCAGCGCGTGGGGCGGTTGCAGCAGCGCGTGGGCACCGTGGCGTGGCTCCTCTCCCTCGTCTGGCAGGCGGGGGGAGCCGACACGCCTTCTGTGGGCTCCGTGGTCGTGCTGCAGCACCCTTCGCGGCATTACATCACCCAGCTACAGCGCACCCAGCACCCCCCCACCCACCCCAAAACACAGGCTGCACGCGCGCGCCACTACCGCCAGACTCGTGCGCACGCCGGCGAATAAGAGCACCAGTTCCGCCGGTTTATGTAACGTGTGCAGCCTCTGTGTAACTGCGCTGCCCTTTATTCCTTTAAGGTTAAAATGACAGGCAACACAACTGAGTGATTTCACGCGTAAAAAAAACCCCAGCAAAATGATCCCAAATATGCGCGCGCCACGCATCATTTAAATGTGGATTATCTGTGGCCCTGTCACGCCTCCTCCAATCTTTAAATTCTAGAAACTGGGAAGCAAATAAAGGAAAATAATAAATAAAAACGCGCACCGTTTTCAGTCCCCATTCTGCGTAATTTGGGACCCTCCCCGCCCAGAAAGGAATCAGCGTTACCTTGAGAGCCCTTGGCTTTTTTTTCTTTTTCTTTTTTTTTTTTTATTTTGCGCATGATTTGTCAGCGCGGTTAATCGGCTGCCAAGCAGAGAATGAAAAAAGAAAAAGCAGATGAGAGAGAACAGCCAAATTACCCCCAAACACCCTCCATCCTCCCCATCCAGCCTCCCAGTCTAATGAAGGTTAAAAAAACGCGCAGTGCACTCAAATCAGAAATGACTAAATCTTCCTCTCACGTTTAATCGTTTTTGTTCAGCGCTGCAGAAGAACAGAAAAAGACACAATTAATCGATTTAATATTAAAACCGATCATGTTTTTTTTTAAAGCTGTTGTTCAAGCAGGTGCTGAAAACACCTTTGGGGCCTTTTTTTTTTTTTTAAAGTGGGGGGAGGCAGAGAGACGCATTCCCAGACTGGGTCACGCCCATCTCTTTTGGACAAATCCTGGTTAGGAGTTCCCCTGCAGAAACCGCACGCAGGATCGCCTAAATCCCATTAACTCTTCAAATCCGACACGTCAAAATTTAAAGAAAAGGGGGGGGGGAAAGTGCAGCGGCGAAATTATCCGCATTTTTTTTTTTTAATATTTTGCTGTGGTCGGGGCTCATCTGTTCTGTCACCACAACATGTTCCACAGACAGACAGACAGACAGACAGACAGAGGCCTGAAGGCAGAGATTTGCCGATTGTGCGTCAGGTGGAACGTGAGTGGCGCACCGCAGATAAAAAAAAAAGGCCCTTCATTTCACAATCAGACACTTTTTTTTTTTGGCGCAGTTGTGCCTCCGCTGCGTTTGTCGCAACATTGAAAAAAAAAATGAGGGTGTCAAAATAAATAAACAAAGAAGTGACTGAAAATCAAACAGAGGTGTGGGGGTTTCAAACCTGCGCGGAAATTCCAGCAGAGGCCCGAGCCGGCCGAGCCTTCTGGAACACGTTCATTCCTGGGAAAACAATTAAAACGGAAGCGGGGGGGGGGGGATAAAGGTCCTTCTGTCCCCGCCGACGCCATCTGAGCCACATGGGAATCGAAAATAATCCAAATCATCAAAATAATAATAATAATAATAATCCCGTCAGTTTAAAAAAAAAAATCCTTATCGAGCTCAATCATCCCTAAATCCAATTTAAACATATAAGCGCTGATGTGATTTTTTTTAAGGACATTTCTGGTGAATTGAAATGTTTAAAAAAATATGCTTTTACGCTTCCTTTAAAATAAACCAGCACATCTGACCATCAAAGCATGTAAATGTGTGCCACGATTTTAATTACTATTAATATAGTTGTTAATATTTGAATAGAGGCAGACAGAAGAGTATGATGGTGGGGGGGTGGGGGGGTGGAGGAATGCGATGCTCGGTGCATGTGGGGCTCGTGCAGCCTGCTGGCGCGCGGAAGGTCACGCAAAACAAACAAAAAAAAAACCGCAAGAAGCTCTCGAATTACAACCAGCAAATATACACAAATATGTTTATGCGTGCATGTATAATTGAAGCGCGTTTGCTGCGGACGGCAACAATGCGCGGACACCGGACACCTGGCGTTCACCTCATTTATTATTCACCACCCAAAAAACCGACAGGCTGACGGAAACCCTGCAGGTCTGCTCCACACGGTCTCCACGCTTCCGCGGCGGCACCGTGGCCGGTTTTAGTCGGAACGAAGACTAAGCGCGTCAGGTTGCGCTGCCGCACCGCTCCGTCACCGCGTCCCCGCTGTCGCCTCGCAGGCCAGCGCGCACGGGCGTCGCTGGTCATCCCCCACGCTCACAGCTCACCGACCACGGGGCGGGAAGGGGAAAGCGGCGGGTCCCGCGGCACCTGTCCTCCCCCGGTGGCGGCTGGGAACCGGAGAGCCTCCGGTGGCCGCGTGCAGTGACTGCTCAGGCTTGAACACAAACACACAGGCACGGCGGCGGCGGTACTGACCTGAACTTCACCACACCACCGACATCATCCCACGGCTTTAATAATAGTAATAAAAACAATGATAACAATAATAAAATTAAAAAAATCCAGCTGTAAACTCCACACCGGTTCTGGATTAAATCCACAGTTCTGGTGAGCAGGAGCGGCGGCGCCTTCTCCGCGCACCAGGCGGTACCGGGTTCCTCTCTGCCCTCCCTCGCAGGTGCGTCGACCACGGGTGCAGCACGCGCACAAGAAGCAGCCGTTCCAGCTCCGCGCGACTTGCGGCGGTTTGCAGTTGGGGAGGGGGCGGGGGGGGGGGGGGGGTGGAGGCTCGCGCGCACCGGAACGCACCACCCCGGGTACGCCCTCCGCCCAGCAACCAGCACGCGCCATTTAAAGGAGCGCCGGCTGGTAAACGGGCACACGCACGCGCCTGAGAGTAGTATTGGAAAAAAAACCAAAAAAAAAAAACCTGCAGGATGTGTCGAAAATAAAGGGGAAAAGTGCAGTTTTTGCATTTAAAAGGATGTGCGTGGAGCGGCGGAATGTGTTTAAAGATGAAGGTCAGACGAGCTAGAATAAACTGAGCTTTTATCTCATCAGATCCACGCCAGTTTCTGCCTATCAAGCAGTGCACGCGCAATTCGCAAGTTTTCTAGTAATTTGAAACGTGTTTCCCTTATAAAGCTTTCCATGATTTCTGATTTTTTTCTGGTAAAATTTTTAATTTCTCCATGCGTTACAGTTTTTTTTTCCTTATGCCATTCATAGAACATAGAACAGTTTTTTAATCCTCTAAATGTGAGTGTGTGAATTTTTGTCAGTGTGTGTGAAAAAAAAAATTGCAGTTTTTTTGAGAAAAACGTTGCAAGTTTATAAGAAAAAAGTTGGAAAGCTTACAGGAAAAAAGTCACAAATTTATGAGAAAATAGTTGAAAATTTATGAGGACAAAACTGGACATTTACAGAAGAGTTTTTTTCCCTTTCTGTTCAGAATTGATCAGTCATGTTATTCAGTCCTTTAACATGATAAAGCAGGGTTAATGATGATGTTGGGGACAGTTCCTTTTTTCCAGGTTGGTAGGGGCTATTGTCCACCGCCATATTTAATGTGGACAGTGCTCCCGTCACCTAATGAAGGTGACTCCAACAGTCCACCAGCAGCAGGTTGGACTTTCAGTGACGCTGTCCGTGGTGCTGAAGTGCCCTCCTCATTGTGAACCCATTTGAGGGAAGTGGCTGCTTCCAAATCATTTGCTTCTTTAATTTCATTTGATTGAACTGCATTTCTGTATTGAAGGATACAGCACAAAGTCTTTTAAAACAATCTATGCTACTTCCCATTATTTGCTGTCATGTACAACAGTGTTTTTCAACCTTTTGTGAGCCATTGAACCCTTTTTACGTTGAAAAAAAAATGTCATGGCACCCCATCAATCAAAAAATGTTATAAAATGGCACATTGTAGCCTATTACTGCATATGCAGTGACAAATTAGTCTTGTAATTAGTTTATACTCACTCAGTGTGAAACTTGGGCCTGCTTAGATGAACACAGAGCTGATATCCTGGCAGGAACTGAAGAAAAGCATAATCAAATCATACATATATTAGTGGTGTTGGATGATTAAAATTTTTTTTTATCACGATTGATCATTTGGAATGTTGAGTTAATCGTGATTAATAACATGATAATCATGTGTTTTTCCATACAGATACAGTGTACCTTAAGTCGGTAAATTTTCAAGTTTGCCATACTGTTATGAACATGGGAGTGGACAAATATGCTTGCTGTCTTCACCTGCAGGTTTATTAAATCTCTCAACATATCCAAAATGGCAAACATTATCCAGAATATTCTTCAGAAAATTCTCAAAAGCAACCTGCATGTGCAAACAACAGAATGCCAGGGCTCAATAACGTCACTGAACAACAACCAGCAGCCACAAATGGAGTTTGCTCTTTCTTCCATAGCAAATCAATCAATCAATCAATCAATCAATCAATCAATCAATCAATCAATCAACTTTATTTATAAAGCACTTTAAAAAGCAACACTCGCTACACAAAGTGTTGTACAACAAGGACAAACATAAAAATATAAAAGCAAGGAGCAGGGCACTAGCACAAAAACAGTATAAAACCAACAAGACAATATAAAACTCAGCACGAGTAGAAACCACAGCCAATAAAATTAATAAAATAAAAGGTAAGAGAAGCAAACATCCACCACTTTTAAGGAGATCAACACAAAACCTTGTGTGTCACAAGAGACACAATTTCTGTTTTAGCAGAAAAATTGCAAACATAAACAACTATCTTGCTCGTGATGACACCCCACTATGCTGCAAAAATGGCGGGGGAGGGAATGGACATTATGAAGACAGCTGGAGAATTTTGTTAGACTGATGCTCACCAACAGTTCGACCCAAAGCTATGAGGATGTAAACAGGTGAATTTCTGTCCATGTCAGATGCTAGAGGTCAGCTATAACCTGGCATGTAGCTAGTAGCTACTAGCTACTAGCTAGTTAGGTTCCAGAGAAGAACAATCCAACATCCAGGTGAAGTTTTGGAGGAGGCTGTAACAATTATCCAGGTGAGAGCTCCGCCAGATAACGTTGTAAACTTAAACATGACAGCACTTTGGGGATTTTCATGGCTGTAATCCAGCTTGTTTGACTTAGCAATGTTTGCATGGCACACACAGTGTCTGTGGCCAGAACGGCTTTGGTATGGAGAGGTGCTAGGACAAAAAGTTCTGTTTGTGCTTTCTGCCATTAACTGCCGTTAACTGCCGTTAACCGCGATCACAAAATTTGTTGCCATTAAGGGGGGTGAAGTGTTAACGGGCAATTAACACGATAACGCCAACACCACTTATATATATATATTTATATATGTGTGTGTGTGTGTGTGTGTGTGTGTATATACACTACCGTTCAAAAGCTTGGGGTCACCCAGACAATTATTTTGTGTTTTCCATGAAAAGTCACACTTATTTACCACCATGAGTTGTAAAATGAATAGAAAATATAGTCAAGACATTGACAAGGTTAGAAATAATGATTTGTATTTGAAATAATAATTTTTTCCAGATACTCAACCTGCTCAAAGGAAGGTCAGTTTTATAGCTTCTCTAACCAGCTAAACTGTTTTCAGCTGTGCTAACATGATTGCACAAGGGTTTTCTAATCATCCATTAGTCTTCTGACTCAATGAGAAAACACATTGTACCATTAGAACACTGGAGTGATAGTTGCTGGAAATGGGCCTCTATACACCTATGTAGATATTGCACCAAAAACCAGACATTTGCAGCTAGAATAGTCATTTACCACATTAGCAATGTATAGAGTGTATTTCTGATTAGTTTAAAGTTATCTTCATTGAAAAAAACAGTGCTTTTCTTTCAAAAATAAGGAAATTTCTAAGTGACCCCAAACTTTTGAACGGTAGTGTATATATACAGTATATACACACAGTGGATATAAAAAGTCTACACACCCCTGTTCAAATGCCAGGTTTTTGTGATGCAAAAAAATGAGACCAAGATAAATCATTTCAAAACTTTTTTCACCATTAATGTGACCTATAACCTGTACAACCCAATTGAAAAACAAACTGAAATCTTTTAAGGGGAAAATAAAAAATAAAAAACTTACAATAACCTGGCTGCGTAAATATGCACACCCTGTTATAACTGGGGATGTGGCTGTGTACAGAATTAACCAATCACATTCAAACTCATGTTAATGGGAGTCAGCACACACCTGCCACCATTTAAAGTGCCTCTGATTAACCCCAAATAAAGTTCAGCTGTTCTAGTAGGCTTTTCCTGACATTTTTGTAGTCACATCTTACAGCACAAGCCATGGCCTGCAGAGAGCTTCCAAAGCATCAGAGGGATCTCATTGTTCAAAGGTATCAGTCAGGAGAAGGGTACCAAAGAATTTCCAAGGCATTAAATACACCATGGAACACAGTGAAAACAGTTATCGTCAAGTGGAGAAAATATGGCACAACAGTGACATTGCCAAGAACTGTACGTCCCTAAAAAATTCATGAAAAGATGAGAAGAAAACTGGTCAGAGAGGCTGCCAAGAGGCTGACAGCAATACTGAAGGAGCTGCAGGAATTTCTGGCAAGTACTGGCTGTTTAGTACATGTGACAACAATCTCCCATCTAGGGTGGCAAGATGGAAGTCTTGCAAAGAAATACATCCAAGCCCGGCTACATTTTGTAACAATACATTTCAAATCTTCCAAATGCATGTGGGAAAATGTGTTATGGTCCAATGAAACCAAGGTCGAACTTTTTGGCCATAATTCCAAAAAGGTATATTTGGCGCAAACACAACATTGCTCATCACCAAAAGAACACCATACCTTCAGTGAAGCATGGTGGTGGTACCATCATGCTTTGGGGCTGTTTTTCATTAACTGGAACTTTGGCCGTGAACAGTTCCAAATATCAGTCAGTGTTGGCACAAAACCTTCAGGCTTCTGCTAGAAAGTTGAAGATGAAGAAGAGCTTCATCTTTCAGCAAGACAATGACCCAAAGCACACATCTAAATCAACAAAAGAATGGCTTCACCAGAAGAAGATTAAGGTTTTGGAATGGCCCAGCCAGAGTCCAGACCTGAATCTGATTGAAGATCAGTGGGGTGATCTGAAGACGGCTGTGCACAGGAGATGCCCTCGCAATCTCACAGATTTGAAGCGTTTTTTGCAAAGAAGAGTGGGAAAATATTGCCACATCAAGATGTGCCACGCTGATAGACTCCTACCCAGAAAGACTGATTTCTGTAGTAAAAGCCAAAGGTACTACAACAAAGTATTAGTTTAAGGGTGTGCATATTTATGCAAACAGGTTATTGATTATAAAGGATTTCAGTTTGTTTTTCAATTGGGTTGTACAGGTTTTGGGTCACATTAATGGTGGAAAAAGTTTTGAAATGATTTATCTTGGTATCATTTTTTTTTACATCACAAAAATCTGGCATTTGAACAGGGGTGTGTAGACTTTTTATATCCACTGTATATATCTATCTATAAATGCAAAGAATCTCTGTCTCTGTCTGTGTGTCTGTGTGTCTGTCTGTGTGTGTGTTCCTCACATATCTCTCAAATCGTTTGTCAGACTGTCCTCAGATTTTATAAGTGCTTTGCTGAGGTTACGAGGGTGTGCTTCCCCAAGTATGGAGTTTCTCACTCAAAATATGTATTTTTTATCAATAAAAGTTTAGCCACCACTATGTCTCATGCCTAGGCTTCTAGAAGTGTGGGTGGGGTTTCGGGCTGACTCCATACTGATTGGATAATAAGCGGCATCACAGCATCAGTAACCACAGCACAAAACAAGGAAGCGAAAAGTGACAAATCTGACTACAAAAAGAAAGTACTGAAGATTTAACGCTTAAAAAATGATACCATAAAGTTGCTGTGATTGTGTAGGTCTAATGGATAATTAGTCATGGAGAACACAAGGTGCGTGGGTGCACGGGGGCGGGGGGCACCCGTGGTGCTGCAAAGGACAGTGGTGGCACATGGGTAAAGCAGCAGCTGAGACTCCCGTTGACCGGGAAGGCTGAGCTTGGCTCCCGGCGAAGGACTGCGTTCAACCAGCTCAGCTGCTGCTTCTCCAATACCGGTGTCTGACCGGGTGGCCCATGATCCTTCACGGTTAGGCACACCCAGCCTGCCCGGTCAGCAATAGACGGGAGTCCCGACTGCTGCTTCACCCATTTGGTACCACTGTCCTTTGCAGGAACACGAGTCCCCCCTCCCACACAAGAATCTAAAAATTAAAAACTTAATAATAATACCGCTATGATTGTGGAGTGGAATGGCCAGATCAACTGCCTATCATATGCGGACACATATGCACGCTTTGACTAAATGACGACAAGACACAAAAATGCCCAAAAAATGAAATAAACCATTTTTATTGAAATATTTACAGACAAATGGGCAACACTGATGCAACAGCTGCAGCCAAACAGGTCATTCTGCTGTGTATAATAATGTTGGGTGTTTTGTACTTATAATATTGCTAAAATATAAAAGGATGCCCTAGAATGGGTCTCAAATATTTGTAAATGTGTCCTGTTATAGTACTGCATGAGTTTATTGACGATAGACTATAAACGACACATATAAACTAAAACAATTATAATGGTGACTGAACAACTCCCATTCCCCAAAGCGCAAGATACACTATTATGAATATAAGTCATAAAAGATTACACAAATAAGTGATCTGTCAAAAAAAAAAAATAAACAAGTGTTCTGAAACAGTCACTCATATTGGATGTCCCATTCATTTTCAATAATTCTGTAATTAATATTCACACATCCATCCATCCATCCATCCATCTTCTACCGCTTTTCCGGAGGTCCGGGTCGCGGAGGCAGCAGTTCAAGCAGAGAAGCCCAGACTTCCCTCTCCCCAGCCACCTGCTCCAGCTCTTCAGAGGGGATACCAAGGCGTTCCCAGACTAGCTGGGAGACATAGTCTCTCCACCGAGTCCTGGGTCTGCCCCGGGGTCTCCTCCCAGTGGGACGTGCCTGAAACACCTCAAGTGGGAGGCGTCCAGGAGGCATCCTAATCAGATGCCCATACCACCTCAACTGACTCCTTTCAATGTGGAGGAGCAGCGGTTCTACTCTGAGCCTCTCCCGGATGACTGAGCTCCTCACCCTATCTCTGAGGGTGAGTCCAGCAATCCTACGGAGAAAGCTCATTTCAGCCGCTTGTATCCGCGATCTCGTTCTTTCGGTCATTACCCAAAGCTCGTGACCATAGGTGAGAGTAGGAACGTAGATTGACTGGTAAATCGACAGCTTTGCCTTAGAACTAAGCTCCCTCTTCACCACAACAGACCGGTACAACGTCCGCATCACTGCAGATGCTGCTCCAATCCGTCTGTCGATCTCTCGCTCCATTTTCCCCTCACTCGTGAACAAGACCCCAAGATACTTAAACTCCTCCACTTGGGGCAGGAGCCTGTCCCCAACCCGGAGAGGACAATCCACCTTTTTCCGGCTGAGGACCATGGACTCGGACTTGGAGGTGCTGATTCTCATCCCAGCCGCTTCACACTCAGCGGCAAACCGTCCCAGCAAGAGCTGTAGGTCATTGCTGGATGAAGCCAACAGGACAACATCATCTGCAAACAACAGAGATGAGATCCTGTGGTCACCAAGCATGACACCCTCCATTCCCTGGCTGCGCCTAGAAATCCTGTCCATAAAAATTATGAACAGGACCGGTGACAAAGGGCAGCCCTGGCGGAGTCCAACTCTCACTGGGAATGACTCCGACCGAGTGTTGGCAATGCGAACTAAACTCTCACAACGGTCGTACAGAGACCGAATAGCTCGTAACAACAAGCCCGATACCCCATACTCCCGAAGCACCCCCCACAAAAATCCACGAGGGACGCGGTCAAATGCCTTCTCCAAGTCCACAAAACACATGTAAACTGGTTGGGCAAACTCCCACGAACCCTCAAGAATTCTCGAGAGGGTAAAGAGCTGGTCCGATGTGCCACGGCCAGGACGAAAACCACATTGCTCCTCCTGAATCCGAGGTTCGACCAACGGCCGGACTCTCCTCTCCAGTACCTTGGCATAGACCTTCCCAGGGAGGCTGAGGAGTGTGATCCCTCTAAAGTTGGAGCACACCCTCCGGTCCCCTTTTTTGAAGAGAGGAACCACCACCCCGGTTTGCCATGCCAAAGGCACTGCCCCCGACCTCCACGCAATGTTGCAGAGGCGTGTCAACCATGACAACCCAACAACATCCAGGGCCTTGAGGTACTCGGGGCGAATCTCGTCCACCCCCGGGGCCCGGCCACCAAGGAGATTTTTAACCACCTTGGCGACCTCAGCCCCTGTGATAGGCGAGTCATCCCCCTCGTCCCCAAACCCTGCTTCCTCTGTGGAAGGCGTATCAGTGGGATTGAGGAGATCCTCGAAGTATTCCTTCCACCGCCCGACGATATCCCCAGTTGAAGTCAACAGTGTCCCATCCGCACCATACACAGTGTGGACGGGGAGCTGCTTTCCCCTCCTGAGCCGCCGAACAGTTTGCCAGAATCTCTTTGAAGCCGACCGAAAGTCTGGTTCCATGGCCTCACCGAACTCCTCCCATACCCGGGTTTTTGCTTCAGCAACCACCCGAGCTGCACTCCGCTTGGCCTGCCGGTACACCTCAGCTGCTTCGGGAGTCCCACAAGCCAACCAAGCTTGATAGGACTCCTTCTTCAGCTTAATGGCCCCCCTCACCACTGGTGTCCACCACTTGGTTCGGGGGTTGCCACCACGAGATGCACCGACCACCTTGCGGCCGCAGCTCTGGGCTGCCGCTTCAACAACAGAGGTGGAGAACATGGCCCATTCAGACTCCATGTCTCCAGACTCCCTCGGAATGTGGTTGAAGTTCTTCCGGAGGTGGGAGTTGAAGACCTCCCGGACAGGGGCCTCAGCCAGACGCTCCCAGCACACCCTCACTATACGTTTGGGTCTACCAGGTCTGAATGGCTTCCTCCCCTGCCATCGGATCCAACTCACCACCAGGTGGTGATCAGTTGACAGCTCTGCACCTCTCTTTACTCGGGTGTCCAAGACATACGGTCGCAGGTCTGATGATACGATAACAAAATCGATCATCGACCTGCGGCCTAGGGTGTCCTGGTGCCAGGTGCACATATGGACACCCTTATGCTTGAACATGGTGTTCGTTATAGACAGACTGTGGTTAGCACAGAAGTCCAATAACTGAACACCACTCGGGTTCAGATCGGGCAGGCCGTTCCTCCCAATCACCCCCCTCCAGGTTTCACTGTCGTTGCCCACGTGCGCATTGAAGTCCCCCAGTAGGACAATGGAGTCTCCAGGAGGAGCACCCTCCAGCACCCCAGTCACAGACTCCAAAAAGGGTGGGTACTCTGAAACATCATTTGGTGCATAGGCACAAATGATGGTCAGGACCCGTTTCCCAACCCGAAGGCGCAGGGAAGCAACCCTTTCGTCCACCGGGGAAAACTCCAATATAGAGGCAGCAAGGTGGGGCGATACAAGAATACCTACCCCTGCTCGTCGCCTCTCGCCCGGGGCAACTCCAGAAAAGGCCAAGCTCCAGCCCCTCTCCAGGAGACTGGTTCCGGAACCGGAGCTGTGTGTTGAGGTGAGGCCGACTATATCTAGCCGGTATCGCTCAATCTCGTACACCAGCTCAGGCTCCTTCCCCCCCAGAGAGGTGACATTCCACGTACCAAAAGCCAGTTTAGAAAGCTTGGGATCAGTCCGCCAAGGTCTCCGCCTTTGACTGCCACCTAATCCACATAGCACCGGACTTCCATGATCCCTCCTGCAGGTGGTGAACCTACTGGAGGGCGGACCCATGTAACTCCTTCGGGCTGAGCCCGGCCGGGTCCCATGGGTGGAAACCCGGCCACCAGACGCTAGCCTTCGAGCCCCTCCCCCAGGCCTGGCTCCAGGGTGGGGCCCCGGTAACCCCATACCGGGCGGGGTACACTGAATCCTTGATATACAATTTATCATGAGAGTCTGTTGGATCGTTCTTCGTCTGGCCCTTCACCCAGGACCAGTTTGTCTTGGGAGACCCTATCAGAGGCAAATTGCCCCGGACAACATAGCTCCTGGGATCACTGGGGCACGCATACCCCCCCACCACGATAAGGTGACGATCCATGAGGGGGAATATTCACACAATCAAATAAATTTCACTCCAGGTTTCATATTTGTCAAAGTCTAACATGTGTGATTGCCTACATATAGGCTACATCTCATTGTATTACACTTTGAAACACAGCCTACATTTGGGCCTGTAAAGCCTGATTAGCCTACCTGTTTCAGACAGGAATACTTGCTTTCTACAGGCATGCACTAGTATATTGTCATGATGCAGAGCACTATTGGGAAACCGTACTCATGCTCCTTGGTTATTTTGTTTAATTTCTGTATTTCCCCATTTCTGTTTTGTATTTATGTTTAATGATTTTGAGCTGCCTTGTCATAAACTCCCCGTGCGCTCTTCCATCACACACGGTGGAGAGAAGGAAGAATGAGGATTTAAATGCAGGAGTTCACAACACATTTATTGACAACCCGAGTACACAGATACAGACGAACAGGTGAATTATAATACAATATAGATGCACTCGGAAGAGCAGGGAAGACAGCGGGTAGCTCAACAACTCGGGGGGAACGCAATCTGGGCACAGCCTAAGTGTAGCAGTTGTGCTGCAGGAAGGAAATGCTGCCAGAAACGTAGCAGAATACTGCAGGAGAAGAAACGCTTCTGGTTCAGCGTAGCAGCAAACCGCACAAAGAAACGTTAACAATTTACTCACAAGTTGGAGCAGTCCCAAAAAGTCCAGTTCTCCTGGCGAGCGCAAATAATAGTCCTTTCTGATGTGACGATTACCCCATGAAGAGCAGGAGTGACTCGTTCAATGACCCAGCAATGTTTGTCCAGCAAGGAGCTGCTTATGAACAAACATCGCTGGCATAGCAAATTGGGAACACCTGGGCGAGGCGCGGAAAGGATGATTAACGGGACTAGGAACAGCTGATGGAGTCAGAGGGAGAGCAAGGGGGCATGGCTGGACCGACAGACTGTCAGCAGCGTGAGAGAAAGTAGGTCACAATGCTGACTAACAGCTGCCGGTCAGGCAGTGGCTAAGGATATGGAAATACACGAAGTTCACATAAACAGTGGAGCCAAAACCCACAGAGAGATCAGGGCCGAGCCGGGGAAAACCAAGCCGGCTCGGCTCATGACAGAGCCCCTCTTCTAAGGGGTGGAATTCCCAGACACCCAGGGTAACATCAAGGAGCCCCCCCCCACCAACAGTTGCGACAACAACACGAACCCGGGTGGGCGGAAGGGGGAAACAGGAAGGAGGGAAGACAACGCCCCGCCCAGGGCCCACACTTAAACCCCCCCCCCAAGTCCACGGGTGTTAGGGCTCAGGAGGCCGCCCAGAGTCCCAGGCCCAGCAGAAAGTCCAGTGAACGGCGTCCGGTGGCCTGCCGGAAAATGTGGGCCACCTGACCCGGGGAGTCCATTCTTCCGGCAGTCAGCCGATGTTGCTCAGCCCCCAGGCCTGAAGGGGTGAAGCAGGAGGTGGCCTGCCCACTGGAAGGCTGACTGGTGAGCAACCGGACCGGGGAGAGAGAACCTCCACAGCATCCTCAGGGTGGTCCGTAGTGGCACCCGCGGTGGCCCCCGACTGGACTGGCTCCACTGCACCCACGATGGACTCCAGTGGGAGCCTAGCTGCACCCACAGTGGCCCCTGACCGGGCCGGCTCTGCTGCACCCACAATGGACTCCAGCGGGAGCCTAGCTGTGCCCATGGTGGCCCTTTACCGGGCCGGCTCCGCTGCACCCACGATGGACTCCAGAGGGAGCCTCACTGCACCCATGGTGACCTCTGGCTGAGGCTCAGCTGCACCCACGATGGCCCCCAACTGGGCCAGCTCTGCTGCACCCATGATGGCCTCCAGCTGAGGCTCCGCTGCACCTGTGGTGGACCCCGATTGGGTCAAAGCTGCACCCACGGTGAGAGGGCCAACCCACAGAAACACCAGGCTGAGGAGGCGATTGATGGGAGGAGCCCTGACGACCTTGGCAGGAGGGGCTGAAACAGTGGCGTCCTCCCTCGGCAGGGCCAGACCCTCAGCGCCCTCTGGCGGCGACTCCGCAGCCCCCGCGGTGGGTCCCGATTGGACCAGAGCTGCACCCACAATGGGTTCCGGCTGGAGCACCATTGCACCAGCGGTGACCCCCATTGGGGGCCTCATTGCTCCCGCGGTAGCCTCCCCAGCGAGGGAGGTGGGGCTCCTAACGCCACCTGGTGCTGGATCCTGATCCTCAGCAGCTTCTGGCAAAATCAGCTGCTCTCCGGCAATCCTGGCTGGGGGCTCCAACCCCGGAGGGAGAGAAAAAGAGACCAGGTCAGGGTTGCCGGCTGCAGCAGAGCCCGGTGAGGCAGCCCCGAGGGCTGCCCTGGGTCCTCCTCACCATGAGTCGGGCAGTGTGACATAGGCAAATGAGGAATTGACATAATGGAGCACACTTGCCTGAACTCGGGCTCTACCACCGTCCAGGACTCTGGTGATTTGGTGTGCGTAGCCTCCATCGTTGTGCCAGGTGCTATGCCTCCGCCAATCTCCTCTAGGGCCGCCCACCTCTCGTCGTCGTTGGTTGGCAACCCTGGTGATGGCAGCTCCTGTCCAGCAACCCTAGTGAGGGGCTCGACAGGCATGGGAGAGGAGAAAAGGTTAGGGTCGCCGGCAGCGGCAGAGCCTGGCGAGGGGAGTCCAGGTGTGGTTCCCGGCCGCACCTGGCTGTCCTCCCCAAGAGCCAGACAAGATCTCTCAATCATTGATAAATGAACTACAAGGGAAATTACTTGCCTGTGCCCGAGCTCCACCGCCATCCAGGACTTCGACGCTGTCGATGGTGACAGTCTGGATCCTGTCGGCTGGGGGTCCAGGGGGGTGGACCCTGGACCAGCTGGGGGTGGCTCTGCTGCGGCGGTCCCCACAGCAGGCGGGATGGTGGTTGCAGCCCTGGTCCTCAAGCGCTCCTCTTCGACCCAGCAGTTGACTGTGGCGATCAGGTTCGCCCACTCTTCATCGGATGGTGCATCCATGGGCTGAGCAGGCGTAGGAGGTGGAACCCTCACAGCCGGGGAAGTGCTTCCTCGGACCTCCCGGTCATGGCGCTCCTCCTCGACCCGGCGGTTGACAAATGCGAGCAGACTCGCCCACTCCTCGTTGGCCAAAGTGGTTGCGGGGGAAGGCCTCCGTGCAGGCTCCTGGGCAGGATCATCCAGGGCCTCAACCTCCTCCCTTGTCCGGTGGCCCGGTTTTTGGTACGGCAGGCCCTCAGGGAGAATGGGAAGAGACACGGAGAGGGGAAGGAAACAATCATTACTTGCAACTGGAGGAGAGGACCCAGTGGACTGCTGATACTAAGCCCCCCCCCTCGGGAGACAGGCAAGATTCAGTGTTAAAGAATGAGTCAGAATGAAAAAATACTTACCTGTCATCCCGGTTGATGACATCTGCAGCTACAGAGGGCAGGAATTTGCCCCTCTCCGTGCCAGCGATGATTTGGACCCCACCGCAGGTTATTGGAGGAGCCGTCTCCCTAACAACAGAGGTAGGCGTGGCTGGGGTGAATACAGCGGATCTCTCGGCGGCTGAAGCGATGATGGCCGCTGGAGAAGAGGAGGGATTCTCCCGGCATCCCCCTGTGGGACAACGCTGTCCTTTCCGTGCCCAGATCGACCTTGCTGGAGCAAGTGGAGGGTCAAGCAACACACCACGGAGGCTGCCAGTTTGCAGGGAAGCGGTCCTCCGTTCCGGCATCGCAGGAAATGCCAGGCCCGGGGAGGAGTGCTGGAGCGCGCAGAGTGTGGAGAGCAGGTCGGCGTATTGTGGGTAGATCCATAGCCCCGGGTGTGCCTCCAAAATCCCCACCGTTCCGTGAACGCACCACCAATCCCGCTCGGGTCCGCTGGCAGCGACAAACTCGTCCACATAGCTCCGGATGTAGACGGCTGCCAACTCCTCTGCCTCACTAGGAGACCCTGCGGCCGATCCTCCTGTCCTCGGACAAGGTTGACGAGACCGGGGCATCATGCGCTCCACTACCGGTGAGTGAAAAGATGACACAAAAAGAGAAAAAAAAGGGATATGTGGGTGAACCTGCTAAATCCTTTTGACTGACTGAGTCATTCTGTCATAAACTCCCCATGCGCTCTTCCATTGCGCATGGTGGACAGAAGGAAGAATGAGGATTTAAATGCAGGCGTTCACCACATACACATTTATTGACAACCCGAGTACACAGATACAGACGAACAGGTGAATTATAATACAATATAGGTGCACTCGGAAGAGCAGGGAAGACAGCGGGTAGCTCAACAACTCAGGGGGAATGCAAACTCGGCACAGCCTAAGCGTAGCAGTTGTGCTGCGGGAAGGAAACACTGCCAGAAACATAGCAGAATACTACAGGGGAAGAAACGCTTCTGGTTCAGTATAGCAGCAAACCGCACAAAGAAACGTTAACAATTTACTCACAAGTTGGAGCATTCCTAAAAAGTCCAGTTCTCCTGGTGAGCACAAATAATAGTCGTTCCTGACGTGACGATTACCCCATGAAGAGCAGAAGTGACTCGTTCAATGACCCAGCAACGTTTGTCCAGCAAGGAGCTGCTGATGAACAAGCGTCACTGACATAGCAAATTGGGAACACCTGGGCGAGGTGCGGAAAGGATGATTAACGGGACTAGGAACAGCTGATGGAGTCAGAGGGAGAGCAAGGGGGTGTGGCTGGACCAACAGACTGTCAGCAGCGTGAGAGAAAGTAGGTCACAATACTGACTAACAGCTGCCAGTCAGGCAGTGGCTAAGGATATGGAAATACACGAAGCGCACATAAACAGTGGTGCCAAAACCCACAGAGAGATCAGGGCCGAGCCGGGGAAAACCAAGCTGACTCGGCTCATGACATGCCTTTTGTTTCTGTGTGTTACTAGTATTCCTGTTTCTTAGTTTATCATTCCTAGTCCTGTCTAGGTTGTTATGTCCTTGTCCACCTAGTTTGATATTATTATATTTTCTGTTTTTGCCATGAGCCTATCCTCACCTTTGTTTCCAGCCCTCTTCTTGTAATTTTGATTCCAGTTGTTGTATTTACCTCATTCGCGCTGTTATGATTCTCTCTATTTACATCATCTGGTTTGTTTCTTATTTTGGTGTTCACTGTATGTTGTAGTTAGCTGCCTTTGCTATTTCCTTTTGTGCTTTTCTTCTTCTTCTTCTTCTTCTTCTTCTTCTTTTAGATTTGATTGGCGGTTGGCAACCAGCTTACAGGTGCATTTCCACCACTGACTTGATTATCATCACTCTATACCTTTGTATAAGGAGTTCTGAACAACTCCATATGTGTGAAAAAATTATCCATCCTTGGACTGTGTCCTCATGTGCTTTTACTGTGACAGTCATCTTTGTAACTTCCGGTTGTTCAAGTTCTGTTTTCACACTGTCACGGCTGTCACTTGTTTGTCGCTCATGTCACCCATGCCTGTTATTCATTTGTTCATTATTCCCTGGTGTTATTTAAGCTCTGCTGCAACACAGTCCATTGCAGCGTTGTTCTGATTTTCCTGAATGTTAAGTGGGTGCTCTGTCTCTTTATTCCTTTTCTCCCGGTGTCTCCATGTGCCTCAGCCTGGGTCCATCCAGACTGTTCTCTTGTTTTTTCCTCCGGACGTGAGCCCCATTTTTCCCCGGCGTCCCCACATGCCTACCTTGTATCTGCTCCAGTTTATGTTACGTATAAGTTTGGTCGTTGTGTTATTTTTGTGTTTCGTCATTAAATGTTGCAAACTCACAGCAGGCGTTTGGGTCTTTGTTCCGTCCTGAGGGGCCAGTTTATGACATATACGTATATACATGTACATTATATATACCATATACGTGTGTGTGTGTGTGTGTGTGTGTGTGTGTGTGTGTGTCATGGGTGGCGAGAGCGCACCCCCTCCTTCCCGTTCATCTCTCCTCAGGTCATCAACACACCTGAGTGAGAGGACACACCTGAGCCCTCTTATCAGCCAGTGTTTATAAGGAAGCACTCGTCAGTGATTCAACGCTGGCTCGTCTGGGTATACTGCCTTCCCTAAAGACAAGCAAGTATATGATTCATGCAGGTGAAGAAATTATTAACCTGTGTGCTTTCTTTCCTACTAAAGGTTGCTGCCATCATGCGGGTGTGTCTCTGAGACTGCGCATGCTCTCCTGCCACATCAACGCTCCCCGGTCAGGCACCACCAGCTCACTTCCCTCACCCTGCTGGTTCATCTATTCCCCGCTGGGGCCCTGCCGGTTCTTCCCTGGAGGCTCACGTAAGTGGTAATTTGACCAGCCCATTTTCCCTTACTCCATTCCTCCATTCATGGCTCTCGTCTTCTCTCCACAAGCTGTTTCCTCTGGCGAGTGACTATTTCAGTAGCTGTGCGGTGATTTTGATATTTAATACAAAACTCAAATATGTGCTGTTGTTTGATTGTCCCTTCTTGTTGCTGCATCACACACGTGAGCTGATTGCTAAGAACAATCATGACAGTGTGTGTGTGTGTGTGTGTGTACACTGTATGGTGTGAAAAGTGTTTACCCTCTTCCTGATTTTTCATTTTTTTGTATGTTTGTCACACTTAAATGTTTCAGATCATCAAACAAATGTAAATATTAGACAAAGATAACACAAGTAAACACAAAATGCAGTTTTTAAATGAAGGCAATTATTATTAAGGGTAAAAAAAATTATCCAAACCTACATGGCCCTGTGTGAAAAAGTGATTGTCCCTCTGTCAAAACATAAATTAACTGTGGTTTATCACATCTTTGGAAAGCTGAGTTCAGTTTCTCTAGCCACACCCAGGCCTGATTACTGCCACACCTGTTCTCAATCAAGAAATCACTTAAATAGGACCTGCCTGACAAAGTGAAGTAGACCAAAAGATCCTCAAAAGCTAGACATCATGCTGCAATCCAAAGAAATTCAGGAACAAATGAGAAACAAAGTAATTGAGATCTATCAGTCTGGAAAAGATTATAAAGCCATTTCTAAAGCATTGGGACTCCAGCAAACTACAGTGAGAGCCATTATCCACAAATGGCAAAAACATGGAACAGTGGTGAACCGTCCCAGGAGTGGCCAGCTGACCAAAATTACCCCAAGAGCGCAGCGATGACTCATCCAAGAGGTCACAAAAGACCCCACAACAACATCCAAAGAACTTCAGGCCTCACTTGCCTCAGTTAAGGTCAGTGTTCATGACACCACTGTAAGAAAGAGACTGGGTAAAAATAGCCTGCATGGCAGAGTTCCAACACAAAAACCACTGCTGAGCAAAAAGAACATTAAGGCTCGTCTCAGTTTTGCCAGAAAACATCTTGATGATCCCCAAGACTTTTGGGAAAATACTCTATGGACTGACAAGACAAAAGTTGAACTTTTTGGAAGGTGTGTGTCCCATTACATCTGGCGTAAAAGTAACACAGCATTTCAGAAAAGGAACATCATACCAGCAGTAAAATATGGTGGTGGTAGTGTGATGGTCTGGGGCTGTTTTGCTGCTTCAGGACCTGGAAGACTTGCTGTGGTAAATGGAATCATGAATTCTGCTGTCTACCAAAAATTTATGAAGGAGAATGTCCGGCTATCTGTCCATGACCTCAAGCTGAAGCGTGCTTGGGTTCTGCAGCAGGACAATAATCCAAAACACACCAGCAAGTCCACCTCTGAATGGCTTAAGAAAAAACCAAATGAAGTCTTTGGAGTGGAGTGGCCTAGTCAAAGTCCTGACCTGAATCCAATTGAGACGCACTATCACCCTGTTAAGCTAACAAAAGCAATTGAGGAAGAAATCGGGAGAGTTAAGTTTGCAAAGTTCTTGAATAATAACTGGCTGTTTATACATGCATCAAGTAAACAACAGCAAGAGAAAATACTGACAATGACATGTCTAAAAGGAGAACAAATGAAGGCTCATGTTCCTGGTGCAACAGCAAACTTGAGGGGAGTTATATCAGGTGTCCCTTTGAGCATGACTATGGAAGAAGTGAAAAACGAGATCCAAGGAGGAAAAGTGAAGGATGTGAAAAGGCTAAAGAGTAAAAGAGAAGGTTCACTGAAGGATACACTGTCTGTAATGATTCAGTTTGAGGAAACTCTCCCTAAATCAGTTCAAATAGGATACCTGTATTACAGTGTCAGAGAATACATCCCAAAGCCACTCAGTGCTACAAATGTCAAAGGATGGGTCACACAGCTCAGCAATGTAAGGGAAAGTTAAGATGTGCTAGATGTGGAGGGGAGCATGAATATGGTAAATGTGAAAAGGACGCCAAAGTAAAGTGTTGCAACTGTGGGGGTGAGCACAGTGCTGCATATGGAGGATGTGTTGTGCAGAGGGAAGCTAGACAAGCCCAAGAAATTAGAATAAGTAAGAAAATCTCATATGTGGAAGCTCTAAAGACAGTTAGAGAGGCAGGAATGGTCAGAAACACAACAGGCCTTCCTCAAAGAAGTTCAGTTCAAAGGGAAGCATGGCCATCAAGAAATCCCACACACACACAAGATCATGCCGCTGCAAGGAATTTTTGTGTTCACAAATGCAAAATGAATGATGACACATTGATAGTTAAAAGGACAAACTTTGTAGCTTTTATCTGCCACACCATTAATGTTGCAGCACAGCTAAAGAAGAAAAGTGACAGAATCAAAACCATTGCGGAGGCAGCAGGAAGATTCCTAGATGTGAAAGATATCAAAGCCAACCAGATTCATGTTTTACTGACAGCTGAAACTGGGGAGAATGCACATGTTGAAACTTAACATCTTAATTATGGTACTACACATACTACAGTGGAATGCAAGGAGTCTTATAGCAAAAGGACAAGAACTCAGGAAGTATCTTTACAAACTACTAGTTGTTCCAGAGGTAGTGTGTGTACAGGAGACATGGCTTCAACCTCACTTAGATTTTGTTATTCCAGGATATAGTTCAATCAGACAGGATAGAATTAACAGTGTACATGGAGGAGGATGTGCCACTTTCATGAAATATGGCCTGCATATAGAGTGATTCCCTCCCCTAAGGATATAGAGTGTAATATTATTGAAATATATAGGCCAAATGGACAAGGAAATATTAAGCTGATTAATTTTTACAACCCATGTAGGAAGTTAACAGCAGATATTTTCAATGTCACGGCAGGGGAAGGACATATGAAAGAGGTATGGTGTGGAGACTTTAATGCCCATAATAGCTTGTGGGGAAGCACACATACAGATAACAATGGAACTGTTGTGGAAGAGATGTTAGATGAAAGATCGTTAATTTGTCTCAACAGTGGTGAAGGTACCAGGGTGGATGTGCAAAGGGGCACATCATCATGTATTGACCTGACTCTGGTATCTTAGTCTTTAGTGAGCGCCCGTAAATGAACTGTTATGAACAGTACAACTATGGGAAGTGATCACTTCCCAATACTTAGAGTCATTAAAACTGATGTAGAAATATGTGATTAATAATTATGATCAGGTATAAAATTTATTTAATTTGTATTAATGTATTGGGCCCTGAGATGAACTCTGGGTCCATACACACAGAAAAAGTTAATAAACACTCGTAAAGGGGCACCAGCTCCTCTTTAGGGAGCGATTTAATCTTTAATTTTCCTTTATACCTGTTTAATCACTCAATAAATTAATTAATAATCAGTCTCAAAATTTCAGTGAATTCAATACTGGGGGCTTTGAAACCAGGCTCAGAATGAAATGAATTCCCAACAACTTCTCTCATTTTCACATATTTATTAAATGAAATGATGATTAAAAGACATTGCAGTGATTTCATTAACCATGAAATTAAACTTGTAAATGATAGATTAACAATGTGAACATTTGCAGAACCAGGGTGAAAATGTAAGCTGAATTTAGATCAGTTTGTAGTTTATTGAGCAGATTATGGAAAAGAGAACACAAATTTATGGGAAAATTAAACTGATTATATGGAAAATTCTGGATTACTCTTAAGAAAATGAAAACGGAATTTTAATGAAAAGAAGAATTATGTTAAGTGCTTTTAATTTTGCATCTGATCAGATACTGAATTATTCTCAAATCTCAGACGTTTCATTCAGCAGATGGAAAAAGAATGCCGCTTATGTGATCCAGATTAGTGAAGATCCTTATGCGTCGTTGTCTGTAGTTCTTAGATGGCTCCAAAAGTCTGAATATTTGACCAGCAAATATTCTTTGATATCCCAGAATTTTGGTCTGTTGTCACAAGATGAGGTTTCGTATGTTTGATCACAAAGGCTGCGGTCCAGCCCAAGACGTCTCCTTTTCGTGGCATGTGGATTTCTTCAGCTGCGTGTCTTGGCCTTGATGGATCCACGGCCTCTCACGAGGGAATTCGAGAATAATTACACATCTAATCCAGTAGCAAAATTAAAAGACTTCTATGACTTCGTGGAGATGAACTTAGCTTCTAGTGTGTAGTTGGTCAATGAAATTAAAAATAAAGTCAAGATTAAAAATGGCGAGTTTAAAGAAAGTTCAACAGGAAAAAGTTATAAAAATAAACGTCTAAAAATGGAGTTTGACTCCAAATTTAGGTTTTGCACTCAAGAAAGGAAAGGATTAATTCCTAGACGTTTAAAGAAAGATAAGAAAACGTGGGAGAAATGTCCTTTGTTCTCCAGTGATGAAGAGATCACAAGTCTTTGTTCTCCCGAAGATGCTCTGCTGTGAAGTGGAAGAAGAGGGAAAAGAGGAAGAAGCGATGAGTCTCCCTCCTTTTATAACTTCAGTCAAGTTTTTGCGGGCTTCCGGGATTGACAAGAGCTCAGCCAGTAGTTTTCCTTCGTGGGCGGGCTTTAAGAACTTTAGTCCAACAAACAAACAGGCTTTTGTCTGTAACAGCCAATAACCTTGAGAGAGCCGTTGTCAAGCAGGGATTGGCCTCGATCGGTCACATTATTTGAGAGACGTTTTACAAATCTAATACACACGTTTTAATACTGGAATATTCCTCTATATATTCATTCATTCATTCATTCATCTTCTTCTGCTTAATCCTTTTCGGGTCGCGGGGGGGGCTGGAGCCTATCCCAGCATCTTTGGGCGAGAGGCAGGGTACACCCTGGACAGATCACCAGTCCATCGCAGGGCCAACACAGAGAGACAGACAACCATTCACTCTCACTTCCATACCTAAGGACAATTTAGAATTCCCAGTTTTGATGCCAATTAACCTACCTTGCATGTTTTTGGCATGTGGGAGTAAACCGGAGAAATCCCGGAGTAAACCCACGCAGACACGGGGAGAACATGCAAACTCCACACAGATCACTGTTGGTCGGGGGCTGGGATCGAACCCAGGATCCCCAGGCCAAGGGTGAGTTGCTGTGCTGCCGTAGTGCTAACCACTGCGCCACCGTGCCGCCCTATTCCTCTATATACTTATGTATAAATCTAAGCTAGCCTTAGTGATTCATGCAACTTATAGCTAGTGCTTTTAAATTAATATGCAAGAATAAACATCCATTTAAACATTTTAGCATGCACATATTTAAAATCAAGGATTAATATATTTCAAACCCATTATGGATTGTCCACATCAAAACATCAGAGTCAACCTGCTTTCCATGGTGTCCTGAAAATGAGGAAGATGTTGAGAAGTGAGTCTTAACCAAGATGTGATTAAAAGGTTCACTGGTTAAATCCAGCGTGTCCCAGAGTTGCCAGTAGAGGGCAATGTTGAGTTGTGGATATTTTGTAGTGACCATATGAGGTACTCCACAGAGGTCTGTTCTTTGTCTCCAAGTTTTATGGGCCAATAAAATGTTCAGGAGGAATTCCTGAGACTGGTTTAACAAGGGAATGTTAGTTCAGCTGTGGTCCTGGGATGAGAGAGCAGTTCTTGACTGTCCTTTTCCTGGGTGAAACAATGTCATTATACTGAAGAATAATTTTATTGATGAGCCAAAGTGAGATGATGCTACACTGAAGTATGTATACAAGAGGGAAGATGTTTTACAAGATGGTGTTTTGACAAGGCAGATTGGGGAAAATTTAGGCAATACTGTGTACAATCATGTCATTTGGTAACATTAGAAGGTGGCGTAGAAGAATGTTCAAGTCAGGTAACCAATCATAGTCTGAATGCTGCAATAGCAAGTATACCTAAGAAAACTACGCAGGGTAGGAAGAAGGTTGTACCCTGGTGAAATGTGGAATGCAGTATTGCAGTAAAAGAGTGAAACAAGGCATTCAGGGAGCTGAGGAAGAATATGAATAGTGAAAATTTAATAGATTATAAAAAGAAAAGGGCAGTAGCTCGAAGGATTATTAAAAACAGGAAAAGGTCAACATGGCGAGAACTTTGTTCCACCCTTGGTAGGAAAATAGAATTAGGTGATGTCTGGGGTATGTTTAGAAAAATGAGTGGGAAAAGGGTATCAGTTAAAATTCCAGCTGTAGAACAAGATGGCTGTATCAGACAAAGAAAAGGCAGAAGTCCTAGGTAGAGCATTTGCAGCAGTGCATAGAGGAGAACATCTTGGTGCGAGTCATAGACAGCATAGGGAGCATAAACTGAGAGAAAATGGAAACTTAAAAAAAGGAAATGAAAGAAGATATGACTGTGTTAGACCTTGAGCTCACAATGTCAGAACTTAAGACAGCTTTGCAAGATAGTGGATACACAGCTCCAGGATATGATCAGTTAAGCTATGCTATGTTCCAGCAGTTACCTATGCAATCAATGCAACTGGTGCTGAAATTGTTTAACAGAATATGGAAGGGTTATCCCAAGTGGGTGGAAAAAGGCTGTAATTTTACCATTTAATAAGCCAGGGAAAGATCCAGCTCATCCAGGCAACTACACGCCAATAGCATTAACTTCACACTTAGGGAAATGGATGGAGAAGGTGTTAGTTTACAGACTGTCATATGTACTAGAGCAAATATGATTAATCAACAACTATCAGAATGGTTTTAGAAGAGGATGATCCACAGTGGGTGCTCTAGTTAGGGCAGGGGTCACCAACCTTTTTGAAACCAAGAGCTACTTCATGGGTATCGAGTCATGTGAAGGGCACCAGCTTGACACACTCCTCTAAAATAACAAATTGTGTGTATATATATATATACATAAATAAATAATTATCAATAACTTAGAGTGGGTAACAGACAAGATCAATATTCACTTTATTTTTATTAATCTCAGCAATTGTTCAGATGATCACTTCTACATTTCATTAAAAAAATGTCCAGTTTTCACCAGTCCCTTTTAACCATAAAAAACTAAACCCTTTTAATTCATGAACTATGTTGAACCATGTTTGAAAAAATTATGCAACATTTAAGAAAAATCAACTTTCATATTAAATAAATCTTATCACATTTTTAACTGAACAAATCTGCTGCAATTCTGCTCAAAATCTGTTACATTTAATAAACACACTTTTGTGTGTTCTTCTTCACTGGAATTATATCCATACAGTTCTTGCCAAGAATCATGCTTGAGTAATAACCAGCGCTGTCCTTTCATGAGGAGAAGCTAAACAAGCACTGAGAGTGCTTATATGGGCGCAGTGGTTAGCACCGCGGCAGCAGTTTACCCTCGGCTTGGGGATCGCGGGGATCGTGGGTTCGATCCCTGCCCCCGGCCAACAGTGATCTGTGTGGAGTTTGCATGTTCTCCCCGTGTTTGCGTGGGTTTCCTCCCACATGCCAAAAACATGCAGGTTAGGGAGTTAAGGGGCGCTTGCGCACGCAGCGACCGGCAGCTGGTGGCTTGTCACCGGACTGCAGAACAAATCTACCTACGGGTACAAAATAAAAACAAACAAAAAAAAAGAGTGGGTAGTGAAGTGTCGCTCCACATAGTGGCGCTTCGCCGTCGCCCCGCAAATGAAACACACGCAGCTTCCTTTCACGGTAGTAAAAAAAGAACTCTTCCTCCCACTCACTTTGAAAATGATAAATTTTCTGTCTTTTTTTGCCATGTTTTTGGGCTAGGAAACAGCACTGCGTTCACCATCTTCACTGGCCGCTAGCTTACGCTCCACAAGCGCGAAGGTTTTGTCATGCACACAATACTGACCTTTGAACTAGGTCAGAGTTCACCTTAACTTTACGTATAATAAACATATTTTCATTTTTTTATTTTTAAGACATTGTCATTTTAAAATCTATATAAATGCAAGTGTGATTTTAAAAAATAGCGGCAGAAAAAATTACATCTTAGACGCAGCTCACTTGCGAGTTGTGCTATTTTTAGAACAGGCCTGCGGGCGACTCATGTGGTCCTTGCGGGCGACATGGTGCCCGCGGGCGACATGGTGCCCGCGGGCACCGCGTTGGTGACCCCTGAGTTAGGGTAAGTAATGATATTGAAAAGACTCAAAATGAAAGAAGTAATGGTTATAGTTTATCTGGATATTGAAAAGGCTTATGGCACACTATGGAGGGATGGACTTCTTATCAAACTGAATAAAATGGGCATTGGTGGTAGGATGTATAATTGGATAATGGATTTTTTTAACAAACAGGAAAATTAGGGTTAAAGTAGGATCAGAAGTTTCTAATGACTTTGAAATAGAAAATGGTGTTCCTCAGGAGAGTGTGATACATCATCATCGCCTTTCACCCGAAACGGGTATATCCACAGTTCCTTCCTTACTCCTTTCTGCTCTGCGTCGAGCCCGTCATTTCTTGTGAGCCATCACTCTCTTTGTATCATGTGCCCTGCAAACTTTCCTTGTGAGGTTCTTCCATTCCGCTCTATCATGTACTACCAATTGCCATTGATCTAAAACATCGGCACACTTCAATGCATTTTTGCATGTGTCCTTAAAACGGAGTTTGGGTCGACCTACTTTACGAGAACCATGAGCCAGCTCACAATACAGGAGTTCCTTCACCGGCCTATCATCATTCATTCGACAGACATGACCTAACCAGCGCAGGTGACTCAGTACAAGCTTGATCTCGATGTCTTCGACGTGTGCCCGCCGCAGCACCTCCTCATTGCTAATGAAATCGTCCCACTTGATGTTTAGTATAAGGCGAAGGTGATGCTGTTGGATTATGCGAAGCTGCCTGACTTCGTGCTGGTAAAGGGCCCAGGTTTCGCTGCCATACATCAGGAGGGGCATAAGGCACTGATTGTAAACTGCGACTTTGGTAGAGACTGTGAGGTCATGCGAATCAAACACTCTCTTGCGCAGATGGACAAAAGCACATGATGCTGCTTGGATGCGAGATGCAAGTTCCCCCTTCATAGAGCAGTCACTGCTGACATAACTGCCGAGATACTTCAAGCGAGTAACGTTGGCTAATTTGATGTCGTCAGTAAAGAAGTCAGCTGTATTGCCAATACACATGGTCTCTGTTTTGACTGTGTTGATGCAGAGACCCATTCTCTTAGCAACGTCATTGTAGGAGGATAATAATGTCTGCAGGCCCTCTGGTATATCACTGAAGATCGTGATATCGTCAGCATACTGAGCTTCTCTAATATATTCTGTGAGGACTCTGGATATCGCTTAATCTGCGGAGGTCAAAAGGACTGCCATCATAACGCAGTCTGATCTGTACGCTGCAGGTGTGCTTGATTTCTTTGAAAGCGAGCCAAAGTAGGACTGCTGCGTACATGCCAAAGAGTGTTGGAGCTAGTTTACACCCCTGCTTGACCCCGCTGTTGTATTCAAGGGATTGGGTGAGTTCACCATTGATAGCAAGTCAGGCGTGCACATCCGTATATAGTCTCTTGATGATTCTTATAAACTTTGGAGGACAGCCAAGTTTGCCAAGAATGATGAAGAGGAGCTCGCGATTGACCGTGCCAAACGCCTTCACAAAATCCACGAAGGCTATGTACAAATATCTGCACTGCTGTCTTGTTTTTTCCATCAGCTGGCGAAGGGTAAAAATCCCATCTATTGTACTTCTACCGTTTCGATACCCTGACTGCGACTGGGGGTAGATATATTCTGCTAACAGGTGAAGCCTCCGCAAGATAATGCCCGCGAAGACTTTATCGACAGCACTGAGCAGTGAGATTCCTCTGTAATTGCCACAGAGGCTTCTGCCACCTTCTTTGAACAGAATTGCGATGATGGCATCAATCCAGTCGGTTGGGATAATCTCTGTAGTCCAGCAGATGTTGAATAGGACAAGTAGGAAAGCTCTTAAGTGACGTCCTCCATGCACAAGTACTTCAGGTAGAATACCGTCTGGACCTGGGCTCTTTCCTAATTGGGTGTTTCTAAGGGCTTGGTCAAGTTCTTGGTCTTCAATTGGGAGGCTCATTGATTCGATAACTGGAAGCTGGTCTATATCATCGACGATGCTCAAGTCAACATCCGTTGGTTGGTTTAATAAATCGCTGAAGTGTTCAACCCATCTGTCCTTTATCTTGTCAGGAGCAGTCAGGAGCTCACCATCTTTGGACTTCACAGGATGGGTGCTTCTGGATCTAGGGCCATAGACGGCACTGAGGGTAGCATAAAACTCTCTGTGGTTCTTCTCCTGAGAGTGCCGCTCTGCCTCCTCAGCTCTGCGCCGAAACCAGTCATTCTTTAGCTCTCTGATCCACCTTCTTAGAGCATGCCTGTCTAAGTTCTTGTCTTGAAGCAGCTTTTGAATTTCTTGGTCCTGATCATCAAACCAGTTATTCTGCACTCGTTTCTTTTTGCCAAAGACATGGGTGGCAGCATTCTGGAGAATAACTCTGAGTTCATCAAAGTCCGTCTTACAGGTAGACAACATTTCGTCTAGGAAGAGCTCCAGTAATGCTTTTTTGTCATCATCCAAATGTGTGTCTAGCTTCTTGGGAGGGCTTGTTCCACTCTTCTTGTTTTTAATAAAGAACAGGCACTTAGATACCAGGAGCTTATGATCAGTGAAGCAGTTTGCTGCTCGATTGACTCGTGTCACTGTGACATATGGTTTTGCAGCCTTATTGGATAGTACATGGTCGATTTGGTGCCAGTGCTTTGAACGTAGGTGTTGCCATGTGTTCTTTAAGGTGTTTTTCTGTTGGAACATAGTACCCATGACACTGAGCTGGAATCTGGTGCAGAATTCTAAGAGCATAAGCCCGTTGGAGTTCATTTTACCAACACCATGTTTTCCAATTACATTTGGCCACGATTTCCAGTCCTTGCCCACTCAAGCATTAAAGTCGCCCAGGATGATGATGATGTCCATCTCGGCGGCAGATGTGCAGCTGCCAAGCTTTTCATGAACTGCTCTTTTTCTTCCTGAGATCTTTGCATGGTCAGCCCATATACATTAATGAGAGTTAGATTGTTTCCTCCCTTTAGCTGTATGCGCATTGACATGAGCCTGTCGCTGATTGGTGTAGGGGTGATACCTTGAGCAGCTAGCTTGTTGGAGATAGCAAAGCCAACACCAGCTGTTCTCTGTTCTCCTCCACTCCAGAAGATTGTGTGAATCCTCTCAATTATGCTTCCGGTGCCAGGTCGCCGAACTTCGCTTAGGGCACAGATGTCAATGGTCACTTTCTCTAGCTCACGACAAATAAGGGCTGTTGCTCTTTCAGGTCTGATTGAAGACTCACTGTCTTTGGTTGTACGGACATTCCAAGCACCGAGATTGAGGCATTGTTTGCATGAGTTCGAAACAGAAGGTTGATGGTGTTGTTCGTCCGTTACCCTGGACGCGGTAGCAGTATACGGACTTCGTCCACTTGTCGCCACTGCCGTATTGAGTGGCACATCGGTTCCCCCGTATGCAGTAGCCATATCTTCTCTCCTTAACTGTACTTCCATTGAAAACTGTGGGGCTGCACCTATGATGATGATGACACTGCTTGGCGTATAGGCAGTGTCCCTTGGCAAGGTACTCTGTTGGTCGACAACACAGCAAAGCTGAGATGGTCGCAGAGAGGCTCGTTGCATTTTGCCGTAACTGAAGCCGAGTAGACAGTCAGAGACGCCTGCCGCAGATGAAGCCAAGTTGACATTCAGAAGCGCCAATGATGTAGCGCCGGAGATGCCATCGAGTTGATGACATAACTGCCATGCCGTGACCCTGGCAAGGGAGGCTGCGGGTGTACTAGCACTTGCCCAAGGTACGCACCCAAGGCTAGTGGAGGGAAGGAGGTGCCTCACTGCTCCATTCTAGACCGGCTCCGAGCAAAGCTCCAAGCAAAGTCAAGCCACTGCCCTAGGGGAGTGTGATAAGCCCAGTTTTATTCAACATAATGATTAATGACATGTTTGGGGATCAAGAGGGATACATCAAAACAGCTCCATATGCAGATGATGGAGCCATTTGGATGAGGGGAAGAAATGAGAAATTTGTGTTCAAAAACATCAGAAAAGCAATGAAAAGTGGTCATATGAGTGGGGATTTAAATTTTCAAACAGTAAAACCTGCTATATGATTTTTACAAAAAAAAAAACAAAAAAAAAAACCGCAGAACTGGTACAGAACCATTAACATTATATAGTCAACCAATAGAGAAAGTGAGTGAGTTCAAATATCTAGGACTGTGGTTTGATAGTGCATACACATGGAGAGTTCATGTTGAAAGTCTGGAGACAAAGTGCAAAAAAGTCATTAATCTCATAAAAGCTGTAGCTGGACACGAATGGGATGCAGATAAACAGGCATTAATTGACATTTACAGAGCACTAATGAGATCGACAATAGACTATGGATGCATGATTTATGGAGCAGCAGCAAAGACAACGAAAAAATAGACAGAATGCAGCATAGAGCGCTTCACCTGTGCATTGGAGCCATCAAAACAACACCAAACAATGCAGTTTTAATAGAAGCAGGAGAAATGCCAATGGATTTGAGAAGAGATAAACTCGCATTATCATACTGGGTCAAGCTGAAAGGAAGTGAGGAAGCGGATATTTCAAAAACAACACTACAAGACTGCTGGGAATATTCTAACTTCCAGGGACACGGGTTTAGGTGGACAATTGAAAGAAAAGCCAGAATGTATGGACTAGACACTATTGATATACTGTAGCTAACACCAGTCCAGTGAGTAATGTTCCCCCTAGGCTGTTTCCTGGAAAAGAAGTAGACATCAGTCTGCTTATGAGGAAAAAGGATTGGCATATGAGTGAAGTTGGTGTTAAAACAAGCATTTACCTCAGGAATAATTACTGTAACTACTTACAGCTCTGTACCGATGGTTCAAAGAACAAAGAGGGCTGTGTTGGAAATGGAGTATACTTTCCAGAGTTTAAAGTGACCATCTCAAAAAGACTCTCCAACAATACATCCGTGTTTACAGCAGAGATGGTGGCAATAATTATTGGTTTGCAGTGGGTGGAGGAGGTCAGACCGGACCGGGTGGTGGTGTGCACAGATTCACTTGCAGCTTTAAAAACCATCATCATCATCATAGCAGTCTGTCAGGGGCGACAATGACGTTTTCATTTAGGTCTGATCAGATTCCTCCACACAGCTCTGTACAGACACAAAAATCTACAAGGGAAGACTTGGTGATTGAGCTATATCACAATTTATTTAGGGTACACAGGGGTGGTAGAGAAGTTCAGTTTTGTTGGGTTCCTGTACATGAAGGGTTGAAAGGGAATGACTGTGCAGACAAATTAGCAAAAAGTGCACTTGGGAAAGAAATAACTATATTATTGTCACTTGGAAAAGGAGAAGGGGAAACAGTAATCAAGAAAAAAGGAATTGAGCTATGGCAAAAAAGATGGGATGAAGATCATAAGTCATCATAGATCATATTACAAAATACAAAAATCTATTGCAATAAAGAATCATAAAAGAACAAACAGGAGGGAAGACATCATTATGGCAAGACTCAGACTGGATCACACAGGTTTAAACGGCACTTTATTCATCATGGGGAAAAGTGAAAGTGACAAATGTAGAGAATGTGGAGTAAAAGAAAATGTAGAGCACATCTAATTACACTGTCACAAGTATGGAAATGAAAGACAGAGAATGAAAAATGAAGTTTGAGAGGCTGGTAGGGAATGGGATTTAACTGGGATTCTGGGAACAGATGGAGATGGAGAGGCATTAAGAATCACGAGAAGGGCTCTTTTCTCTTTTTTAAATAACACAGGATTAAATCATAGAATTTAGGGGTTGGGCTCAAATGACATAATGTTACACACTTTTGTACAGTAGGTGGCGGTATGCACCTTTCAGTTGCTTGCTATCCGCCAGTAACTGAGAGAAGAAGAGATGCTGCGGCATGACCTTAAAAAGGTGGTAAGTGATAGACCGGCCTGGGTGGCAACATCTTGGCTGTGGCAGTTGCCACGTATACTACACCACTGTATATATGTGTGTATATTTTTACTGTATATATCAGCACTCTATATATAATTCAAGAAATCTCTGTGTGCCTGTCTGTCTGTCTGTCTGTCATGACCATAGGACTCACTAAAAGATTGTAGGATCACCAATGATATGCCTGTGATGTCTACATGATGTCTATATGACATAATATAGACACAAAAAGATCAAAGGCAGCCTTCACTCCCGATCATAGGATTCGCTATTGCATCATCAAAGATCATAAGACTTGCTAAAAGATCATAGGACTCACTACGAGATCAAAGGCAGGCATCACTCATGATCATAGGACTCGCTATGACATCATCAAAGATCAAAGGCAGTCATCACTGAATGAGTGGTGATGTCAAAGATCAAAGGCAGGTTTCACCATGGTTGCTGTTGCCATGGAAGCAGTAACTTTTTACGGGCATGCAGAAATGCTTGCTTATGCTTGATTTCTATGGGCATGCACGGGTATGCACGGGCATGCACAGGTATGCACTAGTATATATATATATATACATATACAGTATATACAGTATACTGTATATACAGTATATATACATACACACGTGGACAAAATTGTTGGTACCCCTCTGCTAATGACAGAAAAACCCACAATGGTCACAGAAATAACTTGAATCTGACAAAAGTGGTAATAAATAAAAAGTCTATGAAAATTAACCAATGAAAATCAGACAATGCTTTTGAATTATGGTTCAACAGAATTACTTTAAAAAATAAGCTCATGAAACAGGCCTGGACAAAAATGATGGTACCCTTAACTTAATATCTTGTTGCACAACTTTTTGAGGCAATCACTGCAATCAAACGATTTCTGTAACTGTCAGTGAGACTTCTGCACCTCTCAGCAGGTATTTTGGCCCACTCATCATGAGCAAACTGCTCCAGTTGTCTCAAGTTTGAAGGGTGCCTTCTCCAGACGGCATGTTTCAGCTCCTTCCACAGATGTTCAGTAGGATTTAGATCAGGGAAGGCCACTTTAGAATAGTCCAATGTTTGGCTCTTAGGCATTCTTGGGTGTTTTTAGCTGTGTGTTTTGGGTCATTATCCTGTTGCAAGACCCATGACCTGCGACTGAGACCAAGCTGTCTGACATTGGGCAGCACATTTCTGTCTAGAATACCTTGATAGTCTTGAGATTTCATTGTACCCTGCACAGATTCAAGACACCCTGTGCCAGATGCAGCAAAGCAGCCCCAGAACGTAACAGAACCTCCTCCATGTTTCACAGTAGGGACAGGGTTCTTTTCTTGGTATGCTTCATTTTCACGTCTGTGAACATACAGCTGATGTGCCTTGCCAAAAAGTTCCAATTTTGTCTCATCTGTCCATAGGACATTCTCCCAGAAGCTTTGTGGCTTGTCAACATGCAGTTTGGCAAATTCCAGTCTGGCTTTTTTATGATTTGTTTTCAACAGTAGTGTCCTCCTTGGTCGTCTCCCATGAA
This sequence comes from Pholidichthys leucotaenia, assembly GCA_020510985.1. Classification (NCBI taxonomy): domain Eukaryota; kingdom Metazoa; phylum Chordata; class Actinopteri; order Cichliformes; family Pholidichthyidae; genus Pholidichthys; species Pholidichthys leucotaenia. The sequence goes on along the minus strand of CM035842.1, from coordinate 409,383,098 downwards.
GTCCACTTTGGCTCAAACAACGACGGATGGTGCGATCTGACCCTGATGTACCTTGACCTTGGAATTCACCATGAATGTGTTTAGAGGTTGTTCTGGGCTCTTTTGTTACCATTCGTATTGTCCATCTCCTCCTGTGGCCACGTCCAGGGAGGTTGGCTACAGTCCCGTGGATCTTAAATTTCTGAATAATACAGTATGTGCAACTGTAGTCACAGGAAGATCAAGCTGCTTGGAGATGGTCTTATAGCCTTTACCTTTAACATGCTTGTCTATAATTTTCTTTCTAATCTCCTGAGACAACTCTCTCCTTTGCTTCCTCTGGTCCATGTTTAGTGTGGTAAACACCATGTCAACAAACAGCACAGTGACTACTTGTCACCCTTTAAATAGGCCAACTGACTGATTACAAGTTTGTAGACACCTGTGATGTTAATTAGAGGACACATCTTGGTTGAACATGTCCCTATGGTCACATTATTGTCAATCCTTTCTAGGGGTACCATCATTTTTGTCCAGGTCTGTTTCATGAGTTTGTTTTTAAAAATAATTCTGTTGAACCACAATTCAAAAGCATTGTCTGATTTTCATTGGTTAATTTTCATAGAATTTTTATTTATTCCCACTTTTGTCAGATTCAAGTTATTTCTGTGACCATTGTGGGTTTTTCTTTCATTAACAGAGGGGTACCAACAATTTTGTCCACGGCTGTATATATATATATATATACGTATATATATATATACACACACACACACACACACACACACACACACACATATACACTACCGTTCAAAAGTTTGGGGTCACACAGACAATTATTTTGTGTTTTCCAAGAAAAGTCACACTTATTTACCACCATGAGCTGTAAAATGAATAGAAAATATAGTCAAGACATTGACAAGGTTAGAAATAATGATTTGTATTTGAAATAATAATTTTTTTCCTTCAAACTTTGCTTTCGTCAAAGAATCCTCCATTTGCAGCAATTACAGCATTGCAGACCTAACATGATTGCACAAGGGTTTTCTAATCATCCATTAGCCTTCTGACGCAATGAGCAAACACACTGTACCATTAGAACACTGGAGTGATAGTTGCTGGAAATGGGCCTCTATACACCTATGTAGATATTACACCAAAAACCAGACATTTGCAGCTAGAATAGTCATTTACCACATTAGCAATGTATAGAGTGTATTTCTGATTAGTTTAAAGTTATCTTCATTGAAAAAAGTGCTTTTCTTTCAAAAATAAGGAAATTTCTAAGTGACCCCAAACTTTTGAACGGTAGTGTGTATATATATATATATATATATATATACAGTATATATATATATATATATATATATATATATATATATATATATATATATATATATATATATATATATATATATATACACATATATATATACACTGTATATACTGTATATATATATATATATATATATATATATATATATAGTTTTGTCGATGCACCATTTCCCCGCTAGCATTTGTCATGGCAATGGAAGTGATGATACGGGCATCCCGTTGGGTAGTGGGTGGCAAGAGGACCAAGAGTGGCCTGTATCTTCCGCCAATTGGAGCGTACATGGATGATATGACCATCATCACAACAACAAAACCATGTACTAGATGCTTGCCGCAGAAACTCCAGCAGAGCATCCAGTGGGCAAGAATGGAGTTTAAGCCAAGCAAATGTCGCAGCATCTCCATTGTTAAAGGCCAACTAACGGGAGTGCAGTTCCACATCAGCGATGAACCAATCCCCATAGTCTTAGAGAAGCCCATCAAGAGCCTTGGACGATGGTATACCACAGACCTCAGAGACACCCACCAACTTGAACAACTCCAGCAGGACACGGCTAATGGCCTCAGGCAGATTAATAACACCGCACTTCCAGGGGAACTGAAGCTCTGGTGTCTCCAGTTTGGGCTGCTGCCCAGACTCCTGTGGCTGTTGACCTAGTATGAAGTCTCCCTAACCCATGCTCAGCGTCTGGAAAGGCTAGTGAGCTCTTATGTGAGGAAGTGGCTTGGCTTCCCAAAATGTCTTAGTAGCATTGGACTCTACAATAATGGAGTCCTGTCGCTTCCATTATCTAGCCTGGTTGAGGAATTCACATATGCCAAGGTGAGGCTGGACATGTCGCTCGCCAACTCCCAGGACCCTGTAGAAAGAGGTGCTGCTCCTACCCTGGCAACAGGAAAGAAGTGGACCCCAAACATGGCTGTACTACAGGCCAAATCTGCGCTCCTCCATTGTGACGTGGTGGGCCACGTCCAACAAGATAGAGGAGGCCTTGGCTTTGGAACAGTGACACCTCTCTGGCAAAAGGCATCTCCAGCCGAACGCCGAACTATGGTGGTAGAGGAGGTGCGTCAACAGGAGGAAGCAGCCAGAAGGGCCAGAGCCGTAGCACAAGCCAAACAGAGTTGATGGACGAGGTGGGAGGGTGTCAAAAAGAGGAAAATCACATGGAGATAACTGTGGGGCATGGAATCCAACAGGCTGAGCTTCATCATCCGAGCTACATATGATGTGCTGCCCGCTCCCACAAATCTGCAGCTGTGGATTGGAAAGAATCCATCTTGCCCTCTGTGTACAGCCCCAGCAACACTCAAGCACATCTTGGTTGGTTGCAGGACTAGCCTCACTAAAGGTAGATAGACGTGGAGACACAACCAGGTCCTCAGGTGTCCAGCCGACAAACTTGAGTGCAAGAGAGTATCCATCAACTCCCAACCCTTCAACAACCAGGATGTGCGCTGACACCTACCATAATTTGTTCGAGCAGGGGCCAAGATGAGAACCAGTCCCTTACTCCCTGATCTGGATCCATTGAATGCAGCCAGAGATTGGCAGATGCGAGCTGACTTGGATCAAAGGCTCATTTTCCCTCTGGAGATCGCAACAATGACCCTGCAACCAGATCTCGTCCTCTGGTCTCATTCATCTAAGCTCGCCTATATTATTGAGTTGACAGTACCCTGGGAGGATGCTGTCAAGGAAGCGTATGAGTGTAAGAAGCTGTGGTATTCCAACTTAGCAGCTGAGGCAGAGGACAGAGGCTGGAAGATAAAGGTAAGCCCGGTGGAGGTGGGATGCAGGGGCTTCGTAGCCACAACTGTAAAGCTGCTCAGTGAGATTGAGATCAGGGGACAGGATTACAGATGGGCAATTAAAGAGCTGGCCGACACCGCCGAGAGGACCAGTCACTGGCAGTGGATGAAAAGGAATGACATCATTTGGGCTTCTAGGGCAAACGGCTAAACCACGGGACACACACCCAGGTTTGATCAACCTGTGGTGGGTCTGCCTCGGTGGAGGGTGTCACATCAAAGGATTCCGGCATCAAAACAACTCATGGAATCATCAATATCAAAGGATTCCAGTGTCAGAGCTACAATTTTTAATCGTCAACATCTTCTTCTTCTTGTTTTAGATTTGATTGTCGGTTGGCAACCAGCCAACAGGTGCATTACCGCCACATCCTTCACTCTATATCATCACTCTATCTGGTCAGGAGCTGTAGTCCTTACTGAATTCTCAGTTGGCAACCTCTTCTTCATCTTCTTCACTCTATATCTTTGTATAAACAGTTCTTATAAGCAGTTCTTAACAATCTTCTTCTTCAAATAGTGAGATTTCCATGTGTACATGATGTCTATAACACTCTATCTGGTCAATACTCTATAAGGAGCTCTTATAAGGAGTTGTGAACAACCATCGTCTTCTTCTTCTTCTTCTTCTTCTTCTTCTTCTTCTTCTTCTTCTTCCTCTTCTTCTTCTGTGAGATTTCCATGTCTACATGATGTCTATAACACTTCTTCTTCTTCTCTCGGTTACTGGCGGATAGCAAACAACTGAAAGGTGCATACCGCCACCTACTGTACAAGAGTGTGTAACATTATGTCATCTGAGCCCAACCCCTAAATTCTATGACTTAATCCTGTGTTATTTAAAAAAGAGAAAAGAGCTCTTCTCGTGATTCTTATTGCCTCTCCATCTCCATCTGTTCCCAGAATCCCAGTTAAATCCCATTCCCTACCGGCCTCTCGAACCCTATCTGGTCCCCCTATATATGTCTGTCTTTGTCTGTTTTTCCCCAAAGACTAATCGTCAACATCAAAGGATCCCGGTATTTAACAGTCTGTCTATGACATCATATGGGATGTCTATGACATCATATAGGATCATGTGGGTCTATGATGTCTATGACATCACATGGGATGTCTAGGACATCATAGGACATTATGTAGCTTATGGGTCATTTCCTATGATCTATGGGAAAAGCTGGTTGAACCTCAACTCTATCTTCAGACATTACTCTTCGTCGTCTCTTCTTCGTTTAGATTTGATTGGCGGTTGGCAACCAGCTTAGAGGTGCATTACCACCACATACTTCACTCGAAATCATCAATCTGGTCAGGAGCTGTAGTCCTTACAAATTCATCACTCTATACCACTCCATCACTCTATACATCCAGCATCACTCTGTTCTGTCTCATTGTCTCCTTGTACTTCACTCTATATCATCACTCTATCTGGTCAGGAGCTGCAGTCCTATCATCATTGCTGTGTCCAATTTGAACCTCAACTCTTATCTTCAGACATCACTCTTCTTCATCTCCTCGTACTTCACTCTATATCATCACTTCACTCTATATCATCACTGTACACATCTTGGCCGTGCGCTGGTTAGATTACATCACTCTATATATAATTCAAGAAATCTCTTCTTTTAGACTTGATTGGCGACTGGCAACTACCTGATCCCACTCTATATTCTTCAGGTCATCACTCTATCGTCAGGAGCTCTTCTGTTCCATAAGGTCTAAGATAAGATAAGATAAGATAAGCCTTTATTAGTCCCACAATGGGGAAATTCCAGGATTGCAACAGCACAGGGATAGCAACACTCAGAGCAACAATCAGAAGGCAAGAAAAAAACAAGAACAGCTAGTAAACATATGTACATATTACTATAAATATACTGTATATATATATACTGTACAGTATATAGACACACAGTGTGGAGCATTATGGTTGGTGAATGTGCAGCAGAGCACTTGATTCGCTACATAGGACTCGCTATGACACAATCACAGATCAAAGGCAGGCATCACTGAACGAGTGCTGATGTGCTTGCTTACACCCTTGCTTACATCTGCTTTCTATGGGCATGCACAGGTAGGCACTAGTATCTTTGTATAAGGAGTTCTTATTAGGAGTTCTGAACAACTTCTTATGTGTGAAAAAATTATCCGAGTTCTTGAGAGATGGCTGCTACAAGGCTCCACCCCCTTCTTCTACTCTCAGCAAGTCTGTGTGTCACGGCCATAGGACTCGCTAAAAGATCATAGGATCGCCTATGATGTTCCTATGTCCACATGATGTCCTATGATGTTCCTATGATGTCTACATGATGTCTCTTCATATAGACCATCACTCACGATCATAGAACTCACTATGACATCATCAAAGATCATAGGACTCGCTATGTCATCATCAAAGATCAAATGCAGGCATCATAGGACTCGCTATGCCATCATCAAAGATCATAGGACTCAGTATGACATCATCAAAGACAATGGCAGTCATCACTCACGATCATAAGTTTCGCTATGACATCATCAAAGATCATAGGACTCGCTATGACACCATCAGAGATCAAAGGCAGGCATCACTCACGCTCACTCACGATCATAGGACATCAAAGATCAAACGCAGGCATCACTCACAATCATAGGACTCGCTATGACATCATCAAAGATCAAATGTAGGAATCATAGGAGTCGCCATGATATCATCAAAGATCATAGGACTCACTATGACATCATCAAAGATCAAAGGCAGTCATCACTCATGATCATAGGACTCGCTATGACATCATCAAAGATCACAGGACACTATGACACAATCAAAGATCAAAGGCAGGCATCACTGAACAAGTGCTGATGTGCTTGCTTACACCCTTGCTTACACCTGTTTCTACAGGCATGCAGAAATACTTGGTTACACTTGGTTTCTACGGGCATGCATGGGTACGCACGGACATGCACAGGTATGCACTAGTATATATAATTCAAGAAACCTCTGTGACAACGTGACTCTGTCACGACCATAGGACTCGTTAAAAGATCATAGGATTGCCTATGATGTGAGACATATTCAGTAAAAACAAAACAACTCTTATTTCTCCAGTTTATAAAGAGGGTACAGAGCGGGCAGATATTGTTCTCGCCTTGTCAAAGACGGATGGGTTTTTTCCTGGCTGGAAGAAGAAACTCCTTGTAAGAACACTGACAAAGATTTCTTGAAGGAAAAATCTAGAAGTAGATATAATTCAGCTACGAGGAATGGAGGTGGGAAGCGGGGAAGAGGAAGTTTGGAGCTCAGTGGAGTCTAAAAGAAGCAAATGTAGACATAAAGAAAATCAATCAAGAGCATTATCAAGTGCACAATCCCGGAATAAACAGGAGTGTAAAGTAATCATTAAACTTACTCAGGAAGGAGCATCATTTTGTGAGTGGAACCCAATTAAGCTCACAAATGCAATTAATAAGTTACTTGGAGAAGTTTTAAATGCAAGAATTCTTTGTAGTGGTTCGATTGAACACAGCAATGATGATAGAAGGACTACAGCTCCTGACCAGATAGAGTGAAGATATAGAGTGAAGTATGTGGCAGTAATGCACCTGTAAGCTGGTTGCCAACCGCCAATTAAATCTAAAAGAAGAAGAAGAAAAGCTGGTTGACACCGCCGAGAGGGCCAGTTGACTTTTAAGGATGTTCTGAAGAGTGGTGATATAGAGTGAAGTACAGACATGGAAATCTCACTGTTTGAAGAAGAAGAAGAAGAAGATTGTTCAGAATTCCTTACAGATACATCTCAAAAAATTAGAATATCATGAAAAAGTTCAATATTTTTGGTCACTCATGTCAGAAAATAAAACCCATATATTACATAGATTCATTACACAGAGTGATATATTTCAAGTGTTTAGTTATTTTAATTTTGATGGTTATGGCTTACAGCCCATGAAAATCCCAAATTCAGTTTCTCAAAAAATTAGAATATTACATAAAATTCATTTTAGAAAATAGTTTTTTAATAGAAATGTTGGCCGACTGAAAAGTATGTCCATGTACACACTCAATACTTGGTCAGGGCTCCTTTTGGATTAATTACTGTATCAGTGTGGCGTGGCATGGAGGTGATCAGCCTGTGGCACTGCTGAGGTGTTATAAGGGTCCAGGTTGCTTTGATAGTGACCTTCAGCTCTGCATTGTTGGATCTGGTGTCTCTCATCTTCCTTTTGACAATACTCCATAGATTATCTATGGGGTTTAGGTCAGGAGAGTTTGCTGGCCAATCAAACACAGTGATGCAATGGTCATTAAACCAGGTTTTGATACTTTTGGCAGTGTGGGGGGTGACAAGTCCTGCTGGAAAATGAAATCAGCTTCTCTATGAAGCTTGTCAGCACAGGGAAGCATGAAGTGCTCTAAAATTTCCTGGTAGATGACTGTGTTGACTTTGGTCTTGATAAAACACAGTGGACAAACACCAGATGACCTCTGTTCAGATAAAAGTAAATTTTTGCATTTCATTTGGAAATCAAAGTCCCAGAGTCTGGAGAAAGAGTGGAGAGGTACAGAATCTAAGTTGCTTGAGGTTTAGTGTGAAGTTTCCACAGTCAGTGATGATTGGAGGAACCATGTCATCTGCTGGTGTTTGTCCACTGTCTTTTATGAAGACCAAAGTCAGCGCAGTCATCTACCAGGAAATTTTAGAGCACTTCATGCTTCCCTGTGATGACAAGCTTTATGGAGAAGCTCATTTCATTTTCCAGCAGGACTTGGCACCCCACCACACACACACACACACTGCCAAAAGTATCAAAACCTGGTTTAATGACCATGGCATCACTGTGTTTGATTGGCCAGCAAACTCTCCTGACCTAAACCCCATAGAGAATCTATGGAGGATTGTCAAGAGGAAGATGAGAGACACCAGACCCAACAATGCAGACGAGCTGAAGGTCACTATCAAAGCAACCTGGACCTTCATAACACCTCAGCAGTGCCACAGGCTGATCCCCTCCATGCCACGCCACATTGATACAGTAATTAATCCGAAAGGAGCCCTGACCAAGTATTGAGTGTGTGCATGGACATACTTTTCAGTCGGCCAACATTTCTATTAAAAAAACTATTTTTTAAAATGAATTTTATGTAATATTGTAATTTTTTGAGAAACTGAATTTGGGGTTTTCATGGGCTGTAAGCCATAATCATCAAAGTTAAAATAAATAAACACTTGAAATATATCACTCTCTGTGTAATGAGTCTATATAATATATGGGTTTCACTTTCTGAAATGAGTGACCAAAAATATTGAACTTTTTCATGATATTCTAATTTTTGAGATGTACCTATATAAGAACTCCTTATACAAAGATATAGAGTGAAGAAGACGAAGAAAAGGTTGCCAACCACGAAGAATTCTGACTTTTGATACATAGAGTGATGTTTACTGAGTGAAGTACGTGGTGGTAAGGACTACAGCTCCTGCCAGATAGAGTGATGATATAGAGTGAAGTACGTGGCGGTAATGCACCTGTAAGCTGGTTGCCAGCCGCCAGTCAAATCTAAAAGAAGAAGAAGAAGAGGGAACCAGTTGCTAGCTTGGAATGAAAAGGAGTGATACCATCTGGGCTTCTAAGGCAAACAGTTAAACCACAGGACACATACTCAGGCTTGATCAGCCTGTGGTGGGCCTGCCTCAGTGGAGGGTGTCTTGTCATAAATGGCCGAAACACCCTGTGATGCTGAGGTACACAGCTGACAATGTGTCCCGGCGGTGAAGCCTTATAGTCGTCATCTCTCAAGAACTCCCCACAAACTCAGAAGTGGTGCAAACATCAGGGATTGTTGTTCTTCTTCTAGATTTGATTGGCGGTTGGCAACCAGCTTGCAGGTCCATTACCACCACGTATTTCACTCTATATCGTCACTCTATCTGGTCAGGAGCTGTAGTCGCCGCATCAATAGTAGAGGTTTTACAATCACTCTCTATATAATTCAAGAAACCTCTGCCCGTCTGTGCGTCTGTCTCAACAGCTAGTCCTTTCATTGAACACACACACACACACACACACACACACACACACGCGTGTGTGTGTGTGTGTGTGTAGTGGATGTAAAAAGTCTACACACCCCTGTTTAAATGCCAGGTTTTTGTGATGTAAAAAAAATGAGACCAAGGTTCGACTAATTATTTCAAAACGTTTTCCACCATTAATGTGACCTATAACCTGTACAACCCAATTGAAAAACAAACTGAAATCTTTTAAGGGGAAAAATTAAAAATAAAAAAACTTATAACCTGTTAGCATAAATATGCACACCCTTAAACTAATACTTTGTTGCAACACCTTTGGCTTTTATTACAGCACTCAGTCTTTTTGGGTAGGAGTCTATCAGCGTGACTCATCTTGATGTGGCATTATTTGCCCACTCTTCTTTGCAAAAACGCTTCAAATCTCTCAGCTTATGAGAGCATCTCCTGTGCACAGCCCTCTTCAGATCACCCCACAGATGTTCGATCGGATTTAGGTCTGGACTCTGGCTGGGCCATTCTAAAACCTTAATCTTCTTCTGGTGAAGCCATTCTTTTGTTGATTTGGATGCGTACTTTGTGTCATTGTTGTGCTGAAAGCTGAAGTTCTTCTCCATCTTCAGCTTTCTAGCAGAAGCCTGAAGGTTTTGTACCGACACTGACTGGTATTTGGAACTGTTCATAATTTCCCCCACCTTGACTCAGGCCCCAGATCCAGCTGATGAAAAACAGTCCCAAAGCATGATGTTGCCACCACCATGCATCATTGTAGGTATGGTGTTCTTTTGGTGATGAGCAATACCAAATATACCTTTTGGAATTATGGCCAAAAAGTTCAACCTTGGTTTCATTGGACCATAACACATTTTCCCACATGCATTTGGGAGATTTCAAATGTGTTTATGCAAAATGTAGCCAGGCTTGGATGTTTTTCTTTGTAAGACTTCCGTCTTGCCACCCTAGACGGGAGATTGTTGTCACATGTATTAAACAGCCAGTGCTTGCTGTTATGTCTACAAACCTGGTGAAAAATGAGGTTGACAGAGACGTACCACTGAATGTGCTTTAATGGGTAATTTAGGAACACCGTATGGACTGCACCCAACAGAGTCATCTGGCCCAAGAGGAAGTCCTCATGGTGGCTGCCCCTTAATATAGGGTGGTGTGATGATGCAACAGGAAGATGGCGTCATTACACTGCACTTCACATTAAAACCCTTCATAACATCCCTCCCCCCACTTACAAGGTCCAAAACCACTCACTGAAATCGAACCCACCCTAATTCAGAACCCCAATCACACTCTAAACTCAAAATAACCTAAGGCCTAACACATTCACACATGCAAAAAAATAAAATAGAACTAGTGAGTGGACTACCACATGGCCCACACGGCACAGTATGTTATTCTGCCACTGGTAAACTAAAAGCCTTTATTTCAACTAAAATTTTCAGTGCTCCTAAACTAAACACAAAACATCAAACCAAACTATAAACATATTAAACTGTCACAGCACTGTCACTTGGGGGAAAGGTGGAACAGCCAGGGGGGCCCTGGGCAGCCCTGCATCAGGCGTGCCCCTGAAGGCGACAGGCCCCCAGAGCAATGACTGATCTTCTGAATGCTGGAGCCCAGATCCCAAACCACCTTCATCGACTCCTGTCTAGCCTCGCCACCTGGAGCATATTCCTGAACACGCTGCAGCTGGTTAGTGTGCCTCATCGAGCCATCAGACAACCGGAAGTACGCCGCTCCCAACTTCACCACTATCCGCAGGCGTGCTCGATGTTTCATTGGCTGTTGTCTGACCCAACTTTGCCATGGTCGTTCGTCACTCCAAACCCACACCAAGTCCATAACCTGAAGTGGGACCTTACTTACAAAGATGGTGCTCACTGTTGGTGAACGTCTTTGTTCATTCCGCTCCTGAATGCCGACTTTTCTCCTTTTTTGCATAGTTGTTGTTCTTTTTACAGTGCATGGAGGTCATGCACTGCAAACATGTGACCGACAAACACTACTAGATATCACCAAGTCAAGCAGCCACACAGAGTTTACTGGCTTTATACCACCCGACCTGCAATGCATCGTCCGCCCCAGCGGTGACCATCAGCACCCCCAGGAAGGCCCCGAAGCACCGAGCCCGTGTGAGCATGCTGACCCGAAGAAAGCGCGTCAGAGGCGGGGTCGAAGGCACCGGAGGCGAGACAACAGAGGAGGGCTACATGCTAGGCTAAAGGCTCGCTCCAGCCGGCCACCGCTACCCAGTCTCTTAATGGCAAACGTTCGGTCTTTGGAAAATAAGCTAGACGAACTAAGAGCAAGCATTGAAGACCAGCGGGAGACAAGAGAGTGTTGTGCCCTAATATTCTATGAAACTTTGCTTTCAGACAGAGTCCCAGAGAGCGCTATTCAGCTCCAGACACAATCAACACACCGGGCAGACAGAATTGAAGACTCTGGTAAGACGAGGGGAGGGCGTGTGTGTGTATTTATAAACCACTCGTGGTGTGGAGATGTACAAACCGTTTACAAGCACTGCTCGCCCGACGTGGAGTTTTTACTGCTGAAATGCCGTCCATATTATTTACCGAGGGAATTTACCGCTGTGTTTTTGGCCACTGTATACATCTGTCCACAGAGCAACTACACAGTAGCGCAAAACAAACTCCACGACGTCATCAGCGCAGTAGAGATGAAACATCCTGATGCTGTTTTTATTGTTGCTGGCGACTTAAACCAGTGCAATTTACGGACCATACTCCCCAAATATTACCAGCATGTGGACATTCCCACCCGTGATAAAAGCACATTGGATCATGTTTATTCCAACATAAGTGCCGCCTACAGAGGGGCACCCCGCCCCAACTTCGGGCAGTCAGATCACATCTCACTGTTTATGTACCCAGCCTACAGACAAAAGCTGAAACAAACAAACCCAGTTATTAAGCAAATTAAGCACTGGACTCCAGAGAATGAGAACATCCTGCAGCATTGTTTTGCCTGCACAGACTGGGATGTGTTTAAAGCTGCAGCCACTCAAGAGGACTCTTCTGTTAACATACAGGACTACGCTGAATACGTGACTGGTTACATCAGCACGTGCACTGATACCATTGTACCCACCATACAGGTCAGGAAGTTCCCCAACCAGAAGCCCTGGATCAACAGTCAGGTACGTCAGATGCTGTGTGCTTGCTTTCATGCATTTAAATCAGGCTGTGAGGTCGAGTACAAAGCTGCAAAGTATGGACTGAGGAAGACTATAACAACAGCCAAGAGGCAGTACAGAGAAAAGCTGGACAGCCTCTACTCCACTCCTGATCCAGGGCGCATGTGGCAAGGCCTGCAACACATCACAGACTACAAGAAGACCAACAGCAGCACCACTAGCTCTACAGACAGCCTGCAGGACGATCTCAACATCTTTTACACCCGCTTCGAGACCACCAGCCACAGCACAGAGAAGAGACGCAGACTCACGCACCCCGCCCCCCCCCCCCCACACACACACACCCATTAAGAGTCTCACCAGGCCAGGTAAACAAAGTACTAAGGAATATTAACCCCCGCAAGGCAGCAGGACCAGACAACATCCCTGGGCGTGCCCTCAGAGCATGCGCTGCAGAGCTGACTGATGTTCTCACAGCAATTTTCAACCTCTCCCTCAACCAAAACATAGTCCCCTGCTTCAAAACCACAACCATCATCCCCGTCCCCAAAAGGACAACGCCAACCTGTCTGAATGATTACAGACCGGTAGCACTCACTCCAGTCATCATGCTCCGTACTGTGGGTGTTTATATATTTACATATTTATTCCATCTAGCTAAATAAATATTTATTCCATATTTATTCCATCTAGCTACAATGCTCTGCACTGTGTGTTCATATATTCATATATTTATTCCATCCAGCTACAATGCTCTGCACTGTGTGTCTGTGTGTGTGTGTGTGTGTGTATATATATATATTTTATAGTAATATGTACATATGTATATTAGCTGCTCTTGCTTGCTTGTTTTTTTTTTTTGTTTTTTTTTTTCTTGCCTTCTGATTGTTGCTCTGAGTGTTGCTATCCCTGTGCTGTTGCAATCCTGGAATTTCCCCGTTGTGGGACTAATAAAGGCTTATCTTATCTTATCTTATCTTATCTTATGAAGTGCTTTGAGAGAGTGGTGCTGCCCTTCATTCAGTACAGCATACCGGGCACCTTGGACCCCCTGCAGTACGCCTACCGGCCCAACAGGTCCACCTCAGATGCCATCGCTGCAGCACTCCATTATTCTCTCTCCCACCTGGAAGATAAAGACTCCTACATCAGGATGCTCTTATTCGACTACGGCTCCGCCTTCGACACGGTCATCCCCCACAAACTCACCAATAAACTGTCTTCACTTGGCCTGCACCCCATCCTCTGTGACTGGCTGCTGGACTTTCTAACTGGCATGCCCCAGTCTGTCAGGATGGGTAACAGGACATCAGCCAGCATCATCACAAACACAGGCGTCCCTCAGGGTTGTGTTCTCAGCCCCATCCTCTACAGCCTCTTCACCCATGACTGTGTTGCCTCCCACAAAGACAATATCATCCTAAAGTTTGCGGATGACACAGCAGTGATAAGACGCATTACTGGTGATGATGAAGCATCCTACAGGAGGGAGGTGGCCAGCCTGGTGTCATGGTGTGAGGACAACAACCTCACCCTCAACACAGACAAGACAAAGGAAATGATAGTGGACATGAGGAAAGGGAGGAGGAGATCCCATCAGCCACTGTTCATCCAGAAGCTTGAGGTGGAGAGGGTGAGCAGCTTTAAATACCTGTGCATCCACATCAGCAAGGACCTTAAGTGGACACACAACACCACAGAGCTGGTTAAGAGAGCTCAACAGCGACTGTACTTTCTGAGGAGGCTGAAGAAGTTTGGCATGTCTTCCAGGATTCTCAACAATTTCTACAGCTGTATCATCGAGAGCATCCTGACCAACTGCATCACTGCATGGTATGGCAACACCGCTGCCCTGGAGCGCAAACGCCTGCAGAGAGTGGTGAAGACAGTGGAAAAGATCATCAGGACTCCACTCCCCTCTCTGCAGAGCATCTACCACCACAGAGTCCAAAAGAGAGCCGACGCCATTCTCCGGGACCCCACCCACCCCCAACACAGACTGTTCACACTTCTACCCTCAGGCCGGAGGTACAGAAGTGTGAAATGTTGGACAACCAGACTGAAAAACTCTTTCTTTCCCACTGCCATCAGACTCATGAACAGACAACAACTCCCAAAACTCTGTAACACAGCTTTGCATATAGGAACTCACACACTGGCTGCTAAATTTGCACACTGCTCACCTGTACAGTAGATATAGTATCACCTGTCTGATGCCCATATCATCTCTGCTGCTACTTATCAGTAATTTGTAATTATACACTGTTTGTTGCACAATGCTCATTTGCACACTGTACATAAGTCTATGCCATCTCAGGTTCACATCAGGTTGCACAATGCTCATTTGCGCACTGTACATAGGTTCATGCCCTCTCAGGTTCACATCATCTCTGATATCAATATACCACTATCACTTTAGTCATCCGGTGACTTCAATTTCATTCCTCTACTGCCTAACTGTGTGTTGGTGTATGTGTCTTAGCATCCATTAGTATTAGGATTGAGTTATTGTTAGTGTGTCATGACCTGTTAGAATTGTTGTTTCTGGACCTTTTAACTTGGCATTCGTTCAGAGAGCAAAGAATTTCATGGTTCAGGAAATGTAGCATTTCTTAACTGTGCACATGACAATAAAGCCTTTGAATCTTGAATCTTACTCGGCCTGATGTGCTGCTGCTGAGCATGCAGTAACTCCATGCCCGTCAGTCATGCCCCGCCCTCTTCTAAGAATGTAGCAGTGGTCACCGTCGTAGCTGCAAACCCCTCACCTAACTGCGGCAGAGTACCAGAGGCATCCAGAGCTAGCATGGTGTCGCTCGTTGGCACGGGTGCTTCACCGTCATACTCGGCACCCCCCAACTACCTCTTTCTGAGCGCAGGCACTGAGACTTTACCGCACCGACACTGAGCGAAACTGGTATGGCTCAAAAGCAAGGGTGTCCATTAGCTCCTCATCCCAAACCACGTCCTGTTTGACCACCGGAGCCTGCGAGCCCCAGCGGCCACAACCAGCCCATTCGTTTCCAACGCTGTCCTTGATGGCGAAACCCAGTCGTTAGAACAGGTCACACCTCATGATGTTATCGCCGCACACCACCACTTGGAATGTGAAGTCAATCATCGCTTCAGACATGTAACAAACAGTCAACTCCACAGTCCCAACAGTGCACAGCCTGCGACCACCGTAGCCATACAACGGCGCTGGGTACCTTCTAATTCTGTGGTAGGGAAAAACTTCTTCACCGTGGCCCAATTCAGCATCGACCACACCGCCACCATGTTGAGTAGCAGTGGCACCTCCATGCCATCTAACTCCACTGTATAATACGTATACTCGTTAGTACTGGGACTCACCGAGTGGATAGCTGTCGGGGGCGGGCAGGGTGATTTCATTCGTGGGCTCTTCTGGTTAGACAAACGGCACACCCTGGCATAGTGATTCAAGCGTCCACATCTACTGCATTGTTTCCCTCTTGCCGGGCATTCTCTCACTTTATGGTGGTGCATTGCAGACCCACAACCCTTGCAAATGGGGTTCCCTGGGGCAGACCTTCGGCTGGCAGCATTTGTTTCATAATTATCTTCATCCAAACTATCCTCGCTATCAGAGCCCGCAACATTAGCTGAGGTGGGCGACTCTGGTGGCTTCTGTGACTGGCGCCAGTTTAGCTCCAAAGCTAGCTTGTCTGTGGCCTACAACTGGAGAGTTAACTCCACAGCCCTAGCTAGCGTCAAGTCATTAGGTGCCGTCAATGGCCTAGCATGCAGTCCAGCACTGCATGTGTGCTCGGCCAATTGGTCACACACCATCTCGTCTTCAAGTGGCCTAAAACGACACTTGCTAGCTAGCTGCCTCAAATCAGTGACATACTGGTGGATAGGCTCAACAACACGTTGACGTCTCTGGCGAAAGCAAATTATTTAAACAGTCCCACTTTCTGGGGTGGTGAAGTGGTTAGCTAGCAGCTCCACGACATCCTCGAATGAGTCCGATGCGCCGAGCTTCCGTAGGACCCGGTGGTTTTCAATATCCAGGTTCTGGACAAGGAGCGCACATGCCCTCACCTTATCAAGCTTCCCGAAGTCCAGCGCCATGATGTACGTTTGAAAGGCCTCGAACCAACAAGGCCATGGCACCGGTGGCTCGCCTGGGAGCTCAAGGAAGGGACGGAGTGGTGTAATGCACGCCTCCATACATTAATCCTCAGTCACCAAATGTTATGTTCACAAACCTGGTGAAGAATGAGGCTGACAGACATACCACTGAACATGTATTTAATGGGTAATTTAGGAACACCGTACAGACTTCATCCAGCGGAGTCATCCGGCCCAAGAGGAAGTCCTCATGGCGGCTACCCCGTAATATAGGGCAGTGTGATGATGCAACAGGAAGGTGGCGTCATCACACCGCACTTCACATTAAAACCCTTCATAACACTTGCCAGAAATTCCTGCAGCTCCTTCAGTGTTGCTGTCAGCTTCTTGGCAGCCTCCCTGACCAGTTTTCTTCTCGTCTTTTCATCAATTTTGGAGGGACGTCCAGTTCTCGGTAATGTCACTGTTTTGCCATACTTTCTCCACTTGATGATGACTGTCTTCACTGTGTTCCATGGTATATTTAATGCCCTGGAAATTCTTTTGTACCCTTCTCCTGACTGATACCTTTGAAGAATGAGATCCCTCTGATGCTTTGGAAGCTCTCTGTGGACCATGGCTTGTGCTGGAAGATGTGACTCCAGAAATGTCAGGAAAAGCCTACTAGAACAGCTGAACTTTATTTGGGATTAATCAGAGGAGTTTGAAAGTGATTGGTTAATTCTGAACACAGCCACATCACCAGTTATAACAGGGTGTGCATATTTATGCAACCAGGTTATTGTAAGTTTTTTATTTTTTATTTTCCCCCTTAAGAGATTTCAATTTGTTTTTCAATTGGGTTGTACAGGTTATAGGTCACATTCATGGTGGAAAAAGTTTTGAAATAATTTATCTTGGTCTCATTTTTTACATCACAAAAACCTGGCATTTGAACAGGGGTGCAGAGACTTTTATATCTACTGTATATACTCGGATGTCTTTTCCATATTTTATAGGGTTTGAATTGTTCCCCATTACACAATCTTGAATATTGCCTCCCCTAAAACCTAGGAGTGGGCCTGACAGTGCTCCTCCTCAATATTTACTCTACAGAGAATGTTCTGTTTATTGTCACCCACCCCACCCCCCACCCCGCACCCCCATTAAAAGGAAATATTCACCCATGGGACTATGTAGCTGATACCACAGCCTGGTGTGCTACTATGTCAAGCTTTCTGCTTTGTCTAGTGATACCTAGGACACTGAACCGTAGTTCAGAGTGACACCAGGTAGTGTTGATTTAACATCAAAGTCTACCACTAAAGCTACTGCATAGCTCCACCAGTATAAATGGCAATAAGCCAACCAGACACATCTCTGAAGGACAGCTGTGGCCATTGTTCAGTACTGCACCCTCATTTAGACATAAAGCACCTTTCCATCTTTTCAGAGATGTTTTTACAAGTCTGCACCAGCATGTCAGATCCCATCACAGAGGCACATCCCTCCACCTCATCAGCACAAGCGTATTTCATATCTGGTGTGATCAGTTCATTATTTGCTCCGTCATTATGAGTGCACCGCAGCCTTCCACCGAGCAGGAGTGTCTCCTGTTATCTTGCTGGCTGATACGCCTGCTAATAAGCTTGTTGTGGCACTTCCTCTTGGGCTTCACAGCCTTTATCTCTGTGCAGACACTTCCAGGTTCCTCACTCCTATTCCGCTGGAGCATTTGTTCAAGATCTGGCCATGCAGCATTCTGTTTCAGGCTGGAGCTTACTCAGACATCAGAGAATATGCACCAAAACCAGGTATAAACAAGGTTTGTGACAGAAAAATGGGAGTAAGGGTGTATCATAACTAGTAGGTGATTTGAGGGGGGGGGGGTGAGGAGGGATGAAATCCTCCTTATTAGCAAAATGACCCAAAAGCATTTCCTTTTTTAACCTGCCATCGCCCGATCCCCATGTATAGGTGTTCATCATCAGACGGGGGGGGGGGGGGGGGGGATTGCCCCTTCCAGCCTGGAGAAAAGAGAGAATTGTCCCCCCAATATCATCATAAACCTTTCTATACTGTGTTACACAACTAAATAAAGTGACTTTGAACCACCAATTCTAAGCAGAAATAAAAAAAACCCCATAAATTTGCAGCTTTTTCTCAAAAATGCCACTTTTTTTCTCATAAATTTACAATTTTTTTCTTCTAAATTTGTATTTTTTTTTTACTGTAAATTTACAACTTTTTCCTCATAGAGTTGCAATTTTATTTTTATTTTTTTTTTTCAAAAATTTGCAACTTTTCTCAAAACGTTTTCTCACAAGGCAGTGGTGGCCTAATGGTTAGGGATGTGGACTGGTGACCGGAGGGTTGCCAGTTCAATCCCTGGACCGACAGGATCAGATCTAGGTGGGACAGATAACAGAGCAGTGTTTGCCCCACCCTCCTTAACCCCACTGTGGTGCCCTTGAGCAAGGCCCTTAACCTCAGCTGCTTCAGTGGAGCTGCTCAGTGGCCACAGGTCAATCTGTGACTGGACTGGGCAGCTTCCTGGTGTGAATGTAAACAGGGCGTCCTTGAAAAAGAGAGGTTGCCTCTTAATGAACCTTCCCTGGATAAATAAAGGTTAAGTAAAATAAATTAGCAATTTTTCCTCATAAATTTGCAGTTTTTTGTTTTCTAGTTTTTCGGGTTTTTTTGTCATAGATTTGCAACTTTTTCCGCAAAAACATGATTTTTTCATAAATTTACCATTTTTTTCTTGTAAATTTGCAATTTTTTTTTTTCCACAATATCTTTATTGAACCTTTTTTTTTTTTTAACAAACATGATACAAACAATCAAACACTAACACTAAAGTACTACAAAAAAAAAAAAAAAAAAATGCCCTAAAAACACCAACAACCACCAACAAAATCAAGTCTTCAACAATGCTCCTCTGTTTAGTCTAGACAATCCAATACATTAGTATACATATTATGTTCACCAGTTTGGAATTTACAAGGTCCACACACATCATTCACCTTCTTCTTCAAGAGTTACGTTTAAATTTTTTACATAATCAATAAAAGGTCTCCATATATTCTCAAACACAATTTCCTTTGATTTCAGTATATATGTTATTCTTTCTAATGGAAGGTTTGTTAACATCTGTCTTAACCACTGAGTCACATCTGGTCTATGAGTCTTTTTCCATAATAGTGCAATACATTTTTTGGCATTAAGCAAACTGAGGTCTATGAATGTTCTTTCACTTTTATTAAAATTATGCTTTTCTGGGTACAGACCCAACAAAAACAGTTTAGGATTCAATATGATTTGTTTTGAGATTATTTTTTCAATTGTTACCCTCACCTCTTCCCAAAACATTCTTATTAATCTACATTCCCATAAACAATGAAATAGGGTTCCTTTACTTTCCATGCATTTTGTGCATGTATCTGGTATATTTTTGTTATATCTATTTAACTCCTCCGGTGTAACATACATCCGCATTAACCATTTGAAATGTATCAATTTAAGGCGTGCATTTATTGATTTGGTTTGAGCTTCTGTACAAGCCAATTCCCATTGTTCCTCTGAAATTTCAGTTTGCAGATCTTCTTTCCAGTAGTTTAATCTTTTCAGTGAATTTTCACTTGAAGATAGTGTCAATGAGTTATAAAACTCTGAAATAATACCCTTTCTTTTACTATCTTTCATCATCATTTTTTCCAAGGATGAGTAAATAGGTCGAGTGAGAGCTTTATTTTGATTTGATCGAATAAAGTTTCTAAGTTGAAGATATTTAAAAAAATGTGTTCTATTGAGATTAAATTTGATCCTCAGCTCTTCAAAAGACATTATGTTATCTGCACATGGCAAATATAAATCCTGAATCTTTTGTATCCCTTTTAAATTCCATACTTTAAATACAGCGTCCGCTCTCCCTGGTTTAAAATATTGATTACCCCATATTGGACTAAATTGTGACAATAACTGTGGTTCTTTTAAATAGTTTTTAGCTTCACACCATATTTTGATCATATGCTTTACAAATGGATTTTTAACTTGTTTTTGTAATTTTTTTGCCGAATCTGAGTATATGAATATGGGAAGAGGTAAAGGTAAATTGTATGATTCCATTTCAGTCCAGTGAGGGAGATCATTTGATGAAAAATAATATGTCATAGACCTCAGTTGTGCCGACCAATAATACAACATAAAATTTGGACATTTCAGACCTCCACGATCAAATGGTAAATATAATAAAGACAGACGTAATCTAGCCCTCCTGTTGTTCCATATAAATTCCACTAACTTTTTTTTTATTCTTGAGAATAGATCTAAAGGTGGTGATAAGGGAATGTATTGAAATAAATAAAGTATTTTAGGTAAAATATTACTTTTAAGTATATTGATTCTCCCGATCATCGACATTGATAGTGACATCCATCTCTGAGTTAACTCATTGATATCTGACATTAAGGCTTCATAGTTGACACTGGCGACTGATTCTAGCTTAGGCACAATTTGGATTCCTAAATATTTAAACTGATTTACAACATTGAATTGATTTACCTCAGGGGCTGGGTAATTTCTCTGGGTCTCATTTAGCATTACTATTGAAGATTTAGTTTTATTTTATATCCTGATATTTCCCCAAAATTCTTTATTAAATTCAACAAGGTTGGAATTGATTTTTTTAGATTCGACATAAACAAAATTATGTCATCGGCGTACAGGGAGATTTTATGTTCTGTTGGTCCAACTTTAATTCCATATATTTGTGAATGTAAACGTATCGCTATCGCAAAAGGTTCAATTGCCATAGTAAACAGTAAAGGTGAAAGTGGACAGCCTTGTCGACATCCTCTATTGATTTTTATTGGTTTTGAAATATTGTTATTTGTTAGGATTTCTGCTGTAGCATTATTGTATATTATTTGAACCCATTTTATGAAATTATTTCCAAGTCCAAACCTTTGTAGGACTTCAAAAAGAAAGGGCCATTCAACTCTATCAAAGGCCTTTTCGGCGTCCAGTGATAGGAGAGCTGTATCCGGTGCTTCTTTATTAAAATAAATAATATTAAATAGTCTTCTTACATTATGGAAGCCTTGTCTACCCTTTATAAAGCCATTCTGATCTCGATTAATAATATTTGGTAAAATTTCTTGTATTCGTCTTGCTAAAATTTTATAGATTATCTTAAGGTCGGCGTTTAATAAGCTTATTGGTCTCATATTTTCACATTTATTAGAGGGCTTACCTGGTTTTGGCAGCAGTATAATTAAGGCATTATTTATGTATGATGGTAAATTATTATTTTGAAATGCTTCTAAAACCATTTCCAAAAAAGGTTTTATTAATTTATTCTTAAATTTTTTATAAAGGTCAACTGGAAGACCATCTGGTCCTGCACTTTTTCCTGATTTCATATTATCAATGGCTAGCCCAACTTCTTCTTGACTAATTTTAGACTCCAATATCTCCCTGTTTTCATTTGGAATACACGGTATAGATAGTTCGTTCAAAAACCCATTTAGTTTTGTTAAATCAGATTCATTTTTGGTATCATATAATTTTTCATAGTAATCTCTAAAGGCTCTGTTAATTTCTAAAGGATCTATAACTACCTGTCCCTTACTTATAATACTGGTAATTGGTGTTTTAATTTCTAATTGTTTAATCTGCCATGCTAATAATTTTCCTGATTTTTCACCTTGTTCATAAAAAGATTGTTTCAATCTTAGAAGACTCGAGGCAGCTCTATTCACTGATTTTTTGTCGTATTCAGCTCTCAAAATCAGTAATTCATTCTCCAACCTTGGGTCACTTCCTGCATACACTTTTTCCTGAAGACTTTTTATTTTATGTTCCAATTTAGCTCTCTCCTCTCGAGTCTTCTTAGATTTTGATCCTGTATAACTAATAATATGTCCCCTAATAAAAGCTTTGAAAGCCTCCCACTTTACACATGCTGATGTTTGTGTAGTATTGATGTCAAAGAACTCGTCTATCTGTTTTTCTATATACTTGACAAATTCCTCATCCTGAAGCCATTTATGCTGAAATTGCCATCTACCTGATTCCTTTGTCAATTTTTTATCTACATATATTAGACAACAGGGTGCATGATCAGAGATCACGATGTTATCATAAAAGCAGTTTTGAATCTTGGACCTTAATTCTGTGGAAATCAAAAAATAATCAATACGTGAGAATGTCTTGTAGGTACTGGAATAACAAGAATAGGCTTTAACTTGTGGTTTCATTTCTCTCCATATATCTAACAATCTCAATTCTTTCATAAAATGATTAATAGTCATCCTACATCCAATGTGCGTGCAATCCAGTCCTGTTGATCTATCTATACCTGGATTCAATGTACAATTAAAATCCCCTGCTATTATATGTTGCCCTGTAAGTGATGATAAGATAAGAAATAAATTAGCAAAGAACTTCTGATCATCTATATTGGGACCATATAAGTTCACAAGATTTATATTTTCTAATAGCAAAGAACCTTGAATGATTACATATCTTCCAAATTTGTCTCCAATTACATTTTTCACTTGAAAAGGAACTGATTTATGTATGAGAGTCATAACTCCCCTGGCCCGGGATGAGAATGATGAGGTGAAGACACTTCCTTGCCATCTACTCCTAATTCTTTTTATATCCTCCTCTATTAAATGAGTTTCTTGTAAAAACACAATTTTTGAACCCATGTCTTTTATTTTGTTCATAACTTGTTTAAGTTTTTTTTAATTTTGTAGACCTCTGCAATTCCATGAAGTTAAATTAAGATTAACACTTTGGTTTATGATCAATAGAGAGTTTGGGATTACCTTGCAGTGTAAACATGCTCATACAGAGAAGCAAAAACATGAGTGGTTGAACATTCATCCTACAAACTACACACAAACAAATTTCCCCTTCCCACACTTGTGGCAAACCCCCCAAAATCAAAAGAAAAATTCCGTCTCCCGATATAGCCATCGACCGCTCCACACCCACGGGGAACAGCCTAAGCCACTCCTTCTTCATCCTCCCAATCACCCTAACTCTACTGCTTTTAATGACGTAACATTAACTCTCCTCTGTAGTTTTCCAACTTAACTCCAAAATTTTTAACAACTTTGTACATCATAGTTTTTTTTTGTTTGTTTTGTTTTTGTTTTTTTTTTTAATATATAATACAATCTATATTTTGTAAACTTACTATTTACTTCAAGTCAGTCAGATGCCTGTGCAAATGCTTAATTATTCTACCTTATATTTTGTTCATGCTTAGCTCCCACCAGTCTCTTCTTCTTCTTTGATCTTCTTGATGAACTCCTGCGCCTCCTCTGGGGTCTTGAAGATGTGGGTTCTGCCCTCATACGTGGTCAGCAGTCTCGCAGGATAGATTACACCATGACGAATCCCAAGGTTGCGCAGCTCCTTACGTATGGGATCAAACTGCTTCCTCAATTGTTGGATTCCTGTGGCCAAATCTGGGTAGAACCGCACCTGCTGGTCCTGGTGTTTAATCTCTCCTTTAGCTCGTGCAGCGTTGAAGATCTTCATCCTGTCTCTGTTGCTAAGAAACTTCATAATTAAGGTCCTCGGCGGTCCCTTATCTCTCCGTGGGCCAACACGATGTGCATTTTCCAGAACCACTGCTGATTGCAACTCCTCGCTGCCCAGCACCTCCGGAATCCACTTTTCCAGAAAGGAACATACGTCCCGACCTTCTGATTCCTCTGGAAGACCCACCAGCCTCAAGTTATTCTGTCTCGACCGAGACTCCAAATCCAAAATATTATTTTCCAGAGACTTATTTTTTTTTTCCAAAGTGCGCACCTTTAATTGAAGACGGGTGACGTCATCTTCAGCACTAGCGAGACGGAGCTCCATCTGCGCCGTTCGTTCTACACAGTCACCCAATTCCTTTCTTATTCCTTCCAACGCTGTCATAATCCCATCAAATCTAGAGGAAAAGTCCGCTCTCATTGAACTCCTGGCAGCCATCAGCGCATCTGCGCCATTCCCCGCAGACATCGCACCGTTGCCAGCCTCCTCCGCCATATATGGAGTTTTATTTGCTGCGTCACAGACCTGAAAGTCCGTTAATTTGGACTGTTTCGGCGGCTCGCTTTTTCCTTTACCTGGTTTTCCAGCCTTAGGCTTTGCCGACATATCCTCGCCCAGACGCTGGGATACGTTCTGTCCCAAATGAGAGAGTTATTTGCCGATTTTTTTTCTCCAGGAGCAGAGCAGAGCGAGACACATCCGTCCTACGTGGCAGCCATAACCGGAAGTCCAACCTCATATTTTAGTTGAAAGGCTCCTGCAACAATTTGATTTAAGCAATAATCTGGTGGGTTGGATTCTGGATTTCTTAACCAACAGGACGCAGAGAGTAAGGGTCAATGGCACATTGTCTGACCTAAAGTGCTCTTCTACTGGCTCTCCTCAGGGGTGTGTGTTGTCACCACTACTCTTCATCCTGTACACAAACATGTGTCGGAGCAGACATGACAACAGACACATTATAAAGTATGCTGATGACTCAGTCATTGTCAGTCTCTTCCAGGATGGTGAGAGTGGCCACGGCCCAGTAGTTGATGACTTTGTTCACTGGTGTGAGGATTCCTACCTGCAGCTGAATACAGCAAAAACGAAAGATATGATTATTGACTTTAGGAGGAAAACTCCCAGGCACAAAGTCACCATACTAAAAGGCCAGACCACCGAATGTGTACAATCGTACAAATATCTTGGGACGATTATTGATAGTGGATTGAACTTTGAGGTGAACTGTGAAAGGGTGTGCAAAAAGGGTCAGCAAAATTTGCATTGTTTGAGGAAACTTGCACGCTTCCAAATTGACCGAACCATAATGACTATGTTCTATCAGGCTTTTATTGAATCTGTTTTATCCTTTTCTTTAATGTCATGGTTTGGTCATATAAAACTGAAACAGAGGAAATCCTTGGATCAGGTAGTCAGATGGTCCAGTCGTTTGCTTGGTGAGTCACAGCTGAGCCTGACATCCCTGTACACCAGACAAGTACAGAGGATGGCCGACTCGATTTTAAATGATGACTCCCACCCTTTGCACTGCAACTTTCAGCTTCTTCCCTCCAGACGGAGGTTTGCTGTCCCAAAAAGTAGAACCCAGCGCTACAAAAACAGCTTTGTCCCTGCTGCTGTCAAAGAGTTGAACAAGCTATAAAAATTATATTGTACATATTTTATATTTACCTATTTTGTAAGATGTGTGCCTGTGTTTGTGTCTATGTTGAATGTAATTAGTGGCCTGTAAATATGGATGTCACCAACTGCAAAACAAATCTACCTACGGGTACAAATAAAGTAACCTGAACCTGAACCTGATCTCAGGACTCACCGTCAACCGTCAACTGATCAATAGGATTACGAGGTCATCATCGACAACGATGGACGAACAACAACAGCATGAAGTATGTGGCGGTATAGAGTGATAATTCAGCATATAGAGTGGAGTGATGTTGGTGGCAGTTGCCACGGCCAAGATATATAGAGTGATGATATAGAGTGAAGTACGTGGATAGGACACACAAGCATAGAGTGATGATACAGAGTGAAGTACGTGGCGGTAATGCACCTGTAAGCTGGTTGCCAACCGCCAATGAAATCTAAAAGAAGAAGAAGAAAAAGGAGTGTAATCATTAAACTTACTCAGGAAGGAGCATCATTTTGTGAGTGAAACCCAGTTAGGCTCACAAATGCAATTAATGGGTTACTTGGAGAAGTTTTAAATGCAAGAATTCTTCGTAGTGGTTCGTTACTAGTTACATGTAAAGATAGTGTTGGATAAGGAAAAGCAATCAGAGCCAATAAGATGGAGTGGAAAATGTGAAAAAAATGTGCAGTGTTCAATATTGCAAGGAAATAAGGCAATGAGAGGAGTGATATCGGGCATTTCAATGGCTGTCTCAACTGATGAAATAATGAAAAACTTAACTGGAGCAAAAATGACAGAGGTACAAAGATTGAAAACTAATAGAAATGGCGAAAAATGTGATAGTCTGTCGGTAATGTTAAAATTTGATGAAACAAAACTGCCAAGTAAGGTGTATACAGTGATCCCTCGCTACTTCGCGCCTCACCTTTCGCGCCCTCAGTGCATCGTGGATTTTTCAAAAATATTCATCAAAAATTCAAAATTGAGGAAAAAATGGGCGGGCGCTAGCAGAAGGCAGGGAGACTACATTAGAACATCAGGTATCAACACGGAGAGCCCGCACAACTCAAAATCCACCTCTCTGTTCGCTGTTCTTGTGTTGGCTCGGCTCGGGAATCTCGCAAGCTGATTGGCCGAGACGTTTTACCCAGCTTCTCTCCCTGCCGAGCGCCCATACCCAGCGAAGGAAGACCGCATTCATTGTTCTTTATCGCTCGTGTTGCTTAGTCTCGCCGCGTGGAACTTTTCGCTGTTCTCTTGTGCCTTTTTGTGCGAAATAGTCTTCCCGTCGAGCCACTACGCCGCCTCCTGCAGCTTCTCCAGCTCTATCGGAAGCTGCCCTCGACGATGCTGCGCCTCTAGTACCTGACGATGAGGCGTCACCTGAGGAGCAGTAAAGCTCTCATTAACCTGTGCAGTAAATCATCTTCATCTTGAGTTACGTATCTTGTTATAAGAATAAAAGAGTTCTAAAAACATATTTATGTACACTTTATTTACATCTACGTATGTATGTACACTTACACACACACACACACGTATCATATGAGAGAGAGAGTGAGAGAATGAACGTACGTATTATTTATGGGTGACGTCATTAGGGGTGACGCTACTTCGCGGTTTTTCACTTTTCGCGGTCGGTTCTGGAACCCATTAACCGCGATAAGTGAGGGATCACTGTATTGGCTACGTGAGCTATAAAGTCAGACTTTACGTTCCTCCTCCACTCAGATGTTTCAAATGTCAAACGTTTGGTCATGTAGCAGCGATACGCAAAGGTAGACAATGATGTGCCAGATGCTCCGGTGAACATGAATATGGCAAGTGTGAAAGAGGAGCCAAATTAAAGTGCTGTAACTGTGGTGGTGAGCATAGCTCTGCATATCGAGGTTGTGAAGCCAGCAAACTTCCAAGAAAACAAAAAATCAAAATCACTGAAAGCAGCAGAAAAATATGTTGGCATTAAGGGGCTACATTGGGAAGCAGCTGAGGACTTGTTAAGTGGGGGATCTTTAAGTTCACAGACATCATGGGCTTGTGGATCAGCCGCCAATCAAATCTAAAAGAAGAAGAAGAAGAAGAATGAGATGAGATGCAGATACGGACTACAGCTCCTGACCAGATAGAGTGATGATGTGGAGTAAGGTGCGTGGCGCCGGTCGGGTCTATAAGAAGGAGAAGAAGGGGACGATTGTTCAGAACTCCTTATAAGAACTCCTTATACAAAGATATAGAGCGATGATAATCAAGTCAGTGGCGATAATGCACCTGTAAGCTGATTGCCAACAGCCAATCAAATCTAAAAGAAGAAGAAGAAGAAGGCTGGGAGGACTGGAGATTCGGATAGAGCTGCTGACCAGATAGAGTGACAATATAGAGTGAAGTACATGGTGGTAATGCACCTGTAAGATGGTTGCCAACCGCCAATCAAATCTAAAAGAAGAAGGCGTAATATAGAGAGAAAAGTATGGAGTGATGATATAGAGTGAAGTAGCGGTACACAAATGCTTTGCAAGCAATTTCATAAAATGGTCAGTCAGAGAGCAACTCATACCAGCTCGGGCGTCGCTCAGGTTAACAAGGTCAGGAGTTCCTGGCAGCGGAAGGCGAATTACAGAGCTGCGTGGAGGAATCTGATCAGACCTAAATGAAACAGTCATTGTCGCCCCTGTCAGACTGCTATGATGATGATGATGATGATGACATGGCGGTAATGCACCTGTGGACTGGTTGCCAACCGCCAATCAAATCTAAAAGAAGAAGAAGAAGGAGTTGCCACAGCCAAGATACTATATATAAAGTGATGATATAGAGTGAAGTACATGGCGGTAATGCACCTGTAAGATGGTTGCCAACCACCAATCAAATCTATAAGAAGAAGAGGAAGGGGGGCCCTCTTTGCCACCCTCTGCCTGGCGGCTGTGTGTTGCACCTGTGCCTCTTTAATAAACGTGTGTTAGGTTCTACACCTGGCCTCGTCCTTGGCTCCATATCAGACATAACAGAAAGGACATAAGATACCATTTTAGACAATGCAGATTTGTTTTTATAGGGGATTTAATGCCACTGGAGTGCGTCTTTAAAAGACAAAAGTTGCAGATTTACAAGAAAAAAGTAGAATATTTTTGAGAAAAAGTTGCAGATTTAAAAGGAATAAAGTTGCAAATTTAAAAGAAAAAGCTGCAAAGCTACAAGAAAAAAGTAATTTGATCATTGGGGTCTTTTCTGATTAATTCATGAGTTGTGTCTTGTACAGCCGTGGACAAAATTGTTGGTACCCCTCTGTTAATGAAAGAAAAACCCACAATGGTCACAGAAATAAATTGAATCTGACAAAAGTGGTAATAAATAAAAATTCTATGAAAATTCGCCATTGAAAATCAGACAATGCTTTTGAATTGTGGTTCAACAGAATTATTTTAAAAAACAAGCTCATGAAACAGGCCTGGACAAAAATGATGGTACCCTTAACTTAATATTTTGTTGCACAACCTTTTGAGGCAATCACTGCAATCAAACATTTTCTGTAACTGTCAATGAGACTTCTGCACCTCTCAGCAGGTATTTTGGCCCACTCCTCATGAGCAAACTGCTCCAGTTGTCTCAGGTTTGAAGGGTGCCTTCTCTAGACGGCATGTTTCAGCTCCTTCCACAGATGTTCATTAGGATTCAGATCAGGGCTCATAGAAGGTCACTTTAGAATAGTCCAATGTTTCGCTCTTAGCCATTCTTGGGTGTTTTTAGCTGTGTGTTTTGGGTCATTATCCTGTTGCAAGACCCATGACCTGTGACTGAGACCAAGCTGTCTGACACTGGGCAGCACATTTCTCTCTTGAATACCTCGATAGTCTTGAGATTTCATTGTACCCTGCACAGATTCAAGACACCCTGTGCCAGATGCAGCAAAGCAGCCCCAGAACATAACAGAACCTCCTCCATGTTTCACAGTAGGGACAGGGTTCTTTTCTTGGTATGCTTCATTTTTGCGTCTGTGAACATAGAGCTGATGTGCCTTGACAAAAAGTTCCAGTTTTGTCTCATCTGTCCATAGGACATTCTCCCAGAAGCTTTGTAGCTTGTCAACATGCAGTTTGGCAAATTCCAGTCTGGCTTTTTTATGATTTGTTTTCAACAGTGGTGTCCTCCTTGGTTGTCTCCCATGAAGTCCACTTTGGCTCAAACAACGACGGATGGTGCGATCTGACACTGATGTACCTTGACCTTGGAGTTCACCATGAATGTGTTTAGAGGTTGTTCTGGGCTCTTTTGTTACCATTCGTATTATCCGTCTCCTCCTGCGGCCACGTCCAGGGAGGTTGGCTACAGTCCCGTGGAACTTAAATTTCCGAATAATATGTGCAACTGTAGTCACAGGAACATCGAGCTGCTTGGAGATGGTCTTATAGCCTTTACCTTTAACATGCTTGTCTATAATTTTCTTTCTAATCTCCTGAGACAACTTTCTCCTTTGTTTCCTCTGGTCCATGTTTAGTGTGGTACACACCATGTCACCAAACAGCACAGTGACTACTTGTCACCCTTTAAATAGGCCGACTGACTGATTACAAGTTTGTAGACACCTGTGATGTTAATTAGAGGACACATCTTGGTTGAACATGTCCCTATGGTCACATTATTTTCAATCTTTTCTAGGGGTACCATCATTTTTGTCCAGGCCTGTTTCATGAGTTTGTTTTTTAAAGTAATTCTGTTGAACCACAATTCAAAAGCATTGTCTGATTTTCATTGGTTAATTTTCATAGAATTTTTATTTATTACCACTTTTGTCAGATTCAAGTTATTTCTGTGACCATTGTGGGTTTTTCTTTCATTAACAGAAGGGTACCAACAATTTTGTCCACGGCTGTATCTTTGTATAAGGAGCTCTTATAAGGAATTCTGAACAACTCCTTATGTGTGAAAAAATTATCCCTCCTTGGACTGTGTCCTCTCGGCGGTGTCTCCTCCATCTCATGGAGTTCTTATAAGGAGTTCTGAACAACTCCTTATTAAAGCAGCTACTATAACCAGAGGTCCTCCTCCAGAGGACAACTTGTTGGGCGTATTTACAGTCACCACAGCCTGACTCGCTCTGATTTTAACAACCTCAAAAAAAAAATGGACAAAAACCTGAGTCACCATGAGTCACCAGAGTAATTTCTCACCCAGCACAACGCTCAGAGGGCTGAAGTGTTTGTCTGCAGCAGACCGACGGCCCATGTTGGTTGTTTTCCATGCACTTTACATAAATCATGAATAGAAAATAAGCCCACGGGATGAATGACGCGCAGAGGTTCAGTGTGGCGCCTAAATGCTTCTCGTCCACGAACGTCTCCATTGATTCAATTTGTCCTCCTGAAAATGTTTTCTCCTTCCCTGCCCTCAGTAATCTGACCTCACACCGCCACACGTACGTGCACGCTGATGCATCTATAGCTCCAGACGGAGCGGTTATATAAACCCGGAGAACATCTTTGTGGAGAGAACAGTGGGTGTTTTACAGCAGGCGATGGTGTGCCGAGGGACAACGGTGGGTGATAAAGAAAATGAGGAGTAAAGAGAAGGTGAATCCATTGGGTTTTCTTTTTTTACTGCCCACTAACAGTATATATCCTCAGGGTACAGGGACAACCAAAGTGCTATTGATCACATCACTGTGTTATCTCCTTCACTTCACAGTGTATAAGTCACGGCTGCCCACAGGGAGCGCTGCTCTGTGTGTGGATCACGTATTGACAAAAGCGACCTGACATGCCAGTGAACAGCAGTGTCAACTTATTGAGCCGCTCCATAATGTGGAGTGATCACACGGCAACGTTAATTCACTCCCGCGCTGACAGAGTCACCGTGGATGCACACGTGCACACACACACAGGCTCGTAGACCCGCGGGTGTTGTCGCACCTGAAAGTCCGCACTGAGGTTTGTGTTTTTGTTCCACTGCCTACATTTGGTCTGGTTATGGTTAGGTTTCACACTGCTCCTTCTCCAAATGAGTTAAACAACTTAACATGCTGAATACAACTCATTATCATCTCTCGGCGCCACACCAGTCGGCTGCCTTTTGCAACAGCGGCTCGATTCCGAGTTTTTTTTTTTTCCCTTCCTCTCTCTTTTGATCACTTTTTTTTTTTTTCACCCCACTTATATCACGGACACACAGATCGTCCCAAATGTCTCCTGAGCCGGTGGACGGAGCCACTGTTTATAGCAGGATTCGATACAACAGGGAAGAGCTGCTAGCATTTAACCGCCACCCGGTCCCACTGGAAAAACTCGACATACCGAGAGAACTGAGGCGAAAACGCCGCGGCTGCCGGGCTGGAGTAAGGCGGAGGACAAAAAATATAAGGTACAGACCCTCCCTTCCATCTGTTGTCATGGGAAATGTACGGTCGATACTGGGAAAGTTAGATGAGCTAGTGGCTATCTCCCGTTATGATAGCACTTACCGGGAGTGCTCTCTCCTTTTGTTTACTGAGACGTGGCTAACTGAACTAGCAGCAGATGCTAACATTGAGCTGGAGGGTTTTCACATGATACGAGCTGACCGAACACCAGAGAGTGGCAAAACTAGGGGCGGTGGAGTGATAATGTATGTTAACAACAACTGGTGCAGACCGGGACATATCACTGTTAAACAACGACACTGCAGCAAAGACATTGAGTTGCTAGCTGTTAGCATGAGGCCTACATATCTCCCGAGAGAACACTCACACGTGATCTGCATTGTTGTTTATGCAAATCCGACGGCGAACGCTGGGACAGCGCGTGACGTCATCCATTCAGTAACCAGCAGGCTGCAGACAGAACACCCAGATGCTCTTCTCCTCATCTCAGGCGATTTCAACCACGTTTCACTGTCTCCCATTCTGCCCACTTTCACCCAGTATGTCACATGCCACACTAGAGACAATAAAACACTGGATTTGTTCTACGCAAACACTAAGGAGGCGTACACCTCATCACAACTCCCCCCACTTGGGAGATCGGATCACAACTTGGTTCATCTCCGACCGGTGTACAAACCCCTAGTGCACAGACAACCTCCGGCCATGCACACTGTGGAGTTATGGTCTGAGGAGACAATGGACACTCTAAAGGACTGTTTTGAAGCCACTGCCTGGAAGCAGCTCTGCGATCCACATGGTGAGGACATCGATGGCCTCATTCACACCTTCACGGGCTACCTCAGCTTCTGTGTGGACAAATCCGTTCCCACCAAGACCATACGGCGTCACTCAAACAACAAACCCTGGATCAACCCTGAGATAAAAACACTTCTGAGAGAGAAGAAGAGGATCTTCAGGTCGGGGAACAGGGAGATGCTGAAGTCCGTACAGAGGGAGCTGAGGAGAAAGATCAGAGAAGGCAAGGACAGCTTCAGGAAGAAGATGGAGGACAAGCTGCAACAGAGCGACATCAGCGGGGTCTGGAGAAACCTCAAAACCATCTCGGGGCTCCAGAATACCTCCCCCCAGGCCACGGGGGGCAGGGAGTGGGCGAACAACCTGAATCTGTTTTTCAATAGATTTGACCAACCGCCCTCCCCCCTGTCTGCACAACAACCACTGCTGCCTCTAAGAAATCAAGTCCTGCTACCCACTCCCCACTCCACCGACACCCCCCCCCACTCCCAACACACAGCCCCCCATCCTGACCCTGACCAAGACCCAGGTGAGGACAGAGCTGAGGAAGATCAAGGCGAGGAAGGCGTCGGGACCGGACGGCATCAGCGCAAAGCTCCTCAAGTCCTGTGCAGACCAGCTGTGTGGGATTGTGACGTATATCTTCAACATGAGCCTGAAACTGGGGAGGGTACCACAGCTGTGGAAAACATCTTGTGTGGTACCTGTACCAAAAACTTCCCACCCCAAAGACCTGAACAGCTTCAGACCGGTGGCCTTGACGTCCCACTTGATGAAGACCCTGGAGAGACTGCTCCTTGCTCATCTCCGCCCCCTGGTGGAACCAGCGATGGATCCACTCCAGTTCGCCTACCAGCATGGCATTGGGGTGGAGGATGCGGTGATCTTCCTCCTTCACCGTTCTCTGTCCCACCTGGAGAAGCCCGGGAATATGGTGAGGATCATGTTCTTTGACTTCTCCAGTGCTTTCAACACCATCCAACCGATGATCCTGAAGGACAAGCTGCTGCGCGCAGGGGTGGACCAGCACCTGTCATCATGGATCCTGGACTACCTCACGAACCGGCCTCAGTTTGTGAGAACCCGGGACTGTGTTTCCGACACGATCATCAGTAGCACGGGGGCCCCCCAGGGAACGGTGCTGGCTCCCTTCCTGTTCACTCTTTATACTGCGGACTTCTCACACAACACAACACATTGCCATCTACAGAAGTTCTCTGATGACTCTGCGATCGTTGGTCTCATCTCCAGCGGAGATGAAGCTGAGTACAGAGGGCTTATCCAGGACTTTGTGGACTGGTGCCATCGGAACTGCCTCCAGATCAACGCGAGGAAAACTAAGGAGCTGGTGGTGGACTGCCGCAGGCATGGGCAGCCCCTCACAGCACCAGTAAATATACAGGGAACAGACATCGAGATGGTGACATCCTACAAGTACCTGGGTATTCATCTGAACAATAAACTAGACTGGTCACACAATACTGACGCACTCTACAAGAAGGGACAGCGCAGGCTGTTCCTGCTGAGGAGACTCAGGTCTTTTGGTGTACAAGGGGCGCTGCTGAAGTCATTCTATGACACGGTGGTGGCATCAGCCATCACTTTTGGAGTGGTCTGCTGGGGCAGTGGCATTACTGCAGCCGATAGGAAGAGACTGAACTAACTGATTAAGAAAGCTAGCTCTGTCCTGGGGCAACGCCTTGATCCGATGGAGGAGATAGGAGAGAGAAGGACGGTGGCTAAACTGTCATCTCTGCTGGAGTCCGAGTTCCACCCTATGCAGGACATACTGGATGCACTGAGGAGCTCATTTAGCAGCAGACTACATCATCCCAGGTGCACAACCGAGAGGTTTCGTAGGTCCTTCCTACCAACGGCTGTCAGACTGTACAACCTAAGCAGGGCTGCTCGCAGAGATAGCAAAAAGACGTAACAAACTAATAGTTTTTTGAATGCAAAAGATGCAATAGACTTACACAATGGTCCTCTCCGGCATACAACTAGGAACATACCGGTCGCTATGGAGGGTGAGAATATGTATGGGCACATAATCATACCATGTAGGATAACTAAATAGACGGTTATGCTGTTTCATCCCACCTAGCAACAATGCTCTGCACTGTGTGTGTTTATATATTTACATATTTATTCCATCTAGCTACAATGCTCTGCACTGGGTGTGTTTATATTTATATATCTATATATTTATTCCATCTAGCTACAATGCTCAGCACTGGGTGTGTTTATATTTATATATCTATATATTTATTCCATCTAGCTACAATGCTCCGCACTGTGTGTGTTTATATACTTGCATATTTATTCCACCTAGCTGCAATGCTCCGTACTGTGGGTGTTTATATATTTACATATTTATTCCATCTAGCTACAATGCTCTGCACTGTGTGTTCATATATTCATATATTTATTCCATCCAGCTACAATGCTCTGCACTGTGTGTCTGTGTGTGTGTGTGTGTGTATATATATATTTTATAGTAATATGTACATATGTATATTAGCTGCTCTTGCTTGCTTGTTTTTTTTCTTGCCTTCTGATTGTTGCTCTGAGTGTTGCTATCCCTGTGCTGTTGCAATCCTGGAATTTCCCCGTTGTGGGACTAATAAAGGCTTATCTTATCTTATCTTATCTTATGACGATGTTTGTGTTGTTAGCAAACATGCTACTCACCCTCCAAGGTGTTTTCTGCAGTTCTGGACACATCAGTGTTGTCTATGTTTGGTGAGCTGCCTGCCACTTTGGTTCACTTCTTAGGTCACTCCAAAAGACAGAAATGATAATTATTGGACTAGCAAGGCTCAGACATCTTTATGATGATTTTACTCCGTCCTGACTGAGCCATTCATTCCAAAGACAGTGTCAGGAACCTTGAAGTGCTGTTTGATAGGATGCTTTCTTTTGACTTTCATATTAAACAAGTCGCTAAGGTTGCCTTTTATCATCTTAGAAACATTGCTAAGAGTAGATTGGTCTTGTCATTAAAGGATGCAGAGATCTTCATCCATGCATTTGTGATTATCCTGATTGGACGACTGCAACACCCTTTCTGAACACATTTCTCCAGTGCTTTCTCCACTAGCTTCCCATTCAGGTGAAAGCAAACTTTAAGGTGTTGCTTCTCACTTATTAACTAGTTAATGGCATTGCACCGTCATATTAATCTGGTTTGGTGAAGCTGTATGTCCCTAGACATACATTGCATTCTCAGGACTCTAGCCTTGTGTGTGTCCTCATGGTTTTCGTTTCGTACACCAGTCTGCCTTTTAACATCAGGCAGGCTTGTTCTGTGGATGTTTTTAATGCAAACTTAAAGACCTACTTGTTCACTGTTTTTTCTATTAGTCTGTTATTATTGTCTATGTAACTGGTTTTTTTTTTATCTCTATTGTGTTTTATTTTATACTTACTGTCTTGTTTTTATTTATTGTGTCTTATTTTCTATTTTCTTTGGCCTGTGCAGCACTTTGTTGGAAAGCACTTTATAAATAAATTTATTATTATTAAAAATGTGTCTCGCTATCATGTTTGTTAAAAAAAAAAAAAAAAGTTCAATAAAGATATTGTGGAAAAAAAAAAAATGTGTCTCGCAGGACCAAGATTGAAGTTACTGAGGAAGGTTTTCCTCTGCGTTTTTCCGTTGAATTTTCCACTCAGGCTCAGGTCTTTGAGTGCCTCTTTCGAATCGAGTGGCCAAGAAACTACAGTTGTCTCTAGTGGTTCCAACTCCTTGCAGAACCTCAGGCTCTCCTTGTACAAGAGCCTGAGTATGAGGCAGTAAAACCACATTTCACAGTTTCCTCTGTGAAGGTCCAAGATTCATGTGTACGTAAGTTCACCAGACGAAGGTTTTGAGTAGTTGGATTTTGACTGAGAGTGCGAGTTTCTTGTCGGTGAGTACTGACTGAGGCTTGTTGAAGGCGTTGTTTGCAGTGCTGATCCTTCTTCAGATTTCCTTTTTACAACGGGCGTCTGAGGTGACTAGGGCTCCAAGGTGACTGAACGAGGAGACCCGTTCTATCGTCATGTTCCTGTGTCGCAGATGGAACCTCCAACTTCGAAATGACCATGCATTTGGTCTTCTTGCTGTTGACACGTAACCCAAGAAGTTCCCTCGGTGTCAAAAAGCCTTTGGAGCTGTTCAGCAAACAGCACCAGCAGAACCCTGTTGTCAGTGCACCTGGTGTTGTTGAGGTCGGTGAACAAGTTTCAGAAAGTATCTGGTAACCCAGCCAGCATGTCCATGTGGGCCCCACCAAAGGTTAAATCTGGGCTGTCTTCTGGGTCCCATGTGGGTTTGTCTGTGGGTTCCATGTTGACCCATCTGTGTTTGCCCACATGGACTTTACCTGTTTTCCCATTTTCAACTTATTTTGTCATAAATTTGCTGTTTTCTTGCAAATTTGTGACTTTTTCCCCTAATTTGATAATTTGATTCTTGAAAATTTGAAACTCCCAAAAATTTGCAACTTTTTTTTTTACTCTAAACTTGCAACTCATACTAATAAACTCATAAACTTGCAAGTATTTTCTCATAAATTTGCCACCCATTTTTGTCTCATAAATTTGCAACTTTTTTCATAAAGTTAGGATTTTTCTCTTGTAAATTTGCAACTTTTTTCTAATAAATTTTGCAGATTTTTCCTGCAGATTTTCATCTTTTTTCTCATAAATTTTCAACTGTTTTCCCATAAATTTGCAACTTTTTTCCTATAAATTTGTGATTTTTTTTTGACATGGTTAATTGACCCGTGAGCAGACTTGGACTCAGGAATAGAAACAATTATATTTATTAAACAACAATGAATGTGTGTGAGTGTGTGGGTGTGTGGTCTTGTAGCAGCTGGGGGAGAGCAGGACGCCGTACAACCTGGCAACCCTAGGGACAGACAGAGGCAGGGACAGTTAGTGGCAGACACAGGTGGAGCTATACTGTTTTAGTCCAGGGCTTACTGTTTGTGGAGATGTTGAGTGGCTCAGGTTCAGCTTGGCGGCTACGGCCAGGAGGACAGTGTTCGCAGATCCAGCTGCTGCTGAAGGAGGTAGATGCGTACGAGGTGGAGCAGTGTAGCACGGTCCGCCGCCAGGAAGAGGGGAGGTCCGCCGCCACGGAACTCCGCCTGTGCATAGGGGACTGAGAGAGGATTTAGGGAGAATGTACGAGGGCTTACTTGAGCTGAGGAGATATTCCTCCAGACGCCCGCTGGCAGGAGGCTGGAGATTGGGACGAGGGTGGACTGAGGCTGGAAACAAGGACGTAGGTAGACTGAGGCTAGGAAACTCAGGAACAATGACGAGGGTGAGAGAAGGTCTCATGGAGAGTTGACAGACGACTCCGCACTGATCCCAGGGCAGCGTAGTTTAAATAGCCCTGGCCGTGATGAGGAGCAGGTGTGTTCGCAGCTGAGGAGAGTAAGCAGCCAGAGCAGACCATTACAGTACTCCCCCCCTACGAGACGCCTCTTGGCAGTCGATCCAACCTACCTGGGTACGCCCGATGGAAGTCCCTGAGGAGATCTTTATCCAACACGAAGGAGGGATGCACCCAGGGCCTCCATTCCGGCCCGTAGCCCTCCCAGTCCACCAGGTATTGTAGGCCACGACCCCGGCGGCAGACGTCCAGGATGGCATTGACCTTCCACGCTGGGTCGCCATTGATCAACATCGGCGGAGGTGGAGACCTGGGAGGGGGACACAGAGGGCTGGAATAGACGGGCTTGACCTGTGGCACATGAAAGGTAGGACAGATGCAGAGGAAGGGGGGGAGAGCTAGGCGCACAGAAACAGGGTTGATGATGTGAGTGATGGCAAAAGGCCCAATGAATCACTGGGCCATCTTCCTAGCCTCTGCCTTCAGATTAATGTGTTTGGTGGAAAGCCATACCTGCTGACCCACCCGGTGGGGGTGGGGGGTGGGGGGGCTGGTGTCCTGCGACGGTTAGCAACCGTGGAGTTGTGCTCTGCCGTGCGCCGTAACGCGGTCTGGGTCGCTCTCCACAGCCGGCGGCAGCACCTCAGGTGAGACCGGACAGACAGGACAGCGATGCCCCCCTCCTCTTCAGGAAACAACGGGGGGTTGTAGCCCAACGA
This sequence comes from Pholidichthys leucotaenia, assembly GCA_020510985.1. Classification (NCBI taxonomy): domain Eukaryota; kingdom Metazoa; phylum Chordata; class Actinopteri; order Cichliformes; family Pholidichthyidae; genus Pholidichthys; species Pholidichthys leucotaenia. Next base: position 409,344,267 of record CM035842.1, on the reverse strand, counting down.
AGCCTCAAACGGAGACATGCCAATGGCCGAAGAGACCGTCGTGTTGTGAGCGTATTTGATCCACAGGAGGTGCGTGCTCCAAGATGCCGGGGTGGCGGTAGCAACACACCGCAGCCTCCAGCTCCTGGTTTGCCCGCTCACATTGCCCATTGCTCTGAGGGTGGTATCCGGAAGACAGGCTCACAGTAGCCCCAAGGGCGTTGCAAAAAGACCTCCAAACCTGGGAGAAAAACTGAGGTCCCCAGTCAGAGACAATGTCCAGAGGGATTCCATGTAATCTCACCACATGTTGGACGAGCAGGTCCGCCGTCTCCTTCGCTGTAGGCAGCCCCTGCAGGGGAACAAAGTGAGCGGCCTTGGAGAACCTATCAACAATGGTGAGAATTACCGTATGATGATTAGAAGGTGGGTAACCGGTGACAAAGTCCAACACCACATGGGACCAGGGCCTGCCGGGAGTAGGGAGGGGATGGAGCAGCCCAGCTGGAAGAGAGGACGGCGTATTGCCAGCAGCGCACTGGGGGCAGGTGCGGATGTACTCTCCGATGTCCTTCTGAAGCGGAGGCTACCAAAACGTCCTTTGTAGAAGTGCCATCGTGCGAGCCCTCCCGGGGTGACACGAGAACCTGGAAGAGTGGGCCCAATGAATAACCTCACCCCAAACGGCAGATGGGACGAACAGCCTCCCCGTTGGTCCCCCGCCCGGGTCCACCTCGGCGTCCTGCACCTTCAGGACCTTCTCTTTGATGCCCCACGAGAGGGCGCCCATGATACATGACGGAGGAAGGATAGGATGTTCCGTTACCTCCGTAGCATCTGAGGCGAACTGTCTGGATAGGATGTCCGGTTTAGTATTCTTGGACCCGGGACAATACATGATGGTGAAGTCAAAACGTCTGAAGAACAGGGACCAGCGGGCCTGGCGCGCATTCAGACGCTTGGCCGTCCTGAGGTACTCCAGGTTCTTGTGATCCATCCAGACCACGAACGGCTGGGAGGCCCCCTCCAACCAATGGCGCCACTCCTCCAGCGCGAGCTTGACCGCCAGGAGCTCCCTGTCACCAATGTTGTAATTGCACTCAGCCAGGGACAGCCGATGAGAGAAGAACGCACAGGGCCGAATCCTGCCATCCGCCGGGGAACGGTGGGAAAGCACGGCTCCCACCCCTGAGTACAAAGAGGTCCACCTCCTCCAGGCACTGGAGTGCGGGGTCCACCTGAACCAGGATGGGAGATGCAGAGAACTGCCCCTTGAGATCAGCAAAGGCCGCGGCCGCCTCCTCCGTCCACCGGAAAGGGGCCTTAGAAGAAGTGAGACGGGTCAGGGGGAGAGCAATGATGCTATAATTCTTGATGAAGCAGCGGTAGAAACTGGCGAACCCCAAAAACTGCTGAAGTTGTTTTCTGGAAGAGGGAGTGGGTCAGTCTACCACCGCTTTTACCTTACTGGGATCTGGGATGATCTCATTATGAGAGATGATGAAGCTCAGGAAGGATGTTTTGGAGGCGTGGAACTCGCACTTTTCAGCCTTGACGAATAGTTTGTTTTCCAGGAGCCGCTGCAAAACTCACCTCACATGCACCCAATGCACGTCCAAAGACTGAGAAAAGATCAAAATATCATCAAGATAGACAAAAACAAAAATGCCCAAATAATCCCTCAGCACATCGTTGATCAAGTGCTGGAATACGGCGGGGGCGTTGGTCAGTCCGAACGGCATAACCAGGTACTCGAAGTGTCCGCTGGGCGTCCGGAACCCCATCTTCCACTCGTCACCTTCCCGGATCCGTACCAGGTGGTAAGCATTACGGAGATCCAGCTTGGTGAACCAGGAAGCCCCCTGGAGGGAATCAAACATCGTATTAATAAGGGGAAGGGTGTATTTGTCCTTGATAGTGATGTTATTCAGTTCTCTAAAGTCAATGCATGGCCTCAGTGAACCGTCCTTCTTGACAACAAAAAAAACCCCACCCCTACCGCTGAGGATGACGGCCGGATTATGCTGGAGTTTAATGATTCTTTAATATAAGCCTCCATGGCTTCCTGCTCCGGAGGTGACAGGCTGTAAAGACGACTCAATGGCAGCGGGGCTCCGGCACGGAGGTTGAGGGGGGAGGGAAAGGGCCTGGGTCTTGCTGACGGCGGCCCCAAGGTCATGATACTCCGGAAGAATCTTGGACAAATCGGGGGGAGGGGTGACAGCAGCACCCAGGGGCATTGAAGGCGAGCAAGCAGCAGATTGTAGACAGGCACCGAGGCAGAATGAGCTCCAAGACACCACATTCCCGGAGCGCCAGTAAATTGATGGATTATGGTGACATAACCAGGGATAATCGAGAATTACTGGGGAGGAGGAAACCGGCAACACAAAAAAACCTCAATTCCTCCCAATGATTACCAGATATAATGACTGACACTGGGGTGGTCTGCTGGGATACTGTGGAAAGGGGGGCTTTGGACAAGGCGATGAGTTTGAGTGGGGCTTTTAGTGATTGACAGGGGAGACCCAGCCGGGTTGCCAGTTCCCCCAAGATGAAGTTCTGCTCTGCCCCCGAATCAATCAGTGCGTGTGTTACTATTTCAGTCTGGTTGTGAATGAAACAGATCGGGAGGAAAAACCTAGAGAAGGGATTGGATTGAAGTGAGTCCGTGAGTCCCCCTACTGCGACGCACAGACTCCCCCTTTTGGCCGTATAGGGCATGATGCTACCTCGTGCTCCTCACTCCCACAGTAAAGACACAACCCCAGCTTGCGGCGTTGCTGTTTCTCTGCTAGAGGTAACCTAAACTGTCCCACTACCATTGGTTCCGGGGCTTCCGGGGAATCAGAGGGAGGTAGGGCCAATAGGGAAGGCTGGGGGTAGTGCCGATATTGGGCACCCGAGCAACTGGAAGACCTATGTTCCGCTGCCCGTTCCCTTAATCTGTTATCGAGGCTTATGGCCAGGGAAATCAACTCAGTTAGCCTACACGGCTTTTCTCAGCGGGCTAACTCGTCCCGCAGGCTAGGGCTAAGACTTCTAATAAAGATACTGCAGAGCGAGGCGTCCTCCCACCCCACCTCTGTGGCCACCACCCGGAAGTCGACAGCATAGTCTGCCACAGACTTAGTTCCCTGTCTTAGATTCAGCAGCCGGGTGGTAAGCACACTATCATGGTCACAGTGGTCAAACACCTAATTGAATTCACAGACAAACTGCTTATAAGTCAAGTTAGCATAGTTCGCCCTAGCCACAACTGCGTAAGCCCATGCTAGCACTCGCCCCTCTAATAGATTGATTATATAGCCGATCTGACTGTGATCTGTGGGGAAGTCCCCGGGCAGCCGCTGAAAAACTATCTTACACTGCAAAATAAATCCCCGAGCCTCCCCTAATTTACCACTAAAACGGGTGGGAGTGGGGATGGGGGTTAGCCGGGAAGAAGGACCCTGCCCGGGTTTGCCGGATTGGGAGCTAGTGGGAGCAGAGGAGCTACTTGGGGCCGAGGGAGCCAGAGGAAACGCCTGCGGGCCTGCCAGGCGATCCAACCGGTCCATTAAACGGGTCAATTCAGTGAGAATAATTTGTTGCTGATAAGCTAATTGATCCACCTAAGTCTCGAGGTTGTTAACTTTGCACATCAGCGCGCTGTCAGCTGGGTCATTTTGGCGGAGTCGTACTTACATGGCTAAATGACCCAGTGAGCAGACTCGGACTCAGGAATAGAAACAATTATATTTATTAAACAACAATGAATGTGTGTGAGTGTGTGGGTGTGTGGTCTTGTAGCAGCTGGGGGAGAGCAGAACGCCGTACAACCTGGCAACCCTAGGGACAGACAGAGGCAGGGACAGTTAGTGGCAGACACAGGTGGAGATATACTGTTTTAGTCCAGGGCTTACTGTTTGTGGAGATGTTGAGTGGCTCAGGTTCAGCTCGGCGGCTATGGCCAGGAGGACAGTGTCCACAGATCTAGCTGCTGCTGAAGGAGGTAGATGCGTATAAGGTGGAGCAGTGTAGCATGGTCCGCCGCCAGGAAGGGGGGGAGGTCCGCCGTCACGGAACGCCGCCTGTGCACAGGAGACTGAGAGAGGATTTAGGGAGAATGTACGAGGGCTTACTTGAGCTGAGGAGGTATTCCTCCAGACGCCAGCTGACAGGAGGCTGGAGGCTAGGACGAGGGTGGACTGAGGCTGGAAACAAGGACGTAGGTAGACCGAGGCTAGGAAATTCAGGAACAACGACGAGGGCGACAGAAGGTCTCATGGAGAGTTGACAGACAACTCCGCACTGATCCCAGGGCAGCGTGGTTTAAATAGCCCTGGCCGTGATGAGGAGCAGGTGTGCGCGCAGCTGAGGAGAGTAAGCAGCCAGAGCAGACCATCACATTTTTCTCATAAATTGGCAGTTTTTGTCTCATAAATTTGCAATTTTTTTCATAAAGTTGGGCTTTTTCTCTTATAAATTAGCAACATTTTCTCATAAATTTATAAAAAAATTTTCTTGTAAATTTGCAACTTTTTCTAATACATTAATAAATTTTCTCATAAATTTTGCAGTTTTTTAATTGCCATTTTTTCTGTTAACTTTCAACTTAAGTGTCAAAAAATTTTGATTTTTCTCTTTTAATACCAATGGGCTATTTATTATTTTTATTTTTTATTTCTACTTCAGTCGCATGATTAACCGTGTGTCCTGTCACTGTTTTATTTCAAATTCTTCTCTCTTACTTAATTGCACAGTAGCCTGGTGGAGCACCCACAATTTTGTAGTGCTGTACAACTCTACAATGACAATAAAGCCTATTCTATTCTTAAAATTGAAACTTTTTTCTTTTAAAAAATTGAAACAGTTTTCTCATAAATTTGCAGCTTTTTTCATAAAGTTGTGATTTTTATCTTATAAATTTGCAACTTTTTCTCATAAATTTATAGTTTTTCTCTTGTAGATTTGCAACATTCATTTGGGTGCTGGTTGAATTTGAATTTTATGTATTTAAATAGTAATTTGCAACTCTGCAATTTGTAAAATTGGCATCTTTTATCATATTTATGCATGTTTTGTATGTTTATCATATTTTGTATATATATTGTTGAATCCCCCCATCCCCCTTGTAAAAAATAACAATTTTCTACTGGTTATGACCCTAAACTGCAACACTTTACATTAGGAGTGTTATGTCTGGAAATCCAGAATGACCAACAAAGAGTTGAACTGTGCTGGAACATGAACGTTATTATAATAAACAGTTAGTTATACAGTGCAGGTTTACTGGGACTGTGTGCTATATCGCTGAGAGTCGAGAGAGGTGTAAGATAGCCGACTCTCCCCATTTATTGGCTCGGCATGATGACGTCACCATACAGCTGCGTCATCACACTGGTGCCCATTAACTCTTTCACTACATTCACCCCCCCCCTTGGAAAAACACAAAACATAATCGAATTAACCCTCCTCAATTTGGTAACACATAAAACAGAACTAACTAGGGCTAGCAAGTGGACCACCACGTAGCCCAGCGCAGCTGAGTGGATTATTCTGCCACTCTCAGCTTCCATAGGGAAGGCAGTTCTGCTGGAGGGGCCTTGGACACGCCCCTGGAGGTGCTGGGCCCCCCAGACCGGGACCATCTCCCACAAAACTCCAGTCCGGGTCCCACACTGTGTGAGCTGACTCCCGCAAAGCCTCGTCCTCCGGAGATGCCACTCGAACTCGACAGAGATGACTGGCATTCCACACCGAACCATCAGTCAGCTGGAAGGTTGCTGGTCCCAGCTCCGTGGCGATCCTCATGGGTGTCAGTGATGCTGGAGGCCGCGATGTGGTTGACTGTAGGCCTGGTCTCTCGATTTTGCGGACCTGAACCCAATCCAACACCGCAAGTGGCATTCTGTTAAGCTGCATGTGTCGCTGTGGTTGTGGTGATGTAGTATCCACGACCGTCGTGGGGCGTCCATCACGTTGCAATGGGTCCACTGTTATCTGGTGGGTCACAGACTCTTCATCCAGTGCTACTGCAGTGGTCCCTGGAGGCCAGTGCCGGTCATGGATCCAGAAGACGTCCAGTGACTCTGCTGTGTCCTGTACGATCACGGACTCTTCATCCAACGGCTCAGCTGCAGCTCTTGTAGACTGGCGCTGTGCTGGGATTCAGAACCAGTCCAGTTCCCTCTCTCCCTCACCTGGGAAGTCTGGTTGTTGTGATGTGTCACTATCATCATTGTTAAGATCCACACCGGGTTGCTGTGTCCGGGGAACTTGATCGGCATGGGCTCCCTCTCCTGCAATGCTGCAGCAGCTCCCACGGGCTCATGCTGGGCAAGGATCTGAGGCGAGTCCGGCCGCTGTCCCCTCTCTGGGCAGCGTTCCTCCTGTGCACACAGGATGGCTGTGCTCTCGTCGTTGTCCTCCTGTTGTGTCTCGCCCCACTCATCGTCATCGGGGTATGTTGTGTCCCAACCATCATAGTCGGTCAAGCGGAGTCCGTTACTGTCGCAGATGAAGAAAACCAGTTGGTAGAAAAGGTCACATCCTAATATGCTGTCTCCATGCGTGGTCACTTGAAACATAAAGTCAGTAACTACTCTTGATGCGTAGAGGACCGTTAGTGTGATGGTCCCTACATTGCTAGCTCTGTAGCCACCATGGCTATATAGCATCATTGAGTCCTTTCCAATCGGGTGGTTGGGGAAAAACTTCTTCACCGTGGCCCAATTCAACATCGATCTCACTGCAGTGGTGTCAAGCAGGAGCAGCAAAGCAACGTTGTCCATCTCCACCATGTAGAATGTATACACTGCGCTTCCGAACCTTACCGTGTGGATTGTTGTCGCAGGTTGGTGGCTCTGTTTGGCCAGTGGACTCGGCGGTGTCGCTGACCGGCAAACTTTGGTGAAGTGGTTAAATTTGCCACACTTCCTACATTGTTGCCCCCTTGCCGGGAAAAAACATGCTCTCTCTCGGTGTGTCAGGCAACCACAGCTGCCGCACGTGGAGCCTCTCATAGCGGTCCTCCGGTCCATGGTCTTCACTTCGATCTCTTCTGCCATGTCACCGGGTTCCTCCATGCTCACTGCGTATGTCAGCAGTATCTGGCTTGGCTGCCGCTGCTGTTGTCCTTGTTGTCCTTGTTGTCAACAGGTCCAATGTTGTCCACAACATTGGACCTGTTGTGATAGGTCCAATGCTAACCTATCAGTGGAATCTAGCTGGAACGCTAGCTTGATGGTATTAGCTAGTGTCATGTCATTTGGCACCATTAGCATCTTCGTCCGCAGCCGCAGGTTGCTAGTGTGCTGGGCCAACTTGTCCCGCACCATTTCATTTTCCAACAAACCAAACCTGCACATGCTAGCTAGGTGGCAAAGGTCTGTAATGAATTGTTGTGTCATTTCTCCAATTCTCTGTCGCTGTTGGCAGAATCTAATACACTGCACCAAACACATTGTCAGGTGTAGCAAAGTAGCTAACTAGCAGTTCTATAGCATCAGCAAACGAGTCCGTTGGTCCTAGCGTGTGGAAAATGCGTTGTCCTTCTATGCCCAGGTTGTGAACTAACAGAGCTCACTTCCATACCTTGTTCAGTTTGCCCAGGTCCAACGCTGACACATACATCTTGAAGGCATTGAGCTAGCATGGCCGGGGAATGGGTGGTTCACTGGGGTACTCCAGAAACGGTCTTAGTGACCTCAGGTACGCTTCCATGAAGTTGATTTAAGTTGTACAAAGGATTCCACCTCACAAGGTGGCAGACACGTATAACTTATTGCGCTTGTCTTGGAGGAATTATGGCAGACGTAGAACCATCCTGAAACCTAACGAGAGAAGAAGAGTTTGTAAACAAATCTAGATCTTACTCAATCACAAGACTGAGGAAGCCGACTGAGGAAGCATTTGCTTCCTTCAACAAATGTTATGTCTGGAAAAAATGTTGCAGTTGCAGAATGACCAATGGAGAGTTGAGCTGTGCTGGAACACAAACTTTATTATAATAAACAGTTAGTTATACAGTGTTCAGTTATACAGTGCTCAGTTATTGGACTTCTGTGCTAACCACAGTTTGTCCATAACAAACACCATGTTCAAGCATAAGGGTGTCCATATGTGCACCTGGCACCAGGACAACCTAGGTCACAGGTTGATGATCGATTTTATTATCATGTCATCAGACCTGCGACTGTATGTCTTGAACACTTGGGTAAAGAGAGGTGCAGAGCTGTCAACTGATCACCACCTGCTGGTGAGTTGAATCCAATGGCAGGGGAGGATGCCATTCAGACCTGGTAGACCCAAACGTATAGTGAGGGTGTGCTGGGAACGTCTGGCTGAGGTCCCTGTCCGGGAGGTCTTCAACTCCCACCTCTGGAAGAACTTCAACCACATTCCGAGGGAGTCTGGAGACATGGAGTCTGAATGGGCCATGTTCTCCACCTCCATTGTTGAAGCAGCGGCCCAGAACTGCGGCCGCAAGGTCGTTGGGGCATCTCGTGGTGGCAACCCCCGAACCAAGTGGTGGACACCAGTGGTGAGGGGAGCCATTAAGCTGAAGAATGAGTCCTATCGAGCTTGGTTGGCTTGTGGGACTCCTGAAGCAGCTGAGGTGTACCGGCAGGCCAAGCAGAGTGCAGCTCAGGTGGTTGCTGAAGCAAAAACGTGGGTATGGGAGAAGTTCGGTGAGGCCATGGAACAAGACTTTTGGTCAGCCTCGAAGAGATTCTGGCAAACTGTCCGGTGGCTCAGGAAGGGGAAGCAGCTTCCTGTCCACACTGTGTATGGTGCGGATGGGGCGCTGCTGACTTTGACTGGGGATATCGTCGGGCGGTGGAAGGAATACTTCGAGGATCTCCTCAATTCCACTGATATGCCTTCCACAGAGGAAGCAGGGCTTGTGGACGAGGGAGATGACTCGCCTATCACAGGGGCTGAGGTCGCTAAGGTGGTTAAAAATCTCCTTGGTGGGTGGGTCCCAGGGGTGGACAAGATTTGCCCTGAGTACCTCAAGGCCCTGGATGTTGTAGGGCTGTCATGGTTGACACGCCTCTGCAACACTGCGTGGAGGTTGGAAGCAGTGCCCTTGGCATGGTAAACTGGGATGGTGGTTCCTCTCTTCAAAAAAGGGGACTAGAGGGTGTGCTTCAACTTTAGAGGGATCACACTCCTCAGCCTCCCTGGGAAGGTCTATGCCAAAGTACTGGAGAGGAGAGTCCAGCCGTTGGTCGAACCTCGGATTCAGGAGGCGCAATGTGGTTTTCATCCTGGCCGTGGCACATCAGACCAGCTCTTTACCCTCTCAAGAATCCTCGAGGGTTCGTGGGAGATTGCCCAACCAGTTTACATGTGTTTTGTGGACCTGGAGAAGGCATTCGACTGCGTCCCTCATGGTTTTTTGTGGGGGATGCTTCGGGAGTATGGGGTATCGGACTTGTTGTTACGAGCTATTCAGTCTCTGTACGACCGATGTGAGAGTTTGGTTCGTATTGCCAACACTCGATCGGACTCATTCCCAGTGAGAGTTGGACTCCGCCAGGGCTGCCCTTTGTCACCGATCCTGTTCATAATTTTTATGGGCAGGATTTCTAGGTGCAGTCAGGGAATGGAGGGTGTCATGCATGGTGACCACAGGATCTCATCTCTGTTGTTTGCAGATGATGTTGTCCTGGTGGCTTCACCCAGCAATGACCTACAGGTCTTACTGGGACTGTTTACCACTGAGTGTGAAGCAGCTGGAATGAGAATCAGCACCTCCAAATCCGAGTCCATGGTCCTCAGCTGGAAAAAGGTGGATTGCCCTCTCCGGGTTGAGGACAGGCTCCTGCCCCAAGTGGAGGAGTTTAAGTATCTTAGGGTCTTATCCACGAGTGACGGAAGAATGGAGCGAGAAATTGACAGGCGGATCGGCGCAGCATCTGCAGTGATGCGGACGTTGTAGTGGTCTGTTGTGGTGAAGAGGTTGCTGACCTCTAAGGCAAAGCTGTCAATTTACCAGTCAATCTACGTTCCTACTCTCACCTATGGTCACAAACTTTGGGTAATGACCAAAAGAACGAGATCGCGGATACAAGCGGCTGAAATGAGCTTTCTTCATAGGATCGCTGGACTCACCCTCAGAGATAGGGTGAGAAGCTCAGTCATCCGGGAGAGGATCAGAGTAGAACCGCCGCTCCTCCACATTGAAAGGAGCCAATTGAGGTGGTATGGGCATCTGATCAGGATGCCTCCTGGACGCCTCCCACTTGAGGTGTTTTGGGCACGTCCCATTGGGAGGAGACCCCGGGGCAGATCCAGGACTCGCTGGAGAGACTATGTCTCCCAGCTGGCCTGGGAACGCCTTGGTATCCTCCCTGAAGAGCTGGAGCAGGTGGCTGGGGAGAGGGAAGTCTGGGCTTCTCTGCTTGAACTGCTGCCTCTGCAAGCCGGACCTCTGGAAAAGCAGTAGAAGATGGATGGATGGATAGTTATACAGTGCATGCTTACTGGGACTGTGTGCTATATCGCTGAGAGTTGAGAGAGGCCTAAGATGGCTGACTCCCCCCATTTATTGGCTCGGCATGATGATGTCACCATACGGCTGCGTCATCATGCCGGTGCCCATTATCCCTTTCACCACAGTCTAAGGCCACACACACAGAGTGTTATGTTCACGCAGGAAAAGAGAAAACATAATGGTGATTGGGATCAGCTGAGGCCATGAGAGGGAGGCAACCCACACTGGCAGCTGACAGGGCACGCCCATGCCAGGCTACACGCCCGTCATGTCAACAGTAAAAAAGTCTGGCAGAAGTCAGTCTGGCAGAAGCTCCAGGACTCAGCATGTGACAACCCCCCCCCCCAAGGGATGGATCCCAGACCCCCACAGTAACATCAAAAGAAAAGGAAAAAAACCTGCCCCCCCCCAAACAGGAACCAAAACGATCTACCCAGGGTGGGAGATGGGGGGAACAGGCCAGGAGGGAACTGGCCTGTTCCAGGCAGGCCAGTTCCAGAGTCCCATGCCCGGCGGACAGCGAGATAGAACCAGTCGGGTGGCCTGCCTAAGTCCTAGGCCAACCGGATGGCCAGATGGTATGAATCGGGTGGCCTGTTGAAAAATGTGGACCACCTGACCCGACGGCTCCGTCCATCTGGCGGCCGGCCCGAGTTCTTAAGCCACCAGGCCCGGAGAGGTAGCCCAGGAGGCAGCTTCCCCACAGGAAGACAGACTGATGGGAAGCAGGATCGGGGGAGGGGAACCATGATGATGTCTGGTGGCAAGGGAAGAAGGGGGACCATGATGGTGTCTGGCGGAGGAGGGAGTACCACGACGGCGTCTGGCAGAGGAGGAAGGGGAACAATAACGCCTTCAGTGGTCGTGGATTGGGGAAAGGTTGCGCCCGAGGCGGCTCCGGGCTGGAGCACTGCAGCACCCTCGGTGGCTCCGGGCTGGAGCACTGCAGCACCCCCGGTGGCTCTGGGCTGGAACACTGCAGCACCTGTGGTGGCCCCAGACTGGAGCACTGCAGCACCCACAGTGGCCCCAGGCTGGAGCGGAGCTACACCCTTGGTCGACCCCGGCTGGGCTAATGCTGCACCTATGGTGGACCCTGACTGGGCCAACGTTGCACCCATGGTGGCCCCAGGGCTGGGATGTGATGCCCATAGCGGACCCACGCTGGAGTACAACACCCACGTCAGACTGAAGCTGGGGTGCAGCACCCAGGATGGACCTCGATTGGGACGCAGCATCCAGGGAGGCTTGGACCAAGGAGGGGCCCAGACGACGACCTCCACAGGGGAAGCTGGACCCTGGATGGCCTCCAGAGGTGAACCTGGACCTTCAGAGATATCTGATGGTGCTAGATCATCTCCGGTGACCCTGGGAGAAGGCTCAAAGACAACAGGGAGAGAAGAGGGGTCAGGGTCACCGGCAGCGGCGGAGCCCGGCGAGGCGAGCTCGGATGCAGCGGGCAGCTACACCCGGCTCTCCTCACCAAGAGTCAGGCAAGACTGCTCTAAGACAGAAAATAGAAAGACAAAAGAGAGCACTTGCCTGAGCTTGAGCTCCACCACCATCCAGGACTCCGACGATCCAGGTGACGATGACAATTAGGACTAGGTCCTCAGTGGGTCCAGCTCAGGTTCCCACTCTGCTGCAGTGGCCTCTGCAGCAGGCATGATAGTCGTAGCAGTCCTCATTGCCCCAGCTGCCGTGACCCACGCTGGTGGCTCCTCTGGCATGGAAGCTGGGAATTGGCTCACTGCTGGTACTGGAGTATGGTCTTCCAGGACCTCAGACTCCTCCCGCATCTAGGTGCTCTGTCCCGTGGCCGATGGACACTCAGGGGTAAATAGAGGAGACACAGAGAGGACAGGTGAGCAGCGGGTGGCTGCAGCAGGTGGCGAGAGCTCAGGGAACTGTAAACCCTGAGCCTCATCACCGGGAATCAGGCAAGGCATATTATCATTAACAGAAAAGGAAATAAATGACACTTCCCTGTTCTCCCGGTGTCTGATGTTATCTGCTGCAGCAGGTGTATAGTCATCCTTCTCCATGACTCTGTGAAAAAAGGCCCCCTCTGAGGATTGTGGAGGGGCCGTCCCTGTAGTCTTGGAGGCAGACGCAGCCGGGGGAGACATAGAAGACCTCTTGGCAGCAGGAGGGCACGCCGAGGAGATGGAAGTTGCTGCAGTAGTGGAGAGGACTAAGGCTGGCGGAACAGCCAATGAAGAAGAAGAGAAGGGAGGAATTGCTGCAGGAATTGTCAGGCTCGGCATCAGGGGGATGGCTGTCAAAGAGGCGAAGGAATTCTTCCGATGATCTGGCGCGGGATGACGCTGTTCATTTGGAGCTGGAGCTGGTGATATGGGAAAGGAGCCGGGCTTCTGCCAGTGTGTGCACTTACTCCTCACTGGGGATCGGAGCTGCCTCCCTCGGCTCCTCACCCGGGACTGGAAGGGAAAATATGGAAAGGAGTATGTCTATAGTCTCCAGGTGATTCCACAGATTGGGGAACGCCTTCATCACCCGCATTGCGCCATCCTGGCTGTTTTTGACATAATGGCTGACCCAGGGAACAGACACAGACCCAGAAATGGGTTCAATTATCTTTATTGACCCAGTGTATAGTGTGTGTGGATGCGTGAATGTGTTATGTTGTGTATGTGAGTGCGGGCTGGAGACTTCGAGCAGCTGGGAGGGAGCAAAGCGCCGTGCAGCCTGGCAACCCTATGGACGGAGCAAGACACACAATTAGCAGGGAGCTAGCTGGGCTCATGTTCAGGTGTAACTGTGGCTTACTTGTTCAAGGCAGATGGTGAACACTCGTTAGCCAGGTAGACAGCGCCCACTGTCCCAGCATCATTGCAGTCATGCAGATGGTGGAGAGGAGAGAGCGGAAACCGCCGCCGAGGGAGAGGATTCCGCCATCGGGAGATTCCGCCTGTGCACAGGGGAGTAGCGGAGAACAGGTGAGTGAAAGGGTTGGCTTACTTGGGTTTGAGAGGTGATCCTCCCGGGAGTTAATGCCGAGGTGGCGAGGTAGAAGGTCATGAAGACGATGGCTAGGAAGTCGGGAGATGTGCTTCATAGCTAGGGAGACAGACGGCTCCGTGCAGGCCAGCAGGCTGAGTGAGGTTAAATAGTCCTGTCCTGACAAGAAGCCGGTGTGCGCGTAGCTGTGGATGATTATGGCCCAGAGCGAGTGATCACAGTCCTCCTCCGCCGAGGGGTGCCTCCTGGCACCCGATCCAGCCTACCTGGGTGTGTCCGATGGAAGTCCCTGATGAGTTGCTTGTCCAACACGAAGGATGGACACACCCAGGAGCGCCACTCAGGGCCATACCTCTCCCAGTCCACCAGGTACTGCATGCCATGACCCCAGTGGCAGACGTCCAAGATTGAGGTGACCTTCCACGCTGGGTCACCGTCGATCACGACCAGTGGAGGTGGAGACCTGGGAGGAGGACAGAGAGGACTGGAAAAGAAAGGCTTGATCTGGGACACATGGAAAGTGGGACAGATGCGGAGGGAGGGGGGGGAGAGACAGGCGCACAGCTACAGGATTAACAATCCGAGTGATGGGGAATGGGCCAATGAATCGCTGTGATAACTTCCTCCTCTCACCCTTCAGGTTAATGTGTTGTGTCAAGAGCCAAACCTGCTGACCCACCTGGTAGGCTGGAGCCGGCCTCCTGCGGCGATTAGTGACCCTGGAGTTACGTTCCGCCGTGCGTTGGAGCACCGTCGGGACAAACCTCCAAACCCGCCGACAGCGTCGCAGATGAGCCTTGACAGAAGGCACGGCGATGTCCCCCTCCTCTTCGGGAAAGAGTGGGGGAGTTGTAGCCCAGGGAGGCCTCAAACGGGGACATGCCGATAGCTGATGACACTGTGGAGTTGTGGGCATACTCGACCCATGGGAGCTGGGCACTCCACGAGGCCGGGTGAGACGAGGCCACACACCGCAGCGCAGCCTCCAGCTCCTGGTTAGCTCTCTCACATTGACCGTTACTCTGGGGGTGGTAGCCGGAGGACAGGCTCACCATAGCCCCCAGAGCATTACAGAATGACTTCCAAACCTGAGACACAAACTGTGGCCCTCGATCAGAGACGATATCCACCGGTATGCCATGAAGCCTGATGACGTGCCACACCAGCAGATCCGCCATCTCCTTCGCCGTGGGCAGTCCCAGTAGGGGGATGAAGTGGGCGGCCTTAGAGAAGCAATCCACGATAGTGAGCACAACAGTGTGTTGATCTGACGGGGGGAGGCCAGTAACGAAGTCCAAGGCAATGTTTGACCAAGGTCTGCCAGGAACAGGAAGAGGGTGAAGCAGCCCCGCCGGAGGAGAGGAAGGCATCTTGCCGGTGGCACACTGAGGGCAGGCGCAGATGTAATCGGCAACGTCCCTCCGGAGCAATGGCCACCAAAACGACCTCTGGAGGATCTTGACCGTGCGGGAACCCCCTGGATGGCATGCCAGCCTGGAGGAGTGGGCCCAGTGGATAACCTCGCCCCGAACTGAAGATGGAATGAACCATTTGCCCGCTGGCCCACCGCCCGGGTCTGGTTCCGCCTCCTGCGCCTTCAGGACCCTCTCCTTGATCTCCCATGAGAGGGCGCCCATGATACAAGAAGGCGAGAGGATGGGGAGAACGGGCGCCTCCGCTGTGTCAGGGGAGAACTGCCTGGACAGCGCATCAGGCTTGATGTTCTTAGACCCGGGGCGGTAGGTGATGGTAAAATTGAAACGTCCGAAGAATAAGGACCAGCGGGCCTGGTGGGTGTTCAGACGCTTGGCCGTCCTTAAGTACTCCAGAACAGGTCTTGAGCTCGGCGAACGCGGCTGCAGCCTCCTCCATCCACTGGAAAGGCGTCTTCGGAGAGGTGAGGCGGGTGAGGGGAAGAGCGATGATACTGTAGTTGTTGATAAAGCGCTGGTAAAAGTTGGCGAAACTCAGGAATTGTTGCAGCTGCTTCCTAGAGGAGGGGGGAGGCCAGTCCACCACGGCCTTCACCTTGTCGGGGTCCGTGATGATCTGATTATGGGCGATGTTGAAGCCAAGAAATGAGGTTTTGGAGGTGTGAAACTCACACTTCTCAGCCTTAACATACAGCTCATTCTCCAGGAGGTGCTGCAAGACCCGTCTCACGTGAATGCAGTGCTCATCCAGGGATCGGGAGAAGACCAAGATGTCGTCGAGGTAGACGAAGACGAAAGAACCCAGGAAGTCACAGAGGACATCGTTGATCAATCTCTGGAAGACGGCCGGAGCGTTGGTTAGCCCAAACGGCATCACTAGGTACTCAAAGTGGCCACTTGGGGTCCGGAAACCAGTCTTCCACTCATCCCCCTCCCTGATGCGTACCAGATGGTAGGCATTCCGGAGGTCCAGCTTGGTAAAGATCGAGGCCCCCTGGAGAGAATCGAAAGTCGTGTCCATCAGGGGCAGTGTGTACTTGTCCTTGATGGTGATCTCGTTGCGGGCACGGAAGTCTATGCACGGTCTAAGGGAGCCATCCTTCTTCCCAACGAAAAAGAAACCGGCCCCCACCGCCAAGGACGATGGACGGCTAATGCCTGAGCTGAGGGAAACCTTAATATAGGCCTCCATAGCCTCCCGCTACAGCGCCGACAGGCTGTAGAGGCGGCTCGAAGGCAGCGGGGCCCCAGCCCGGAGGTTAATGGCACAGTCGTAGGGCCCGTGGGGGGGGGAGTGACAACGCCCTGGCCTTGCTGAAAACTGCCCCTAGATCGTGGTACTCAGGGGGCACCCTGGACAGATCGGGAGGAGGAGAGACGGGGAGACCAATGGCGAGGAGGGAGCACATGCGGCGGACTGGAGGCAAGCACCGAGGCAGAAAGAGCTCCAGGACACCACGCTTCCTGCGCGCCAGTCAAACGAAGGGTTGTGGAGCCGGAGCCAGGGATAACCCAAGATGACCGGGGAGGAGGCAACCGGCAGGACGAACAGGCTGAGATCCTCTTGATGATTACCGGAGATGATCACTGAGACAGGGGCCGTTTGTTTAGTCACTATCGTCAATGGCGCCCTGGACAGAGCAATGAGCCGAAGGGGGGCCTTCAAAGGACGGCAGGGGAGCCCCAATCGGGTTGCCAGTTCCCCTGAGATGAAGCTCTGCTCCGCTCCTGAGTCCACCAGGGCGTGTGTGCAAAATTCAGTCCTGTTGTGTATGAATCTAGTGGGTAATGTGCATTTGGAGAGAGGATTTGGCCGAGGTTGGTCCGTGAGTCCCCCTACTGCAATGCACGGACCCCCTCTTTTGGCTGCACCGGGCAGGCTTCTAGCTCGTGGTCCTCACTTCCACAGTACATGCATAAGCCTAGCTCCCTACGACACTGTTTCTCTACTTGGGAAAGCTTGGTTCGCCCCATAACCATAGACTCCTGTGTGTCAGCTGACTCAAGGGAAGGCAGGGCCAGTAACGGGGTCTGGGGGGAGCGCAGGGCCTGGACACCCAAGCGACCAGATGTTCTCCGCTCGGCTGCCCGCTCCCACAGCCTATTATCTAAATTGATGGCAAGGGAAATTAGCGCCGTAAGCCTCTCCAGCTTATCTAAGCGGGCCAACTCATCCCGCAGGCTAGGGCTCAAGCTCCTGATGAAAATACTACACAACGAGGCATCCTCCCACCCCACCTCCGCTGCTACCACCCGGAAATCTACGGCATAGTCAGCCACGGACCTGCCCCCCTGTCGAAGTTTTAACAACCGGGTGGTAAGCACATTGTCCCGGTCAGAGTGGTCGAATATCTCATACTCGCTAACAAACTGGCTATAGGTTAAGCTAGCATAGCTTGTCCTGGTCATCACAGCATACGCCCAAGCTAGCGCTCACCCTTCCAAAAGGTTGGTAACATAACCTATCTGGCTATGCTCTGTTGGGAAGTCCCCTGGTACCCGCTGGAAAACTATCTCACACTGGAGGAGAAACCCATGAGCCTCCCCTAGCTTACCGCTAAAGTGGGAGGGCGTGGGGACAGGAGTGAGTCAGGTTGGGGTAGCTTGGCTAGGCTGACTAGTGGAGGAGATAGCGGGAGCTGTAGCACCGATTGGCGCCAGTGGAAACGCCTGCTGCCCTGCCAGACGATCCAACCGGCTGTTAATTTGGGTCAGTTGGTTCAAGATAACCTGCTGCTGGTAAGCAATTTGATCCACACGAGCCTCTAAGTTGTTAAATCGTTGTGCTAACGTGCTGTTGGATGGGTCGTTCTGACGGAGCCGTACTGACATAATGGCTGACCCAGGGAACAGACATGGACCCAGAAATGGATTCAATTATCTTTATTGACCCAGTGTATAGTGTGTGTGGATGCTTGAATGTGTTATGTTGTGTATGTGAGTGCGGGCTGGAGACTTCGAGCAGCTGGGAGGGAGCAGAGCGCCGTGCAGCCTGGCAACCCTATGGATGGAGCAAAACACACAATTAGCAGGGAGCTAGCTGGGCTCACGTTCAGGTGTAACTGTGGCTTACTTGTTCCAGGCAGATGGTGAACACCCGTTGGCCAGGTAGACAGCGCCCACTGTCCCAGCATCATTGCAGTCATGCAGATGGTGGAGAGGAGAGAGTGGAAACCGCCGCCGAGGGAGAGGATTCCGCCGCCGGGAGATTCCGCCTGTGCACAGGGGAGTAGCGGAGAACAGGTGAGTGAAAGGGTTGGCTTACTTGGGTTTGAGAGGTGATCCTCCCGGAGTTAATGCCGAGGTGGCGAGGTAGAAGGTCGTGAAGATGATGGCTAGGAAGTCGGGAGATGCGCTTCATAGCCAGGGAGACAGACAGCTCCGTGCAGGCCAGCGGGCTGAGTGAGGTTAAATAGACCTGTCCTGACGAGGAGCCGGTGTGCGCGCAGCTGTGGATGATAATGGCCCAGAGCGAGTCATCACACTTTCGGACCGTCTCGGGAGAACGGGAGGCTCGCGTAAGCGGCCAAATGCCTTCCAGGGAGCACACTGCCCACCGCTCCACTTTGTCCAAGTATGACATGATGGGCTCCACAACAGGTTAGTAAAAAACACAAAAAGGTGAAAAAAGGCACAAACGCACAGCAGCTGGGTTTGTAACTGGTTGCTGCCTACTCTCATGTTCGCCCCTACTGGGCAGAAAAACAACCCAGGCGCTGGACTGCGAGTTTGTGAGTTTTATTAACAAAAATAGCAAATATAAGTGCAAAAGGTGAACAAACTATAAAATAACAATGAGGAGACAACTTACAAATGAGACACGCCAGAGTGAGATTGGGCTCTGGCGGAGACAAGGATGATTGTTCCTTGTAGAGACGAGGCAGCGACAATAAACATGGAAAACAATCTCCCTAAAATAGGGATCAAACCAATTACCAGATAAGTGACAAGTGTGAGCGCACATGAGCGGGAAAAGAGAAAACATAATGGTGATTGGGATCAGCTGAGGCCATGAGAGGGAGGCAACCCACACTGGCAGCTGACAGGGCACGCCCATGCCAGGCTACACGCTCCCTGACAGCTGTCAACAGTAAAAAAAGAAAGCCTAAACTGGAGTATAGAGAAACCACAACAAGTCAAGGTGCAATTAGAGATCAGTACGGACTGATAATTCACTACAAATAAACAAAAGACAGAACTGGAGCCACAACAGAAACATAAAAAGCAATAATGAAACTCAAGGGCAAAAAGTACAATAAATATACATAAATGCAGAGAAGGAGCCACGAAGCTGAGTCTGGCAGAAGCTCCAGAACTCAGCACATGACACCTAGTGACACTTGCAGTGGTACCAGCCCAAAGTTTCCTCATTTAGCTGTCAGACAGACCAAGAACCCACCTGAGCTGAACCTGAAACAGGACACAGGAGCACTCGCATTTTCCTCCCACATCTTGGATCGACTTTGCTCCATCACACTGGCAAACTGCAACATCCATTAAGCCACCAGGGCACATGGTAGAAGTGCACTTCTTCTGTGACTAATGCAGTGCAAAGTGGAATGAACAGTGAATACTTTTTTCTTCGCTTTTTCTGAGTAAAAAGTAATGTGTCATTTGTGCAGTTGTAGTCCATTACTCATTGCAGTTAATTTTTCAGAATGCTATGAATGTCCTGGGAAAATTAGCAGTGTTTCTGTGCTGATAAATGATAGATAAAAGATGCAGAGTTGCATTTTTTTAAAGTCACAAATTTGAGCGAACTTTGTTTCAGAAAGTTGTGATTTTTCTTATAAATTTGCAACTGTTTCTCATGAATTTATAATTTCTCTTTCGTAAATTTGCAACTTTTTTCTAAAAAAAATTTGCCAGCATTTTCTCATAAATTTGCAACTTTTGCCTCAGAAATTTGCAATTTTTTCCCTGTAAATTTCCAACTTTAGTCTCACAAAATTGTGATTTTTATCTTGTAAATTTGCACCGTTTCTCAAAATTTTGCAACTTTTTCATAAATTTTGCAAATTTTTCCTTTTAATTTTACTTTTCTCGCATAAATTTTCAAAGTTTTTTCTCAGAAAATTGCAACTTTTTTCCTATAAATCTGTGAATTTTTTTCCTTGTAAATTTGCAACTTTTGCCTCATAATTTTTTTGTATTTTTTTCCCTGTAAATTTGCAACTTTATTCTCAAAAATTTGTGATTTTTCTCTTGTATATATACAACTTGTTTCTAAAAAAATTTCAACTATTATGAATTTGCAACTTTTGTCTCATAAATTTGCATTTTTTTCCCTGTGAATTCACAAAAAAGTGTGATTTTTCTCTTGCAAATTTGCAACCTGTTTCTCAAAAATCTGTAACTTTTTTCATAAATTTTGCAAATTTTTCCTGTAAAAAAGTTACAAATTTGTCAGAAAAAAAAACACAAATCTATGAGAAAACTAACAAATTTGGGGTTAGGTGAGTTTGCAAACAAGCTATCAGCGTCAGCTAGACCAGTGTTTTTCAACATTTTTTGAACTAAGAAACTTTTTAACCCAACTGTTTTTAACCCCACTGTACCACCGCTCGCACGCCCAGACACAGGCCAGCGCCTCCCTATCACCCTCAGCATACTTTTGCTCTGCCACCGAGAGGGACCTTGATGCGAATGTCACCGGGTGTTCCGTGCCGTCTCGCACCTGGGACATCACTGCCCCTACCGCAGAGCCCAAAGCATCACAGGTCACGATAGTCGGCCGGTTAGGGTCAAAGTGGGCCAACACCGGAGGGGAAGTGAGTTGGCGTTTCAGCTTGGTAACCGCCACCGAGCAGGCTGGAGTCCACTCCCACGGTGCATCCTGCTTCAACAGGATCCAGAGGGGTTCAATCGTCTCTGAGTAGTGGGGAAAAAAACGTCCATAGAAGTTTACCATGCCCAGGAACGATGAGATTTGCGCAGGCGTTGACGGTTCCAGAAGGCGTAGGATCGCCTCCACGTTTGAATGTAGAGGCTGCAGCCCACTCCTGGCCAGCTGGAACCTCACAAACTCTATGCAGTCTGCCGCGAAGAGGCATTTCTCGCCATTCAGAGTGACCCCATGTTTAAGTAGCACCTCCAGGACCCGCTCCAATCGCCCACCATGTTCCTCCAGCAACGCGCAGTGCACCAAAATGTAATCTAAATAAGCCACCACGCCCTTGAAACCGGCCAGGATCATCGACATAATCTTCTGGAAGCAACTGGGTGCCGAGCTCAGGCCAAACAGCACCCGAGTTTACCTGAAGACCCCCATATGAGTCACAAACACCATCAGGTTCCTGCTGGCAGGGTGAAGGGACACCTGCAGGTAACCCTAGCGAAGGTCCAGCTTCGTGAATACTTGTGGCCCACTAAACATTGCCATGAGCTCCTCCATTGTCGGGAGCGGGTATTTGTCCAGAATAACAGCCTTGTTCACCATCCTGAGGTCTACGCATGGTCTGAAGCCCCCCCCCCCCAAGTTCTTTTTGGCCACCACGATGTTGGATATCGAAGGCAAGGCGTCCACCCTCTCAATGATGCCAGCCTCCAGCAGCTTGGACAATTCCGCCGTGCCCTAGGGGGAGCCGCTGTAGTAGCTGGATCTTTGGCACCACGCTCGTATCAACGAGCGGGCAGTGATGAAACATTCTAATACATCCCAGGCCCTCAAACAATGCTGGCCAATCGGAGCACACCGTTAGCACCGTTGAGCCCTCCGGGTCCTTGATGGAAAACCCCAGCTCACCCAGCAGGTCAATTCCTAGCAGGTCTGGCCCTTGGTGTGCTACCTGAAACGTGAAACTGGGCACCGTCTTCGACCCACACGCTCCAAGAAACTGGCCTTGCCCGCCATTTTAATCTCTGCATGGCCGTAACCAAACATCTCCACCACCCCAGCACTAATGGTTTTACTGGGGAACAGTCTTCTCATCCTGGCCATGCACAGGATAGACCTGCCGGCCCCTGAGTCCACCATAAGAGGCATGTCAACTCCGTCCAGCTTAAGCATGTACCACTTCAACAGCCCCTTCCCCATACGCACCACACATACTGGTCTGGTGTCGCTGGGCTCCGCCGCCAACGGCCTAGTAGAGACAGTGTGGGCCCTGTTTCGTGCCTTCATCCGCCTCTTCTTACGACACCGCCCCCGGGGCTTAGATAGCCTGCTAACCCCCATGCTCGGCGGGGTGACGTGGTTAGCTGAAACCTCGCTAGCTAACGCTGGCAGGCTCCTCAGCGCTGCGGATTCCCTCTGTCTAACAATGTCCAACACGTGTTCAAGCGAGAGAGAGAGCATCTCTGGTTAACCTTAGCTTATTCCTTAGCCACATGTTATTGGTGCTGTGGGCTAGCTTGTCCCGAACTAGCTCCTCTTCAATAGTCCCAAAAGCACACTCCTTTGCTAGGCTGCGGAGCTCCACAATGAGGGACTGTGTGGACTCACCCGCTCGCTGTTGGCGGTCAAAGAAGTCGCACCCCCACTCAGTGATGGTGGAGTGGTCTCCGAAGGCATTATCTATCAATTCTAGACCGTTTTCCAGCAAACTGCTGCCACACAGCCTGAAGAATATCCATTGCCCCTCTACGCCGAGGTGGTGGACCAACAGACTCCTCTGTCTCTCCTCGCTGGTGTCACCCATGCCGGCTGCAGCCACATACACGTTGAACATGCCCCTACAGCGGGCCAATGGTATGGCTGGTTTTCCCGGGGACTGAAGAAACGAAGGTGGCTCCCTAACACACACTCCCATTGTTCTCCTCTTCGTCAAATGTTATGTCTGAAATAAGTGGGACAGGAGCTTCTCTGTGCTGAACACTGAACAGACTTTATTAAAATGAACAACACAATATATATCACAGCCGTAGCCCACCTGACGTCATCAACCCCAACCCCTCGGCTGAGCTACGACAAGCTCCGAGACACAATTCCCATATGTAACACCCACCAACCAAAAATGTTACAAAATGGCACTTTATAGCCTATTACGGCATTGTGGGGAACCAATGCTGGGATATTCATCTCAGACTAGAGGCACAGGAGAGGCAAATAGTCCCTCTGCCAGAAGAGGTAGGGGATTAAACAGATGAGGTAAATAGGTATTGTGATGGAAGAAGGTATGGTGATGTAGGACCACAGGCAGCGGGAAGGAGCAGCTGCGGGGACAATAGGAGTGTTGATGTGTTAAATGTATTGTGATGCAAGATCTCCGGCAGCAGGGGGAATGAGTCGGGTGATATAAAAGGAGAGACCCTGGGTCAGGAGATCATTGTTCTTTCTGAGTATGAATGAAGTGAGAGAGTGAATAAAGTTCGTCTACCATGTAAGTCTGGTCTGCTTATTGCACTCTCCACACTGGTGACCCTTGACAAATTATGGAACACGAAGCAAAAACCCCTGAGTCGGCCCGGACGGGAAGCCCCAGCAACGCGTGCGCTGTTTGGATCAAACTACCGGACTTTTGGCTGCACGACCTGCAGTCTTGGTTCCTCCACACTGAGGCCCAGTTCGGGGAATAACGGCAGATGACACCAGATATTACTATGTGGTTGCAGCGCTGGACGCTCGCACGACTCAGCAAGTAGCAAGCCTGCTCCAACAGCTCCCAGCCCACGATAAATACGGGACTCTCAAAGCCGTGCTGACCCGGTGCTACACGCTCTCGGACTGCGAGAGAGCAGAGAGGCTCCAGAGGTGCTCCGAGTTAGGAGATGGGTCGGCGGTCAAACTGATGGAGAAGATGTTGGCGTTGATGGGCACGGACGACGGGCATTTTCTGTTTGCCCACCTTTTCCTCCAGAACCTCCCAACAGAGGCAATAGCGGTCCTTGCCAACTCGCCGTTGCTGGCTGTGCGTGACTACCGTGCACTAGCCCAGGAGGCATATCAGATCATCCTCACCACCAGAGCCCTCACAGTGAACGCGGCGGCGTTGGAACCCAGCAAGACGACCAGCGGAAGCAAGGAGTCAGCGATGGTAGCGGCAGCAGGGGCCAGGAAGCACCAGAGAGACACGCTCTGCTCCTACCACCGCCGCTTTGGAAAGAAAGCATGCCGATGTGTGCCACCGTGCCAATCCAAGTGTTTGGGAAATGCCAAAGCCGGCAGTCAGTAGCAGAAGCGACCGCCGGTGAAGAAAACAAGCTGCTCTACATGACGGACTCGCACTCGGGGAGACGGTTCCTTGTAGACACCGGCTCCCAAAAGAGCCTCATCCTGCCGTCCTACACCGACTGGCTAGCGGGAGCTAGCAATTCAATTCAATTCAATTCAATTCAACTTTATTTATATAGCGCCATTTCACAACAACAGTCATCTCATAGCACTATCAACTGTAGGGGGGACCCCCACAGTTGCAGAAAGACCCCAGCAATCAGGCGATCCCCTGTGAGCAAGCACTTGGCGACGGTGGAGAGGAAAAACTCCCTTTTAACAGGAAGAAACCTACAGCAGAACCAGGCTCAGGGAGGGGCAGTCATCTGCTGCGACTGGCTGGGGGGTGAGGGGATAGAGAAGAAGAAAAGAACAGACATGTAGAGAGCAAACAGCACGATGGGGACTCAATCTATGGGAGAGAACAAACAAATGTTAATGACCAGCAAAAAAAAAAAAAAAAAAAAAAAATTTCATAGAGAGTGAGGAAAAGAGTGAGGCCCAGTGCATTACTGGAGGTCCCCCGGCTGACTAAACCTATTAGCAGCATAACTAAGGGAGGGTTCAGAAACACATGATCCCTCCCTAATTGTAGGCTATATCAAAAAGGTAGGTTTTAGCCCTATTCTTAAAAACAGAGATCGAGTCTGACTCCCGAATCCAGATTGGCAGCTGATTCCACAGGAGAGGAGCTTGATAACTGAAGGCTCTGCCTCCCATTGTACTTTTGGAGATTCTAGGTATTACAAGTAATCCTGCATTTTGGGAGCGTAGTGCTCTGTTAGGATGATACGGTAGTATCAGATCTTTTAAATAAAAAGGAGCCTGATTGTTTAGAGCTTTGTAAGTAAGAAGAAGGATTTTAAACTTAATTCTAAACTCTATGGGAAGCCAATGAAGGGAGGCCAGAACCGGAGAGATATGATCTCTCTTTCTAGTACCTGTTAAAACTCTTGCTGCAGCATTTTGGATCAGCTGAAGACTTTTTAAAGATGTTTTAGGACAGCCTGATAATAAAGAATTACAATAATCTAATCTCGAGCTAACAAAAGCGTGGATCAGCTTCTCAGCATCACTCTGAGACAAGATGCTCCTAATCTTGGCAATATTACGCAAATGATAGAAGGCAGTCTTAGAAACAAATTTAATATGTGAATTGAAGGACAAATCCTGATCAAAAATAACTCCAAGGTTCCTCACAGAGCTATTAAGAGAAAGAGTAACTGCATCCAAACTGAAAGTTTGATTTGGAAAGGAATTTCTAAGGTTTTTTGGACCAACAAGAATGACTTCAGTCTTATCTGAATTTAATAGCAGGAAATTACAAGTCATCCAAGCTTTGATTTCCTTAAGACAGGCTTCTAACTTGGCTAATTGATTAGTATCATCTGGCTTCATTGACAGGTATAATTGTGTGTCATCTGCATAACAATGAAAATGTATACAGTGCTTTCTAATAATGTTGCCTAACGGAAGCATATATAAACTAAAAAGAGTAGGGCCTAGCACAGATCCCTGTGGAACTCCATGACTAAGCTTTGAGCTGAAAGAAAACTCATCATTTACATGAACAAACTGGAACCTATCAGATAAATAAGATCTAAACCACTGCAACGAAGTTCCATTAAGTCCAACATAGTGTTCTAATCTATCAAGTAGAATATTATGATCAATAGTATCAAAAGCTGCACTAAGATCTAAAAGGACAAGTACAGAAACTAGTCCATTATCAGATGCAATGAGGAGGTCGTTAGTGACCTTCGCTAAGGCTGTTTCAGTACTATGATGGATTCTAAACCCAGATTGAAACTCTTCAAGTAAACCATTTCCCTGCAGGTGGTCAAATAATTGCGTAGCAACAACTCTTTCTAAGATTTTTGAAATGAAAGGGAGATTAGAGATTGGTCTATAGTTAGCTAAAGCTCCTGGATCTAGCGTTGGCTTTTTGAGTAAGGGTTTAATTACAGCCGTTTTAAAAGCCTGCGGTACATGGCCTAAAGTCAATGAAGAATTGATTATATGAAGAATAAAGCTCCCAATAAGTGGGAAGACTTCTTTAAATAACCTGGTAGGAATAGGGTCTAAAAGACAAGTTGAAGGTTTGGATGAGGAAACTATTTTGTCTAACTCACAAAGGTCGATTGGAGTAAACTCATCAAGACAGACATCAATAGAAGGAGTTGTAGTAGTTACAGTATTTAAGTCAACTGTGGGAAGAATCTGATTGATTTTATCTCTGATGGATGAAATTTTATTATTGAAAAAGTTCATAAAGTCCTGACTAGTAAGCTCTAAGGGGATGCTAGGATTGACAGAGTCCTGACTCTTTGTCAACCTGGCTACAGTACTGAAAAGAAACCTGGGATTATTCTTGTTCTCTTCTATTAATGCAGAGTAATAACTCGTTCTAGCTTTTCTAAGAGATTTTTTATAAATTAAAAGATGATTTCTCCAAGCTAAATAGATTTCATCTAAATTAGTAGAGCGCCATTTTCTTTCTAATTGACGAGTCTTCTGTTTTAAGCTACGAGTTTCTGTGTTGAACCAAGGAGTTAAAAATCTCTGATTAGACTTTTTCTTTTTTAAGGGGGCCACCAAGTCTAGAGCCTGATGCAGAGAAGCTGAAACACTATCCACCATGTTATCAATTACAGAAGGAGCAAGCTGTCTATAGCTTATTTCTGTTGTGTTGACACATGGCATAGAGGAAACAATCTGCATAAATTTGGAGACAGCATCATCTGAGAGGCATCTACTGTGATAATATTTTTCTTTAGGAGCCAAATAGTCAGAAATAGTAAAATCAAAGGTTAACAGACAATGGTCTGACAGTACAGGGTTATGAGGAGACACTACAAGATTTTCTATTTCTATGCCATATGTCAGAACAAGGTCCAATGTATGGTGGAGGTAATGAGTAGAATTTCCTACTTTCTGAGAAAACCCAATCGAGTCTAATATTGAATTAAAAGCCACATTAAGGCAGTCACTATCTACATCCACATGTATATTAAAGTCCCCTACTATAATTATTCTATCAGATTTCAGCACTAAATCAGCTAAGAAATCAGCAAATTCGGATAAAAATTCTGAATAGGTTGATGGGGGACGATAAACTATGGCAAATAAAATTGGGTTTAACCTGAAATTGCTAAAGTGCCCAACACTGAGGACCAGGCCCTCAAAGGAATTATAACATGTTTTTTGCTTTACATTAACTAGTAATTTGGAATGGTAAATTGTTGCTACTCCTCCTCCACGACCAGAACTTCTGGGATTTTGACAGTTTAAATAACCAGAGGGAGTTGATTCATTTAAACCAACATAATCCTCTTGTCCTAACCAAGTCTCTGTAAGGGAAATTAAATCAATCTGATGATCAATTAACAGATCATGGACTAACAGAGACTTGGGAGTTAGAGACCTAATATTTAATAAACCACATTTAATTTTTAAATTATGAGGAGGAACAGAGGCCAAATCATTCAATTTAGAGGCTTTATGTTTAATTTGAGTTTTACCAATATTTTGCTTTATCACTTTGGGATGCTTATACATTATATTTTTATTTACTTTGGAGGAAGCAGACAACGATTCTCTGATGGGGAAGACAGGGGCTAAGCTGAGGGGTGGCGGATGAAGAGGAGCTGCAGAGAGGCGTGTAAGACTGCGACTCTGCTTCCTGGTCCCAACTCTGAGTAGTCATGGTTTTGGAAATTTGGATAAAAAAGATGCCAGATTGTTAGATAAATGAGAAGCACCATCCAAAGTGGGATGAATGCTGTCTCGTCTCATAAGACCAGGTTTTCCCCAAAAAGAGCTCCAATTGTCAATGTAGCCCACGTCATTTTTAGGACACCACACAGACAGCCAGCGGTTCAAGGATGACGAGCGACTAAACATGTCATCACTGGTCAGATTGGGGAGGGGCCCAGAGAATACTACAGTGGCAGACATCGTTTTTGCAAAGTCACACACCGATTCTATATTAAGTTTCGTGACTTCCGACTGCCGGAGACGGATGTCATTAATGCCGCCGAACTGATGGCCACAAACGGCTCGGACATTAGGACTTTTGGTGAGAGGACACTGACTGTATCCCTCCACGGCCGTATGTACGAGTGGACATTTGTCATAGCGGCATGCATTTTCCCAAACTTGGGCGCTGATTTTTTGTGTGCACACGGGCTGCTAGTCGATGTTGCTAACAAACGCCTGATCAATGCAGTGTCTTTTGATTCTCTCCCTTGTACATCTTGAGGAGCCGGGCCAACAACACTAGCCAATGTCACAGCCCCAGGCGGTAAGTTCCACACACTGCTCACTCAGTTCCCAGCACTCACGGTCCCAACGTTTTCAGCGGCCATCACTAAACATGGGGTGGAACACTTTATCACCACCACTGGGCCGCCCATTTTCGCACGACCTCAGTGCCTGGACGCAGCTAAATTGGCCATAGCGTGTGAGGAGTTTGCCAACTTGGAAAGGTTGGGCATCATCAGGCACTCAAACAGCCCATGGGCATCCACTCTACACATGGCCCCTAAGGCCAAGGGATCGTGGCGACCGTGCGGAGATTTCCGCAGATTGAACAATGCCACAGCGCACGACCGATACCCGATTCCCCATATTTAGGATTTTTCCATTCACCTTGCCGGGGCACGTATTTTTTCTAAAATAGACCTGGTCCACGGCTACCACCAGGTCCCGGTGCGCGTGGAGGACATACCCAAAATGGCGGTAATAACTCTGTTTGGCCTGTTTGAGTTTTTACGCATGCCCTTCGGATTAAAAGGCGCGGCACAGACATTCCAACGCATGATGAATGCGGTGTTGCGCGATCTGCCTTCTGTGTTTGTCTACCTGGATGACATCCTAGTGGCCAGCGCGTCCGAGGACGAACACGTAACCCACCTCAGGACAGTTTTCCGGGGGTTGGAGGAGCACGGGTTAATAATCAACCCGGCGAAATGCCAGTTCGGTGTGACGGGGATTGATTTTTTGGGGCACCGCATCTCACCGGAGGGAGCGATACCCTTGCCAGACAAGGTGCGCGCGGTGGCGAATTTTCCCCAGCCTCAGACGGTCAGGGTGCTGCAAGAGTTTTTGGGGATGGTTAATTTTTATAACCGGTTCCTCCCCCGTGTAGCTCAGCTCATACAGTCATTGTACGCCGCGCTCAAGAAACGGAAACCAGCGGACAGAGTCGACTGGACTCCGGAGCGGGAGCAGGCATTCTCTGAGGTTAAAACAGCCTGGGCAAACGCCGCACTGTTGGCGCACCCGGACCCGGCGGCTCGGATAGCGCTCACTACCGACGCCTCGGACATGGCCATAGGGGCCGTAGTAGAGCAACGGGTCGCCGGTTCTTGGCAGCTGCTCACTTTTTTTAGCAGGGCTTTGCACAACAGTGAGCGTAAATACAGCGCGTTTGACAAAGAGTTGCTGGCTCTCCACCTGGCCATATGCCACTTCCAGTTCTGGCTGGAAGGGCACAGCTTCACTGTGTTCGTGGACCATAAGCCGCTAACGTACATGATGGCCAAGGTTTCGGAAAGATGGTCGGGCCGGCAGCAGAGACAGCTAGCTGCGATCTCGGAGTTTACTAAAGATATTCATCATGTGGCTGGTAAACTGAATGTGGTGGCGGACTGCCTCTCGTGCACAGTAGTGGCCCCGGTCTGCGTGGGGATAGATTATACAGCCATGGCCGCAGAGCAGATTGGTGATGCGGACGTGTGCGCACTCCAGTCTGGACCAACAGGGTTAAGGCTGGAGAGCAGGGCACTGCAAGACGGAGCCCCCCCCCCCCAATCTGTGACGTCTCCACGGGACGCCCGCGCCCGGTGGTCCCAATCGCTTGGTGCCGTCACGTGTTTGAGTCAGTTCATGCCCTGGTGCACCCAGGAGCGCGCGCGTCAGTCAAAATGGTGGGAGCGAAGTTCGTATGGCCAGGCCTGCGCAAACAAGTAAAAGAGTGGGCTGTAGCCTGCGTAGCGTGCCAGCGAGCCGTTCCGTATCCCGGCTAAGAGGTTCGACCACGTTCACATGGACCTTGTGGGCCCCCTCCCGCCATCGCAGGGGTTCACGCACCTTCTGACAGTGGTGGACCACACTACGCGATGGCCAGAAGCAGTCCCGCTAGCGGCAACCACATCCGCGGACGTGACGCGCACCTTTTTGACAACATGGGTGGCACGTTTTGGCATCCCTTCGGACATCACGTCCGATAGGGGCCCTCAGTTTGTTTCCGACCTCTGGTCCGCGATGGCCCGTAGCCTGGGTGTCACAATTCATTGCACAACCGCGTACAACCCACAGGCCAATGGGTTATGTGAGCGTTTCCATAGGTCGCTGAAAGCAGCGCTCAGGGCTTCGCTTACGGATGCAAATTGGGTAGACCGGTTGCCGTGGGTTCTGTTAGGGTTGCATTCCGCACCAAAAGAGGATTTGGAGGCTTCCCCAGCAGAGCTGGTCCTTTCTCAGCTGCTGCGGCTCCCCGGGGAATTTTTACCAGATAACCCCATGCCGAACAACCATCTGTCCCCATGTTCACAGCATAGCACTGACACAGACACGCTACCTGGCCCGGCCCACCACTGTTTTCCACGGGCTTTTGTGCCAAAAACTTTGAAGAACGCGGCATTCGTGTTTGTCAGGCACGATGCCCACCGTCCCCCATTGCGCCCACCCTACCATGGCCCGTTTAGAGTGCTGGAACCAGGGGACAAACATTTTGTGTTAGACTTGGGGGGTCGCCGGGAGAAAATATGTATAGACAGGCTTAAGCCCACCTTTGTGGTAGCAGACGAGCAAGTGATGTTGGCTTGAGCTCCTCGGCGTGGAAGACCCCCACTGAGAACTCCCCAGGTAAACGATTCATCAGAGCAGCCACACAAGCAAGTCGAATGTTTCCCCCCCTCGCCATTGTCCACCCGCAGACAGACACACACCCCACCAGCACAGCAGCGCTGCGGAGCCGAAGAACCCTCATTACAGCAGATATGGGAGGAGGCTGAAGCCAAAAGGACGTAAGGGTTAACACTCAGTCTGAGACTCTGGGGAGGCAGTGTGGGGAACCCACGCTGGGATGTTCATCTCAGACTAGAGGCAGAGGAGAGGCAAATAGTCCCTCTGCCGGAAGAAGTGGGGGATTAAAGAGATGAGGTCAATAGGTATTGTGATGGGAGAAGGTATGGTGATGTAAGACCATAGGCAGCAGGAAGGAGCAGCTGCAGGGACAATAGGAGTGTTGATGCGTTAAATGTTTTGTGATGCAAGATCTCCGGCAGCAGGGGGAATGAGTCGGGTGATATAAAAGGAGAGACCCTGGGTCAGGAGATCATTGCTTTTTCTGAGTATGAATGAAGTGAGAGAGTGAATAAAGTTTGTCTGCCGTGTAAGTCTGGTCTGCTTATTGCACTCTCCACAGCACATGTAATGACAATTTAGTCTGTAGTTTATACTCAGTGTGAAACCTGGGTCTTCTTAAATGAACACACAGGTGATATCCTGGCAGGAACTGAAGAAAGGCAGATTGGTGCTTTGTTTACAGATGATGTTTAAGCTTGCATGGGACCATGACACTGTTGGATAGCTTTTTCCCAAATACCAAGCATAACGGATTCATTGCAGCTGGATCCACAGTGAAAGTAAATCCAAACGAAATATCATTTTCGCTGTACTGCCTTAGCTTTCTTTTGTAGATGATACAAGCCAGCTTGAATTTTGATTCCCTTCCTCTGTGAACTTTAAGACTGTTTCATCTCCTCACAGGATCCAGAAGCTTCCCTTTGGATGAACAGAAGTGGTTTTCATATGCCTGGGTGCCATGTTTACAGTCCTTCTTTTCTTCACACATCTATGCTAGAAGGCACTGAACAACAATCCCCTTCTAGGAAAAAGAAGAGAATCCCATACACGTCAGGGGCTGTACTTGCATCTGCATGAAAGAGACCCTCTTGTTCCTTTCAGAGACTCAGACAAAATGAAATAATTATTAGCATCTCAGCTACATTATTATATTACAGTCGTTATTATAACATCTGGTGATTTCTTCATTTTACAAAGCTTCACAGATGTCTCCTGTTACAATGGTTCATTAAATTTCTAAACTGAGTTAAATGTGTGGTTCCTGTGTCCAAGGTTTCAGAATCACTCAGAGCCAAAAACGCAGATTAAGACTGATTAAATGATTCTAAACTTTTCTTATTAATCACCAAATTCTTAAGCTCAGTTATTAGAGTTGTTCTAGCTCTATAAACTAGAAGCGGTGGCCCAGTGTTAAAATGAGGTCATTTAATAATTATTGTTAATGATATTCATATAATTATGGCATTATCACTACATTTGTCATAATGCGGAACACGGTTGGGGGAACCGTGCTCACGCTTTTCATTTTATTCGGGTTATTTTCTGTACTTTTTCCAGTTCAGTTTGATACTGCTTTTCAGTATGGTTTGTCTTATATTATAATTGATATCTTCCTGTGTTTGTATTAGAGCCCTATCCGCCTTTGTCGTTAGTTTTCTCCTTGTAGTGTTTATATGAATTATTATTCACACCTGTTCACCTTTCGTGTATTTTATCTTGGCCTTGCCTTGGTGGGTTATTATTATTAGTTTCTCCTTATGGATCTCATTTTGTATTCATTTTCTCCTGTGCCTTTATTTTGATAGCGTTCTGTATTTACTTCCTGTCTAACTCAAGTTCGCGGTTGTCACAGCTGGTTATTATCCTGATTTATTATCCTCACTCTTCACCCTTATGTCCACACCTGTTTATCATTTGTGTATTTTCTCCTGGCCTACTTAAGGGACACCGCCCCACAGTTCGAGGCGATGGCCTTCATTGTTCACATTGTCTCCAGACGTGAGTTCCACATCTACTCCGGCGTTTCCACACGCCTTAGCTTTCTGTACTATTTCACCCATTCCAGTTGCTTGTAAGTTTTGTTCATGTTCTTGCTGGACTTTGTCTTTTTCATTAAACATTTTTCAAACTCACAGTACAGTGTTTGGGTCTCCATTCCACCCCTGAAGGGCTGTTCATGACAGAAGGATGTCACCAGTTTGGACCCAGCTGCTGTGAGTTTGCCCTTATTTTTTCACCTTGCCTTTTGAGTTGCTGTTTTACTGGAGGGAGAGACGGAGAGCCGCACTTTGTCTGATTCCGCCGATGGTCATCAATCCTCTTCACCTGGCTTCGCCGATGATCATCAGCCCTTTTCGGCTGGCTTCGCCAAAGGTCAGCAATCTTCTTCGTCTGGCTTCGTCGAAGGTTAGCAGCACTCTTCATCTGGTTTCCCCGCTGGTCAGCTGTCTTCTTCGTCGAGTTCCTCACTGGTCAGCCATCCTCATTGTCTGGTTTCCCTGCTGGTCAGCCGTCTGGTTTCCTCGCTGGTCGGCTGTCTTCGTCGCCTGGTTTCTTTGCTAGTTAGCTGTCTTCATTGTCTGGTTTCCTCGTTGGTCAGCTGTCTTCATCGTCTGGTTTCCCCGCTGGTCAGCCGCCTTCTTCATCATTTTCCTCGCTGGTCAGCCGTCCTCGTTGTCTGGTTTCCCTGCTGGTCAGTCGTCTGGTTTCCCCACTGGTCGACCATCTTCGTCGCCTGGTTTCTTCGCTAGTCAGCCGTCTTCATCATATGGTTTCCCCACTGGTCAGCTGTCTTCGTTGCCTGATTTCTCCACTGGTCAGCCATCATTGCCATCTGGGGTCACTGCTGGTCAGCAGTCATCACTGGGTGTAAACTCTCCTCAGCTACTGACTCAGTGGATCCACGCTGCAGTCCCTGCAGTCTGCAAAGGGTATGTATTCCAGCTACCGTCTCCAGGAGGGGACACGTCGTGCTCTATGGTCCGTTGGTTCAGGGATGTTGGGGGACCACCCGACAGATCATCTTTCCTGGTCTGTTAAATTTGGAATGTTGGGAGACCACCCGATGGACTACGCCTTTTGCTTGGGTGGCTCAGGAACTCTGGGAGGCCACCCGATACATTTCAACTCTTGACCTGGTGGTCTTAGGATTCCAGCAGGCCACCTGAACTGCCTGTCCTTCTTGCTCGGTGGTCTTGGGAATTTTGTAGGCCACCTGATCAGTCTTGTCTTGTTGGTCTCTAGTGAGCAGAGATTTGTTTTGCCCCACCTGGCCTTGTGTTCCACATGCCTTAGCCTTCTGTGCTATCTCACCTGTTCCAGTTGCTTGTAAGTTTTGTTCGTGTTCTTGTTGGACTTTGTCTTTTTCATTAAACGTTTTTTGCAAACTCACAGTACAGCATTTGGGTCTCCATTCCGCCCCCGAAGGGCCATTTATGACAACATTTTAGACAACCGCACAGTTCTTCACCTCAGAATTTTATTCAGGGCCTAGTTCTGGGTCTGAATCTTCCCTCTTTGAATATTTATTCATCGCTGTTTTTCATCTAATCACCACAACCTGTAGAACATTTTAACAAGGTCATTAATCTTCACCTAAACAGGTGAAGAAAAAGCGGAAGAAGATGGTAGCCATGATTGTTGCATTCATACTGCCACCTACTGACATGGACAAGCCCCTACAGCTACACAACAATGGTAAAGTACTGTATTTGCATTTTTTTTGGACCAATGAAGAAGTGAAATTACACTATTTCCTGAGGACCCCTGAACATTCTCCTAGGACGCCTGGTTGAAAAACGCTGAGCTACACCACTAACAAGAGAAAAAAAACCTTACAAGAGAAAAACGACAAATTTTTGACAATAACATTGCAAATTTGCTGTTAAAAAATTTGCAAATTTGTGAGACAAAAGTTTCAAATTTATGAGAAAATACTTGCAATTTTCATTAGAAAAAAGCTGCAAATTTACAAGAGAAAAATTATAAATTTATGAGGAAAAAGCTGCAAATTTATAAGAGAAAAATCACAACTTTTTTCATAAAGTTGTAAATTTATGGCAAAATTGTTGCAATTTTTTTTAGAAAAAGTTGCAAATCTACAAGAGGAAAATCACAAATTTTTGAGACTAAAGTTGCAAATTTACAAGGGAAAAAAAATCAAAAAATTATGAGACAAAAGTTACAAATTTACAAGAGGAAAAACCAAATTTACAGGAAAAAAGTTGAAAATTTATGAAGAAAAAAACCTGAAAATTCATGTGAAAAAAAAGTTGGAAATTTACCAGAAAAAAATGCAAAATTTATTAGAAAAAAAAATGGATGAGCTGAAGTTGAACATGTAAGCAGTGACGGCTGCATTACTATGTTACTATCTAGCGGTGATGGCAAATATCAAAATGGGACGTGATAATTTCAGTTTTTACACAGAGGTACTGTAGATTGTTTGCCCCGTCAACAAATTTGAATGGACTGAAGTTAGCAGTCAACATTTTGTATTTTTTTGTTTTAATAGCAGTATGTCTTAATACGTTTGACTCCCAAACAACCGTGAGTGACCCGGACAAATCAGAGGCCAAAGAATGAGATAACACAGCTGGAAATGTGATGGCAAATCGTTTTGCTTTATCCGTCTCTTTCAGCCCCTGTGCCACAGAGCTCTGCCTGGGTTTATTGATTGAACAGTGTCTATTGTGCAGCTGAGGCAGTGATTGTCTTCACAGCCGACACTTAAAAAAGGCAACAATCTCTGCTGAATGTCTACCGGTGGATTGAGAATGGGGATGTACAGTAATTCACACAAAGGAACAAGAAGAGAGTGGCCTGTCTTTTTACAAAAAGGATCTGCATTATGAATGCTTAAATATGCATGTAGCAATACGCTATATCAACAACGTTCATAACCAGTAGCTGATTTGAGGGGGCATGAGGGGGGATGCTAAATGACCCAGAATCATCCCCCTTGTTAACCTGCCATCCTCCATCCCCATTCATGGGTGTAAATCAACCCGTAAAAAAAAAATTGTCCCCCCGAATTATCACCATAAACCTTTCTACATCATGTTACATAACTGAATAAAATTACTTTGAACCACCAATTCTAAGCAGAAACTAGAAAAGCACACCTCCACCAAGGCTCCTTCCATCCCTCATGGATCACCTCCAAAATATAATGGGTTCCTCTGGAGCCCAAGGACCACCTGTGGTGAAAATGTCATCCAAATCCATCCAGTAGTTTTTGTGTAATCCTGCTGCACAAATACAAAAAAGGCCCTTGGTGGAGGTATGCACTCTGAGATCATCACCAAAATTTAATGGTTTCATCCTTGGCCCGAGGGCTACCTCTGGTGAAGATTTCATCAAAATCCGTACAGTAGTTTTTGCGCAATCCTGCTAACAGCAGACAGACAGACAGACAAACCTCCCCCGATTACATCACCTCCTTGGCGAAGGTAATAAAAAGAACTTTACAAATTTTCAACTTTTTTCATAGATTTGCAACTTTATTCTTAAAAATTCATGACTTTTGTCTCAAAAATTTCTTTTTTTTTCATAAATCTGCAAGTTTTCCCTCATAAATTTAAAAAAAAAATTTCCCTGTAAATTTTCAAATTTGTTCTCATAGATTTGTGACTTTTCTTCTCAAAATTTGACTTTTTTTCTCATAACATGCAACTTTTTTCTTGTAAATTTGTAACCTTTTTCTTATAAATTTGGGGATTTTTTTCAGAAAAATTTGCAACTTCTCACAAATTTACTGTTTTTTCCTGTAAATTTTTGACTGTTTTCTTAAAGATTTGCAACTTTTTTTTCTCAAAAAATTTGCAACTTTTTTCCGGTAAATTTTCAACTTTTTTTTTTCCTTGTAAATTTGCAACACTCACCTGGATGCTGATTACATTTTTACTCAGTGTAATAAAATTGTAATTTGTGACTTTTTGAATTTTTAAATTGACATCTCTTACCATATCTTTGCATTTGTACCTCATGCTAAATTGGTGAATACTGACTTCCGGTTATGGCTGCCACGTAGGACGGACGTGTCTCGCTCTGCTCTGCTCCTGGAGAAAAAAAATCGGCAAATAACTCTCTCATTTGGGACAGAACGTATCCCAGCATTTGGGCGAGGATATGTCGGCGAAGCCTAAGGCTGGAAAACCAGGAAAAGGAAAAAGCGAGCCGCCGAAACAGTCCAAATTAACGGACTTTCAGGTCTGTGACGCAGCAAACAAAACTCCATATATGGCGGAGGAGGCTGGCAACGGTGCGATGTCTGCGGGGGGAGGCGCAGATGCGCTGATGGCTGCCATGAGTTCAATGAGAGCGGACTTTTCCTCTAGATTTGATGGGATTATGACAGCGTTGGAAGGAATAAGAAAGGAATTGGGTGACTGTGTAGAACGAACGGCGCAGATGGAGCTCCGTCTCGCTAGTGCTGAAGATGACGTCACCCGTCTTCAATTAAAGGTGCGCACTTTGGAAAAAAAAAATAAATCTCTGGAAGATAATATTTTGGATTTGGAATCTCGGTCGAGACAGAATAATTTGAGGCTGGTGGGTCTTCCAGAGGAATCAGAAGGTCGGGACGTATGTTCCTTTCTGGAAAAGTGGATTCCGGAGGTGCTGGGCAGCGAGGAGTTGCAATCAGCAGTGGTTCTGGAAAAAGCACATCGTATTGGCCCACGGAGAGATAAGGGACCGCCGAGGACCTTAATTATGAAGTTTCTTAGCAACAGAGACAGGATGAAGATCTTCAACGCTGCACGAGCTAAAAAAGGAGAGATTAAACACCAGGACCAGCAGGTGCGGTTCTACCCAGATTTGGCCACAGGAATCCAGCAATTGAGGAAGCAGTTTGATCCCGTACGTAAGGAGCTGCGCAACCTTGGGATTCGTCATGG
Source organism: Pholidichthys leucotaenia (assembly GCA_020510985.1). Lineage (NCBI taxonomy): Eukaryota > Metazoa > Chordata > Actinopteri > Cichliformes > Pholidichthyidae > Pholidichthys > Pholidichthys leucotaenia. The sequence continues at coordinate 409,306,464 of CM035842.1, read as the reverse complement.
TGTAATCTATCCTGCGAGACTGCTGACCACGTATGAGGGCAGAACCCACATCTTCAAGACCCCAGAGGAGGCGCAGGAGTTCATCAAGAAGATCAAAGAAGAAGAAGAGACTGGTGGGAGCTAAGCATGAACAAAATATAAGGTAGAATAATTAAGCATTTGCACAGGCATCTGACTGACTTGAAGTAAATAGTAAGTTTACAAAATATAGATTGTATTATATATTAAAAAAACAAAACAAAAACAAAACAAACAAAAAAAAAAACTATGATGTACAAAGTTGTTAAAAATTTTGGAGTTAAGTTGGAAAACTACAGAGGAGAGTTAATGTTACGTCATTAAAAGCAGTAGAGTTAGGGTGATTGGAAGGATGAAGAAGGAGTGGCTTAGGCTGTTCCCCGTGGGTGTGGAACGGTCGATGGCTATATCGGGAGACAGAATTTTTCTTTTGATTTTGGGGGGTTTGCCACAAGTGTGGGAAGGGGAAATTTGTTTGTGTGTAGTTTGTAGGATGAATGTTCAACCACTCATGTTTTTGCTTCTCTGTATGAGCATGTTTACACTGCAAGGTAATCCCAAACTCTCTATTGATCATGGACCAAAGTGTTAATCTTAATTTAACTTCATGGAATTGCAGAGGTCTACAAAATTTAAAAAAACTTAAACAAGTTATGAATAAAATAAAGGACATGGGTTCAAGAATTGTGTTTTTACAAGAAACTCACCTGATAGAGGAGGATGTTAAAAGAATTAGGAGTAGATGGCAGGGAAGTGTATTCACCTCTTCATTTTCATACCGAGCCAGGGGAGTTATGACTCTCATACATAAATCAGTTCCTTTTCAAGTGAAAAATGTAATTGGAGACAAATTTGGAAGATATGTAATCATTCAAGGTTCTTTGCTATTAGAAAATATAAATCTTGTGAACTTATATGGTCCCAATATAGATGATCAGAAGTTCTTTGCTAATTTATTTCTCATCTTATCATCACTTACAGGGCAACATATAATAGCAGGGGATTTTAATTGTACATTGAATCCAGGTGTGGATAGATCAACAGGACTGGATTGTACGCACATTGGATGTAGGATGATTATTAATCATTTTATGAAAGAATTGAGATTGTTAGATATATGGAGAGAAATGAAACCACAAGTTAAAGCCTATTCTTGTTATTCCAGTACCTACAAGACATTCTCACGTATTGATTATTTTTTGATTTCCACAGAATTAAGGTCCAAGATTCAAAACTGCTTTTATGATAACATCGTGATCTCTGATCATGCACCCTGTTGTCTAATATATGTAGATAAAAAATTGACAAAGGAATCAGGTAGATGGCAATTTCAGCATAAATGGCTTCAGGATGAGGAATTTGTCAAGTATATAGAAAAACAGATAGACGAGTTCTTTGACATCAATACTACACAAACATCAGCATGTGTAAAGTGGGAGGCTTTCAAAGCTTTTATTAGGGGACATATTATTAGTTATACAGGATCAAAATCTAAGAAGACTCGAGAGGAGAGAGCTAAATTGGAACATAAAATAAAAAGTCTTCAGGAAAAAGTGTATGCAGGAAGTGACCCAAGGTTGGAGAATGAATTACTGATTTTGAGAGCTGAATACGACAAAAAATCAGCGAATAGAGCTGCCTCGAGTCTTCTAAGATTGAAACAATCTTTTTATGAACAAGGTGAAAAATCAGGAAAATTATTAGCATGGCAGATTAAACAATTAGAAATTAAAACACCAATTACCAGTATTATAAGTAAGGGACAGGTAGTTATAGATCCTTTAGAAATTAATAGAGCCTTTAGAGATTACTATGAAAAATTATATGATACCAAAAATGAACCTGATTTAACAAAACTAAATGGGTTTTTGAACGAACTATCTATACCGTGTATTCCAAATGAAAACAGGGAGATATTGGAGTCTAAAATTAGTCAAGAAGAAGTTGGGCTAGCCATTGATAATATGAAATCAGGAAAAAGTGCAGGACCAGATGGTCTTCCAGTTGACCTTTATAAAAAATTTAAGAATAAATTAATAAAACCTTTTTTGGAAATGGTTTTAGAAGCATTTCAAAATAATAATTTACCATCATACATAAATAATGCCTTAATTATACTGCTGCCAAAACCAGGTAAGCCCTCTAATAAATGTGAAAATATGAGACCAATAAGCCTATTAAACGCCGACCTTAAGATAATCTGTAAAATTTTAGCAAGACGAATACAAGAAATTTTACCAAATATTATTAATCGAGATCAGAATGGCTTTATAAAGGGTAGACAAGGCTTCCATAATGTAAGAAGACTATTTAATATTATTTATTTTAATAAAGAAGCACCGGATACAGCTCTCCTATCATTGGACGCCGAAAAGGCCTTTGATGGAGTTGAATGGCCCTTTCTTTTTGAAGTCCTACAAAGGTTTGGACTTGGAAATAATTTCATAAAATGGGTTCAAATAATATACAATAATGCTACAGCAGAAATCCTAACAAATAACAATATTTCAAAACCAATAAAAATCAATAGAGGATGTCGACAAGGCTGTCCACTTTCACCTTTACTGTTTACTATGGCAATTGAACCTTTAGCGATAGCGATACGTTTACATTCACAAATATATGGAATTAAAGTTGGACCAACAGAACATAAAATCTCCCTGTACGCCGATGATATAATTTTGTTTATGTCGAATCTAAAAAAATCAATTCCAACCTTGTTGAATTTAATAAAGAATTTTGGGGAAATATCAGGATATAAAATAAATAAAACTAAATCTTCAATATTAATGCTAAATGAGACCCAGAGAAATTACCCAGCCCCTGAGGTAAATCAATTCAATGTTGTAAATCAGTTTAAATATTTAGGAATCCAAATTATGCCTAAGCTAGAATCAGTCGCCAGTGTCAACTATGAAGCCTTAATGTCAGATATCAATGAGTTAACTCAGAGATGGATGTCACTACCAATGTCGATGATCGGGAGAATCAATATACTTAAAAGTAATATTTTACCTAAAATACTTTATTTATTTCAATACATTCCCTTATCACCACCTTTAGATCTATTCTCAAGAATAAAAAAAAAGTTAGTGGAATTTATATGGAACAACAGGAGGGCTAGATTACGTTTGTCTTTATTATATTTACCATTTGATCGTGGAGGTCTGAAATGTCCAAATTTTATGTTGTATTATTGGTCGGCACAACTGAGGTCTATGACATATTATTTTTCATCAAATGATCTCCCTCACTGGACTGAAATGGAATCATACAATTTACCTTTACCTCTTCCCATATTCATATACTCAGATTCGGCAAAAAAATTACAAAAACAAGTTAAAAATCCATTTGTAAAGCATATGATCAAAATATGGTGTGAAGCTAAAAACTATTTAAAAGAACCACAGTTATTGTCACAATTTAGTCCAATATGGGGTAATCAATATTTTAAACCAGGGAGAGCGGACGCTGTATTTAAAGTATGGAATTTAAAAGGGATACAAAAGATTCAGGATTTATATTTGCCATGTGCAGATAACATAATGTCTTTTGAAGAGCTGAGGATCAAATTTAATCTCAATAGAACACATTTTTTTAAATATCTTCAACTTAGAAACTTTATTCGATCAAATCAAAATAAAGCTCTCACTCGACCTATTTATTCATCCTTGGAAAAAATGATGATGAAAGATAGTAAAAGAAAGGGTATTATTTCAGAGTTTTATAACTCATTGACACTATCTTCAAGTGAAAATTCACTGAAAAGATTAAACTACTGGAAAGAAGATCTGCAAATTGAAATTTCAGAGGAACAATGGGAATTGGCTTGTACAGAAGCTCAAACCAAATCAATAAATGCACGCCTTAAATTGATACATTTCAAATGGTTAATGCGGATGTATGTTACACCGGAGGAGTTAAATAGATATAACAAAAATATACCAGATACATGCACAAAATGCATGGAAAGTAAAGGAACCCTATTTCATTGTTTATGGGAATGTAGATTAATAAGAATGTTTTGGGAAGAGGTGAGGGTAACAATTGAAAAAATAATCTCAAAACAAATCATATTGAATCCTAAACTGTTTTTGTTGGGTCTGTACCCAGAAAAGCATAATTTTAATAAAAGTGAAAGAACATTCATAGACCTCAGTTTGCTTAATGCCAAAAAATGTATTGCACTATTATGGAAAAAGACTCATAGACCAGATGTGACTCAGTGGTTAAGACAGATGTTAACAAACCTTCCATTAGAAAGAATAACATATATACTGAAATCAAAGGAAATTGTGTTTGAGAATATATGGAGACCTTTTATTGATTATGTAAAAAATTTAAACATAACTCTTGAAGAAGAAGGTGAATGATGTGTGTGGACCTTGTAAATTCCAAACTGGTGAACATAATATGTATACTTATGTATTGGATTGTCTAGACTAAACAGAGGAGCATTGTTGAAGACTTGATTTTGTTGGTGGTTGTTGGTGTTTTTAGTGCATTTTTTTTTTTTTGTAGTACTTTAGTGTTAGTGTTTGATTGTTTGTATCATGTTTGTTAAAAAAAAAAAAAAAGGTTCAATAAAGATATTGTGGAAAAAAAAAAATTGGTGAATACTGCCGTCCGCCTTGTTAACAGATAACAAATCCCCCACTGCCTACAGCTGCTTCACAGTTGCTGCAGGCCTCCTGGTAGCCTCTCTGATCAGTTTCCTCCTCACTCTTTCATCCAGTTTGGAGGGACGTCCTTGTAAGATCATAATATATATATATAATATTAGTATGGTGGTGCCCTAGGGTAGGGAGGGGTGATGCCCTGCCTTTGGGGGGTGGTGTCACCTGTGGTATATAAGCCTGGAGCGGTAGACATATTGCCTCTTCGCTGTGGCTCCTGTACTCACAGTAGGGGCTCCCCGTGTGTACATAGTACTTGTTAATAAACTTCATAAAATGTCACCTCGCCTCCTCGTTATTCGGACACAACATTTGGCGACAAGGATAAATGGAGATGGAGAGGGCTGCGACCACGATTCATCCATTTTTGGAGGCTCCGGGTGAGCTGCTGGTCCCTTGGGCCAGGTGGTTTGCGGCCTTCCAGAACTATCTGTTAGCGTAAGACCTCGGCGACCTGGACAAATTAAGAACGAGGGCTATTCTGGTCCAAAACCTGGGTATGGAGGGCCAGAAAATCCTCAGCACGCTGGGAGGAGGTGACAGCTTCGATGACGTCGTGAGGCTCATGGCCGGCTACTTTCTCGCCCCAGAAAACATCATAATGCGGCACATCCATCCGGAGAGTCGGTCCAGCAGTTTGTGGCAGACCTTCGACAGCTGGCGGGTGAGTGCAGGTTTGGCGCCCTGGAGGAGGAGATGGTTTGCAACCAGTTGGCCGAGCATGTGGCCTACTCCTCGGCGAGGGTTCGCCTGCTAACTCACGCTGGAGAGCTAACTTTGCTAGCGGCCTTGGAGCTAGTGCAACAGCACGAGGCAGCGGGGCGGTTGACGAAACACCTCAGCGGCGATGACGCTCCGCCAAAGAGCGAGGCACATGGGAAGACCCTGGCCTTGGGTTTGGACGATGGAAGCGACGAGGAGTACACGGCCACTGTGAAGATACGGTCCGCCCCGAGGACGCTGAGATGCTACGACTGCGCATCCAGCAGGCACCACTATCGAGCCAGGGAGTGTACAGCGAGGAGCAAGCGTTGTAGACGGTGCGGCCTGCTCCATCACTTCGCCAGAGTTTGCCGCAGCTTTGACAAGGACAAATGGAGGCCAGCTAAAGGAACCATTAAGAAGAAGGCCCCTACGGTGCTCCACACGGTCTTGCCCAACACGGACGGTCATATCATTTGTGACATTTTGTTGGACGGGACGCCGATACTGCTGTTGGTGGACACAGGGTCAGCGGTCTCCATCCTCAACTTGGAAACTGTAAGACGGTGTTTTCCCCACTACAGAGTGACTAACACTAACATTATCTGTTATGGTTATGGTAGTCACCCGCTGGATGTTGTGGGCTTGGTGTGGCTGTCTGTGAGGTACAAGGGGGCCTCCATGTGCACTGCAGAGTCCATGGTGTCACGGGACGGTAATAACCTAATGGGCTGTGATTTATTTTACGGGCTTGGTTTCACGATCACCTGCAGTGAAGTGGAGGAGTGGTCGGGTGGTGGCTTATGGGACCGGCCTTTCTACATGGAAAGTGGCGATGAAGTGTGGGACTTTGGGTGGCCCATTCCGGGTGAAGAGGGACACCGCCAGCACCTTAATACGCTGAATAGGCAGGGGTCCCGTGCCAGTGTTTGTGGTCCTGCAGATGGTGGACCCGAACGGCATGGTTTGGTCCCTGCAGTGGCGGAAAGGTCCGAAGAGCGTGAGCTACAGGGCTCCAGTGGCCGACTGGATACGGCTGCTGAGTCAACAGTGGCTGGTGCCGCTCCGACGCAACAACATCTGGTATCCGGGGTACCATCAGATGGCATGAACCTTGGTCGTGCCGACATCAAAAGCAAGGGACATAACTCGAGTCAACTTGGCGAACAGCTGAGGAGTCATAAAGGTGCAAGATCGCGATGCAGATGACGGCGAAAGCCAGTGAGTACTCCCCTGGGTGAGGGTGATGATGTGTGCCCTAGGGTCGAGCCTCGGCTTGGTCGGGTGCGCAGTTCCAGGAAACTGACAGCTGGACAGGATAATCTAAGGGTAGTCCGGTCCGGCAGCCACGGGTATCTGAGTTTGACTGATGGGTCTAGACGGCATCCTAACAAGCTGCGGCGTTTGGGCAGGAAAGAACGTCAACGCAGCCCATCTTCTATCGCAAAGAAGAGGAGACACTCTGGGAGTGGGCCGTGGAACGGATACTCCAGAAGGGGGCCTTCAGGAGACCTGGGTTGAAGTGTGTGTGGGGGCTTACGGTCTGTCTGTTTATGTGCATTTATTGATGTGTGTGTTAAGGTTGTGGTTGCTATGTTCAATGTATGTTCTAGCTGTATTTACAAGTTGTAACGGAATGGGGATGAAAAGAACCTTGTGGGTAATGTGTAAACATGTATAAGATGGTTCTTATAGAAGTTTAACCTATTAGTGGTACAACTTAATTGTGTGAAATGTGCGCATTGTTTGTTTTGCAGTGTTATAAGATGTATATAGGTTTGTTCTCGTAGGGATTTAACCTGTTTGTGTTACTGACTATTTGTATATAAGTAACCATTTGCCTTGACTTTGCGATTTTTTTTTTATTACTTATTTTGTACCCGTAGGTAGATTTGTTATAGATTTGTAGATTTGTTTGTTTTGTTGATATTGTGTTATGTTAATATTTCCAGCACCTGAGTGTCTTATGATGCTGTGATTTTATTTTCCCTTGATTGTGGTGTGGGCTGAATGGCCATTTACATTCTTGAAAGTGTAAGGGAATGTGTGCCACTGAGGACAGAGCGGAGGACAGGATTGCCCTCCGCTCAGTCAGGTCTGCTTTCTCAAAGGGAATTAAGACGGCGAAACGCACCTATGCAGAGAAAATCCAGGGACACCTCCGTGACACAGGGAACACCAAACAGATGTGGCAGGGAGTTTGGGCGCTGACAGACTGTAAGTTCAGGCAGGGGGTTGATGATGATGACGCTTCGCTTCCAGACAGGCTCAACAACTTCTTTGCTCGTTTTGAAGCATCAAACCCGACAATCAGAGGGAGGGCTGGACCATCTCCACCATCTGTTGGGCCAGTTATCACCATCAACGCAGCAGACACATGGAGGACCCTAATCAGGGTCAACCCATGTAAAGCTACAGGTCTGGACAACATCCCGGGACGTGTGCTCTGAGTCTGTGCAAGAAAGTTGACGGATGTCCTGACTGACATTTATAACATCTCCCTGAGTCAGGCCATTGTTCCCAGATGCTTTAAGACCTCTATCATAGTACTGGTAGCAAAGAAACCAGTTGTGTCTTGTCTGAATGACTATCATCCTGTCGCACTGACACCAATTGTGATGAAGTGTTTTGAACGGCTTGTCAAACCACACATCACAGCCTGCCTCCCTGCATCACATGACCCGTTCCAGTTTGCGTATCATTCAAATCGCTCCACAGAGGATGCCATAGTCACCACCCTGCACTCTGTCATCACCCACCTGGATCAGAAAGATACCTACGCCAGACTCCTGTACATTGATTTCAGTTCAGCATTCAACACCATTATTCCCCAGAGAGTGATGGAGAAATTATTCCTTCTTGGTCTGAACACCACCACATGTCTCTGAATCCTGGACTTCCTGACTGAGAGACCTCATTCTGTCCGTGTTGGAAATAACATCTCCAACTCCATCACGCTGAGCACTGGATCCCCTCAAGGCTGTGTACTCAGTCCACTGTTGTTTACACTTCTAACACATGACTGTGTGTCCAGACACGGGGGGAACCAGATTATTAAGTTTGCGGACGACACCACAGTGGTGGGACTTATTCAGAGGGATGCAGAATCTACTGTATGTACAGGGAAGAAGTTAGAGACCTGGAGGGCTGGTGCAGGGAGAACAATCTGGCTCTCAACGTGGACAAAACAAAGGAGATGATTATCGACTTCCGGTGGTCACGGCCTGAACACGTCCCTCTCAGCATCAGTGGCTGTTCAGTGGAGAGAGTGGAGAACATCAAGTTCCTCGGAGTGCAGATCTCACAGGACCTGACCTGGAGCAAGAATTCCTTGGGGATCAGGAAGCGGGCCCAGCAGAGACTGCACTTCTTGAGGAAACTCAAACAGGCCTCTCTCCCCATCTGCATCCTCAGGACCTTCTACAGAGGTGTGGTGGAGAGTGTTCTGACGTACTGCATTGCAACATGGTACTCCAGCTGCAGTATGTCAGACAAAAAAGCCCTGCAGAGGATAGTCAAGGGAGTTGAGAGGGTAATTGGAGATTCCCTCCCCTCTGTCCAAGAACTTTTTCAGAGCCGTTGTAGGAGCAGGGCACTGAACATTGTCAAGGACCACTCTCACCATCTGCATAAACACTTTGAACTGCTGCCTTCTGGCAAACGATTCCGGAGCATCAGAGGCAGAACCACCAGACTGATTAACAGCTTCCTTCCACAAGCTGTTAGGATACAGAACAGTTGAGCCGGAATCTTTCATACATGCTACTGCACCTTATGGACATTATGTATATTTATGTATATTATAGTTCTAGTTAGTTTCAAGTAGCCACTTTGACTCACTCAGCCACTTTAATTGGTATTTTATACATAGGTAGTTATCACTTTAAACTGCAACTGTAATAAGTTAATATTACTGTAATAACTAAATGTGTCTCAGGGATGTGTGAATGGCTGTGTTGGGGTGGGGGGTGAGTGAGTGTGTTTTAAATTATGTTCTTTTTACATATATGGATGCCTAGAGAAACGTAATTTCATTTTGCCTGCACTACAGTTGTATGTACCTATGCTGTGAAACTTGTATTTTTTTATTATTGGGAGTTCTCTGTGTGTAATTGTGTGTATCCCACGAGTGTATGGGGTTGGGTACCACCACTGTTTATGTCTGTGATTGTTTTATGTATAGGTTTGGATTTAACAGGATTAATTTAGTTTGATGTGTGGCCCTTTTTCTTTTCAGGGACTGTTTGTTTACATAGCGGAGAGCTCTGCTGGGCCTGTGTGGTGTGTGAATGTGTAAGTCTATACCCTCTTGTATTAGTGTGTGTATCGGGTGAAAATTATTTGGTTGGGTAAATTTGTGTTCTTTTTTTTTTTTTTTCAAAGGGGGGAAGAATGTAAGATCATAATATATATATATAATATTGGTATGGCGGTGCCCTAGGCTAGGGAGGGTTGATGCCCCGCCTTTGGGGGTGGTGTCACCTGTGGTATATAAGCCTGGAGCGGTAGACATATTGCCTCTTTGCTATGGCTCCTGTACTCACGGTAGGGTCTCCCCGTGTGTACATAGTTCTTGTTAGTAAACTTCATAAAACGTCACCTCGCCTCCTCATTATTCAGACACAACAGTCCTGATCCATGGAGGTTCTCAGCTGTACTGAACACCTTCCACTTCTTAACAGTACACTTCACTCTGCTTCTAGGAATTGTGCCTGTAAACAACTTCATCCTGGACATCTCCAGACAGTGCCTCGTCATCTGTCTTTCAAGTTGCAAAGCAACAAAATATTATTGTTTGAGGGGAGGGGTGACTGCAAGGGTTTTATATAGAAAAAGGACATAAGTAGCTTTGCATTGCAGCATGCCAGGAAAATAATGTGAGAGATGTTGCAAAATGCAGAAATCCTAAAAGATCATTCTACTGTACATTGCACATTTACTCCCATACTTGAGGAAAGAAACTACCCTGAAAGCTGCTGGCCTGATTATACAGGTTCTCAAAGCGGCTCTACCATCTGATGCAGTCTTGGATGAACCATACTGGCAACTTGAGACACGTACACACAAACACAAGCGTTTCACTTGCCACAGTATGTAAGCATGTATGTCTGCCAACTGTCAGCTGTGAAATTAGATCAACCACCCTCCACAGATGTGACGGCTAACAGGAAATGCGGCGAGGCACTTGGGCGGACAAGCCGTCACGGAAGAGTGAAACACGGAGAAGACCCCATGCCTGTTGTTCAGCTGCTTTTGCCTTTTTTGCTCTAATTCCATGTTAATGAGTGTTCTGTAGACATATTCGTCCACATAATTGTCAAGTAATGGAGCATGCACAGAACTCTTCAACAAGACTCAAACGCCGAATCAAAGGACTATCTGACAGGTGTGGGTGAAAGCAGCGACGCAAATGAAGACTGGCAGAGCAGGCAGCCTCCGTTGGGTGACCTCTAATTTTAGGATTACATACAAAGAAACAGGAAGAGCTGCTGTGCATGACTCAAAAATTGAACAGAACCATGTATCAGGTCTCAAAAGGGTCTGGAAAAGGTGTCCACTCAAAATGTTGAGTTTGTCTACCACTATGTGGTTTGACGGCCTCGAATTTATCAAGAAGGTGAGATGTGTGTTGGGTAAATTTGGGTTAAAACCATAGGTGTGTGTGTGGAGAGGAGGGCAGGGACATGTCCCCTCCACTGATCTCTATAGAAAAACTAGATAAATCATTGGCCGTCAGAAGTGAAGCCACCTGGTCGCCATTTTAGTGCACCCTAAACACTCAGTGGGTCAATAGAGAATGAATGGGTTTAGTAGTAAACGGTGCCACTTTTACCTCAATAACTTCCCAAAGAATTAACAGATTTTGAACTTCTTGTTATGGAGACACAGCTTATAGTTTTGTGCAACCAGTGAACTATAGAAATCAAGTTGACATTATGTTTAGCGGCCGTGGAAAGGTTGGATAGTTGGAAAAGTCAAGCCAAGGAGAGTAGTTCTGTGAGTAATCCATGCAGTAAGTGTGTTTAGGCATGTCGTCGTAATAATAGTCCTAATGATAGTCCTACATGAGTAAATTAAAATATCATGCAGTACTTTAATCTTGCTATTAAGTGCCTAGGCCTAATCTAATTAGCAAAATATGGGATCACAACCTTTTCACAAATGTCATATTTTAAATTGAGGTTAAAATTTGAGGAAAAAATTTGATCGTGGAGGTCTGAAATGTCCAAATTTTATGTTGTATTATTGGTCGGCACAACTGAGGTCTATGACATATTATTTTTCATCAAATGATCTCCCTCACTGGACTGAAATGGAATCATACAATTTACCTTTACCTCTTCCCATATTCATATACTCAGATTCGGCAAAAAAATTACAAAAACAAGTTAAAAATCCATTTGTAAAGCATATGATCAAAATATGGTGTGAAGCTAAAAACTATTTAAAAGAACCACAGTTATTGTCACAATTTAGTCCAATATGGGGTAATCAATATTTTAAACCAGGGAGAGCGGACGCTGTATTTAAAGTATGGAATTTAAAAGGGATACAAAAGATTCAGGATTTATATTTGCCATGTGCAGAAAACATAATGTCTTTTGAAGAGTTGAGGATCAAATTTAATCTCAATAGAACACATTTTTTTAAATATCTTCAACTTAGAAACTTTATTCGATCAAATCAAAATAAAGCTCTCACTCGACCTATTTATTCATCCTTGGAAAAAATGTTGATGAAAGATAGTAAAAGAAAGGGTATTATTTCAGAGTTTTATAACTCATTGACACTATTTTCAAGTGAAAATTCACTGAAAAGATTAAACTACTGGAAAGAAGATCTGCAAACTGAAATTCCAGAGGAACAATGGGAATTGGCTTGTACAGAAGCTCAAACCAAATCAATAAATGTACGCCTTAAATTGATACACTTCAAATGGTTAATGCGGATGTATGTTACACCGGAGGAGTTAAATAGATATAACAAAAATATACCAGATACATGCACAAAATGCATGGAAAGTAAAGGAACTCTATTTCATTGTGTATGGGAATGTAGATTAATAAGAATGTTTTGGGAAGAGGTGAGGGTAACAATTGAAAAAATAATCTCAAAACAAATCATATTGAATCCTAAACTGTTTTTGTTGGGTCTGTACCCAGAAAAGCATAATTTTAATAAAAGTGAAAGAACATTCATAGACCTCAGTTTGCTTAATGCCAAAAAATGTATTGCACTATTATGGAAAAAGACTTATAGACCAGATGTGACTCAGTGGTTAAGACAGATGTTAACAAACCTTCCATTAGAAAGAATAACATATATACTGAAATCAAAGGAAATTGTGTTTGAGAATATATGGAGACCTTTTATTGATTATGTAAAAAATTTAAACATAACTCTTGAAGAAGAAGGTGAATGATATGTGCGGACCTTGTAAATTCCAAACTGGTGAATATAATATGTATACTTATGTGTTGGATTGTCTAGACTAAACAGAGGAGCATTGTTGAAAATTTGAGGGAAAAAGGCCTCACATATTTTCTGTGATGATGTAGATCACAGATGGACAACCTTGGTGGTAAGTGAGGGATTTACATGTAAACCTTCTGTGGTGGTGGTGGTGGGGGGAGGTTACTATTTCCTGCAAAGTTAAAAGGTTTACAATTAAAAATGAAAATGAAAATAAAAATTACTCAGTGTTTTATCATATTAGAATTAAAATTACTGATAAAATGACTTCCGGTTATGGCTGCCACGTAGGACGGACGTGTCTCGCTCTGCTCTGCTCCTGGAAAAAAAAAAATCGGCAAATAACTCTCTCATTTGGGACAGAACGTATCCCAGCATTTGGGCGAAGATATGTCGGCGAAGCCTAAGGCTGGAAAACCAGGAAAAGGAAAAAGCGAGCCGCCGAAACAGTCCAAATTAACGGACTTTCAGGTCTGTGACGCAGTAAACAAAACTCCATATATGGCGGAGGAGGCTGGCAACGCTGCGATATCTGCGGGGAATGGCGCAGATGCGCTGATGGCTGCCATGAGTTCAATGAGAGCGGACTTTTCCTCTAGATTTGATGGGATTATGACAGCGTTGGAAGGAATAAGAAAGGAATTGGGTGACTGTGTAGAACGAACGGCGCAGATGGAGCTCCGTCTCGCTAGTGCTGAAGATGACGTCACCCGTCTTCAATTAAAGGTGCGCACTTTGGAAAAAAAAAAAAAATCTCTGGAAGATAATATTTTGGATTTGGAATCTCGGTCGAGACAGAATAATTTGAGGCTGGTGGGTCTTCCAGAGGAATCAGAAGGTCGGGACGTATGTTCCTTTCTGGAAAAGTGGATTCCGGAGGTGCTGGGCAGCGAGGAGTTGCAATCAGCAGTGGTTCTGGAAAAAGCACATCGTATTGGCCCACGGAGAGATAAGGGACCGCCGAGGACCTTAATTATGAAGTTTCTTAGCAACAGAGACAGGATGAAGATCTTCAACGCTGCACGAGCTAAAAAAGGAGAGATTAAACACCAGGACCAGCAGGTGCGGTTCTACCCAGATTTGGCCACAGGAATCCAGCAATTGAGGAAGCAGTTTGATCCCGTACGTAAGGAGCTGCGCAACCTTGGGATTCGTCATGGTGTAATCTATCCTGCGAGACTGCTGACCACGTATGAGGGCAGAACCCACATCTTCAAGACCCCAGAGGAGGCGCAGGAGTTCATCAAGAAGATCAAAGAAGAAGAAGAGACTGGTGGGAGCTAAGCATGAACAAAATATAAGGTAGAATAATTAAGCATTTGCACAGGCATCTGACTGACTTGAAGTAAATAGTAAGTTTACAAAATATAGATTGTATTATATATTAAAAAAACAAAACAAAAACAAAACAAACAAACAAAAAAAAACTATGATGTACAAAGTTGTTAAAAATTTTGGAGTTAAGTTGGAAAACTACAGAGGAGAGTTAATGTTACGTCATTAAAAGCAGTAGAGTTAGGGTGATTGGGAGGATGAAGAAGGAGTGGCTTAGGCTGTTCCCCGTGGGTGTGGAACGGTCGATGGCTATATCGGGAGACAGAATTTTTCTTTTGATTTTGGGGGGTTTGCCACAAGTGTGGGAAGGGGAAATTTGTTTGTGTGTAGTTTGTAGGATGAATGTTCAACCACTCATGTTTTTGCTTCTCTGTATGAGCATGTTTACACTGCAAGGTAATCCCAAACTCTCTATTGATCATGGACCAAAGTGTTAATCTTAATTTAACTTCATGGAATTGCAGAGGTCTACAAAATTTAAAAAAAACTTAAACAAGTTATGAATAAAATAAAGGACATGGGTTCAAGAATTGTGTTTTTACAAGAAACTCATCTGATAGAGGAGGATGTTAAAAGAATTAGGAGTAGATGGCAGGGAAGTGTATTCACCTCTTCATTTTCATCCCGAGCCAGGGGAGTTATGACTCTCATACATAAATCAGTTCCTTTTCAAGTGAAAAATGTAATTGGAGACAAATTTGGAAGATATGTAATCATTCAAGGTTCTTTGCTATTAGAAAATATAAATCTTGTGAACTTATATGGTCCCAATATAGATGATCAGAAGTTCTTTGCTAATTTATTTCTCATCTTATCATCACTTACAGGGCAACATATAATAGCAGGGGATTTTAATTGTACATTGAATCCAGGTGTGGATAGATCAACAGGACTGGATTGTACGCACATTGGATGTAGGATGACTATTAATCATTTTATGAAAGAATTGAGATTGTTAGATATATGGAGAGAAATGAAACCACAAGTTAAAGCCTATTCTTGTTATTCCAGTACCTACA
Source organism: Pholidichthys leucotaenia (assembly GCA_020510985.1). NCBI lineage: Eukaryota > Metazoa > Chordata > Actinopteri > Cichliformes > Pholidichthyidae > Pholidichthys > Pholidichthys leucotaenia. The sequence continues at coordinate 409,291,241 of CM035842.1, read as the reverse complement.
AGACATTCTCACGTATTGATTATTTTTTGATTTCCACAGAATTAAGGTCCAAGATTCAAAACTGCTTTTATGATAACATCGTGATCTCTGATCATGCACCCTGTTGTCTAATATATGTAGATAAAAAATTGACAAAGGAATCAGGTAGATGGCAATTTCAGCATAAATGGCTTCAGGATGAGGAATTTGTCAAGTATATAGAAAAACAGATAGACGAGTTCTTTGACATCAATACTACACAAACATCAGCATGTGTAAAGTGGGAGGCTTTCAAAGCTTTTATTAGGGGACATATTATTAGTTATACAGGATCAAAATCTAAGAAGACTCGAGAGGAGAGAGCTAAATTGGAACATAAAATAAAAAGTCTTCAGGAAAAAGTGTATGCAGGAAGTGACCCAAGGTTGGAGAATGAATTACTGATTTTGAGAGCTGAATACGACAAAAAATCAGCGAATAGAGCTGCCTCGAGTCTTCTAAGATTGAAACAATCTTTTTATGAACAAGGTGAAAAATCAGGAAAATTATTAGCATGGCAGATTAAACAATTGGAAATTAAAACACCAATTACCAGTATTATAAGTAAAGGACAGGTAGTTATAGATCCTTTAGAAATTAATAGAGCCTTTAGAGATTACTATGAAAAATTATATGATACCAAAAATGAACCTGATTTAACAAAACTAAATGGGTTTTTGAACGAACTATCTATACCGTGTATACCAAATGAAAACAGGGAGATATTGGAGTCTAAAATTAGTCAAGAAGAAGTTGGGCTAGCCATTGATAATATGAAATCAGGAAAAAGTGCAGGACCAGATGGTCTTCCAGTTGACCTTTATAAAAAATTTAAGAATAAATTAATAAAACCTTTTTTGGAAATGGTTTTAGAAGCATTTCAAAATAATAATTTACCATCATACATAAATAATGCCTTAATTATACTGCTGCCAAAACCAGGTAAGCCCTCTAATAAATGTGAAAATATGAGACCAATAAGCCTATTAAACGCCGACCTTAAGATAATCTGTAAAATTTTAGCAAGACGAATACAAGAAATTTTACCAAATATTATTAATCGAGATCAGAATGGCTTTATAAAGGGTAGACAAGGCTTCCATAATGTAAGAAGACTATTTAATATTATTTATTTTAATAAAGAAGCACCGGATACAGCTCTCCTATCATTGGACGCCGAAAAGGCCTTTGATAGAGTTGAATGGCCCTTTCTTTTTGAAGTCCTACAAAGGTTTGGACTTGGAAATAATTTCATAAAATGGGTTCAAATAATATACAATAATGCTACAGCAGAAATCCTAACAAATAACAATATTTCAAAACCAATAAAAATCAATAGAGGATGTCGACAAGGCTGTCCACTTTCACCTTTACTGTTTACTATGGCAATTGAACCTTTAGCGATAGCGATACGTTTACATTCACAAATATATGGAATTAAAGTTGGACCAACAGAACATAAAATCTCCCTGTACGCCGATGATATAATTTTGTTTATGTCGAATCTAAAAAAATCAATTCCAACCTTGTTGAATTTAATAAAGAATTTTGGGGAAATATCAGGATATAAAATAAATAAAACTAAATCTTCAATATTAATGCTAAATGAGACCCAGAGAAATTACCCAGCCCCTGAGGTAAATCAATTCAATGTTGTAAATCAGTTTAAATATTTAGGAATCCAAATTATGCCTAAGCTAGAATCAGTCGCCAGTGTCAACTATGAAGCCTTAATGTCAGATATCAATGAGTTAACTCAGAGATGGATGTCACTACCAATGTCGATGATCGGGAGAATCAATATACTTAAAAGTAATATTTTACCTAAAATACTTTATTTATTTCAATACATTCCCTTATCACCACCTTTAGATCTATTCTCAAGAATAAAAAAAAAGTTAGTGGAATTTATATGGAACAACAGGAGGGCTAGATTACGTCTGTCTTTATTATATTTACCATTTGATCGTGGAGGTCTGAAATGTCCAAATTTTATGTTGTATTATTGGTCGGCACAACTGAGGTCTATGACATATTATTTTTCATCAAATGATCTCCCTCACTGGACTGAAATGGAATCATACAATTTACCTTTACCTCTTCCCATATTCATATACTCAGATTCGGCAAAAAAATTACAAAAACAAGTTAAAAATCCATTTGTAAAGCATATGATCAAAATATGGTGTGAAGCTAAAAACTATTTAAAAGAACCACAGTTATTGTCACAATTTAGTCCAATATGGGGTAATCAATATTTTAAACCAGGGAGAGCGGACGCTGTATTTAAAGTATGGAATTTAAAAGGGATACAAAAGATTCAGGATTTATATTTGCCATGTGCAGACAACATAATGTCTTTTGAAGAGCTGAGGATCAAATTTAATCTCAATAGAACACATTTTTTTAAATATCTTCAACTTAGAAACTTTATTCGATCAAATCAAAATAAAGCTCTCACTCGACCTATTTATTCATCCTTGGAAAAAATGATGATGAAAGATAGTAAAAGAAAGGGTATTATTTCAGAGTTTTATAACTCATTGACACTATCTTCAAGTGAAAATTCACTGAAAAGATTAAACTACTGGAAAGAAGATCTGCAAATTGAAATTTCGGAGGAACAATGGGAATTGGCTTGTACAGAAGCTCAAACCAAATCAATAAATGCACGCCTTAAATTGATACATTTCAAATGGTTAATGCGGATGTATGTTACACCGGAGGAGTTAAATAGATATAACAAAAATATACCAGATACATGCACAAAATGCATGGAAAGTAAAGGAACCCTATTTCATTGTTTATGGGAATGTAGATTAATAAGAATGTTTTGGGAAGAGGTGAGGGTAACAATTGAAAAAATAATCTCAAAACAAATCATACTGAATCCTAAACTGTTTTTGTTGGGTCTGTACCCAGAAAAGCATAATTTTAATAAAAGTGAAAGAACATTCATAGACCTCAGTTTGCTTAATGCCAAAAAATGTATTGCAATATTATGGAAAAAGACTCATAGACCAGATGTGACTCAGTGGTTAAGACAGATGTTAACAAACCTTCCATTAGAAAGAATAACATATATACTGAAATCAAAGGAAATTGTGTTTGAGAATATATGGAGACCTTTTATTGATTATGTAAAAAATTTAAACATAACTCTTGAAGAAGAAGGTGAATGATGTGTGTGGACCTTGTAAATTCCAAACTGGTGAACATAATATGTATACTTATGTATTGGATTGTCTAGACTAAACAGAGGAGCATTGTTGAAGACTTGATTTTGTTGGTGGTTGTTGGTGTTTTTAGTGCATTTTTTTTTTTTTGTAGTACTTTAGCGGTAGTGTTTGATTGTTTGTATTATGTTTGTTAAAAAAAAAAAAAAAAAAGGTTCAATAAAGATATTGTGGAAAAAAAAAAATTACTGATAAAATTATATCTGCCCTGCAATAGACTGGTGATCCGTCCACTGTGTACCCTGCCTCTTGCCCAAAGATGCTGGGATGGGAGCCCCCACCCCCACCCCCACCCCCACCCCGAGAACTGAAAAGGATTAAGCAGTAGTGGATGGATGGATGGATGGATGAATGGATAAAATTATATCATGCCTTATTTTTAAAACTCTCCATCAATATGATGAACAAAGGGAAATTCTGGATGATAATTAACAAAAAAAAAGCCACGAAAAAAAGGAAATATGATGAGGCTTAGCTTGTTCTTGGATTCATTGTGGGTGTGGAGGGGCAGAGAAATAGCTGTGTGTAGGTGGGCTTGGTAATCGTCTGGCTCCCCAAGATGGGGAATAAAAAAAGTTTAAGAGCCACTGGTACAAATGAACAAAAAAATCAGCAGATTAAAAGGACCACAGCGTCTGAACTTTTATTGCTGACATACGATTGAAACTGTTAGTGCTGTAGTCGCGCTCTTTAGAAAGAAACTTCAAAGTTTTGAATCTTTTTCTGCACAATTAGAAGAAAAGCCTCCGAGCTCCATGAGGCTTCACCTCCCAAACAAGAATAAGTGCTACAGCTTCTCAGTATAATGAGGTTCGTAAGAATCTCCCAGTTCCTACAAATTTTGGAGTTCACAGACAGTTGTGGAGGGGGGCATAGTTTCTTACGGCTGCTGTTCTATTTGCAAGAGCAACTTGAGGCATTCTTCAGAAATAAAGTGCTTTTCTGTTGTACAATGGTCCTAGAGCTCTTGCGTTCTTTATAAGGTGCCTTGGGATCTTCCTACAGCAAACTTACTGCCATCTTACGAGAATTTTTGTGCAACTCACAGCACTCTCAAGTCATTGGTAGGAAGATCTCATGGCTTTTGGCACATTTTGTTTGCACAAATGTCGCACGAATGACGTACTTCGGCCTTATAAATGCCTCACTACCGCCTTACACACACTGTACAAATCTCTGTACGAATGGGGATTCGTACGGCGTTTCCTAAGACCACTGTAAGGGGCCCTCAAGAACAACTTAAGGTGTTCTTGAGGCATACTTACGGCCAACATCTTGTGTAGTTCTTACGTTGTTCCTATGACATTTGTACATCCGCCCTATGATGAGGACTAGAGTGGTGGCCTAGTTGGTAGAGCATCTGTCCCACACCCAGGAGGCTGGGGTTCAAATCCCGGCCGAGTCATACCAAACACCATATAAAAATGGTACTTTCCACCTTCTAACTTGGTGCTCGGCATAATAGAATGGGGAAAGGAACGTTACGCACAGAGCAGCCAGAGGACTGACACCCCCCTCTCCCTAGCTTTCACTACTTACAGTAGCTGTGTGGCCTAGAGTCAGAGAAACGGAGATAGACACTGCCCCTATACACCATATGGTGTCCTACATGCTGTGGAAGGGAATTAACTAACTAACTAACCTATGATGAGGGGTTTTCGTGGGCCGTTCGTAGAAATCTTGAGTAAGACCATCAACCTGGCCACGAACTTACGAACCATCTATGAATACTGTATTCTCTTACGGCTGCCTTAAAAGGCCATACAAAATGATCCAAAAATCGTTTGTGTGGTGTTCGCAGCCATTTGTAAGGGTATTTAAGGACACACAAAGCTACAAACTGCAAGCATCCCCAGCTCTTTGTACTGTATGTAGAGAATGGTGATTTTGGTAGCACTTTATAATTCTGCCCACAAACTAGGAGTTTAAAGGTGAGATTTTGCACTTTTTTTAAATTAAAATAATTTCACAACTGAATTCTTCAGCAGTGGACCAATCTTTTGATTGCAGCTCACCAATGGAGAAGCAAACCAGCTCCTTCCTTCCGCTACGTCTGAGTGAGACCAAGTCTTAGTAACCCCTAAGTGACATGTTTCTGCTATTAGGACCCATAATGCAGACACGGAGAGCAGAACAGGTTTGTGGAAAAGTATTTTATTATGAAACTAGAAAAGCACTCAGAGAGCACATACCTCCACCAAGGCTCCTTCCGTCTCTCGTGGATCACCTCCAAAATGTAATGGGTTTGTGTGTAGGCCTAGAGCCACTTCTGGTGAAAATTGCATCAACGTCTGTCCATTAGTTTTGGAGTATTGTTGCTAACACACTGTGAGAAGATAAGAGCCTTGGCTGAGGTATGCATTCTCAGATCATCACCAAAATGTAATGGGTTCCTCTCTAGCCCAAGAACCACCTCTGGTGAAAATTTCATCCAAATCCATCCAGCAGTTTTTGTGTAATTCTGCTGCACAAATACAAACAAAGCCCTTGGTGGAGGTATGCACTCTCAGATCACCACCAAAATCTAATCACCTGTTCCCCGTGCCATTACACACCTTTCCTGAACATTTCATCAAAATCCGTTCATAACTTTTTGAGTTATGTTGCTAACAGACAAACCAACCAACGCCACTGAAAACATTACCTCCTCCCTTGGCAGCGGTAATAATAAGACAAGAGCAGCTGGTGCTGGTACCCCTGTGGAGGCAGGCTGCTGGTTCCGTTCCGCTCATTGGAAGCCACAAAGGAACCACACAAAACTTGTCTGTAACTTGTCAATAAATACAAATAAATCAGCTTTGTGTTACTTCAGGGTGGTAATGTGCTAGCTTTACTGATCAATCAACCAGCGTTTTATTCTGTGATAAAAACCTTCGGCCTATTTAGGCTCACCAACAGACCCATCAGGCATCTTTTTGGACTGAGTGATCACAGAACCCAGAGGCAGTTAAGGATGATGTTCCCATTAGATTTTATGCTCCCCTTAAATATACACTTCCTTTACTTTCTTCCTGCAATCCATCAGTTAGTGTACTGGTGCAATCAAGTTCTCATACAGTACGAGTTCATTGAAAACGCTCTGCGGATACACTAAAAAGGCGAGATGATGCAACATTCCAGATGATACACTTATTGCTCATTACTCCTGTGAAAAGACTTGCTCTCTCACGTGGCATTCAGAGGCTGCGAGCACTCCTGCAGCTGCCTGTCTGTGCTGAGCGACGAGCGAGGCTACACTCACATCACCAGCCCAACTGTTCAATTCAGACTTGTTTTGGTCAGATCAGATTTACCTGTCACGGCAGTTCATGTTCATAATTAGTGTCATTTACTTGAGACGAATAGGAATTCATCTGTTGTCCAAAATGGCTGCATCATAGGCAACAAAAGGCTTCATTTTCTTCGTCTTCTTCTTCTTCTTCTTCTTCTTCTTCTTCTTCTTCTTCTTCTTCACGGAAGTAGCATGCTCTGAGTGTAGCTTCTCTTGCAGCAGCACAATACAATGGTCTTTGTGCCATTGCCATTGTCCTCGACAACGACAATGACACCACCTTTTCCCATAGCCTACTATTCTTGGCCTCCTTCTTCTTCATTTTCCAGGAATGTAAACTTCGAGACTCCTGTTTTCCAAGAGATTCTCAACACTCTGCGATAGCACTTATTCTCGAAAGCAGCAATTCTTTGCTCATCTGCCTTTCATAAGGTGATTTGAAGGGGGGATGAGGGGGGATGCAATCCGCTTGTTAGCAAAATGACCCCAAATCATCCCCCTGTTAACCTGTTACCCCCTCATCCTCATTCATAGGCGTAAATGGGAGTGAAGATCATGTTACATCACTGAAAAAAAATTATTTGAATCACCCTAAGCAGAAATGCAAAGAAAAAAATGCATAAATTTGCATTTCCTGTACCTTTTAAACTTTTTCTCGATTTGCAACTTTTTTCTAAAAGATTTTCAACCTTCTTCTCATAAATCTGTAAAAAAAAAAAAAAAAATCCTGTAAAATTTCAGCCTTTTCTTGTAGATTTGAAACTATTTTTCCTGTAAATTTGCAACTTTCTCAAAAATGTGAAACTCTTTTCTTGTAACTTTGAAACTTTTTTCTGGCAAATTTGGAACTTTTATCTTGTAAATTTGCTATTTTTTTCTTGTAGATTTTCACCTTTTTTCTTGTAGATTTGAAATTTTTTAAGCGTACATTTTAAATATTTTTCTTGTAGATTTGAAAAAAAATTTTTGTAAATTTGAAAGTTTTTCCTTGTAAATAAAGCATTTTTTTAAAAAAAAATACTGGTGCATGTATAGACTAGAAAAGCACTCGGAGAGCGCAGACCTCCGCCAAGCGCCTCAGTTCCCCCCATACAGTGTTTGTGTGTACGTTTTCAGATTCCTTGACCATGAAAACATATGACTAGCAATTGGATTCACAATGATAGGATTAGTGGTTCAGTAGTTATTGACAAAAATGGCATTTTCCGTAATGGCGGTTTTCTTCTGGACGGTGATCCGGATCACCACCAAAATGTAATCATCTGTAGGATACCCCATTTCTGACAATTTCATGAAAATCCGTCCATAACTTTTTGAGTTATGTTGCTAACAAACAGACAAACCAACGCCGATGAAAACATAACCTCCTTGGCGGAGGTAATAAGGCCTCAGTCTACAGTCAATAAGGGGAGCCAAAGTGAGAATCAGCCTATATCAGGGGTGTCCAATCATGTGCCATGGAGGGCCAAGACTCTGCAGGCTTTACCTCCAACCAGTAGCTACATTCCGATCTACAGTGTACTTCAACTGTATTCCCTACTCCCTCCTCTGTTCTCAGGGAATATCAGTTAACTGCCCTTCACAAAATTTCTCCATTTGAAACACCCTGTAACCGTTGGCTCCTTCCTCCATGCATTACCATGGCAACCATGGACACGTACTGATACTGTGGTGTCATGGTTCCCGTTTGTTTCTCCTCAGGTGATCATCGCCTGCTGCCTCTCATCTGCCAGCATTTAAAAGGACCAGCTCTTCAGTGCTTTGACGCTGGCTCGTCTGGGTATACTGCCTAGCAGATTCCTAAGAAGAAAGCATTGTTTATGCCTTACAGTGAAGTTTCTGTACTCGCCTGTCTCTTTCTCCCTTCTCCAGGTTGCTGCCACCGTGCAGGTGCGTCTTCGGGGACTGTGTGCACTCACCTGCCCCATCATCCTTGCTCAACTGCAACCATACTCCACCCGGTCAGGCACCACCAGCTCAACCAACCTTACCTTGCTGGTTTGTCTCTTCCCCGCTGGGGTCCCTGCTGGTTTTCCCTATTATCTCACGTAAGTGGCAATTTGACTTGCCCATTTTCCCAATCTCCATTCCTTTCCTCACAGCTCTCGTTCTCTCGCCACAGGCTATCTCCTCTGGCGAGTGACGTTTTCTGTAGCTGTGCTTCTGACCTTTTGAAATTCAATAACTCCTCAAACGTGTTTTGTGGTTTGATTGTTCCTTTGTTGCTGCATTGTGCAAGTGGGCTGTCTTTATTAATAATCATGACACTATGGTGGATAATTTATGTTTCTTAAATATTAATACAAATATGTTTTTATTACCATCAGTTGATATAAACAATAACCAACATCAGTTTAGCTTATTAATAACAATAGCAACAATAGTTTGTTTTACTCGTATTTGAGACGCAATGGCTTATGGGTAATCTTCCTGTCAACTTCCATTGAAGTGATGTACCATTGTTCACTTCTTCCCTGCTCAGTTCTCATCATCATCATCATCATCATAGCAGTCTGTCGGGGGCGACAATGACTGTTTCATTTAGGTCTGATCAGATTCCTCCACGCAGCTCTGTCCTTCGCCTTCCGCTGCCAGGAACTCCTGACCTTGTTCACCCGGGCGACGTCCGAGCCGGTGTGAGTTGCTTTCTGACTGACCATTTCATGAAACTGCTTGCAAAGTATTTGAGTACCACTAGCTTTTGCTGGACTAGTGGCACATTCTTGGCAGATAGAGGTATTATCAGTGGCAAGGACAGGCCAAGACAAACTGACTCCAGTATCTGTTGCAGTGACTGACCAGATGATAGGTTTGTTTATCTCTGCGCTTTGTGCAGTGCATCACTTCCCTTTGAACTGAAGACCATTTGCTCCCTTTGGTTTGGAATCTCATTTAATATGGCAAAATACCCTGTGCAGTCCACTTCGGAGTACACTATTGGGTGATCGGAACACAACTACTGCTCTGCACTGTGTGTGTTTATATATTTACATATTTATTCCATCTAGCTACAATGCTCTGCACTGGGTGTGTTTATATTTATATATCTATATATTTATTCCATCTAGCTACAATGCTCAGCACTGGGTGTGTTTATATTTATATATCTATATATTTATTCCATCTAGCTACAATGCTCCGCACTGTGTTTTTATATATCTACATATTATTCCATCTAGCTACATTGCTCCGCACTGTGTGTGTTTATATACTTGCATATTTATTCCACCTAGCTGCAATGCTCTGCACTGTGTGTTCATATATTCATATATTTATTCCATCCAGCTACAATGCTCTGCACTGTGTGTCTGTGTGTGTGTGTGTGTGTGTATATATATATTTTATAGTAATATGTACATATGTATATTAGCTGCTCTTGCTTGCTTGTTTTTTTTTTGTTTTTTTTTTTTCTTGCCTTCTGATTGTTGCTCTGAGTGTTGCTATCCCTGTGCTGTTGCAATCCTGGAATTTCCCCGTTGTGGGACTAATAAAGGCTTATCTTATCTTATCTTATCTTAACTAGTGTCGTCAACAGCAGATTCCATTGAATTTCTTCCCACTGATAGCTGATAAGTGAAAACACCTGCTGAAGAGACTGGATAGAAGAGAAAACCTGCAGGGTCTCAGCCCTCCATGGCACATGATTGGGCATCTCTGGTCTATATAGTAGCTGTGTGACATGATTGGTCAACAAAGACCGGCCATTCCTACACCTGGAACCACTACTACAATACAAACAGAAAAGCAAATCTTTGACTACATACAAGAAGAGAGTTGAGGTACTTAAAGATTTGGTACAGTATTATATAAGATTTGAAATATACATTTTCATTGATATGCAGCTCTGTGAATAGAAGCACCATCAAAGTACTGTGAGAAACATTATGAGACGGGGATTAATGGATGTTGTGAAAGTGTACCACATTATCACACTGGTTTAATCCAAATGCACAGTAACATATGTGGGTCTTTGCTGCAGAACAAGCTGTGGGCTGACGAGTCTGGTGCAAACAGGACGAATGCTAATTGTGTAATGCTTCAAAGTTAAGTATATGATTTTAATCACACACTTTACACTCTGGCTGATGCATTCAGACTGATAAATAAAATGTAATCAGCTGAGTTCCCACCAAACCACAAACAGATTTGGAAACATGGTTGAAAAGTTTCCAAGGTCATTGCTTAGCATATACTGTAACTGACAGACTGATAAACACACAATGATCCAAACTGTGTATGTGTTCCTCGTGCCCCCTCTTACGCCAGTGTCCACTGTCCATTTTTTTTTACACTTTGTGCCCTTACAGTCCAAATACCGACTGATTATGTCCCCTCTTTTAAGCTATATGGTCAAAGAAGGGGACACAATCATTTGAAAGGGGTGCGGCAACAGAGCGATCTCAGTGCATTGCTATTATTTTGCATTTTCTGGCAGTGCACTTCAGACCAACAAAAAGCATGTCTAAATAAACAAGTGTCATGTGTGGGTTTATGAAATCATTCAGCAGAGCCTTCCCAGTCATGTCTGGGCATTGTGCAATGAGGAATGGGATGTGTGTCTCTGCACGCTGCACTAAACTTGAACTTATTTATTTTATTTGTGAACAAGCATGTCCTTTCACCAGCACAAAACCAAGCTGTGCTGTGAAGTATACAGACCATCATAACAGCAATCCACCTTAGATCATGCGCGCCCACCTGTTAAAGATGAGGAGAAGCGACAATCTGATTGGGATATTGCATGTTATGCTGAAAATAAGAAAGCTCCTTTGCACTTTTCACCGGCACAAAGGCTGTTTCTTCTACCACATAGTAGCAGAATGGGCTTGGACACGCCTATAAATGAGCTTGTCTCCTTTGACAGTCTTCTTCTTTCGGCTGCTCCCTTTAGGGGTCTCCACAGTGGATCATCTGTCTCCATCCCACCCCATCCCTTCATTTTCCTCTGTAACACCAATCCTCTCCATGTGCTCCTTCACTACAACCATGAATCTTCTCTTTGGTCTTCCCCTTTTCCTCCTGCCTAGAAGCTCCATCTTCAACATCCTTTGTCCAATATCTCCACTATTCCTCCTCTGCACATGTCTAAACCATCTCAACCTTGCCTCTCTTACTTTGTCTCCAAACTGCTCAACCTGAGCTGTCCCTCTGATATACGCATTTCTAATCCTGTCCCTCAAAGTCACTCCTAATGACAATCTTAGCATTGTCAACTCTGCCACCTCCAGCTCCGTCTCCTGTCTTTTTGTCAGTGCCACCATCTCCAAACCATACATCATAGCAGGTCTCACTATTGTCTTGTAAATCTTCCCTTTCACTCTTGCTGCTACCCTTCTGTCACAAATCACCCCTGACACTCGTCTCCACCCACTCCACCCTGTCTGCACTCTCTTCTTCACCTCTCTTGTGCATTTTCCATTGCTTTGGATCAGGGGTTCCCAATCATGTGCCGTGGAGGGCCAAGACTCCACAGGTTGTCTCTTCTACCCAGTCTCTTCAGCAGGTGTTTTCACTTATCAGCAACCAGTGGGAAGAAATTCAGTGGACTCTGCTGTTGAAGACACTGGTTGGAGGTAAAGCCTGCAGGGTCTTGGCCCTCCATGGCACATGATTGGACACCCCTGCTTTGGATGGTTAACCCCAGGTATTTAAACTCATCTACTTTCACTACCGCTACTCCTTCCAGCTTCACCATTACACCTGCCTTCCTCTCATTCACACTCATGTATTCTGTCTTGCTTCTACTGACTTTCATTCCTCTTGTCTCCAGAGCAAACCGCCACCTCTCCAGGTTCTCTTCCACCTGCTCCCTACTCTCACTACAGATCACAATGTCATCTGCAAACATCATGGTCCATGGAGACTCCTGCCTGACCTTGTGTGTCAGCCTGTCCATCACCATGGCAAACAAGAAGGGGCTCAGAGCTGATCCCTGATGTAACCCCACCCCCACCTTGAAACCATCCGTCACTCCAACAGCACACCTCACCATCGTCTCACTGTGCTCATACATGTCCTGCACCACCCTCACATACTTCTCTGCCCCTCCTGGCTTTCTCAAACAGTACCACACTTCCTCTCTTGGCACCCTATCATATGTTTTCTCTAGATCCACAAAGACACAGTGCAACTCCTTCTGACCTTTTCTATACTTCTTCATCAGCACTCTTAGAGAAAACATTGCATCTGCAGTACTCTTTCTTAGCATGAAACCTTACTGCTGCTCACTGGTTGTCACCTCTCCTCGTAACCTGGCGTCAACAACTATTTCCCATATCTTCATAGTGTGGCTGACCAACTTTATGCCTCTGTAGTTACTACAGCTCTGAGCATCACCTTTGTTCTTGAAAATTGGTACCAAAACACTTCTCCACTTCTCAGACATCCTCTCATTCTCCAAGATTGTGTCAAACAATCTGGTTAAAAGGTCTACTGCCATCTCTCCTAAACATCTCCACACCTTCACAAGTATGTCATCTGGATCAACCTCCTTTCCATTCTTCATCCCCTTCAAAGCTGCCCTCACTTCCACCTTGCTTACCTTCAGTACTTCCTTGTTGACCATCTTTCCTTCATCCATCCTTCTCTCTCTCTCATTTGCTTTATTCATAAGCTCTTCAAAGTACTCCAAAGTACAGCTCTTCCAAATACTCCTGTCTACTTTCTTCATCTCCCTGACTATCCCACTTTTTCTTTGCTAACCTCTTCCTTTGAATACTTTCCTTTACCTCCTCATTCCCCCACCAAGTCTCCTTGTCTTCCTTGCTCTGTCCACTGGATACACCACATACCTTTCTACCCATTTCCCGCAATACTTTTGCTGTACTTTCCCAGTCATCTGGTAATTCTTCCCTACCATCCAGAGCCTGTATCAACTCCTTCCTGAACTCTGTGTGACCTTCTTCCTTCTGTAACTTCCCCCACTTAATCTTTGGCTTTGCCTTCACTCTCTTCCTCTTCACAAAGTCATCCTACAGACGACAATCCAGTGCTGTCTGGCTATATTCTCTCCTGCCACCACCTTGCCGTCTCCTATCTCTTTCAGATTTCTCCTTCTGCATAAGATGTAGTCCATTTGTGTCCACCTTCCTCCACTCTTGGAAGTCAACCCTATGTTCCTCTCTTCTTGAAGTATGTGATCCCCACAACCATTTCCATCCTTTTAGCAAAATCCACAACCATCTGTTCTTCCACATTTCTCTCCTTAAGACCATATCTACCCAGGACCTCCTCATCACCTCTGTTCCCTTCACCTACATGTACATTAAAGTCTGCTCCAGTCACCACTATCTCCCCCCTAGGAACACTCTCTACCTTCATCCAACTTACTCCAGAATTCCTCTTTCTCCTCTACCTGACATCCAACTTGTGGGGCAGATGCACTGACAACATTCAACATCACACTTTTGACTTCTAGCCTCAAACTCATGATTCTGTCTGACTTCCTCTTTACATACTGAACACTCTTCACATACTCTTCCTTCAAGATTACTCCTACTCCATTTCTCTTCCTATCTACACCGTGGTAGAACAGTTTAAATCCACATCCAATGCTCCTAGCCTTGTTTCCCTTTCATCTGGTTTCTTGAACACACAGTACATCTACCTTTCTTCTATCATATCAGCCAACTCTCTGCCTTTACCAGTCATAGTCCCTACATTTAATGTCCCTACTCCCACCTTCACCCTTCTACCTTTCCTTTTCTCTCTGTCCTTCCAAACACACCTTCCCCCTCTCCTCAACAATGGACTATTGAGTAGATTGTTAAATGTGGCCCAACTCAGGGAACTTTTAAGTTTCAACGTTGCTAAAAGAATCATTGTAATCCTAAGGGTGTTTTAATTTTTAAACAGGTTTGACATTAGTGCCTACCTGAAGTTGTAAGTGTCAGGCAGCTCAATCATTTTAACAACCAATTTCCACAACCTTGTCAGTCAAATGCACAGGTGTACACTAACGGTTTTTGGTGATTCTTTCATATTCAAATTAATATAGATGGTCATCAAACCATGTCTGGGTGGTTGTTTTAGCTTTTACCACAAATTCACTAATGTTTCTCTCAACATTTTTTCTTGTATGACAGCACAATTCTTGTGACAAACCAACTTTTCTGATAGAAATCAAGTGTCCTTTGCATGCTCTAAATGTGGTGAACACTGATTAAGTCTTTTTCTGAATAGCTGTCTATAAGTGAGTTTAAATACACCATTGGAATTGATTTGTCCAGTTTCCTCCAATAGACAGGAAAAGTCTCATTGATTGGTTCTACCAGAGAACTTGAGTCAGACAAACTGTAGCCTCGCTCATGCTGTGCGGGGACTACTCTGAAAGGCATATTGGATTTTTAATAAGAAGAAAATATCAGCTTCAGAATAACTAAGAAGGCATTACAAAAAAGCCAGAGTGAGTGAATGTTGCATCAGGGGAATAAAAAAGCGAGAAATCCTGAGGGAGAGACGGAGAGGGGGATGGAGGGAAGAAAAGAAACACTTACCCTGTACTTCCCAGTGAGGCAGAGTGTGGTCTAGGCTGTGCTGTGAACAGTGTGGGCCAATCGACTGTGACACCTCATTTATTACCCTGAACACACTGGAACCGAGGTACAATGACACTGCTGCCGCCCACTCCACAGCGTTGGCCTGTGCCATATTTCTCTGACACGCATGGCATGAACAGATTCATGCCACTGCTGCCCGAACGTCACTGAGAAGGTCTGCAGAGTTGAGTTTTGGGGGGGTTGATTGCTTATTACTTCAGTTAAACTTACAGATGGTCAGTAAACACCAGCAGTCATTTCAGTTGCTGGTTGTTGCAATATTATCAATGTGTCCAAAGTGTTTAAACCAATGGTCTACAACCTACAGTGCTGGAGATTTTCATGTTGCTTTGACAACATTCTGGTTCTGCCAGAGGTTTCTTCCTATGTGTTTTTCCAAGTTGGGGCTTCTCTGTGCTTTTTTGTGTTATTTATTATGTGATTTATGCTTTTAATGTTTTTTAATAGGTGTGATGGGAAAAATCAATACAGTTTAGTCGTGAAATACTTTACACAAATGATATTCTACTGATTGAGAGACACCACTATTGAGATATTTTAATATAAGCATTGTTGGTCTGGTCAGGGCTGCAGTTCCCTGTCCACACATTATGTTCCTTTTTGGATTCATTATCATTATTATCATTACTGTGATTATCTGTGTCCTGGTCTCTCTCATCATTTTTGTGTTACTTGTGTCAGAACTTTGTTATGTCTGCTCCTCATCATTGGCCTTTTGTGTTGTTAATTATTGACAGCTGTTCCTGATTGTGTTAATCACCACCTGCCCTTTATATTTCTGCACTTTCACTGTTAAGACGACTGTGAAGTTTACTGGGTAAATGACTGTTAGTTTTCACCTTCTCAGTCATAGTTATTGTTACTTTTGATTGTTTTTCTCACGCACAGCTTGGCACAGTTTAGGCCTTTGTTTTCGTTATCCTGCCATGCAGCATTACATTATTTTTCCAGCCTTGTGCTGCATCTTATGTTTTCTCAATAAATAATGTTTCCTTGCCACCTGGCGAATGGGTCCTCTCTTTTGCCCTGTAGGGGCCAACATGACAGAAGAACGCTGCCAGTAAAGGACCCAGATTGCAAAAGGAACAGGAGAAGGAGGGGGCAGAAGGAGGAAGATCTGTGGGCAGTCGGTATGTTGTGGGATTTGGTTACGACGGCTGGCAGTTCACTTTCCCCGGCAGAGGCAGAGGATTGTCTGGGAGCAGCCGCATCCTGGAGGCTCGCCCAAACCTGCACTCTCTTCCCTGGCTACAGGGGCTCCCGCTTTACCACCACCACCACCACCCTCCTCTTCGTTACCTGCTGATTCTGAGGACTGCAGTTCTACCCAACCCGAACAAGACTCTGCTCTGAATGTGGATGAGGTGTGAACAGCGCAAACTATTGAAGATCTTATTTCAGACGCCCATACCTCCCATTCGCCGGAGGCAGCCCTGACATTTTTGCACCCTGCAGCCGAAATAATAGAAGCATTCCCCAGCCTGAGGAGCTATCCTGAGCTGGGCGGGCTGTTAATTTCAGTCGCTAATCTCGGTCATATGTACTGTGAAATGGTGAGGAACACACCTAGGTTGTCGAGGTGCGTGCCGACGAAGAAGTGTCCCCGGCCTCCGGCGTTCTCCTCTCCTCGCCATCTTCCGGTTTCCACTTCAGCTCCAATCCCAGCCCCACCAGCCCCACAGCCACTCTACGGGCTGAAGACGGGGGCACCATCTACACCGAAGCCTTTGCCGATGGATAAGCATCCCCTGGCCCCGGCGCTTTTCTCTCCAACTCCTCCCCCTGTGCTACAGCTTCTCGCCAGACGGTCACCGTAGCCACCCAGAGGGATTCGTCTGGTCCTCCAGTGGCGGATTCTACAGCAGCGGCAGCCTCAGCAGCAATGGAGCTGGGGGTAAGGCAAGTACCATTTTCTCATTTTTTTTTACATCTAATAGTGAGAGGTCTTGTCTTGTCCTCAGTGAGGAGACTCAGCTGCCACCTCTTATTACTGCTGAGCCCTCAAGTGTTTTTTCTGCTGCCATCCCCTTGTGTATTCCACCACTCACCTCAACCCCTTGTTTCCCTGAGGTCATCTCCACCTCAGCTGGGTCCATGGCAGAGGAGGTAAGCTCAAGCATGGTTACTGCTTCTCTCCATGTGCACACTCCTGCAGAGACTGTCCCGTCTCACGTGCACGCTCTTGCAGAGACTGTCGTGCCTCACATGCACACTCTTGCAGAGACTATCCAGCCTCACATGCACGCTCTTGCAGAGACTGCTCCTTTTGATGTCATCATCCCAACATCGGCAGCACCAGGGTCCTCGCCAGCGGAGGAGCAGGAGTTAAGGCAAGTCCTCTTCTTTTTCTTAATATCTGTTTTAGAGAGGTCTTGTCTTACTCCTGGTGAGGAGACCCAGTTGCAGCATCCATCTGCTTCTGAGCTCTCCCCGCTAAGCTCTTCTGCTGACTGTGTGGGTCTAACTCCTACTTCAAGCTGTACCTCTCCCCCCCGTCCGAGGTGACTACATTGGAGGAGGATTCCTGGGCATCTGGACCGGATGCGCCCCAACCATCTGATGCAGAGGTCAGCGCACCCGAACCATCAGCACATGAGGACAGTGGGCCCCAGCCGTCCTATCTAGAGGTCAGCACGCTCAAATCATCAATACCTGGGGTCAGTGTGCCTCAGCACCTGTCTAGCACATCCCGTTTCCTGATTTGGGGGCCCGTGGACTCGTGTAGACCCCCTGAACCACCTTATCCCATGGTCTGGTGGCCTAGGGACTCTGGGAGGCCACTAGATCCACCTTATCCCATGGTCTGGTGGCCTAGGGACTCTGGGAGGCCGCTAGATCCACCTCATCCCATGGTCTGGTGGCCTAGGGACTCTGGAAGTGCGCCAGATCCACCTTGCTCCTTGGTCTGGGGGCCCATGGACTGGGGTAGACCCCCCAACCCATATTGTTCTCCAGTTCAAGGCCCATTGGACTTTGGTAGACCCCCTGATCCATTGTTTGTTCCGGTTCGGTGGCCCATGGACTTAGGTAGACCACCCGACACACTTTGTTTTGGGGCCTTGAACTTTATTTGGCCCGTGTTCAGTGTTGGTTTTGGACTTTGCTGTTTGTGTGTGTGTGTGGGTGTGTGTGTGTGGGGGGGGTTACAGTTTGTTCCGGTCCTCCTGGCCTTTTCCCCTACCACCTACCCTGGGAGGGGCTTTGGATTTTCTTTTTTTTTTTCCTCTTGTTGGTGTTACCGTTGGGTCATCTGGGGTCCGCCCCTTAAAGGGTGGGTTCTGTAGTGGTCTGGTCAGGGCTGCAGTTCCCTGTCCACACTTTGTTTCTTTTTTTGGATTCATTATCATTATTATCATTGCTGTGATTATCTGTGTCCTGGTCTCTTTCATCATTTTTGTTACTTGTGATGTCAGCACTTTCAGTTATGTCTGTCTATGTATTGGCCTTTTGTGTTGTTAATTACTGACAGCTGTTCCTGATTGTGTTAATCACCACCTGCCCTTTATATTTCTGCACTCACCTCACTGTTCTACTGTTAAGACGACTGTGAAGTTCATTTGGTAAATGACGGTTAGTTTTCACCTCCTCACTCACAGTTATTGTTACTTTTGTTTTTCTCACACACAGCTTGGTACGGTTTAGGCTTTCCTTTTCGTTATCCTGCCGTGCAGCGTTACATTATTTTTCCAGCCTTGTGTTGCGTCTTGTTTTCTCAACTAGTACATACCTGTGCATACCCGTCCATGCCCGTAGAAACCAAGTGTCCTCAAGTATCTCTGCATGCCCGTTGCTGAAGGGTGTCCTCCTGTCTCAGACGGCTGTGTTGTTCACAGTCATTCCTGCAGCGTACTGTTGGAACCTGAGGTGTTTCATCTTCACGGCATCTTTTCTGATGTTCAGCAGTTCTCCTCACTCTATTGCTCTCCATCTGCTGGATCTTCTTCTTTGTTCAGACCACTGGCTGAGGGATAGGTGTATCGTAATTCTAGTTCATGGACAGGATCACGAAAATCAATCTGAGCAAAAAGTGGCTTTCGACCCTGTTCAGGAAGACCCGTGCATACCTGTAGAAACCAAGAAACCGGAGCACCGGGAGAAAAATCAGCGCTTTGCTTGGCATATTACACATTTGTAGTGTAGACTGCCATTCTTCAAGGTTACACATTTTTACTGTGTCAGCACCTCTTGAAAAACAACATTGCTCAGAAAGCGACGCTTTTGCTTAGTTTCTTCATCTTGAGCAAGAATACAAAGACTGCTTGATCTGCCAACTCTGCTTGCGGCAACGTAGAATTGGCCATGGCTGAAGAAATCGCTTGTGCAGAAAACACCAACGTGCTGTAAAGACTGGCCCTGTAAGTTCTTCACAGTCATGGCAAAGCAGGGTGTTACTGGAAACTGTTTATGTTGCAAGGTGAATGGAAACATGTTGTCAGAAGGTGTGAGTGTGATTCGTGGAATCAGGAGAGTGTGTCCAGCATTGACAGCAATCACAGATGTTGCAACTAACAGGTGAGGCTGTATTTGTTCAATGATGTATTTTGAGCCATTGCAATGTCCATTTTGTCGGTCAAATGTACTGCTTCGAATGGGTGTGGTTTAACGTAGTGTGTCCTCTTGTTAATTGGGTGATGAGTAAGATTTCCAGATTTACTGCTTCGAATGGGTGTGGTTTAAAGTGCTGTGTCCTATTCGTAATCGGGTGATGAGAATCTCTTCTTTAGTGAGTGATGGTCTATATGACATCATAAAGACATCAAGGCAGGCATCCCAGGACATCAAGCCTACATCATTGGTAGGCAGTCCTATTGTCTATATGACATCACAGGTAGCCAGTGCTATTGTCTATATGACAGCATGGTGAGTCCTATGTTGGCTGATATCATAGGATCATCATAGGACATCATGCAGACACCATAGGCCGTCCTCCGATGTCCTATGATCGTAACACACAAACAGACACACACACAAACTGACAGATTTCTTGAATTTATAAAGTGATTCTGTCTTGAATATTTATTTCTTCATTGGTCTTCCTCTTCGTTTATCAGCATTATTATTATTATTACTATCGTCATTATCAATGTCATTATTGCCTTGGTCTTGTCGCCCCATGACACTGTGACAGACAGAGATTTCTTGAATGTTCCACATGCCAGAAACATGCGTTAGGTTAATTGGCATCAAACTGGGGATCCTAAATTGTCCTTAGGTATGACTGTGAGAGTGAATGGTTGTTTGTCTCTCTGTGTTGGCCCTGTGATGGACTGGCAATCTGTCCAGGGTGTACTCTACCTCTCACCCGAAGATACTGGGATAGGCTCCAGCCCCCCGTGACTCAAAAAGGATTAAGCGGAAGAAGATGGATGGATGGATATATAGAGTGATGGTGATATTCCTTGTCTCCAGGGCATGGGTTCCAGACAATATTCTTATCGTCATCATCATTATCATTATTGCCTTGGTCTTGTCTGCCCTCTGGTCCCCTGTGTGTGATTATCTGAGCAGCCCCGGCCATGCCGTTTTCTGTAACCATGCCCTGGCGTCTCTGTTTTCCCTTGCTTGTTACTGTTCTGTTGCTTACCTGTGTCTACGTATATGTCTTTTAGCGAGTCCTGCGGTCTGTGTGACATCATATAGACATCCTGTAGATGCTCCTATGATCGCCAACATCATAGGAACATCATAGGACAGCACGCAGACATCATAGGCCATCCTATGATGTCCTATGATCGTGACAGACACACAGAGATTTCTTAAATATAGAGTACTAGTGCATACCCGTGCATGCCCGCAGAAACCCATGCATGTCCATAGAGGGGATGCATTGGAACAGAATTCTTGCCAGTTACAGGACAGTTGCTATACTATAGCAACACAGCACTGAGTGGCAATCACATGTGACGGCTTTTGAATGCAGCAAAACATAAAAATCACACAAAATATGCCCTGCCATCTGGAGCTGTTTGCCCCTGCTTGTTACTTCTTCTCCTGCCTGTCACTGTGCTTACCTGTGTCTATGTACAGTGGGGTAAAAAGTATTTAGTCAGCCACCAATTGTGCAAGTTCTCCCACTTAAAAGATGAGAGAGGTCTCCAATTTTCATCATAGGTATACCTCAACTATGAGAGACAAAATAAGAAAAAAAAATTTCAGAAAATCACATTGAAGGATTTTTAATGAATTAATTGGTAAATTCCTCGGTAAAAAGTATTTGGTCAATAACAAAAGTTCATCTCAATACTTTATTATATACCCTTTGTTGGCAATGACAGAGGTCAAATGTTTTCTGTAAGTTTTCACAAGGTTTTCACACACTGTTGCTGGTATTTTGGCCCATTCCTCCATGCAGATCTCCTCTAGAGCAGTGATGTTTTGGGGCTGTCGCTGGACAACACAGGCTTTCAACTCCCGCCAAAGATTTTCTATGGGGTTGAGATCTGGAGACTGGCTAGGCCACTCCAGGACCTTGAAATGCTTCTTACGAAGCCACTCCTTCGTTGCCTGGGCGGTGTGTTTGGGATCATTGTCATGCTGAAAGACCCAGCCACGTTTCATCTTCAATGCCCTTGCTGGTGGAAGGAGGTTTTCACTCAAAATCTCATGATACATGGCCCCATTCATTCTTTCCTTTACACGGATCAGTCGTCCTTGTCCCTTTGCAGAAAAACAGCCCCAAAGTATGATGTTTCCACCCACATGCTTCACAGTGGGTATGGTGTTCTTTCTCCTCCAAACACGACAAGTTGAGTTTTTACCAAAAAGTTCTATTTTGGTTTCATCTGACCATATGACATTCTCCCAATCCTCTTCTGGATCATCCAAATGCTCTCTAGCAAACTTCAGACAGGCCTGGACATATACTGGCTTAAGCAGGGGGACACGTCTGGCACTGCAGGATTTGAGTCCCTGGTGGCGTAGTGTGTTTCTGATGTAGCCTTTGTTACTTTAGTCCCAGCTCTCTGCAGGTCATTCACTAGGTCCCCCCGTGTGGTTCTGGGATTTTTGCTCACCGTTCTCGTGATCATTTTGACCCCACGGGGTGAGATCTTGTGTGGAGCTCCAGATCGAGAGAGATTATCAGTGGTCTTGCATGTCTTCCATTTTCTAATAATTGCTCCCACAGTTGATTTCTTCACACCAAGCTGCTTACCTATTGCAGATTCAGTCTTCCCAGCCTGGTGCAGGTCTACAATTTTGTTTCTGGTGTCCTTTGACAGCTCTTTGGTCATGGCCATAGTGGAGTTTGGAGTCTGACTGTTTGAGGTTGTGGACAGGTGTCTTTTATACTGATAACAAGTTCAAACAGGTGCCATTAATACAGGTAACGAGTGGAGGACAGAGAAGCCTCTTAAAGAAGAAATTACAGGTCTGTGAGAGCCAGAAATCTTGCTTGTTTGAAGGTGACCAAATACTTATTTTACTGAGGAATTTACCAATTAATTCATTAAAAATCCTTCAATGTGATTTTCTGGATATTTTTTTCTCATTTTGTCTCTCATAGTTGAGGTATATCTATGATGAAAATTGGAGACCTCTCTCATCTTTTAAGTGGGAGAACTTGCACAATTGGTGGCTGACTAAATACTTTTTTGCCCCGCTGTACATGCCACAGACACACACACACACACAGACAGAACACACACAAGACACACACAACACAGCGCACAGCGCTGCAATGTGTCTCATGATGGAGGAAATAAAACTTTGAAACCTTCCAGCTTGTCGAATCTCGCTTGAACTTATTTGTTCCTCCACAAACTTTTTTTTAGCCGATTATAATGTTACATTTTGTTTTCCTGGCTGCCACAGGGGCAACTTCCTGTCTCCAGCTCACACGAGGACGTTTTTTTTCCATGGAACTTTGTGTCACTTCCGGTCCCCAGATCCGGTCCCCAGATGACTTGGTGGCCATATTGCTGCTGCGTCCAGATGGGTCTCAGAAACAAGGCAAATTTATGAGAAAAAGTTGCACATTTTTGAGAAAATTGTTTAAAATTTACAGGAAAAACTTCCAAATTTACAAGAAAAATTTTGCACAATTATGAAAAAAAAGTCAAATTTTTGGGAAAAAAGTTCAATTCAATTCAATTCAATTCAACTTTATTTATATAGCGCCATTTCACAACAACAGTCATCTCATAGCACTATCAACTGTAGGGAGGACCCCCACAGTTGCAGAAAGACCCCAGCAATCAGGGGTTGCAGATCTACAATAAAAAAGTTGAAAAAAATTACGAAAATTTACAGGAAAAATTGCAAATCTGCAAGGATTTGACCAAGCTCAAAGTTCTTCAAAGAGTACAAGAGTCCATAACTGGACCTTCATTTCTTTTGTCCGTTCTTCTTAAAATCAGACTTTACCCTCATCACAAACATGGGGGGAGCATTCTTAGCAACCGCTGAGCTCCCCGAGGACTGTTCTGTACACCTTTTTTGAGCTTTGACCTCATCGTAGGAATGTGAGACCTTCCGTACCCCCCCCCACCACCACCACCACCACCAC
Source organism: Pholidichthys leucotaenia (assembly GCA_020510985.1). Lineage (NCBI taxonomy): Eukaryota > Metazoa > Chordata > Actinopteri > Cichliformes > Pholidichthyidae > Pholidichthys > Pholidichthys leucotaenia. Next base: position 409,267,652 of record CM035842.1, on the reverse strand, counting down.
CAGACCACTTTCACGGAGGCGGGGCTGGTCCACGCTTTCTTTGCCTTTGGCTTTGCAAGGAGGGAGAAGGGCAGAGAGAGAGCGAGAGAGAGAGAACTGCTCTTATTAGCCATGTCAGACCTGGGTGGCGCCATGTGGATGGAGATGGATGGCCCTCCTGCAAACACACGCCAACACACACACACATCTATATCTGGGGCAGTCATGCCAGCTTTTATCGCACACAAACACACACATACACACATTAACACCTACAGACTGTGCTGAGAAAACATTACTCTGGCCAGCAGTGGAAGCTGATGACAGTGAAACTGCATTCAGGGTGTTTCTCCTCCAAAAGCCTTGCGACAGAACAGCGTGTGTGTTGTGTGTGTGTGTGTGTGCATGATTATGGGCGCTGATTGTAAAGTAGCTCATGCTGAATTTAACAGCAACATTTTTGCTAGGGGGTGGGGGATTGATGAGATTTTATTAATATCAGTGGCACTGTCAGATCTTTGCTGATTCCTTTACCAAGGATTTCAGAATTGATCTGGGAAGTTCGTTATTGCTCTTGCTCAGTGAGTCCAGGGTAATGCTGGCTGTTGACCTTGGAGACATCATCATGCGTAGAGCTGACCACATTTGCCAGTGCTCTCCATCATTGGCAGTCCTGTACCAGTGCTCTAATCTGATGTCAAGCTTCTGGAGGTCTTCTGTAATCACGTCTATCCATCTGGTTCGTGGCCTGCCGTGGAGCCTCCTTCAGCCCGTCGCCGCTGTGTCCAGCGTAAGTAAAGCCCCGGTGGGATGTTCTGTACAAAGGCGGAGGATGTGCCCGTTTCTACGGATGCAGCGGGTGGCTATGGCACTAGAAGCTGTGGGCTGATGAGCTCTTTGTTGGAGACATGATGGTATCATTTGATATTTTCCATGGTCCTTAGAGCTCTGCCGTTGAAGCCATTGATCCTCTTTGCCAGGGTTTGCATAAGGGGCTGTCAAAGATTCCTTTACTGCATATTTTAAAACTTTGTTCCTAATATTGTATCCAAACACAGTACATCATGTTTTGATGCCATGAAGCCTTGCTCTCAAGGACAGACTCAGACGCCTGGGCTCCACTGACTCAGCATTCCATGCTTATCTGTCATTATTAAGCTCTACACTCTGAGACTCTGAAGATCTTCCCGTGACACTGCCTGGATGCAGCATTATGTGTCTTTTCCCTTCTTAACCATAATAAAAATAAATCATTAAATATGCATCTTTGGACTCCAGCTTTTTTATTTGTTCACAAGATCAACGAGGGTCATTACAGGTAAAAGTTAAACCCCACGACTTCCGGTTATGGCTGCCACGTAGGACGGACGTGTCTCGCTCTGCTCTGCTCCTGGAGAAAAAAAAATCGGCAAATAACTCTCTCATTTGGGACAGAACGTATCCCAGCATTTGGGCGAGGATATGTCGGCGAAGCCTAAGGCTGGAAAACCAGGAAAAGGAAAAAGCGAGCCGCCGAAACAGTCCAAATTAACGGACTTTCAGGTCTGTGACGCAGCAAACAAGGCTCCATATATGGCGGAGGAGGCTGGCGGCGGTGCGATTTCTGCGGGGAATGGCGCAGATGCGCTGATGGCTGCCATGAGTTCAATGAGAGCGGACTTTTCCTCTAGATTTGATGGGATTATGACAGCGTTGGAAGGAATAAGAAAGGAATTGGGTGACTGTGTAGAACGAACGGCGCAGATGGAGCTCCGTCTCGCTAGTGCTGAAGATGACGTCACCCGTCTTCAATTAAAGGTGCGCACTTTGGAAAAAAAAAATAAATCTCTGGAAGATAATATTTTGGATTTGGAATCTCGGTCGAGACAGAATAATTTGAGGCTGGTGGGTCTTCCAGAGGAATCAGAAGGTCGGGACGTATGTTCCTTTCTGGAAAAGTGGATTCCGGAGGTGCTGGGCAGCGAGGAGTTGCAATCAGCAGTGGTTCTGGAAAAAGCACATCGTATTGGCCCACGGAGAGATAAGGGACCGCCGAGGACCTTAATTATGAAGTTTCTTAGCAACAGAGACAGGATGAAGATCTTCAACGCTGCACGAGCTAAAGGAGAGATTAAACACCAGGACCAGCAGGTGCGGTTCTACCCAGATTTGGCCACAGGAATCCAGCAATTGAGGAAGCAGTTTGATCCCGTACGTAAGGAGCTGCGCAACCTTGGGATTCGTCATGGTGTAATCTATCCTGCGAGACTGCTGACCACGTATGAGGGCAGAACCCACATCTTCAAGACCCCAGAGGAGGCGCAGGAGTTCATCAAGAAGATCAAAGAAGAAGAAGAGACTGGTGGGAGCTAAGCATGAACAAAATATAAGGTAGAATAATTAAGCATTTGCACAGGCATCTGACTGACTTGAAGTAAATAGTAAGTTTACAAAATATAGATTGTATTATATATTAAAAAAAACAAAACAAAACAAACAAAAAAAAAACAAACTATGATGTACAAAGTTGTTAAAAATTTTGGAGTTAAGTTGGAAAACTACAGAGGAGAGTTAATGTTACGTCATTAAAAGCAGTAGAGTTAGGGTGATTGGGAGGATGAAGAAGGAGTGGCTTAGGCTGTTCCCCGTGGGTGTGGAACGGTCGATGGCTATATCGGGAGACAGAATTTTTCTTTTGATTTTGGGGGGTTTGCCACAAGTGTGGGAAGGGGAAATTTGTTTGTGTGTAGTTTGTAGGATGAATGTTCAACCACTCATGTTTTTGCTTCTCTGTATGAGCATGTTTACACTGCAAGGTAATCCCAAACTCTCTATTGATCATGGACCAAAGTGTTAACCTTAATTTAACTTCATGGAATTGCAGAGGTCTACAAAATTTAAAAAAACTTAAACAAGTTATGAATAAAATAAAGGACATGGGTTCAAGAATTGTGTTTTTACAAGAAACTCATCTGATAGAGGAGGATGTTAAAAGAATTAGGAGTAGATGGCAGGGAAGTGTATTCACCTCTTCATTTTCATCCCGAGCCAGGGGAGTTATGACTCTCATACATAAATCAGTTCCTTTTCAAGTGAAAAATGTAATTGGAGACAAATTTGGAAGATATGTAATCATTCAAGGTTCTTTGCTATTAGAAAATATAAATCTTGTGAACTTATATGGTCCCAATATAGATGATCAGAAGTTCTTTGCTAATTTATTTCTCATCTTATCATCACTTACAGGGCAACATATAATAGCAGGGGATTTTAATTGTACATTGAATCCAGGAGTGGATAGATCAACAGGACTGGATTGTACGCACATTGGATGTAGGATGACTATTAATCATTTTATGAAAGAATTGAGATTGTTAGATATATGGAGAGAAATGAAACCACAAGTTAAAGCCTATTCTTGTTATTCCAGTACCTACAAGACATTCTCACGTATTGATTATTTTTTGATTTCCACAGAATTAAGGTCCAAGATTCAAAACTGCTTTTATGATAACATCGTGATCTCTGATCATGCACCCTGTTGTCTAATATATGTAGATAAAAAATTGACAAAGGAATCAGGTAGATAGCAATTTCAGCATAAATGGCTTCAGGATGAGGAATTTGTCAAGTATATAGAAAAACAGATAGACGAGTTCTTTGACATCAATACTACACAAACATCAGCATGTGTAAAGTGGGAGGCTTTCAAAGCTTTTATTAGGGGACATATTATTAGTTATACAGGATCAAAATCTAAGAAGACTCGAGAGGAGAGAGCTAAATTGGAACATAAAATAAAAAATCTTCAGGAAAAAGTGTATGCAGGAAGTGACCCAAGGTTGGAGAATGAATTACTGATTTTGAGAGCTGAATACGACAAAAAATCAGCGAATAGAGCTGCCTCGAGTCTTCTAAGATTGAAACAATCTTTTTATGAACAAGGTGAAAAATCGGGAAAATTATTAGCATGGCAGATTAAACAATTGGAAATTAAAACACCAATTACCAGTATTATAAGTAACAGACAGGTAGTTATAGATCCTTTAGAAATTAATAGAGCCTTTAGAGATTACTATGAAAAATTATATGATACCAAAAATGAACCTGATTTAACAAAACTAAATGGGTTTTTGAACGAACTATCTATACCGTGTATTCCAAATGAAAACAGGGAGATATTGGATTCTAAAATTAGTCAAGAAGAAGTTGGGCTAGCCATTGATAATATGAAATCAGGAAAAAGTGCAGGACCAGATGGTCTTCCAGTTGACCTTTATAAAAAATTTAAGAATAAATTAATAAAACCTTTTTTGGAAATGGTTTTAGAAGCATTTCAAAATAATAATTTACCATCATACATAAATAATGCCTTAATTATACTGCTGCCAAAACCAGGTAAGCCCTCTAATAAATGTGAAAATATGAGACCAATAAGCCTATTAAACGCCGACCTTAAGATAATCTGTAAAATTTTAGCAAGACGAATACAAGAAATTTTACCAAATATTATTAATCGAGATCAGAATGGCTTTATAAAGGGTAGACAAGGCTTCCATAATGTAAGAAGACTATTTAATATTATTTATTTTAATAAAGAAGCACCGGATACAGCTCTCCTATCATTGGACGCCGAAAAGGCCTTTGATAGAGTTGAATGGCCCTTTCTTTTTGAAGTCCTACAAAGGTTTGGACTTGGAAATAATTTCATAAAATGGGTTCAAATAATATACAATAATGCTACAGCAGAAATCCTAACAAATAACAATATTTCAAAACCAATAAAAATCAATAGAGGATGTCGACAAGGCTGTCCACTTTCACCTTTACTGTTTACTATGGCAATTGAACCTTTAGCGATAGCGATACGTTTACATTCACAAATATATGGAATTAAAGTTGGACCAACAGAACATAAAATCTCCCTGTACGCCGATGACATAATTTTGTTTATGTCGAATCTAAAAAAATCAATTCCAACCTTGTTGAATTTAATAAAGAATTTTGGGGAAATATCAGGATATAAAATAAATAAAACTAAATCTTCAATATTAATGCTAAATGAGACCCAGAGAAATTACCCAGCCCCTGAGGTAAATCAATTCAATGTTGTAAATCAGTTTAAATATTTAGGAATCCAAATTATGCCTAAGCTAGAATCAGTCGCCAGTGTCAACTATGAAGCCTTAATGTCAGATATCAATGAGTTAACTCAGAGATGGATGTCACTACCAATGTCGATGATCGGGAGAATCAATATACTTAAAAGTAATATTTTACCTAAAATACTTTATTTATTTCAATACATTCCCTTATCACCACCTTTAGATCTATTCTCAAGAATAAAAAAAAAGTTAGTGGAATTTATATGGAACAACAGGAGGGCTAGATTACGTTTGTCTTTATTATATTTACCATTTGATCGTGGAGGTCTGAAATGTCCAAATTTTATGTTGTATTATTGGTCGGCACAACTGAGGTCTATGACATATTATTTTTCATCAAATGATCTCCCTCACTGGACTGAAATGGAATCATACAATTTACCTTTACCTCTTCCCATATTCATATACTCAGATTCGGCAAAAAAATTACAAAAACAAGTTAAAAATCCATTTGTAAAGCATATGATCAAAATATGGTGTGAAGCTAAAAACTATTTAAAAGAACCACAGTTATTGTCACAATTTAGTCCAATATGGGGTAATCAATATTTTAAACCAGGGAGAGCGGACGCTGTATTTAAAGTATGGAATTTAAAAGGGATACAAAAGATTCAGGATTTATATTTGCCATGTGCAGACAACATAATGTCTTTTGAAGAGCTGAGGATCAAATTTAATCTCAATAGAACACATTTTTTTAAATATCTTCAACTTAGAAACTTTATTCGATCAAATCAAAATAAAGCTCTCACTCGACCTATTTATTCATCCTTGGAAAAAATGATGATGAAAGATAGTAAAAGAAAGGGTATTATTTCAGAGTTTTATAACTCACTGACACTATCTTCAAGTGAAAATTCACTGAAAAGATTAAACTACTGGAAAGAAGATCTGCAAATTGAAATTTCAGAGGAACAATGGGAATTGGCTTGTACAGAAGCTCAAACCAAATCAATAAATGCACGCCTTAAATTGATACATTTCAAATGGTTAATGCGGATGTATGTTACACCGGAGGAGTTAAATAGATATAACAAAAATATACCAGATACATGCACAAAATGCATGGAAAGTAAAGGAACCCTATTTCATTGTTTATGGGAATGTAGATTAATAAGAATGTTTTGGGAAGAGGTGAGGGTAACAATTGAAAAAATAATCTCAAAACAAATCATATTGAATCCTAAACTGTTTTTGTTGGGTCTGTACCCAGAAAAGCATAATTTTAATAAAAGTGAAAGAACATTCATAGACCTCAGTTTGCTTAATGCCAAAAAATGTATTGCACTATTATGGAAAAAGACTCATAGACCAGATGTGACTCAGTGGTTAAGACAGATGTTAACAAACCTTCCATTAGAAAGAATAACATATATACTAAAATCAAAGGAAATTGTGTTTGAGAATATATGGAGACCTTTTATTGATTATGTAAAAAATTTAAACATAACTCTTGAAGAAGAAGGTGAATGATGTGTGTGGACCTTGTAAATTCCAAACTGGTGAACATAATATGTATACTTTTGTATTGGATTGTCTAGACTAAACAGAGGAGCATTGTTGAAGACTTGATTTTGTTGGTGGTTGTTGGTGTTTTTAGTGCATTTTTTTTTTTTTTTGTAGTACTTTAGTGTTAGTGTTTGATTGTTTGTATCATGTTTGTTAAAAAAAAAAAAAAAAAGGTTCAATAAAGATATTGTGGAAAAAAAAAAAAAAAGTTAAACCCCACAACAAGGCCATGTTTCCGCTCCATAGAGGAGAATGGAGAGGACCAAGGAGCTGTAGATGCAGTGTCATCTTCTTTGAGATAGAGTGGTGGCGCCAAAGGGACTTCCATAAGGCCACGCTCTGGCCACCGGCAGAGTGAAGAGGCCTCGCCGTCACAGGTCTGTGGCTCTGAGAGAGATCCGTCGCTACCAGAAATCCACGGAGCTGCTCATCCGTAAGCTGCCCGTCCAGCGCCTGGTGAGGGAGATCGCTCAGGACTTCAAGACCGTCCTGCGTTTCCTGAGTTTCGCCGTCATGGCTCTGCAGGAGACCAGCGAGACCCACCTGGTGGTCTCTTCTTCGCTAAGGGGGTCACCATCATGCCCAAAGACTTCCAGCTGGCCCGCTGCATCCGCGGAGAGAGAGCTTAGACTTTCTGCTGCACATCCACCAGCCATAATGCTCTGCACTGTGTGTCTATATATATACATTTATAGTAATATGGACATATGTTTACTAGATGTTGTTTTTTCTTGCCTTCTGATTGTTGCTCTGAGTGTTGCTATCCCTATGCTGTTGCAATCCTGGAATTTCCCCATTGTGGGACTAATAAAGGCTTATCTTATCTTATCTTATCTTATAAGGAGAGCCTGACTCCAGCAGCCAGGCCACATCTGTGGCCGATCTCTGGGGTCAGGTCTCTGTTGTTGATGACTGTGGAGACTGATGGAGAAACCTCACTGTGTCAGAACCAATATGGAGTGGGGAGGATCCAGGCCATGCCTCAGCTTGGTCTTCGCCCAGCTCACCTGACATCCAAGCTTGCTGATTCCTCCTGGTATATGGTCAGAGCATCCCTGAGCTGGCCGATCGAGATGCTAAACAGGGTGGTGTTGTCTGCATACTCCAGGTCGGCAAGGTGATAATTTGCAAAGGAAACACCAGGGACTCGCTCACAGACTTTGGCCAACAGGTGGTCGATGATGCAAGTGAAGAGGTCAGGAGCGGCCACGCAGCCCTGTCTGACCCCGCTTTATATTGTAAAATATAAATCTGATGGACCTCTTGCACAATGTGGAGTGACATACTTCCGCATTCCGGTCCTCCCGCAACTTCAGTTCAGCTTCCATTATATTTTCCCATTCCCTGTTACTTTCTCTTCAATAAATCAATTTTATCACTTTCACTTATCATTGTACATACTGGAAATGGTATGCAGGCAGGTTGTTTTTTTCTTTAAAAAGTTCATGTTTCACATTTTGATCATTTTTGTAACCATACTGGGCCATTTAATAGTTCGCCCAGTTAGCTTAGGAGCTAGCAGCTATCGTGTTTGTTCATGTCTCTTCCTTTCCAAATACCACTGCATGGGCTGCAATAGACCTGTGTAAAGGACATATAATGTGCAGTCTTTACATGAGCTCATTCGCGTTCATCTGAGTCCATGCAATTGAGCCCATGTTATTAGGAGTGAGTCAAAGTTTATTACGAGAACAAATAACATACTAGCAACTGGAAGCTAACTAAGCTAGTAACATCAATAGCCGAGGGATTCTGCATACACAAAGTAACAATGGTATGTGGTATTCACTTATATAGCGCTTTTTCTCATCTCTAGATGACCAAAGCACTTTACAGATCCTGCTATCCACACATTCACACACTGATGGTGGCATAGCTACCATGCACAGGTGCTGGCCTGACCCACCAGGAGCAACTGGGGGTTCAGTGTCTTGCTCAAGGACACTTTTCCACTAGCCCAGCACACCTCGGCACGTCTCGATTCACTTCGACACGGTTCGGCTCGCCTTTGTCTCCATTACAACCGTGTTAAGCTGGGGTGGATGGGATTTCTATAACAGCGAGGCGGCGCCACACTCCCGTGACGTAGAACACGCGACCCAAGCAAAACATAACACATACAGCTGTACAAGGCGACTCCTCGGTCTGTGGCTTTTTTCACTGCAAATGCCAAAAAGGACCGCCAGACAAGGGTATAGGCAGCGAGATGAAACACTCTGGAATAGTTCTGCAGCTTCTGGGAGAGCCAAAGACGTGAGGATACAAACTAGGTCATATATGACGGTAAGCTAATGTTGCTAATGCTAGCTTGCTATAAGTACATCGTACTACACTTTAATGTCTGCAAGTTATCGCTGTTAGGTACTAAAATATGTACGCTGTGTGTGTTTCAGATGGCTCTGTTGTGGGGAAATTACCGCTTCATTCGGTCTGGGCGTTCAGCACAGTCTGTCACGGATGTCATCAGCCTGTCACTGACGTCAGCACAGCTTCACAAACGATCAGTGGTTATGGAGCTTAAGAATGTCTGTAGAAACGTTTATTTCCTGTACAATAAATTGCTCTGATCTGCGTGAAAATCATGGAGAGACTGTTGAGACATCATGGACGTACCTGCTCCAGCTGCAGAGTCTGAGGTGGTGTCATAGAAAAAAATGATCAGCTGACACAACTTGATTGCCATGTTAATAACTATATTAGCCACAAAATATATATTCAAAAAATAAACAGTACTGAGTTAGGTATAATAAGATATATTTGACAGTTATCATGCATTTTAGGCCAAAACAAACTTGATCTAGGATTAAAAGCAATTAAAATAATGCAGTCACAAGGTTACATGGAAAATACTTGATTTACTAGATACATGTACTGTAGAAATATATATTCTCTGCATCAACAATGTACTAGACATGCATTCATGTAGTATTGCACTGGGAATTGCACTGACAATAAACCTCTGAAGTTTTTGCAGATGTCTCTTTTTTTATATGTGAAGGTTACCACCATGTGGCATAAATTAAATACTGAAAGATTGGAAAAGCTAAGAATAATCCAGCAGTTTGAGAAATCACTTTTGGTTTGGTGTAAGTCTGTCAACAGAATTATGAACCATAAAGCAGTTTGTGTTAAAATGTTAAATCCCATTAAACCTAATCCGGGGGCTTCCAATCATGTGTCATGGAGAGCCAAGACCCTGCAGGTTCTTTCTTCTACCCAGTCTCTTCAGCAGGTGTTCTCACTGATCAGTCAGTGGAAAAAGTTCAGTGGAATCTGCTGTTGAAGACACTGGTTGGAGGTAAAGCCTGCAGGGTCTTGGCCCTCCATGGCACATGATTAGACACCCCCGCCCAAACCCATTATGATGAAGAGCAGATGCTAATATGACCCAGAATTCCTCCATATACTGGTACTGTCACTAAAGTATGCAGGGTCTTCTGCGGTGGCACATCCAACAATACAGTCTTCAGTTAATAAAATAATTGTTTTGGTTACTTTTTTCTTAAAAATGAGCCATTATTTTCAAGGTCACCGATAAATCCTTTGTACAGTTGACTCTTTTCCCACCGGTGTCTTAACAGACAAAATAGAAAATCATGATGCAAACACATAAGTCACTAAATTGTTTATTACAATCAGCAGCAAATTCCAAATTATTCAGAATGTGCAAAATTTAAACTGTAAAAAAAAAACTGGAATGGTCACACACGGCAGCCACGCTGCCTCACTGAGAAGCAACTGGATCGGCCCCTCGTACTGGTCCTGGTTCAGCAGATCTTCAGCCTGCATCTCTGTAAATAGTGAGGCAAGGTCCAGTTGGGGTGGACAGTTTCCCTCTTGCCTAGACAAAAGACAAATGGGTGGTGGTTAATTAAAGCAAGTTTAAAACATATATGGGAAATACACTTGTTGCTAAAAGCCAGTGGTGGAATGTGAATTAATGAATGAATCTTTATTTCGGATTGATTAAAAGTAAAGATTAAAAGAAAATAGAATAATATAACAAAGGGGAAAAAATGTAACAAGATCAAATTAAACAATAACTCCTCTGATTATACAGTTCAACATAGGTTATCTGAAATGGGTGATGGCTGAAGCCGCAGCTTATATTGCCCACCATATTTCATCCAAGAATTCAAAAGAAAAAAAAAACAGGACGGATTACAATTTGAATGTGACAATAAAGTACTTTGTTGTTGTATTTAACCACAATTTTCATGTAGCTGCGCTTCGGTAGATTTTACAAGGGCTGCGTTACATTTAAAATCATCTGTTTTAACTGTGGCCTCAGCAATCAGAATGAATTAATACATTCACTTGAATGGAATATAGTACTTTAACTGAAGGTGTGCATCACCGAGTATGGAGTCGCTCAGTCAAAATATGAAGTTTTTATCAATAAAAGTTTGTCTTGTCTCTAAAAGTGTCTCTTCTTGCCCTGGCTTCATGTGTGGGCGGTGTTTTGTACTAGCATTGCTAAAATATAAAAGGAAGCACTACAATGGGTCTCAAATATTTGTAATGTGTCCTGTTACTGCATGAGTTTATTGATGATAGACTATAAACTACACATATAAAGTAAATTATATTGACGACTGAACATCTCACATTCGCCAAAACATACAGTTATGAACATAACTCACAAAGGATCACACAAGTGATCTGACAAAAAAATAAATACATTAACAAGCGGTTTATTTTACAGTTGATGTGCCATATTCACACAATCAAATAAATCTCAGTTCAGTCCCTTTTATATTAAGTGGAAATTGTGCTACTTTGGTTTTGACACTTTACCTATAAAAGCAAAGGATTTCAGTACTTTCCACAGTGGCGAGGTAGGTTGTGGGGCGGCTGCTTTCCTCTTGCCTAGATGAACGACAGAAATGGATGATGGTTAGTTTCAAGCAAGTTCAACACTTATACAGGCACATCTCAAAAATTAGAATACCATGAAAAAATTCAAAATTTTTTTCACTCATTTCAGAAAGTGAAACCCATATATAGATTCATTACAGGGACAGTGATACATTGAAAGTGTGTATTTTAATAGTGATGATTACGGCTACAGCCCATATTAACCAACACCTCAGCGGCCAACATTTATATTTAAAAACTATTTTTTAAAGTTACTTTTATGTAATATTCTAATTTTTTGCCAAATTGAATTTGGGGTTTTCAGGGGCTGTAAGCCATAATCATCAAAATTAAAATAAATAAACGCTTGAAATATATCACTGTCTGTGTAATGAATCTATATAATATACGGATTTCTCTTTCTGAAATGAGTGAGAAAAAATATTGAAGTTTTTCATGACATTCTAATTCTTGGAGATGTACCTGTATTAGGGAAATACACCTGTGAAAGTCAGTGGTGGGATGTGACAAAAATGCTTCGTTTCCCTGACAAGCACTGCAGGATCCACAGAATAGGTGTGTGGGTCTATTCTGACACTTTAGAAAATTATATGAATGACTTTATAAATCACTGGTTTGAAAAATCAACTTTAATATGATGAGATTTCGTCTCCTGTGGTTCATTTCAACAGTATCCACAATATAAACACTGAGGGAGGCTAACCCCTGGCATGTGGAAACACATTCTAGCATTAAATTGCACACAATTTAATGCGCAGCACAAAAGTGCAGCAGGTACACAAACCAGGACTTTAACCAGGATTAACATATTTCATCGTTTTGCTCTCACAAGCGAATATTTAGGAGAAAACAAGCGCGAAACAGCAGTTGGTACTAGCTAGCTACTAGCTAAAAATCGTTAGCTAAAACTCGTTAGCCAGCACAGAACAGCGCTGTATGGCTCAAAAAAAGTGAGCTTACCACCAACAGGATAAATAAGCGAATAGATGCACATTATTACAAATCACTCACCATCGATGGTTCTCTCACGTTCGTCTTCAGCTTGTCCGTAGTCCGGTTCTATGCTGGGCTGCCATCTGTATCAGTCCGGGTCACTCCTCACTGTGGATCTGCCACCAAGCAGAGAAAACTCCGCACCTCTTCGTTGGACCACGGTGTAGAGTTCCGCAAAACCTACAACGCTGTCTGTATTAATATCGTATTTACTCTGTGACCGAGTTAGTCCGTGAAATATTGCAAATGGCGGTCGTGGTTAGATTCATCAGAAGACGGTCGCTTTCGTGAGGTTACGACCTGACCAATCAGCGGCGACCAGTCTTTTGACGTCACAACACGGCATGACTCAGCACGGTTGTACCCTGCCCTTGAGCGGGGAGGAAAATCGCGGCTGTTGAACCGTGTTGGGGCTAGTGGAAAGAGCTACAAAGCGTGCTGAGCTGTCCCGTGTTGGGCTAAGCGGGGCTAATGGAAAAGGCCGTTTTTGACATGCAGACAGAGTGGGAACCCTTGACCTTCCGATCAGTAGTTGGCCACTCTACACCTGCACCACAGCCCCCCCACCCCCCACCCAATACCATTTGCATGAAGTAAGACATCTGTACAATCTGTGACATTCATACAAGTGAAAACGTACCTGGTGCTCTTGTGTCTGGACCACCGATCACTATGAACCAACAGTCCTTTTTAATTTTCGGTGCATGATCTACGCAATGCCATTGAAGCCACAGATTTAACTGTGCTTGTTTGTCAGAAGCTTCCATTTATCCAGTCTATGGCATAACCACGAGCAGCAGCAACAAGTACCAGAACTACGCAAAAACACTCAAAAATACAAAAACGACAAGCGTGGAAATTAGCTGCCACTTGACTGCAAAACACACATGTGGACTATACATTAAAATGAATTTGAATTAAAAAAAACCCCACTACTTTAAATGCCCCGCTACTCCACTATCGCTGACTGACTCAACACTACTTCCGGCCGAAAGTGGAAGTTGCAAACATAATCATTTCTACAGCAGCACCCTCAGGAGTAAGGTGGATACAATAGCTGTGCTATCCTAAGTTAACTGGGCAAACTATTAAACGGCTCGGTATGATTACAAAAACGATCAAAATGTGAAACATGAAATTTATAAAGAAAAAAACAATCTGCCCATACACTATTTCCAGTGTGTACAATGATAAGTGAAAGTGATTAAATTGATTTATTGAGAGCAGAGTTACCAACTTTTCAGAAAAGCTTGGAGTGAGATTTAGAAGGAATTGTGCACTGGTTAGGAGTGGAGAGTTTTCAATAAATACACTTCTTTACTTAAAAATAAGTTTTAGAACATGTTCGGTCTGCTTTATGCTGCCTTAAGAGCTCTTATTGTAGAAAAATCTAAAGAAAGTCAGCATAATATTAACAGTAATTTCCTCATTTTGGAGTAAGAAAGAGGGTTTGTGGAGTGAGAGAGAGAGCAAAAGAGTGACTCACTCCAAAAGACTGAGGGTTGGCAGCACTGTTGACAAGAAAACACCAGGGAATGGGAAAATATAACTGAAGCGGAACCAGAGCTGCGGATGTATGTCACTTTACATTGTGCAAGAGGTCCACTGTTAAATGTTAAATTTAACTGCTATTGTTATGTCTGGAAAACTGGAGAAGGACTGACAGAGAGTGCCATTTGCTGAGAACACAAACTTTATTACAAAAGGCACTATAATGAATACAGGCTGTGGTTGGGAGGCTGAGCGCTGTAATGGCGAGCCACAAAGAGGCTTCAAGATGGCCGTCCCTTATTCTTATGCTCAGCGTGATGATGTCACCAAGCGGCCACGTCATCACGCCAACGCTGGCAAAACCTGTGGTTTCACAACGCCACATTCATCCCCCCTTGGAAAAATGGAACAACACACACATAACCGAATTAACCCTCCCCAATTTAGTACATTGTGAACCCCCAAACTAGCTAGGGCCAGCAGGTAGACTACCGTGTAGTCCAGCGTGGCTGAGTAGTTTATTATGCCACTATTCGTTGGCAGCCACGCCCCGAGCTAAACAGTCCTTTCATTGAGGAAGGTAGTTCAGTTGGAGGGGCCCTGAGGCAAGCTCATGGTGGACGTGCCACTGGAGGTACGGAGGCCCATGGACTGGGATGGTCTTCTTCAAACCCACAGTCCGGGTCCCACACCAAGCAAGTTGACTCCCACATGGCTGTGTCATCCAGGGCAGCTGTTCGAACTCGGTGAAGGTGGTTGGCGTGCCACACCAAACCATCTGCCAGCTGGAAGGTCGCTGGCCCCAGCTGTGTGGTAACCTTAATGGGTGCTGATAGTGGTGGAGACGGTGTTGAGCCCAACTGTGAGTCCGGTTGTTCGGTTCTGCAGATCCAAACCCAGTCCATCACTGTGAGTGGCGCTTTGTTTGGCTGCATTCGCCATTGTGGTTGTGATGGTCTGGCTCTCATGTCTGCTGTGGGGCGTCCACCAGGTTGTGATGGTTCTGCTGCATCCTGTTGGGTCACAGAATCTTCATTCTGCAGCCCAGCGGAAGCTCCTGGAGGTTGATGCTGGTCATGGATTCGGACGGCGTCCAGTGGTTCTGTTGAGCTTTGTTTGGTCGTGGACTCTTCATCCTGTGGATCAGCGGCGGCTCCTGGAAGCTGGTGCTGGGCGTGGATTTGGAAGCAGTCCAGTTTCTCATCTCCCTCTCCTGGGAAGTCTGGTCATGGCGATGTGTCGTCGTTGCCATTAGTAGAACCTGCATTGGGTTGTTGCGTCTTGGGGTTCCCAATAGACACAGGCTCCCTCTCCTGCAGCTGTGCAACGGCTCCCTGAGACTCAAGCTGGGGGGAAGATCTGAGGCGAGTCCAGTCGCTGCCCCTTCTCCAGGTGGTGGTCCTCCTGTGAGCACAGGACAACTGTACCCTCATCATCATCGTCAGAGTATGTTGCATCTCACACATCATCATCGGAGTATGTTGTGTCCCACTCATTATTATCATCATCGGTCAAACAGAGTCCGTTACTGTCGCAGATGGAGAAGCCCAGTTAGTAAAACAGGTCACATCCTAGTATGTTGTCTCCATGCGCAACCACTTGGAAAACGAAATCAGCAACGGCTCCTGACGCGTAGTGGACCGTTAGTGTGATGGTCCCTACAGTGCTGACACAGTAGCCACCATACTCATACAGCTCCGCTGGGTTTTTCCCAATCGGGTGGTTGGGAAAGAACTTATTCACAGTGACCCAGTTCAACATCGATCTCACTGTTGAGCAGGAGCGGCAAGCTGACGTCGTCCAGCCCAACCACGCAGAATGCATACACCACATCTCCAGAGTTCACCATGAGGATGGCAGTCACGGGTGAGTGACTTGACCTGACCAGTGGGCTCGGCGGTGGTACTGACTGGCAAACCTTGGCAAAGTGGTTGAATTTTCAACATCGCTTACATTGTTGCCCTCTTGCCAGGCAGGAACATGTTCTCTCTCGGTGTGTCGGGGAGCCACAGTTGCCACATGGTCAAGTGCCTTGTAGCATTCTTCTGAGCCAGGGTGTTTGCTTCAGCCTCTCCTGCCGTGTCACCGGGTTCTTCTGTGTTTTAAATTAAATTAAAATTAAATTAAATCACCCTTATTGTCATTCAACCATACAACCAATCATGTACAGCAGAACGAGATTGTGCTTTACCTATCTACAGTGTAAATCACACACCCCCCAAGTGCAGAATCAGAAGGCCGCTGCCACAGAGTTCCCTCCTCCATTCCATTTATTGCTGAGCACCAAGCTGGATGGCAGGAAGTTCCACTTTTATATGGTCTTCGGCATGACCCGGCCGGGATTTGATCCCCTGCCTCCCGGGTGTGGGACGGATGCTCTACCAACTGAGCCACCACTCCGGTACCAGCAGTGTATGGCTTGGTTGATTTTGTTGTTGCTGCACACCTAGCTCTGATGCTAACCTGTTGGCAGACTCCAGCTGGAATGTCAGCTTGATGGTGTTAGCTAGCATCATGTCATCTGGCGCCATTAGCATTTTCGTCCGCAGTCCCAGGTTGCTCGTGTGCTTGGCCAACTGGTCCCGCACCATTTCGTCCTCCAACAAACCGAATCATGCACATGCTAGGTAGGTGGTAAAGGTCCGCGATGAATTGTTGTGTTGTCTCTCCAGCCTTTTGTCGCTGTTGGCGAAACCTAATGCACCACGCCAACACGTTGTCGGGTGTGGCAAAGTAGCTAGCAAGCAGACTCAGCAAACGATTCTGCTGGTCCTAGTGTGTGGAAAATACGCTGGCCTTCTATGCCCAGATTGTGAACCAGTAGAGCTCGCTTCCATACCTTGTCAAGCTTGCCTTGGTCCAACACTGATACGTTGGTTTATATATTTTACAGTTTATTGTCCAGGTGTTTCAAATCTTTTTTGCTTTCTCAGGTATCTTGCTTTTCTGGCTATTTCTGCGTTTTCTTTTGTAAGGTGCTTGTTTATGTAAATGTTCGTTCTTTTCAGTTTCCTACCTTGTTTTAGCAGCGCAGTCTTGTGTTTTCTGCTGACAAACCTCATGATGACAGCTGGTTTGTCGCTGTTGTTTTTCCTGGGCAGAGGGTGGCAGGCCTCAATGGTGTTACAGCCCAGCTGTATTCCTTTGGACTGCAGGAAGGCCTCCACCTGTTGCTCAGTGGATTCGGCTTCCAGCTCACTGAGTCCCCCTCCGCTGTCCGCGTCCATTGCCCGAGCATATGATCAGGGTTTAATGTGGAGCTCTGTGATGATTACGTCGTTCACCCTGGTGTACTGTTCCAGGTCAGCCACTCTGCTCTCCAGATACGCCAGCCTCTCGTTCTTCTCAACGTTCTGGATCTGCAGCGCTTTTACCTCCTCGACCAGGTCCACAATATTTTTCTGCTGCAGCCTAACAGCAGAAACCTCTTCAGCCAAGAAGTCGAGCGACTTTTTAATATCGTCCATCTCCTCAGACTGCTGAGCTTTCTTAGGACCCATAATCTCGGACGATTTATGTTGACTAAACAGCTAACTGAACAGCTGTTTAACTAGCTGAGTTGCGGGCCGCTCCGCTCCGCTCCCAGTTTCCCAGTCTGTAAATGTAGTTATCAGCATCTTAAGTCAGGCAGGGGTTGAAACGAAGATGTCCAGTCCGTAATCCAAACTCAGTTATCAGAAGCCAGAACAGTAGTCAAAACCCAAGCACCAAAACACAGAAATCTACCGATTGACAGGAGCAGACAGCTGGTTGACAGCAGTGTATTCAGTCTCAAAAGCATCGAGCCAGTGCGGCCACGGTACGGGTGGCTCACCGCGGTTTTCCAGAAATGGTCGTTGTGGCCTCAAACACGCTTCTATGGTTTACTCTTGTCGGCAAATGTTATGTCTGGAAAACTTTAGAAGGACCGACAGAGAGTGGTGTTTGCTGAGAACACGAAATATAATTACAAAAGGCACAATAACGAACAAAAACTGTGGTTGGGAGGCTGAGCGCTGTAATGGTGGGCTGCAAAGAGACCGCAAGATGGCCGTCCCTTACTCTTATATGCTCGTCGTGGTGATGTCACAAACCGGCCGCGTCATCACACCAACACTGACCAAAGCTGTGGTTTCACAACACCACAGCTATATACAAATTTTAATTTTCAAAGTCACATTATTTTCCTCTTATTTAGAAAAAGCTAAATGTGAAAAAAAATATCAAAAGTAATGCTGTAAATCTGGTTAAAAAAAAGTGACTTAAAAAAGTTCCCACTACATTTTAATGTTGTTGAGAGCTAAACGTGGCAAAAATGTTGCTGTTAAATTCAGCCTGAGCTTTTTTCACAATCGCTGCCTCACAGTAGCTTGAATATACAGTATACACATTTACTGATTCACAGCTGTTGAAATTTAAAAAAAAAAAAAGTTAAAAAGCAGCACCCCCCCCCCCCCCCCCCCCGACAGGAAGAGGATATGCCAACAAAACCAAAACTAATTCAAATTCACCTGACAGGGCATTGCAAATAAGCAGAGCCACTATCCTGTTGAAATGGCTTATTACACTGGCTTGGATGTCCAACGTGTGCATGAGGAATCCCCCCCCCCTCCCTTTGGGCAGTTTTTGCAATTATGCACTTTGGCTGGATGGAGTGCACAGAGAAGGAAATTATCAGCAGGCTGGCTGACTAGGGAGTGTGTCTGTGAGATTGGCTGCTGCAGGGATTATAGCCTGTGGGCTGATGCTCAGCCTGGACTGACTTTTTCTTTGGTGGGGGTGGGGGGGATGAAGGAACATAATTTAAAGTCATTTACTCCATCTTGTTTCTGTCTGCACAGGTATGAGACGTCTTGGAGGAGTCCGACAAGTTTGGGGGGTTCTTTGGTGTTCAGCAGCAGTACAGTACCGTTTTCAGTACAAATTTGGAAGAATAAGGTGCAAAAATATGATGAGATACCAATTTACCATATAAAAAGTCACATTCTCATGAGACAAAAGCTAAAACTTATAAGAAAAAAGCTGCAAATTTAAGAGAAAAAAGTCATACATTTTATGTGGAAAAAAAAACGTTTTTTAATAAAATTGTTGCTTTTTCTGGTAAATTTGTGACTTTTTTCTTGCCAATTTGTAGGTTTTTTCCTCTTAAAATTAAAACTTTTTTGGCATAAATTTTCAGCTCTTCTCATAAATATATTTTTCTTTCTAACTTTGTTACCTTTCATGAATAAAACAGCAGCATTACTTGCATACATTTACTACATTTTAATCATAAAACTTCAAGTTTTGTCAGTAAATTTGTAATTTTGTTTTTACTTTTTCTTGCAAATTTGTAGGTATGTCTTCCTCAGAAAATTGCAACATTTTCCCTAAATTTATGAGGAGTTTTTGCATAAATTTTCAGATTTTCTTATTTTCTGCTTTTTAGGATATTCTTCTCATGAATGTGCAACCTTTTTTTCTTGCAAATTTCTGAGTTATTTTTTTACTTGCACTGTTGTGAGAAAATCATGAAATATCCATTTAAACCAGGTTGGTGTTGTTGTATTTAATATTGAAGCGCGGTGTGATGACGCCGCCTTCCTGTTGCGTCATCACACCACCCTATATTAAGGTGCAGCCACCATGAGGACTTCCTCTTGTGCCGGATGACTCCGCTAGGTGCGTACTGTGTACGGTGTTCTCAACATTCAGTAAAGCCACCTTCAGTGCTACATCTCTGTCGGCCTCATTCTTCACCAGGTTTGTGGACATAACATTTGGCGACTGAGGATTAATGTATGGAGGCCGGCGTTACACCACTCTGACTCTTCCTTGAGCTCCTGGGCGAGTCACCGGTGCCATGGCATCACGGCACTGTACATCACGGCACTGGAGCTCAGGAAGCTCAATAAGGTGAGGGCACATGTGCTCCTTGTCCACAACCTGGGTATTGAAGGCCAGCGGACCCTGCAGACACTCGGCACGTCAGACTCGTATGAGGATGTCGTGGAGTTGCTAGCTAACCATTTCACTACCCCAGAGAGCATGACAGTACGGAGAATTTGTTTTCACCAGAGACGCCAACATGTCAGTAAGCCTATCCACCAGTATGTCGCTGACCTGAGACAGCTAGCTAGCGAGTGCTGTTTTGGGCTGCTGGAAGACGAGACGGTGCGAGACCAATTTGCTGAGCACACATGCAACACTGGGCTGCGTGCTAAGCTATTAACAGAGCCAAATGACTTGACGTTAGCTAGAGCCATCGAGTTAGCTCTCCAGTTGGAGGTCGCCGATAAGGTAGCTTTGGCGATAAACTGGCGCCAGTTACAGAAGCCACTGGAGCCGCCCACCTCAGCTAATGTCATGGACCCTGATAGCAAAGATAGCATGGACGAAGATTATGAAGCCAATGCTACTAGCCGAAGATCTGCCCCAGGAAACCCCGTTTGCAGGGGTTGTGGGTCCTCAACGCACCGCCATACAGCGAGAAGGTACCCGGCAAGAGGGAAATGATGCAGCAAGTGTGGACGCTTGAATCATTATGCCAGGGTGTGCCGTTTATCTGAACCGGGCAGCCCACTGAAGAAACTGCCCCACACACCTGCAACAACCATCCATTTGGTGAGTCCCAACACCAATGGGTGTTCATATTGTACGATGGAGTTAGATGGTGTTGAGGCGCCATTATTGCTCAACATGGCAGCAGAGTGGTCGATGCTGAATTGGGCCACGGTGAAGAAGTTTTTCCCCTACCACAGGATTAGGACTAACCCAGCACCATTGTATGGCTACAGCAGTAGCAGACTGTGTACTGTCGGGACTGTGGAGTTGACTGTTCGCTAAAGTCTGAAGCGATGCATGACTTCACGTTCCAAGTGGCAGCGTGCGGCGATAACATCATGGGGTGTGACCTGTTCTACGGACTGGGTGTTGCCATCAGAGACAGCGCTGGAAACGAATGGTCTGGTTGTGGTCGCTGGGGCTCGTGGGCGCCGGTGATCGAGGATGACGTGGTTTGGGACGAAGAGCTGATGAGCAGCCCTGCCATCAAGTTGCCCAGTTCCAGCTCAGTGTAAGAACGGGAAAGTGTCAGTGCCTGCAATCGGTGGGAGGTAGTTAAGGGGGCCGAGCGTGATGGGGGGACACCTGTTCCGATAAGCAGCATCATGAAAGCACTAGACACCTTCAGTACTCGGCCACAGTTGGGTGAGGGGTCTGCTGCCGTGACAGTGACCACTGCATCGTTCTTAGAAGAGGGCGGGGCATGACCACAGAGCATGGAGTTACCACATGCTCAACAGCACGTCAGGCCGAGTAAGGTCCCACTTCAGGCCATGGGCTGGGTTCGGATTTGGGTTGATGATTGACCGAGGCGAAGCTGGGCCAGAAGACAGCCATGCTCTCTCCCATAGATTGAGTCCCCATCGTGCTGTTTGCTCTCTACATGTCTGTTCTTTTCATCTTCTCTGTCCCCTCACCCCCCAGCCAGTTGCAGCAGATGACTGCCCCTCCCTGAGCCTGGTTCTGCTGGAGGTTTCTTCCTGTTAAAAGGGAGTTTTTCCTCTCCACCGTCGCCAAGTGCTTGCTCACAGGGGATCGCCTGATTGCTGGGGTCTTTCTGCAACTGTGGGGGTTCCCCCTACAGTTGATAGTGCTATGAGATGACTGTTGTTGTGAAATGGCGCTATATAAATAAAGTTGAATTGAACTGAATTGAAACATCAGGCACGCCTGAAAATACTGGCAAAGTTGGGAACAGCGCGTTTCCGGTTGTCTGATGGCTCGATGAGGCACGCTAACCAGCTGCGGTGTGTCCAGGAGGCGAGACAGGACGGGAGTCAGTGAAAGTGGTTTGGGATCCGGGCTCCTACGTCCTGAAGATTGATCCTCGCCCCGGGGGCCTGCTGCCTCCAGGGCCGCACCTGCTGCGGGGCTGCCCAGGGCCTCCCTGCCTGACCCACCATCCACTTGAGTGACTGTGCTGAAAGACTCTATAATAGTTCTGCTTTGATGTTTAGTTTAGGAGCATGGCTATTGTTTTTTTAGTTGTTCAATAAAGAGAACAGTAGTTACAGTGGCAGAATAACCCACTGCGCCGTGCGGACAGTGTGTGGTAGTCCAGCCACCAGTCCTACTTTAGGGGTTTTTTTTGTGTGAATGTTTTCATGCCTTAGTTTCGCTTTTGCTTTTAGTTTGGTGTGTTTTGCATGATTGTGGTTCCAAATTAGGGAGGGTTCGATTTGGATTTTGTGAAGGAGGGGAGGATGTTGTACGGGGATTTTATACTGAAGTGCGGTGTGATGATGCTGCCTTCCTGTTGCGTCATCACACTGCCCTATATTAACCGGCAACCGCCATAAGGACTTCCTCTTGTGCCGGATGACTCCGCTGGGTGCATACTGTGTACGGTGTTCTCAACATTCAATAAAGCCATGTTCAGTGCTACATCTCTGTCGGCCTCATTCATCACCAGGTTTGTGGACATAACAGGTGCAAGAGAAAATAATGAGATAATAGCAAAGTTCATCTACAGTACATCCAATCTGAGTGCCGACTGTGCCATTATGCAGTTTATGTTGATTTAAAACCATTACAGTGCCCATAGTAATTACAATAATGGAAAAAATACATCTGAGTTTACAAATGAGGTAACAGAAGGACCGTTATAATAATAATAATAATAATAAATAATAAAAACAGCCAAATGACAATGTGTGTCCTTGTATGTTCCGCAGACCAGCGGGTCATAGCAACAATGCCACTGGATGTCATTAATGACTGCGTAGGTGACACGTGTTCATCGCATTCACGAGGCTGGACTTTGATCCCATTGGCTGACGTTCCAGGTGCGTTTCACTGAAGAAATCCCAGCAGAGCAGTGAGCCAGCGTGCCACAACAGAGCCCTTCACCCACAGGAACAGCTCGTACATGGAGAGCTTCCACAGGCTGACGGACTCGGACAGGGTGATCTGCAGACGCCTCCGCCGGGACTGGGCCTTACTCCTCCTGTGCCTGTTGGAAACGACACAAAGGCTAAGGGTCAGTGAGAGTTTGCAACTGGACCTCATCAGGCATGGAGAAACTGTACCGTCTAAATGCATCAACAGTTTGAACAAACTGCATGGGTGTTGCTTTTTCTCTCAGATGGGAAACCAATGAAGAAGTCACTTAAACCTATGTTTTTTTCCTAATGTCCAGTAGGTGCAAATATGTAGCTGCAAAAGATGCCCAGTCCACTGTTGTGGATTTTAACTTTACTGGGGCAGGCAACGCTTGATCCAGTTACCCTCTGCTACCATAATCTATCTATACAAAGAATCTGTGTGTGTGTGTTTGTCTGTCTGTGTGTTCCTCACATATCTCTCAAACCGTTTGTCAGACTGACCTCAGATTTTATAAGTGCTTTGCTGAGGTTATGAGGGTGTGCATCCCAGAGTATGGAGCTGCTCAGTCAAAATTATGTAATTTTTATCAATAAAAGTGTAGCCACCACTATGTCTCATGCCCAGGCTTCTAGAGGTGTGGGCGGGGTTTTGGATTGACTCCGTACTGATTGGATAATACATGGCATCACAGCATCAGTAACAACAGCGCTCCATGAGCAAAACAAGGAAGTAAAAAGCGATAAATTTGACTAGAAAAAGAAAATACTGAAGATTTAATGCTTAAAAAATTATACCATAAAGTTACTGTGATTGTGTAGGTCTAATGGATAATACGGCATGGAGAACACGAGGTGCGTGGGTGCACTTGTGGGGGTGGGGGGCAGGATCCTGTGGTGCCGCAAAGGACAGCGGTGGCACAGAGGTGAAGCAGCAGCCGAGACTCCCGTTAACCGGGCAGGCTAGGCTCCCTGTGAAGGACTGCGATCCGTCAGTTCAGCTGCTGCTTCTCCAACACCAGTGTCTGACTGGGCGGACCACGATCCTTCACAGGGAGGCACGCCCAGCCTGCCCGGTCAGGGGCAGACAGGAGTCCTGACTGCTGCTTCACCTTTGTGGTACCACTGTCCTTTGCAGGACTGCGAATTCCCCCTCCCGCGCGAGTATTTAGAAGTTAAAAACGTAACAATAATACCGCCATGATTGCCGAGTGGAATGGCCAGATCAACTGCATATCATATGCAGACACATATGCACGCTTTGACTAAAGGAAAACAAGACACAAAAATGCCCAAATAATGAATAAATCATTTTTATTGAAATATTTACAGGCAAATGGGCAACACTGATGCAACAGTTGCAGCCAAACAGGTCATTCTGCTGTGTATAATAATGTTAGGTGTTTTGTGCTTATAATATTGCTAAAATATAAAAGGATTCACTAGAATGGGTCTCAAATATTTGTAAATGTGTCCTGTTATAGTACTGCATGAGTTTATTGATGATAGACTATAAACAACACATATAAACTAAAACAATTATAATGGTGACTGAACAACTCCCATTTCCCAAAGCGCAAGATACACTATTATGAATATAAGTCATAAAAGATCACACAAATAAGTGATCTGACAAAAAAATAAACAAGTGTTCTGAAACAGTCACTAATATTGGATGTCCCATTCATTTTCAATTATTCTGTAATTGATATTCACACAATCAAATAAATGTCAATCCAGGCCCTTTCATATTTGTCAAAGTCTAACGTGTGATTGCCTACATTTAGGCTACACCTTTGTTTCCCACTTTCAAACAGCCTACATTTGGGCTTGTAAAGCCTGATTGGGCTACCTGTTTCAGACAGGAATACTTGCTTTCTACAGGCATGCACTAGTTAAAAACAAAAAACTAAGGAATCACATGTACATTACATGTACATATTAGTGTCTCCTCATAACCCTGTACTGTCAGATCATTGTCTGTTAACCTTTGATTTTACTATTTCTGACTATTTGGCTCCTAAAGAAAAATATTACTACAGTAGATGCCTCTCAGATGATGTTGTAACCAAATTTATGCAGATTGTTTCCTCTATGCCATGTGTCAACACAACGGAAATAAGCTATAGACAGCTTGCTCCTTCTGTAATTGATAGCATGGTAGATAGTGTTACAGCTTCTCTACATCAGACTCTAGACACAGTGGCCCCTTTAAAAAAGAAAAAGTCTAATCAGAGATTTCTAACTCCTTGGTTCAACACAGAAACTCGTAGCTTAAAACAGAAGACTCGTCAATTAGAAAGAAAATGGCGCTCCACTAATTTAGATGAAATCTATTTAGCTTGGAGAAATTATCTTTGAATTTATAAAAAATCTCTTAGAAAAGCTAGAACGGGTTATTATTCTGCATTAATAGAAGAGAACAAGAATAATCCCAGGTTTCTTTTCAGCACTGTAGCCAGGCTGACAAAGAGTCAGGATGCTGTCAATCCTAGCATTCCCTTAGAGCTTACTAGTCAGGACTTTATGAACTTTTTCAATAATAAAATTTCATCTATCAGAGATAAAAATCAATCAGATACTTTCCACCATTAACTTAAATACAGTAAGATAAGATAAGATAAGATAAAATAAGATAAGATAAGCCTTTATTAGTCCCACAACGGGGAAATTCCAGGATTGCAACAGCACAGGGATAGCAACACTCAGAGCAACAATCAGAAGGCAAGAAAAAAAACAAACAAAAAAACTACTACTACTAACTACTACAACTCCTTAAATTGATATCTGTTTGAATCAGTTTACTCCAACTGACCTTTTAGAGTTAGATAAAATAATTTCCTCATCCAAGCCTTCAACTTGTCTTCTAGATCCTACTCCTACCAGGTTATTTAAAGAAGTCTTCCCATTTATTGGTAGCTTTATTCTTCAAATAATCAATTCTTCATTAACTTTAGGCCATGTACCACAGGCTGTTAAAACTGCTGTAATTAAACCCTTACTCAAAAAGCCAACGGTGGATCCAGGAGTTTTAGCTAACTATAGACCAATCTCTAATCTCCCTTTCATTTCAAAAATCTGAGAAAGAGTTGTTGCTACGCAATTATTTGACCACTTGCGGGGAAATGGTTTATTTGAAGAGTTTCAATCTGGGTATAGAATCCATCATAGTACTGAAGCAGCCTAAATGAAGGTCACTAATGACCTCCTTATCGCATCTGATAATGGACTTGTTTCTGTTCTTGTCCTTTTAGGCCTTAGTGCAGCTTTTGATACTATCGATCATAATATTCTACTTGATAGATTAGAACACTATGTTGGACTTAATAGAACTTCGTTGCAGTGGTTTAGATCTTATTTATCTGATAGGTTCCAGTTTATTCATGTCAATAATGAGTTTTCTTTCAACTCAAAGCTCAGTCCTGGAGTTCCACAGGGATCTGTGCTAGGCCCTATTCTTTTTAGTTTATATATGCTTCCACTATGCTTCCACTAGGCAACATTATTAGAAAGCACTGTATACATTTTCATTGTTATGCAGATGACACACAATTATACCTGTCAATGAAACCAGATGATAGTAATCAATTAGCCAAGTTAGAAGCCTATCTTAAGGAAATCAAAGCTTGGGTGACTTGTAATTTCCTGCTATTAAATTCAGATAAGACTGAAGTCATTCTTGTTGGTCCAAAAAACCTTAGAAATACCTTTCCAAATCAAACTTTTAGTTTGGATGTGGTTACTCTTTCTCTTAATAGCTCTGTGAGGAACCTTGGAGTTATTTTTGATCAAGATCTGTTTTTCAATTCACATATTAAATTTGTTTCTAAGACTGCCTTCTATCATTTGCATAATATTGCCAAGATTGGGAGCATCTTGTCTCAGAGTGATGCTGAGAAACTGATCCACGCTTTTGTTAGCTCTAGATTAGATTATTGTAACTCTTTATTATTAGGTTGTCCTAAAACATCTTTAAAAAGTCTTCAGTTGATCCAAAACGCAGCGGCAAGAGTTTTAACAGGTACTAGAAAGAGAGATCATATCTCTCCAGTTCTGGCCTCCCTTCATTGGCTTCCCATAGAGTTTAAAATTATGTTTAAAATCCTTCTTCCCACTTTCAAAGCTCTAAACAATCAGGCTCCTTTTTCATTTAAAAGATCTGATGCTACCCTATTATCCTAACAGAGCACTACGCTCCCAAAATGCTGGATTACTTGTAATACCTACAATCTCCAAAAGTACAATGGGAGGCAGAGCCTTCAGTTATCAAGCTCCTCTCCTGTGGAACCAGCTGCCAATCTGGATTCGGGAGTCAGACTCGATCTCTGTTTTTAAGCATAGGGTTAAAACCTTCCTTTTTGATATAGCCTACAATGAGGGAGGGATCATGTGTCTCTGAACCCTCCCTTAGTTATGCTGCTAATAGGTTTAGACAGCCGGGGGACCTCCAATAATGCACTGGGCTTCACTCCTTTCTTCACTCTCAATGAAATATTTTTATTTTTGCTGGTCATTAACATCTGTTTGTTCTCTCCCATAGATTGAGTCCCCATCATGTTGTTTGCTGTCTACATGTCTGTTCTTTTCATCTTCTCTATCCCCTCACCCCCCAACCAGTCGCAGCAGATGACTGCCCCTCCCTGAGCCTGGTTCTGCTGGAGGTTTCTTCCTGTTAAAAGGGAGTTTTTCCTCTCCAACATCACCAAGCGCTTGCTCACAGGGGATCGCCTGATTGCTGGGGTCTTTCTGCAATTGTGGGGGTTTCCCCTACAGTTGAAAGTGCTATGAGATGACTGTTGTTGTGAAATGGCGCTATATAAATAAAGCTGAATTGAACTGAATTGAATGTACATAAGTATTCACAGCCTTTAACCTCAAAATTGAGGTTAGGTGCATCCTGTTTCCACTGATCATCCTTGAGATGTTTCTACAGCTTAACTGGAGTCCACCTATGGTAAATTCAGTTGACTGGACATGATTTGGAAAGGCATACACCTGTCTCTATAAGGTCCCACAGTTGACAGTGTATGTCAGAGCACAAACCAAGCATGAAGCAGAAGGAATTGTCTGTAGACCTCAGAGACAGGATTATCTTGAGGCACAAATCTGGGAAAGGGCACAAAAAAATTTCTGCTGCTTTGAAGGTCCCAATGAACACAGTGACTTCCATCATCCATAACTGTAAGAAATTCAGAACCAGCAGGATTCTTCCTAGAGCTTGCCAGCCGTCTAAACTGAGCAATCGGGGAGAAGGGCCTTAGTCAGGGAGGTGACCAAGAACCCAATGGTCACTCTGTCAGAGCTCCAGCATTTCTCTATAGAGAAAGGAGAACCTTCCAAAAGGACAACCAACCAAGTCTTTCATTTTTATGGATGACAACACTCCAGTCAACATCGAGGTCACATCATTAGGGAACGGCTGCTGGAGGCTGGGGTACCTCAAATGGAGTGGCCTGCACTTTCTCCAGACCTGAATCCAATAGAAAACCTATGGGATCAGCTGAGTCATCATATAGAGGCTCGTAACCCTGCACCCCACAACCTCAATGACCTGAGGGCCGCCCTTCAAGAAGAGTGGAATGCCATGCCTCAGCAGACAATAAGTCGACTTGTGAACAGCATGAGACATTGTTGTCAAGCTGTAATTGATGCTCAAGGGGACCTAACAAGTTATTGAGACATTGACATTCTTTGCTGTGGTATACTCACCACTGTTATTGGCTTTTGTTTCAATAAATTGTTTGAGATGAGGAAATCATGATGGCATGCTTCTACTTAAACGCTCTACTTTCATGATATAATATCACTGTAGTGTGAACTTTTTATATTTTCCAAAAATTTCACCTGAAATCCAAATATTCCTAATTTTTTGTGAGTAGTGTGTATACAGATGGGTTTCCCCACATATTTTATAGGGTTTGAATTCTTTCCATTACAAAATCTTGGACATTGCCTCCTCAAAACCTAGGAGTGGACCTGTTTATTGCCCCCTCCCCCCTTCCCCTTCCAAACAGTAAAATGAAACATCCACTGATGTCTGTGTCATCACAATATTTGGAAATTTTGATTTAATAAAAAAAAGAGAGTGAAAAGATGCCAAGATGATGACCGAACTTCCAGCAGGATAATGATCTGAGCCATACATCCAAGTAAACACAGCGCAGTGTTTCCTCTACCATTATATTATGGGGGAGGAGGAAAGAAAAGGAAAAATGCTAGGACAGCCCACCCCCCACCCCCCACCCCCAGAATGTCAAGTTAATCTTCTTTTTTGTGAGGACATTTTTCCTTTTGAGAACATTTGGCCTGGTCCTCATAAGGAAAAATGCTAAAAATGCAAGGATCCATTCCCCAAAGTGCAAGATACACTATTATGAATATAAGTCATAAAAGATCACACAAATAAGTGATCTGACAGACAAATAAACAAGGGTTCCGAAACAGTTGCTAATACTGGATGTCCCATTCGTTTTCGATAATTAGGTATTCTGTAATTTTTCTATATATATTTTCTTTATAGCACCAGAACACCATGATTCCTTTAAGAGTTTGTCGTTGTTGACCTTCACCCCCCCCCCCCCCCAAGGCTGTAAACATAGGGGAAACACTGCAGCATCAAAGCGTCACTC
The DNA here is from genome assembly GCA_020510985.1 of Pholidichthys leucotaenia. NCBI lineage: Eukaryota > Metazoa > Chordata > Actinopteri > Cichliformes > Pholidichthyidae > Pholidichthys > Pholidichthys leucotaenia. The sequence continues at coordinate 409,238,186 of CM035842.1, read as the reverse complement.
CTTTTCCCTGATCTAAACCTCAGTCAAACACTTTAGACTGAGCTGAAGAGAGGCTGAGAACTAGATCCCCTCCCCCCCACCAATAAAGTGTAGAAACTTTCTTTACCTCACTGAATGATCACTGTATACAACTGAGACTGTAGAGCAGTGGTTGAGGAGACAGGTCAGGATGGTCACTATTTGTCAGCTTAGTGGTTTGATCCGGAGGCTTTCCTCATCCGCACACTGAGGTATCTATCCTTTGATGAAATACTCACCTGAACAAATGAACAAACGCCTGATGCATCCATTCCTGTGTGTGTGTGTGTGTGTGTGTGAATGCCTAAAGGCTTAGAAAAAAAGACGCTGTATAGATGTGTGTGAAAGTGCTTTAAGTGGTTAGTAAAGCTTCAAAAGAGCAATATAGCTAACAAATCCATTCAGCCAGAATTCTACAGGCTCTAAGAGTAACATAAAGTCAACGTTTTTTCTTTTTCCAACCAGTACCTGTTCAACACAATGTAGTAAAAGGCAGTATAAGCTGAATGAAACACTAATAATGCTACATTTTATCTTTGGTGGCAGCCTGTAAAGAGGGTGGGGATGTCCTCAAAGGAAATGTGATACAGCCGTGGACAAAATTGTTGGTACCCCTCTGTTAATGAAAGAAAAACTCACAGTGGTCACAGAAATAACTTGAATCTGACAAAAGTGGGAATAAATAAAAATTCTATGAAAATTAACCAATGAAAATCAGACAATGCTTTTGAATTGTGGTTCAACAGAATTACTTTAAAAATAAACTCATGACCTCCTCATGGATCGTCACCTTATCGTGGTGGGGGGGTTTGCATGCCCCAGTGATCTAGGAGCTATGTTGTCCGGGGGCAATTTGCCTCTGATAGGGTCTCCCAAGACAAACTGGTCCTGGGTGAAGGGCCAGACTAAGAACGATCCAACAGACTCTCATGATAAATTGTATATCAAGGATTCAGTGTACCCCGCCCGGTATGGGGTTACCGGGGCCCCACCCTGGAGCCAGGCCTGGGGGAGGGGCTCGAAGGCTAGCATCTGGTGGCCGGGTTTCCACCCATGGGACCCGGCCGGGCTCAGCCCGAAGGAGTTACATGGGTCCGCCCTCCAGTGGGTCCACCACCTGCAGGAGGGATCATGGGGGTCCGGTGCTATGTGGATTAGGTGGCGGTCAAAGGCGGAGACCTTGGCGGACTGATCCCAAGCTTTCTAAACTGGCTTTTGGTACGTGGAATGTCACCTCTCTGGTGGGGAAGGAGCCTGAGCTGGTGTACGAGGTTGAGAGATACCGGCTAGATATAGTCGGCCTCACCTCAACACACAGCTCCGGTTCCGGAACCAGTCTCCTGGAGAGGGGCTGGAGCTTGGCCTTTTCTGGAGTTGCCCCGGGCGAGAGGCGACGAGCAGGGGTGGGTATTCTTGTATCGCCCCTCCTTGCTGCCTCTATATTGAAGTTTTCCCCGGTGGACGAAAGGGTTGCTTCCCTGCGCCTTCGGGTTGGGAAACGGGTCCTGACCATCATTTGTGCCTATGCACCAAATGATGTTTCAGAGTACCCACCCTTTTTGGAGTCTGTGACTGGGGTGCTGGAGGGTACTCCTCCTGGAGACTCCATTGTCCTACTGGGGGACTTCAATGCGCACGTGGGCAACGACAGTGAAACCTGGAGGGGGGTGATTGGGAGGAATGGCCTGCCCGATCTGAACCCGAGTGGTGTTCAGTTATTGGACTTCTGTGCTAACCACAGTCTGTCTATAACGAACACCATGTTCAAGCATAAGGGTGTCCATATGTGCACCTGGCACCAGGACACCCTAGGTCGCAGGTCGATGATCGATTTTGTTATCGTATCATCAGACCTGCGACCGTATGTCTTGGACACCCGAGTAAAGAGAGGTGCAGAGCTGTCAACTGATCACCACCTGGTGGTGAGTTGGATCCGATGGCAGGGGAGGAAGCCATTCAGACCTGGTAGACCCAAAAGTATAGTGAGGGTGTGCTGGGAGCGTCTGGCTGAGGCCCCTGTCCGGGAGGTCTTCAACTCCCACCTCCGGAAGAACTTCATCCACATTCCGAGGGAGTCTGGAGACATGGAGTCTGAATGGGCCATGTTCTCCACCTCTGTTGTTGAAGCGGCGGCCCAGAGCTGCGGCCGCAAGGTGGTCGGTGCATCTCGTGGTGGCAACCCCCGAACCAAGTGGTGGACACCAGTGGTGAGGGGGGCCATTAAGCTGAAGAAGGAGTCCTATCAAGCTTGGTTGGCTTGTGGGACTCCCGAAGCAGCTGAGGTGTACCGGCAGGCCAAGCGGAGTGCAGCTCGGGTGGTTGCTGAAGCAAAAACCCGGGTATGGGAGGAGTTCGGTGAGGCCATGGAACAAGACTTTCGGTCGGCTTCAAAGAGATTCTGGCAAACTGTTCGGCGGCTCAGGAGGGGAAAGCAGCTCCCCGTCCACACTGTGTATGGTGCGGATGGGACGCTGTTGACTTCAACTGGGGATATCGTCGGCAGTGGAAGGAATACTTCGAGGATCTCCTCAATCCTACTGATACGCCTTCCACAGAGGAAGCAGGGTTTGGGGAAGAGGGGGATGACTCGCCTATCACAGGGGCTGAGGTCGCCAAGGTGGTTAAAAATCTCCTTGGCGGCCGGGCCCCGGAGGTGGACGAGATTCGCCCTGAGTACCTCAAGGCCCTGGATGTTGTTGGGTTGTCATGGTTGACACGCCTCTGCAACATTGCGTGGAGGTCGGGGGCAGTGCCTTTGGCATGGCAAACCGGGGTGGTGGTTCCTCTCTTCAAAAAAGGGGACCGGAGGGTGTGCTCCAACTTTAGAGGGATCACACTCCTCAGCCTCCCTGGGAAGATCTATGCCAAGGTACTGGAGAGGAGAGTCCGGCCGTTGGTCGAACCTCGGATTCAGGAGGAGCAATGTGGTTTTCGTCCTGGCCGTGGCACATCGGACCAGCTCTTTACCCTCTCGAGAATTCTTGAGGGTTCGTGGGAGTTTGCCCAACCAGTTTACATGTGTTTTGTGGACTTGGAGAAGGCATTTGACCGCGTCCCTCGTGGATTTTTGTGGGGGGGGCTTCGGGAGTATGGGGTATCGGGCTTGTTGTTACGAGCTATTCGGTCTCTGTACGACCGTTGTGAGAGTTTGGTTCGTATTGCCAACACTCGGTCGGAGTCATTCCCAGTGAGAGTTGGACTCCGCCAGGGCTGCCCTTTGTCACCGATCCTGTTCATAATTTTTATGGACAGGATTTCTAGGCGCAGCCAGGGAATGGAGGGTGTCATGCTTGGTGACCACAGGATCTCATCTCTGTTGTTTGCAGATGATGTTGTCCTGTTGGCTTCATCCAGCAATGACCTACAGCTCTCGCTGGGACGGTTTGCCGCTGAGTGTGAAGCAGCTGGGATGAGAATCAGCACCTCCAAGTCCGAGTCCATGGTCCTCAGTCGGAAAAAGGTGGATTGTCCTCTCCGGGTTGGGGACAGGCTCCTGCCCCAAGTGGAGGAGTTTAAGTATCTTGGGGTCTTGTTCACGAGTGAGGGGAAAATGGAGCGAGAGATCGACAGACGGATTGGAGCAGCATCTGCAGTGATGCGGATGTTGTACCGGTCTGTTGTGGTGAAGAGGGAGCTTAGTTCTAAGACAAAGCTGTCGATTTACCAGTCAATCTACGTTCCTACTCTCACCTATGGTCACGAGCTTTGGGTAATGACCGAAAGAACGAGATCGCGGATACAAGCGGCTGAAATGAGCTTTCTCCGTAGGATTGCTGGGCTCACCCTCAGAGATAGGGTGAGGAGCTCAGTCATCCGGGAGAGGCTCAGAGTAGAACCGCTGCTCCTCCACATTGAAAGGAGTCAGTTGAGGTGGTATGGGCATCTGATTAGGATGCCTCCTGGACGCCTCCCACTTGAGGTGTTTCAGGTACGTCCCACTGGGAGGAGACCCCGGGGCAGACCCAGGACTCGGTGGAGAGACTATGTCTCCCAGCTGGTCTGGGAACGCCTTGGTATCCCCTCTGAAGAGCTGGAGCAGGTGGCTGGGGAGAGGGAAGTCTGGGCTTCTCTGCTTGAACTGCTGCCTCCGCGACCCGGACCTCTGGAAAAGCGGTAGAAGATGGATGGATGGATGGATGGATGGATAAACTCATGAAACAGGCCTGGACAAAAATGATGGTACCCCTAGAAAAAATTGAAAATAATGTGACCATAGGGACATGTTCAACCAAGATGTGTCCTCTAATTAACATCACAGGTGTCTACAAACTTGTAATCAGTCAGTTGGCCTATTTAAAGGGTGACAAGTAGTCACTGTGCTGTTTGGTGACATGGTGTGTACCACACTAAACATGGACCAGAGGAAGCAAAGGAGAGAGTTGTCTCAGGAGATTAGAAAGAAAATTATAGACAAGCATGTTAAAGGTAAAGGCTATAAGACCATCTCCAAGCAGCTTGATGTTCCTGTGACTACAGTTGCATATATTATTCAGAAATTTAAGATCCACGGGACTGTAGCCAACCTACCTGGATGTGGCCACAGGAGGAGACGGATAATACGAATGGTAACAAAACAGCCCAGAAAAACCTCTAAACACATTCATGGTGAACTCCAAGGTCAAGGTACACCAGTGTCAGATTGCACCATCCGTCGCTATTTGAGCCAAAGTGGACTTCATGGGAGACGACCAAGGAGGACACCACTGTTGAAAACAAATCATAAAAAAGCCAGACTGGAATTTGTCAAACTGAATGTTGACAAGCCACAAAGCTTCTGGGAGAATGTCCTATGGACAGACGAGACAAAACTGGAACTTTTTGGCAAGGCACATCAGCTCTATGTTCACAGACGCAAAAATGAAGCATACCAAGAAAAGAACACTGTCCCTACTGTGAAACATGAAGGAAGTCCTGTTATGTTCTGGGGCTGCTTTGCTGCATCTGGCACAGGGTGTCTTGAATCTGTGCAGGGTACAATGAAATCTCAAGACTATCAAGGTATTCTAGAGAGAAATGTGCTGCCCAGTATCAGACAGCTTGGTCTCAGTTGCAGGTCATGGGTCTTGCAACAGGATAATGACCCAAAACACACAGCGAAAAACACCCAAGAATGGCTAAGAGCCAAACATTGGACTATTCTAAAGTGGCCGTCTGTGAGCCCTGATCTAAATCCTATTGAACATCTGTGGAAGGAGCTGAAACATGCCGTCTGGAGAAGGTACCCTTCAAACCTGAGACAACTGGAGCAGTTTGCTCATGAGGAGTGGGCCAAAATACCTGCTGAGAGGTGCAGAAGTCTCATTGACAGTGACAGAAATTGTTTGATTGCAGTGATTGCCTCAAAAGGTTGTGCAACAAAATATTAAGTTAAGGGTACCATCATTTTTGTCCAGGCCTGTTTCATGAGTTTGTTTTTTACAATAATTCTGTTGAACCACAATTCAAAAGCACTGTCTGATTTTCATTTGTTAATTTTCATAGACTTTTTATTTATTACCACTTTTGTCAGATTCAAGTTATTTCTGTGACCATTGTGGGTTTTTCTTTCATTAACAGAGGGGTACCAACAATTTTGTCCACGTCTGTATTTGACTCTAGAAAGTTAAAATCCTGAATAAAAACGTCAGCCTTCTAGTCAATAGCAGACGAAGCTTGTTAAAGTGACTATTTTAAAGATGGGGACAACCAAGAAATGTTAACAATTGCCTAAAAAAAATAAAAAAGTAGTCATTAGTAGTGTTGTACTCAGAACCAGAGTATAGAAAGACCAAGACTTTAAGGGGTTGAGACCAAGTCAAGATGAAGACCAAGCCAGGCAGAGACCAAGAGGAAGGCCATGACCAAGACCAAGTGTTGAGACCAAGACCAACATGCTGGTCTTGGTCTCAACTTGTTCTTAACTCCTGATAGTCTTGGAAGACACTGGTCTTGACTGCAACTACAGCTGACCAATAAATTGATTTTAAATCGGTATTTGAATACTTCCATTTGTAATATTTTGTAAATTACCATTGAATCGATTTCCCCCTCAAAACCATTTTTTTGGGGCGGGGGGGTAAGCTACGGTCACAAACATTCTTACAAACGATGGGTTTGTAAGAATCTCAAAGTTCCTATGAATTCTGGAGTTTGCAGACATTTGTGGAGGGGGCATAGTTTCTTACGGCTGCCATTCAATTCGCAAGAGCAACTTGAAGCATTCTTGAGAAATGAGGTGCTTTTCTGTTGTACGATGGCCCTCAAGTTCTTACATTCTTCATAAGGGTGCCTTGGGATCTTCCTACGGCATACTTACTGCCATCATACAAAAATTTCTGTGCAACTCACGGCACTCTCAATTCATTGGTAGGAAGATCTTATGGCTTTCGGCACATTTTGTCAGCACCAACGTTGCACAAATGACGTACTTCCGCCTTATGAGTGCCTCACGACCACCTTATGCATGCTGTACAAATCTCTGGAGGAACGGGGATTCGTATGGCATTTCCTACGACTGCTGTAAGGGCCCCTCCTTTTGAGTGTGCGATTTCACGTGCCCCTAGTGGCAGAGTGCAGCACTGCGCCTGTCATCGCAGTCTGACATCGCTGGCTGCATTGGGGATTTGTGCTGATTTGTACTGATCTGCCAGTTTCACAAGGTGGCAGACATGCGCTGGAGGACTCAATGGATGACACGTAATACACCAAAGAAGAAGAACTCCTCATTTCCTTTTCCTGTATTCCCTTCTTTTAGCTCAGAAAGCTAATATGGCCACAATCCGTTATCGTCATCGTCACTTAGACGGCTTTGTACACGGAAAATAGCCGTGAGATACAAGCGAAATTTATGTGTGATAATCATAAGACTTTGTAGATGTGGTAGAGGGCGTAAATGACTGACAGAACGCAAAATAACGACCACGATGGGTGAAAATGCAGCGACTACAGCAGTGAGCAAGTCCCGTTAGCCACGGGTAAGTGACGAATTTCTTTGTTTTTTTTATATTGTACTGATTTCTTGTTCATATACTTTGAAGATAAGATGATGAGGTACCTCTGTACAAAAAACAGTGTCAAAAGACCAAACCATTCTTTGTGTAAATACTATGTCCAAAGTCCAGTTTTGACTGAGTTATGGAATTTTAAGAGGTGCCATGACACTATGCAAATTAGATGCATAAATTTATTCCTATCTGAAACTCTGGATCATATTTTACATCTTTCTAATTGACAGTAAGCCATTATCTCTTACCACTTTCAAGTTATAGCCTTGGAAATCTGAACTATTTTATTGACAAAAAATATTTACCACTCTTGACTACTAGGGGTTATGTCGCAATTTGGCGACAGACACACTCAGAGGGTTAAGGTATTCTTGAGGCATACTTGCGCCCAACATCTTGTGTAGCTCTTACATTGGTCCTATAACATTCCTACGGCCGTCCTACGATGAGGGGTTTTCGTGGGCATACGCAGAAATCTTGGACAAGACCATCGATCTGACCACAAACTTACAAACGATCTGTGAATGTTGGATTCTCCTACGGCCGCCTTAAAAAGGCCATACGAAATAGTTCAAAAATCATTCATATGGTGTTCTCAGCCGTTCGTAAGGGTATTTGTGACCATAGCTTTAATACAGTAGCCTTCAGCGCTAAGCCCCTCCCCCATCTTCATCTCTCTCCAGCACAAAGCCACATGAAACACCAGCGTTGCCTCCGTCATATGGAATTGGTTCTGATTCACACTTTCTGACGACAAACAAACCGTTCCCCGCAGTAAAGTCTGTTTGAAGGTAACACCATGACAATCCTTTTTCAACACCTTAAAATGAAACACCCAGCCAAGTGGGGGCAATGTGTAACTGCAAGCTACAGCCTTGAGATTCTGCCATCACCTGAGTTAAAGTATCAAAACTGGAGAGTAACTAGTTTGAAAATGACTCAAGTAGGTTCATTTTGTCTTCAGATCCACCACGCCGGCCCCAACAGATCTGCTGAGCTGGCCCCGCCTATGAAAATCAGCTGATAAATGCCACCCGGCAGCAATCAGCTGACTCTTCTGACAAAGGCTGCAGTGTACAGTCGAAACATGTTAAGAAGGTAAAGACATCTCCTTTCTATTCTTGTCTTTAATAAGAACAAAAGATAAATAGTTTGAAAATGAAACTGCCTCTCACCTGCAGACAGATGGACTGGGAGCTCTGCAGCTGAATCGGAGTATCGGAGTTATCCATCAACAGACTTTTGCCATAGATGTGCTGACGAGGGCTAGCAGGCTAGCAGTGTAAACAATTATCATCCAGGTGAAGTTTTGGAGGGAGGGATAATTTTTCCAGGTGAGAGCCCCATTGGCTAATGTAAACCTAAACATAATGGTGTTTTGGGGATTCCTACAGCAGGTAGAACACAGCTGCAGAAGTTATAAAGGTAACTCCACCAGTCTGCAACTCGCTCAGATGGTGAATTCATGTCTATTTGCGTTGAGTTAACATGCAACGTTAACGTGCCACGTTCGGTCTGAATGCACCTTTACAACCTAACCAAGTTATCTTTTTTTTAACCTGCAGCAACAAAAAAAACAAGGGATTTGAAGGGAAAAAAAACCAAGGGATTTGAAGTGCTAACAGGATGTGACCCACAGTTACCATTACTTTATGAATCTGAGAAATGTGACTCCTGTTTCTCACCGGCCACTATATCAATGCTCCAAAACCAAAGGAGTTTGTGCATAAAGGTGAAGAAATGGGTGCACTGGTATGGTTATTAACTCCACATGAAAAGTGCTTTTAGCGTGGTGAGCAGGAGTGAGCACTGACTTCCTGTTCACTATGACTTTCAAAATAAAAGGGAACGTGTGAGTATAAACTTAAAATAACTTTGTTCTTTCATTTGAACTGACAAGAATTATTATTTAAAACATAAGAAATGGGGGAGAAAAAAATTGCCCAAATTTGGAAGTTGGAACTGCCTCCTGAAATTCAGATCATGTCAAAATCAAATACTCTAGCAGTTATTTTTGTTGAAAATGAATATTCAGAGGTCAAAGGTATATTACTTATTAAAGTGACATGTTTATAATAATGCATCAGATTTATAAAGCACTTTTTCCATAGATACTCAAAGACACTTTACAATGGATACATTATTCATTCACTCCAGACAGACATTGATAGTGAAAAGCTACTACCGTAGCCACAGCTGCCCTGGGGCAGACTGACGGAAACGTGGCTGCCAATCCATGCCATCGGCCTCTCCGACCACTACCGAACATTTATACACATTCATACCCAGTGTCATGGGTGCTGGAGGCAAGGTGGGTAAAGTGTCTTGCCCAGGGACACAGAATGCCTGGGGAGAGCGGGATTCGAACTGCCAACTCTCTGCAGGGTTTCCTCTGGTAACATTTCCGGGTGGTGGTCCGCTACGATTGAAATTTCCTGCCACTCTATGAGGAAATATAAATTTAAGAAAAAAATATGAAGGAATGATGGTCCGCAAGCTCACACACGAACAACGCGCGTAACCGTCATCCACACGGAGTTCAAAAGTGCCCCACCCCCGTGACCGCTCCAACTGGCAGGGGCTCCAACTGGCTCCAACTGTCACTGTCCGAGAGAAGCATGAGCTTATCAAAGTACTTTAAATGCGGAAAAAAAGCAGAAGAGGTATGGAAGCAGCGAAGGCATTTATCATGGTTTTAACCAGCTGGTAACGGAAGCAATAATAAGATAAGATAAGACAAGCCTTTATTAGTCCCACAATGGGGAAATTCCAGGATTGCAACAGCACAGGGATAGCAACACTCACAGCAACAATCAGAAGGCAAGAAAAAACAAGAGCAGCTAGTATACATATGTACATATTACTATATATATATATATATATATATATATATATATATATATATATATATATATATAAGATAAGATAAGATAAGCCTTTATTAGTCCCACAACGGGGAAATTCCAGGATTGCAACAGCACAGGGATAGCAACACTCAGAGCAACAATCAGAAGGCAAGAAAAAAACAAAAACAAAAAAAAAAACAAGCAAGCAAGAGCAGCTAATATACATATGTACATATTACTATAAAATATATATATACACACACACAGACACACAGTGCAGAGCATTGTAGCTGGATGGAATAAATATGTAAATATATAAACACCCACAGTACGGAGCATTGCAGCTAGGTGGAATAAATATGTAAATATATAAACACACACAGTGTGGCGCAATGTAGCTAGATGGAATAATATGTAGATATATAAACACACAGTGCGGAGCATTGTAGCTAGATGGAATAAATATATAGATATATAAATATAAACACACCCAGTGCGGAGCATTGTAGCTAGATGGAATAAATATGTAAATATATAAACACACACAGTGCAGAGCATTGTTGCTAGATGGGATAAAACAGCACAACCGTCTACTTAGTTATCCTACATGGTATGATTATGTGCCCATACATATTCTCACTCTCCATAGCGACCGGTATTTTCCTAGTTGTATGCCGGAGGGGACCATTGTGTAAGTCTATTGCATCTTTTGCATTCAAAAAACTATTAGTTTGTTACGTCTTTTTGCTATCTCTGCGAGCAGCCCTGCTTAGGTTGTACAGTCTGACAGCCGTTGGTAGGAAGGACCTGCGAAACCTCTCGGTTGTGCACCTGGGATGATGTAGTCTGCTGCTAAATGAGCTCCTCAGTGCATTCAGTATGTCCTGCATAGGGTGGAACTCGGACTCCAGCAGAGATGACAGTTTAGCCACCGTCCTTCTCTCTCCTATCTCCTCCACCGGATCAAGGCGCTGCCCCAGGACAGAGCTAGCTTTCTTGATCAGTTTGTTCAGTCTCTTCCTATTGGCTGCAGTAATGCCACTGCCCCAGCAAACCACTCCAAAAGTGATGGCTGATGCCACCACCGTGTCATAGAATGTCTTCAGCAGTGCCCCTTGTACACCAAACGACCTGAGTCTCCTCAGCAGGAACAGCCTGCACTGTCCCTTCTTGTAGAGTGCGTCAGTATTGTGTGACCAGTCTAGTTTATTGTTCAGATGAACACCCAGGTACTTATAGGATGTCACCATCTCGATGTCTGTTCCCTGTATATTTACTGGTGCTGTGAGGGGTTGACCTTGCCTGCGGCAGTCCACCACCAGCTCCTTAGTTTTCCTCGCGTTGATCTGGAGGCAGTTCCGATGGCACCAGTCCACGAAGTCCTGGATAAGCCCTCTGTACTCAGCTTCATCTCCATTGGAGATGAGGCCAACAATCGCAGAGTCATCAGAGAACTTCTGTAGATGGCGGTGTGTTGTGTTGTGTGAGAAGTCCGCAGTATAAAGAGTGAACAGGAAGGGAGCCAGCACCGTTCCCTGGGGGGCCCCCGTGCTACTGATGATCGTGTCGGACACACAGTCCCGGGTTCTCACAAACTGAGGCCGGTTCATGAGGTAGTCCAGGATCCATGATGACAGGTGCTGGTCCACCCCTGCGCGCAGCAGCTTGTCCTTCAGGATCATCGGTTGGATGGTGTTGAAAGCACAGGAGAAGTCAAAGAACATGATCCTCACCATATTCCCGGGCTTCTCCAGGTGGGACAGAGAACGGTGAAGGAGGAAGATCACCGCATCCTCCACCCCAATGCCATGCTGGTAGGCGAACTGGAGTGGATCCATCGCTGGTCCCACCAGGGGGTGGAGGTGAGCAAGGAGCAGTCTCTCCAGGGTCTTCATCAAGTGGGACGTCAAGGCCACTGGTCTGTAGCTGTTCAGGTCTTTGGGGTGGGAAGTTTTTGGTACAGGTACCACACAAGATGTTTTCCACAGCTGTGGTACCCTCCCCAGTTTCAGGCTCAGGTTGAAGATATACGTCACAATCCCACACAGCTGGTCTGCACAGGACTTGAGGAGCTTTGCGCTGATGCCATCCGGTCCCGACGCCTTCCTCACCTTGATCTTCCTCAGCTCCGTCCTCACCTGGGTCCTGGTCAGGGTCAGGATGGGGGGCTGTGTGTTGGGAGTGGGGGGGTGTTGGTGGAGTGGGGAGTGGGCAGCAGGACTTGATTTCTTTAGAGGCAGCAGTGGTTGTTGTGCAGTCAGGGGGGAGGGCAGTTGGTCAAACCTATTGAAAAACAGATTCAGGTTGTTTGCCCACTCCCTGCCCCCCGTGGCCTGGGGGGAGGTATTCTGGAGCCCAGAGATGGTTTTGAGGTTTCTCCAGACCCCGCTGATGTTGCTCTGTTGCAGCTTGTCCTCCATCTTCTTCCTGAAGCTGTCCTTGCCTTCTCTGATCTTTCTTCTCAGCTCCCTCTGTACGGACTTCAGCATCTCCCTATTCCCCGACCTGAAAATCCTCTTCTTCTCTCTCAGAAGTGTTTTTATCTCAGGGTTGATCCAGGGTTTGTTGTTTGAGCGACGCCGTATGGTCTTGGTGGGAACGGATTTGTCCACACAGAAGCTGAGGTAGTCCGTGAAGGTGTGAGTGAGGCCATCGATGTCCTCACCATGTGGATCGCAGAGCTGCTTCCAGGCGGTGGCTTCAAAACAGCCCTTTAGAGTGTCCGTTGTCTCCTCAGACCATAACTCCACTGTGTGCATGGCCGGAGGTTGTCTGTGCACTAGGGGTTTGTACACCGGCCGGAGATGAACCAAGTTGTGATCCGATCTCCCGAGTGGGGGGAGTTGTGATGAGGTGTATGCCTCCTTAGTGTTTGCGTAGAATAAGTCCAGTGTTTTATTGTCTCTAGTGTGGCATGTGACATACTGGGTGAACGTGGGTAGAATGGGAGACAGTGAAACATGGTTGAAATCGCCTGAGATGAGGAGAAGAGCATCTGGGTGTTCTGTCTGCAGCCTGCTGGTTACTGAATGGATGACGTCCATTATATATATAGAAACACAGTGCGGAGCATTGTAGCTGGGTGGAATAAATATGTAAATATATAAACACACACAGTGCGGAGCATTGTAGCTAGATGGAATAAATATGTAAATATATAAACACACACAGTGCGGAGCATTGTAGCTAGATGGAATAATATGTAGATATATAAACACACAGTGCGGAGCATTGTAGCTAGATGGAATAATATGTAGATATATAAACACACCCAGTGCGGATCATTGTAGCTAGATGGAATAAATATGTAAATATATAAACACACACAGTGCAGAGCATTGTTGCTAGATGGGATGAAACAGCACAACCGTCTACTTAGTTATCCTACATGGTATGATTATGTACCCATACATATTCTCACCCTCCATAGCGACCGGTATTATCCTAGTTGTATGCTGGAGGGGACCATTGTATAAGTCTATTGCGTCTTTTGCATTCAAAAACTATTAGGTTGTCACATCTTTTTGCTATCTCTGCGAGCAGCCCTGCTTATGTTGTACAGTCTGACAGCCGTTGGTAGGAAGGACCTGCGAAACCTCTCGGTTGTGCACCTAGGATGATGTAGTCTGCTGCTAAATGAGCTCCTCAGTGCATTCAGTATATCCTGCAAAGGGTGGAACTCAGCCTCCAGCAGAGATGACAGTTTAGCCACCGTCCTTCTCTCTCCTATCTCCTCCACTGGATCAAGGTGCTGCCCCAGGACAGAGCTAGCTTTCTTGATCAGTTTGTTCAGTCTCTTCCTATCAGCTGCCGTAATGCCACTGCCCCAGCAGACCACTCCAAAAGTGATGGCTGATGCCACCACCGTGTCATAGAATGTCTTCAGCAGCACCCCTTGTACACCAAAAGACCTGAGTCTCCTCAGTAGGAACAGCCTGCGCTGTCCCTTCTTGTAGAGTGCGTCAGTATTGTGTGACCAGTCCAGTTTATTGTTCAGATGAACACCCAGGTACTTGTAGGATGTCACCATCTCGATGTCTGTTCCCTGTATATTTACTGATGCTGTGAGGGGTTGTCCATGCCTGCGGCAGTCCACCACCAGCTCCTTTGTTTTCCTCGCATTGATCTGGAGGCAGTACCAATGGCACCAGTCCACGAAGTCCTGGATAAGCCCTCTGTACTCAGCTTCATCTCCATTGGAGATGAGGCCAACGATCGCAGAGTCGTCAGAGAACTTCTGTAGATGGCAGTGTGTTATGTTGTGTGAGAAGTCAACAGTATAAAGGGTGAACAGGAAGGGAGCCAAAACCGTTCCCTGGGGGGCCCCCGTGCTACCAATGATCGTGTCGGACACACAGTCCCGGGTTCTCACAAACTGAGGCCGGTTAGTGAGGTAGTCCAGGATCCATGATGACAGGTGCTGGTCCACCCCTGCGCACAGCAGCTTGTCCTTCAGGATCATCGGTTGGATGGTGTTGAAAGCACTGGAGAAGTAAAAGAACATGATCCTCACCGCATTCCCGGGCTTCTCCAAGTGGGACAGAGAACGGTGAAGGAGGAAGATCACCGCATCCTCCACCCCAATGCCATGCTGGTAGGCAAACCGGAGTGGATCCATCGCTGGTCCCACCAGGGGGCAGAGGTGAGCAAGGAGCAGTCTCTCCAGGGTCTTCATCATGTGGGACGTCAAGGCCACTGGTCTGTAGCTGTTCAGGTCTTTGGGGTGGGAAGTCTTTGGTACAGGTACCACACAAGATGTTTTCCACAGCTGTGGTACCCTCCCCAGCTTCAGGCTCAGGTTGAAGATGTACTCCACAATCCCACACAGCTGGTCTGCACAGGACTTGAGGAGCTTTGCGCTGATGCCGTCCAGTCCCGACGCCTTCCTCGCCTTGATCTTCCTCAGCTCCGTCCTCACCTGGGTCTTAGTCAGGGTCAGGTTGGGGGGCTGTGTGTTGGGAGTGGGGGGGAGTTGGTGGAGTGGGGAGTGGGCAGCAGGACTTGATGTCTTTAGAGGCAGCAGTGGTTGTTGTGCAGTCAGGGGGGAGGGCGCTTGGTCAAACCTACTGAAAAACAGATTCAGATTGTTCGCCCACTCCCTGCCCCCCGTGGCCTGGGGGGAGGTATTCTGGAGCCCAGAGATGGTTTTAAGGTTTCTCCAGACCCCGCTGATGTCGCTCTGTTGCAGCTTGTCCTCCATCTTCTTCCTGAAGCTGTCCTTGCCTTCTCTGATCTTCCTCCTCAGCTCCCTCTGTACGGACTTCAGCATTTCCCTGTTCCCCGATCTGAAGATCCTCTTCTTCTCTCTCAGAAGTGTTTTTATCTCAGGGTTGATCCAGGGTTTGTTGTTTGAGCAACACCGTATGGTCTTGGTGGGAACGGTGTTGTCCACACAGAAGCTGAGGTAGTCCGTGATGGTGTGAGTGAGGCCATCGATGTCCTCACCATGTGGATCGCAGAGCTGCTCCCAGGCGGTGGTTTCAAAACAGCCCTTTAGAGTGTCCATTGCCTCCTCAGACCATAACTCCACTGTGCGCATGGCCGGAGGTTGTCTGTGCACTAGGGGTTTGTATACCGGCCGGAGATGAACCAAGTTGTGATCCGATCTCCTGAGTGGGGGGAGTTGTAATGAGGTGTACGCCTCCTTAGTATTTGCGTAGAATAAGTCCAGTGTTTTATTGTCTCTAGTGTGGCATGTGACATACTGGGTAAACGTGGGTAGAATGGGAGACAGTGAAACATGGTTGAAATCGCCTGAGATGAGGAGAAGAGCATCTGGGTGTTCTGTCTGCAGCGTGCCGGTTACTGAATGGATGATGTCACGCGCTGTCCCAGCGTTCGCCGTCGGATTTGAATAAATAACAATGCAGATCACGTGTGAGTATTCCCTCGGGAGATATGTAGGCCGCATGCTAACAGCTAGCAACTCAATGTTTTTGCTGCAGTGTCGTTGTTTAACAGTGATATGTCCCGGTCTGCACCAGTTGTTGTTAACATACATTATCACTCCACCGCCCCTTGCTTTGCCACTGTCTGGTGTTCGGTCTGCCCGTATCGCGTGGAAACCCTCCAGCTCAATGTTAGCATCTGCTGCTAGTTCAGATAGCCATGTCTCGGTAAACAAAAGGAGAGAGCATTCCCGGTATATGCTATTGTAGCAGGAGATAGCCGCTAGCTCATCTACCTTTCCCAGTAACGACCGTACATTCCCCATGACAATGGATGGAAGGGAGGGTCTGTACCTTATATTTTTTGTCTTCCGCCTTACTCCAGCCCGGCAACCACGGCGTTTTCGCCTCAGTTCTCCCGGTATGTCGAGTTTTTCCGTTAGCACTGGGTGGCAGTTGAGTGCTAGCAGCTCTTCCCTACTGTACCGTCTCCTGCTATAAACAGTGGCTCCGTCCACCGGCTCAGGAGACATTTGGGACGATTTGTGTGTCTGTGATATAAATGGAGTGGAAAAAAAACGGATCAAAAAGAGAGAGGAAGGGAAAAAAAAAGACTCAGAATTGAGCCGCTGTTGCAAAAGGCAGCCGACTCGTGTGGCGCCGGAAGTGATAGGAATGGAAGAGTCGCTTAGCTAACAGGTGTGGTTAGGAGCTCAAGTAGGTTCATTTTGTCTTCTTTTTGTCATGAAGCTGAGCATGGGGAGAATCAACATGCTCATGCTCTTTTGTGATTTTGATTATTTTCTGTATTTTCCTTATTTCAGTTTATTCTTGTATCTTCGTATGGGTTTTGATAGTATGATGTGACGAAGTTGCTCTTTGTTTATGTTTGTGTTGAGTTGTCTGATTATCATATCTTAGTTTGATCATTACCTCCGCCAAAGGGGGAGGTTATGTGATCATCAGCGTTGGTTTGTCTGTCTGTCTGTCTGTCTGTCTGTCTGTCTGTTTGTCTGTTTGTTTGTTAGCAAGATAACTCAAAAAGTTATGGACGGATTTTCATGAAATTTTCGCAGATTGTCAGAAATGGGGTATCCTACAGATGATTAGATTTTGGTGGTGATCCGGATCACCGTCCACAAGAAAACCTCCATTACGCAAAATGCCATTTTCGTGAATAACTACTAAACCACTAATCCTATCATTGTCAATCCAACTGTTGTGAATCCAATTGCTAGTCATATGTTTTCATGGTCAAGGAATCTGAAAACGTACACACAAACACTGTATGGGGGGAACTGTGGCACTAAACCGCCATTACGGAAAATGCCATTTTCGTCAATAACTACTGAACCACTAATCCTATCATTGTGAATCCAATTGCTTGTCATATGTTTTCATGGTCAAGGAATCTGAAAACGTACACACAAACACTGTATGGGGGGAACTGTGGCCGCCATTACGGAAAATGCCATTTTACTGAATAACTACTGAACAACTAATCCTATCAATGTCAATCCAATTGCTAGTCATATGTTTTCATGGTCAAGGAATCTGAAAACGTACACACAAACACTGTATGGGGGGAACTGTGGCGCTAAACCGCCGTTACGGAAAATGCCATTTTCGTCAATAACTACTGAACCACTAATCCTATCATTGTGAATCCAATTGCTTGTCATATGTTTTCATGGTCAAGGAATCTGAAAACATACACACAAACACTGTATGGGGGGAACTGTGGCCACCATTACGGAAAATGCCATTTTCGTGAATAACTACTGAACCACTAATCCTATCATTGTCAATCCAGTTGCTAGTCATATGTTTTCATGGTCAAGGAATCTGAAAACGTACACACAAACACTATATGGGGGAACTGTGGCCGCCATTACGGAAAATGCCATTTTCGTGAATAACTACTGAATCGCTGCTTGTCATATGTTTTCATGGTCAAGGAATCTGAAGACTGTATGGGGGGAACTGTGGCGCTTGCCGGAGGTCTGCGCTCTCCGAGTGCTTTTCTAGTTATTATTGTGTTTGTTATTATTATGTATTTTTAGATCTTCTAGTTTATATTATCTTCCTGTGTTTTTTACTTGAGCCTTCTCCATCCTTGTTCCCACCTCTCCTTTTGGTAGTTTGGTTTTCAGGGTTATTATATTATTTACATCTCTGGGTTGTATTTATCTTATCCTCACTTTTATGAGTTATGTGTCTCATTTGTATTTATTTGGTCTGCTTCTCGTTTGGTATTATTTCAGTCACCTTTTTTCCATACTCTCCTGTGCTGCGCCCTGTGTTTACTTCCGTGGGGAGCTCAAGTATGCGGGCCTGCACAGCTGTCATTAATTTGATGTCATTATCCTCGCTCATGTGACCCACACCTGTTGTTGATTTCTGTGATTCCCCTTGCCCTATTTAAGTCCGCTGCAACTCAGCCTCGTTGCAGCGTCCTACTGTGTATTCTTCTGAAGTTCCACTGTGTTTTTCTGTGGAGGTGAATGGGTGCGCTCTGTTTTGTATTTAATCTTTTCCCTCAGTTTTTTCCCCAGACGTGAGCCCCATTTCCTCCGTCTTCTCCCTCCAGATGTGAGCCCCGTTCTCCTCAAGTGTTCCCATTCATTGTAAGTGTAGTGTTTCTGTTTTTTGTTATTAAATGTTGAAAAGTCACAGCTGGCGTGTGGTGTCATCAGTCCTGCCCTGGTAGGGCAATTTTTTTTGTTTTTCTTATTTCAGACAAGAATAAAAAAGAGATATTTTTACCTTTACCTTAGTTAATATTAACTAATTTTTTCAAAGACACTTCAGAAGGAGTATACATTCAAACAAGGAAAGAAGCAGACTTGTTCAATGTTGCACAGTTTAAAAGCAAGAGTAAGACATCGATAAAGGTAGTAAGAGAAATGCTCTTTGCCAACGACAGTGCTCTAGCTGCACACAGTGTGGAAGATATGCAATCTTTAGTGGAGAAATTTGCAAGAGCAGCTAGCCAATTCAGCCTCAAAATCAACATCAAGAAGACAGAGTGCCGTTATCATCCACCAAAGTTCCAGTTATCAACATCACTACCAGAAGAAATCAGCATTGGTACAGAGCCACTAGTCAAGTGCAAGACTTTCAAGTATCTAGGGGGTACTGTTTCAGAGAATGCTAGGCTGGAGGATGAACTATCTCTCAAAATGGGAAGAGTGAGCGCTCTGCTTGGAAACTTGAGGGAGAGACTGTGGAACAATCGACGTGTCTATCCGTGTGAAATGCAGTGTACAGAGCGACAGTACTGGCTACTCTATTGTACAGTGCTGAAACTTGGACTGTCTACAGAGTGCAGGTAAAGAAACTCCACGTGTACATGATGAGACACCTTTGAGCCATAATGAACATTGCACTGAATTTTCAGTGCAGTGAAAATTGCATGTTTTCAGTTTTTTAGTTACCGTAATCACAATTAATGACAGAAAGTAGTGATTAGTCATTATTTAATTTATGCACAGCCCTAAAATAACTAACCCCCCCCCCCCAAAAAAAGTTCATTTATTAGGTGAAAATTCAGTGCAGTGAATACAAAACTTTTTCACAGAGACAACAGTACGTGAGAGTGACAAAATCAGTTCCTGACCATAATCACTAATAGGGGTGACTATATCAGCCACCACATTAATTGCTGATGGGTTATGTTTTATGATGATGCCCCGGTGGGATGGTTAACAGATACTGAAGTGTATTAGCTCTCAGAGCTATAGATCATTACTCTGACACTGACAGTTCTGGATGATTTGTCTTGAGTACTCCCCCTTCCCTCTGGATGTAGATACTGTGTCAAGTGCTCCAAACAAACAAAAAAAAACTCAAACAAATTAGACATTACTTCATAGAAGCTTCCTAAATAGGTTAAATATAGACACAGATATTTTGAACTATGAATAATTTAATCACTTGTGTATTTTTTTAGGTGATGAACTAAATTTGTTGCTCAAAAGTTCTCTTCTTGTCATTCACGTCTTATGTTGGGGGTATTTAATGTGATCTCATTACTATTTATTGTTTTTGCGCTTAAATGTTTAACATTATTGTAGCTCTTGGGTGCAGGACAAATTCCCTCCGAGGAAATAAAGGTTCCATTCATTCATTTAAAAATGAATATCCAAAAATGTTGCAGGGATGCCTGGCTTCTATCAGATCTTGCCACGAGGTCTAAAACACTGCTAGTGATTCTGTATCTATGGGGCTACACGTTGTTAATATTTTATAAGATGTTCTCATTCAGATAAACCCCACCTGTCAGGAGTACAAACAACACCAGGCGGGTCGACACCACCTGTGAATTCGTGTCCATATGCTGAGAGCTGAAGTGACAGCTCACATCCTTCCTCTCCTGACCCATTTCAGCTTCTTCTCAAAAGTTACCTTCTCGCTTGCTTCTGTCACTTTTCTCACAGGTGAAACGCGTGCAGACGTTGCAGAAATACAGCAGGAGCATCTTTTTAACCGTGCTCAACAGAGGGAGTTGTCATGGCTACTACTCCACATGGACATTTTAGGTCCTGTGGATGCATCGGTGGAGATTCTGGAGAGCTGCCCACATTTGTCAGTGTCACACATCCACCTGAAGGCACACGGGCAGGAATACTGCTGAGTTAAAACATGAGGCTTGAAGTCTGGGACTGTGCAGGGAGGGTAAAGAGCTGGAGAATACAAAAACATAAGCTGTGTCCCACCACTAAGCAGTGGACTAATGCCATTTATCAGTAGGCGATTTATTATTTTTTAACAAGGGGGACGGGGGTAGTCACAAATTTAGCATAACATTGCTGTCTGGCGCAAACCTTTTACCTCTAAATTTAGCCATTTTAATTTTTATAAGAAACCCATTCTATTTGTCACCCTTTGTGTCTCTGGAAGTTTTTCACTAATATAGAATAGAAAAGAATAGAATTGAATAGGCTTTATTGTCATTGTACAGTTGTAAAGTACAAAGAAACTGTGAGTGCTCCATCAGACTACTGTGCAGTAAAGTAAGAGAGAAGGATTTGATAAAACGGTTACAAAATACATGACTAAACATACACCTGAAATAAAAATAAAAATAGCTCACAGGTATATACACAGGTATGGTAGTAGCTTCACAGATGAAACTATGTACATGAGTGCGGAGTGCAGAACACACGATTGAATAAAATGGCTCAAGGATTATGGAAAATATACACAGGAATGGTAGTGGTTTCATGAACAGGTCAATGTACATGAAGGTGAGGAGTGCAAAGACAGGTGTGTTATTATGATAATTAAAAAGGTCCTCAGTTCTGTGCGTGTGAGCATTCGGAGGGAGGTGGGTGGGGCCTCTGACTGTTTGCAGTTTGGATGGCCCAGGGGAAGAAACTGTTTGTCAGTCTGGAGGTGTGGGACCTGGTTGATCTGAACCGCCGTCCAGAGGGAAGCAGATCAAACAGGTGGTGGGTGGGAGATTTAGATTTAGATTTTAGATTTAGTATACTTTATTGATCCCCAGAGGGGAAATTGAGGGCATCCACCACCTGGATGGATGAAGCAGCCACGATACGGCGCTATCCCTTAACCATTCACACACACATTCACACCTAGGGCCACTTTAGAGTCTCCAATTAACCTAACCTGCATGTTTTTGGCATGTGGGAGGAAACCGGAGAAATCCCGGAGTAAACCCACGCAAACACGGGGAAAACATGCAAACTCCACACAGATCACTGTTGGTCAGGGGCTGGGATCGATCCCACGATCCCCTGGCCAAGGGTAAACTGTGCTGCCACAGTACTAACCACTGCGCCACTGTGCAGAGATGAGGAGTCTCCTGTGATAGCCTTGATCTTTCGGAGACAGGAGGATCTGGAGATGTCCTCAAGGGAGGATAGAGGGCCGCCGATGATTTTTTGGGTGGTGTTGATGACCCTCGGCACAGCCTTTCTGTTTTTGGCCGTGGAGCCGGTGCACCACACACCCAGACAGTAGGTAAGCACACACTCCACTGAGTAACGATAGAAGGCCAGCAGCAGCTTGTTGTCCAGGTTGTTCTTCCTCAGGACACGGAGGAAGTGCAGCCGCTGCTGGGCTTTTTTCACCGGGGCCTTGGTGTTGACAGTCCAGCAGAGGTCAGAGGAGATGTGGGTACCCAGGAACATGAAGGTGGGAACGGTTCCCACGTGGTCGCCATTTATGAGGAGGGGGTGGTGGTCCTGTCTGTTCTTCCGGGAAGTCCAGTATGAGTTCTTTGGTTTTTTGGACATTCAGTTTCAAGTTGTTTGCTTGGCACCACAGCAGCAGATTCTCTACCTCCGCCCTGTATGCCTTCTCATCGTCATCGGTGATGAGCCCAACCAAGGTGGTATCGTCCACATACTTCCCAATGATGGTGGCTTTGTGGGTTGGAATACAGTCAAAGGTGTACAGGGAGTACAGTAGTGGGCTTAGCACGCAGCCCTGGGGGAAGCCAGTACTGAGAGACAGTGTGGCGGAGAGGTGAGGGCCAAGTCTGACTGTTTGTGGGCGGTTGGTGAGAAAGTTTTTTTTCCAGGAGCAGGTGGGAAGGGGGGAGGGGATCTGGAGGAGGTACAGTTTATTGATTAGGATGTCCGGGATGATGGTGTTGAAAGATGAGCTGTGGTCAACGAAGAGCATCTTCACGGAGCTCTTTGGGTTCTCCAGGTGGCTCAGTGTTCTGTGGAGTACGGTGATGATGGTGTCTTCTGTGGACCGGTTCTCCCTGTAGGTGAACTGGTGGGGGTCAAAGGAGGAGGGAAGACAGTTCCTAATGTGCAGGGACACCAGTCGCTCAAAGCACTTCATGACTACAGACGTGAGTGCTATGGGTCTGCAGTCGCTCAGGCTGTCAATTGTGGACTTTTTGGGGATGGGGATGATGGTGGAGGCCTTGAGGCAGGAGGGGACGATGGCATGCGTCAGGGAGAGGTTGAACAGCTTGATGAGGATCTCTGCCAGCTGGTCTGCACAAGCTTTGACCACCGCTCCTGGGATGCTGTCTGGACCAGCAGCTCTGCTGGCTCTTTCAGTTGCCTCCTCATCTCATGCACCTGTAGAGAGGGGATGGGCGGGGGGGGGGGGGGACTGAGCTCAAACCGGGCAAAGAAGCTGTTAAGCTCCTCTGCCAGTGTGAGGCTGCTCTCTGATGTTGGGGAGCCCTGGCCCCTGTAGGTGGCGAAGGCCTGGATGCCTATCCACATCTGAAAGGGGTTGTTGTCTGTGAGGAAGCCTCTTCTCAGGTTGGCTCTGCCAGTTCTGTACAGAGAGCTGTTCCGCTGCCTGAAGGCTGAGTTGCGGGCTCTGATCAGGGCCTGGACCTCACTGGTCATCCAGGGTTTCTGGTTTCAAAAGATCTGGATGTGTTTGGTGACTGTCACATTTTCTACACAGCATTTAATGTAGAAGAGGACAGACTTGGTATAGGAGCTCAGGTCCGGCTGTTCAAATCATAATGTCAAACCAATTGTAGCATTAAAAAACCCACATGAATAAATCATTCATTCATTCACCTTCAACCACCTGAAAAAAGTCTCTTTTGGTCTGTGCCAAACAGCGATAATGTACAAATGTGTAAATGTAAATTAGATATAAATTAGCAAGAATAAAAGTGCGACTTCCGGTTATGGCGGCCGCCTAGAAGGACACGTATCACTCTGCTCTGCCCCTGGAAATAAAAATTCGGCAAATAACTCTCTCATTTGGAACAGAACTTTTCCCAGCGTTTGGGTGAGGATATGCCGGTGAAGACTAAGGCTGGGAAATCAGGAGGGGGAAAAATTGAATCGCCGAAGCAGTCCAAATTAACGGACTTTAAAGTTTGTGGCGCAGTAGAAAAAGCTGCGGATATGGCGGATGAAACTAGCGGTGGTGCGGTAACTGCTGCTGCTGACGATGGCGACACAGGTGCAGTGCTGGCTGCCATTAGCTCAATGAGAGCAGACTTTTCCGCTAAACTTGATGGGATTATGGCAGCGTTGGATGCAATGAGAAAGGAGTTGGGTGACTGCGTGGAGCGAGTGACGCAGGCGGAGCTTCGTGTTTCAAGTGCGGAGGATGAAATCAGCGGACTTCAAATAAAGGTGCGCACTTTGGAAAAAAAAAATAAAGATCTGGAAAATAGCGTTCTGGACTTGGAATCTCGGTCCAGAAGGAACAACCTGAGGCTGGTGGGTTTACCGGAGGGAGCCGAAGGTCGTGATTCATGCTCCTTTTTGGAGGGGTGGATCCCGGAGGCGCTGAACAACGCGGAGCTAAAATCATCAGTCGTCTTGGAAAGCTCCCACCGAATTGGCCCACCGAGAGGTAACAAGGCAGCACCGAGGACGCTAATTATGAAGTTTCTCAGCTACAGAGACAGGATGACGATCTCCAACGCGGTGCGGGCCAAAGGAGAAATTAAATACCAAGATCAGCAGGTGCGGTTCTACCCAGATCTGGCCTCAGGAATCCAACAATTAAGGAAGCAGTTTGACCCCATCCGCAAAGAACTGCGCAACCTTGAGATTCGTCATGGAGTGATTCACCCTGCAAGACTTCTGGTCACATATGAGGGCAGAACACGCATCTTCAAGACCCCCGAGGAGGCGCAGGAGCTCATCAAGAAGATCCAGGAAGAGACTGGTGGGAGCGAAGCATGAACAGAATATAGGGTAGAATATTTGAGCATTTAACTGATTAGAAGCATATAACAAGATTACAAAATATAGAATGTATTACATATTTAAAAAAAAAGTACAAAATTGCTAAAAAATTTTGGAGTTAAATTGGAAAATTACAGAAGAGAGTTAATGTTACGTTATTAAAAGCAGTAGAGTTAGGGTGATTGGGAGGATGAAGAAGGAGTGGCTTTGGCTGATCCCCGTGGGTGTGGAACGGTCGATGGCTATATCGGGAGACGGAATTTTTCTTTTGCTTTTGGGGGGATTGCCACAAATGTGGGAAGGGGGAATTTGTTTGTGTGTAGTTTGTAGGGTGAATGTTCAACCACTCATTTTTTTGCTTTTCTGTTTGAGCATGTTTACACTGCAAGGTAATCCCAAACTCCCTATTGATTATAAATCAAAGCGTTAATCTTAATTTAACTTCATGGAATTGCAGAGGTCTACAAAATTTAAAAAAACTTAAACAAGTTATGAATAAAATAAAAGACATGGGTTCAAAAATTGTGTTTTTACAAGAAACTCATCTAATAGAGCAAGATGTAAAAAGAATTTGGAGTAGATGGCAAGGAAATGTTTTCACCTCATCATTTTCATCCCGAGCCAGGGGAGTTATGACTCTCATACATAAATCAGTCCCATTTCAAGTGAAAAATGTAATTGGAGACAAATTTGGAAGATATGTAATCATTCAAGGATCTTTGCTATTAGAAAACATAAATTTGGTGAACTTATATGGTCCCAATATAGATGATCAAAAGTTCTTTGCCAATTTATTTCTTATCTTATCATCACTTACAGGGCAACATATAATAGCAGGGGATTTTAATTGTACATTGAATCCCGGTATAGATAGATCAACAGGACTGGACTGTACGCACAATGGATGTAGGATGACCATTAATCATTTTATGAAAGAATTGAAATTGATAGATATATGGAGAGAAATGAAACCACAAGTTAAAGCATACTCTTGTTATTCCAATACCTACAAGACATTCTCACGTATAGATTATTTTTTGATCTCCACAGAATTAAGGTCCAAGATTCAAAACTGTTTTTATGATAACATCGTGATCTCTGATCATGCACCCTGCTGTCTAATGTATGTAGATAAGAAATTGACAAAGGAACCAGGTAGATGGCAATTTCAGCATAAATGGCTTCAGGATGAGGAATTTGTTAAGTATATAGAAAAACAGATAGATGAGTTCTTTGATATCAATACTACACAAACATCAGCATGTGTAAAGTGGGAGGCTTTCAAAGCTTTTATTAGGGGACATATTATTAGTTATACAGGTTCAAAATCTAAGAAGACTCGAGAGGAGAGAGTCCAATTGGAACATAAAATAAAAATTCTTCAAGAAAGAGTATATGCAGGAAGAGATCCAAGGTTGGAGAACGAATTACTGATTTTGAGAGCTGAATATGACAAAAAATCAGCAAATAGAGCTGCCTCGAGTCTTCTAAGATTGAAACAATCTTTTTATGAACAAGGTGAAAAATCAGGAAAGTTATTGGCATGGCAGATTAAACAATTAGAATCTAAAACACCAATTACCAGTATTATAAGTAATGGACAGGTAGTTATAGATCCTTCAGAAATTAATAGAGCCTTTAGAGATTACTATGAAAAATTATATGATACCAAAAATGAATCTGACTTAACAAAACTACATGGGTTTTTGAATGAACTATTTATACCGTGTATTCCAAATGAAAATAGGGAGATACTGGAGTCTAAAATTAGTCAAGAAGAAGTTGGACTAGCCATTGATAATATGAAATCAGGAAAAAGTGCAG
This sequence comes from Pholidichthys leucotaenia, assembly GCA_020510985.1. Classification (NCBI taxonomy): domain Eukaryota; kingdom Metazoa; phylum Chordata; class Actinopteri; order Cichliformes; family Pholidichthyidae; genus Pholidichthys; species Pholidichthys leucotaenia. The sequence goes on along the minus strand of CM035842.1, from coordinate 409,211,973 downwards.
GACCAGATGGTCTTCCAGTTGACCTATATAAAAAATTTAAGAATAAATTAACAAAACCTTTTTTGGAAATGGTTTTAGAAGCATTTCAAAATAGTAAATTACCATCATGTATGAATAATGCCTTAATTATTCTGTTGCCAAAACCAGGTAAGCCCTCTAATAAATGTGAAAATATGAGACCAATAAGCCTATTAAATGCCGACCTTAAGATAATTTGTAAAATTTTAGCAAGACGAATACAAGAAATTTTACCAAATATTATTAATCGAGATCAGAATGGCTTTATAAAGGGAAGACAAGGCTTCCATAATGTAAGAAGACTATTTAATATTATTTATTCTAATAAAGAAGCACCGGATACAGCTCTCTTATCACTGGATGCCGAAAAAGCCTTTGATAGAGTTGAATGGCCCTTTCTTTTTGAAGTCTTACAAAGGTTTGGACTTGGAAATAATTTCATAAAATGGGTTCAGATAATATATAATAATGCTACTGCAGAAATTCTAACAAATAACAATATTTCAAAATCAATAAAAATCAATAGAGGACTTCCGGTTATGGCTGCCACGTAGGACGGACGTGTCTCGCTCTGCTCTGCTCCTGGAGAAAAAAATCGGCAAATAACTCTCTCATTTGGGACAGAACGTATCCCAGCATTTGGGCGAGGATATGTCGGCGAAGCCTAAGGCTGGAAAACCAGGAAAAGGAAAAAGCGAGCCGCCGAAACAGTCCAAATTAACGGACTTTCAGGTCTGTGACGCAGTAAACAAAACTCCATATATGGCGGAGGAGGCTGGCAACGCTGCGATTTCTGCGGGGAATGGCGCAGATGCGCTGATGGCTGCCATGAGTTCAATGAGAGCGGACTTTTCCTCTAGATTTGATGGGATTATGACAGTGCTGGAAGGAATAAGAAAGGAATTGGGTGACTGTGTAGAACGAACGGCGCAGATGGAGCTCCGTCTCGCTAGTGCTGAAGATGACGTCACCCGTCTTCAATTAAAGGTGCGCACTTTGGAAAAAAAAAAAAAATCTCTGGAAGATAATATTTTGGATTTGGAATCTCGGTCGAGACAGAATAATTTGAGGCTGGTGGGTCTTCCAGAGGAATCAGAAGGTCGGGACGTATGTTCCTTTCTGGAAAAGTGGATTCCGGAGGTGCTGGGCAGCGAGGAGTTGCAATCAGCAGTGGTTCTGGAAAAAGCGCATCGTATTGGCCCACGGAGAGATAAGGGACCGCCGAGGACCTTAATTATGAAGTTTCTTAGCAACAGAGACAGGATGAAGATCTTCAACGCTGCACGAGCTAAAAAAGGAGAGATTAAACACCAGGACCAGCAGGTGCGGTTCTACCCAGATTTGGCCACAGGAATCCAGCAATTGAGGAAGCAGTTTGATCCCGTACGTAAGGAGCTGCGCAACCTTGGGATTCGTCATGGTGTAATCTATCCTGCGAGACTGCTGACCACGTATGAGGGCAGAACCCACATCTTCAAGACCCCAGAGGAGGCGCAGGAGTTCATCAAGAAGATCAAAGAAGAAGAAGAGACTGGTGGGAGCTAAGCATGAACAAAATATAAGGTAGAATAATTAAGCATTTGCACAGGCATCTGACTGACTTGAAGTAAATAGTAAGTTTACAAAATATAGATTGTATTATATATTAAAAAAACAAAACAAAAACAACAAAAAAAAAAAAAACTATGATGTACAAAGTTGTTAAAAATTTTGGAGTTAAGTTGGAAAACTACAGAGGAGAGTTAATGTTATGTCATTAAAAGCAGTAGAGTTAGGGTGATTGGGAGGATGAAGAAGGAGTGGCTTAGGCTGTTCCCCGTGGGTGTGGAACGGTCGATGGCTATATCGGGAGACAGAATTTTTCTTTTGATTTTGGGGGGTTTGCCACAAGTGTGGGAAGGGGAAATTTGTTTGTGTGTAGTTTGTAGGATGAATGTTCAACCACTCATGTTTTTGCTTCTCTGTATGAGCATGTTTACACTGCAAGGTAATCCCAAACTCTCTATTGATCATGGACCAAAGTGTTAATCTTAATTTAACTTCATGGAATTGCAGAGGTCTACAAAATTTAAAAAAACTTAAACAAGTTATGAATAAAATAAAGGACATGGGTTCAAGAATTGTGTTTTTACAAGAAACTCATCTGATAGAGGAGGATGTTAAAAGAATTAGGAGCAGATGGCAGGGAAGTGTATTCACCTCTTCATTTTCATCCCGAGCCAGGGGAGTTATGACTCTCATACATAAATCAGTTCCTTTTCAAGTGAAAAATGTAATTGGAGACAAATTTGGAAGATATGTAATCATTCAAGGCTCTTTGCTATTAGAAAATATAAATCTTGTGAACTTATATGGTCCCAATATAGATGATCAGAAGTTCTTTGCTAATTTATTTCTCATCTTATCATCACTTACAGGGCAACATATAATAGCAGGGGATTTTAATTGTACATTGAATCCAGGTGTGGATAGATCAACAGGACTGGATTGTACGCACATTGGATGTAGGATGACTATTAATCATTTTATGAAAGAATTGAGATTGTTAGATATATGGAGAGAAATGAAACCACAAGTTAAAGCCTATTCTTGTTATTCCAGTACCTACAAGACATTCTCACGTATTGATTATTTTTTGATTTCCACAGAATTAAGGTCCAAGATTCAAAACTGTTTTTATGATAACATCGTGATCTCTGATCATGCACCCTGTTGTCTAATATATGTAGATAAAAAATTGACAAAGGAATCAGGTAGATGGCAATTTCAGCATAAATGGCTTCAGGATGAGGAATTTGTCAAGTATATAGAAAAACAGATAGACGAGTTCTTTGACATCAATACTACACAAACATCAGCATGTGTAAAGTGGGAGGCTTTCAAAGCTTTTATTAGGGGACATATTATTAGTTATACAGGATCAAAATCTAAGAAGACTCGAGAGGAGAGAGCTAAATTGGAACATAAAATAAAAAATCTTCAGGAAAAAGTGTATGCAGGAAGTGACCCAAGGTTGGAGAATGAATTACTGATTTTGAGAGCTGAATACGACAAAAAATCAGCGAATAGAGCTGCCTCGAGTCTTCTAAGATTGAAACAATCTTTTTATGAACAAGGTGAAAAATCAGGAAAATTATTAGCATGGCAGATTAAACAATTGGAAATTAAAACACCAATTACCAGTATTATAAGTAATGGACAGGTAGTTATAGATCCTTTAGAAATTAATAGAGCCTTTAGAGATTACTATGAAAAATTATATGATACCAAAAATGAACCTGATTTAACAAAACTAAATGGGTTTTTGAACGAACTATCTATACCGTGTATTCCAAATGAAAACAGGGAGATATTGGAGTCTAAAATTAGTCAAGAAGAAGTTGGGCTAGCCATTGATAATATGAAATCAGGAAAAAGTGCAGGACCAGATGGTCTTCCAGTTGACCTTTATAAAAAATTTAAGAATAAATTAATAAAACCTTTTTTGGAAATGGTTTTAGAAGCATTTCAAAATAATAATTTACCATCATACATAAATAATGCCTTAATTATACTGCTGCCAAAACCAGGTAAGCCCTCTAATAAATGTGAAAATATGAGACCAATAAGCCTATTAAACGCCGACCTTAAGATAATCTGTAAAATTTTAGCAAGACGAATACAAGAAATTTTACCAAATATTATTAATCGAGATCAGAATGGCTTTATAAAGGGTAGACAAGGCTTCCATAATGTAAGAAGACTATTTAATATTATTTATTTTAATAAAGAAGCACCGGATACAGCTCTCCTATCATTGGACGCCGAAAAGGCCTTTGATAGAGTTGAATGGCCCTTTCTTTTTGAAGTCCTACAAAGGTTTGGACTTGGAAATAATTTCATAAAATGGGTTCAAATAATATACAATAATGCTACAGCAGAAATCCTAACAAATAACAATATTTCAAAACCAATAAAAATCAATAGAGGATGTCGACAAGGCTGTCCACTTTCACCTTGTTTCACTTTCAATGTTGTAAATCAGTTTAAATATTTAGGAATCCAAATTATGCCTAAGCTAGAATCAGTCGCCAGTGTCAACTATGAAGCCTTAATGTCAGATATCAATGAGTTAACTCAGAGATGGATGTCACTACCAATGTCGATGATCGGGAGAATCAATATACTTAAAAGTAATATTTTACCTAAAATACTTTATTTATTTCAATACATTCCCTTATCACCACCTTTAGATCTATTCTCAAGAATAAAAAAAAAGTTAGTGGAATTTATATGGAACAACAGGAGGGCTAGATTACGTTTGTCTTTATTATATTTACCATTTGATCGTGGAGGTCTGAAATGTCCAAATTTTATGTTGTATTATTGGTCGGCACAACTGAGGTCTATGACATATTATTTTTCATCAAATGATCTCCCTCACTGGACTGAAATGGAATCATACAATTTACCTTTACCTCTTCCCATATTCATATACTCAGATTCGGCAAAAAAATTACAAAAACAAGTTAAAAATCCATTTGTAAAGCATATGATCAAAATATGGTGTGAAGCTAAAAACTATTTAAAAGAACCACAGTTATTGTCACAATTTAGTCCAATATGGGGTAATCAATATTTTAAACCAGGGAGAGCGGACGCTGTATTTAAAGTATGGAATTTAAAAGGGATACAAAAGATTCAGGATTTATATTTGCCATGTGCAGACAACATAATGTCTTTTGAAGAGCTGAGGATCAAATTTAATCTCAATAGAACACATTTTTTTAAATATCTTCAACTTAGAAACTTTATTCGATCAAATCAAAATAAAGCTCTCACTCGACCTATTTATTCATCCTTGGAAAAAATGATGATGAAAGATAGTAAAAGAAAGGGTATTATTTCAGAGTTTTATAACTCACTGACACTATCTTCAAGTGAAAATTCACTGAAAAGATTAAACTACTGGAAAGAAGATCTGCAAATTGAAATTTCAGAGGAACAATGGGAATTGGCTTGTACAGAAGCTCAAACCAAATCAATAAATGCACGCCTTAAATTGATACATTTCAAATGGTTAATGCGGATGTATGTTACACCGGAGGAGTTAAATAGATATAACAAAAATATACCAGATACATGCACAAAATGCATGGAAAGTAAAGGAACCCTATTTCATTGTTTATGGGAATGTAGATTAATAAGAATGTTTTGGGAAGAGGTGAGGGTAACAATTGAAAAAATAATCTCAAAACAAATCATATTGAATCCTAAACTGTTTTTGTTGGGTCTGTACCCAGAAAAGCATAATTTTAATAAAAGTGAAAGAACATTCATAGACCTCAGTTTGCTTAATGCCAAAAAATGTATTGCACTATTATGGAAAAAGACTCATAGACCAGATGTGACTCAGTGGTTAAGACAGATGTTAACAAACCTTCCATTAGAAAGAATAACATATATACTAAAATCAAAGGAAACTGTGTTTGAGAATATATGGAGACCTTTTATTGATTATGTAAAAAATTTAAACATAACTCTTGAAGAAGAAGGTGAATGATGTGTGTGGACCTTGTAAATTCCAAACTGGTGAACATAATATGTATACTTATGTATTGGATTGTCTAGACTAAACAGAGGAGCATTGTTGAAGACTTGATTTTGTTGGTGGTTGTTGGTGTTTTTAGTGCATTTTTTTTTTGTAGTACTTTAGTGTTAGTGTTTGATTGTTTGTATCATGTTTGTTAAAAAAAAAAAAAAGGTTCAATAAAGATATTGTGGAAAAAAAAAAATCAATAGAGGATGTCGACAAGGCTGTCCACTTTCACCTTTACTGTTTACTATGGCAATTGAACCTTTAGCGATGGCGATACGTCTACAGTCACAAATATATGGAATTAAAGTTGGACCAACAGAACATAAAATCTCCCTGTATGCCGATGACATAATTTTGTTTATGTCGAATCTTAAAAAATCAATTCCGACCTTGTTGAATTTAATAAAGAATTTCGGGGAAATATCAGGATATAAAATAAATAAAACTAAATCTTCAATATTAATGCTAAATGAGACCCAGAGAAATTACCCAGCCCCTGAGGTAAATCAATTCAATGTTGTAAATCAGTTCAGATATTTAGGGATCCAAATTGTGCCTAAGCTAGAATCAGTCGCCAGTGTCAATTATGAAGCCTTAATGACAGATATTGATGAGTTACTTCAGAGATGGATGTCACTACCAATGTCGATGATCGGGAGAATTAATATACTTAAAAGTAATATCTTACCTAAAATACTTTATTTATTTCAATACATTCCCTTACCACCACCTTTAGATTTATTCTCAAGAATTAAAAAAAAGTTAGTGGAATTTATATGGAACAACAGGAGGGCTAGATTACGTCTGTCTTTATTATATTTACCATTTGATCGTGGAGGTCTGAAATGTCCAAATTTTATGTTGTATTATTGGTCGGCACAACTGAGGTCTATGACATATTATTTTTCATCAAATGATCTCCCTCACTGGACTGAAATGGAATCATACAATTTACCTTTACCTCTTCCCATATTCATATACTCAGATTCGGCAAAAAAATTACAAAAACAAGTTAAAAATCCATTTGTAAAGCATATGATCAAAATATGGTGTGAAGCTAAAAACTATTTAAAAGAACCACAGTTATTGTCACAATTTAGTCCAATATGGGGTAATCAATATTTTAAACCAGGGAGAGCGGACGCTGTATTTAAAGTATGGAATTTAAAAAGGATACAAAAGATTCAGGATTTATATTTGCCATGTGCAGAAAACATAATGTCTTTTGAAGAGTTGAGGATCAAATTTAATCTCAATAGAATACATTTTTTTAAATATCTTCAACTTAGAAACTTTATTCGATCAAATCAAAATAAAGCTTTCACTCGACCTATTTATTCATCCTTGGGAAAAAATGATGATGAAAGATAGTAAAAGAAAGGGTATTATTTCAGAGTTTTATAACTCATTGACACTATTTTCAAGTGAAAATTCACTGAAAAGATTAAACTACTGGAAAGAAGATCTGCAAACTGAAATTTCAGAGGAACAATGGGAATTGGCTTGTACAGAAGCTCAAACCAAATCAATAAATGCACGCCTTAAATTGATACATTTCAAATGGTTAATGCGGATGTATGTTACACCGGAGGAGTTAAATAGATATAACAAAAATATACCAGATACATGCACAAAATGCATGGAAAGTAAAGGAACCCTATTTCATTGTTTATGGGAATGTAGATTAATAAGAATGTTTTGGGAAGAGGTGAGGGTAACAATTGAAAAAATAATCTCAAAACAAATCATATTGAATCCTAAACTGTTTTTGTTGGGTCTGTACCCAGAAAAGCATAATTTTAATAAAAGTGAAAGAACATTCATAGACCTCAGTTTGCTTAATGCCAAAAAATGTATTGCACTATTATGGAAAAAGACTCATAGACCAGATGTGACTCAGTGGTTAAGACAGATGTTAACAAACCTTCCATTAGAAAGAATAACATATATACTGAAATCAAAGGAAATTGTGTTTGAGAATATATGGAGACCTTTTATTGATTGGGGCTGCACGGTGGCGCAGTGGTTAGCACTGTGGCAGCACAGTTTACCCTTGGCCGGGGGATTGTGGGGATCGTGGGATCGTGGGTTCGATCCCAGCCCCCGACCAACAGTGATCTGTGTGGAGTTTGCATGTTCTCCCCCCGTGTTGCGTGGGTTTACTCCGGGATTTCTCCGGTTTCCTCCCACATGCCAAAAACATGCATGTTAGGTTAATTGGCTGTTCTAAATTGTCCCTAGATATCTGTTTCCTATAGGCCCTTAGAATAGAGGGTTAGTATTAATGAAAGCGCTTTGAGTGGTCTTTGTGACTAGAAAAGCACTATATAAGTGCAGGTTAGTTAGTTAGTTAGTTAGATTATGTAAAAAATTTAAACATAACTCTTGAAGAAGAAGGTGAATGATATGTGTGGACCTTGTAAATTCCAAACTGGTGAACATAATATGTATACTTATGTGTTGGATTGTCTAGACTAAACAGAGGAGCATTGTTGAAGATTTGATTTTGTTGGTGGTTGTTGGTGTTTTTTAGTGCATTTTTTTTTTTTTGTAGTACTTTAGTGTTAGTGTTTGATTGTTTGTATCATGTTTGTTTAAAAAAAAAAGGTTCAATAAAGATATTGTGGAAAAAAAAGAATAAAAGTGCAAAGATACGATCAAAGATGCCAATTTAAAAAGTCGCAAATTACAAGTTAAGGAATAAAAATGTAACCAGCATCCAGATGAACAGTGCAAATTTAGATAAAGCTTGCAGGAGCTTTACAGGCTTTATAGGAAAAAAAAAAGTTGAAAATTTAAAAGAAAAATTTAAAAGAAAAAAAAAATACAAATTTATGAGGGAAAAAAGACGCATGCTTTTGAGAAAAACATGGGTGGAAAAAGTTGCAAATTTTGAAAAAAAAAATCATGAATTTATGAGAAAAAAGTTGAAAATTTACATGGAAAAAAGTTGCAAATTTAAAAGCAAAAGGATTTGGACATTTATGAGGAAAAAAAGCTGTGTGTTTTTGAGAAAAAGAGCAAATCTAGGAGGGGAAAAAGTTGCAAATTTTGAAAAAAATCACAAATTTTTGAGAAAAAACGTTGAAAATGTATAGAAAAATGTTGAAAATTTATAGAAAAACAGATGCAAATTTTTGAGAAAAAGGTAGCAAATTTATGAGAAAAAAGTGTGAAACTTTACAGGAAAAACGTTGCAAATTTTTTAGAAAAATGCTGCAAATTTGCAAGTGAAAAATACATTTATGAGAAAAAAGTTACAAATCTATGAAGAAAAATGTGGAAAATTTATAGAAAAAAAGAAACTTAAGAGGAACAGAATGTGCAAATTTGTGAGAAAATGTACACACACACACACACACACACACACACATACTATATATATATACAGTATATACTGTATATATATACATATATATATATATTAGGCCCAGAAATATTTGGACAGTGACACAATCTTCATGATTTGGGCTCTGCATGCCACCACATTGGATTTGAAATGAAACAACTACAACGGAATTGAAGTGCAGACTTTAAGGTTTAATTCAAGGGGTTGAATAAAAATATATGATTAAACATGTAGGAATTGTAGCTATTTTTATACAAACGCTCCTCATTTCAGGGGCTCAAAAGTAATTGGACAAATAAACATAACCCTAAGTAAAATGTTACTTTTCAATATTTTGTTGAGGATCCTTTGCAGGCAATGACTGCCTGAAGTCTGGAACCCATGGACATCACCAAACGCTGGGTTTCCTCCTTTGTGATGCTTTGCCAGGCCTTTACTGCAGCTGTCTTCAGTTGTTGCTTGTTTGTGGGTCTTTCGGCCTTAAGTTTTGTCTTGAGCAAGTGAAATGCATGCTCAATTGGGTTGAGAGCTGGTGATTGACTCGGCCATTGCAGAATATTTCACTTCTTTGCTTTAAAAAACTCCTGGGTTTCTTTTGCAGTATGTTTTGGATCATTGTCCATCTGTACTGTGAAGCGCCGTCCAATCAACTTTGCTGCATTTGGCTGAATCTGAGCAGAAAGATATCCCTATACACTTCAGAATTCATCCGGCTGCTTCTGTCTTTTGTCACATCATCAGTAAACACAAGTGACCCAGTGCCATTGGAAACCATGCATGCCCATGCCATCACACTGCCTCTACCATGTTTTACAGAAGATGTGGTGTGCTTTGGATCATGAGCTGTTCCAATTCTTCTCCAAACTTTCTTCTTCCCATCATTCTGGTACAGGTTGATCTGGTACAGGTTGATCTTAGTCTCATCTGTCCAAAGAATGCTGTAGCAGAACTGGGCTGGCTTCTTCAGGTGGTTTTTTTTCAGTCAATTCTGGCATTTCTATTTTTGAGGCTAATTAATGGTTTGCACCTTGTGGTGAATCCTTTGTATTTACTCTCATGAAGTCTTCTCTTTATGGTAGACTTAGATACTGATACACCTACTTCCTGGAAAGTGTTCTTCACTTGAGTGGATGTTGTGAAGGGGTTGTTCTTCACCATGGAAAGGATTCTGCGATCATCCACCACTGTTGTCTTCCGTGGACGTCCAGGCCTTTTTGAGTTCCCAAGCTCACCAGTGCACTCTTTTATTCTCAGAATGTACCAAACTGTTGATTTGGCCACTCCTAACATTTCTGCTATCTCTCTGATGGATTTCTTCTTTTTTTTTCAGCCTCAGGATGGTCTGTTTCACCGCCGCTGAGATCTCCTTTGACCGCATGTTGTGTGTTCACAGCAACAGCTTCCAAATGCAAACGCCACACCTGGAATCAACTCCAGACCTTTTAACTGCTTAATTGATGACAGGTTAACGAGGGAAGAGCCCATGCAGCCTTGTTATTTTTTTTTTGCAGCCTTCTGAGTCAATTGTCCAATTACTTTTGGTCCCTTGAAAAAGAGGCAGCTACGTATTAAAGAGCTGTAATTCCTAAACCCTTGCTCCAATTTGGATGTGAATACTCTCAAATTACAGCTGAGAGTCTGCACTTTAAGCCCATATTGAATATATAATTGTATCCTGAATATGTTTAAACAGCTAAAATAACAAAACTTGTGTCACTGTCCAAATATTTTTGGGCCTAACTGTATTAGTGGTGTTGGACGATTAAAATTTTTAATCGTGATTAATTTTTTTGGAATGTCAAGTTAATCATGGTTAATAATGCGTCAATCGTATGTTTTTCCATACAGATACAGTGTACCTTAAGTTGGTAATTTTTCAAGTTTGTCATACTGTTATGAACATGGGAGTGGACAAATATGCTTGCTGTCTTCACTGGCAGGTTTCTTAAAGCTCTCAACATATCCAAAATGACAAAAACTATCCAGAATATTCTCCAGAAAATTCTCAAAAGTAGACTGCATGTGCAAACAACAGAATGCCAGGGCTCATTAACATCACTGCAACACAACTCAGCATCCAACCAGCCAGCAGCCACAAATGGAGCTTGCTCTTTCTCCCATAGCAAACATCCACAACTTTTAAGCAGATCAACATAAACCATGGACCTCGTGTGTCACAACAGACACAATTTCCCTTTAAGCAGAAAAATTGCAAGCATAAACAACTATCTCGCCCATGATGACACCCCACCATGCTGCAAAAACGTTGGGGGAGTGAATGGACATTACGAACACAGCTTGAGAATTTTTTTAGACTGGTACTCACCAGCAGTTGGACCCAAAGCTAAGAGAATGAAAACAGGCGAATTTCTGTCCGTGTCAGCTTCTGGAGGTCAGCTATAACCTAGCATGTAGCTACTAGCCAGCTAGCCAGCTTCAACAGAAGAACAGCCCAACATCCAAGGGAAGTATTGGAGGAGGCTGTAACAATTATCCAGGTGAGACCTCCGACAGATAACATTGTTGTGATGTATTAAATATGATACATTTCATATTGTTGTGTGTTATGGGTGGCAACCTGGTTCCAAGGTTGTCATAGCCAGGAGCGGCACTGGGGTTAAGCTCCCAGTGCTCATAAAATGCTCCTTATGGTGTGCGTCTCGAAAAGCCTCTGACAACTAAGTCCAACTCCAAGCCTGCCCTTGTGGTTTAGTCTCTAAGCCTGGCGGAACTGCTTTTACTAATGGGAGAAGGGGTGAGGGCGGATCTCTGGTGCCTTAAAACCAGATGCTTCGGGTAGATGGTGGCTCATCAACCTGGGAAGGTAGCCCATCTAGGGGAAGGTAAACCCTGATTTCAAACCTCCGCTGCCTTGTGGCATACCCGGTCACGGGAAAGGCTTCGGGAGTCAACCCTGAGGAAAAATCTGGAGTCGGAGCCCCTAAGGCAGGTCTATGTTGTGCTCAACATCATTCTGGCAGCTCCTGCAACGGCGCTGGTGCCAAACTGTAGCAGCCCTGCTGTTCCTTTGGATTCATCAGTGACGTGGAGAGGGGGGACATGCTGCATGGGCAACATCTTGTCCTCCATATCTTCCTGCCCAGGCTTGAATCCTACCAACGCCCAACGCTGGAAGGTAGAACACCGGATCACTGGAGCGGACACTCCAGCTTCGCCTTTGGCAGACAAAACACAGGGAATGACAGTTACCGGTTATAAGCCACCGCTCAATTGGCATAGAGCGCGGCGCCAGGGGTTGTTCCCGACGGTGGGAGGGATCATCGGATCTCACTGGACAGCTACCGCCCGCCTCAAGCTGGGCAGCCCCCAGCCAATAAGGTGTTGTCCCGCCACAGCTTGCTTTCCTCATTGGGTGCATGGGGATGAGGAGAAGTCCGAACAGCAGGCTGAGAACCTTCGCACCAGGCAAGACAATAAAACAAAAGAGACCAACTCTAAAACTGGGAACTTGGAACGTCCGCACTATGATGACAGGACTCGCTGCTAACCTCAAGGACATCAACGACACCAGGAAGACTGCCATCATCAATAATGAGCTGAAGAGACTGGGAGTGGATATCGCCACTCTCCAGGAAACACGGTTGGCTAACGCAGGCACACTGAGAGAGAATGACTACACGTTCTACTGGCAGGGAAAGGGCAGTGACGAACACAGGGAACACGGAGTGGGCTTCGCAGTGAAGAACATCTTGCTGAAGATGGTGGAACCGGGCAGCACTGGCTCTGCACGACTCCTCACCCTGCGCCTGAACACCACTCAAGGCCCAGTCACCCTCGTCAGTGTGTATGCCCCAACACTGACAGCCACACCAGAGGCAAAAGACGAGTTCTACGAGAATCTCGCAACAACTGTCAGGATCATCCCCAACTATGAACAACTCATTCTCCTTGGAGACTTCAATGCCAGAGTGGGTGCTGACCACGACTCCTGGCCCTCCTGTCTTGGACCTTTTGGCATGGGCAGAATGAACGACAACAGACAGCGGCTACTCGAGTTCTGCACATATCACGATCTGTGCATCACAAACTCGTTCTTCAAGACCAAGCCCCAACACAAGGTTTCCTGGCAACATCCGCGCTCAAAGCACTGGCACCAGCTGGACTTGATCCTGACCAGGTGCACCTCACTGAAGAACGTGCTAATCACCCGTTCGTTCCAGAGTGCAGATTGTGACACAGACCATTCATTGGTGTGTTGCAAGGTCAAGCTGCAGCTGAAGAAATTCCATCGTGCTAGACAGCCTGGAAAGGCACGGATTGACACCAGCAAGATGGCTCAACCAGAACTTGTTGAGCAGTTTGCCTCCACCTTTGAGAAGGAACTTGGTGTACCACAAGAAGGAGAATCTGCAAAGCAGAAGTGGGAAGAGCTGCGAAACACCATCCACCGCACAGCCTTGGCTACCTTTGGGAGGAAGACCTCGAAGTCACAGGACTGGTTTGATGCCAAGTTGACCGTGATGACCCCCGTCATTGAAGCCAAGCGCTCAGCACTTGCTGAGTACAAGAAGTACCCAAACGAGAAGAATCTCCAGATTCTCAGGGCTGCGAGAAGCAAAGTTCAGCAGACTGCTTGGCGCTGTGCCAACGAGTACTGGACTCAGCTCAGCCAAGACATTCAAACCGCTGCCATAACAGGGAACATCCGTGGTATGTACGATGGCATCAAGAAAGCACTTGGTCCGGCTCAGAGCAAGACGGCCCCCCTCAAATCCTCCACTGGGGAGATGATCACAGAAAAGAACAAGCAGATGGAGAGATGGGTGGAACACTACTCCGACCTCTACTCCAGACAGAACACCGTGACACCGTCAGCCCTTGATGCCATCGACTGCCTGCCATCCATGGACGAACTTGACGCCGAGCCAACCATCGACGAACTCAGCAAGGCCATTGATAGCTTGGCCGCTGGCAAGGCACCCAGCAACGACGGCATAGCTCCTGACCTGATCAAGCACTGCAAGACTGCCCTACTGATGCCATTTCATGACGTCCTCTGCCAGTGTTGGAAGGAAGGTGCCATACCACAGGACATGAGGGACGCCAAGATCATCACCCTCTACAAAAACAAAGGGGAGAGAAGCGACTGCAACAACTACAGGGGCATCTCCCTCCTCAGCGTTGTTGGCAAAGTCTACGCACGAGTTGTTCTCATTCGTCTACAGAAGCTTGCCGAACATGTCTACCCTGAGTCTCAGTGTGGCTTCCGTGCTGAGCGATCGACGGTAGACATGATATTCTCCATCCGCCAACTCCAGGAGAAATGCAGAGAACAGAACATGCCCCTGTACGTCGCCTTCATCAACCTCACAAAAGTGTTCGATCTGGTCAGCAGAGAGGGCCTTTTCAAGATCCTGTCAAAGATAGGATGCCCACCAAAGTTGCAAAGCCTCATCGAATCGTTTCACACCAACATGCAGGGTATAGTGCAGCACGATGGCAACGTCTCAGAGCCATTCAACATACGCAGCGGAGTGAAACAGGGCTGTGTACTTGCGCCAACCCTCTTTGGGATTTTCTTTGCTATGCTCCTGAGGCATGCCTTCAGCACAGCAACAGAGGGAATCTACCTGCACACAAGATCTGACGGCAGGCTTTTCAACCTCGCCCGCCTGAAAGCCAGAACCAAAGTACGCGAGGCTCTAATCAGAGACATGCTGTTCGCAGACGACGCTGCAATCGCAACCCACACACAGCAGGAGCTTCAGACCCTGATGGACCGCTTCTCCCAGGCATGCAAGGACTTCGGGCTTACCATCAGCCTGAAGAAGACTAACGTCTTGGCGCAAGGCACGGAAGCACCACCAACCATCACCATCGACGACTACGAGCTGGAGGTCATGAATCAGTTCACGTACCTGGGGTCCACGATCAGCAACAACCTCTCCCTTGATACAGAGATCAACAAGAGGATTGGAAAATCAGCCTTCACACTCGCTCGCCTCACCACATGAGTGTGGGAGAATCCCAAACTCTCTGTCAAGACGAAGATGGCAGTGTACAACGCCTGCGTCATCAGCACACTGTTCTATGGGAGTGAGACGTGGACAACATACGCCCGGCAGGAAAAGAGACTGAACTCCTTCCACTTGAGCTGCATTCGCCACATCCTGGACATATCCTGGCAGGACAAAGTGCCCAACACAGAAGTTCTGTCCCGCGCCGGCCTTCCCTCCATGTTCACTCTACTCAGGTAGCGCAGGCTCCGCTGGCTAGGCCACGTTCACCGTATGGAGGATGGTAGAATCCCCAAAGACGTCCTCTACGGAGAACTGGCGACTGGCAGGAGAGACATTGGCCGCCCACAGCTGCGCTTTAGAGACGTCTGCAAGAGAGACATGAAGGCACTGGAGATCAACACAGAGCGCTGGGAGGACCTTGCAATGGACCGCTCCAAATGGAGAGGCACCCTGACCAGACAGCTCAAGGCGGGTGAAGAGAGACTGACTGCTGCAGCAGATGAAAAAAGGACCCGCAGGAAGAACCGCCACAGACCCAGCAGCACGGAGACCACCCACAAGTGCGACCTGTGTGACAGGGACTGCCATTCGCGCATCGGCCTGTTCAGCCACAGGAGGTGCTGTTCCAGCACAGTAGACATTTAGGATTCTCTTCCATGGTCATCATAGACCGACGGAGGCCGACGACTATGGGTGGCGGCTCCACCTTTCCGGTTCTGCCGCCACCCTGAGTATAAAAGGCGGTTGCGGAAGAGGCACAGTCTCTTTACGACCAGACCTCTGCCTAGACGGAAGCGCCTTTGACACACTGTGAGTGTATCAATAAAGTTACCTTCTACTGCACCTCTGGCCTCATTACTGAAGAACTGGTTATGGACATAACACTTGGCGACGAGGATAAAAGTATGGATAAGGGAGTTTCTAGTATTCGGCAATTTTTGGAGCTCCCGGGCGAGTCACCGGTTCCCTGGGTAAGGTGGTATGCAGCATTCCAGAATTATTTGGTGGCTTTGAACCTCGGCGAATTGGAGAAACTACGTGCACAAGTGATATTGGTCCATAGTCTTGGCATGGAGGGACAACGCATTCTCGGCACACTGGGTGAGAGTGATAGTGTTGAAGACGTGGTTGGGCTAATGGCATGCTACTTTCGCGCTCTGAAAAACATCATAGTCTGAAGGATTCAGTTTCGGCAGCACCGCCGGCGGACTGGAGAGTTGGTGCAGCGATACATCACAGACCTGCATCAGCTGGCTGGGGAATGCCACTTCGGGGCTTTGGAAGAAGAAATGGTCCGCAATCAGTTGGTGGAGCACACGCTATGTTCTGCGGCACAGTCCAGGCTCCTCACACTCTGGTGAACTGACATTAGCCATGGTGGTCGAGATAGCTCAACAGTTTGAAGCAGCAGATAAACTATCTAAGGACCTTGGTGAGAGAACTACTTTGAGGCAAGCTGAATCACAGTCAGCGGTGCAGGCTGTTGACCCGGGTAGTGATGATAGCGCAGAAGACATGGAAGAATACGCTACCGCTATTAAAATAAGGTCCGCCCTGGGGTCGCCCAGATGTATGGGCTGTGGGTCCATCAAGCACCAATACAAGGCAAGAGAGTGTCCGGCGAGGGGCAAACGCTGTGGCAAGTGTGGACTCCTACATCATTTCACCAGGGCCTGTAAAAAATTTGAGCAAGGGGAACGGTGACGCAAAGTGGATTCCCCGCCATGACTCCTACAGTTGTTCACACTCTCTGAGCACAGATGGGTGGATTTACTGTGATGTGATGCTGGATGGCGTGGAAGTGCCGTTGGTGGACACGGGAGCATCGGTTTCCATGTTGAACTGGCCTACTGTGAGGAGTTTGTTCCGGTATTACTGAGTAAGAGGACTGTCGATGCTATATTATGGCTATGGGGGTAATAGGCTGGCCATCGTGGGTTCGCTGGAGTTGACGGCGAGATACAAGTCAGCAGTGATGTCCAACATCCAGTTTGTGGTGACCGTCAGTGGGTCGAATGTGATGGGCTGCAACATGTTCTATGGCCTGGGCTTAACGATCACCAGTGGCGTCGGAGAAGAGTGGTCGGGCTGTGGTTTGTTTGACTGACCGGTTCCGAGCGTGGTGGACGATGCGGTATGGGACAAAGATTGGCCTAGTATTCTGGGAGATGGACAGGACCAATTCCATCCAGGGCCATCGTGGGAGGGTTCTGGTGCCAGGACCCAAGTTACCCTGGATGTGGGAACTGGGCGGCACGGTGGAACGCCCGTGACAGCGGATGGAGCCGAGAGGATAACTTCCTCTGCTTCCGGAGTTCGGCCTGGAGATACCGAGAAGCAAGGGGCTGCAACTGCTTCACCGGTGTTTAAAATGAAAGAGAGCGGGGCAGGACCGGCTGGCATGGTGGACAAATGTGCCACACAGCAACACTGGAGGCCAAGTCGGGCTTCACATGGGGTCAGTGGAGTGGTTTGACCCAGAGAGGAAGCCCGGTCTGGACGTCGTGGACATTTGAAGCCGAGTCGAGCTCCCCTGCAGGTTGCTGACGTGGTTCGACCCAGGGAGAAGGCTTGGCTAAGAGGGGTCCATGACAAGAGAAAACAATGGGATGACCAGGGGCGGCTGCAGGTGGTGGCTGTTCGGGAGGGCGGTTACCTCCAGCTGTCTGATGACTCATGGAGACACCCCAATGAGCTGCGACGCACCAACAATGAGAAGGAGGTGTCAAGACTCCAACGTGGCTCGTCTCCAGGGGCGAAGAGACGAAGACACTCTGGGTGGGATCTGCCAGATGGGTCCCCGGCGGTGGCTTCTCCATCGGGACTGTGTGGTAGCAAGGAGGCGATGGGTTAAACTGCATGTTGTGTTGTGAATTGCCTAGGCTACGTCGTCAATGTGTTCCTTACATTGAGTGCTATGTGAGTTGCCCATGTACAAAACAAAACAAAACAAACAAAAAAAAAAAAACAAGTGATGTTTAGTGTCTATATCACTGTGTGGTTTGCCAAAGTTATGGGGGTGGTTTTGCTGGGTGTGCCAATAGCAAGGTGTGAACGTAAATATTGACTGGTTCATTGTTGAATGGGAGTTTGCCTGTATGTCTAAAAGTTCATGGGATAATTTTCAGTTATATTAGAAACACTTTTTTTTTTTTTTTTTTTTTTTTGTTACTTATTTGTACCCGTAGGTAGATTTGGTTTGCAGTCTGGTGACAAGCCCCCGGCTGCTGGTTGCTGCGTGCACGAGCGCCCTAAACCTACATGTTTTTGGTATGCAGGAGGAAACCGGAGAAATCCCGGAGTAAACCCACGCAACACGGGGAGAACATGCAAACTCCACACAGCTCACTGTTGGTCGGGGGCTGGGATCGAACCCACGATCTCCTGATCCCCGCGATCTCCCGGCCGAGGGTAAACTGTGCTGCCACAGTGCTAAACCACTGTGCCACCGTGCAGCCCGGTACACGGCAGTTTTTAAAAAATTTTTCATGGACTATATATATTAATAAAGACGGCAGAATAATCCATCTAGTCGTGTGGAGGTGGGACAGCAGTCCACATGTCCCCCTCTAGTTTTAGTTGTTTTGTGTGCATGGATAGGCCTAAATATTCTGTTCATTGTTA
Source organism: Pholidichthys leucotaenia (assembly GCA_020510985.1). Lineage (NCBI taxonomy): Eukaryota > Metazoa > Chordata > Actinopteri > Cichliformes > Pholidichthyidae > Pholidichthys > Pholidichthys leucotaenia. Next base: position 409,193,423 of record CM035842.1, on the reverse strand, counting down.
GTGTGTGGTTCAGGTTGCAAATTTGGGAGGGCCTAATTGGTGTGTTTTGGACTTTTCTACAGGGGGAGAAATGTGATGTATTAAATATGATATATTTCATAGTGTTGTGTGTTATGGGTGGTGGCTCCACCTTTCCGGTTCTGCCGCCACCCCGGGTATAAAAGGCGGATGTGGAAGAGGCATGGTCTCTTTAGGACCAGACCTCTGCCTAGACGGGAGCGCCTTTGCATCAATAAAATTACGTTCTACTGCACCTCCGGCCTCGTTATTGGAGTACTGGTTATGGACATAACAGTTGTAAACTTAAACATGACAGCACTTTGGGGATTTCCATGGCTGTAATCCAGCTTGTTTGACTTTGCAATGTCTGCATGGCGTGCACAGTGTCTGTGGCCAGAGTGGCTTCGGTACGGAGAGCTGCTAGGCCAAATAGTACTGTTGGCGCTTTCTGCTGTTAACCGCGATCACAAAATTTGTCACCACTAATGGGGGCAAAGCATTAATGGGCAATTAACGTGATAACGCCAACACCATTAATATATACTGTATATATACAGTATATATGTACTGTATATACACCCCCTCCCATTCCCTGGTTAACAGCTTTGAATGGGGATGGGGGGATGACAGGTTAACAGGGAGGGGGGGGGGGGTCATTTGGGGTCATTTGCCCCCCTCACATCATCTACTGGCACTAATAACAGAAACAGTACCTGTCTCAGGTCACCCTGGTACTCAGAATGTTCCTGCAGCTGGAACACAGCTGTAGAGTTCCTAAAGAGACATCAGTCAAACTGACTTGTTTGAGGACTGCTCCAAGTTTGGCTGTGTGAGTGGTTTTAAAAAAGCATGCTGACTCTGATGTGTGGATCTATAGTAGCATTCAGTGATTCATTCAGCAGAAGTGGCAATGATTGCTGCATGTATTCTGTGAGAAGCTGTTCAGCTCCCGATAAAGAGATAAAGTGGTTGTGTGAGGCTGCTTTTAGCTTTTTCATGACAGAGTTTGTCATGCAGATGCAGTTTTGATGTCTGGCCTCCATTTTCAGAGGAGCAATGGCGTGGATATGTAGGGGTAACTGGAGTAATAAAGTGTAATACGTGGTCATGTAAGGTAATTCTAAAACGTCTTCAATTGACTGGCAAAGAATCAAACATTTTAAGTGACTTTACCAGCCACTGTTGTCAGTTATTGTTTACTGTATGTTGGCCATGAGACAGCTTTGAAGAATCACAGCTAGGGTGCCACCAAGTCTACATCTGGTTTAAGAGAAGGGGGTGTCCTCCTTCCTTTGTCCGTTTAAAATTTAGAAAACATTTGTATGCCTCACTTTGTCCAAAGCTTTAAAGCGGGTTTTCTCATAAATCTGCAACTTTTTTTCATTAATTTGCAGAATTTTTCATGTAAATTTGCAATGTTTTCTCATTAATTTGCAACTTTTTCTTGTAAATTTGGGACTTTATTCTCATAAATTTTTGTTCCCAATATAACTTTCTAAAATTTCTAACATCTTTGCTGTCAACACCAAATCCATTTAAAATTCCAAAAACATTTCTATGCCTGACTTTGTCAAAAGCTCTAAAGCAGTCTGTGAAACATAGGTGGAGATCTCTGTTCTCGCTGAGAGCGTGAAAATCTTTTTTAAAAGGCACTAAACATTGACGTCTAAACACCTTGATTTGCTTTACAGACTGGAGTGCAACATTGACTTCCCTTATGGCCATAGGTGTAAATCTGGTGGGGGGGGGGGCGGTCATCATAAACCTCATGCTACAGAACTGAATAAAATGCATTTTAAGCACAAATGCTGAGGATACATGCAAAACAAATATTTTTTGGGGGAAATTTGCAGCTTTTCTTGTAAATTTGTGATTTTTTTCTCATTAATTTTCTCATTTTCCATCCATCTTCTTCCGCTTAATCCTTTTCGGGTTGTGGGGGGGGGGGGGGCTGGAGCCTATCCCAGCATCTTTGGGCGAGAGGCAGGGTCCACCCTGGACAGATCACCAGTCCATCGCAGGGCCAACACAGAGAGACAGACAACCATTCACTCTCACAGTCAGACCTAAGGACAATTTAGAATCCCCAGCTGATGCCAGTTAACCTAACTTGCATGTTTTTTGGCCTGTGGGAGGAAACCAGAGAAATCCCAGACTAAACCCACACAGACACGGGGAGAACATACAAACTCCACACAGATCACTGATTTTTTTCCCCATAAATTCACAACTTTTTCTCATTAATTTTCACATTTTTTCTCATAAATTTGCAACTTTTTCTCATTAATTTGCAACTTTTTTCTCATTTTGCAACTTTTTTTCTCAATTTGCAAACATTTTAACTTAAATTTGCATCTTTTTCTCATTAAATTGCAAGTTTTTTTCATTAATTTGAAACTTTTACTTAATTTGCAACTTTTTCATGTATATTTTCAACTTTTTCTTGTAAACTTGTGATTTTTTTTCTCATAAATTTTGGAACGTTCAGATGGATGCTGTTAAAATTTTCTATTCTACATAATGGTTAATTTTTTATGTTTATATAGAGAATGACCCCATTTTCTTCTATTTAAGTACTTTGTGTGTATACACACACACACACACACACACACATTACTCACTAAAAAGTTAGGGATATTTGGCTTTCGGGTGAAATTTATGGAAAATATAAAAAGTCCACACTACAGTGATATAATATGAAAGTAGGGCATTTAAGTAGAAGCATGCAATGGTGATTTCCTCATCCCAAACAATTTACTGAAACAAAAGCCAACAACAGTGGTGGGTATGAGTCTCAATAACTTGTCACGTGCTCTTGATCATCAATTACAGCTTGACAACAACGTCTCATGCTGTTCACAAGTTGACTTAATGTCTGCTGAGGCATGGCATTCCACTCTTCTTGAAGGGTGGCCCTCAGGTCGTTGAGTTGTGGGGTGCAGGGATACAAGCCTCTACATGGTGACTCAGCTGATCCCATAGGTTTTCTATTGGATTCAGGTCTGGAGAAAGTGCAGGACACTCCATTTGAGGTACCCCAGCCTCCAGCAGACATTTCCTAATGATGAGACCTCAATGAACTGGAGCATTGTTGTCCATGAAGATGAAATTAGGCCTGTGCTGTTCATGCAGGGGCACAATGACTGGATTAATGATGTCATTCAGGTAGTATTGGCTTGTCACTGTACCATTCACAAGGTGTAGGGCAGTTCTGTATTGACAAGACACACCTGCCCAGACTGTAACACCACTACCACCAAAGGCTCATCTGGTGACAACAGTGGCTGATGCATAGTGCTCTCCTTGGTATCGCCAACATCGTGGGCGGCCATCATTTCTGCTAAAGGTGAATCAACTTTCATCAGAGAACAGCACTGAGGCCCACTCATCTCTTGTCCGGTGTAAATGCTCCCTGGCCTATGCAAGACAAAGACACCTGTATATATTTTTATTTTATTCTTCCTAGCACTGAAGGGGACTGCACATAATTTTGTTGTACTGTGGTATGATGATAATAAATGATTCTGATTCTAACCTGTGCCTAGTGGTGTGGTCAGGTACCCTTGTAGGTTGTCTAGCACGCAGACCACGCTGATGTAAATGGTTTTGAATGGTCTGAGATGACATCTGGGTGCCTCTCACCTCACTTAAATGTGCCTGGAGTTGAGTGGCATTCATAATCCGGTTCCATAGGGCACTGTTCACAATGAAGTGATCATTAGCGTGGGATGTGGCCAAAGGACATCCACTTCTATGCCTTTCTGTGACTCTTCCAGTCTCTCTGTATCTCTGTTGCCACAGCTCAGTGCTCATTGGCCACTTCCCTCTGAGAACATCCTGTTTGAAGCCCCGCAATGGTGAGGTACTGTTGAGCAATTGTGAGGTGTCGTCTTGGTCTCATGATGTTAAAATATGAACAGCATGATGAAGAGGACTGTTTAAATACCAATTCTAAATGAACCAGAAAATTCATTGGTCAATTCATGGATCAAACACCTGTTATGAATGTTGCCATTAAGCGCCTTGTTATAGAACAGCAAGTTATGCAAAAAGTACTGAAACATTAAACAGTTGGACATGTGCATTCAAAAGGTTAGAGAAGGTCAAATTAATTCACCTGTAAAGGTTATAGTGCATTTTAGGTTCATCCTGAAATTTCACCCAAAAGCCAAATATCCCTAACTTTTTGTGAGGTGTGTGCGTGTGTGTGTGTGTGTGTGTGTGTGTGTGTGTGTGTGTGTGTGTGTGTGTGTGTGTGCGCGCACGCACATACAAATGTTTTCTCCACATTTTATAGGGTTTGAATTGTTTGCCATTACAAAATCTTGGATATTACCCCCCAAAACCTGCAAATGGACCTAAGTACAATAACACTGATAGTGTCTGCATCAATGTTTATTGCCCCCCACACCCCCACACACACAACAGTGAAATGAAATATCCGTGCATGCTTTTGCCAAGTAGTTTTTTTCCCCCGTAAACAACACATTAAGAGCATGATGCTTCTGACCTGGCTATGGCGCGTACGCAGCAGCGAGACATGTTGATGAAGGAGGACGAGGAGGCTCTGGTTTGCAGCGTGGTCTCGATGCCCCTCAGCAGGTCATTGGTCTTCAGCAGCAGCAGCATCTGCCGGGGTACTCGGTTCAGTAGGTCGCTGATCTGGGGCAGGTACAGCGCCGCGTTGGTCCTTATCTCAACATCCTGCAGGGGAGGACCGAAAACAGGACATCTCCATATCTATGGTCATGGGAAGTAAAAGTCAAAGGGCCTGCACGCCCACGCTGGTGTTTTCACTAATTTTAACTGATTGACTTGATCTCTTCGGGGCAAACACACAGGATGGATTGATTAACGCGGACGGTTATTGACAGGAGTGAGACGGATGAAGCACTTCCTGTGTAGACATGCTGTTACTGGAACTGACATTAGCCACACACAATAAAACTCCCAAGGATGATTCACATTTACAGTCGGTCAAAAAATGTAAAACAATCAAATCTCTTTTCCTTCCTTTGTACTTAGTTCACTGTAAAAAAAAAACTTGAAACAGCAGAAGTATCAAACAACACATATGGAGGGAAAAAAGGCTCAACAGAAATGCAGACAGTCAGTTACAGACGCCAACATTTCCCAGCCAGCTTGTCCATGTGGGCCCCACCAAGGTTAAAAATGGGCAGTCCTATGGGTCCCATGTGGGTTTGTCCAGGGGTTGGAGGTTGGCCCCATCTGTTTGCCCACATGGACTTTACCTGTGGAACAGGTGAGCAGGTGATCTGCTGACCCGCTTTCAACCCATCTGGGCCCCACATGGGTTTTAATGGGTGAGCAGGTTTCAGAAACACTTATGCCACAGGCAAAATTATGCAAAAAGTCACAAATTTTGACTTTTTTTCTCACAAATTTGGAAGAAAAAAAAAAAGACAAATTTACAAAAAAATAGTAGCAAATTTATGTGAAAAAAATCCCAAATTTATGAGGAAAAGCTGTAAGTTTAGAGTTAAAAAAAAGCTGTAAATTTTTGAGAAAGTTCCAAATTTATAAGAAAAATGTCACAAATTTATGGAGAAAAACTCACGACTTTATAAGAAAATAGCAAATTTACAAGGAAAAAAGTAACAAATTTATGAGGAAAAAGTTGCAGGCCAGCCCCCTGCCGACCCACCCCAGGGTGGCCGCGACCACAGAAGCAGACCCCCACCCCCAGCGCCTACCCGAGCGACTGATCAGCAGATCACCGCAGGCGCCCCAAGATGCCACCCGACACGCAAGCGCCACACAAAACCGACCCACCATCACCACCTCCATTCATCACTCCCTCACTCTCGCTTCCTCTCTTATCCAGTCCCTCTCTCACTCCCTTGCTTGTATCTATACATTCAGTAGCACCCAGGGATTTTGACAACATGACGGGTCCCAGGCCCCCCGCCGGGCCCACAGGCCCCCAGCAGGAGGAGGACAACAGGGGTGGGGGAAGACCCCCACCCCCCTCCCCCTTGCACAAAACATGGTAGGTGTATGATGTGATTATGTGTAAATGTGTGGACTACCATAGTGCAGTTAAAATTGGGGGGATAATGGTTGGAGCACCACTAGCCACTGCAACAGGCAGCGGGGCCCCCATCCTCCCAAGCCCTCAGTGTTTAAAATGCAATTAAAATTGAGGTGAGGGCAGCTCCGCCGTGCAGCAGAGGTATCTCCTTCACCGACACAGTGCGGCACCCCCCCACCCCAAAGCCCTAAATGTATCTAAGAAGATGTATATTCTACCCAGAATCGGGGGAGGGGGAAGACTTTGAGGGAGGTGGTCCAAAAGTGAGCCCCCCCCCCCCCCCCCCCAGAAGCCAGCTCGCAAACTGGTTCATGAGGCCACTCACTGCCCCCAAATCCCAACCCAGGGCGAGGGCCACCAGGCTGAGCAGCCCAGGACCCACCAGCGTCGCGCCCTGGTGCTCCCAGCACCACAAACATGATGGAGCAGCCACACCCATTCCCACTCATTTTGCACACACAAACATGCACAACAACAATAGTCACAATAGTGAACAATGGGCCAGACCCACACGGCGCCCCACATGCCAAGCGACACCCCCGAGAACCTACCGCAAGCAAACCAACCACCCACCCCACCGACAACAGCAGGCCACCCCGCAGCCACAGCCACCCTGGAGCAGCCTGATGGCAACACAGCCACCAACCCACGCCAACAGCCCCCCCCCAACCACCCCCGAGCACCCACACACACCCACGGCCAATGACACCAGGGGCAATGCGACAAAGCGCCCCACCCCGCGACACAACAGCAGGGCAGCTGGGACAAGCAGACCCTGAATCGCCAACCCCCACGGCACTAGATGGACCGCCCCACCCCTGCCACCCAACGAAGTTCTCCTACCCATACACACATCCACCACCCCCACACATCCACCCACAGGTAACCGCACTTGTACACACAAACATCCCCACCCACCCTCATGTGCACACATACACACACACTCACCATCACACATGCCCACCTACAACCACACACACCCACTTCTGCACCTGCTCACACACACACCCCCACTCACACCCACTCTCACACACGTACACACACAAACACACATGCACACCCACACCCGCAGGCCCCAGAGGACGGGGAGGGTGACCCCCCCCCCCCCAAGACGCAGGCACCTGCCCCAGGGCGCCGCCAGGGCCCCAGGGAGGACACGACCCCGCCACGCAAGGATGCACTGGGGCCGGTCTGCACCACCGGCGTACACCCGACCCTGGCCCTGGGGGGGGAACGCCCCCCCTTCCCCAGCACCAGGGACCCAGGGCCAGACCTAGTCCCTCCCAGGAGGCAAGGCCAGCCGGCCGGGGGGCCACACCCCCCACCCCCGAACCAACCCCCTGGGTCAGACAAACGACCACCCCAGAAGAGGCCTCCCGGACACCGGCCTCTCGTGGTCAGGGCGCAGCCAGCCGCCAGAGGCGCCAAGGAGAGCAAGCCACCACCCGCCACCCCTCAGGCTACAGAATTAACAAACAGGGACCAGAGAGAATTGAATTCAGCCAATTGATTATTTGAGGAGGCAGACATTCTCTCCAGGCTAATATAATCTAATAGTAAGTTATTATAGTGAGTCATGCATATATTATTTCTTGATTTCCAATTCATGAGGACAGTTTTCTTTGCGATGCATAAGGTAGTGAGAACCATGTGACATCCTTGCCTCTATATTTATTTCACTTAAATCACCTGATATGCAAAGTGTGGGTGAGGATGGGACACGATACCCAAGGCATGCCGACAAGTCCTCACATGTCTTCTGCCAGAACTTTTGAACCGGTGCACAGGACTACATAGTATGCATATAGCTATCCAGGATGATGCTCGTGCAGTAGAAGCAGATATTTGTGTGACTCAGGCCCATTTTGAACATCCTTTCTCCTGTGTAATGAATTCTATGTAGAACTTTATACTGTATGACTTGTAAATTAGAGATTTTAGTCATCTTAAAAGTGTTTAAACATATTGTGTCCAGAGGCTTTCATCCTTATTGATCGATAGGTCTCTCTCCCATTTTGATATTGGAAGAGATACTGACTCATCCAGTTTTGAAAATATTTATTTATTTATTTTTATTTTGTATACTTTATTGATCCCCAGAGGGGAAATTCAGGGCATCCACCTGGACGAATGAAGCAGCCACGGTACGCGCTATCCCTTCACCATTCACACACACACTCACACCTAGGGCCACTTTAGAGTCTCCAATTAACCTAACCTGCATGTTTTTGGCCTGTGGGAGGAAACCAGAGAACTCCCAGATTAAACCCACGCAGACACGGGGAGAACATGCAAACTCCACACAGATCACTGTTGGTCAGGGGCTGGGGTCAAACCCGAGATCCCATGGCCAAGGGCGAGTTGCTGTGCTGCCACAGTACCAACCACTGCTCCACCGCACTGTAATAATAGTCCGTATATTTTCAATATCAATTTAGGGGAACCAAGATTTAGAAACTCTGCCACCTTAACTTGCACCTCTAAATCTGTCTGATTAAGATTGAATCTCGCTTTTATTATAGATGTCAGCTGTTGGTACTCAAGAAACTTTTTATTGCTGATATCATACTTGGACACTAATTTCTGAAATTGGATAAAATTTCCACTTTGAATAAGATGCTCTGTTTTTTTATTCCCTTCGCTTGCCATAGTGGAGAGTTTAATGCCCTCTTTTGTTGCAAGATATCAGGATTATTCCAAATGGGCGTGAGCTTACAAGAGACAAGCAAAGACCCCATTACTTTTAAAAATTTCCACCAAGATGTCAGAGAGGAGCTGATATTAATGCTTTTAAAACAGTCATGGCATGTAACTCCTTGCACTCTGGTCAATTTCCCTAAAAACGCCAAAAAATAACGTACCCAAAGTAAATCAAAAGCTGTTCTTCAACCCTTTGCAGCATCTTCATGGGGTTGGTCTCATTTAAAAGAAAATACTTTGAATTTTTTGGCAAAACAGTCATAATCTCTCTAAGTGCTCCTGCCACTGAGTAACAGTCATCTAAACATACTGAACTTGAAGAAAATAAATTTCGCCTGGGTGTTTTTTTTGGATACAAATGCTTGCAAATAACACACAGCTTCAGATCCGGGCTGGAAAATGCAACAGAAATGTAGAACCAAGTGTTATCCAGCTGAGGTCAAAATTTTGTAACAATACCACAAAAAATAAATATATTACACAGCTTTGTTCTCAGGTAGTTCCCAGGCGTTTTTGAACTGTGCCAAATTGTGCCAAATGGCACAGTTTGGAAAAATGTCTGTAACTTTTGAATGATTCAATATAGAAGCTTCATCTTGGGCTCTAATGAAAGGTGACACTCAGGGCTGTGTGTGTGTGTGTGGGGGGGGGTTGTTTATTCATTCATTCATGAATAAATGAACAAACAAGCCCCCACACACAAAGAAGCATGCCACGTAAAAAATGTGTGGCTTTTTTTTTACAAGAAAAAATAACCTACAGTGCACTAAAAATTATTCTAAAATATTTGCAATGTATAAGATAACAACTTCCACCCCCCCACCCCCCCGCTACAGAGGACGGACATCGGCCATCGCTACATGACGGAACAGTCGTGGCGATGTGGCGACCGCGGCGCACAGTCCCCGCGGTCCCCGCAGCCCCCCCCCCCCACAGAAGAGTAGCGGGGGGGGGGGGGCGTTCACGGTCCGGACGCTGCGCACGAACCGTGTACGGTGGCGCACAGTCCCTGCGCCCCCCCCCCGCTACAGAAGAGTAGCGGGGGGGGGGGTGTTCACGGTCTGGACGCGGCGCATGGATTTCGGACTTCGTGCGCCGCACAGTTGTAATTTACCGATCGGTCAAAAGTCATTTTTGATTACAATTTTCAGGGATAAAGAATATTTTAGCTTATAACACTTACCTGTCCACAACAGCATGTGGACGGTCTATGATGACCATGGAAGAGAATCCCAAACGTCTATTCTGCTGAGACAGCACCGCCTGTGGCTGAACAGGCCGATGCGCGAATGGCAGTCCCTGTCACACAGGTCGCACTTGTGGGTGGTCTCCGTGCTGCTGCGGGTCCTTTTTTCATCTGCTGCAGCAGTCAGTCTCTCTTCACCCAGCCTTACACAAAACAGCTTTCGAACTTCTGTGCTTCAATTGGCTGGCTGTATTCGCAGCCGTTGGTAGGCGGGTCCTTCTTGCTAGGTTTTCAGTCATTGGTTCTTCAAGGTTTCAGAAACCCAATTCAAGGCTCTTCTTAGTCGAATGAGAGGTCAATCACACCTAAACCAATCAAAGCACTCCTTTGGCTTTCTGTTCGCGGTTGTGTCTGTAGTGGAAGAACGGAAATGCAGCTTTTTTTTTCAGTGCCTCCTAGGACGCAGCGCCCTCGTGCGGACTCGTGCGCCCTCGTGCGCTCTAGGACGCAGAGACGTGCCCGCCCACGGTACACCGGAGTGCAAGAGTTTAATACAGGGACTCATAAAAGGTAAGTCAGAGATATTTAGCGATCCACAGAGAGCCTGTTCAGCATCAAACCATGGGTTTCCTAGTGGGGTTGATTTTGTCCATTTAGAAACAAACTGCAATCCATTGGCTAAGAAGTAATTAAAAAAAAATTGGTAGATCTAAACCACCGCACTCTTTTTCTTTTTGAAGAGGTTTTAGACTGATGCGTGATGGCTTATCCTTCCATAAAAATTTACTTATATTTGAGTCTAGAGACTTAAACCAGGCCATAGCTGGTTGGGTAGGAATCACTGAGAACAAATAGTTGATTTTAGGAAGGACCATCATTTTAACGGTTGCAACTCTTCCCGTTAGTGATAAAGGTAGTGTCCTCCAGCGCGTAAGGTCATCTTGTATTGTTTTTAAAAGGGGAATGTGATTTAGTCGTAATAACTCTGATAGCCTGGGGGAGATATCTATTCCTAAGTATTTAATATTACCTGACTGTATTGGAATAATGGATGTATTTGAGAAATTACAATTTATAGGTAAAACTGTTGATTTACCCCAGTTAATAAAGTAGTCTGATAATGATGAAAAATGATCAATGAGCACCACTGTCTGAAGAAGAGATCTTTGTGAGTTTTCAAGAAAAATCAATACATCATCAGCATCAAGACTTATCTTGAGTTCTTTTTCTCCAGTTTGAATACCTCTGATATCAGCATTCTGTCCTATGGCTGCTGCTAATGGTTCGATGAAGATGGTAAAAAGTGAGGAAGAGAGTGGACAACCCTGCCTAGTACCGCTCTAGAGATTAAAGCTTCGAGAAGTCTGATCATTTGTTCGGACAGACGCAGTTGGACAGCTATACAGTGTTTTAATCCAGTATATGAAAGATGAACCAAACCCAAACTTATTTAACACCATAAAAAGAAATTTCCATTTAACTCGGTCAAAGGCTTTCTCTGCATCCAGAGATAAAATTGTAGTTTCTAAGTTATTGATCTTACAGTAGTCTATTAAATTAAATAGCTGCGTGTATTATTAGCCGAGTACCTACCCTTGATGAAACCTGTTTGATCGGGATGTATACACACGTGGACAAAATTGTTGGTACCCCTCTGTTAATGAAAGAAAAACCCACAATGGTCACAGAAATAACTTGAATCTGACAAAAGTGGTAATAAATAAAAAGTCTATGAAAATTAACCAGTGAAAATCAGACAATGCTCTTGAATTGTGGTTCAACAGAATTATTTTAAAAAACAAACTCATGAAACAGGCCTGGACAAAAATGATGGTACCCTTAACTTAATATTTTGTTGCACAACCTTTTGAGGCAATCACTGCAATCAAACGATTTCTGTAACTGTCAATGAGACTTCTGCACCTCTCAGCAGGTATTTTGGCCCACTCCTCATGAGCAAACTGCTCCAGTTGTCTCAGGTTTGAAGGGTACCTTCTCCAGACGGCATGTTTCAGCTCCTTCCACAGATGTTCAATAGGATTTACATCAGGGCTCACAGAAGGCCACTTTAGAATAGTCCAATGTTTCGCTCTTAGCCATTCTTGGGTGTTTTTAGCTGTGTGTTTTGGGTCATTATCCTGTTGCAAGACTCATGACCTGCGACTGAGACCAAGCTGTCTGACACTGGGCAGCACATTTCTCTCTAGAATACCTTGATAGTCTTGAGATTTCATTGTACTCTGCACAGATTCAAGACACCCTGTGCCAGATGCAGCAAAGCAACCCCAGAACATAACAGAACCTCCTCCATGTTTCACAGTAAGGACAGTGTTCTTTTCTTGGTATGCTTCATTTTTGTGTCTGTGAACATAGAGCTGATGTGCCTTGCCAAAAAGTTCCACTTTTGTCTCGTCTGTCCATAGGACATTCTCCCAGAAGCTTTGTGGCTTGTCAACATGCAGTTTGGCAAATTCCAGTCTGGCTTTTTTATGATTTGTTTTCAACAGTGGTGTCCTCCTTGGTTGTCTCCCATGAAGTCCACTTTGGCTCAAACAACGACGGATGGTGCGATCTGACACTGATGTACCTTGACCTTGGAGTTCACCATGAATGTGTTTAGAGGTTGTTCTGAGCTCTTTTGTTACCATTCGTATTATCTGTCTCCTCCTGTGGCCACGTCCAGGGAGGTTGGCTACAGTCCCGTGGATCTTAAATCTCTGAATAATATGTGCAACTGTAGTCACAGGAACATCAAGCTGCTTGGAGATGGTCTTATAGCCTTTACCTTTAACATGCTTGTCTATAATTTTCTTTCTAATCTCCTGAGACAACTCTCTCCTTTGCTTCCTCTGGTCCATGTTTAGTATGGTACACACCATGTCACCAAACAGCACAGTGACTACTTGTCACCCTTTAAATAGGCCGACTGACTGATTACAAATTTGTAGACACCTGTGATGTTAATTAGAGGACACATCTTGGTTGAACATGTCCCTATGGTCACATTATTTTCAATCTTTTCTAGGGGTACCATCATTTTCGTCCAGGCCTGTTTCATGAGTTTGTTTTTTAACCTCTTGCGCTCCGTTGTACCGCGGACGGGCAAGTCTCTGCGTCCTAGAGCGCACGAGAGCGCACGAGGGCGCTCTCGTGCGCTCTAGGACGCATGGTGTAGATGGTGATGTAGGTGGTGATGGTGATGTAGTGGCATCCAAGCGCGCACTGAAAATAAAAGCTGCAGACACAGCCGCAAACAGATTAGTTCATCTGAATGACCTCTCATTCGACTAATAAGAGCCTTGAATTGGGTTTCTGAAACCCTGAAGAACCAATGAATGAAAACCTAGCCAGAAGGACCTGCCTGCTGTGAATGCAGTGAGCCAATTGAAGCAGAGAAGTTCGCGAGCTGTTTTTTTTAAGGCTGGGTGAAGACTGACTGCTGGAGCGGATCAAAAAAGGATTAGACGTTATGATTTCTTCCATGGTCATTGACCGACGAAGGCTGACGACGAAGGCTGAGTGACACACACGTCTTCGCCAGTCTTTTTTTAATTACTACTGTTATTTGTTTTGAAAAATCGTTCGCCAAAAACCGCATTCATGGAAGCACAAAACCGCAATAATGGAATTATGTTTTGACCGGGTCGCGAGACCAGAACCACGAGCGGACCAGCGTCGCGTTCGTCTGACAATGAGGAAGAGAAGTTGGCCAGGACAATGTGGCTGTGAAGAGGTAAGGTGTTATAAGCCAAATTATTTTTTATCCCTGAAAATTGTAATCCAAAATGACTTTTGACCGATCAGTAAATTACAACTGTGCTTCGCGGCGCAGTTTGTGCGCCGCTGTACAAGGGGTTGTTGCCCCCCCCCGCTATTCTTCTGCAGCGAGGGGGGGGGGAAGCCGCAGTGATTGCGCTGCTGTCCCACATCACCACATGAGGCTAATCTGTTGTGTAGCGATGGCCAAAGTCCATCCTCTGTAGCGAGCGGGGGGGGGGGGACAACCCCCCCCACACACACAGACAGTCCTGAGTATGACCTTTCATTAGAGCCCAAAATGAAGCTTCTATATTGAATCGTTCAAAAGTTACAGATGTTTTTCCAAACTGTGCCATTTGGCACAATTTGGCACAGTTCCAAAACGCCTGGGAACTACCTGAGGAAAAAGCTGTGTAATATATTCATTTTTTGTGGTATTGTTACAAAATTTAGACCTCAGCTGGATAACACTTGGTTCTACATTTCTGTTGCATTTTCCAGCCCGGATCTGAAGCTGTGTGTTATTTGCAAGCATTTGTATCCAAAAAAACACCAAGGCCAAATTTATTTTCTTCAAGTTCACTATGTTTAGATGACTGTAACTCAGTGGCTGGAGCACTTAGAGAGATCATGTTTTTTTTGCCAATAAATTCAAAGTGTTTTCTTTTAAATGAGACCAACCCCATGAAGATGCTGCAAAGGGTTGAAGAACAGCTTTCGATTTACTTTGGGCACATTATTTTTTGGCGTTTTTAGGAAAATTGACCGGAGTGCAAGGGGTTAAAGTCATTCTGTTGAACCACAATTCAAAAGCATTGTCTGATTTTCATTGGTTAATTTTCATAGAATTTTTATTTATTATCACTTTTGTCAGATTCAAGTTATTTCTGTGACCATTGTGGGTTTTTCTTTCATTAACAGAGGGGTACCAACAATTCTGTCCACGGGTTTAATAACCGGAATTATCCTTTCCAGCCTTTTGGCGAGAGCTTTGCAAATTATTTTAAGATCGACATTCATAAGTGAGATGGGACGGTAGCTGGATGGAAGCGTTGGATCTTTTCCAGGTTTAAGCAGCAGGATAATACGAGCCAAATTCATATTTGGAGGGATTACATTCATCCATCCATCCATCCATCCATCTTCTTCTGCTTGATCCTTTTTCGGGTCGCGGGGGGGCTGGAGCCTATCCCAGCATCTTTGGGCGACAGGCAGGGTACACCCTGGACAGATCACCAGTGCACTGCAGGGCCAACACAGAGAGACAGACAACCATTCACTCTCACAGTCATACCTAAGGATAATTTAGAATCTCCTGTTGATGCCATTTAACCCTAAAATTAGGGATTACATTATCTTCTTTAATTTGGTTCACCATTTTAAAGAAAGTAAGTGCCATCACAGGCCAGAATTCTTTATAAAATTTGACTGGAAAACCATCTGGTCCAGAAGCCCTGTTGTTTGGGATGTGCTTAAGTGCCTCCTGGAGTTCGGACACCTGAAGAGATGCATCCAGAACTGCAATCTGTTCATTATTTAATTGTGGTAAGTTAATATCATCCAAAAATGCATTTTTCTGAGTCAGATGGGTTAATCTGGGATGAGTAGAGGTTTCCATAAAACTTCCTAAAGGAGTTATTTATTTCTTCAGGCTCATGGGTAATATTTCCAGTCATATCCTTAATAGAGTGGATAGCTGTTTTTTCTTTGTTCAATCTAAGCTGGTTTGAAAGATATCGCCCCAATTCATTACTGTTGTGGCACACATATTTGAGATGCTTAGACTGCATATGTATAGTACATTGACTGAGATGCTTAGACTGCATATGTATATTGTAGTACCTCATGTCTTAGAAGGAACAATAAGTCTGGACCTCCTGGGGATAACAGTAGGAGGTGGAGGTGCCTTTAGAAATGACTCTGAAAAGACTTCCTGACCTCCAGGGGTTAGGTGGAGGAAGAAGAGATCTGGGGGAGACGTATTGTCTATGGGGGGTTGAATGACAATGTGATTCTGTACTTTGATGTCCCGGGTATAAAAAGGGGGGATTTGAGAAGTTGGTCCTCTTTTTCTGTTTGAGAGGACGTTGGAGACGTGTGATGTTCAATAAACCTGAATTGAGAAATAAATTCAGCCTCTTCATTTCACGTTCCCCACATTGGTGACCTTAAGACGTACAATGACCAGAGACAATTCCCCCGAACCAGACTCGCCAGGGACCAGCCGAGCAAGCGCGGTCTCAGTCAAGCTACCAGAATTCTGGCAGGACACCCAGACTCGTGGTTCCTCCTGGCCGAAGCCCAGTTTGCTCTCGGGGGAATAACAGCAGATGACACAAAATTCTACCACATCATCGCCAAACTCGACAGCCGCACAGCTCAACATGTGCGGAGCTTGGTGCAGCACCCACCCGCTGGCGATAAATACGGCGGGTTGAAAGCTGCCCTCATCCAGCATTTCACACCCTCAGCCCAGGAGAGAGCTAGGAGACTCCTGGCTCTGCACGACTTGGGAGGAAGCACGGCTGTCGACCTGATGGAAGACATGCTGAAGCTGAGAGGCTCAGACAACGACGATTTCCTCTTCACGCACATCTTCCTGAGAACCCTACCATCGCAGACGAGGGCGACCCTGGCGGGCACTCATTTTGGGACCCAGCGGGACTTCCGCGCGCTGGCCCAGGAGGCGCAGCGGATCCTCAACGCCAGCAAAGAGCACACGGCCACCGCAGCAGCGGCAGACCTCGGCACGGCGACCGGGGACAGCGGAGGGCCAGATGCGACGGAGGCAGTCCCACCAACAACGGCGGCAGCAAAGCCCCGACACCGCGGAGGAGACGACCTCTGTTTTTACCATCGTCGTTTCACAGAGAGGGCACGCAAGTGTGTACCGCCGTGCCAGTTCAAGAGCTCGGGAAACGCCAGGACCGGGAGTTGGTAGCAGCTGCGGCCCTCGACAAATGGAACAAGCTGCTCTACCTGACGGATGCGCGCTCTGGGAGACACTTCCTCGTGGACACGGGCTCCCAAGTGAGTTTCATCACCCCAACCTATGCTGACCGGCTGGCAGGCCCCGGGGGTGACGGAGCAACAGCGGTGAACGGCTCGAGCATTAAGACCTTCGGTGAAAGGACTCTACTTCTGTCCCTGCACGGCCGCACATATGAGTGGACTTTTATTATAGCGGCGGTGAGTTTCAACATGTTAGGTGCTGATTTTCTGTGCTCACATGGGTTGTTAGTTGATCTTCCCAATAGACGCTTGGTTAATGCACTCTCCTTTTACTCTATCCCTTGTGCAGCTCGAGTGTCCCCGCCACCAGCACAGGCCAACGTCGCCACAGCAGGCGGTAAGTTTCACACACTCCTCACTCAGTTTCCAGCACTCACAGTTCCCACTTTTTCGGCAACAGTTGTGAAACACAGGGTGGAGCACTTTATCACTACTGCTGGTCCCCCCGTTTTTGCGAAAGCTCGGCGCTTGGATGCAGCTAAACTGTCCATAGCGCGCGAGGAGTTCGCCAACCTGGAAAGGTTGGGCATCATTCGGCGTTCAAATAGCCCATGGGCTTCCCCACTTCACATGGTCCCTAAAGCTGACGGCTCGTGGCGACCTTGCGGTGATTTCCGCAGGTTAAACAACGCCACAGCGCATGACTGCTACCCAATCCCACATAGTCAGGATTTTTCGGTACATCTGGCAGGGGCGCGCATTTTTTCTAAAATAGACTTGGTCCGCGGTTATCATCAAGTCCCAGTGCGCGCTGAGGACATTCCCAAAACAGTGGTGATAACCCCGTTTGGACTTTTTGAGTTTTTACGCATGCCATTTGGGCTTAAAGGCGCCGCGCAAACCTTCCAGCGCATGATGGACGCGGTGTTACGCGATCTCCCTTTTGTGTTCGTCTACCTGGACAACATTTTGGTAGCCAGCGCGTCCGAAGAAGAACACGAAAAACACCTCACGGCAGTTTTCCGGAGGTTGGGAGAGCACGGGTTAATAATCAACCCAGCTAAGTGCCAGTTCGGGGTGGCGCAGATCGATTTTTTGGGGCACCGCGTCTCCCCAGAAGGGGCAGTTCCGCTACCGGACAAAGTGCGCGCAGTGGCAGATTTTCCCCAACCACAAACGGTCAAAGCACTACAGGAGTTTTTAGGAATGGTGAATTTTTATAACCGTTTCCTCCCCTACGCAGCGCAGCTCATGCAACCATTATATGCCGTGCTTAAAAAACAAAAACCCTCAAATGCAATCGAATGGTCCCCGGAGCAGGAGCGCGCATTCTCGGAGGTAAAAAAAGCCCTTGCAGACGCTGCGTTGTTGGCTCATCCAGACCCAACGGCCCGCATAGCGCTCACCACTGATGCATCGGATTTGGCCATAGGGGCGGTAGTGGAGCAGCACGTTGCCGGGGTTTGGCAGCCGCTGGCCTTTTTCAGCACGTCCTTGCGCCAGGCCGAGCGAAAATACAGCGCGTTTGACAGGGAGCTGTTCGCGCTCCACTTAGCCATTCGCCACTTCCAATTCTGGCTAGAAGGTCGGCGTTTCACTGTGTTTGTCGACCACAAACCGCTCACTTTTGCGATGGCCAAAATTTCGGAACCATGGTCGGGCCGGCAGCAGAGGCAGCTTGCCGCAATTTCGGAGTTTACTACTGATATTCAACACGTAGCGGGTAAACTCAATGTAGTGGCAGACTGCCTCTCTCGCGCGGTAACCGCACCAGTCCGCGCAGAGGTAGATTATACTACCGCGGCTGCGGAGCAAAATAACAGCACGGAGGCGCACGCGGCCCCAGTCCATGTGGGGATAGATTATGCAGCCATGGCAGCGGATCAGGGTAGCGATGCGGACGTGTGCGTGCTCCAGTCGGGACCAACAGGGTTAAGGCTGGAGAACAGGAGGCTGCAAAATGGTATGCCCCCCCCTAATCTGCAATGTCTCTACTGGACGACTGCGTCCAGTGGTGCCGGCCGCATGGCGCCGCCGCGTTTTTGACTCGATTCACTCCCTGGCCCACCCAGGGGGTGCGCGTGTCGGTAAAAATGGTAGCAGAGAAGTTTGTTTGGCCGAGCCTGCGCAAGCACGTTAAGGAATGGGCAAGAGCCTGCATGGCTTGCCAGCGGGCCAAAATACACAAGCACACAAAAGCCCCCTTAGAGCCGTTTCACATCCCAGCCAAGAGGTTCGATCATGTGCATGTCGACCTCGTAGGCCCCCTACCGTCGTCGCATGGGTACACACATCTTTTGACAATGGTGGACCGCACCACGCGTTGGCCGGAAGTGGTCCCACTGGCATCAACCACAGCTGCAGAGGCGGCCCGCGCGTTTTTAACAGCTTGGGTAGCGCGTTTCGGGGTCCCGTCGGATATTACGTCCGATAGGGGACCTCAATTTGTGTCCGAGCACTGGTCAGCGATGGCCCACAGCTTAGGTGTGACAATTCACCGCACTACCGCTTACCACCCCCAGGCTAATGGTTTATGCGAGCGTTTTCATAGATCATTGAAAGCAGCCCTCAGAGCGTCGCTTACGGATGCAAATTGGGTAAACAGACTACCGTGGGTTTTATTAGGGTTGCGTTCTGCACCTAAAGAGGACTTAAAAGCCTCCCCAGCTGAGTTGGTCTTCGTGCAACCACTCCGGCTGCCAGGAGAGTTTCTTCCAGATAATCCAGCGCCAGGGTGTCCCCCTGCTCAGCGGTCGCTGAACGACACGGGAGCGGACATGCTTCCGGGCCCCGTTCATCACACTTTTCCGCGTGTTTTTGTGCCCAAATCTTTAAAAAATGCCGAGTTTCTTTTTGTCAGGCACGAGGCTCAGCGCCCAACCCTGCGACCACCTTACGATGGCCCATATAGAGTGCTGGAAACAGGTGATAAGCATTTTTTGCTAGATTTGGGGGACAGGAGGGAAACAATTTGTATAGACAGACTGAAACCTGCTTTTGTGATGGCCGATGAAACTGTGCAAGTGGCGAGGGCTCCTCGACGCGGCAGACCCCCCCAAGGAGCATGCCCCAGAGGCCCCGCAGGGATCAACTAACAGTTCTCATCCTCAGATAGCAGATTCCCTGCAAGATGGCGCCGCAGGAGCGGCGAAGCCCGCTTACAGCTAGTTTGGAAGGCGGTTGAAGCCCAGACAGCATATGGACTGATGTTGTGGTTTTATCATGTTGTGTGGACTATGTTGTATTGTTTCATCTTCAACGTTTGGGGGGGGGGGTTATGTGGCACACATATTTGAGATGCTTAGACTGCATATGTATAGCACATTGATTGAGATGCTTAGACTGCATATGTATATTGTGGTACCTCACGTCTTAGAAGGAACAATAAGTCTGGACCTCCTGGGGATAACAGTAGAAGGTGGAGGTGCCTTTAGAAATGACTCAGAAAAGACTTCCTGACCTCCAGGGGTTAGGTGGAGGAAGAAGAGATCTGGGGGAGACGTATTGTCTATGGGGGGTTGAATGACAATGTGATTCTGTACTTTGATGTCCCGGGTATAAAAAAGGGGGATTTGAGAAGTTAGTCCTCTTTTTCTGTTTGAGAGAACGTTGGAGACGTGTGATGTTCAATAAACCTGAATTGAGAAATAAATTCAGCCTCTTCATTTCATGTTCTCCACACTGTGTTCAAACTTCTCAAGATGCAATGATGTTCCTTTTCTGAAATGCTGTGTTACTTTTTCGCCAGCTGTAATGGGACACACACCATCCAAAAAGTTCAACTTTTGTCTCAGTCCACAGAGTTTTTTCCCAAAAGTCTTGGGGATCAACAAGATGTTTTCTAGCAAAACTGAGACAAGCCAATATGTTCTTTTTGCTCAGCAGTGGTTTTCGTCTTGGAACTCTGCCATGCAGGCCATTTTTGCCCAGTCTCTTTCTTATGGTAGAGTCATGAACACTGACCTTAACTGAGGCAAGTGAGGCCTGTAGTTCTTTGGATGTTGTTGTGGGGTCTTTTGTGACCTCTTGGATGAAATCTCAGTTACTCTGTTTCACATTTGTTCCTGAATTTCTTTAGATTGCAGCATGATGTCTAGCTTTTGAGGATCTTTGGGTCTACTTCACTTTGTCAGGCAGGTCCTATTTAAGTGATTTCTTGACTAAGAATAAGTGCTGCAGTAATCAGGTCTGGGTGTGGCTAGAGAAATTGAACTCAGCTTTCCAAAGATGTGATAAACCACAGTTAATTTATGTTTTAACAGGAGAGGCAATTACTTTTTCACACAGGACCATGTAGGTTTGGAATTTTTTTTTACCCTTAATAATAAACATCTTCATTTAAAAACTGCATTTTGTGTTTACTTGTGTCATCTTTGACTAATATTTAAATTTGTTTGATGATCTAAAACATTTAAGTGTGACAAACATACAAAAAATGAGAAATCAGGAAGGGGCAAACAGTTTTTCACACCACTGTAAGTTAAAAATAGGTAAATGGATAAAGTTCATGTGGGCAAACCCTGATGGGGCCAACATGGAATCCATGGGCAAACCCACATGGGACCCATAAAGCAGCCTAGCTTTAACCTTTGGTGGGGCCCACATGGACAGCTGGCTGGGTTATTTCAGTCAAACCATCGAGGATTATGAGTTAATTTTATTGATCTTGTTATGACCCATTTTCTGGGCCAAGGCCAGAATAGCCTATCTCTGTTTCAGCCCACTTTCTGTGCCAAGGCCAGAGATGAGTAGTTCAACCTGGGATCATTTTGGTTCGTCTCAGCCCCTATGCCAAGGTATACAAACCTAGTCACTTTCACCTTTTCCTAGGCAAGGTAGAAATTCACCTGGTCTCTTGTGCTCACGGCAAGGCAGACCTCCATTTCATGTCCAAGGCTGGGATTTGAACTCATGACACCATGCTCCCCACACCTCCTGCTCTACAACTGAGCCAAAGCTTTGGCTCAGTCAGGTGTGACGACCCCCTCCATGGGTAATTGGTCAGTGATGCAGGTCATGACACCATTAGGGTCCCCATTTTCTGGGTCTGCCAAAAAAAGAGGAATTCCTCTCTGGCTCAGTGGTAGAGCAGGAGGTGTGGGGATCATGGTGTCATGAGTTCAAATCCCAGCCTGGGACATGAGGTGGAGGTCTGCTTGCTGTGAGCAGAAAAGACCAGGTGAATGTCTACCTTGCCCAAGAAAAGGATGAAAGTGACTAGGTTCATATACCTTGGCATAGGGGCCGAGATGGATCAAAATGATCCCAGGCAGAAAAAGGCTATTCTGGCCTTGGCCCAGAAAATGGGTTGTAACAATCTTCAGGGTCAAAGGTTGGCAGCCTATTCTGTGAGGACGAGCCTTTTGGGGTGTTTTCACACCTAACCCATTTGGTCATCTGATTAAGACCAGAACTTTAAGAGTGAAACCAAAGCCAAAGAGCCAAAATTTGCTATCAGTCTGTGTTAATGACACAAACATTGTCATGACAACAGGGAATGGCTATGACAACAAGGCCTAGGTAACATCACGTAAAGTTGTTTAGTTCCCTTGGAAAGGACCTAACCAGACCAAATGTAGACAACGTAAGAAGAATATGAACCTTGCTCGGACTTTCAGGTGTGAAAACTATAAACCTCCTGAGTGCTGTGCCTTTGCCTCATGTAGTTAAATTAATCCCTTAGCATTCCAGCCAACTTCTCTAAATTTATCATACTCAAAGAAAATCTAATTCTTTCTTCACTGAGTAGCAGTAGAAAATTTGAAACATCCCGCTGGCAGAACACCGGAAATTTAAAGACACACTGCGGTGGATATAAGTCCCTTATAAAACAAATCTACATTGTCTAAAATGGTATCTTATGCCCTTTTTTCTACAAAAAAACTTTTATTGTCTTGCAGTTTCATGTCAAAATCTTTTCACACACCCCCCAAACACCAGAATCTGTGCTTACTAGGCCCAACCACATACCAGAAGGCTAACAGTAGCTAGAACTACATTATTAGAATAAATCCTGTCATAAAAAGACTTACTGGTTGAAGGACATGCCCAGTTGTATGCACAGCGGTCCAGGATAATGACTGAAACTACATCAGGCCTTAAAAGCAGTTTAATGGTAAAACCCATCTTATTTTGGGTCAAGTTTTCAAAGTAGTTTGTTAAAAAATGCTTACTGGCCTGAAGGATAACTTCATTTAGGCCAGAGGGTGCTGATTGGCTCAACACTACCCACATGTCAGCTTCATGCATAGTTACAGCACCAAAAATGTTCCATCTCAACTTGCCTTTTTGCAGGGGATGGGGCTTAAGTGAAACTTTACAGTAAAAAAACTGAGACATGAGAAATTTGAGTGATTTTGTTCTTGATATGTCTTGTAAGTCATAAAAAGCGTTACAATGTTAACAAAAAAACCCCTCGATTTTTGGCAGAGTATCACTTTAAGAGGTGCGATTTTTAACTCCGCCAAGGGAGGAGGTAATGTTTTTGCTGGTGTTGGTTGGTTTGTTTGTTCGTCTGTTAGCAACATCACTCCAAAAGTTACGAACAAATTTCGATGAACTTTTCAGGAAAGGTGTGTAATGGCATGAGGAACAGATGATTAGATTTTGGTGATGATCCGGATCACGATCTGGATACAGGAACTTTTTGAAAATTATTTTATAGTAGATTAATACTGTGCTTTTCATGTACTTCCCCTTTAAGACGTATCCGCTGAGTTACGTGCATGGCCACGCACCCCCGCAACCTGGAAGCAATGCACTCTTACCACCAAACACTGCAGAAAATGTAAAACGGCTTGGAACGAAAAGAAATGTGGTCTCCATCCACATAGTATGTGATGATTGACATTATTTCATCTGAAGAGGCCAAGAAAAAGCAAGAAAAACGTGTGGTTTAAGACGGTGTTTGAAGTGTGCGTCGACGTAATTCGGCCAGCAGACAAGGATGTGAATCACATGACCCACATGGTATGTAAACACAGTAAACTTCAGCACTGGACAATGTTTAATCTTCTTGTTTGTGAACTCACAATAGGCCTGTTCTATTATCCTCGTTTACTACGCACCACAGTGATATGATACCGCACTGTTGTGCAATACTGCTTCATGATTATGAACCTTGTCAGTAGACTGTAAGGGAGAAGAGAAGAGGACCCCCCCCCCAAAAAAAAACCAACCTGAAGCATTCAATAAACCATGATGCTGATTTAAGGTGGAATTGTCCAGCCCCAATGTATGGTCTATGCAATTATGACAGTCTTGTTATTATAATGAAGTCATATAATGTTGTCATATTGCTTTGGCTGCCATTTCTCTGTCTGTTAGCAGGATCATGTTAAACTCCTAGATGGATAAGATAAGATAAGATAAGATAAGATAAGATAAGATAAGATAAGATAAGCCTTTATTAGTCCCACAATGGGGAAATTCCAGGATTGCAACAGCACAGGGATAGCAACACTCAGAGCAATAATTAAGAAGATAATAAAAATAATAATAATAATAATAAGAGCAGTGAATACACATAGATACACATAAATATATAAATACAGTGGGGCAAAAAAGTATTTAGTCAGCCACCAATTGTGCAAGTTCTCCCACTTAAAAGATGAGAGAGGTCTCCAATTTTCATCATAGGTATACCTCAACTATGAGAGACAAAATGAGAAAAAAAAATCCAGAAAATCACATTGAAGGATTTTTAATGAATTAATTGGTAAATTCCTCGGTAAAATAAGTATTCGCTCACCTACAAACAAGCAAGATTTCTGGCTCTCACAGACCTGTAACTTCTTCTTTAAGAGGCTCCTCTGTCCTCCACTCGTTACCTGTATTAATGGCATCTGTTTGAACTCGTTATCAGTATAAAAGACACCTGTCCACAACCTCAAACAGTCAGACTCCAAACTCTACTATGGCCAAGACCAAAGAGCTGTCAAAGGACACCAGTATGGGTAACCCCCACATCAGCCATGGACAAGCAGAGCGCTCAGCTGGGGCAATTAGCAGAACAATGAGATGTGTGTATTGAGATCAATAGGCAGCCGCTCTTTGTCTAGCTTCTTCCTGCCTGCTGTTGACATGTATGACTCAAATGCAAATGTTCATGCTTCCTGCTACGCCGTCCTGCAGTTCTTTGATGATAACATGCCTTTCATGTATTGTCTGTAGTGGGGTATAAAAACTGCATATGCGCTGTAACTCACTTGCCCTCTGCCCACTGCTTCTGACACACGCATTCCGTGTCACCCAGGAGAGCCTCTGGGCTCGCTCTGGCGCGCATGCACGGCGCCGGAGTGAGTCTGTGATGGTGGTATGATTAATAAACTCCCTCAAAAACTCTCAGTTCACTTCTTTATTATCTCATGCCGCCACATTGGTGACCCCAAAAAAGCACACGCTTTGTGTAACGCAACCTTCTGGTCTGGACATCCACGGTGAACCGGCCGAGGGACACAAAATGTCTCCTCCCTCTCACCGCTCCAACGCACCATGACCTGAACGCAGAAAAGAACACGCTGACAATGAACGCAGCACCCGGCGGTGATTCTCCGATGACAAGCGAACGCAGCAGCCTGACGCAAATGATCTGCCCTCCCTTCTGCTACAGGGAGACCTCGATGCAGAGCCACCACCAGGCGAAACTCTCCGGAGATCACCCACAACCGGGAAAGCTGCAGAATGCTTCATGGTGAGATCTGCACGCCTGAGATCTGCACATCCACGCTGGGACCGGCCGCTCTCACAGCTCCTCCACACGAGAGCGCACGCACCTCGTCCTCTCTCCACGACGGCGACCTCCAGGGCCGACGGAGAACGCAGCGCATGGACCTGAACGCACCATGACCAATCTACAGCAACAGCTTACAGGGATGACCATCGGCGCCGACGACGCTGATCTCCAGCAAGCTCCCTGACCCTGACTCGCCTCTACAGCGGACCTGCCATGCACCGAACCCCGCACGCACACCGAGGGGATATGAGGACAGCGCACCACGCACGGGACAATACTGGCTCCACACAGACCGCCCAGGGGTGCTCACACACCTGAAGCACGCACGCAGCTCGCTCACAGGATTTTCTAATGGTCTCAGCCACGGCGCACAAGGGAATTCAGCCGTCAGCTGTCCCCGAGGACTTTAGGACTGCGCACGCACCTAAAGTCAACACGCCAAGTCCCTCACTGCTGCAGCTCCTTTTTTTCTTCATGGCCGCGAGAGGAGTCAGAGACTAATTTTTCTTCTTACAGCTGCTGTGGACCTCCGCACGTTCAACGGGACAGCCCCTCAACATCGCGGATCCACAGGCAATTTTTGCGCGGCCCAGACAATTTCGCCGTCCCGGGCCAGCACTTGCTACCCCCACCCCCCTCCCTCCACCGCCGCCTGCAGCGAGCTTCCCCCGCAGCTCGCTCCCAAAGCCGGACTATCGAGGCCTCAGCTTCCCATTGAGCCCTCTGGGGGGGAGTGTATGGGTAACCCCCACATCAGCCACGGACAAGCAGAGCGCTCAGCTGGGGCAATTAGCAGAACAATGAGATGCGTGTATTGAGATCAATAGGCAGCCGCTCTTTGTCTAGCTTCTTCCTGCCTGCTGTTGATATGTATGACTCAAATGCAAATGTTCATGCTTCCTGCTATGCCGTCCTGCAGTTCTTTGATGATAACATGCCTTTCATGTATTGTCTGTAGTGGGGTATAAAAACTGCATATGCTCTGTAACTCACTTGCCCTCTGACCACTGCTTCTGACACACGCATTCCGTGTCACCCAGGAAAGCCTCCGGGCTCGCTCTGGCACGCATGCACGGCGCCGGAGTGAGTCTGTGATGGCGGTATGATTAATAAACTCCCTCAAAAACTCTCAGTTCACTCCTTGTTATTTCATGCCGCCACAACCAGAAACAAAATTGTAGACCTGCACCAGGCTGGTGCAGTCTACCAGACTGCCTTGACCTCCCCCATACAATGGAGGAAGTCTTGAAGGCGATTAGGCAGACCAATTCAGGCAAAGCACCTGGGATGGATGGAATCCTGGTGGAAATATTCAAATCAGCCGGTCCCGTGGCCCTTGAAATCTTCCATTCCCTCCTCACCAGCATCTGGGATGAAGAACAACTGCCAAAAGACTTCAGGGATGCCACTGTTGTCTCCCTTTTCAAGAATAAGGGTAGCAAGTCGGACTGCAGCAATTACTGAGGTATCTCAGTATACAGGGAACAGACATCGAGATGGTGACATCCTATAAGTACCTGGGTATTCATCTGAACAATAAACTAGACTGGTCACACAATACTGATGCACTCTACAAGAAGGGACAGCGCAGGCTGTTCCTGCTGAGGAGACTCAGGTCTTTTGGTGTACAAGGGGCGCTGCTGAAGTCATTCTATGACACGGTGGTGGCATCAGCCATCACTTTTGGAGTGGTCTGCTGGGGCAGTGGCATTACTGCAGCCGATAGGAAGAGACTGAACAAACTGATTAAGAAAGCTAGCTCTGTCCTGGGGCAGCGCCTTGATCCGATGGAGGAGATAGGAGAGAGAAGGACGGTGGCTAAACTGTCATCTCTGCTGGAGTCCGAGTTCCACCCTATGCAGGACATACTGAATGCACTGAGGAGCTCATTTAGCAGCAGACTACATCATCACAGGTGCACAACCGAGAGGTTTCGTAGGTCCTTCCTACCAACGGCTGTCAGACTGTACAACCTAAGCAGGGCTGCTCGCAGAGATAGCAAAAAGACGTAACAAACTAATAGTTTTTTGAATGCAAAAGATGCAATAGACTTACACAATGGTCCCCTCCGGCATACAACTAGGAACATACCGGTCGCTATGGAGGGTGAGAATATGTATGGGCACATAATCATACCATGTAGGATAACTAAGTAGACGGTTATGCTGTTTCATTCCATCTAGCAACAATGCTCTGCACTGTGTGTGTTTATATATTTACATATTTATTCCATCTAGCTACAATGCTCAGCACTGGGTGTGTTTATATATTTATATATCTACATATTATTCCATCTAGCTACATTGCTCCGCACTGTGTGTTTATATACTTGCATATTTATTCCACCTAGCTGCAATGCTCCGTACTGTGGGTGTTTATATATTTACATATTTATTCCATCTAGCTACAATGCTCTGCACTGTGTGTTCATATATTCATATATTTATTCCATCCAGCTACAATGCTCTGCACTGTGTGTCTGTGTGTGTGTGTATATATATATATTTTATAGTAATACGTACATATGTATATTAGCTGCTCTTGCTTGCTTGTTTTTTTCTTGCCTTCTGATTGTTGCTCTGAGTGTTGCTATCCCTGTGCTGTTGCAATCCTGGAATTTCCCCGTTGTGGGACTAATAAAGGCTTATCTTATCTTATCTTATCTTATCTCCCTTCTATCTATTGCCGGAAAAATACTGGCCCGGGTCCTCCTCAACCGATTGATTAACAACATCTCTGAAGGGAACCTGCCAGAAACACAGTGCGGATTCCACTCAAACCGCAGGACCGTGGACATGATCTTCTCCATCTGGCAAGTGCAGGAGAAATGTCTAGAACAAAATATGGACTTATACATGGTCTTTATCGACCTGACTAAGGCCTTCAACACGGTGAACAGGGAGGCCCTCTGGATCATCCTATCCAAGCTTGGGTGCCCAAACAAGTTTGTAAACCTCATACGCCAGTTTTACGACAACATAACCAGGCAGGTTCTCTCAGGTGGAGAGGTATCGGAGCCATTCTATATCAGCAACAGCGTCAAGCAGGCGTGCGTTCTGGTCCCGGTCCTCTTTAACCTCTTTTTCTCTTGCGTCCTCAACCATGCCTTCAGGGACTTGGACCTTGGGGTATACCTGCGATACAGACTTGATGGCTCACTGTTTGACCTTTGCCGACTGAAGGCTAAGACCAAGGTCGCAGAAAAGATTGTCCTGGAAGCACTTTTCGCTGATGACTGTGCCCTCATGGTCCACACGGAGTTTGATTTCCAGATCATCATGATTATGGGCAGCATGGTGGTACAGTGGTTAGCACTGTTGCCTTACAGCTAGAAGGTTCCAGGTTTGAATCCCCAGGCTGGCAGGGGTTGGAACCTTTCTGTGTGGAGTTTGCATGTTCTCCCTGTGCTGCGTGGGTTTACTCCGTGGGCTCCGGTTTCCTCTCACAATCCAAAAGACATGCATGTTAGGTTAATTGGTGACGCTAAATTGTCCCTAGATATATGTCTCCTATAGGCCCTTAGAATAGAGGGTTAGTACTAGTGAAGCGCTTTGAGTGGTCTTTGAGACTAGAAAAAGCGCTATATAAGTACAGGTCCTTATCCCCTTACCCTTATCATCGTGAATAAGTTTGCAGAAGCCTCCCGCCTTTTTGGTCTTATCATCAGCCTCTGCAAGACAGAGGTACTGTTCCAACCAGCACCCGTCTCCACCGTCCTACCCCCCCTCTATCTCCATTGAGAGTACCCAACTGAAGACAGTAGACGACTTTAAATACCTCGGCAGCACCATCAGCAATGATGGCAGCCTGGATAAGGAGATCAACACCAGAATCTGCAAGGCCAGTCAAGCTCTCAGTCATCTCCGAGCTCGCGTCCTGAACCAGCACAACATCCAGCTGTCCACGAAGCTCAAAGTGTACAGGGCCGTTGTCCTCACCAGCCTTCTCTATGGATGTGAGACGTGGACCATGTACAAAAAACACCTGAAGCAGATGGAGAAGTTCCACATGAGAAGTCTACGAATGATCATGAACTTTCACTGGCAAGACCGGGTCACAAACCTTGAGGTCCTGGACAGAGCTGAGATGACCAGCATCGAGGCCATGATTCTGAAAGCCCAGCTCCGATGGGTTGGTCATGTGATCCGGATGGATCGCCACAGGCTGCCCAAGCAGCTTATGTATGGTGAACTCTGCTCTGGGGAGCGGAACCAAGGCAGACCACGCAAAAGATTCAAAGACTGCGTGAAGCTCAACATCAGACACACTGGCATCCTTCCCAAACAATTAGAGCTGTGGGCTATGCACAGGCCAGGCTGGCGCGCCCTCACAGCCCAGGCATGAGACTATTTTGAAGAGAAGAGGCAAGCTGATGTAGCTGAAGCACGGGCACAAAGAAAGGCGTTATTACCTGGGCAGTTTCCTTGCCCCTACTGCAGCTGTATCTGCTGATCGAGGATCGGCCTAAACAGCCATCTCCGTGCTCACGCAAGAAGAGGACTTAACAGGGACTGTCATCATCGGATCAATGGACAACCAAGAATAAGGCATAGGGAATGTTAACCTTGGCCTTTGACCTTTTGAAAACCTAAACCCATAGTCAGAGGTCAGGATCTCAAGCTGAACCTGTGTACCAGGTTTGGTGGCCCTAGCTTTACTCGTTTTATAGTAACTAGTGCATTGCCTGTAGAACGCAAGTATTCCTGTCTGAAACAGGTATCCCAATAAGGCTTTACAGGCCCAAATGTAGGCTGTGTTTGAAAGTGGAATACAAAGAGGTGTAGCCTATATGCAGGCAATCACGTTTGACTTTGACAAATATAAAAGGGAATAAATGGCACTAAGATTTATTTGATTGTGTGAATATTAATTACAGAATACCTAAAAATTGAAAATGAATGGGACATCCAATATTAGTGACTGTTTCAGATCCCTTGTTTATTTGTTTGTCAAATCACTTATTTGTGTGATCTTTTATCACTTATATTCCAGATAATAGTGTATCTTGCACTTTAGTTAGGGCATTTTAGAAAATCTCTGGACCATCTGTGAAAAAATTGCTTACCAACCAATGTGTTCATATAGGTGTCTACTAACACCTCTCAATTAGTTCCAACCCAAATCCTTGTGGAAAATTCTGGGGAGCCAATCCAACTTGGGCACCAGGAGTGGGGGGCAAAAAATGGAAAACTATTTTTTTTCCCAGTATTAGCGTGTGAGATGTCTAACTAGGGGTTTCTGGGGGTGCTGAATCGATTCCAACCATTAGTTTTGAGTAAAAACTACTACCTGACCATAAAATAGGCCACGCCTACTTTTTTGCGCCCGCCGAAATACGTAAATATTGGTATTTTTATACGTATCTCACTGGGTTTATATAGTGGGTTTTTAGGGTGCACTGACAACATTTGTGTGCGATGGGAAGTAGTCGTTCCCATTTCTCTTATTTCCATTACACCACATATAATCCTATTACTGCTGTACATACTTATTAAATGTTTGATTCTCATTCCTTCCCCTTTGTGCTTGTTCATGATCAGCAGTCCGCCCATTGTCCATTCCATTTGTCTAATTTTTTTTTTCCACAATATCTTTATTGAACCTTTTTTTTTTTTTTTAACAAACATGATACAAACAATCAAACACTAACACTAAAGTACTACAAAAAAAAAAATGCACTAAAAACACCAACAACCACCAACAAAATCAAATCTTCAACAATGCTCCTCTGTTTAGTCTAGACAATCCAATACATAAGTATACATATTATGTTCACCAGTTTGGAATTTACAAGGTCCACACACATCATTCACCTTCTTCTTCAAGAGTTATGTTTAAATTTTTTACATAATCAATAAAAGGTCTCCATATATTCTCAAACACAATTTCCTTTGATTTTAGTATATATGTTATTCTTTCTAATGGAAGGTTTGTTAACATCTGTCTTAACCACTGAGTCACATCTGGTCTATGAGTCTTTTTCCATAATAGTGCAATACATTTTTTGGCATTAAGCAAACTGAGGTCTATGAATGTTCTTTCACTTTTATTAAAATTATGCTTTTCTGGGTACAGACCCAACAAAAACAGTTTAGGATTCAATATGATTTGTTTTGAGATTATTTTTTCAATTGTTACCCTCACCTCTTCCCAAAACATTCTTATTAATCTACATTCCCATAAACAATGAAATAGGGTTCCTTTACTTTCCATGCATTTTGTGCATGTATCTGGTATATTTTTGTTATATCTATTTAACTCCTCCGGTGTAACATACATCCGCATTAACCATTTGAAATGTATCAATTTAAGGCGTGCATTTATTGATTTGGTTTGAGCTTCTGTACAAGCCAATTCCCATTGTTCCTCTGAAATTTCAATTTGCAGATCTTCTTTCCAGTAGTTTAATCTTTTCAGTGAATTTTCACTTGAAGATAGTGTCAATGAGTTATAAAACTCTGAAATAATACCCTTTCTTTTACTATCTTTCATCATCATTTTTTCCAAGGATGAATAAATAGGTCGAGTGAGAGCTTTATTTTGATTTGATCGAATAAAGTTTCTAAGTTGAAGATATTTAAAAAAATGTGTTCTATTGAGATTAAATTTGATCCTCAGCTCTTCAAAAGACATTATGTTGTCTGCACATGGCAAATATAAATCCTGAATCTTTTGTATCCCTTTTAAATTCCATACTTTAAATACAGCGTCCGCTTTCCCTGGTTTAAAATATTGATTACCCCATATTGGACTAAATTGTGACAATAACTGTGGTTCTTTTAAATAGTTTTTAGCTTCACACCATATTTTGATCATATGCTTTACAAATGGATTTTTAACTTGTTTTTGTAATTTTTTTGCCGAATCTGAGTATATGAATATGGGAAGAGGTAAAGGTAAATTGTATGATTCCATTTCAGTCCAGTGAGGGAGATCATTTGATGAAAAATAATATGTCATAGACCTCAGTTGTGCCGACCAATAATACAACATAAAATTTGGACATTTCAGACCTCCACGATCAAATGGTAAATATAATAAAGACAAACGTAATCTAGCCCTCCTGTTGTTCCATATAAATTCCACTAACTTTTTTTTTATTCTTGAGAATAGATCTAAAGGTGGTGATAAGGGAATGTATTGAAATAAATAAAGTATTTTAGGTAAAATATTACTTTTAAGTATATTGATTCTCCCGATCATCGACATTGGTAGTGACATCCATCTCTGAGTTAACTCATTGATATCTGACATTAAGGCTTCATAGTTGACACTGGCGACTAATTCTAGCTTAGGCATAATTTGGATTCCTAAATATTTAAACTGATTTACAACATTGAATTGATTTACCTCAGGGGCTGGGTAATTTCTCTGGGTCTCATTTAGCATTAATATTGAAGATTTAGTTTTATTTATTTTATATCCTGATATTTCCCCAAAATTCTTTATTAAATTCAACAAGGTTGGAATTGATTTTTTTAGATTCGACATAAACAAAATTATATCATCGGCGTACAGGGAGATTTTATGTTCTGTTGGTCCAACTTTAATTCCATATATTTGTGAATGTAAACGTATCGCTATCGCTAAAGGTTCAATTGCCATAGTAAACAGTAAAGGTGAAAGTGGACAGCCTTGTCGACATCCTCTATTGATTTTTATTGGTTTTGAAATATTGTTATTTGTTAGGATTTCTGCTGTAGCATTATTGTATATTATTTGAACCCATTTTATGAAATTATTTCCAAGTCCAAACCTTTGTAGGACTTCAAAAAGAAAGGGCCATTCAACTCTATCAAAGGCCTTTTTCGGCGTCCAATGATAGGAGAGCTGTATCCGGTGCTTCTTTATTAAAATAAATAATATTAAATAGTCTTCTTACATTATGGAAGCCTTGTCTACCCTTTATAAAGCCATTCTGATCTCGATTAATAATATTTGGTAAAATTTCTTGTATTCGTCTTGCTAAAATTTTACAGATTATCTTAAGGTCGGCGTTTAATAGGCTTATTGGTCTCATATTTTCACATTTATTAGAGGGCTTACCTGGTTTTGGCAGCAGTATAATTAAGGCATTATTTATGTATGATGGTAAATTATTATTTTGAAATGCTTCTAAAACCATTTCCAAAAAAGGTTTTATTAATTTATTCTTAAATTTTTTATAAAGGTCAACTGGAAGACCATCTGGTCCTGCACTTTTTCCTGATTTCATATTATCAATGGCTAGCCCAACTTCTTCTTGACTAATTTTAGACTCCAATATCTCCCTGTTTTCATTTGGAATACACGGTATAGATAGTTCGTTCAAAAACCCATTTAGTTTTGTTAAATCAGGTTCATTTTTGGTATCATATAATTTTTTATAGTAATCTCTAAAGGCTCTATTAATTTCTAAAGGATCTATAACTACCTGTCCGTTACTTATAATACTGGTAATTGGTGTTTTAATTTCCAATTGTTTAATCTGCCATGCTAATAATTTTCCTGATTTTTCACCTTGTTCATAAAA
This sequence comes from Pholidichthys leucotaenia, assembly GCA_020510985.1. Taxonomy (NCBI): domain Eukaryota; kingdom Metazoa; phylum Chordata; class Actinopteri; order Cichliformes; family Pholidichthyidae; genus Pholidichthys; species Pholidichthys leucotaenia. Next base: position 409,159,528 of record CM035842.1, on the reverse strand, counting down.
AGATTGTTTCAATCTTAGAAGACTCGAGGCAGCTCTATTCGCTGATTTTTTGTCGTATTCAGCTCTCAAAATCAGTAATTCATTCTCCAACCTTGGGTCACTTCCTGCATACACTTTTTCCTGAAGATTTTTTATTTTATGTTCCAATTTAGCTCTCTCCTCTCTCCTCTTCTTAGATTTTGATCCTGTATAACTAATAATATGTCCCCTAATAAAAGCTTTGAAAGCCTCCCACTTTACACATGCTGATGTTTGTGTAGTATTGATGTCAAAGAACTCGTCTATCTGTTTTTCTATATACTTGACAAATTCCTCATCCTGAAGCCATTTATGCTGAAATTGCCATCTACCTGATTCCTTTGTCAATTTTTTATCTACATATATTAGACAACAGGGTGCATGATCAGAGATCACGATGTTATCATAAAAGCAGTTTTGAATCTTGGACCTTAATTCTGTGGAAATCAAAAAATAATCAATACGTGAGAATGTCTTGTAGGTACTGGAATAACAAGAATAGGCTTTAACTTGTGGTTTCATTTCTCTCCATATATCTAACAATCTCAATTCTTTCATAAAATGATTAATAGTCATCCTACATCCAATGTGCGTACAATCCAGTCCTGTTGATCTATCCACACCTGGATTCAATGTACAATTAAAATCCCCTGCTATTATATGTTGCCCTGTAAGTGATGATAAGATGAGAAATAAATAGGCAAAGAACTTCTGATCATCTATATTGGGACCATATAAGTTCACAAGATTTATATTTTCTAATAGCAAAGAACCTTGAATGATTACATATCTTCCAAATTTGTCTCCAATTACATTTTTCACTTGAAAAGGAACTGATTTATGTATGAGAGTCATAACTCCCCTGGCTCGGGATGAAAATGAAGAGGTGAATACACTTCCCTGCCATCTACTCCTAATTCTTTTAACATCCTCCTCTATCAGATGAGTTTCTTGTAAAAACACAATTCTTGAACCCATGTCCTTTATTTTATTCATAACTTGTTTAAGTTTTTTTAAATTTTGTAGACCTCTGCAATTCCATGAAGTTAAATTAAGATTAACACTTTGGTCCATGATCAATAGAGAGTTTGGGATTACCTTGCAGTGTAAACATGCTCATACAGAGAAGCAAAAACATGAGTGGTTGAACATTCATCCTACAAACTACACACAAACAAATTTCCCCTTCCCACACTTGTGGCAAACCCCCCAAAATCAAAAGAAAAATTCTGTCTCCCGATATAGCCATCGACCGTTCCACACCCACGGGGAACAGCCTAAGCCACTCCTTCTTCATCCTCCCAATCACCCTAACTCTACTGCTTTTAATGACGTAACATTAACTCTCCTCTGTAGTTTTCCAACTTAACTCCAAAATTTTTAACAACTTTGTACATCATAGTTTTTTTTTTGTTTGTTTGTTTTGTTTTTGTTTTGTTTTTTTAATATATAATACAATCTATATTTTGTAAACTTACTATTTACTTCAAGTCAGTCAGATGCCTGTGCAAATGCTTAATTATTCTACCTTATATTTTGTTCATGCTTAGCTCCCACCAGTCTCTTCTTCTTCTTTGATCTTCTTGATGAACTCCTGCGCCTCCTCTGGGGTCTTGAAGATGTGGGTTCTGCCCTCATACGAGGTCAGCAGTCTCGCAGGATAGATTACACCATGACGAATCCCAAGGTTGCGCAGCTCCTTACGTACAGGATCAAACTGCTTCCTCAATTGCTGGATTCCTGTGGCCAAATCTGGGTAGAACCGCACCTGCTGGTCCTGGTGTTTAATCTCTCCTTTAGCACGTGCAGCGTTGAAGATCTTCATCCTGTCTCTGTTGCTAAGAAACTTCATAATTAAGGTCCTCGGCGGTCCCTTATCTCTCCGTGGGCCAATACGATGTGCTTTTTCCAGAACCACTGCTGATTGCAACTCCTCGCTGCCCAGCACCTCCGGAATCCACTTTTCCAGAAAGGAACATACGTCCCGACCTTCTGATTCCTCTGGAAGACCCACCAGCCTCAAATTATTCTGTCTCGACCGAGATTCCAAATCCAAAATATTATCTTCCAGAGATTTATTTTTTTTTTCCAAAGTGCGCACCTTTAATTGAAGACGGGTGACGTCATCTTCAGCACTAGCGAGACGGAGCTCCATCTGCGCCGTTCGTTCTACACAGTCACCCAATTCCTTTCTTATTCCTTCCAACGCTGTCATAATCCCATCAAATCTAGAGGAAAAGTCCGCTCTCATTGAACTCATGGCTGCCATCAGCGCATCTGCGCCATTCCCCGCAGAAATCGCAGCGTTGCCAGCCTCCTCCGCCATATATGGAGTTTTGTTTGCTGCGTCACAGACCTGAAAGTCCGTTAATTTGGACTGTTTCGGCGGCTCGCTTTTTCCTTTTCCTGGTTTTCCAGCCTTAGGCTTCGCCGACATATCCTCGCCCAAATGCTGGGATACGTTCTGTCCCAAATGAGAGAGTTATTTGCCGATTTTTTTTTTCCAGGAGCAGAGCAGAGCGAGACACGTCCGTCCTACGTGGCAGCCATAACCGGAAGTCCCATTTGTCTAATTTAATAATAATAATAAACCACACTCATGCGTGAGGCCAAGTCCTCAGGCGGTCTAAACAGAGGACACTTCCGGAATGAATCTGCTCACAAGTGTTGGGTTCAGACACTAAACCACTTCTCGTGCATTCACCAGGAACTTGAACGAGGTATGAACAAGCGTGGGGTACCTGACCACACAGACGTCACAAGAGCCCAGATGAAGAATGACGAAGATGCTGTCAACGCCATTGTCAGATGGTTGGAGGAGGTCAACCCCTTCGATGCAACACGGGACAAGAAGACCCTAGTATCCTTTTCAACAGGATTCAGCAGCACTCCCGAGGACCCAGTCAACGCTGATCAGGCAGAGGAGGTTGGCAGAGCCATGCAGGCCAAGATGAATGGACGAACTGTTCTGGATTCAATGGAAACTAAGCACAAGGTGAAGTCATTAGAGAGCCTCAGAAGTGGACCCAAAGTCAATGGGAAGAAGCTGGTTATTGACTCACTCAAGCTCTTCAACCGTCTAATCATCATCAGTGAGCGTGAAGTCAATACCAAAGAAGCTCTGCGATTTGAGTTGACACCAACACCGATGTCTCTATTTGACAAAGACCAGAAGTTGCGAAAGCCAGACAAGGCTGCCCTAGCAAGATTTCTGAAGGCATTTGTGGAACCCGTTGAACAAACCCCCTGCACGAGTCTGGTGATTGATGGTGGGTGGCTCCTGCACAACGTCAAGTGGGAGGCTAACCTCACCTGGAAGGGCATCGCCGAGAGCTACCTCCAGTTTGTGAAGTCCATGGGGAGCCAGTGTCTCCGAATCACTGTGGTCTTTGATGGATACGGCAGCTCCACTAAGGACCATGATCACCTGAGACGAACAAAGAATGCATGCTGCGACATTCTGATTCGCCCAGACATCAAAAGCTTCGTTCCAAGAGAAAAGTTCCTCGACAGCAAGAGCAACAAGGCCCAGCTCATTCTGCTACTTGCTGAGACATTCAGTAGAAATGGGATCAGTGTACAGCAATGCCACGATGATGCAAACACTGCTATAGTCCGGGCAGCTCTAGATGAGGCAAAAGATTCTCCTGTTGAGGTGAGGGCTGAGGACACCGACATCATGGTTTTGCTGATTCATCATGCTGCAGACCACCCCATCTTCCTCACAACAGCCAAAGAAACATCTTATGATGTCGCAAAGATCAGGGAGGCCCTCCCAGAGAGATACCGGAAGTATTTGATCTTCTTGCACAGCTTCTCCGGCTGCGATACAGTGTCAGCGATTTCTGGGTTTAGCAAATCAACTTTGGTAAACAAGCTCTGCAAGACTGACAAGGCGGAAAGGGCCATGGATGTGTTTCTGGACATCCGGGCCAAGAAAGATGATATCATTAAAGCCGGCTGTGAATTATTTAAGCTCATGTTCCATGGAAAACCACCCAAAGACTTGGGGGACTTGAGATTTGACATCTTCAGCAAGCGGGCTGCTGCTGGGAGCATCAAACCTGAGAAACTGCCCCCGACAACAGAAGCTGCAGCGCAGCACTCTCTACGAGCTTATCTCCAAACTAGAGACTGGCTGCTGTTGCAAACTCCATCATTGGATGTCTTGGAGTACGGATGGAAGCTCGGTGACCAAGGTTATGCACCGGTCCCTTCAACAGACCCCATCGCACCGGACTATCTTCTGAAGTTGGTCAGCTGCAACTGTGAGGGGGACTGTAGCACACTTAGGTGCTGTTGTAAAAAGCAAGGAGTCAAGTGTATTTCTGCTTGCGGCAAATGTCATGGTAACTCTTGCCAGAACATCAACCAAACAGATGATGAGAGCAGTGAGGGAGATGCCGGGGAGTAGGGTAAAGTACCAAGGTTTTAATATTGAGATACATTTCTGTTGGACATTATAATGGGGCATAATGGAAGTAAGAGAAGTGGGAACGACTACTTCCCATTGCACACTTATGTTGCAGTGTTTTGTACACTGTTTTTAGAGTGGGTATAGTTCAAATTCAATGACAGAACTCAATTCAGCATTCTAAAAACTCACTATATAAACCCAGTGAGATACGTATAAAAATACCAATATTACATATTTTGGCGGGTGCAAAAAAGTAGGCATGGCCTATTTTAATGGTCAGGTAGTAGTTTTTACTCAAAACTAATGTTTGGAATCGATTCAGCACCCCCAGAAACCCCTAATTAGATATCTCACACGCTAATACTGGGAAAAAAAATATTTTTCCATTTTTTGTACCCCCCCCCCCCCCCCCCCCCACGGGTGGCCAAGTTTGATTGGCTCCCCAGAATTTTCCACAAGGATTTGGGTTGGAACTAATTGAGAGGTGTTAGTAGACACCTATATGAACACATTGGTGAAGAAAGCTATTGGTAAGCAATTTTTTCACAGATGGTCCAGAGATATTCTAAAATGCCCTAATTACTTTGGGGAATGGGAGTTGATCAGTCATCATTATAGTTATTTTAGTTTATATCACTGTTCAGTGATGGAGTTCAGTGTAATATTGAATTCCTTCTGTGTATTGTCAAACTCATACAGTACTACAACAGGACATGTTTACAGATATTTGAGACCCACTGTAGTGCATACGGGCGGCGCGGTGGAGGAGTGGTTAGCACTGCGGCAGCACAGCAACTCACCCTTGGCCGGGGGATCCTGGATTGAATCCCAGCCCCTGACCAACTTTGATCTGTGTGGAGTTTGCATGTTCTATCCGTGTCTGCGTAGGTTTACTCCGGGATTTCTCTGGTTTCCTCCCACATGCCAAAAACATGCAAGTTAGGTTAATTGGCATCAAACTGAGGATTCTAAATTGTCCTTAGGTATGACTGTGAGAGTGAATGGTTGCCTGTCTCTTTGTGTTGGCCCTGCGATGGACTGGCGATCTGTCCAGGGTGTACCCTGCCTCTCACCCAAAGATGCTGGGATAGGTTCCAGCCCCCTGGCGACCCGAAAAGGATTAAGCGGAAGAAGATGAATGAATGAATGAATGTAGTGCATTATTTTATATTTTAGCAATATGCTGTTATTAAAAGGTTTTTGAAAACTGTAATCAAAATAACTACAAAACAGCCAACACTATTATACACAGCAGAAGGACCCGTTTGACTGCAACCGTCGCATCAGTGTAGCCCATTTGTCAGTAAATATTTAACTAAAAATTATTTTATTTCATTATTTGGGCATTTTTGTATCCTGCATTTGGTCATTAAGTCATTCTGGCCATTCCGCTCTTGTTATTATTAAGTTTTTAATTTTTAGATACTCACACGGGAGGGAGGACTCACAGTCCTGCATAGTACAGTGGTACCACACGGGTGGAGCAGAAGTAGGGACTCCTGTCTACCACTGACCAGGCAGGCTGGGCGTGCCTCCTCGTGAAGGACTGTGGTCCGCCCGGTCGGGCCGCTGCTTCTCCCAGCATGTCCTGTGTTGGATACACCAGTGTTCTTTGTCAGACCTAGGTCCCCGCTGACGCTCTGCCCAGTCTGCTCACGCACCTCATGTTCTCCACATATGCTGAATTATCCTTTAGACCTATGCAATCACTGCAACTTTATGGTATAAACTTTTAAGCATTAAATCTTCAGTATTATCTTTTTCTAGTCAAATGTGTCACTTTTCACTTCCTTGTTTTGTCCATGGTGTGATGTGGTGATTGATGCTGTGATGTAGCATATTATCCAATCAGTACAGAGTCAATGCCGAACCCTGCCCACACCTCTAGAAACCAGAACATGAGGAGAGAGCGATGACTAAACTTTTATTGATAAAAATTACATATTTTGACTGGCTAATGCTGTAATACTGTGATGGATTGGCGATCTGTCCAGGGTGTACACTGCCTGTCACTCAAAGATGCTGGGATGCCCCCCCACCCCACCCCCATGACACGAACAATGATTAAGCGGTAGAAGATGGATGGATCTCCACACTCGGGGATGCACACCCTCGTAACCTCAGCAAAACACGTATAAAATCTTAGGTCAGTCTGACGAATGGTTTGAGATATGCTTGGAACACAGACACACAGACAGAGATTCCATGCATTTATAGATAGATAGTAAATGTAGCATTTACCATAGTGCAACTGCAATGTTAACTTTGAAACTTTGACCCCTTGACCCCAAACCCACAGTTAGGTGAGGGTGTAAGTCATCTAAGATATGTATTAGATAGAAGTACTGTATTGATTTGAAAAGCCTACATCACTTCTTTCAGTAGTTACTGTGTTTAGAAGATTTAGGGAAAATCTGATATGACCTTTGACCTCAACGACATCTGATGAGAATAAAACTGCAACATGCACATCCTTAGAGTATATCAAACCATGGTACCAAGTTTCAAAACAATCGGACCAAAACTGTAGGAGGAGATGATTTCACAAAAGTGGGACAGACGGACTGACCCATAACATAATCCCCCTTTGTGCTTCGACCATCATCATCATCATCATAGCAGTCTGTCGTGGGTGACAATGGCTATTTCATTTAGGTCTGATCAGATTCCTCCACACAGCTCTGTCCTTAGTCTTCCACTGCCAGGAACTCCTGTCTATATCCAACTTCTTCAAGTTTCTTTTTACAGTGTCTTTAAATCTGAGCCTTGGTCTACTCTGATTGCGTTTGCCCTCGCATGACTGTGAGTAGAGTAACTGCCGAGGGAGATGCTGGTGGTCCATCCTCTCAACATGTCCGAGCCAGTTTAGGTTCATCTGTATAAGCATGTCCTCCATTGATGGTAGACCAGCTCGTTTCAACACTTCTATGTTGGTTATCTTGTCTTTCCATAAGATGTTCATTATGACTCGAAGGTGTCTCATCATGTACACGTGGAGTTTCTTTACCTGCACTCTGTAGACAGTCCAAGTTTCAGCACTGTACAATAGAGTAGCCAGTACTGTCACTCTGTACACTTTGCATTTCACACGGATAGACACATGTTGGTTGTTCCACAGTCTCTCCCTCAAGTTTCCAAACACAGCGCTTGCTCTTCCCATTCTGAGAGATAGTTCATCCTCCAGCCTAGCATTCTCTGAAACAGTACTCCCTAGATACTTGAAAGTCTTGCACTTGACTAGTGGCTCTGTACCAATGCTGATCTCTTCTGGTAGTGATGTTGATAATTGGAACTTTGGTGGTTGATAAAGGCACTCTGTCTTCTTGATGTTGATTTTGAGGCTGAATTGGCTAGCTGCTCTTGCAAATTTCTCCACTCAAGATTACATATCTTCCACACTGTGTGCAACTAGAGCACTGTTGTCGGTAAAGAGCATTTCTCTTACTACCTTTATTGATGTCTTACTCTTGGCTTTAAACTGTGCCACATTGAAGAAGTCTGCTTCTTTCTTTGTTTGAATGTATACTCCTTCTGAAGTGTCTCTGAAGGCCACCTCAAGAATGGCTGCCAGATATAGCGAGAAGAGTGTAGGTGCCAGCACACACCCTTGTTTCACCCCATTGCCTACTGAAAAGTCTTTAGATACTGAACCACTCATTGCCACATTTGCTTGCATACCTGTATGGAGTGCCTTGATCAGGCTGACAAACTTCTCTGTATAGCCATATTTCTTGAGTACCTGCCAAAGTCCTTGTCGCGAAACAGTATCGAAGGCTTTACTGAAGTCTATGAAGACTACATAAAGTGACATGTTCTGTTCGATACACTTTTCTTGAACCTGTTTCAAGCAGAAAATCATGTCCATTGTGCTTCTTCCACTTCTAAAGTCGCACTGGGTTTCCGGTAGTACATTCTGCGAGATGTGTTCATTGAGTCTGTTCAGTAGTACACGTGAGAGAATCTTACCAACAGTGGGCATCCCATATCTCTTGGATAAGCTTGTGCAGGAAGTTGGTCAGCTGAACACCACCAAATTTCCACACTTCTGCTGGAATTCCATCCCTTCTTGGAGTTTTACCATCCTGTGTTGTCCTGATAGCTGCCAATAGTTCATCAGAATTTGGTGGTTCATCCAGACTTGATATAGTTGGTCGCTGCACTAGAGCTTCTTTAGCCTCTTCAGTGAGATCTCCAGGGTTGTTTAGTAGTTGGTCAAAGTGGTCTGCAAATCTGTCCAGGATCTTGTCTTTCTTCTGCAAAACCGTTTCACCATCCATAGCCTTTAGTTAGATCAATCCTCTTGGTTTAGGGCCGTAGATTTCTCTCATACCTGTGAAGAATGTTTTCATGTCCTTTCTGTCTGCTGCAGTTTGAAGTTCCTCCGCTTTTTCATCCCACCAGTTGGACTTCATCTCTCTGGTGTACTTCTTCTTTTTTTTTTTTTTCTGTAGCTCACTCTGAGCATTTGAGTATTTCTTCTTCTTCGACTTTGTGTTACACTGTAGGTTTTCCTGCCTAGCTGTATTCCTCGTTTCTAGTAGTTTCTTCAGGTGTTCATCATGCTCATCAAACCAATCTTGATGTTTCTTCTCAGGGTGGCGTAATACATTACTCGCAGTCTGATACACCGTATCCTTCAGTGTTGCCCATTTCTCTTCTTTGTCATTCTCTGAGTTGTTGCTGTCCCAGTCTTTCAAGTTTTCATCCATTTCCTGTGCAAGTTCCTCCTGCTTCTTTTGGTCTTTCAGTGCACTAGTGTTTAGCTTCCGTGGTGGCTTTGCACCCGTCCTGCAATGCTGTTTCCGTCTCCAAATTCTTAATCTAGATCTCAGCATAACATGATCAGTACCACAGTCCACGCCTCTCATTGCTCTGGTGTCCAATACATCTCTTCTGTCTCTCTGCCTGACTATGATGTAGTCTAATAAGTGCCAGTGCTTGGATCTTGGGTGCATCCATGTCTTCTTGTGCGTGTCCTTGTGCTTAAATAGAGTGTTGATTATCACAAGATTGTACTCTCAACATAGTGCAAGTAGAAGTTCTCCATTAGCATTGCACTTGCCTACTCCATGACTGCCTAGCACTCCTTTCCATTTCTCACTGTCCGAACCAACTCTGGCATTAAAATCTCCAATGAGTATCAGCCTGTCATCAGTCGGTACACGTCTGATAGTCTCACGTAAATCGCTGTCGAACTCTTCCTTCACCTCCTCTGTGTTGGTCATTGTTGGGGCATATACACTGATGAGTGTGGCATACATCTTCCACTGTAGTGGGAGTATCATAGTCATTATCCTGTCGTTACTGGTGCCCTCTCTGAAGAGCTGGAGCAGGTGGCTGGGGACAGGGAAGTCTGGACACCTCTGTCTGGACTGCTGCCTCCGTGACCCAGCCCTCTGGAAAAATGTTAGAAGATGGACGGATGGATGTGTGTCTCAGACCTGTTTGGAGAGCTCCTTGGTCTTCATGGCGGCAATGCACTAGTGCATCTGAGACCATATGACACTCAGATTGCTCACAGATGCCTCTTATCTGACTAATTATGTGGCTCCTGGAGGATTTTGTGCAGGTCCATCACATAAAACCAAATTACACATCCATTTAAATTCAAGGTTGTAAGGCAACAAAACAGGTGAATATTTCCCAAGGTGCTACATATCCGTATCAGCTGTGTGGTGGAAGGCTGTGAATCCTTATGGTAACAAAAAGACACCATTACTATAGGAAACCATTGTAAGTCTGCATCTAATGAGCCTAAATTTAAGACTTTTGCTTCCAAAGACTTGCAGCCAGTAAAGGCAGAGAGCCTCACCTTAGCACAAATGGAAATCTACAGCAGCGGGGAAAAAAGAGAGTAATGATGAGGGAAGCAGAAGACGGAAGGCTGATGTTTACCTCCATGGCAACTATTTGTTCTCTTTGATGTGGAAGGCGGCCGCGTGAGCTGCCATGTGAGCACAAGTGTCTTTGCTCTACTCTACTTCAAAGGCTGCTGTTCCCTGCCGCGCATCAACGGGCCCAAATTACACTGATAGTCATGGAACAAAGTGAACCGGTGAGCTTACCAACCCCAAGTCATTTAGCCAGCTCTGGACAGGAAGTGAAGTCGGGAGGACATGAAGGAACCCAACTGGAGACGTCACAGAGAAGTCGCTTTTGACAGCATTTAAAATCCAAAATAAAAGCTCAAACACGCCACGCTGTAACGTGTATGATTATGAAACTGAAGTGTGATGTCGCCGCTGCATTTTCTTGTAAATTTTCAGCCTTTCTCTTGCACATGTGCAGGTTTTTCTTTTCTTGTAAATTTGCAATGTTTTTCCTCAAAATGTTTCTTTTTTCCTCAAAAATGTGCAACTTTTTTCTCGTAAATTTATTATTTTTTCCCATGTAAATTTATGATTTTTTTCCCCTGTTAATTTTCAATTTTTTTTCCTTGTAAATTTGCCCTTTTTTCTAAAAAATGGGGGGGGGGGATTTTTTTCTCATACATTTTTTCTAAAAAAATTTCCACTTTTTTCTTGTAAATTTGCCTTCTTCTAAAAAAAGGGGGGCAACTTTTTTCTCATAAATCTAACTTTTTTGCAGAATTGCAATTTTTTCTCGTAATTTGCAACTTTTCTAACAAAAAATTCAATTTTTCTAAAAATTTTCAATTTTTCCCATAAAATTTTCAACTTTTTTCTCATAAATTTGCAACTTTTCTCTTGCAAATTTGCAACTTTTTTTTGGTAAAATTTCAAGGTTTTCTTGTAAACTTACAGTTTTTTCAAGAAGACATGTATTTATTGTTTTAAATGTTCATTTTTTTTCTCAAAAAAAATTCAGCTTTTTTCTTGTAAATCTGCAACTTTTTTCTCAGAAATCTGTGATTTTTCTTGTAAATTTTCAACTCTTCTTATAAATTTGCAACATTCATCTGGATGCTGGTTAACTTGTTATTCTATGTAAATAAATTGTAATTTGTGACTTTCTTTTGAAACTGGCATCTTTTATTGTACTTTGCTTCTTTATTCTTGCAAATATGCACCTAATTTACATTTATACCCCATGCTAAATTTGTGACTACCCCCCACCCCCATTTTTAAAAAAAAATAAACAAACACAACTAAAGTGTGATGTCGCCGTTGCATTCACAAGTAAACATCTGCGCTCATTTCACCGCGCAGCAATTTATCTACGACTGCAGTGGGAGATGGGAAGATTAGAGCTCCAGTTATAAGTAAAGAAAAACTGCGGCTGAAGGTTACAGGAGCGGCGGCGACTGGATGTGGTGAAGTGTTGTGGAAAAAGGAAATGAAATGGATTAAAGCAGATAACAACACAGAGACAAACTGCAGTTTTAACCGCGTCCTTCCGACCACTTTCAAGGACTGCGGTCCCGTCTCATACTAAACAACAAATTTAAACAGCATACGACACAAAATGCACAACTCCTGCACATTACTCCTGCGCAGAGAATGAATTTAAACTAACAAAATATTTATGCAGGTATACATTCTTATATCACTGACTTAAACACACACAATATAGAGATAAAATACTTCTTTAAATGGCAAAAATGTGTTAAAAACATGTTAATATAAATCCCTATTGTGGTAGACTGCAAGTCTAAAATAGAACATTACTGGCACATGCCTCTAGGGGGAACTACCTGTATTGTTCAGCACTACTATGAAGGGGACACATTAGAATAAGAGTGTGAAAACCCCGCGCAGAATCCATGTTCAGTCTATTGTGTGTGTTACAGAATAAATGGCAGAGTTAGCCAAAGAAATAACTCAAGTGTGATCATTGCTACACGGTAGGATATCACACAATTGGCGACGAGGATTAAAAGAAAAAAATCAGCGGCGAGAAACAGAGAACATTGCAAGTGTGGCGAACTCAAGTGACTCCAGTAGTTCGAGTGCAAGTTCAGAGGAGGAAAAACGAGGTTTCCCCACCACGACGAGCAATGGCGGCTGTAATCGGAACGGTAACCCCTTTTGATAACTCGACTCAGTCATGGGAAGAATATAGTGAAATGTTGGACTTTTTCTTCCAAGCTAATGAGATTGAGGAGCCAGACAAAAGGAAGGCTGTACTGTTGAGTGGAGTTGGTGCAACTACTTACAGCTTGTTGAGAAATTTAATAAGCCCTGCATTACCGAAAGATAAAACGTACGACCAGATTACTGCGGAGCTTCAGAAGCACTTCAGCCCCAAACCGAGTGAAATAGTGCAACGATTCAAATTTAATTCACGCATAAGGAGGAACACTGAGTCCATAGCAGAGTATGTGGCAGAATTGAGGAAATTAACACTGCACTGTGATTACAAAGATGCATTGGAAGAAATGTTAAGAGACAGACTTGTGTGTGGAGTGAATGATGACCGAATGCAACGGCGACTTTTATCTGAAACAAAACTCACTTTTGCGAAGGCTTTGGAATTATGCCAAGCGATGGAAACAGCATCTAAAGATGTGAGAGAAATGCAAAGGAAACTAGCAGAGGACACAGCAACGCATGTTTGTGTGCCTAAGACCCAAGTAGGTGTCCACAAAGTGTTGACTGACAAAAATCAGCACAAATTCCCCAGTTGTTATCGCTGCAAAGGCCAGCACAATGCCGCCGAGTGCAAATTTGCCACTGAGCTGTGTCATAATTGTGGCAAGCGAGGGCACATTAAGAAAGCATGTAGAATAAAGGTGGACAGCGCACAGGTGCTGAAAGCGACAGTTAATGGGCAAAAGTATGAAAACAAGGGCCCAGGAAAGGAACAGCGAGCGAATCAACTGAGAGGGGAGGGAGAAAGTGATACAGAAGACATGGGTTTTCACACAATTTACAACACGTCAGAGGAGCTGACCAAGGTAGCGCCCATCACGCGTACCATGAATGTTAATGGAATGAAAGTAACATTTGAAGTTGATACAGGCTGTGGAGTAACCATATTAAGTAAACAGCAATATACACAACTGTGGAAGAAAACAGACACAGCAGAATTAAATCCCTGTTCATTAAAATTAAAAACATACACAGGAGAGAAGCTAGACGTGCTAGGCATGGCACAAGTGAAGGTGCAGCACGAAAACAAAGAAAAGGACTTACCTGTAGTAGTAGTTGGGAGCGAAGGACCAAATCTACTAGGGCGAAGTTGGCTACAAGAACTGGCCATGATGGATCAGTTGGTGAATAAAGTGGAATCTCAGCCCAAATTGCAGCTGGAGGAGATCCTCGAAAGACACGCTGAGGTGTTCAAAGAAGGCGTAGGACAGCTAAAAGGTGTCACTGCAAAGATTAATGTGGACAAGGAGGCCCAACCACGATTCTGCAAACCCCGACCGGTGCCCTATGCAGTCAAGCCACTGGTTGAAAGCGAGCTACAGAGGCTGCTGGATGACAAGATCATTGAGCCAGTGCAGGTTGCAGAATGGGCGGCGCCCATAGTCCCAGTGAGAAAGCCGGATGGCTCCATTAGAATATGTGGAGATTACAAACTCACTGTCAATCGAGCATCACGGGTGGATCAGTATCCAATTCCTAAAGTGGAGGACCTCTTCGCACAGCTGAACGGCGGCCGACACTTCACGAAATTAGACATGAGTCACGCCTACCAACAGATAGTCCTGGAAGAAGAATCAAGAAAGTATGTAACCATCAATACACACAAAGGCTTATATACCTACACACGCTTACCATTTGGAGTAGCTTCCAGTCCTGCTATATTCCAGAGAACTATGGAGGGCATCCTAGGTGGAATTCCGAATGTTGCCGTTTATTTGGATGACATCCTTTGTACAGGACCAAATGAACAAGAACATCTGAAAACGCTGAAGGAAGTGCTTCAACGGTTGGAGAAAAGCGGTCTGAGGTTGAAAAGAAGCAAGTGTGAGTTCATGGGAAAAGAGGTGGTGTTCCTAGGCCACAAGATCAACGCCAGTGGTCTACACCCTCTAACAGACAAAGTGGAAGCCATTGCGGAGGCGCCTGAGCCACAAAATGTTACTGAGTTAAAAGCCTACCTGGGCTTGTTGAACTATTACCATAGGTTCCGCCCAAAGCTCTCCACGCTGCTGGCACCACTACATACCTTACTTAAGAAGGAAGAAAAATGGTCATGGGGGGTCAAGCAGCAGAAGGCGTTTGAAGAGTCCAAAGCGCTACTTCAGTCCTGTAGTGTGTTAGTGCACTATGATTCAAACAAACCACTCATCCTGGCGTGTGACGCATCACCCTATGGTGTGGGTGCTGTACTCTCTCATCGTATGGAGGATGGCTCAGAGAGACCCATAGGGTTCGTCTCAAGAACTCTTAGTGCAGCTGAGAAAAACTACTCCCAGCTAGACAAGGAGGGCCTTGCAGTAGTATTTGGTGTAAAAAAATTCCACAAATACCTGTACGGGAGACAGTTCGTTATAGTGACTGACCACAAGCCACTAATTTCACTGTTCAGTGAAATGAGAGCCATACCCCAGATGACATCTCAGAGAATTCAGAGATGGGCCGTTACATTAGCAGCGTATGAGTACACCATCGTTTACAAAGCCGGACGGGACCATACGAATGCTGACGCGATGAGTAGGCTACCCTTGGATGGAGGAAGAGACAGCACGCCTGAGGAGGAGGAGAGAGTGCTATTGTTTGAAGATATCGGCGTGCCCCTGGTGAACGCACAACAAATAAAGAAGTGGACAGACAAAGACCCTGTTCTAGCAAGAGTGCGAGAATACATCTTGCGAGGATGGCCGAAGATGAACAGTCCTGAGTTCATTCCCTATGCCCGACGACAGGATGAGCTCAGCAACCAGGAAGGTTGTATCCTGTGGGGAGGACGCGTGGTTGTTCCACCACCTGGTAGGAATGCCTTACTGCAACAACTACACCAAGCACACCCTGGCATCACTCGCATGAAAGCGTTGGCGAGGAGCTACATGTGGTGGCCCAACATGGATGCAGAGGTGGAGGCGCTTGTGAAGTCATGTGCGGCATGCCAGGAGAACAGGAACAGTCCTCCAGCAGCCCCACTACATCCCTGGGAAGTTCCAGATAAACCATGGAGAAGAATTCACATTGACTACGCAGGTCCATGGATGGGAAGAAAGTTGAGGTCAACATTTGACTTAATACATCCAGACTTCAGAAACAAAGTGCATGATAAACAAGAGAAACAAAAAGGTTATCATGACATGCATGCTAGAGAGAGAATACTGAGAGAAGGAGACGTGGTCTACACCCGCAACTTTGGCTCAGGACCAGCCTGGGTACCAGGAGAAATAACAGAAAAAACAGGCCCTGTGTCATTCAAGGTGACATTAGGTCATGGACAAGTGGTGAGGCGACACATCGACCAAGTTCATGGTAGGAGCTCCATTCCCCTGCCGATGGCACCAGAGGTGTTGTCTGACACCCATCCTGAGGAGAGCATCAACGAACCACCACTTCAGGTGAAACCTGAGGTAACCGTCTCTGCAGATTCTACGGGCAGCACTGCAGCAGCCGAAACAGTGGAGCAGTCTGAGTCTTCACCTGCAGTTGGCTCACCCGCCGTGAGAAGATCTCAGCGAGCTAGGAGAGCTCCAGACTACTTGAAGGACTATACTTAGTCAGTAGTGAGTTCCCCAGCCACAGGACAAGAATGCGTCCTGGAACCTCACTGGGATGCGGTAGTCAAACCAATTCCCCAGTTAGACTGTTATGTGTGTTATACATGTGAAAAAAAAAAAAAAAAAAGAAAGAAAGAAATTATGTGTATGACACATGTGTTTAAGAAATTAAAAAGTAACTGTGATAGTTCAGGGTTAAATGGGAGTTCCAGGATGTCTAGTAATTGGCTAGTGTAAGTAAGAGTAGTTTAATCTAGAGGGGAGGGATGTGGTAGACTGCAAGTCTAAAATAGAACATTACTGGCACATGCCTCTAGGGGGAACTACCTGTATTGTTCAGCACTACTATGAAGGGGACACATTAGAATAAGAGTGTGAAAACCCCGCGCAGAATCCATGTTCAGTCTATTGTGTGTGTTACAGAATAAATGGCAGAGTTAGCCAAAGAAATAACTCAAGTGTGATCATTGCTACACGGTAGGATATCACACCTATATAGTTTATTAAACACTTGAAACTGCTGCTGTCCATATATTAAAAAGGTCATTGAATGAAAAACGGTGTTCTTGTACGTTTTAACCTCCTGTAAGGTGTCGTGATTATCCAAAAAATATCAGAACACTCACTTCTCCTGACAAACACACATCCTTTAAATCGTTTTTGACCCCAAACTGTTGTGGATTTGCCACAGGACGTCCCTTCTATGTTAAAGCCAGCCCAGCGCCATCCTTGGTACCACAGACGCTCCTTCGGTTCATCAGCTCATGACTTAACATGCACGTCTGTCTGGTTAAAATTCAAGTTTTAACACTCAAAATCTTTACCTCCAACATTTAATACTGCAGTATTAGAAGAGAATTCAAACAGATTACATTTCAGAAGTAGTACATTTGAATACAAAGCATGATTTTTAAGCAAATACAACACATTTAGAAACAGTTGAAGCATTTTTTAAAGCTGTACTGTGTTTCATCCCCTAATAAAGTCCTGGATACAGCAGTCTTCTCCTGCAGCTATCCACAACCTAAAATCTGCACCTTTTTTCTCATGAATTTGTGATTTTTCTCTTGTAAATTTGTGACCCTGCCCCCTCCATAAATTTTCAACTTTTTTCCCTGTAAATTTGCCTTTTTTTTCTAAATAAAGGGGGATGGGCACAACTTTTTTCTCATAAATTTGTGACTTTCTTGTAAATTTGTGATGTTTCTTTTGTAAATTTTCTTCTTTTTTTTCTAGTAAATTTTCAACTTTTCCACATTTGCAACTTTTTTCTTGTAAAATTTCTGTTTTTTCTCATAAATTTGTGATTCTTCTCTTGTAACTTTGCAATGTTATTCCTCAAAATTTTTATTTTTTTTCCTCAAAAATGTGCAACTTTTTTCTCATAAATCTGTGATTTTTCTCTTGTAACTTTATGAATTTTTCCCTGTAAATTTTCTATTTTTTTTCTTTTAAATTTTTAAATTTCTTTTGCACATTTCTAACTTTTTCTTTCTTGTAAAATTTCAGCTTTTTCTTGTAAATTTGTTATCTTTTCCTCAAAAATTTTCAGTTTTTTTTCTAATAAATCTGTGTTTTTTCTCTTGTAAATTTGCAGTGTTTTCCCTCAAACATTTTCTTTTTTTTTCTTACAAACTTGCAACTTTTTTCTCGTGAATTTGTGATTTTTCTCTCATAAATTTGAATCCTTTTTGCAGAACTGCAATTTTTTCCTCATAAATTTGCAACTTTTTCCTTGTAAATTTGCAACTTTTCTCTTGCAAATTTGCAACTTTTCTTGTTTTCTAAAAAATGTGAATTTTTTCTCAAAAATTTTCTACTTTTTTCTTGTATATCTGTTACGCTTCTCTCATAAATTTGTGATTTTTCTCTTGCAAATCTGTAACATTTTTCTTGTAAATTTTCAACAGTTTTCTTATAAATTTGCAACATTCATCTGGATGCTAGTTAAGTTGTTATTCTATGTATTTAAATTGTAGTTTGCGACTTATTTTTAAATTGGCATCTTTTATTGTACTTTGCATCTTCTTGTAAATTTGTACCTAATTCACATGTATATGTTTGTACATCATGCTAAATTTATGACCCCCCCCCCCCAAATTCCCCTTGTTAATAGAGAGCCTAACCCTGGATTTACACTGACTCTGGATGCAGTACGTTACGGCTGCAATCCGGTCTCCGCAGCAAATAGTTCCCATTCTCGTCAATTTTGTAACCCCCACCTGGTCCGGACCGCTGCAGAATGAATCCGGCTCATCAAATTCGGTTCACTAATGAAACATAACAAGTCTATTTTTGAGAGATGCCGGATACAATCTGCAAAGAGATCCTGCGGTATCTCACGGTATTTAATAGCTGTTTGTTCATTAAAAATGATTTAAGCATCGTCCGTTATTTTCTGAGGTCTCCTCCTCCACCACTGTGTCAGAGAAGGTAAAAACTTGACCTAACATACAAACGCTTCACAGAATTAAAATTAACGGGCTACTTACATTTCATTTAGAGCCCAAAAATCCAGGTGGGAGCCATTACATCACACTTCCTTGTTGTCATCACGTGATCGGCTCATGTCAGTCACTCTCGGGTCTTTCTTGAGATTCTTTTTTTCCTTCTTGCCTTGAGAGAGAGCAGTCGCATTTTTCTTCCCTCCTCCCCTGCCTTCCTGATCTATTCCCAGCTTTTGCAATGTTGCGTTTTTGTCTGTGTTTAGTCGCTCTTCTTCTGCTGAATCTTAATCTAAACGGAAATTATGGACTTGGAAGCGGCTTAAATGTGCTATTGTCACTATTTTCAACAAGAATTGGGCCAAGGGGGAGCCCAAGAATTGGAACCTACGAGAGACTCATGGACATTGGAATCCATGCGTCTATGGCAATATTATTGGCTATGATCTCAGGACTTCTATTTTTGGCTGTGGAGTTCCCTGATGCATCAGAAATTGAAGGAAGGTGAGAGAGCGGATCAAGCGGACCCAGCCAGCTCCTTCATCAAATTCGACCAGTTGGGGAGGGCACGAGTAGCGGCAAACGGTGAACTGAATGACAGTGATTCAGTGAAGGAATACATCTGAAAGCCCTGTGCTCTCTATGGAAAAACAGTTTAAGCCTGCATATATAATGGAAGCACAGAATTACACGGGTGAGGACAAAATTCTACTCTCTGAGTGCACTGTGCTGATTTGATTTGATTTGACCTTGTTTGCCCCGTTTTACATTCCTCCTGACTGAGATTAGCGGAAGAACCGGCTCTTATGTCTACCCATACAATCAACAATCAGTTGTTGTCGTCAGCGGATTGGACTCTCAAGGACAATGCCCATGTGCCTTCTGCAAGCAACAGAGAAAGAGAGATAGACTCTGAACTCTGGACTTGTTTATAAGTCGCATGATTATAACATCTATCCACTGCCAGGAGGCGCCCTCTGCTGCTCACTAACAACTGTTACATTTACACTACACAATGACATGCAAATATACACACACTGCTCTCCCTCCCTCTGCTGTGTGATTGTCCACTACTGCTAAATATGCATTGAGGGTTTTTTTGCCTGCAATCAAAATTTCGCTTATCCATTAAGCGTCAATTTGATAAAACATGTTTTTTTCTCTCTCCTATTGTGTCATATCATTTCTTTTCTTTTTTCTTTTCTTCTTTATGACTGGCGCCTAGCGGCTGCCCCGGCCTTGGATGCGCTCTGCAGAGCGTGCCCAAATGCCAAGTCACGTTTCGTTACCTTGTATTCATACATGTGTAATGACAATAAAGTTGAATCTCATCTCATCTCATCTCATCTCATCTCATCTCACGCTATTTTGTATAATTCTTGCGTGATCTTGTATTTCATACCCTGTTCTCATCCATGCCTCTGCAAAACACAAACGGAGCTGGTAGGGATGAGCGCAAGGGGCCATCCGCACTGCATCTGCAACATACTGCATCCGGAGTCGGTGTAAATCCTGGGTCAGTCACGCCCCCTCTACTTCCGCATATGGGACCTTAAATTGAAAAAATTCTCCAATGAAATGAATGGCAAGAGCGAAATTATCTTTTGATCCCGATCAAATTTTGCCACGAGTTACACATATGATGTTTGTCAATTAAAAAGATAATTTTCCATGTAATTAAAGTTGTCGGCTGTCGTATAATAACAGAGTAATATTTAGTTTTTGTTTACACAACTAGTGGACAACAACTCCCTTCATCCCACATCACTAAACACGATTACAGTTTAGTGATGATACAGTGATGATAATTCATGAACCATTAGGAATTTTACTGCTTGTTTCTATACCAAAATGATCTAAAACAACAACAGATAATTTCACAAACCATAAAAGCAGATTAAGCAAAGCTAACTAAAGAAAATCAAAATAAGTGACACCACAGTGTGTGTGTGTCTCAGCAGCCCCGTTGGCGCTGTCAGTCCAGATAAAAATGGGATTTGATGGGCACGGAGAGCGACAGGCAGCCAGTCAACATTCTGACACAGATAAAGTGTCTCTGCTCTCTGTCCGTCTGTCTCTGTCTTGTGCCCACAGGAAGTGATGTGAAAAACAACGGTGGCGGTGGCGGCGGCAGCGTAGCAAACACGCAGCATCTGATTCAGCCACATTATCTCCCACATACACACGTGCTGTGGTGGGGCTGGGCTACAGACAGAGGTATCAATCATGTCATGCAAAAATCATCACCGAGACCTCGAGAGCTCAGAGGAGGAAAACGATGCGGACTAAAGGTACGTCTGGCAATAACGACTAAAACTAAAGCAAAAGTGTCTCCAGAAGCAGCTTTGGTCATTGGGCAGCCATCCTGGGCGGTTATTTTGAGAGCGCCATCGACTGGAGCTCCTGACTTCTCTGTTCATGTTTTCTCTGTTTCTCCGTTCAGGAAATGTCACCAGTGGTGCTGGCTGTTTTTACTTTAGACATTTGGTCCTTCATCTTTACATCTCCTGACAAATAATGGGGGGGTGGGGATGAGGCTTTTCAGCAAAGCGGTGCGGTGGCGCAGTGGTTAGCACTGCGGCAGCACAGCAACTCACCCTTGGCCATGGGATCCCTGGTTCGATCCCAGCCCCTGACCAAAAGTGATCTGTGTGGAGTTTGCATGTTCTCCCCGTGTCTGCGTGGGTTTACTCCGGGATTTCTCCGGTTTCCTCCCACAGGCCAAAAACATGCAGGTTAGGTTAACTGGAGACTCTAAAGTGGCCCTAGGTGTGAATGTGTGTGTGAATGGTGAAGGGACAATGCCGTACCGTGGCTGCCTCATCCATCCAGGTGGATGCCCTCAATTTCCCTCTGGGGATCAATAAAGTATAGAAAATACAAAAAAAAAAAAAATCAAAGGCATTAGGAAAATATAGGTTTTACTTTGGAAAACCACTCCATTATATTAACATGCAAAATTTAAACAGAGAGGCTGGAGGTTCAAAACCAGAAGCCTTTTAGCTGCAAACATTTCATTAGCTCGGTAGCGCAGTGATTAGCACTGTGGCTCATCTATCCAGGTAGATGCCCTGAATTTCCCTCTGGGGATTAATAAAGTATAGAAAATACAAAAAAAAAAATCTTGAATTTGATGGCAAAAATTGGGACAGGGACAACAAAACCATGGAAAAGTAAGTGGACTCTATCTCCTTGATTATCACAGAAATAACTAGAAAAGCACTCGGAGAGCGCAGACCTCCGCCAAGCGCCACAGTTCCCCCCATACAGTGTTTGTGTGTACGTTTTCAGATTCCTTGACCATGAAAACATATGACAAGCAATTGGATTGACAATGATAGGATTAGTGGTTTAGTAGTTATTCACGAAAATGGCATTTTGCGTAATGGCGGTTTTCTTGTGGACGGTGATCCGGATCACCACCAAAATCTAATCATGTGTAGGATACCCCATTTCTGACAATCTGTGAAAACTTCATGAAAATCTGTCCATAACTTTTTGAGTTATCTTGCTAACAAACAAACAGATAGACAGACAGACAGACAAACAAACAGACAGACAGACAAACCAACGCCGATGAAAACATAACCTCCTTGGCGGAGGTAATAAAAACTCACACTCACTGTTGCCAAATTTTAGCAATGGCAGGTTTGATTCTTGTGAAGAGGTCGCTCTTATGAGTCATCTAGTGACATTACGCACTGGCTAATCAGTGACCTGCAGTCTGTTGATGTCACATTTTCAGCTCGACTCAGCTCGCTTGGAACCCTGGCTGAGTAGGTACTAAAAAAGTACCTAGTACTAAGTACTAAAATGGAAAACCCTATAAACTGAGATGAGTGGAGGTGAGTCGGGCTGAGTAGGTGCTAGTGGAAAAGGGCCATTAATGGAGTGACTAGAATTTAAAGAAAACGGCAATATAAACTGTGGTCACCATGCTACAGTATCTCCGTTAGCATCAGTCCTGTATTGCCACAATCCTCGTGTCATCCTTGATTCAGTCCAGCCACAGCTTCTTTGGCCGTCCTCGTGGCAACTTGGACTGGGGCATGGGGCCTTCTTCACCACTGAAAAAAAGTGACATTTTCATTGTGTGCCTCCTTTGAGACTCATCTTTCTCTTCTCCATTTGCTGCACACTAGCTCTATGGGATATATTAGCTAATCTAAGACAAGCTTACAGCCTAACACCCCATCATCATCATCATACCGGCCCGATCCAAAATGAGAGGATGCCGGGGTGTTGTGCGAGGCTGTGTTGAGGCCTGCTCGGGGAATAACAATTAGTAGTAATTATAGGAGGTTGGGTAGCAGGCCTCACAGCTGTCAGCAGGACACAGAGAAGGTGACAGCGCTCTCATTTGCATCTGAAAGCTTCAATAAGGACATATTGTACTGTGAGCGGCACGATAATAAGCCGTGCAAAAGGCAAAAGGAATTCATTTGGGGGGGGATGATGTGTGCTGGTGAGTCTTCTTTATTCTCCCCAGTGTATTAAAGAGTCGGGCCAGCTGATTTCATGCAGGAAGCAGCGGCTGGAGGAACGTTGGGAGTAGATACAAAGGAAGAGGAAGAACGTTATTAAGGCCTCTGTTGTGCAGCGGTAACATGTAGCTGTTTAAAAAGGATTGCCCTAAACAAATCTATATGTTGATTACCAATTTATTTATGCGGTGTCTTCATTTGGAAACATTAAACACTATATAAGAGTTAGTTCCCACCAAGCAATTTGATTAGACAGTTGGGATTCCAGGAGTTACTAAGTATATCTGCACTCAATATCTGCACTCAGACGCTTCACTAAATGTATCACTCCACTTCAGTGGCATTCTGATAACTTTTAATTAACTTTCCGTTAAACTCCGACCTATTTGTAAAGCGTCTTTGAGTGTCTATGATAAAGCGCTATATAAATCTGATGCATTATTACTATTATTATAGCATGACTGCGATGAAGTCAGCAGCAAAGTTGGATGAGAACCAGATGGCAAATTAGAATATGACATCTGTGGACTTTTTGCATAGGCCACGAGAGAGCTTTGTATAATAACAGGAGGCACCAACAAATCTACATTTGGTTGAGTGGAGGTACAGATGTTGAGATGCTTTCCTATCTGCCTTAATTGAAGTGTTCAGCTCCTCTGTTCATCATACCTTCTGAAGCCTCATCCTAACACTTTCCAAACTGTAAACTGTTCTTGTGTTCAGGGTTGATGCTAACAGTTAACCCCGTTAGCCCAGTTTTAAAATTATAGTTACTCCAAAGTCTAATTAAGTTTCTACTGAAGTCTCAAAATGTAATTGATAGTTCTGACTCTCTACTTCATTTGAAGATGGTTTTAAGAAGACTGACGAGAATGCATCCAAAAGTAGAGAAACCATCTGCTATGGGAAATGGAAATTTGACCACTTTTTATATTAAAAAAAAAATGGAGATTTTAAAACACAAAACGGCTGGTATGGTACAGAACGTTCCATATGCATTCTGCCCGTGTTCCGAATGCAGTCTGCACATGGTCCGTACATGTTCTTAGGTCCTGCTAGCTAGCAGTCCAGCTTTCTGACATTCTCAAGTGCCTTCTGTACAGAAAGTTGGATATGGAACACTACCGGTTCTGCAAGCTAGCAATATCGTTTTACTTACATGGTCTGTACACGTTCCATTGAGACGTATTGTTCCGTACGGGATGCTAGCAGTCCTGCTAGCTTGCGATCCAGCCTGCTAATATTCCCAAGTGCCTTCATACATGTTCCATTGATACGGAATGGTGGGTTGATTCCTCAGATTGACCGATTGATAAAAGCTTCAAAACATATTGAACCAATGAAGCATGAAGTGAAGCAGCAATGACTCTAACACACTGAAGAGCGAGATAAACTCGGAAGCCTCTTGGTATCATTTGCCCACCAGGACTTACAGTATGTTCCTTAATTTCTTATTGCATTTATTCATTTATTAATGATTGCAATTGTGTTTATTTACAACCATCCTGTACGGGACATGCTAAGTGCAGACTGCAGCTAATTCCTGTTCACCCTCTACACTGCTGACTTTTCATACAACACACCACACTGCCATCTATAGAAGTTCTCTGACAACTCTGCAATCATCAGCCTCATCTCTGATGGGGATAACTCAAAGTACAGAGGACTGATCCAGGGTTTCGTAGACTGGTGCCTGCGGAACTGCCTTCAATTCAATGCGGGGAAGAACAAGGAAATGGTGGTGGACTGCTGCAAGCAGTGTTCAATACTTATTCCCTGTGTCATCCCACTTTATTAAATATAACTTGTTTTGCGAACACAGTTGCACTGATTTCTTTGTCTGTATAGATTACTTGGGTTGTTACTGATATTTGGTGAAAATCTCAGGTCAATGGCTCCATCAGAAATATGTTTAATGAGAAAAATGTTGATGTGTTCAATATTTATTTCTCCCACTGTATGTATATTTACTGTTTTTCTAACCAATTTTTTAATCTTATTTATTATTGCTCTGAGAGCTGCTATGCCTTTTCTGCTGCAGTCCTGTAATTTCCTCATTGTGCGACTAACAAAGGTTTATCTTATTATGATGAAGGCACATTGACATAAAACTGACAGCAGGAAGGACTGGTAGTAAGACGTGTACGGAATGCTCCACACCGAGCCGTTGCGTGTTTTAGTAGGCACCTAAAAAAAACTGCATGGGGATCCAAAACCCATTCATAAGCAATGGAATTGAGTTAAATCAATATTTATAAATACTAGTGCATGCAGAGCTACCAGAGGACTGACCCCCCCAATGTAGCTGTCACTACCTACAGTAGCTGTGTGGCCTAGGGTCTCCAAACGGAGATAGGTGCTGCCCTACATCAAATGTCATTGGCATGGGAATAACTTGACTAATTAGTCCACGAAAACTGAATTGTTAATAGGAGTTTCTTAGATACTATTTTAGCAAAATTTCTCTTTTCTTTTTAAATTTGCTATGTTTCATACGTAAAATTGTGGCTTTTTCTCTCATATTTCACTGATGTTTAATTAAAAAAATAAAATTACTGTACGTCTTAGGGAGTTTTCACACCTGAAAGTCAGGACCAAGGTTCATATTTTGGTTCCATATTTGGTCCAGTTAGGTTTGGTTTCACATTGCTCCTTTTCCAAGGGAGTTAAGCAAGTTTACATGATGCACCCGTCTTCTTATGACGACATTTGTGTTGTTAGCATAGACCGGTAGTTAGTTCCGGTAGTTACTTCTCAGCACATAAAAAGACAGATTGTTCCACTGATGTTGATACTCTCAGTTAACAGTAGCCGGAGTTGAATGTTTATGCTCAATCAAGAATAACCAAAAGTGGAGATAAACATTTTTCATTCGACAGTGACGATTCACCATAATTTTAATAATAAATTTGCTACTGTAATCGCTTGTGTTTAATTACTTTGGACCAATAATTATTATGGTGATTCGTTCACCCCTTGTGTTATTATTTTGGGTTATGATTACTATGAAAACTTATTTTGTTGTAAGTTTATGTTGATTAATTCTCTGTGTCATCCTGGTCTAGTTTTGTAAATATCTCTGTTTCAGCTTTAAGAATAGAATAGAATAGAATAGAATAGGCTTTATTGTCATTGTACAGTTGTACAGCACAACGAAATTGTGGGTGCTCCACCAGGCTACTATGCCATAAAGTAAGAGAGAAGAATTTGAAAATAAAACAGTGACAGGACACAGTTAACCATCTGACTGAAGTAAAAATAAAAGTAAAAATAATAAATAGCCCATTGGTAAGATACACAGGTATGGTAGTGGCTTCATGGTTGGAACTATGTACATAGGAGTGCGGAGTGCAGAACACATAATAGAGTAAAATGGCCCAGTGATTATGGACAATATGTACGGTAGTGATTTCACGGATGGGTCAATATACATGAAAGTGGAGTGCAAAGACAGGTGAGTTACTGTGATAATTAAAAGTTAAAAGTTCCTCAGTTCTGTGCATGTGAGCGTTCAGAAGGAGGGGGGTGGGGTCTCTGACTGTGCAGTTCTAATGGCCCAGGGGAAAAAACTGTTTGTCAGTCTGGAGGCGTGGGACCTGATTGATCTGAACTGTCGTCCAGACAGAAGCAGGTCAAACAGGTGGTAGGCGGGATGTGAGGAGTCTCCTGTGATGGCCTTGATCTTTCTGAGACAGGAAGATCTGGAGATGTCTTGCAGGGAGGGCAGAGGGCAGCCGATGATTTTTTTGGGCGGTGTTGATGACCCTCTGCACAGCCTTCCTGTTTTCGGCAATGGAGCCAGCGTACCACACACCCAGGCAGTAGGTGAGCACATTCTCCACTGAGCAGTGATAGAAGACCAGCAGCAGCTTCTGGTCCAGGTTGTGCTTCCTCAGGACACGGAGGAAGTGCAGCCGCTGCTGGCCTTTCTTCACCAGGGCCTTGGTGCTGACAGTCCAGGAGAGGTCAGAGGAGATGTGGGTGCCCAGGAACCTGAAGTCGGGGATGTTTTCCACGTGGTCGCCATTTATGGGGGGGGGGGGGGGGGTTTAGGGTGGTGGTTCTGTCTGTTCTTCCTGAAGTCCACGATGAGCTCTTTGGTTTTTTGGACATTCAGTTTCAGGTTGTTTGCTTGGCACCACAGCAGTAGATTCTCTACCTCCGCCCTGTATGCCTTGTCAACGTCGTCGGTGATGAGCCAAACCAAGGTGGTGTCGTCCGTGTATTTCACGATGACGGTGGTTGGGTGGGTTGGAATACAGTAAAGGTGTACAGTGAGTACAGTAGAGGGCTTAGCATGCAGCCTTGGGGGAAGCCGGTGCTGAGGGACAGTGTGGAGGAGTGGTGGGGGCCAAGTCTGACTGTTTGTGGGCGATTGATGAGAAAGTTCTTTATCCAGGAGCAGGTGGGGGTGGGGGTTCTGAAGGAGGTGCAGTTTGTTGATCAGGATGTCTGGGATGATGGTGTTGAAAGTTGAGCTGTAGTCCACGAACAGCATCCTCACGTAGCTCCTTGGGTTCTCCAGGTGGCTCAGCACTATGTGGAGAGGGGTAGCGATGGTGTCTTCCGTAGACCAGTTCTCCCTGTAGGTGAACTGGTGGGGGTTGAAGGAAGGAGGAAGACAGTCCCTGATGTGCTGGGACACCAGTTGCTCAAAACACTTCATGACTACAGACGTGAGTGCTATGGGTCTGTAGTGGTTCAGGCTGTAAATTGCGGACTTTTTGGGGATGGGGATCATGTGGAGGCCTTGAGGCAAGAGGGGACGGTGGTGTGCATCAGGGAGAGGTTGAACAACTTGGTGAGGATCCCTGCCAGCTGGTCTGCACAAGCTTTGACCACCACTCCTGGGATGCCGTCTGGACCAGCAGCTCTGTGGGGCTTCACTGCTCTCAGTTGCCTCCTCACCTCTTGCACCTGTAGAGAGGGGGAGGAGAGAGGGGAGGAGGGGTGTGTGTGTGCTCAAACCAGGCAAAGAAGCTATTAAGCTCCTCTGCCAGAGTGAGGCTGTTGTCTGATGTTGGGAGGCCCTGGCCCCTGTAGTTTGTGAGGGCCTGGATGCCTATTCACATCTGGTGGGGGTTGTTGTCTTTGAGGAAGCCCTCCACCTTCCTCCTATAGGCGTTCTTAGTGAGTTTTATGCCTCTCCTCGGGTTGGCTCTGGCAGTGCTGTACAGTGAGCTGTCCCTCTGTCTGAAGGCTGAGTTGCCGGCTCTGATCAGAGCCTCAACTTCACTGGTCAGCCAGGTTTTGCAGTTTGGAAATGCCCAGATGTGTTTGGTGACTGCCACATTTTCTACACAGCATTTGATGTGGAAAACAAGAGACTCAGTGTTGGAGTCCAGATCCTGCTGTTCAAAGATGCTCCAGTCAGTGCAGGCAAAGCAGTCTTGTAGCTGGAGAAGAGCATTTTCAGGCTAGGTTTAAATTGTTTGTTTGGTAGGAGGGACTCTTCCGAAGGGGGGGGGAGGGGGGTTGGCAGTAATCAGTAACAGAGAGAGATGGTCTGATTGTCCAAGGTGGGGGAGGGGGGTGGCTCTGTAGGCGTGCTTAATGTTGCTGTAAACATGATCCAGTGTTCTTTCCCCTCTTGTGGGACACTTAACATGTTGGTGGAATTTGAGGAGTACAGTCTTTAACCCTTTGAGTGTGAGATTTCGCGTGCCCCTAGTGGCAGAGCGTGGCGCTGTGCCTGTCAACCAATTCTGACATCCCTGTACTCCCCAGCTATACTGACGACTTGTACTGATGGTGGCAGTTCAAAAGGTGGCAGACACGCGTTGGAGGAATCGTGGCTGACATATAATACACCAAAGAAGAAGAACTCCTTATTTCCTTTTCCTGTATTCCCTTCTTTTAGCTCAGAAAGCTAATATGGCCGCCGTCCATCGGCATGCACCGTCACTTAGACGGCATCGTACACGAAAATAGCCACGGGATACAAGTGAAATTGAAGTGGGATAATCATAAGACTTTGTAGATGTGGAAGAGAGTGTAAATGACCGACAGAATGCAAAATAACGACCACGATGGACCAAAACGCACCAACCACAGCAGTAAGCGAGTCCCCCAGCTGCCGGTAAGTGACCAATTTCTTTGTTTTTTTGTTTTTTTTTAAATTGTACTGATTTCTTGTTCATATACTTTGAAAATAAGATGATAATGCATCTCTGTACAAAAAAAAGGTGTCAAAAGACTGAACCATTCTTTGTGTAAATACAGTTAGGCCCAGAAATATTTGGACAGTGACACAATCTTCATGATTTGGGCTCTGCATGCCACCACATTGGATTTGAAATGAAACAACTACAACGGAATTGAAGTGCAGACTTTAAGGTTTAATTCAAGGGGTTGAACAAAAATATATGATTAAACATGTAGGAATTGTAGCTATTTTTATACAAACGCTCCTCATTTCAGGGGCTCAAAAGTAATTGGACAAATAAACATAACTCTAAGTAAAACGTTACTTTTCAATATTTTGTTGAGTATCCTTTGCAGGCAATGACTGCCTGAAGTCTGGAACCCATGGACATCACCAAACGCTGGGTTTCCTCCTTTGTGATGCTTTGCCAGGCCTTTACTGCAGCTGTCTTCAGTTGTTGCTTGTTTGTGGGTCTTTCGGCCTTAAGTTTTGTCTTGAGCAAGTGAAATGCATGCTCGATTGGGCTGAGATCTGGTGATTGACTCGGCCATTGCAGAATATTCCACTTCTTTGCTTTAAAAAACTCCTGGGTTGCTTTTGCAGTATGTTTTGGATCATTGTCCATCTGTACTGTGAAGCGCCGTCCAATCAGCTTTGCTGCATTTGGCTGAATCTGACCAGAAAGTATATCCCTATACACTTCAGAATTTATCCGGCTGCTTCTGTCTTTTGTCACATCATCAATAAACACAAGTGACCCAGTGCCATTGGAAGCCATGCATGCCCATGCCATCACACTGCCTCCACCATGTTTTACAGAAGATGTGGTGTGCTTTGGATCATGAGCTGTTCCAATTCTTCTCCAAACTTTCTTCTTCCCATCATTCTGGTACAGGTTGATCTTAGTCTCATCTGTCCAAAGAATGCTGTTCCAGAACTGGGCTGGCTTCTTCAGGTGTTTTTTGGCAAAGTCAATTCTGGCCTTTCTATTTTTGAGGCTGATTAATGGTTTGCACCTTGTGGTGAATCCTTTGTATTTACTCTCATGAAGTCTTCTCTTTATGGTAGACTTAGATACTAATACACCTACTTCCTGGAGAGTGTTCTTCACTTGAGTGGATGTTGTGAAGGGGTTTCTGTGATCATCCACCACTGTTGTCTTCCGTGGACGTCCAGGCCTTTTTGAGTTCCCAAGCTCACCAGTGCACTCTTTTTTTTCTCAGAATATGCCAAACTGTTGATTTGGCCACTCCTAACATTTCTGCTATCTCTCTGATGGATTTCTTCTTTTTTTCAGCCTCAGGATGGTCTGTTTCACCTCCATTGAGAGCTCCTTTGACCGCATGTTGTGTGTTCACAGCAACAGCTTCCAAATGCAAACGCCACACCTGGAATCAACTCCAGACCTTTTAACTGCTTAATTGATGACAGGTTAACGAGGGAAGAGCCCATGCAGCCTTGGTTTTTTTTTTTTTTTTTTTTTTGCAGCCTTCTGAGTCAATTGTCCAATTACTTTTGGTCCCTTGAAAAAGAGGCGGCTACCTATTAAAGAGCTGTAATTCCTAAACCCTTGCTCCAGTTTGGATGTAAATACTCTCAAATTACAGCTGAGAGTCTGCACTTTAACCCCATATTGATTATATAATTGTATCCTGAATATGTTTTCGTAAACAGCTAAAATAACAAAACTTGTGTCACTGTCCAAATATTTCTGGGCCTAACTGTATGTCCAAAGTCCGCTTTTGACTGAGTTATGTAATTCAATACAGCTGCCGTGACATTATGCAAATTAGATGTGTAAATTTATTCCTATCTGAAACTTTGGATCATATTTTACATCTTTCTAATTGACAGTAAGCCATTATCTCTTACCACTTTCAAGTTATAGCCTTGGAAATCTGAACTATCTTATTGACAAAAAATATTTACCACTCTTGACCACTAGGAGTTATGTCGTAATTCGGCGACAGTCACACTCTAATATGGACTGCATTGGGGTGATCTCTTTGCTGCCTGCTGACAATGTGCTGGAGGTGATTGAGTGCTAAGCTAATGTTAGCATCAGGAGAAATGTAAACGGCTGTCGAAATTACTGCAGTTAGCTTGCGAGAAAGATAAAAAAAAAGGCCTGCACAGGAAGGACATGGCCTCTAAGTCCGGTGAACAGTGGCTATGAATTATTCTGCTGTTTTTACACCAAGTCTGAAGCACATAAGTACAGAGCCCCCACCCCCCCTTCCCTTACCAGAATCAGCAATTGCGATTGAGACAATGTGTAGTTCGGCCAGGTAATTCCACAGTGGCGGACGGAAAGCGTTTGTTCAGTCATGACTCGGTCACAATCAGAATGCAACAGTCGTGGACGTAGCAATTGTAGGCGATGTCCGTGTGCAGCTTGTCCATTTTGTTGGTGAGGGATCTGGCGTTGGTGAGAAAAATTGAAGGTAATGGTGGTTTGGAGCGAAGTTTGCGCAGAATCAGAATCAGAATCAGAATGAACTTTATTGCCAAGCATGTTTACACATAGGAGGAATTTGACTTGACATTAGGTGCGCTCATGTTAAGCGCTCACTAATGACGCGGCAGCCGACAGGCGCCTAATACAGTGGGGGTAAAGAGGGAGAGGGGAAGGAGATGACACATTGGGCAGAGAGAAAAAAACATAGTTATCAGAATAGCGCTCGAGTGAGCAAGATTATGATCACATAGAAAAAAAACCCTCAATGCACACTTAGCAGACAAGTTACAAATACACGTAACAAAGCAAGTTGAGAGAGACAGTGTGTGTGTGTCAGTCATATAATGTTGTATGCAGTGTGTGTATCAGTTACTGGTGAAGAGCAAAAATCCTCTCCTAAGCAACGATTAGATGTTATGTCCTTAGTGTCCTAAAACATAGATAACATGTCCACAAGAGTTCATCTCTCAGTGCATGTCCGATGGTAAATTCCATGCTAGTCACATGACGCTGTCCTTGAGAGTTCAGATTACTGCACATCAGTATGTTTGGGTTAGGGAGAAGCCAAGCCAAAACTCCCTTCTGCTTAATCTCTTCTCCTGGAGGAATGAGTTATCCAAGGACGCCGAATCAAGGCCTGATGAGCACAGTTCACCTAGAGCATAGAAATTTCATCTCTCATGCGATTCTGTGCATCACAATTACATTAAGGCTTTAAAATCATTCCCTGGAGAGCACCCAGCGACTCCGAGATGTTTCCCACCTTTTCCCACCATTTGCCGCTGGTGGGTAAAGGTGGACCAGCTGCAAATGCCCTTCGTGCCCATTTGCAGCCTCGTTTCTGCTTCCTCTCCCGTCTTTGTCTGCGCTTGCGGGGCATAACGAACAACAGAGCGCCCGGAGGTTTGTAGGTTTGTGGTGGAAGTCACTGGAGTGGGCACTGGAGATGACGGAGGTTGAGTTGGCGGCAAATGCCTATAAGTTCCTGGTGACTGCAGGTAAGTAGTCCATTACAGAAGGAGCACAGAAAAAGGCAGAAAAAACACAAGAAGGGGTGCAGTAGACTGGAGCGTCTAGCCACTGCGTGTGAATCCACTGCCATCTTGCTTTGTTCAGCAAGATGGCAGTTCAGCGGTCCTCAGTTATCCTCAGAGTTTAACCTTTTCTGGTTTGGCCATCACAGTTCGTTGTGAACTCCATAGTTTTCCCCGTGTCATCCTTATGTTTATTTTGCCTCATTTTTGTATTAGGTTTATTTTGAAAGTACTTCTTTTTTTTTTGGTTCTGTTTAGTTTTTTTTTTTAGTTTTTTTGGTAGTGTCTTCCTGTTTATCTCATCCTTGGTTATGATTTTCTACTTTACCTTTTGTGTTACGTAACCTCATCAGTTGACTCTCCTTTTATGTGTTCCCACCTGTTTCCCAGGTCCAATTATAAGTTAGTTTTTAACTTTAGTTTAAGTTTAAATTAGTTTCTTTCAAGTCACCATGCAGTTCTTTGTTTTCCGTTATAAATAAACCACTGCCTGCATTTGGGTCCTCTCTCTTCCTTGCCTGCTCCGATAACATAACCGCTACCTTTCCCCTCCTATAAATTAGTGAATTGTCCTCTTTTTCAAAGCCACATGGAACAACTATTTATGGGTAAAAGTTCTGGAGAGCCACAGGTTTAGAAACCCTGTCTGACCTGTAGCTAAATCTGCATCTCTTCTAGGATTTTCCTGCAAATACAGTACGGATGTAAGAAAGGACAACTGTAATGGAAACAGGGATTACTTTATTGTTGATGAGATTAGTCCTCCGGAGATGAAAATGACTAATGGCAGATAAACCTGGGGGTGGGGGTAGAGTTTACAATGCCAACACAAAAAAAAGGAGCGCATCAGAAAACACATGACAAAATCCAGTTTCTTTGCAGCAACACCACCTGCTTATATTTTTGTCTAATGACTTTGTTTTCTGCGTCTGAGAGAGAAGCTTTCATTAAAAAGATAAAATATTCCTGCATGTGAAAGAAAAGCGGTGAAACGACACGGCTCTAAAAGCACTCAACGTTGGCTGCGTGCGTGTGATTGCATTAACACTAATGGAATGCATCATCAGTCGCTAGAAGCAGGACTTAAAAAAAAAAAGACCCATGCATAAAAGAGTAGAGAAAAAAAAAAGAGCAGAGAGGGGACAACAAAGGACGGAGGAGAGGAAATGGAGACATGAGTGGTTGGTTGTTTTAAACTATCTTAAACACGCTATTAACACCATGGGAGGATATTTAAATTCAGTGGGGGTTTTTTGTTGGGGTTTTTTTTGGGGTGGGGGGGGTAAACAGAACATTTTCTCCAGAGTAAATATTGAGGGGGCACTACCAGTGTTACTGAAATCAGGGCCATTCCTAGGTTTTGGGAGCCAATATGCAAGATTTTGTAATGGGAAGAATTCAAACCCTATAAAATGTGGAAAAAACATCGGTGTACATACTGTATTTGTATATACACTACTCACAAAAAGTTAGGGATATTTGGCTTTTGGGTGAAATTTCAGGATGCACCTAAAATGCACTATAACCTTTCCAGGTGAACTTAATTTGACCTTCTCTAACCTTTTGAATGCATATGTCCAACTATTCAACGTTTCAGTACTTTTTCCATAACTTGCTGTTCTATAACAAGATGCTTAACAGCAAAATTCCCAACAGGTGTTTGATCCATGAATCAACCAATAAATTTTCTGGTTCAATTAGAATTGGTATTTAAAGGTCTGATGACACGTTTTTAACTTCATCTAATTTTTCAACACATAATAAAATATGACGAAATAGGTTGGTCTGCGCAGTTCTAAGTCAAACAGGCTTTTTTTCACGTGAATATCCGACGTTTTCATGAGCGCCATGTCACCAATTGCATCAGTGGCTGGAAAATGCCCCGGCCATGTTGTAACGTCATCGACAGAACACAGCGCTTGGCTGCCCATTGTACACACAGGATGGAAGCGGTAGAAAACATCGACGATGGTTCCAGCACATGTAGTCTGGAATTGGTTTGTGTTGTCCAATCTTCAGACGATTATAGTTCAGAAGAATGGGATGATAATGAAGAATCTGGGTGCATCAGACCACATAGGTTTGAGCCGTGCCAAGCGGGCATCATGCCTAGCGAGTCAGACTCAGAGAGTGACGGTGGAGAGGCACACATGGCCGCAACAGCAGCAGCGACAAACACACGGCAGGGGAACACTGAGTGTTATGCTTTTGTTACAGATATTGTAACAAATTATTTGTTCATAAATATAATTTATTTAAACCCAATTTTTCAATAAAATAATAGCAGTGTATTCTCTGTGGCTCAGGCATCAGGTTTATTATGTATTATTTTTTGAGTTCTTGTTGTTTTTGTTTTGTACATGTGGTTTATGTGCCGTTTTGACCCACTTTCAGGGGGGCACTGTCCAAGATTCGCCAGTCCGAACCCCCCCCCCTCTCTCTTTGACAGTCAGCTGTTCATGGTTTGTGTGCGTCATCTACCGTGTTGTCAGCCAGCTAATATTGCCAACACTATCACGACATGTTGGCCGCTCCACACAGCCGTGGTTCTGTTGCGCCCCTTGAAGCGATGTCCGCCCTGGGGCGCAACCGTGGTTAACACGTCTCCTCTCCATGCTCGCTGGGTGATGTCGGCCCCGAACGTCAACTGTAAGTGTTTGTTTATTTTGGGAAGTTTTCACCTTTTTGGGAACTGTTGTCATCATTCTTATGTTCAATACATGTGATGTAGTGAATCCTGCGCGTAAATCCTCGTTATTTACACGTAAATCCTCCCTTTCCGTGCGCTCTTACGCAGGGCCTAGAGAGGGAGGATGAAATAACGAGGATTTATGTGCAGGGTCCACCACAGCACATTTAATACAGAAAGACAGACAGTTCCCAAAAAGGTGAAGGTGTACAAAAAACACAAACACACTTACTGATGGTGTTCGGGGGCTGGCATCGCCCAGAGAACAAATGAGAGGAGACGTGTTAGCCACAGGTGCGCCCCAGAGCCAACATCGCTTCAAGGACGCACGAGAACCACAGGGAACATGGAGTGACTAACACGTCGTGAGAGTGCTGAAAATACTGGCAGACTAACAGCAAAGATGACAATACTATGGACCAGCAGTGCGTGACTGGCAAACAACTGCTAAGTACACGCACTGCTGGTGATGATGTGATGAGAATCACCTGGACGAGGACCGGGAAAGATGATTAGCGGGAGTTTGAATCAGCTGGTGATAATGATAGAGGGGACATGGCCGGACCGGCAAGAGTAAGCATGCGCTCACAAGAAAGTAGGTCAAAGCTGCACGTAAATCTATTAATCCTTCCCCTCCTCGTGTGCTCCTCCTGCATAAAAGCGCACGAGGACGGTTATGACAGTTGGAGCTTAAGCGTGTGATGTGGTCTTTCACGGCCTGTTGTTTATCTCAGCCTGCGACACAACGCGAACGCATAGCCGTAAAATTAAAACAAGAAACCAGAGAAACTGTGAGCTACAAAGCTGCTGGCATTCCAGTTAACAACACCGGAGTCCGTTCTGTCGCTTACGTCATGGGGGTGCCGCCCTTCATTCGGTGGGCGGCACCACAGTCCAGTCAGTGGCTGCTGTTTTTTGATAACTAGTTTATGCAGGTGTGGTTATAAATATTATATTGATCATCGACAACGACTTTTAGGTTTACACAACATGCTAAAAAATGTCAAAATCATGTCAACAGATCTTTAAACAGTCCCCTTCATCATGCTGTCCATATTTTGACATCATGAGACCAAGACGACGCCTCACAATTGATCAACAGTACCTCGCCATTGCGAGTGTCATCAGCAGGTTGCAACAGAGATACAGAGAGATGGGAAAAGTCAAAGAAAGGCATAGAAATGGACGTCCTTTGGCCACATCCCACGCTGATGACCACTTCATTGTGAACAGTGCCCTGAGGAACCGGATGATGAATGCCACTCAACTCCAGGCACATTTAAGGGAGGTGAGAGGCACCCAAGTGTCACGCCAGACCCTTTAAAACCGTTTACATCAGCGTGGTCTGTGTGCTAGACGACCTGCAAGGGTACCTGACCACACCATCAGGCACAGGGGTCATCGTTTGCATGGGCCTGGGAGCTTTTACGCTGGACAACAGACCAGTGGGCCTCAGTGCTGTTCTGATGAAAGTCAATTCAAGTTGAGCAGAAATGATGGCCGCCAATGACGCTGGAGACGTCAAGGAGAGCGCTGTGCATCAGCCAATGTTGTCACTATGTTACAGTCTGGGCAGGTGTGTCTAGTCAATACAGAACTGCCCTACACCTTGTGAATGGTACAGTAACAAGCCAATACTACCTGAAAAACACCATTAATCCAGTCATTGTGCCTCCGCATGAACAACACAGGTCTAATTTCATCTTCATGACCGATAATACTCGAGGCATCAAGGTCGCATCATTAGGGAACGGCTTCTGGAGGCTGGGATACCTCAAAAGGAGTGGCCTGCACTTTCTCC
Organism: Pholidichthys leucotaenia; assembly: GCA_020510985.1. Classification (NCBI taxonomy): domain Eukaryota; kingdom Metazoa; phylum Chordata; class Actinopteri; order Cichliformes; family Pholidichthyidae; genus Pholidichthys; species Pholidichthys leucotaenia. The sequence continues at coordinate 409,122,448 of CM035842.1, read as the reverse complement.
AGACCTGAATCCAATAGAAAACCTATGGGATCAGCTGAGTCACCGTGTAGAGGCTTGTAACCCTGCACCCCACAGGGTGACCACACAGGAGACCAGTGGGCCTCAGTGGTGTTCTCTGATGAAAGTTGATTCACCTTTAGCAGAAATGATGGCCAACAACGATGTTGGCAACACCAAGGAGAACACTATGCATCAGCCACTGCTGTCACCAGATGAGCCTTTGGTGGTGGTGGTATTACGGTCTGGGCAGGTGTGTCTAGTCAATACAGACCTGCCCTACACCTTGTGAATGGTACAGTGACAAGCCAATACTACCTGAATGATGTCATTAATCCAGTCATTGTGCCCCTGCAAGAACAACACAGGCCTAATTTCATCTTCATGGACGACAATGCTCCAGTTCCCTGAGGTCTCATCATTAGGAAATGGCTGCTGGAGGCAGGGGTACCTCATATGGAGTGGCCTGCACTTTCTCCAGACCTGAATCCAATAGAAAACCTATGGGATCAGCTGAGTCACCGTGTAGAGGCTTATAACCCTGCACTCCACAACCTCAGCGACTTGAGTGGAATGCCATGCCTCAGCAGACAATAAGTCAACTTGTGAACAGCATGAGATGTTGTTGTCAAGCTGTAATTGATGCTCAAGGTCACATGACAAGTTATTGAGACACTGACATTTTTTTGTTGTGTACACCCACCACTGTTGTTGGCTTTTGTTTCGATAAATTGTTTGAAATGAAGAAATCACCACTGCATGCTTCTTCATGATATAATATCACTGTAGTGTAACCTTTTTACATTTTCCATAAATTTCATCCGAAAGTCAAATATCCCTAACATTTTGTGAGTAGTGTATAACTTAAATAAAATAAAATGGGGTCATTGTCTCGACAAACATAAAAAACTTAACCATCACACAGAATAAAAATTTAACCAGCATCAATGTAAATGTTCTGAAATTTAGTTGCAAATTTACATAAAGTAAATTGTAAGTAAAGTCACTTCCGGCGCCACATGAGTAGGCTGCCTTTTTGCAACAATGGATCAATTTCTTCCTATTTCTATTTACTATCTGGCTCTCTTGCTAATCTTTTTGTTTCGGCGACACCTTGATCCATCACAGACACGTAGATCGCCCAAATGTCTCCTGAGCCAGCGGACGGAGCCACTGTTTCTTGTAGGAGGCAGTACAATAGGGACCAGCTGTTAGCACTTAACCGGCCCACGATGCTAACGCAAAAACTCGACATACCGGGAGAAATAAGACGGAAACGGCGTGGATGTCGTGCTGGAATAAGACGGCGGGCGAGGAATATTGGATGATACAGGTGAGATAATACAGGTGAGATTGGATCGTCACTTCCTTGTGGTAACATATCGTCACTTCCTGTTTTGCTGTCTGCCTGTGAGGTTTGCTCTCCAGCCACTAGCTATGGCTACTAGCTCTCTTTCCTCTCCTCCTCTGGTGTGCTCTCTCTGTCAGATGTTTAGCTACACCTCTGCCTCTTTTAGTGATAATGGTAAATGTAATAAATGTTGTCTTTTTGAGGCGCTTGAGGCGAGGTTATCTGATTTGGAATCCCGGCTCCGCTGCATTGAAACACCGTCTCCGCCAGTTAATCTTGACGGACGCCCATTAGCTGCAGCAGAGCTAGCTAGCTTAGGCCCCACTGTCAGCGGTCCCCCGGCTCTCCTCAGCAGCGAGGAGACTGGGTGGGTGACGGTGAGAAGGAAGCCTAGTCGCAAAGCCCCGGTACACCACCAACCTATTCACGTTTCTAATCGTTTTTCCCCACTCAGCGACACACCCGCTGAGGAAAAAACTCTGATCATTGGCGATTCTGTAGTCAGAAACGTGAACCTAGAGACTCCAGCGGCCATAGTCAAATGCATTCCTGGGGCCAGAGCAGGCGACATCGAGTCAAATTTGGAAATGCTGGCTAAAAGTAATTGTAAATATTCCACAATTGTTATTCACGCCGGCATTAATGACATCCGTCTCCGGCAGTCGGAAGTCATGAAACTTAATATAGAATCGGTGTGTGACTTTGCAAAAACGATGTCTGCCACTGTAGTATTCTCTGGGCCCCTCCCCAATCTGACCAGTGATGACATGTTTAGCCGCTCGTCATCCTTGAACCGCTGGTTGTCTGTGTGGTGTCCTAAAAATGACGTGGGCTACATTGACAATTGGAGCTCTTTTTGGGGAAAACCTGGTCTTATGAGACGAGACAGCATTCATCCCACTTTGGATGGTGCTTCTCATTTATCTAACAATCTGGCATCTTTTTTATCCAAATTTCCAAAACCCTGACTACTCAGAGTTGGGACCAGGAAACAGAGTCGCAGTCTTACATGCCTCTCTGCAGCTCCTCTTCATCCGCCACCCCTCAGCTTAGCCCCTGTCTTCCCCATCTGAGAATCGTTGTCTGCTCCCTCCAAAGTAAATAAAAATATAATGTATAAGCATCCCAAAGTGATAAAGCAAAATATTGGTAAAACTCAAATTAAACATAAAGCCTCTAAATTGAATGATTTGGCCTCTGTTCCTCCTCATAATTTAAAAATTAAATGTGGTTTATTAAATATTAGGTCTCTAACTCCCAAGTCTCTGTTAGTCCATGATGTGTTAATTGATCATCAGATTGATTTAATTTCCCTTACAGAGACTTGGTTAGGACAAGAGGATTATGTTGGTTTAAATGAATCAACTCCCTCTGGTTATTTAAACTGTCAAAATCCCAGAAGTTCTGGTCGTGGAGGAGGAGTAGCAACAATTTACCATTCCAAATTACTAGTTAATGTAAAGCAAAAAACATGTTATAATTCCTTTGAGGGCCTGGTCCTCAGTATTGGGCACTTTAGCAATTTTAGGTTAAACCCAATTTTATTTGCCATAGTTTATTGTCCCCCATCAACCTACTCAGAATTTTTATCCGAATTTGCTGATTTCTTAGCTGATTTAGTGCTCAACTCTGATAGAATAATTATAGTAGGGGACTTTAATATGCATGTGGATGTAGATAGTGACTGCCTTAATGTGGCATTTAATTCAATATTAGACTCGATTGGGTTTTCTCAGAAAGTAGGAAATTCTACTCATTACCTCCACCATACATTGGACCTTGTTCTGACATATGGCATAGAAATAGAAAATCTTGTAGTGTCTCCTCATAACCCTGTACTGTCAGACCATTGTCTGTTAACCTTTGATTTTACTATTTCTGACTATTTGGCTCCTAAAGAAAAATATTATTACAGTAGATGCCTCTCAGATGATGCTGTTTCCAAATTTATGCAGATTGTTTCCTCTATGCCATGTGTCAACACAACGGAAATAAGCTATAGACAGCTTGCTCCTTCTGTAATTGATAACATGGTGGATAGTGTTTCAGCTTCTCTGCATCAGACTCTAGACTTGGTGGCCCCCTTAAAAAAGAAAAAGTCTAATCAGAGATTTCTAACTCCTTGGTTCAACACAGAAACTTGTAGCTTAAAACAGAAGACTCGTCAATTAGAAAGAAAATGGCGCTCCACTAATTTAGTTGAAATCTATTTAGCTTGGAGAAATCATCTTTTAATTTATAAAAAATTTCTTAGAAAAGCTAGAACGAGTTATTACTCTGCATTAATAGAAGAGAACAAGAATAATCCCAGGTTTCTTTTCAGTACTGTAGCCAGGTTGACAAAGAGTCAGGACTCTGTCAATCCTAGCATTCCCTTAGAGCTTACTAGTCAGGACTTTATGAACTTTTTCAATAATAAAATTTCATCCATCAGAGATAAAATCAATCACATTCTTCCCATAGTTAACTTAAATACTGTAACTACTACAACTCCTTCTATTGATGTCTGTCTTGATGAGTTTACTCCAATCGACCTTTGGAGTTAGACAAAATAGTTTCCTCATCCAAACCTTCAACTTGTCTTTTAGACCCTATTCCTACCAGGTTATTTAAAGAAGTCTTCCCACTTATTGGTAGCTTTATTCTTCATATAATCAATTCTTCATTAACTTTAGGCCATGTACCGCAGGCTTTTAAAACGGCTGTAATTAAACCCTTACTCAAAAAGCCAACGCTAGATCCAGGAGCTTTAGCTAACTATAGACCAATCTCTAATCTCCCTTTCATTTCAAAAATCTTAGAAAGAGTTGTTGCTACGCAATTATTTGACCACCTGCAGGGAAATGGTTTACTTGAAGAGTTTCAATCTGGGTTTAGAATCCATCATAGTACTGAAACAGCCTTAGCGAAGGTCACTAACAACCTCCTCATTGCATATGATAATGGACTAGTTTCTGTACTTGTCCTTTTAGACCTTAGTGCAGCTTTTGATACTATTGATCATAATATTCTACTTGATAGATTAGAACACTATGTTGGACTTAATGGAACTTCGTTGCAATGGTTTACATCTTATTTATCTGATAGGTTTCAGTTTGTTCATGTAAATAATGAGTTTTCTTTCAACTCAAAGCTTAGTCATGGAGTTCCACAGGGATCTGTGCTAGGCCCTACTCTTTTTAGTTTATATATGCTTCCGTTAGGCAACATTATTAGAAAGCACTGTATACATTTTCATTGTTATGCAGATGACACACAATTATACCTGTCAGTGAAGCCAAATGATAGTAATCAATTAGCCAAGTTAGAAGCCTGTCTTAAGGAAATCAAAGCTTGGATGACTTGTAATTTCCTGCTATTAAATTCAGATAAGACTGAAGTCATTCTTGTTGGTCCAAAAAACCTTAGAAATTCCTTTCCAAATCAAACTTTCAGTTTGGATGCAATTACTCTTTCTCTTAATAGCTCTGTGAGGAACCTTGGAATTATTTTTGATCAGGATTTGTCCTTCAATTCACATATTAAATTTGTTTCTAAGACTGCCTTCTATCATTTGCGTAATATTGCCAAGATTAGGAGCATCTTGTCTCAGAGTGATGCTGAGAAGCTGATCCACGCTTTTGTTAGCTCGAGATTAGATTATTGTAATTCTTTATTATCAGGCTGTCCTAAAACATCTTTAAAAAGTCTTCAGCTGATCCAAAATGCTGCAGCAAGAGTTTTAACAGGTACTAGAAAGAGAGATCATATCTCTCCGGTTCTGGCCTCCCTTCATTGGCTTCCCATAGAGTTTAGAATTAAGTTTAAAATCCTTCTTCTTACTTACAAAGCTCTAAACAATCAGGCTCCTTTTTATTTAAAAGATCTGATTCTACCATATTATCCTAACAGAGCACTACGCTCCCAAAATGTAGGATTACTTGTAATACCTAGAATCTCCAAAAGTACAATGGGAGGCAGAGCCTTCAGTTATCAAGCTCCTCTCCTGTGGAATCAGCTGCCAATCTGGATTCGGGAGTCAGACTCGATCACTGTTTTTAAGAATAGGGCTAAAACCTACCTTTTTGATATAGCCTACAATTAGGGAGGGATCATGTGTTTCTGAACCCTCCCTTAGTTATGCTGCTAATAGGTTTAGTCAGCCGGGGGACCTCCAGTAATGCACTGGGCCTCACTCCTTTCCTCACTCTCTATGAAATATTTTTTTTTTTGCTGGTCATTAACATTTGTTTGTTCTCTCCCATAGATTGAGTCCCCATCGTGCTGTTTGCGCTCTACATGTCTGTTCTTTTCTTCTTCTCTATCCCCTCACCCCCCAGCCAGTCGCAGCAGATGACTGCCCCTCCCTGAGCCTGGTTCTGCTGGAGGTTTCTTCCTGTTAAAAGGGAGTTTTTCCTCTCCACCGTCGCCAAGTGCTTGCTCACAGGGGATCGCCTGATTGCTGGGGTCTTTCTGCAACTGTGGGGGTTCCCCCCTACAGTTGATAGTGCTATGAGATGACTGTTGTTGTGAAATGGCGCTATATAAATAAAGTTGAATTGAATAAATAAATAAAGTTGAATTGAATATAAGGTACAGACCCGCCCTCCCATCCGTCATTATGGGGAATGTACGATCGCTACTCAGAAAAACAGATGAGCTAGCGGCTATCTCCCGCTACGAGAGCATATACAGGGAGTGTAGCCTGATGCTATTCACGGAGACGTGGCTAACAGAACTAGCAACAGATGCTAACATTGAACTGGAGGGTTTCCACGCAATACGGGCAGACCGGACACCAGATAGTGGGAAGGCAAGGGGCGAAGGAGTGATGATGTATGTCAATAACAACTGGTGCAGACTGGGACATATCACGATTAAACAACAACACTGCAACAAATACGTGGAGTTGCTAGCTGTTAGCATGCGGCCTACATATCTCCCGAGGGAATACTCACACGTGATCTGCATTGTTATTTATGCAAATCCGACGGCGAACGCTGGGACAGCGCGTGACGTCATCCACTCAGTAACTGGCAGGCTGCAGACAGAACACCCAGATGCTCTTCTCCTCATCTCAGGCGATTTCAACCATATTTCACTGTCTCCCATTCTACCCACGTTCACCCAGTATGTCACATGCCACACTAGAGACAATAAAGCACTGGACTTATTCTACGCAAACACTAAGGAGGCATACACCTCATCACCACTCCCCCCACTCAGGAGATCGGATCACAACTTGGTTCATCTCCTGTCGGTGTACAAACCCCTAGTGCACAGACAACCTCCGGTCATGCGCACAGTGAAGTTATGGTCTGAGGAGGCAATGGACGCTCTAAAGGACTGTTTTGAAACCACTGCCTGGGAGCAGCTCTGCGATCCACATGGTGAGGACATTGATGGCCTCACTCACACCATCACAGACTACATCAGCTTCTGTGTGGACAACACCGTACCCACCAAGACCATACGGTGTTGCTCGAACAACAAACCCTGGATCAACCCTGAGATAAAAACACTTCTGAGAGAGAAGAAGAGGATCTTCAGGTCGAGGAACAGGGAGATGCTGAAGTCCGTACAGAGGGAGCTGAGGAGGAAGATCAGAGTAGGCAAGGACAGCTTCAGGAAGAAGATGGAGGACAAGCTGCAACAGAGCGACATCGGCGGGGTCTGGAGAAACCTTAAAACCATCTCTGGGCTCCAAAATACCTCCTCCCAGGCCACGGGGGGCAGGGAGTGGGCGAACAATCTGAACCTGTTTTTTAATAGGTTTGACCAACCCCCCCCCCCCCCCGACTGCACAACAACCACTGCTGCCCCTAAAGATATCGAGTCCTGCTGCCCACACCCCACTCCAACCCCCCCCCCCCCCACTCCCAATACACAGCCCCCCAACATGACCCTCACTAAGACCCAGGTGAGGACGGAGCTGAGGAAGATCAAGGCAAGGAAGGCGTCGGGACCGGACAGCCCGGACAGCATCAGCGCAAAGCTCCTCAAGTCCTGTGCAGACCAGCTGTGTGGGATTGTGGAGCACATCTTCAACCTGAGCCTGAAGCTGGGGAGGGTACCACAGTTGTGGAAAACATCTTGTGTGGTACCTGTACCAAAGACTTCCCACCCCAAAGACCTGAACAGCTACAGACCAGTGGCCCTGACGTCCCACATGATGAAGACCCTGGAGAGACTGTTCCTTGCTCACCTCCGCCCCCTGGTGGGACCAGCGATGGATCCGCTCCAGTTCGCCTACCAGCATGGCATTGGGGTGGAGGATGCAGTGATCTTCCTCCTTCACCGTTCTCTGTCCCACCTGAAGAAGCCCGGGAATGTGGTGAGGATCATGTTCTTTGACTTCTCCAGTGCTTTCAACACCATCCAACCGATGATCCTGAAGGACAAGCTGCTGTGCGCAGGTGTGGACCAGCACCTGTCATCATGGATCCTGGACTACCTCACTAACCGGCCACTGTTTGTGAGAACCCGGGACTGTGTGTCCGACACGATCATCGGTAGCACGGGGGCCCCCCAGGGAACGGTTTTGGCTCCCTTCCTGTTCACCCTTTATACAGCGGACTTCTCACACAACACAACACACTGCCATCTACAGAAGTTCTCTGACGACTCTGCGATTGTCGGCCTCATCTCCAACGGAGATGAAGCTGAGTACAGAGGACTTATCCAGGACTTCATGGACTGGTGCCATCGGAACTGCCTCCAGATCAACGCGAGGAAAACTAAGGAGCTGGTGGTGGACTGCCGCAGGCAAGAACAACCCCTCACAGCACCAGTAAACATACAGGGAACAGACATTGAGATGGTGACATCCTACAAGTACCTGGGTGTTCATCTGAACAATAAACTAGACTGGTCACACAATACCAACGCACTCTACAAGAAGGGACAGCGCAGGCTGTTCCTACTGAGGACACTCAGGTCTTTTGGTGTACAAGGAGCGCTGCTGAAGACATTCTACGACACGGTGGTGGCATCAGCCATCACTTTTGGAGTGGTCTGCTGGGGCAGTGGCGTTACAGCAGCCGATAGGAAGAGACTGAACAAACTGATCAAGAAAGCTAGCTCTGCCCTGGGGCAGCGCCTTGACCCAGTGGAGGAGATAGGAGAGAGAAGGATGGTGGCTAAACTGTCATCTCTGCTGGAGTCCGAGTCCCACCCTATGCAGGACATACTGAACACACTGAGGAGCTCAATTAGCAGCAGACTACATCATCCTAGGTGCGCAACCGAGAGGTTTCGCACGTCCTTCCTACCTACGGCTGTCAGACTGTATAACCTAAGCAGGGCTGCTCGCTGAGATAGCAAAAAAACGTGACAACCTAATAGTATTGAATGCAAAAGACACAATAGACTTAGATAATGGTCCCCTCCAGTATACAACTAGGACAATATTGGTCGCTACGGAGGGTGACAATATGTATGGGTACATATTCATACTATGTAGGATAACTAAGTAGACGGTTATGCTGTTTAATCTATCTAGCTACAATGCTCCGCACTGTGTGTTTACATATTTATATGTACATACAGTATGTATATTCGCTGCTCTTGTTTTTCTTGTCTTCTTGATTGTTGCCCTGAGTGTTGCTATCCCTGTGCTGTTGCAATCCTGGAATTTCCCCATTGTGGGACTAATAAAGGCTTATCTTACATGAAAAGAGTTGCAAATTTACAAAAAAAATGTCCAAAATTGTTGTAAATTAATGAGAAAAAAGTTATAAAATTAATTAGTAAAAAGCTGCAAATTAACAAAAAAAACTTGCAAATTAATAAGAAAAAAATTGCAAATTTACAAGAAAAAACCTGCAAATGAATGAGAAAAAAGGTGCAAATTTACATGAAAAAAAGTTCCAGATTAAAGAGGAAAAAAGTTGCAAATTTTCAAGAAAAAAGATGCAGGTTAAGAAAGAAAATAGTTGCAAATTAATGAGGGAAAAAAGTTGCAAAATAACAAGTAAAAAGTTGCAAGTCAACAAAAAAATTTGCTAATTAATAAGAAAAAAGTTGTAAATTAATGAGGAAAAAAGCTGCAAATTTACGTGGAAAAAGTTGCAAATTAATGAGAAAAAAGTTAAATTTGCAAGAAAATACCTGCAAATTAATGAGAGAAAGGTGCAAATTTACATGAGAAAAGTTCCAAATTAATGAGGAAAAAAGTTGAAAATTTACTTGAAAAAAATTGCAAATTAACATGGGAAAGTTGCAAATGAATGAGATAAAGTTGCAAATTAATGAGAAAAAAGCTGCAAATTAGTGAGAAAAGTTGCAAATTTATGAGAAACGGTAATGACAAATCTATATGTTGCGAATTCCCCCCACCCCAAAATATTTGTTTTGCAAGATGCATTGTATTCAGTTCTGTAATATGATATAGAAAGGTTTATGATGATATGGGGGAGGGGAGTCTCCATTTTTTTCCAGGTTCTCCCCTTGACTTAGGCCTTATGATTCACACGTGTGTTCATGTAGAAGCCAGTGGAGTGGAGCACTTCCATGTAAAGATAAGCAACAAAAATAAGAAGTGACTCCATCTCAAGCTTCCAAGAATTAGAAACACTCAACCATCCATCCATCTTCTACAGCGTATCTGGGGTTCTGGGTGGCAGGGGCAGCAGTCAAAGAAGAAGTGATGAAAAACCAACCAAACAAACAGAAGCTGGGAGTTATTCGTGTCCCGTCCGCCGCCAAATTCCGCCCGCACTGCCCCGACATGTGTGAGGGGGTGGCACACTGAAGCAGACGGCCGTGTGGGACGTTTTCCAACTTCCAAACGTTTCGTAACAGAGGTATAAATAACCTCTCCCTCTCTCGAGCACAGATGGCAATCGTGGAACACCTGTGGGGGGGGGAAGCGGCATCCACAAACCAACGGTCAGACTCTGCTCTCACACTGGAGAAGAAACTGTTACTTTTAATGTTCGGTGCTGACATGCCAGCCTCCGGGGGTGGGATGGCGCTTGGTGGGATGTACTGAAATAGCCTGACTGTACATTCACGCAACATCCTGCTCAGGGCGCATGCTAAAACGGACCCCGCAGGACTCCTCTCTGACGAAGCCAAGACGTGCCCCGGCCAAGCTGGCCGACTCCCCGTTGCTGTCCTCACAGGCCCCACCCATGTAGCTGCGTGTTGTTACTGACCTCCTCTGACTGGCAACGTGAATTTCACATCAGTGTTCCACAAAGGAGGTGATTTGAGGGGTGATGCTGTCACCCCTCGTCCCCATTCATAGATGTAAATCGGGGAGGGGGGGGGGGGTTTCCCCCTCCCAAGAAAAAAGAATTGTCCCCCCAATATCATAATAAACCTTTCTATATCATGTAGCATAACTGAATAAAATGACTGAGTGATCAATTATAAGAAAAAATGCCAAAAAAATCTTGCAAATTTTCAACTTTTTTCTTGTACATTTGTACCTTTTTTTCTCATAAATTTGAATTTTTTTTCTCATTAAATGTGCAGCTTCTTTATCAAAAATTTGTGACTTCTTTCATAAATGTGTGTGATTATTTTTGTAAATTTGCATTTTTTCCTGTAAATTTTTAACTTTTTTCCCATAAATTTGCAACTTTTTTTCTCATAAATTTGCAACTTTTTTCTCCAAAATGTGCAGCTTTTTTCCTTGTACATTTTCAACTTTTTTCTCATAAATTTGCACATTTTTCCTTGTTCATTTGCAACATTTTTCCTGTAAATTTTAAATTTTCTTTTTCTCATAAATGTGCAACTTTTTTCCTCAAAAATTTGTGACTTCTTTCATAATTTTGCTTTTTTTTTGTTGTCAATTTTCATTTTTTCCTGTAAATTTTCCACTTTTTTCTCATCGATTTGCATCTGTTTTCTCAAAAAGTTGAGTTTTTTCTCATAAAAGTGCAATTTTTTTTTTATAAATTTGCAGATTTTTTTCTTATAAGTTAGCAATTTTTTCCTGTTAATCAGCAACCTTTTTCTTGTAGATTTGCAATTTTTTTCTCAAAAATTTGCAACTTTTTCTCATAAATTTATGACTTGCTCTTTCTTGCCAATGTGTAATTTTTTTCTCATAAATTTGCAGCTATGTTTTCATAAGTTTGCAGATTATTTTCTTGTAAATTAGCATTTTTTTTCCTGTAAATTTGCAACTTTTTTCTCATAAATTTGTAAATTTTTCCTCCAAAATTTGTTTCTTTTTTTCTCAAAGATTTGCAACTGCAACAGCTTGCCAATGTGTAATTTTTTTGGTAGATTTGCAAGTTTTTCCTCAAATAAATTTGTGAATTTTTTCTTGCAAATTTTCACTTTTTATCTTGTAAATTTGCAACACTCATCTGGATGGAGGTAAAATTTTTATCCTGTGTAATTAAATTATATTTTGCGACTTTTAAAATCTTTTAATTGCCATCTTTTATCATATTTTTGCACTTTTATTCGTGCACATTTATACCTAATTTACATGTATACGTTTGTACGTCACGCGAAATTGGTGAATACCCCCCCCGCCATTCACCCAAAATCCCCCGCTGGTTAGAGCTCATACCTCAGCATGTGTGACGGGTACTGCACTGATGCCGGTGTTCACGGCGTTCCACGACCGGGCGGTCAGCACACAGGCGAAGAGAGGGTACAGGTCTCCAGCTCCCAGTCGGCGGCTGTAACGTTCCACCCCGCTCATGTCGCCGTTTATCAGAGCCTGCCACAGGCGGCAGTAGTCCATCCTGAAGTCTGGCTGCAGGACCTGTGAGGAGAAGGCAGTCACGCAACAATTTCACTAATGTACAAGAAAAAGCTGCAAATTAAAAAAGAAAAAACTCCAAAATATGAGAGAAAACTGACAAAAAATTTAGGAGAATATGTTGCTTGTTCATAAAAACAAAACTGTGAATTTTCAGGAGCAAGTTCCAAATTAAGGGCAAAAAAATGCAAATTTACAGAAAGAGTTGTAAATTTAAAAAAAAAATACACATTTACAAGAAGAAAGTGCAGATTTATGAAAAAGTTGCAATTTTCCTGTCAAAAAGTCACAAATTTACTGACAAATAACTGCTAATTAGAGGGCAAGGTCACAATTTGACAGAATAGCAAACTGTTGCTAATTTATGAGAAAAAATGTTGAAGTTTTCAGGAAATGAAGTGCAAATTTATTTTATATCTGGGAGTGGGGGGAAATCAAAAGTTCAGAGGAAAAAAGCCTCAAATTTATCAGATGAGTTGCAAATTTAAGTGAAAAAAAAAATCAAATTATCTTTAAAAAAGTTGCAAATTAATAAAAAAGGGTGCAAATTTATAAGCTATTGCAGTTTTATTTGGCGCTTACATTTTTAAGGCTCAAGTTTTATGGCTTCATGCAGATTTTTGGGGGGCAAAAATTGCCTCTAATGTCGAGACTGTTTTCATAGTTGAGGTCGCTAATGACCCCTGGCCTAGGAGGAGCGGCGAGTCCTGTGAAAGGTGGACGGATGGACACATGGAGGACGTTTGCAAAGAAAACTGAAAACATTTTCTTGAACGGTAATACTTTTAGGACCGTGATTTTGCCACGTTAAATGTACACAACACAGTTTTTAATGCTCCCGAGAGCCCAGAGCAACCAGGTGTAGCAGTCAGTGTTTTGCTATTCACCGACTATCTCACCCAACACAATAAAACATTCTCACACATCTACTGCAGCTCTGTCCTTCCACTCAAAGCCCCCCTGGTTCAGTGACAGCGCTTAAAACGCACACACACACGCGCGCGCACACACACACACACACACACACACACCCGCAGCAGCACACAGGTAATGACACAGAAAATCACACTGTGCGTGTGTGCCAGAAACAGCACGTAAAAAACCACTAGATTTACAAGAAAAAAAATCACAAATTTATGAGGAAAAAAAATGCAAATTTAGAAGAAAAAAACAAATTTTCAAGAAAAAATGATGCAAATTTAATAACTAAAAAAAAAATCACAAATTTATGAGAAAAGAAATGCAAATTTAAAACGACAAAAAAATAAAAAAAAAATTATGAGTAATAGGTTACAAATTTACAAAGCAAGAACGTCACAAATTTATGAGGGGAAATGCAAATTTAAAAGAAAAAATAAATTTACAAGCAAATTTAAAAGCTAAAAAAAAAAAAATCACTATTTTATGAGGAAAAAAATGCTAATAATTTACAAGTCAAGAAAATCACAAATTTACCAGGGAGAAAATGGTCATTTACAGGCAAAAAAAAAATAAATCACAAATTTATTATAGAAAAAAATGCAAATTAACAAAAAAACGACAAATTTATGAGGAAAAAAATGCTAATTTAAAGTGCAAAAACTCACACATTTATGAGGAAAAATGCTAATTTTACAAGGCAAAAAAATCATAGATGTATGAGGAAAAAATACTAATTTTACAAGAAAAAAATTACTAATTTATGAGGGAAAAAATGCTAATTGTACAAGAACAAAATCACAAATTTATGAGAAAAAAAATTTGATTTACAAGAAAAAAGTTGCAAATTTAAAAGCTAAAAAATTACTTTATCAGAAAAAAAATCCCAAATTTATGAGAAAAAAGTGCTAATTTTACAAGAACAAAATCATAAATTCTATGTAAAAATGCTATTTTACAAGGCAGAAAAAACCACAAATTTATGAGGAAAAAAATGCTAATTTACAAGGAAAGAAAATCAGATGTATAAGGAAAAAAAATGCTAATTTAAAAGGCAAAAAAGACACATTTATGATGGGAAAAATGCACATTTATAACCCGGGAAAAATCACAAATTTATGACGAAAAAATGCTAATTTACAAGGAAAGAAAATCACAGATGTATGAAAGAAAAATACAAATTTTAGTAGAAAAATGCTAATTTGAAAGGCAAAAAAAAGCCAATTTACGAGAAAAAAAAATTAATTCACAAGAAAAAGTTGCAAATTCAAAAGCTAAAAATCCACAAATTTATGTGAAAAACATACTGGGATTTTGTGATGTTAAAAAATGAGACCAAGAAAAATCATTTCAAAACTTTTTCCACCATTAATGTGACCTATAACCTGTACAACCCAATTGAAAAACAAACTGAAATCTTTTTAGGGGAAAAAATAAAAAATAAAAAACTTACAATAACCTGGTTGCATAAATATACACACCCTCTTATAACTGGGGATGTGGCTGTGTTCAGAATTAACCAAACACATTCAAACTCATGTTAAATGGGAGTCAGCACAAACCTGCCACCATTTAAAGTGCCTCTGACTAACCCCAAATAAAGTTCAGCTGTTCTAGTAGGCTTTTCCTGACATTGCCACCCCTAGCCGCTCTCTCAGGTCGTCCTCTTCCCCTCACCATTCCTTCTGCCCGCCTCATCACTATGGGAAATAAAGCCTTCAATCGCTCTGCTCCCCGGCTCTGGAACTCACTCCCACCAGACGTCCGCAACATTGATTCTCTTCCATTTTAAATAATGGAAGAGAAATGGAAATCTGGATTTAAATATCCAGACTCAAAATTCATCTGTTTAAACGAGCTTATTCTCTTTGATAATCTACCTTTTAATTCACTGCTTTTGGTTTGTTAACTAAGCTTTGCTATTGCATTTTAAATCTTTTTTTAATGTTTCAATGATCTTTTTGTAAGGTGACCTTGGGGGATGAAAGGCACCTAGAAATAAAGTGTATTATTATTATTATTATTATTGTAGTCGCATCTTACAGCAATAGCCATGGTCCACAGAGAGCTTCCAAAGCATCAGAGGGATCTCATTGTTCAAAGGTATCAGTCAGGAGAAGGGTACAAAAGAATTTCCAAGGCATTAAATACAGGTGCATCTCACTAAATTACAATATCATCAAAAAGTTGATTTATTTCAGTAATTCAATTCATAAAATGAAAGTCATATTTTATATAGATTCATTACAGACAGAGTGATATACTTCAAGTGTTTATTTCTTTTAATTTTGATGGTTATGGCTTACAGCTCATGAAAACCTGAAAATCACTTTCTCAAAAAATTAGATTACATAAGATCAATTTTTAAAAAAGTAATTTTTTTAATAGAAATGTTGGCCGACAAAGTATTTCCGTGAACACACTCAATACTTGGTCAGGGCTCCTTTTGCATGAATTAATACTGCATCACTGTGTATGGCATGGAGGAGATCAGCCTGTGTTACTGTTGAGGTGTTATGAAGGTACCAGGTTGCTTTAATAGCAGCCTTCAACTCATCTGCATTGTTGGGTCTGGTGTCTCTCATCTCGCTGTTGACGATACTTCATAGATTCTGTATGGGGTTTAGGTCAGGAGAGTTTGCTGGCCAGTAAAATATGGTGATACCATGGTCATTAAACCAGGCTTTGGTACTTTTGACAGCAGTGTGGGCAGGTGCCAAGTCCTGCTGGAAAATGAAATCAGCATCTCCATAAACCTTGTCAGAAGAGGGAGACATGAAGTGCTCTAAAATGTCCTGGTAGACAACTGCATTGACTTTGGACTTGATAAAACACAGTGGACTAACAGCAGCAGATGACATGGCTCCCCAAATCAGGTGCCAAGTCCTCTCCCTTGGAAATCAAGGTCCCAGAGTCTGGAGGAAGAGTGACCAGGCACGGAATCCAAGTTGCTTGAGGTCCAGTGTGAAGTTTCCACAGTCAGTGATGATATGTGGAGCCATGCCATCTGCTGGTGTTTTTCCACTGCGTTAAACTAATTCCAATGTCAGTGCAGCCATCTAACAGGAAATTTTAGAGCACTTCATGCTTCCCTCTGCTGACAAGCTTTATGGAGAAGCTGATTTCATTTTCCAGCAGGACTTGGCACCTGCCCACACTGACAAAAGTACAAATACCTGGTTTAATGACCATGGTATCACTGTGCTTGATTGGCCAGCAAACTCTCCTGACCTAAACCCCATAGAGAATCTATGGTGTATTGTCAAGAGGAAGATGAGAGACACCAGACCCAACAATGCAGACGAGCTGAAGGTCACTATCAAAGAAACCTGGACCTTCATAACACCTCAGCAGTAACACAGGCTGGTCGCCATGCTGCACTGATGCAGTAATTATGCAAAAGGAGCCCCAACCAAGTATTGAGTGTGTACATGGACATATTTTCAGTCGGCCAACATTTCTATTAAAAATCAATTTTTAAATTAATTTTATGTAATATTCTAATTTTTTGAGAAACTCAATTTGGGGTTTTCATGAGCTATAAGCCATAACCATCAAAATTAAAAGAAATAAACACTTGAACTATATCACTCTGTGTGTAATGAATCTATAAGAGTTTCACTTTTTGAATTGAATTATTGAAATAAATCAACTTTTTGATGACATTCTAATTTATTGAGATACACCTGTATACCATGGAACACAGTAAAGACAGTCATCATCAAGTGGAGAAAATATGGCACAACAGTGACATTACCAAGAACTGGACATCCCAAAATTGATGAAAAAATGAGAGGAAAACTGGTCAGGAAGGCTGCCAAGTGGCTGACAGGAACACTGAAGGTGCTGCAGGAATTTCTGGCAAGTAATGGCCGTTGAGAACAAGTGACAACAATCTCCCGTCTTCTTCATATGTCTGGGCTATGGGGTAGGGGGGCAAGACAGAAGCCTTATCTTACGAAGAAAAACATCCAAGCCTGGCTACATTTTGCAAAAACACATTTGAAATCTCCCAAATGCATGTGGAAAAATGTGTTGTGGTCCGATGAAACCAAGGTTGAACTTTTTGGCCGTAATTCCAAAAGGTATATTTGGTGCAAACACAACACTGCTCATCACCAAAAGAACACCATACCTACAGTGAAGCATGGTGGTGGCACCATCATGCTTTGGGGCTGTTTTTCTTCAGGTGGAACTGAGGCCTTAGTCAAGGTGGAGGGAATTATGAACAGTTCCAAACACCAGTCAACAATGGCACAAAACCTTCAGGCTTCTACTAGAAAGCTGAAGATGAAGAGGAACTTCATCTTTCAGCACGACAATGACCCAAAGCACACATCTAAATCAACAAAAGAATGGCTTCACCAGAAGAAGATTAAGGTTTTGGAACAGCCCAGCCAGAGTCCAGACCTGAATCCGATTGAACATCTGTGAGGTGATCAGAAGAGGGCTGTGCACAGGCGATGCCCTCGCAATCTGACAGATTTGGAGCATTTTTGCATAGAAGAGTGGGCAAATATGTGTCCCATGCTGGCAAAATGAGTCACTTTGAGGAAATTATCAAAACTGAGGTAACACTTTTTCCATATTCTGTATTGAAAGACCTTCAAAATGATATTTAATTTATTGGAAGTGCACAAAAACGGACACCGGAAAAAGACGATTTGTTTATATTTTGGCTAGGTATAAAACTTATGCTCGATCAGTCGAGAGTTACATTTTCCGCAAAAACATATGTATTTTTAGAAAGTACGTTTTCTAAGCTTTCCAATACCACCAGGCACTCATGGGTTTTTTCCCGGGACTTGCCGCTAGCAAACAAAGAAAGAGTCATGATTTATGACTTCTCCTGCCTGCAGCTCGTAATGACGCGGTGCACATTCCGACTCATTTTGCCAGCACGGGTCACATATTGCCACATCAAGATGTGCCACGCTGATAGACTCCTACCCAATAAGCCTGAGTGCTGTAATAAATGCCAAAGGTGCTGTAACAAAGTACTAGTTTAAGGATGTGCATATTTATACAACCAGTTTATTGTAAGTTGTTTTTTTTTTTTTCCCACAATATCTTTATTGAACCTTTTTTTTTTTTAACAAACATGATACAAACAATCAAACACTAACACTAAAGTACTACAAAAAAAAAAAAAATGCACTAAAAACACCAACAACCACCAACAAAATCAAGTCTTCAACAATGCTCCTCTGTTTAGTCCAGACAATCCAACACATAAGCATACACACTATGTTCACCAGTTTGGAATTTACAAGGTCCACACACATCATTCACCTTCTTCTTCAAGAGTTATGTTTACATTTTTTACATAATCAATAAAAGGTCTCCATATATTCTCAAACACAATTTCCTTTGATTTCAGTATATATGTTATTCTTTCTAATGGAAGGTTTGTTAACATCTGTCTTAACCACTGAGTCACATCTGGTCTATGAGTCTTTTTCCATAATAGTGCAATACATTTTTTGGCATTAAGCAAACTGAGGTCTATGAATGTTCTTTCACTTTTATTAAAATTATGCTTTTCTGGGTACAGACCCAACAAAAACAGTTTAGGATTCAATATGATTTGTTTTGAGATTATTTTTTCAATTGTTACCCTCACCTCTTCCCAAAACATTCTTATTAATCTACATTCCCATAAACAATGAAATAGGGTTCCTTTACTTTCCATGCATTTTGTGCATGTATCTGGTATATTTTTGTTATATCTATTTAACTCCTCCGGTGTAACATACATCCGCATTAACCATTTGAAATGTATCAATTTAAGGCGTGCATTTATTGATTTGGTTTGAGCTTCTGTACAAGCCAATTCCCATTGTTCCTCTGAGATTTCAATTTGCAGATCTTCTTTCCAGTAGTTTAATCTTTTCAGTGAATTTTCACTTGAAGATAGTGTCAATGAGTTATAAAACTCTGAAATAATACCCTTTCTTTTACTATCTTTCATCATCATTTTTTCCAAGGATGAATAAATAGGTCGAGTGAGAGCTTTATTTTGATTTGATCGAATAAAGTTTCTAAGTTGAAGATATTTAAAAAAATGTGTTCTATTGAGATTAAATTTGATCCTCAGCTCTTCAAAAGACATTATGTTATCTGCACATGGCAAATATAAATCCTGAATCTTTTGTATCCCTTTTAAATTCCATACTTTAAATACAGCGTCCGCTCTCCCTGGTTTAAAATATTGATTACCCCATATTGGACTAAATTGTGACAATAACTGTGGTTCTTTTAAATAGTTTTTAGCTTCACACCATATTTTGATCATATGCTTTACAAATGGATTTTTAACTTGTTTTTGTAATTTTTTTGCCGAATCTGAGTATATGAATATGGGAAGAGGTAAAGGTAAATTGTATGATTCCATTTCAGTCCAGTGAGGGAGATCATTTGATGAAAAATAATATGTCATAGACCTCAGTTGTGCCGACCAATAATACAACATAAAATTTGGACATTTCAGACCTCCACGATCAAATGGTAAATATAATAAAGACAGACGTAATCTAGCCCTCCTGTTGTTCCATATAAATTCCACTAACTTTTTTTTTATTCTTGAGAATAGATCTAAAGGTGGTGATAAGGGAATGTATTGAAATAAATAAAGTATTTTAGGTAAAATATTACTTTTAAGTATATTGATTCTCCCGATCATCGACATTGGTAGTGACATCCATCTCTGAGTTAACTCATTGATATCTAACATTAAGGCTTCATAGTTGACACTGGCGACTGATTCTAGCTTAGGCACAATTTGGATTCCTAAATATTTAAACTGATTTACAACATTGAATTGATTTACCTCAGGGGCTGGGTAATTTCTCTGGGTCTCATTTAGCATTAATATTGAAGATTTAGTTTTATTTATTTTATATCCTGATATTTCCCCAAAATTCTTTATTAAATTCAACAAGGTTGGAATTGATTTTTTTAGATTCGACATAAACAAAATTATATCATCGGCGTACAGGGAGATTTTATGTTCTGTTGGTCCAACTTTAATTCCATATATTTGTGAATGTAAACGTATCGCTATCGCTAAAGGTTCAATTGCCATAGTAAACAGTAAAGGTGAAAGTGGACAGCCTTGTTGACATCCTCTATTGATTTTTATTGGTTTTGAAATATTGTTATTTGTTAGGATTTCTGCTGTAGCATTATTGTATATTATTTGAACCCATTTTATGAAATTATTTCCAAGTCCAAACCTTTGTAGAACTTCAAAAAGAAAGGGCCATTCAACTCTATCAAAGGCCTTTTCGGCGTCCAATGATAGGAGAGCTGTATCCGGTGCTTCTTTATTAAAATAGATAATATTAAATAGTCTTCTTACATTATGGAAGCCTTGTCTACCCTTTATAAAGCCATTCTGATCTCGATTAATAATATTTGGTAAAATTTCTTGTATTCATCTTGCTAAAATTTTACAGATTATCTTAAGGTCGGCGTTTAATAGGCTTATTGGTCTCATATTTTCACATTTATTAGAGGGCTTACCTGGTTTTGGCAGCAGTATAATTAAGGCATTATTTATGTATGATGGTAAATTATTATTTTGAAATGCTTCTAAAACCATTTCCAAAAAAGGTTTTATTAATTTATTCTTAAATTTTTTATAAAGGTCAACTGGGAGACCATCTGGTCCTGCACTTTTTCCTGATTTCATATTATCAATGGCTAGCCCAACTTCTTCTTGACTAATTTTAGACTCCAATATCTCCCTGTTTTCATTTGGAATACACGGTATAGATAGTTCGTTCAAAAACCCATTTAGTTTTGTTAAATCAGGTTCATTTTTGGTATCATATAATTTTTCATAGTAATCTCTAAAGGCTCTATTAATTTCTAAAGGATCTATAACTACCTGTCCTTTACTTATAATACTGGTAATTGGTGTTTTAATTTCCAATTGTTTAATCTGCCATGCTAATAATTTTCCTGATTTTTCACCTTGTTCATAAAAAGATTGTTTCAATCTTAGAAGACTCGAGGCAGCTCTATTCGCTGATTTTTTGTCGTATTCAGCTCTCAAAATCAGTAATTCATTCTCCAACCTTGGGTCACATCCTGCATACACTTTTTCCTGAAGACTTTTTATTTTATGTTCCAATTGGGCTCTCTCCTCTCGAGTCTTCTTAGATTTTGATCCTGTATAACTAATAATATGTCCCCTAATAAAAGCTTTGAAAGCCTCCCACTTTACACATGCTGATGTTTGTGTAGTATTGATGTCAAAGAACTCGTCTATCTGTTTTTCTATATACTTGACAAATTCCTCATCCTGAAGCCATTTATGCTGAAATTGCCATCTACCTGATTCCTTTGTCAATTTTTTATCTACATATATTAGACAACAGGGTGCATGATCAGAGATCACGATGTTATCATAAAAGCAGTTTTGAATCTTGGACCTTAATTCTGTGGAAATCAAAAAATAATCAATACGTGAGAATGTCTTGTAGGTACTGGAATAACAAGAATAGGCTTTAACTTGTGGTTTCATTTCTCTCCATATATCTAACAATCTCAATTCTTTCATAAAATGATTAATAGTCATCCTACATCCAATGTGCGTACAATCCAGTCCTGTTGATCTATCTATACCTGGATTCAATGTACAATTAAAATCCCCTGCTATTATATGTTGCCCTGTAAGTGATGATAAGATGAGAAATAAATTAGCAAAGAACTTCTGATCATCTATATTGGGACCATATAAGTTCACAAGATTTATATTTTCTAATAGCAAAGAACCTTGAATGATTACATATCTTCCAAATTTGTCTCCAATTACATTTTTCACTTGAAAAGGAACTGATTTATGTATGAGAGTCATAACTCCCCTGGCTCGGGATGAAAATGAAGAGGTGAATACACTTCCTTGCCATCTACTCCTAATTCTTTTAACATCCTCCTCTATTAGATGAGTTTCTTGTAAAAACACAATTTTTGAACCCATGTCTTTTATTTTATTCATAACTTGTTTAAGTTTTTTTAAATTTTGTAGACCTCTGCAATTCCATGAAGTTAAATTAAGATTAACACTTTGGTTTATGATCAATAGAGAGTTTGGGATTACCTTGCAGTGTAAACATGCTCATACAGAGAAGCAAAAACATGAGTGGTTGAACATTCATCCTACAAACTACACACAAACAAATTCCCCCTTCCCACACTTGTGGCAAACCCCCCAAAATCAAAAAAAAAATTCTGTCTCCCGATATAGCCATCGACCGTTCCACACCCACGGGGAACAGCCTAAGCCACTCTTTCTTCATTCTCCCAATCACCCTAACTCTACTGCTTTTAATGACGTAACATTAACTCTCCTCTGTAGTTTTCCAACTTAACTCCAAAATTTTTAACAACTTTGTACATCATAGTTTTTTGTTTGTTTGTTTTGTTTTTGTTTTGTTTTTTAATATATAATACAATCTATATTTTGTAAACTTACTATTTACTTCAAGTCAGTCAGATGCCTGTGCAAATGCTTAATTATTCTACCTTATATTTTGTTCATGCTTAGCTCCCACCAGTCTCTTCTTCTTCTTTGATCTTCTTGATGAACTCCTGCGCCTCCTCTGGGGTCTTGAAGATGTGGGTTCTGCCCTCATACGTGGTCAGCAGTCTCGCAGGATAGATTACACCATGACGAATCCCAAGGTTGCGCAGCTCCTTACGTACGGGATCAAACTGCTTCCTCAATTGCTGGATTCCTGTGGCCAAATCTGGGTAGAACCGCACCTGCTGGTCCTGGTGTTTAATCTCTCCTTTAGCTCGTGCAGCGTTGAAGATCTTCATCCTGTCTCTGTTGCTAAGAAACTTCATAATTAAGGTCCTCGGCGGTCCCTTATCTCTCCGTGGGCCAATACGATGTGCTTTTTCCAGAACCACTGCTGATTGCAACTCCTCGCTGCCCAGCACCTCCGGAATCCACTTTTCCAGAAAGGAACATACGTCCCGACCTTCTGATTCCTCTGGAAGACCCACCAGCCTCAAGTTATTCTGTCTCGACCGAGATTCCAAATCCAAAATATTATCTTCCAGAGATTTATTTTTTTTTTCCAAAGTGCGCACCTTTAATTGAAGACGGGTGACGTCATCTTCAGCACTAGCGAGACGGAGCTCCATCTGCGCCGTTCGTTCTACACAGTCACCCAATTCCTTTCTTATTCCTTCCAACGCTGTCATAATCCCATCAAATCTAGAGGAAAAGTCCGCTCTCATTGAACTCATGGCAGCCATCAGCGCATCTGCGCCTCCCCCCGCAGACATCGCACCGTTGCCAGCCTCCTCCGCCATATATGGAGTTTTATTTGCTGCGTCACAGACCTGAAAGTCCGTTAATTTGGACTGTTTCGGCGGCTCGCTTTTTCCTTTTCCTGGTTTTCCAGCCTTAGGCTTCGCCGACATATCCTCACCCAAACGCTGGGATACGTTCTGTCCCAAATGAGAGAGTTATTTGCCGATTTTTTTTCTCCAGGAGCAGAGCAGAGCGAGACACGTCCGTCCTACGTGGCAGCCATAACCGGAAGTGTTTATTGTAAGTTTTTTAGTTTTCATTTTTCCCCTTAAAAGATTTCAGTTTGTTTTTTAATTGGGTTGTACAGGTTACAGGTCACATTAATGGTGGAAAAAGTTTTGAAATGATTTATCTTGGTCTCATTTTTTTACATCACAAAAACCTGGCATTTGAATAGGGGTGTGTAGAGTTTTAATATCCACTGTATGAGGGAAAAAATGCTAATTTACAAGGGAAAAAAATCACAAATTTATTAGGAAAAAAACTGGCTAATTTACAATGCAAGAAAATCACAGGTTTATGAGGAATAATGCTAATTTTACAAGAAAAAAATGACTAATTTATAAGAAAAAATGCTATTTTACAAGGCAAAACAAATCACATTATGAGAAAAAAATGCTAATTAACAAGGCAAAGAAAGGACAAATCTATAATGGAAAAAATGCTAATTTATAAACTTAGAAAATCACAAATTTATGAGGAAAAAAATGCTTATTTTGCAAGAACAAAATTGCTCATTTATGAGAAAAAATGCTAATTTACAAGACAAAAAAAATCACAAATTTATGAAAAAATGCTAATTTAAAAGAAAAAAAAATCACAGATTTATGAGGAAAAAAATGCAAATTTTAAAAGACAAAATCACAAATTTACATGGAAAAAAATGCTAATTTACAAGGCAAAAAAATCACAAATTTATTAGGAAAAAATGCAAATTTTAAAAGAAAAAGAATCAGAAATTCTTGAGGAAAAATGCTAATTTACAAGAAAAAATACATTTATAAGAAAAAAGTTACAAATTAAAAAGGCAAGAAAATGACTATTTTTCATGCTGCTCAGAGGCTGGAGTCAGTCAGCTTTCATGACAGTATCTGGTTATTCACAGATTATTTTGCCCAACACAATAAAACATTCTCACACATCTGCTGCAGCTCAGTCCTTTCACTGAACGCCCCCCCCCGCCCCCCCCAATCCAGTGACAACACACACACAGTAGCAGCACACCAGTAATGACACGGAAAATCACGGTGTGTGCATATGTGTGTGCACGCTTCCATGACGACTGGATTAATATTCTACTCCAAAATGACAGCTGAAATCTCAGGTCATTAGGAATAAATTGGTGCCATTATGGTCCCGGGGAAGCCTCCGTGCGTGCGTGTGTGCGTGTCAAAAATGATGGAGTTGTGTGTTTATGACCAAAATGAACAGAGGAACAGGCAATAGAAGCTCATGTGTAAGTGTGTGTGTGTGTGCGCGCACCAGCCTGTGAGTGTTATGAGACAACATGAGTAAATAATCAAAGCGCACTCGTGTACGTGTGCACGTGTCCATGTGAACATGCTGCAGAGTGCTGCACTCTGCTGAGGACATCAAATGAGCTGTTTATGAAAAAGCTTTTATCCTGTGCATCTCCAATAAAACAGTGCGTCTCTGCTGAAGTGTCTATGTGGGGTTTGGGGGTTTAAACGCCGTTCTTCACCATCCGTCGTCTTGACTCAAGGCCTCTGAGTTAGCAGACTGCAACACTGGACCAAACCGGATTTTCTTCACGTGGAGATTTCCCACCTGATACAGACCTGGTCCAGCACAGAAAGTTGCAAAGAAAATTTGCAACTTTTTTCTTATATATTTATTTCTTCTTGTAAATTTGCTTTTTATTCCCTCATAAATTTGTGATTTTCTTGCCTTGTAAATTTGCATTTTTTCTCATAAATTTATGATTTTTTCCTGGTAAAATCAGCATTTTTCTCCTTCATAAATTTATCTTTTTTTTCGGGTAAAATTTGCAATTTTTTTCCCCTCTTATTTGTGATTTTTTTTTTGCCTTGGATAAATTAGTATTTTTTTTCTCATAAATTTGTGATTTTTTTTTTCTGGTAAAATTTGCATTTTTTTCCCTCATAAATTTGAGGGATTTTTTTAGCTTTTACATTTGCATCAATTTGTGATTTTATGGGATAAAATTTCCATTTTTTTCTCAAATTAGATTTTTTTTCTTGTAAAATTTGCATTTTTTTCCTTATAAATTGGTGATTTTTTTAGCTTTTGAATTTGTACTTTTTCTTATAAGTTTATTTTTTATTGTAAATTTGCTTTTTTTTCTTATAAGTTAGTTTTTTTTTTCTTGTAAAATTTCCATTTTTTTCCTCATAAATTTGTGATTTTTTTTTTCTGGTAAAATTTGAATTTTTTTCCTTAGAAATCTGTGATTTTTTTTAGCTTTTAAATTTGCAACTTTTTTTCTTGTAAATTTAATTTTTTCCTCTAAATCTGAATTTTTTTTTTTTCTCATAAATTTGGGACTTTCTGCCTTGTAAATTAGCATTTTTTTCACATAAATTTGTGATTTTTTTTTTTTTTTGCTTTTACATTTGCAACTTTTTCTTGTAAATTTATTTATTTATTCTTGTAAATTAGCACTTTTTTCCTCATAAATTGGAGAATTTTTAGCTTTTGAATTTGCAATTTTTTTCTTATAAGTTTATTTTTTATTGTAAAATTGCATTTTTTCTTATAAGTTTGTTTTTGTTTCTTGTAAAATTTCCATTTTTTTCCTCATAAATTTGTGATTTTTTTTTTTCTGGTAAAATTTGAATTTTTTTTCCTTAGAATTTTGTGATTTTTTTTAGCTTTTAAATTTGCAACTTTTTTTCTTATAAATTTAATTTTTTCCTCTAAATCTGAATTTTTTTCTCATAAATCTGGGACTTTTTGCCTTGTAAATTAGCATTTTTTTCACATAAATTTGTGATTTTTTTAGCTTTTACATTTGCAACTTTTTCTTGTAAATTTATTTTTTTTTCTTGTAAATTAGCACTTTTTTCCTCATAAATTGGTGATTTTTTAGTTTTTGAATTTGCAATTTTTTTGATATAAATTTATTTTTTATTGTAAATTTGCATTTTTTTTCTTAGAAGTTTGATTTTTTTCTTGTAAAATTTCCATTTTTTTTCCTCATAAATTTGTGATTTTTTTTCAGGTAAAATTTG
The DNA here is from genome assembly GCA_020510985.1 of Pholidichthys leucotaenia. NCBI lineage: Eukaryota > Metazoa > Chordata > Actinopteri > Cichliformes > Pholidichthyidae > Pholidichthys > Pholidichthys leucotaenia. Next base: position 409,095,932 of record CM035842.1, on the reverse strand, counting down.
AATTTTTTTCCTTAGAAATTTGTGATGTTTTTTAACTTTTAAATTTGCAACTTTTTTCTTGTAATTTTTTTATTGTAAATTTGCATTTTTTTCTCATAAATTTGTGATTTTTTTAGTTTTTGAATTTGCAATTTTTTTGATATAAATTTATTTTTTATTGTAAATTTGCATTTTTTTCTTAGAAGTTTGATTTTTTTCTTGTAAAATTTCCATTTTTTTCCCTCATAAATTTGTGATTTTTTTTCTGGTAAAATTTGAATTTTTTTCCTTAGAAATTTGTGATGTTTTTTAGCTTTTAAATTTGCAACTTTTTTTTGGTAATTTTTTTATTGTAAATTAGCACTTTTTTCCTCATAAATTGGTGATTTTTTAGTTTTTGAATTTGCAATTTTTTTGATATAAATTTATTTTTTATTGTAAATTTGCATTTTTTTCTTAGAAGTTTGATTTTTTTCTTGTAAAATTTCCATTTTTTTTCCTCATAAATTTGTGATTTTTTTTCTGGTAAAATTTGATTTTTTTTCCTTAGAAATTTGTGTTGTTTTTTAGCTTTTAAATTTGCAACTTTTTTCTTGTAATTTTTTTATTGTAAATTTGCATTTTTTTCTCATAAATTTGTGATTTTTTTTTTTTTTTTAGCTTTTAAATTTGCAACTTTTTTCTTGTGAATTTATTTTCTTCTATATTTGCATTTCTCCTTATAAATTTGTGATTTTCTTGACTTGCAATACTGGACCAAACTGGATTTTCTTCATGTGGAGACTTCCCACCTGATACAGGCCATGGTCCAGCAGGACGATCTCGCTCTTCTGGCTCTGGGGACACCTGCGGACCAGGACATTGCCTGGGTGTGGGTCACAGTGGACGAAGCCGTGGACGAAGATCATTTCGCTGTATATCATGCCCAGGTTCTCTGAGATCTGAAGGAAACAATAATCGAGACGTGTAAAGTGAAAGGAACAGAAATGACTATTCATGGCAAAACAGTCAGTGATCTGAGGAGAAAAAAGTGACAAATTTACTAGAAACAGTGGCAAATTTATAGTAAAAAACATGTTGTTTTTTTTAAAGAAGTCACAAATTTGCTCGTAAAAAGTAGAAATTTACCAGAATAAGTTTCTAAGAAAAACATTTCAAGTTTGCTAAAAAAAAAAAAAAAAACAACACACAAATTGGCAAAAAAGGTGAAATTTATGAGAGAAAAAAGTCAAAAATTTATACAAATCTGCAGCTTTTTTTCTTGTAAATTTGCATTTTTTTGACATAAATTTGTTTAAAAAAAACCAAACAAATTATTGACTTTTTCTGCAAGTTTTGCAAATTTGTGACTTTTCCTCCCCAGTGTCAAAAATCTGTGACTTTTTCCACCAGTTTTGTAAATCACCCTTTATCAAAAACATTTATTAACAATTCTGAAGATAAATCAGCATGATAAAAACTACCTTTGAAGGCACAAGCCATCTTTTGTAAACATTTATTCAAGGAGCATTTTTACTTTTCAGTTTGGCAAAATGCTGCAGACAACAACGGTAAGGTGGGGGGGGGGTGCTTATCGTCTTACTGGAGCCAGCCATCAGAGCATGACAGAGCAGACTGTATGACACCACCTGGATACTTTTTCCTTTCGACATGCGTCCATATTAAAGCCAAGCACACCACGGTTTTAACCACGCCTCTCCTCCCGCTGGAGCACGCGGTGAGAAATTAGCGCTGCACATTGGACGACAACAACAAATCACCACAACCGTGTGGTCGGTCGAAATGTCCCCATGATGCAAGAAATGTCTTCACGTTGGTTAAAACTGAAACTGGTGGCAACATGGACAGCAGCACACAACGCACGCACACACATCGAACAAGAGAATCCAACAAATTATGTTGGAGAGCAGCAGGAACAAAATAATGACCGTTAATTAGAGCCCCTCATCTTCTCACTAGAGACAGAATAGACACAGAGAATCAGGACTGTTCTACAGGAGAACAAACAGAGATGCACTGCTGCTAATACGCCCATTTCAGCAACTATGTTTGGTTTATTTGGTTAGAAAATAGGTAGATCTAAATGACATTTACATTTTGAAGCTCTCATCTTTCCTCATCTTTAAAATGCTGCACATGACAGTAGTTATAACAAGGGGATGGAGGGCTGTTTACCAATTTAGCATGAGCTACAAATGTATAAGTGCGAACGAGGTATAAATTTACAACAATAAAGGTGTAAAGATGTGGTAAAAGATGCCAACTCGAAAATTAAAAAAGTCACAAATTTAATTAAGGGATAAAAATTTAACCAGCAAACAGATGAGCGTTGAAATTTTACAGAAAACATTTTACTTTTTGAGAAAAAGCTGCAAAGTTACAAGAAGAAAATGGCAAATTTAAAAGAAAGATCTTGCACGTCCCAAAAGCCAGTTTAGGAAGTTTGGAATCAGACCACCAAGGTCTCCACCTTCGACCGCAATCTGATCCACATAGCACCAGACCCCGATGGTCCCTCCTGCAGGTGGTGAGCCCAATGGAGGGCGGACCCATGTAACTACTTCGGGCTGAGCCTGGCCAGGTCCCATAGGTAGAAACCCGGCCACCAGGCGCTAGCCATCGAGCCCCTCCCCCAGGCCTGGCTCCAGGGTGGGGCCCCGGTAACCCCACACTGGGAGGTGTACACTGAATCCTTGTTCTAACATTCATTATGAGAGTCTGCAGGATCATTCTTAGTCTGGCCCTTCACCCAGGACCAGTTTATCTTGGGTGACCCTACCAGTGGCACATTGCCCCAGACAACATTGCTCCTGGGATCACTAGGGTAGGCAAACCCCCCACCACAACAAGGTGACAATCCATGAGGGAATTCCTAAAATGGCTTTTGGAAGGTGGTCTCTGGTGGGGAAGGAGCCTGAGCTGGTGCATGAGGTTGAGAGATACCAGCTAGATATAGTCGGCCTCACCTCAACGCACAGCTCTGGTTCTGGAACCAGTCTCCTGGAAAGGGGCTGGAGCTTGGCCTACTCCCCAGGCGAGAGGCGACAAGCTAGGGTGAGTATTCTTGTATCCCCCCAACTTGCTGCCTCTATATTGGAGTTTTCCCCGGTGGGTGAAATGGTTGTTTCCCTGCACTTTTGGGTTGGAAAACAGGGCCTGACCATCATTTGCGCCTATGCATCAAATGATGGTTCAGATTACCTACCCTTTCTGGAGTGTCTGACTGAGGTGCTGGAGGGTGCACCTCTTGGAGACTCCATTGTCCTACTGGGGGACTTCAATGCGCACATGGGCAACGACAGTGAAACCTGGAGGGGGTGACTGGGAGGAACGGCCTGCCCGATCTGAACCCGAGTGGCGTTCAGTTATTGGACTTCTGTGCTAACCACAGTTTGTCCATAATGAACACTATGTTCAAGCATAAGGGTGTCCATATGTGTACTTGGCACCAGGACACCCTAGGTCACAGGCCGATGATCGATTTTGTTATCGTGTCATCAGACCTGCGACCGTATGTCTTGGATACTCGGGTAAAGAGAGGTGCAGAGCTGTCAACTGATCACCACCTGGTGGTGAGTTGGATCCGATGGCAGGGGAGGATGCCATTCAGACCTGGTAGACCCAAACGTATAGTGAGGGTGTGCTGGGAACGTCTGGCTGAGGTTCCTGTCCGGGAGATCTTCAACTCCCACCTCCGAAGAACTTCAACCACATCCCGAGGGAGTCTGGAGACATGGAGTGTGAATGGGCCATGTTCTCCATCTCTATTGTTGAAGCGGCTGCCCAGAGCTGTGGCTGCAAGGTCATCTGTGCATCTTGTGGTGGCAACCCCTGAACCAAGTGGTGGACACCAGGGGGGCCATTAAGCTGAAGAAGGAGTCCTACCAAGCTTTGTTGGCTTGTAGGACTCCTGAAGCAGCTGAGGTATACCAGCAGGCCAAGCGGAGTGCAGCTCGGGTGGTTGCTGAAGAAAAAGCTCGGGTGTGGGAGGAGTTCGATAAGGCCATGGAACAAGACCTTCAATTGGCCTCGAAGAGATTATGGCAAACTGTCTGGTGGCTCAGGAGGGGGAAGCAGCTCCCTGTCCACACTGTGTATGGTGCAGATGGGGCGCTGTTGAATTCAACTGGGGATATCGTCGGGCGGTGGAAGGAATACTTCGACGACCTCCTCAATCCCACTGACATGCCTTCCACAGAGGAAGCAGGGCTTGTGGACGAGGGGGACAACTCGCCCATCACAGGGGCTGAGGTTGCCAAGGTGGTTAAAAAGCTCTTTGGTGGCCGGGCTCCGGGGGTGGACGAGATTCGCCCTGAGTACCTCAAGGCACTGGATGTTGTAGGGCTGTCATGGTTGACACTAGGGGTGTAATGGTACGTTAAAATCACGGTTCGGTACATATCTTGGTTTTAAGGCCACGGTTCGGTTCAGTTTTGGTACAGTTACTAAGCAAAATGCGAAACATAAAACTGCTTATCTTTTGTATAAGCACGAACAGCTTCGACAAAAAAAACCCCCTGTAAACTGCCAGCAGTCAATTCTCGAATAAGTGAAATTTGATAATTAATTTCCCACACAAACCTGAACATGCCAGAGCACCCTTGAAAAACACTGACCTAAAGTGCAGCATTAACAGATTCAGCTTTTTCTAAAAAGGATGGTATTATTTTCTAGCTGAAGTGGGCACAACAAGGAACTTCATACCGGGGCCAGTTACCTTCAGCATGTGTTTAAACCCGGTGTTCTCAACAACTGAATATGGCCTTAGATCCGCTGCTATAAAAACACCAGTGACATTTGTTATTGCTTTGGCTCAATCTGGAAAGCTCTGGAAAGGCTGTCTAAATGCTGCTGGAAGCTGCGCTTGTACCACGTTTGCCTTTTTTTTGTTTTTGTGCTGCATGTTCGCGTGGTGCCGTTTCAAATGAGTTAACAAGTTCAACATATTGCCAAAGTATATCCGATGCTGTTATCATCTTATTCTCGCCGCAAGATGGCGACGAGACCAGAGGTGCTTTGACGAGCTCTGAGACCTGAAATGAGACTTCCTGGTAAAACTGTTCTAAAGTCTTCTGTTGGACACCAGCAAATGTGAGGAATATTTGTGAGACAACTAAGCTGACCCGGAGAAGGTTCTGATTCCATTTCTGGTCACAAAGAGGATTAAAAGGACGGTGAAACAAGCTGGCACAAGATGGTGGAACCCACGCGTCTTGGTTGGAATGGCTCTGTGGAGGCTCCTGAGGTAAAACGGTCTCGTTTAAAACCTGAAGTATATAAGACTACTGAGGGGAAAATAATTGTTGAGGATGAGCTGCTAAATTTCCTTGCAGTGAAAATTAAGACTCTGAGTCAGGATGAGATCGTCTTATTGGCCTCTAATACTTTTGACTCTGAGTGGATTGAGGCCTCGAAAAAAGTGCTGTTTGAGCTCTGCCCCACTACACAAAGGTGTGTTGCACACAAGGGGGCCCAGAAAGATGTAAATAATTTAAAGAGCTGCCTTAAGGTGATGAATGAATGTGGTGAAAAACTACCTAGATTTGTCTCTCATTACCTGGATGATTTGCCGCTGGTTACATTTTCCAGCCTGGACTGCTCAAGTCTACTGAGGAGAATGGAGCAGTTACGTGCAGAGGTTTGTGCCATGAAACAAACCATGCTGTTACAGACTAGCTCCAGTGAAGATCTACGCACGATAACTTCGGATATTGCCCGACGTGTAAGTGGCCTGGAGCAGTCTGCTGTACGGGCCGTGGATAATGAGGCGCCCGCCCTGGGAGGGCCTGTCGGCCCTGCTGATGTCGGAGCGGAGGAGGGGGTCTGCCCGATGATCGATTCAAGACCTGGAGATTCATGGGAATCTCACTTGACCGCTGGAGAGAAGGCTTCGGATGTGAATTCAGACCCGGTGGATCAGCCTATAACCGGAGAAAATTCTGGAACAGTAGCGTCTTCACCAGGCTCTCCAACATGGAGTCAAGTAGTGAAAAAGGGACGAAGACGAACTGAGCGCGCTGCGGATAAACCCAAGCCATCCTCTGCTTCAAACAGCCGTAGGAATAAAGGCAGCAACGTGGCTCCTGTTGTGGGTACGGGCTCCGGTAATATTAAAACAGTTCGGACTAAGACGGTGAGTGTGTTTGCTACCCGTTTTCATTGTGATTTGGAAGCTGACACTTTATCTGCATATCTTAAAGATAAGCTTGGACGAGAAGTTTTCTGTCAGAAAATCCTCACTGGGAACGGCAGGGTTGGCTCGTTTAAAGTAACGGCGGAATGCTCTGAGGTGGGGGACATGTACCAGCCAGAGCTCTGGCCAGAGGGCGCATTGGTGCGGCGATATTATGAGCCCCGGGGGGCTGGGAGGGCTGGAGCTAGTGGAGCGGCTGCTGTGGAAAATATGCGGGCACCCGCGCATGATGGTGATCTTTCTTAACTCTTCCTCCTTTTTTGATGGGTATTCAGGTCATGTCTTACAACTGTCGTGGCCTTAAATTGGGGCAAAGTGCTGGGGAGAAAGCTCGCCGGTTAGTTATTGACAATTTATTGAACAATTGTGCTATTTTGTGCCTTCAGGAGACGTTTCTCTCTGAACAAGACTTGGAACGTTTGAACTGTCTTAACCCTGATTTCCATGGTGCTGGGGAGTCTACAACTGACCCCAGCAAGGGGATTATCAGGGGGAGGATACCTGGAGGGGTGGCTATTCTCTGGAGAAAGAAGCTGGACTCCTTGATAAAAGTAGTCCGACTTGGTGTAGATTGGTGTATTGGTGTGCAGTTTAATTGTAATGATAAGGAATTTCTTATTATTAATGTATATACGCCATTTGAGTGTCAACAGAATGAGGATGAATATTTAAATAAGCTTGCCTTTATTAATTCTTATATGCAAGACTATAATAATACTTGTATTTTTATTATGGGGGACTTGAATGCAGACATATCTGACACTGACTCCTTATTTGCAAAACATATGTATCATTTTTGTTATGAGAACAACTTAATCTTGTCAAGTAAGGTACTAATGCCTCCTGATAGCTATACCTATATAAGTGAGGCTTGGCACACTACGTCCTGGCTAGATCATTGCATCAGCACTGGTGATGCACATGCTTCTTTGGGTGGCATGAGTATTTATTATGGGTTAGCAATGTCTGATCATATACCGTTTGAAATGATAATTAATGTTGACTGTCTACCTGCACTTTGTCAAAATGTCAGTCAGGATGAGGTGGGAAAATTAGACTGGGACACTCTTTCTGAGGAAGAAATTGTAGAATATTGTGTTCGTACAGATAAATCCTTGAGTAAAATATGTCTTCCTAGAGATGCTATAATGTGCAGCGATGTGAACTGTAGCATTGTTGAGCATAAGAAAGACCTTTGTAGTTTGTACGATGCTATAGTTAACTCCCTGTATAAGGACAGTAAGCCTTATTATAAGAAAATACGTAAAACACAATGTTAGACCTGGCTGGAATGAGGCCGTAGCTGTGCCTTATTCTGAAGCTCGGGAAGCATATAAAGCATGGGTGGTGGCTGGGAGACCCAGACAAGGGCCAGAATTTGAGATGAAGAAATGTACAAATGCAAAGTTTAAGTATGCTATTCATCATATTTCTAAGAATGAGCAGCTAATGAGAAGTAATTCCTTGGCCAAGAAATTGTTAGATAAGAATGTCACAGATTTTTGGAAGGAGCTTAGACGGATTAGTAACAGTAAAACGTCTTTGCCCTGTACCTTGGAAGGCATTTCAGGTACAGAAAATATTGTGGATCTATGGCGGCAGCATTTTTACTCATTATTTAATTCAACTAAGGATGAAACTTATAAGGTAGGGAAAGTAGAAAGGGACGATTCGCTCCTGATTGACACTCATGCAGTGACCAAAGCCATTAGAGAGCTATCAGATAACAAAGCTAGTGGTTTAGACTGTATTTCTGCTGAGCATCTTAAATATGCTAGCTCAAGAATTGCTCCTCTTCTTGCAATCTGTTTCACCAGCTTCATGATTCATGGGATGTTACCAGAATCTTTATTGTCTGTTGTGTTGGTACCAGTCATTAAAGATAAAGCTGGCAAGCTGTGTAGCCTGGATAATTACAGGCCCATAGCTATAGCCAATATAATATCTAAAGTACTGGAAAAAATCATGTTTGAAAAATTAAATGTATTCATCAAATCTACTGATCATCAATTTGGATTCAAACCCCATCATGGAACAGATCTGTGCATATATGCTTTAAAAGAAATTATAAATAAGTACAGAAATCAAAATTCTTCAGTTTTTCTGTGTTTTATTGACGCCGCCAAGGCATTTGATCGTGTTAATCACAGGATATTGTTTAGGAAAATGATTGACAGGGGGGTTCCCAAGTACTTAGTACGTATCCTGATTTACTGGTACGCACATCAGAAGATGCTGGTGAAATGGGGGAAGAGTCACTCATCCCCATTTGGTGTGAGCAGTGGTGTTAGACAGGGTAGTATACTGTCCCCTATTCTATTTAATCTTTATATGGATGAGTTGTCAAAACAACTGAATGCCTGTAAAACTGGGTGTTTAATAGGGAATAAGTTAGTGAATCATTTTATGTATGCTGATGATCTAGTTATTCTCAGTCCAAGTAGTGCTGGTCTTCAGGAGTTATTAAGAGTGTGTAGTGCTTATGGAGAGGAAAATGACATAAAATATAATACAAATAAGAGTTGTGTGCTGATTTGCCGCACTAAAGAAGATTTGTTAATGAAATTCCCTGTCTTTGAATTGGCAGGCAGGGAATTAATTGTCAGGGATAAAATTAAATATCTGGGACATTTTATTAATGATAGAATGACTGATGATGATATTTTCAGACAACGCTGCAAAATCTACATGCAAGCAAATATTCTTGCATGCAGATTTGGTTTTTGTTCAGATGAGGTGAAACTGGTTCTTTTTAAAACCTATTGTACACCTTTATACACTGCTCATTTATGGATAAATTATAGGAAACAAAGTATGCAGAAATTACAGGTTGCTTACAATGATGCCTTAAGAATTTTACTTAAAAAGCCTCGATGGTGCAGTGCTTCCGAGTTATTTGTCTCATCACGTGTAAATACTCTGCATGCAGTAACAAGGAATCTTATGTATAAATTCATCTGTCGGCTTGATGTATCTAGAAATGAAATCATTCAAGTCATGTCTAGCATTAAGCTCAGTTCTATTCGCTGTCAGTCACAGTTTAGAAGGCACTGGTACAGTTGTCTTTTTAAGTCTTTTTAAAGTCTGTACTGTCTTTGTACTTCTCTTAGCAGTTGTGTCTTAGTGTTTTTTGTAACTTTTTGATTGTTTCTCTTATTAACTGTTTTTTCAACTGTCTTGTTTTACTTTTTTTGATGGACCTTGAGTCTTGGAATAAAGTCTTTGATTGATTGATTGATTGATTATTCACTTGCCTTGGGCTGTCTTCAAGCTCTGGTTTCTCTGTACAGCAAACCTTGACATTACCTGGGCTGAACTGTTTGTTTACATGTCCGGTGTGAGGCAGTTACACTTCATGTCCATCACTCAACATGGTCTGTGTGGAACCTCGGAACGCCTCTGCACTGAACCGAAGGTGCCGTACCAAAAAATCTGAAAATGAATACATACAGTATACAGTGGGGCAAAAAAGTATTTAGTCAGCCACCAATTGTGCAAGTTCGCCCACTTAAAAGATGAGAGGTCTCCAATTTTCATCATAGGTATACCTCAACTATGAGAGACAAAATGAGAAGAAAAAAAAATCCAGAAAATCCCACTGAAGGATTTTTAATGAATTAATTGGTAAATTCCTCGGTAAAATAAGTATTTGGTCACCTACAAACAAGCAAGATTTCTGGCTCTCACAGACCTGTAACTTCTTCTTTAAGAGGCTCCTCTGTCCTCCACTCATTACCTGTATTAATGGTACCTGTTTGAACTCGTTATCAGTATAAAAGACACCTGTCCACAACCTCAAACAGTCAGACTCCAAACTCCACTACGGCCAAGACCAAAGAGCTGTCAAAGGACACCAGAAACAAAATTGTAGACCTGCACCAGGCTGGGAAGACTGAATCTGCAATAGGTAAGCAGCTTGGTGTGAAGAAATCAACTGTGGGAGCAATTATTAGAAAATGGAAGACATACAAGACCACTGATAATCTCCCTCGATCTGGGGCTCCATGCAAGATCTCACCCCGTGAGGTCAAAATGATCACAAGAACGGTGAGCAAAAATCCCAGAACCACACAGGGGGACCTAGTGAATGACCTGCAGAGAGCTGGGACCAAAGTAACAAAGGCTACATCAGTAACACACTACGCCGCCAGGGACTCAAATCCTGCAGTGTCAGATGTGTCCCCCTGCTTAAGCCAGTACATGTCCAGGCCCGTCTGAAGTTTGCTAGAGAGCATTTGGATGATCCAGAAGAGGATTGGGAGAATGTCATATGGTCAGATGAAACCAAAATAGAACTTTTTGGTAAAAACTCAACTTGTCGTGTTTGGAGGAGAAAGAACACCATACCTACTGTGACGCATGGGGGTGGAAACATCATGCTTTGGGGCTGTTTTTCTGCAAAGGGACCAGGACGACTGATCCGTGTAAAGGAAAGACTGAATGGGGCCGTGTATCGTGAGATTTTGAGTGAAAACCTCCTTCCATCAGCAAGGGCATTGAAGATGAAATGTGGCTGGATCTTTCAGCATGACAATGATCCCAAACACACCACCCGGGCAACGAAGGAGTGGCTTCGTAAGAAGCGTTTCAAGGTCCTGGAGTGGCCTAGCCAGTCTCCAGATCTCAACCCCATAGAAAATCTTTGGAGGGAGTTGAAAGTCTGTGTTGCCCAACGACAGCCCCAAAACATCACTGCTCTAGAGGAGATCTGCATGGAGGAATGGGCCAAAATACCAGCAACAGTGTGTGAAAACCTTGTGAAGACTTAGAGAAAACGTTTGACCTCTGTCATTGCCAGCGAAGGGTATATAACAAAGTATTGAGATGAACTTTTGTTATTGACCAAATACTTATTTTACTGAGGAATTTACCAATTAATTCATTGAAAATCCTTCAATGTGGTTTTCTGGATTTTTTTTCTCATTTTGTCTCTCATAGTTGAGGTATACCTATGATGAAACTTGGAGACCTCTCTCATCTTTTAAGTGGGAGAACTTGCACAATTGGTGGCTGACTAAATACTTTTTTGCCCCACTGTACCATTACACCCCTAGTTGACACGACTCTGCAACATTGCATGGAGGTCGGGGGCAGTGCCTTTGACATGGAAAACCGGGGTGGTGGTTCCTCTCTTCACAAAAGGGGACCGGAGGGTGTGCTCCAACTTTAGAGGGATCACACTCCTCAGCCTCCCTGGGAAAGTCTATGCCAAGGTACTGGAGAGGAGAGTCCGGCCGTTGGTCGAACCTCGGATTCAGGAGGAGCAATGTGGTTTTCGTCCTGGCTGTGGCACATCGGACCAACTCTTTGCCCTCTCAAGAATCCTCGAGGGTTCATGGGAGTTTGCTCAATGTGTTTTGTGGACTTGGAGAAGGCATTCAACCGCATCCCTCGTGGTTTTTTTGTGGGGGGTGCCTCGGGAGTATGGAGTATCGGGTTTGTTGCAAGCTATCCGGTCTCTATACAACCATTGTGAGAGTTTGGGTCGTATTGCCAACACTCAGTCGGACTCATTCCCAATGAGAGTTGGACTCTGCCAGGGCTCATGTTCATAATTTTTATGGACAGGATTTCTAGGCACAGCCAGGGAATGGAGCGTGTCATGCTTGGTGGCCACAGGATCTCATCCCTGTTGTTTGCAGATGATGTTGTCCTGTTGGCTTCATCCAGCAATGACCTATAGGTCTTACTGGGACAGTTTGCCGCTGAGTGTGAAGCGGCTGGGATGAGAATCAGCACTTCCAAGTCCGAGTCCATGGTCCTCAGCCGGAAAAAGGTGGATTGTCCTCTCCGGGTTGGAGACAAGCTCCTGCCCCAAGTGGAGGAGTTCAAGTATCTTGGGGTCTTATTCACGAATGAGGGGAGAATGTCATGATCCGAGCGCCGATCTCGTCCGCGCTTGGGTCATACGTCATCTCCGGCAGGCTTGACAGCAGTGAGTACCTTCTGGCTCCCTGGGCTCTTATTGTGACAGCGCTCGGGGGAGCTTCCTGCTGTCAAAGCCTGCCAGCTGGGCTGCATTCAGGGGTCATTAGCGGCCAGCATTTAAAGTGGTCGCTGAATGCAGCCCGATGCAGCAGTCTCCGTCGAATTTCCCTGTGTTTTGGCGTCGAGCGAGCGTTCCTCGTCTCGGACGTCAATATCCCTCTTTGATTCCTCATCTCTGATCATCCCTCGTCCTCATCGGGAATTGTAAGTGTGCTTGCTCAGCCTTACAGTCTCTGTCCCTAGTCATAGTGTGTTTTAGCCCACCGGGGCTTATTACTTTGTCGCTTTGTGTTATCCTTCTGTTCCTTTTCCCTTTAATAAACATCATTGCAAACTCACCGGAGACTTGAGGCGTCTTATGGTGGCTCGCGAGGGCCACCGTGACAGAGAATAGAGCAAGAGATTGACAGATGGATTGGAGCAGCATCTGCAGTAATGCAGACATTGTACCAGTCTGTTGTGGTGAAGAGGGAGCTGAGCTCTAAGGCAAAGCTGTTGATTTACCCGTAAATCTTCGTTCCTACCCTCACCTGTGGTCATGAGCTTTGGGTAATGACCGAAAGAATGAGATTGTGGATACAAGCGGCTGAAATGAGCTTTCTCCGTAGGATTGCTGGACTCACCCTTAGAAACAGGGTGAGGGGCTCAGTCATCCGGGAGAGGCTTAGAGTAGAACCGCTGCTCCTCCACAATGAAAGGAGCCAGTTGAGGTGGTATGGGCATCTGATCAGGATGCCTCCTGGATGCCTCCCACTTGAGGTGTTTCGGGCATGTCCCACTGGGAGGAGACCCCAGGGCAGACCCAGGACTCGCTGGAGAGACTACATCTACCAGCTGGTTTGGGAACGCCTTGGTGTCCTCTCTGAAGAGCTGGAGCAGGTGGCTGGGGAGAGGGAAGTCTGGGCTTCTCTGCTTGAACTGCTGCCTCCGCGACCCGGACCTCCGGAAAAGCAGTAGAAGATGGATGGATGGATGTATGAATGGAACTTGCACATTTGAGAAAAATTTCAGATGTGAGAAAAAGGTTGCAAATTTGAGGAAAATTTCACAAATCTATGAAGAAAAAGTTGCAAAATAAGAAAAAAGTTGCATGATTATGGAAAAAAGATGACAATTTACAGAGGGAAAATGCTCTATTTTGAGAAAAAAGGTGCAAATTTATGATGAAAAAAGCCAAATATTTATGAGAAAAAAAACACAAATTTTTGAGAAAAAAGATGAAAATTTACAGGAAAAAAATGCATATTTGGGAAAAAAAAATTCACAAATGATGAGAAAACTGTCCCCCACTGTCCCCCATTCTACCCATGCTCACCCAGTATGTCACATGCCACACTAGAGACAATAAAACACTGGACTTATTCTACACAAACACTAAGGAGGCGTACACCTCATCATCACTCCCCCCACTCGGGAGATCGGATCACAACTTGGTTCATCTCCTGCCGGTGTACAAACCCCTAGTACACAGACAACCTCCAGTCATGCGCACGGTGAAGTTATGGTCTGAGGAGGCAATGGACGCTCTAAAGGACTGTTTTGAAATCAATGCCTGGGAGCAGCTCTGCGATCCACATAGTGAGGACATCGATGGCCTCACTCACACCATCACGGACTACATCAGCTTCTGTGTGGACAACATCGTACCCACCAAGACCATACGGTGTTGCTCGAACAACAAACCCTGGATCAACCCTGAGATAAAAACACTTCTGAGGGAGAAGAAGAGGATCTTCAGGTCGGGGAACAGGGAGATGCTGAAGTCCGTACAGAGGGAGCTGAGGAGGAAGATCAGAGAAGGCAAGGACAGCTTCAGGAAGAAGATGGAAGACAAGCTGCAACAGAGCGACATCGGCGGGGTCTGGAAAAACCTTAAAACCATCTCTGGGCTCCAGAATACCTCCCCCCAGGCCACGGGGGGCAGGGAGTGGGCGAACAATCTGAACCTGTTTTTTAATAGGTTTGACCAATCGCCCTCCCCCCCGACTGCACAACAACCACTGCTGCCTCTAAAGTCATCGAGACCTGCTGCCCACAACCCACTCCACCAACACCCCCCCACTCCTAGCACACAGCCCCCCAACCTGACCATCACTAAGACCCAGGTGAGGGCGGAGCTGAGGAAGATCAAGGCGAGGAAGGCGTCGGGACCGGACAGCATCAGCGCGAAGCTCCTCAAGTCCTGTGCAGACCAGCTGTGTGGGATTGTGGAGTACATCTTCAACCTGAGCCTGAAGCTGGGGAGGGTACCACAGCTGTGGAAAACATCTTGTGTGGTACCTGTACCAAAGACTTCCCACCCCAAAGACCTGAACAGCTACAGACCAGTGGCCTTGACGTCTCACATGATGAAGGCCCTGGAGAGACTGCTCCTAGCTCACCTCCGCGCCCTGGTGGGATCAGCAATGGATCCACTCCAGTTCACCTACCAGCATGGTATTGGGGTGGAGGATGCAGTGATCTTCCTCCTTCACCGTTCTCTGTTCCACCTGGAGAAGCCCGGGAATGCGGTGAGGATCATGTTCTTTGACTTCTCCAGTGCTTTCAACACCATTCAACCGATGATCCTGAAGGACAAGCTGCTGTGTGCAGGGGTGGACCAGCACCTGTCATCATGGATTCTGGACTACCTCACTAACCGGCCACAGTATGTGAGAACCCGAGATTGTGTGTCTGACACGATCATCGGTAGCATGGGGGCCCCCCAGGGAACGGTTTTGGCTCCCTTCCTGTTCACCCTTTATACTGCGGACTTCTCACACAACACAACACACTGCCATCTACGGAAGTTCTCTGACGACTCTGCGATCGTCGGCCTCATCTCCAACGGAGATGAAGCTGACTACAGAGGACTTATCCAGGACTTCGTGGACTGGTGCCATCGGAACTGCCTCCAGATCAACGCAAGGAAAACTAAGGAGCTGGTGGTGGACTGCCGCAGGCAAGGACAACCCCTCACAGCACCAGTAAATATACAGGGAACAGACATTGAGATGGTGACATCCTACAAGTACCTGGGTGTTCATCTGAACAATAAACTAGACCGGTCACACAATACCGATGCACTCTACAAGAAGGGACGGCGCAGGCTGTTCCTACTGAGGAGGCTCAGGTCTTTTGGTGTACAAGGGGCGCTGCTGAAGACATTCTACGACACGGTGGTGGCATCAGCCATCACTTTTGGTGTGGTCTGCTGGGGCAGTGGCATTACAGCAGCTGATAGGAAGAGACTAAACAAACTGATCAAGAAAGCTAGCTCTGTCCTGGGGCAACGCCTTGACCCAGTGGAGGAGATGGGAGAGAAAAGGATAAGATAAGATAAGATAAGATAAGCCTTTATTAGTCCCACAATGGGGAAATTCCAGGATTGCAACAGCACAGGGATAGCAACACTCAGAGCAACAATCAGAAGGCAAGAGAAAAACAAGAGCAGTGAGTATACATATGTACATATAAATATAAATATATACACTACCGTTCAAAAGTTTGGGGTCACCTCAGACAATTTTGTGTTTTCCATGAAAAGTCACACTTTTATTTACCACTATGAGTTGTAAAATGAATAGAAAATATAGTCAAGACATTGACAAGGTTAGAAATAATGATTTGTATTTGAAATAATAATTTTTTCCTTCAAACTTTGTTTTTGTCAAAGAATCCTCCATTTGCAGCAATTACAGCATTGCAGACCTAACATGATTGCACAAGGGTTTTCTTATCATCCATTAGCCTTCTGACGCAATGAGCAAACACATTGTACCATTAGAACACTGGAGTGATAGTTGCTGGAAATGGGCCTCTATACACCTACGTAGATATTGCACCAAAAACCAGACATTTGCAGCTAGAATAGTCATTTACCACATTAGCAATGTATAGAGTGTATTTCTGATTAGTTTAAAGTTATCTTCATTGAAAAAAAGTGCTTTTCTTTCAAAAATAAGGAAATTTCTAAGTGACCCTAAACTTTTGAACGGTAGTGTATATATTGACACACAGTGCGGAGCATTGTAGCTCAATGGAATAAATATATGAGTATATAAATACACATTGCGGAGTATTGTAGCTAGATGGAATAAATATATAAATATATAAACACACACAGTGCGGAGCATTGTAGCTAGATGAAATGAAACAGCACAACCGTCTATTTAGTTATCCTACATGGTATGATTATGTACCCATACATATTCTCACCCTCCGTAGCGACCGGTATTTTCCTAGTTGTAAACCGGAGGGGACCATTGTGTAAGTCCATTGCGTCTTTTGCATTCAATACTATTAGGTTGTCACGTCGTTTTGCTATCTCTGCGAGCAGCCCTGCTTAGGTTGTACAGTCTGACAGCCGTAGGTAGGAAGGACCTGCAAAACCTCTCGGTTGCGCACCTAGGATGATGTAGTCTGCTGCTGTTTAATGTCCATGTTTAATGTTGCAGCATTGCACCGAGACAAATTCCTAGTTTGTGTACTACATGAACAATGGCAATAAATCTGATTCTGATTCTGCTAAATGAACTCCTCAGTGCATTCAGTGTGTCCTGCATAGGGTGGAACTCGGACTCCAGCAGAGATGACAGTTTAGCCACCATCTTTCTCTCTCCCATCTCCTCCACTGGGTGGTGGCTAAACTGTCATCTCTGCTGGAGTCCGAGTTCCACCCTATGCAGGACATATTGAACGCACTGAGGAGCTCATTTAGCAGTAGACTACATCATCCTAGGTGTGCAACCGAGAGGTTTCGCAGGTCCTTCCTACCTACGGCTGTCAGACTGTATAACCTAAGCAGGGCTGCTCGCAGAGATGGCAAAAAAAAAAAAAAAAAAAAAAATGTGACGACCTAATAGTATTGAATGCAAAAGACACAACAGACTTACACAAATGGTCCCCTCCAGTATACAACTAGGACAATATCAGTCACTACGGAGGGTGACAATATGTATGGGTGCATATTCATACTATGTAGGATAACTAAGTAGACGGTGATGCTGTTTATTCCATCTAGCTACAATGCTCCGCACTGTGTATATATATTTATATATTTATGTGTACGTATGTATATACACTGCTCTTATTTATATTTTTCGTATTTTCTTAATTATTGCTCTGAGTGTTGCTATCCCTGTGCTGTTGCAATCCTGGAATTTCCCCATTGTGGGACTAATAAAGGCTTATCTTATCTCTTATCTTATCTAAAAAAGCTGCACATTTATCAGAAAAAAAAAGACGCCAAATTTTGAGAAAAAAAATTCACATATGAGGAAAAGGTCGCAAATTTATAAGAAAAATTTATACAATTATGAGGAAAAAAGATGACAATTTACAGAGAAAAAAAAGTTGCAAATTTATAAGAAAAAGTTGACAATTTATGAGAAAAAAAGCTGCAAATTTGAGAAAAAAATTAATTTACAGGAAAAAAAGTCACAAATTTGAGGGGAAAAAGTTGAAAATTTACAGGAAAAAACTGCAAATTTATGAGGAAAAAAATTCACAAATTATGAGAAAAAGTTGCAAATTTATTAGGAAAAAGATGAAAATTTACAAAAAAAATTGCTCATTTTTTGAGAAAAAAGGAGCAAATTTAAAAGAAAAAAGTTGCAAATTTATCAAAGTTGCCAATTTTTGAGAAAAAATTCATATATAAGAAAAAGGTTGAAAATCTGAGGAAAAATCCACAAATTTATGAGCAACATTTGCAAATTTATAAGAAAAAAGTTACACAGTTGTGAGAAACAAAGATGAAAATTTACAAGAAAAAAGTCACAAATTAGAGGGAAAAAGCTGCTAATTTATGAGGGGAAAAAAGTTAAAAATTTATTAGATTTAAAAAAAGATTCTGCTCAAAACTGGTTGTTCGAAGTTATGTTATTCAGTTCAGTAAGATGGTATAAAAGGTTTATGATGATAATGGGGACAATCCTCTCTTTTTTCCAGGCTGGAAAAACCAGGGCCCTGTGTCTGTCTCTGACCACCTGATTCAGAACGACACGTGCAAAATAAGACCAGTGCAATTTGAGAACAGAACCCCCACCGAAAAAATGAGCCCATGTTTTAACCACAATGCATGACAACAGCATCCAGTGAGGCGTTTCGCTGCAGGGCCATATGTGTGCTGACTGCTCTGAAACACGAGGCGTGTAATTTGACCGCTCAGTGATGAACAATGGTAACATGTTTGATCGTCCAGGGCAAACATGTCATTAAGATTTGAACCTACTGCTCACATTTTGCAGCATTTGGAAATAAATGAACAAAAACTCTTTATGAAACTGATTTAATAATATATTCTTATGGATACAGGAATACTCTACCTTATATTATCTTGTTCCACATGTTGACACACAGTTGTGTGGGAAATCCTTTAGCATCACCAGTTGGTGAGTTGTTATTTTTTAACAAGGGCGATGAGGGTTATTCACAAATTTAGCATCAGGTACAAAGGTGTAAATGGAAATTAGGTACAAATCTGCAAGATAAAGATGCCAAAGTATGACAGAAGATGCCAGTTTGAAAATAAAAAAGTTGCAAATTACAGTTTAATTACATAGAACAACAACCAGCATCCAGGTGAATGTTGCAAATTTATGAAAAAAAGTTGAAAATATTTGCAAGAGAAAAATCACAGATTTATGAGAAAATGTTGAAAATTTTTGAGAAAAAAATTTGAGAAATTTTTTTTAGAAAAAGTTGCACATTTACAACAAAAAGCTGAAATTTTACAAGAAAATGTGCAGCAAATTTACGAGAAAAGTTACAAATTCATGAGAGAAAAATTGCAATTCTGCAAAAAAGTCAAAAATTCATGAGAAAAAAGTTGCTAATTTTAAGAAAAAAGCATTTTTGAAGAAAAATCACAAATTTATGAGGAAAAAAACTTGCAATTCTGGAAAAAAAAAAATCAAAAATTCATAAGAAAAAAAGTTGCAAATTTACAAAAGTGTAAAATTTTTGAGAAAAAAGTTGAACATTTTTAGGAAAAAAATGCTTTTTTAAAAAGTTGCAAATTTACAAGAAAAATCTGAAATGTTAGAAGAAAAAAATTGCAAATTTACAAGAAAAGTTACAAAAATTTATGGAAAAAAAAACTGCAATTCTGCAAAAAAAAAGTCAAGTTTATGAGAAAATGTTGCCCCGTTTTTTGAGGGAAAAATGGCAAATTTACAAGAAAAAATTCAAAATTTCCTGGGAAGAAAAAAAAAATTTACAAGAGAAAAATTGTGAATTCATGAGAAAAAAGTTGCAAATTTTTGATAAAAAACATTGCAAATTTTCAAGACAAAAACAAAAAAATCACAAATTTATGAGAAAAAAGTTGAAAATTTATGGGGTTTTTTTTGCATTTCTGTTTAGAACTGGTGCTTCAAACAGTGAGGTCTGATCAAATCTAAAATCAGAGCACGCAGCCGTATCTTAAATCTCACCAGTACAGTCAGTGGGACCTAAGAATGAAATAAAAGCAAAGCAAACCTCCCAAAGCCCCATTCTGGTCACATCGAGGGTTCCGCCGTGTCTGTTTGGGTCCTCATCCATCTTATGACACAGAGTCCAGCATAAAGCCCCCCCCCCCACCTAATAAATCCATCCACCCCAGAGAGTGTGGTGTGTGTGTTTATTGTCTTCTTCTATCTGATCAGCCATCTCATGACACTCATCACCACTGCTTAATGCTCACATCCATTCTACATCCACATGTCCGCGTCTAAAATGTCTGCGTTCCAGCAAAATAAGTCCGAAAACAGTGACTGCTCCCAACACAGACTGAAAACAACACAGTATGCAGTCATCTGGGAATAAAAACACTGTAGCAGCATGATGCTACTGAACAACATTTTTCACTACTGCAGATATGATAATATACGAGATACAGTATATAGAGGGTATGCATATTATATCACCAAACAGAATTCATGGAAGTCATAGAACACCGAGTGGCAAAAATGAGCGGCAGTATTAGGGGGTATGCATTAAAACAAAAAACACACACAGTATTCAATCACAGCAGAACACAGAGCACCTGCTTGCATTGTGGACAACTTATCTCATCATTCCAGCTTGTATTAATTGGCAAAAAAAATAATAATTAAATGCTGGGATAGGCTCCAGTCCCCCCGCGACCCGAAAAGGATTAAGCGGAAGAAGATGGATGGATGATGGATGGTTCTGAATCAGTTCTCCACTTACCGTGTACTTTTTGGTCTTTACAGTGGATATAAAAAGTCTGCACACCCCTGTTCAAATGCCAGGTTTTTGTGACGTAAAAAAATGAGACCACGATAAATCATTTCAAAAGTTTTCCCACCATTAATGTGACCTATAACCTGTACAACCCAAATGAAAAACAAACTGAAATCTTTAAGGGGAAAATAAAAAAAAAAACTTACAATAACCCGGTTGCATAAATATGCACACCCTGTATGTGGCTGTGTTCAAAATTAACCAGTCACATTCAAACTCATGTTAAATGGGAGTCAGCACACACCTGCCACCATTTAAAGTGCCTCTGATTAACCCCAAATAAAGTTCAGCTGTTCTAGTAGGCTTTTCCTGACATTTTTGTAGTCACACCTTACAGCACAAGCCATGGCCTGCAGAGAGCTTCCAAAGCATCAGAGGGATCTCATTCTTCAAAGGTATCAGTCAGGAGAAGGGTACAAAAGAACTTCCAAGTCATTAAATATACCATGGAACACAGTGAAGACAGTCATCGTCAAGTGGAGAAAATATAGCACATCAGTGACATTACCAAGAACTGGACGTCCCTCCAAAACGGATGAAAAGATGAGAAGAAAACTGATCAGGGAGGCTGCCAAGAGGCCGACGGCAACATTGAAGGAGCTGCAGGAATTTCTGGCAAGTACTGGCTGTTTAGTACATGTGACAACAATCTCCCGTCTAGGGTGGCAAGACGGAAGCCTTATCTTGCCAAGTCTGGCTACATTTTGCAAAAACACATTTGAAATCTCCCAAATGCATGTGGGAAAATGTGTTATGGTCCGATGAAACCAAGGTTGAACTTTTTGGCCACAATTCTGAAAGGTATATTTGGTGCAAACACAACACTGCTCATCACAAAAAGAACACCATACCTACAGTGAAGCACGGTGGTGGCAGCATTATGCTTTGGGGCTGTTTTTCTTCAGCTGGAACTGGGGCTTTAGTCAAGGTGGAGGGAATTATGAACAGTTCCAAATATCAGTCAGTGTTGGCACAAAACCTTCAGGCTTCTGCTAGAAAGTTGGAGAGGAAGAGGAACTTCATCCTCCAGCACGACAATGACCCAAAGCACACATCTAAATCAACAAAAGAATGGCTTCACCAGAAGAAGATTAAGGTTTTAGAATGGCCCAGCCAGAGTCCAGAGCTGAATCTGATCGAACATCTGTGGGGTGATCAGAAGAGGGCTGTGCACAGGCGATGCCCTCACAATCAGACAGATTTGGAGCGTTTTTGCAAAGAAGAGTGGGCAAATATTGCCACATCAAGATGCGCCACACTGACAGACTCCTCCCCCAAAGCACTGAGTACTGTCATAAAAGCCAAAGGTGCTGTAACAAAGCATTAGTTTAAGGGTGTGCATATTTATGCACACGGTGGCGCAGTGGTTAGCACCGCGGCAGCACAGTTTTACCCTCGGCTGGGGGATCACGGGGATCATGAGATCGTGGGTTCGATCCCTGCCCCCGGCCAACAGTGATCTGTGTGGAGTTTGCATGTTCTCCCCGTGTTTGCGTGGGTTTACTCCGGGATTTCTCCGGTTTCCTCCCACACGCCAAAAACATGCAGGTTAGGGAGTTAAGGGGCGCTTGCACACGCAGCGACCGGCAGCTGGTGACTTGTCACCGGACTGCAGAACAAATCTACCTACGGGTACAAAATAAGTCCAAAAAAAAAACAAAAAACAGGTTATTGTAAGTTTTTTAGTTTTTATTTTTCCCCTTAAAAGATTTCAGTTTGTTCAATTGGGTTGTATAGGTTATAGGTCACATTAATGGTCGAAAACGTTCTGAAATGATTTATCATGGTCTCATTTTTTTTACATCACAAAAATCTAGCATTTGAACAGGGGTGTGTAGACTTTTTATATCCACTGTATCCACACATCACCACAGTCAAGTAAATGCTGAGGTATTAACATCTCAAGTTAAAAAAGGTACTCTGTGCACTGCTGTGACTAAATATTTTGTGATTTTTTTTGCTGCATGCAAAATAAAGCTGTCACATGTGACTGCCACTCAGTGCTGTGTTGCTATGGTAACTGTCTTGCAACTGCCAAGAATTCCATTCCAATGCATCCCCTCTACTACTAGATTTCCAATTTTTTTCTCATAAATTTGTGATTTTTCTCTTGCAAATTTACATTTTTCTCAAAAATTTGCACCTTTCCTCATAAATTTGCATATTTTCCTCAAATTTGCAACTTTTTTTCCATAAATTTGCAATTTTTTTCTCATAAATTTGCACTTTTTTCTCAAAGATATGCTATTTTTTCCTTATAAGTTTTCAACTTTTTTCTCATAAACTTGCAGCTGTTTCTCAAATATTTGCAACTTTTTTCTTGTAAATCTGCAACTTTTTTCCTCAAAAATTTCCAACTTTTTGTCAGGTCAAATTTTTCTCTCATCAATTTGTGATGTTTTTTTGCCAATGTGCAACTTCTTCCTCATAAAATTTGCAACCTTTTTCTCAATTTTGTGAGTTTTTTCTTGCAAATTTACATTTTTCTCCAAAATTTGCACCTTTCTCTTGTAAATTTGCATTTTTTTTTAAAAAAATGTGTAACTTTTCCTCATAAATTTGCTGATTTTCTCAAATTTGCAAATTGTTCCTCATGAATTTCCAACTTTTTTCCCCATAAATTTGTGAATTTCTTCTTATAAAGGCCCTGTCACACCTAGACGATTTAGGCAGCATTTGCAAAACGTATGAAAAATTTGGAGAATACACTAGCGTACGTCAAATCAGTTATGCTAAGTTTTGTCGCTGAAGCATGCTGGTATACGACGTTGTACGCCGAGCTCCTCTGAAAACTTTCAGCATACTGAAAATTTTCCGACATATCCAGCGTACAGTTGATACGTCTCGCATTTGCGGAGTAAAGGTTGTAGGGAAGTTGTGTTCGTTTACACACGTTACTTGTCAGCGACTCATGGTTACTCAAAAGTCGAAATACATAGAGATTAATGTCTAGCGCACCCCAAAATTGTTTCTAACATACTGTATGAGTAATGCTCTTTGAACCTATGTGTAACTTAATGAATGGGTTTCTAACTTACAGCTACCCTATAATGGCGTATTTGCAGCATTGGTTCACAGGAAAAACCCGTACAGAGCTCTGCCTGCAGCACGTACACATACACGCACGCACACGTGCACACACACACACAGAGGGCTAAACACACATATTTTTTCGTATAACGGGACCTATTGGGGATGTGTCTAAGCACTTTCTAGCTACAGGATAAAGATCCAAATCACTGTTTAGCCCCCCCCCCCATGTGTTTTTTACCTTTGACTACAGTCTGTACCATCAGCTGTCCAGTGCTGGTTTGATAGATATGCCAAAATGTCAGAACACCAGAGGAGGAGGATCCAATCAGCTGATCACCCCAAGCGCAGAGCTCAGCTGTTTTCCATGATAAAATCACACTTTGTTGCTCCCGGCAAAAGCACACTTTATGCATTATCTTGGTTTTTTTCACTTTATTGAAAATAAACTTTTATTGGCATCAGTTCGCGTGCCTTTGAGCCAGGTTGTGACAACTGTTATCTGATGTTCCTGGCGTGTCACATCAGCTGTTTCAGGCGTGACTGACCTGACAGACTTGACAGCTCTGCCAGGTCGGTCACACCCCCGCTGTGGCCTCTGGAGCGGAGAATCATCTGGGTTGAACAGAAATGATCTCTCCCATACCTAGGATTCATGGATCAGGAGACAACGGCAGTTTGTTATGACTGTGCTATGCAGAAGTTAAGAGTATTGCTCCGCATAAGTTGTGAATGTCAGCAACACACTATGCATTAGTTAGTTTAAGTTATAAGTTATGGAAATATTCTATATAAGTTACAAATACGTGATGTATATGTCCAAGTAGTTATGGATATGTGATGCATATGGACAAAAGTGAAAGTTTCAGCGTATCCCAGCGTTTTAGACCAGTTTTTATATGTTTGGCAAATGCTGCCTAAATCGTCAAGGTATGACAGGGCCTTAAATTTGCAACCTTTTTCCTCAAAAATTTCCAACTTTTTGTCATAGATTCCCAATTTGTGATTTTTTTGGCCAATTTGCAACTTTTTCCTCATTAATTTACAACCTTTTTTTCTCAAAAGTTTGCTCCTTTTTTCTTGTAGATTTTGCAACTTCTTCTAAAAAAATTTCAACTTTTTTTCTCATGCATTTGCAAACTTTTTCTTGTAAATTTTCAGCTTTTTCAAAATTTGCAGTGTTCATTTGGATGCTGGTTAAATCTTTAGTCTGTGTAATTAAATTGTAATTTGTGACTTTTTAAAATTTCAAATTGGAATCTTATACTTTTGCACCTTTATTCTTGATTTTGGGCTGTCTGACTTTGCAGACAATGCGCTTCATGATGGTTTGACTCTTAAAACATCCTAACTTTTTGTGCATCTCCTTCATGATGAACCTTTATTAACAACACTTAAGTTACAGCCTGTATGTGTTGTTGAAAAAAGTGTTGTTGAAGAAGTGGGATAGTCAGGGAGATGAAGAAAGCAGACAGGAATATTTGGAATCTAGGTGCTTGGCAAAGGGAGAGGTGGCAAAGGAAAAGGCATATCAGAATCAGAATCAGAATCAGAATCAGAATCAGAATCAGCTTTATTGGCCAAGTATGCACAACACATACAAGGAATTTGACTTTGGCTAAAAACTTGCTCCCGGTTGTTCAGGTGGAGGATTTAAATAAGATTTAAATAAGGATTCAATGACAACAGAGTATGTACAGTAAATTACAGTCTGTCCACGTTTCTATAAAAGGATGCAAATATATACAGGAATATATGCAGTTATTTACTCAGACTATCCACACTTTGCAGAAATATATGAAAAAAATATACAGTCATACAGTATTTCAATGTGAACTCAGATTCAGTGATATAATGTGATTGAAGTAAAAAGCAGTGTGAGAGTTATGTGCAATGTAATAATGGATGAAAAGTCATGAGTACAGCAACAGGTAGGACTAGGTGAATGTTAGGAGTTCATCAGAGTGATGGCTTGAGGAAAGAAACTGTTCCTGTGACGGGTGGTTTTGACCTTCAGTGATCTGTAACGACGACCAGAAGATAGAAGCTCAAACAGTTTGTGGCCAGGGTGTGATGGGTCAGCACAGATGTTTCCCGCCCGTTTCCTGGTTATGGACCGATATAAGTTCTCAATGGAGGGTAGGTCGGTACCAATGATCCTCTCCGCAGACTTAATGATCCGCTGCAGTCTGGTCTTGTCCTGTTTAGTGGCAGATCCAAACCAGACAGTGATGGAAAAGCAGAGGACAGATTAGATGATGGCGGTGTAGAAGACAACCAGCAGCTCCTGAGGCAAATCAAACTTCTTGAGCTGACGCAGAAAAAAACAACCTCTGCTGGGCCTTTTTCCGGACAGTGTCTATATGGGAGGACCACTTCAGGTTCCGGGAGATTGTGGTACCCAGAAACTTGAAGGAGTCCACAGTGGACACTGTGCTGTTGAGGATGGTGAGTGGGGGGAATGAAGGGGGGTGTCGCCTGAAATCCACAGTCATCTCCACCGTTTTGGCTGGGTTAAGTTCAAGATGGTTCTGGCCGCACCAGAGGATCAGCTGCTTCACCTCCCGCCTGTATGCAGACTCATCACCATCCCGGATCAAACCGATGACTGTGGTGTCGTCCGCAAACTTCAGGAGCTTCACCGAAGGGTCCTCTGAGGTGCAGTCGTTGGAGTAGAGGGAGAAGAGCAGTGGGGAAAGGACACATCCTTGGGGGGCGCCAGTACTAATTTTTCGGGAGCTGGATGTAAATCTCCCTAGCTTCACCTGTTGCCACCTGTCAGTCAGAAAGCTGAAGATCCACTGGCAGGTGGAGGGGGGCACCTTGAGCTGGAGGAGTTTCTGATGAAGAATGCCTGGGATGATGGTGTTGAACGCTGAGTGAGTTGTATATAGTTGTATATAGTGGGTTGTATGAGAGGCTGGACACTAAGGAAGGGGAAAAGGACTTGTAACGATTGGCTAGACAGAGAGATCAAGCTGGAAAGGATGTACAGCAGGTTAGGCTGATTAAGGACAGAAATGGTAATGAGAATAGGGAGCAGGTGGAAGAGAACCTGGAGAGGTGGAGGTATGCTCTGGAGAGAAGAGGAATGAAAGTCAGTAGAAGCAAGACAGAATACATGAGTGTGAATGAGAGGGAGGCAGGTGCAACAGTGAAGATGGAAGGAGTAGAAGTAGTGAAAGTAGATGAGTTTAAATACCTGGGTTCAACCATCCAAAGCAATGGAAAATGGACAAGAGAGGTGAAGAAGAGAGTGCAGGCAGGGTGGAGTGGGTGAAGACGAGTGTCAGGGGTGATTTGTGATAGAAGAGTAGCAGCAAGAGTGAAAGGGAAGATTTACAAGAAGGTAGTGAGACCTGCTATGATATATGGTTTGGAGATGGTGGCACTGACAAAAAGACAGGAGGTGGAGCTGAAGGTGGCAGAGTTGAAGATGCTAAGATTTTCATTGGGAGTGATTAGACGGGACAAGATTAGAAATGAGTATGTCAGAGGGACAACTCAGGTTGAGCAGTTTGGAGACAAAGTAAGAGAGGTGAGGCTGAGATGGTTTGGACATATGCAGAGGAGGGATAGTGGATATATTGGACAAAGGATGTTGAAGATGGAGCTGCCAGGCAGGAGGAAAAGAGGAAGACCAGAGAGAAGATTCATGGATGCAGTGAAGGAGGACATGGAGAGGGTTGGTGTTACAGAGTAAGATGAAGGGATGGGGTGAGATGGAGGCAGATGATCCACTGTGGAGACCCCTGAAGGGAGCAGCCGAAAGAAGAAGAAGAAGTTACAGCCAATGGTGTCCCTGTTGGCCTGCTTGCACATGAGAGCCGGGCTGCAGCTGGTTATTAGTGTGTATGTGCAGTGATAACATGCTGTGAGTGTGTGAATGATCGGTCAATAAACTATTAACAACAACAACAGCCCCGCGGCCCACGGTACCTCATTGACATTGATGCCGTGTCTCTGCATGTAGTCCCTGTCGTTGACCTGGCCCCCCTCTGCAAATTCCATGGTCAGGATCCTCTTTGTGGACAAATCCCAGTGGATCACTGGAACCTGTAATAAAAAGAGTCGTTGCTCAGTTTCATCATATGTTTACGACAGCGGTGTGTGACCTCCACTTTAACAGCGTTGGATTCTTTTAGCTACGCAGCATTATTCTGCTGTTTGTTCCTTTGGGATGTTTACCATCAGCAGGTGATTTGGATGGGGGGGGGGGGATGCGCTTCCCCTTGTTAGCAAAATGACTCAAAATCATCACCCTGGTTCAGGGCAAAGGGGACACCCCCCAAAACTTGGAAAAAAGAGAAATGCCCCTCCCCCAGTGTCACCATGACTTTGAACCACCAATTCTGAGCACAAATGAAAAATACTTGCAACTTCTTCTAATAAATTTGCAACTTTTTTCCTTGTAAATTTGCAACATTTGTCATAAATTTGCAACATTTTTCCTTGTAAATTTGCAACTTTTTTCCCCACATAAATTTACATTTTTTTCCCTCAAATTTGCAACTTTTTCTCATTTGTTACATCTAGGCTAGACTACTGCAACGCCCTGTTGGCTGGGTGTCCCAACAATTCCCTCAAAATTCTTCAGTTGATTCAAAATGCTGCTGCCAGAGTACTGACAGGTGCGACCAAGACAGATCACATTTCCTCCATCTTATCCTCTCTACACTGGCTCCCTGTTAAAGTTAGAACAGAATTTAAAATCCTTCTCATTACTTATAAAGCCCTCAGAGGCCAAGCCCCTTCCTACCTAAAAGAGCTTATTGTTCCATATTACCCTTAAAGACCTCTTTGCTCTCAGAATGCAGGCTTACTTGTGCTTCCCAGATTTTTTAAAAGTAAATTTGGAGGCAGAGCCTTCAGCTCTCAGGCCCCTCTGCTGTGGAACCAGCTCCCTGCCTGGGTACGGCAAGCTGAGACGCTCGTCTTTCAAGATCAAGCTTAAAACTTTTCTTTTTGATAGAGCATAGCTTTATTGTTATTATTCCAATTCATGGAATTTTGACTCTTACTTTGACTGTTTTATTGTGATTTTATTGTCTTATAGTTGTTTTAATCAAGTCCTTTCTTGCCTTCATATTTTTTAAATATTTTAACCTCTTATTTTTTTTTGTGTTTTTATGTGTTTCTGTTTGGCTATGGTTCTGTAAAGCACCTTAGGTTGCACATGTGCTTGAAAGGTGCTATTGTAGCACCTTGGGGGAGTCAGATTATTTAGCATCTCAGACAAGAGACAGTGGATAAGCATGGGAGAACAATGCTCAGGAGGTTCCTGGCGAGATAGCAGGAAGGAGTCAAGGACGTAGGGGGTTGAATGCAGTGTAATGCAAATGTCATGTTGTGTGTGGAGAAATGCCATGCACGGTGGCGCAGTGGTTAGCACTGCGGCAGCACAGTTTACCCTTGGCCGGGGGATCGTTGGGATCGTGGGTTCGATCCCAGCCCCCGACCAACAGTGATCTGTGTGGAGTTTGCATGTTCTCCCCGTGTATGCGTGGGTTTACCCCGAGATTTCTCCGGTTTCCTCCCACATGCCAAAAACATGCAGGTTAGGTTAATTGGAGACTCTAAAGTGGCCCTAGGTGTGAATGTGTGTGTGAATGGTTAAGGGATAGCGCCGTATCGTGGCTGCTTCATCCATCCAGGTGGTGGATGACCCTCAATTTCCCCTATGGGGATCAATAAAGTATACTAAATCTAAAAAAAAAAAACCAAAAACTTGTGAGGAGTGATTTGGGTAATAGAAGAGCGCCTGCTGAAATGTGTCATTCTGTTCTGTGCTTGAGAGATGTGAAGTGTGTAATAAACCGTCTGCCGTGAATCAGCCTCTTATTTCACTCACTCCACACTATATAAATAAACTGAACTGAACGGAACTCAATTTGCAACTTTTTTCCTTGTAAATCTGCAGGGTTTTTTTGTCATAAATTCACAACATTTCTCCTCAAAAATTTGCAACGTTTTTTTCAAATTTGTAACTTATGCATAATTGAAACTTTTTTCTCATAATTTTGCAACCTTTTTGCTGTAAATTTGCAACTTTTTTCTTATAGATTTGCCACATTTTTCCTCAAATTTGCAACATTTTCCTCATAAATTTGCAACTTTTTTTCTCATAAATTTGAAACATTTCTCTTAATAAATTTGCAACTTTTTTCCTCATAAATATGCAACTTTTTCCTCATAAATTTGCAACATTTTTCTCATAAATTTGTAACTTTCTCATAAATTTGCAACATTTTTCTTGTAAATTTGCAACTTTTTCCTCATAAACTTGCAACATTTTTCTCATAAATCTGCAACTTGTTATGCAGAATTGAATTTTTTTCCTCATAAACTTGCAACTTTTTTCTCATAAATTTGCAGCATTTCTCCTCATAAATATGCAGCTTTTTCCTCATAAATTTGCAACATTTTTCTCATAAATTTGTAACTTCTAATGCATAAGTGAAACTTTTTTCTCATAAATTTGCAACTTTTTTTTCATAAATTTGCAACATTTTTCTTGTAAATTTGCGACTTTTTCCTCATAAATTTGCAACAATTTTCTCATAAATTTGTAACTTGTTATGCAGAATTGAAACTTTTTCCTCATAAATTTGTAACATTTTTCCTTGTAAATTTGCAACTTTTTTACATAATTTTGCAACATTTCTTCTCATAAATTTGCAATGAACCTCCTCATAAATTTGCAACTTTTTTCTCAAAAATTTGCAACTTTTTTCTTGTAAATTTTCAACTTTTTTCTAGTAATTTTGCAGTGTTCATCTGGATGCTGGTTAAATTTTTATTCTGTGTATTTAAATTGTCCACAAAACACATGTAAACTGGTTGGGCAAACTCCCAACCAACGTCCCTTGTGGTTTTTTGTGGGGGGTGCTTCGGGAGTATGGGGTATCGGGCTTGTTGTTACGAGCTATTCGGTCTCTGTACGACCGTTGTGAGAGTTTGGTTCGTATTGCCAACACTCGGTCGGAGTCATTCCCAGTGAGAGTTGGACTCCGCCAGGGCTGCCCTTTGTCACCGATCCTGTTCATAATTTTTATGGACAGGATTTCTAGGCGCAGCCAGGGAATGGAGGGTGTCATGCTTGGTAACCACAGGATCTCATCTCTGTTGTTTGCAGATGATGTTGTCCTGTTGGCTTCATCCAGCAATGATCTAAAGCTCTTGTTGGGACGGTTTGCCGCTGAGTGTGAAGCGACTGGGATGAGAATCAGCACCTCCAAGTCCGAGTCCATGGTCCTCAGCCGGAAAAAGGTGGATTGTCCTCTCTGGGTTGGGGACAGGCTCCTGCCCCAAGTGGAGGAGTTTAAGTATCTTGGGGTCTTGTTCACGAGTGAGGGGAGAATGGAGCGAGAGATTGACAGACGGATCGGAGCAACATCTACAGTGATGCGGACGTTGTACCGGTCTGTTGTGGTGAACAGGGAGCTTAGTTCTAAAGCAAAGCTGTCGATTTACCAGTCAATCTACGTTCCTACTCTCACCTATGGTCACGAGCTTTGGGTAATGACCGAAAGAACAAGATCGCGGATACAAGCGGCTGAAATGAGCTTTCTCTGTAGGATTGCTGGACTCACCCTGCGATAGGGTAAGGAGTTCAGTCATCCGGGAGAGGCTCAGAGTAGAACCACTGCTCCTCCACATTGAAAGGAGTCAGTTGAGGTGGTATGGGCATCTGATTAGGATGCCTCCTGGACGCCTCCCACTTGAGGTGTTTCGGGCACGTGCCACTGGGAGGAGACCCCGGGGCAGACCCAAGACTCGGTGGAGAGACTATGTCTCCCAGCTGGTCTGGGAACGCCTTGGTATCCTCTCTGGAGAGCTGGAGCAGGTGGCTGGGGAGAGGGAAGTCTGGGCGTCCCTGCTTGAACTGCTGCCTCCGCGACCCGAACCTCTGGAAAAGCGGTAGAAGATGGATGGATGGATGGATGGTATTTAAATTGTAATTTGTAACTTTTTTAATTCTTAAACTGGCATATTTTATCATATCTTTGCACCTTTATTCTTTATTATTAATATCTAATTTACAATTATATGTTTGCACCTTATGCTAAATTAGTGAATACCCCCATCACCCTTGTTAAAAAAAAAAAATCGATTGCTGCTTACCAATATTATGAAACAAAGTTTAAAACGAACTTCCTAACGTCCTTTTTAAAGTTCAGCTCTCATCCTGAACAAATGGAGTTTCACCAACAGCACTGAAGACTTGAAATCCATCTCTAACTGTGCCAAGTATCATGAATGGACCCCTGCGGGGCAGAGAGGAAAGACCCAGGCACTGAACTGCAGTTTGTGGTATTTATTACAGAAAACGCAAAGCCCAAACAGTGCATGGAAATAAACTTACACGAGAGGAGAACAGGTAGTTGGCAAGATGAACACGGGAGTAGCCGTGCTCAGCCTCATGACAGAGCCCCCCCCCCCCAGGGCTGGATTCCAGACACCCCAGGGTAACATCAAAAGGAAAAGAAAGAAAACCCCCCACCCCCAATAGGAGTACAACAATAAACCAACCCGGGAGGGCGGTGGGGGAGCCAGGCAAGGTGGGAACAAAAATAAGAAACCCGCTCAGGACCCACACCCATCAAAACCCAGGCACCTAGGCCAGACAGTTCTGGTGGATGACTGAAGTCCCAGACCTGGCAGATGGCGTGATGGAAAGAGTCGGCTGGCCTACCAGAGAACGTGGGCTACCCAACCCAGCGGCACAGTCTGTCAGGTGGTCTGCCAGAGCTTTTTAACCACCCGAACAGAAGGGGTGGTCCAGTGGGCAGCTGCCCAACGGGAAAAACCAGTGGTGAGGAGGATAGAGGAGTAAAGAAAATCACAACAACGTCAGGTGGAGGAGAGGGAACCACAACGGCATCGGGCGTAGGAGAGGGAACCACAATGGCCTCGGGTGTAGGAGAGGGAACCACGACGACCTCAGGCAGAGGAGAGGAAACCACAGCGAAGTTGGATGGGGATTGAGAGACAACGGTGATTTTGGCCAGGCATGTAGCACCCTCAGTGACCTTGGACTGGAATGAAGTAGCACCCGTGGGGCCCCAGGCTGGGGCGAAGCAGCAGCCATGGTGGCCGCGGACTGGGGCAAAGCAGCACTCACGGTGGCTCCGGACGGGAGCATGGCTGCACCCGTGGCGGGTCCGGATGGGGGCATGGCTGCACCCACAGTGGCTCCGGATGGAAGTGTGGCTGCACCCGCCGTGGCCCCGGACAGGGACAGAGCTGCACCCACGGTGGTCCCGGACTGGGACAGAGCTGCATCTACGGTGGTTCCGGACTGGGACAGCGCTGCACCCACGGTGGCCCCCAACCTGAAGCGTGACACCCACGGCAGACCCAAGCTGGGGCGCAGCACCCACAACGGCCCCTGACTGGGACACAACACCCACGGAGACCTGGACTGAGGAGGAGCTGCACCTACGGAGGCCCCGGGCTAAGATGGAACAACCGCGAAGTCCTCAGCCGATGGGGGAGCTGCACCCATGGAGGTCCCAGGCTGGGACGGAGTACCCATGACAACCTTAGCTGGAGAGGCTGGACCCACAGAGATCTCGGGTGGTGAGGCTGGAGCCACGGAGACCTCTGGTGAAGTTGGACCATCCTCCGTGACCATGGGGAAAGGCTCCAACAGGAGGAACAGAGAAACTGGGTCAGGGTCACCGGCAGCAGTGGAGCCTGGCAAGGTAAGCTCAGGTGCAGTTGTTGGCTGCACTTGGCCCTCCCCACCAAGAGCCAGACAAGATCTCTCCAAAATAGAGACAACAAAAACAAAGGAGAGCACTTCCCTGAGCTCAAGCTCCACCGCCATCCAGGACTTCATCGATCCAGGCAGTGACGTCACGGGCCCGGTCCTCAGGGAGTCCAGCTTCAACTCTGCTACAGCAGGCGTGGTGGTCGGTACAGTCCCGGAACCCCCCCAGCGAAGTAACCCCCACAGGTGGCTCGCCCGGCGTGAAACCGGAGGTCGACTCCCTGCTGGCGCTGGATTCTGCTCAGCTGAAGCCATGGGAATGGGACGCTCACTCATCGGCACAGGCTTCTGACTGGTGGCAGCGCTCTCCCTCCGTCTGGACTGTGGCTGCAGGGCTAGAACCAGGTCCTCCCGGGCCGCAGGCTCCTCCCTCGTCCAGTGGCTCAATCCTGGAACCAGCGGACACTCTGGCGGACACTCTGACTGGCGCCTAGCGGCTGCCCCGGCCTTGGTTGCGCTCTGCAGAGCGTGCCCAAATGCCAAGTCACGTTTCCTTACCTTGTATTCATACATGTGTAATGACAATAAAGTTGAATCTCAATCTCAATCTCAATCTCACTCACGAGGTATAGAAGGAGACATGGAGAGAGCAGGTGAGGTGTTTATGGCTGAAGCAGGGGTTGAGGACTCAGAGGACTGCATTAACTGAGCCTCACCTCCGGGAATCAGGCAAGGTAATTCATGTGTGAATGACTGAGAATGAAAAAGCACTTGCCTGTGTTCCTGGGGCACATTGGTTACTGCTGCAGCTGCTCTAGAATCCGTCCTCTCTGTGGCTGCAGTTGTTGTGGGTCCCTCAGAGGACCGTAGAGGAGCCACCCCTGCAGACAAGGTGATGGGCGGAGACGGGGGAGAAACGACCAGACTCTCTGCAGCAGGAGGAGACGCCGAGCAGACGAGGGTCACAGCAGCCATGGAGGAGAAGAAGGCTGGCGGGACAGCCGGCGAGGACAAACCAGAGTGGGGAACTGCTGTGGGAATTGTCTGACTCGGCATCGGGGGAGCTGCTGGCTGAGAGGGGGAAGCATTCCTCCGGCAGTCTAGAGCTGGAAAGCTGCATCATGGAGCTGGAAAAGCAGGCGCTGAAGCTGGCAGACAAAGGGAAAAGAGGGACGTCTGCCGTGGACAGCGCGTCCTAGTCAGCTTTGGTCCCACTAGAAGTGGTCTCATCGTCAGCCCAAGAAATGACTGTTGAAGCGAGGAGACTGTGGAGAACAGCTCCATGAATTGGGGATACCTTCTCAACCCAGGGTGCACCTCCACAATCCTGACTGCTCCGTTCACACTCTCCCAGATCGTCTTGGGGCTACGGGAGGCGGGAGCTTCATCCACAAAGCCCTGGATAAATTTAGCGGCCCATTCCTCCTCCAGGCTCGGGGACCCAGCTGCCGATCTTCCTTTGTTGGCTGAAGGCCGGCGTGCTGGGAACATGACAAACGCTCCAGACAAACCAGGTGAGTGAAAACAAATCCACAAACTAGCAGCAGCTGGGTCTCAAATTGGTCAGAGTCTGCTGTCATGAATGGGCCCCTACGGGGCAGAGAGGAAAAACCCAGGCGCTGAACTGCAGTTTGTGGTATTTATTACAGAAAACACAAAGCCCAAACAGTGCACGGAAATAAACTTACATGAGAGAAGAACAGGTAGTTGGCAAGATGAACACAGGAGTACACGTCAGAACAGGGAAGGGGTTCTGACGGGGAACAATGATGAGACTCTGACAAGGACTGGGTAAAAACGGCAGTCTTAAATAAGGCATGAAATCAGTGACAATGAATGACAGCCGGTGTGGATCACATGGGCAGGCAGGTTTTCTGATTACTAGGCAGGTGCCAGCTGACGACCCCTGAACAGAACCAATGGCAGAGAGAGAGAGACAAATACCGGAAGATAACAAAGTGGGAGTGTCTGGAGAAAAAATGGCGGGGAGCTCATGTCAAACCAAAACGTAGATAATATGTCCAGAAATATCACACAGCAAAATAATAACACAAACTGAGAAAATATAGGAAATAATCAAAAGTAAGTTGAGACGACTTCCGGTTATGGCGGCCACGTAGGAAGACGTGTTTCACACTGCTCTGCTCCTAAAAATAAAAAGTAGGCTAAAACTCTCTTAATTGGAATAAAAACCTATCCCAGCGTTTAGGCGCAGATATGGTAAAGACCAAGGCAGGGAAATTAGGCGGAGGAAAAAGTAATTCGATAAAACAATCCAAACTAACAGACTTCCACGCTCGTGACGAAGCAGAAAAAACTCCAGAGACTATGACGGAGGATGTAGCCAGCGGCGGAGCTGTAACTGCTGAGGAGGGGACAAATGCGGTGCTCGCTGCCATCAGCTCCATGAGAGCAGACTTTTCGTCTAAATTTGATGGGATTATAGCAGCGATAGAAGGAATGAGAAAGGAAATAAGCGACTGTATGGAACGAGTATCGCAGGCGGAGCTCCAAATTTCAAGCGCTGAAGATGATGTCACCAGCCTACAATTAAAGTTGCAAACACAGGAATTAAAATGTAAACGTCTGGAAGATAACGTCCTGGACTTAGAATCCCGCTCGCGACGGAATAATTTGAGGCTGGTGGGCCTCCTGGAGGGAGCGGAGGGACGGGATCCATGTTCCTTTTTGGAAAAGTGGATTCCAGAAGCGCTGAACAATGCAGACCTGCAGTCATTGGTCGTCTTAGAGAGCGCTCACCGAATCGGCCCACCGAGAGATAATAAGACACCACCGAGGACGCTGATTATGAAGTTCCTCAGCTACAGAGACAAGATGACGGTCACCAACGTTGCGCGAGCTAAAGGGGAAATTAAATACCAGGATCAACAGGTGCGGTTCTACCCAGACTTCGCCAGAGGAATTCAACAATTAAGGAGGCAGTTTGACCCCGCCCGCAAAGAGCTGCGCAACCTCGGGATTCGTCACGGAGTGATTCATCCGGCAAGACTGCTGGTCACATATAAAGGGAGAACCCACACCTTCAAGACCCCTCAAGAGGCGCAGGAGCTCATTAAGCAGATCCAAAAGGAGACTGGTGGGAGCTAAGCATGAACAAGATAAAGGTAGAACATTTAAGCATTTGCACAGGCATCTGATTGATCTGAAACATATAACATGTATACAAAATACAGATTGTATTATAAAAAAAAAAAAAAAAAGCTATGATGTACAAAGTTGCTATAAAACTTTGAAGTTATGTTGAAAAAACTATAGAAGAGAGTTAATGTCATTAAAAATAGTAGTAGAGTCAGGGTGATTGACAGGAGAAAGAGAGAGTGGTTTGACTGATCCTCGCAGGTGTGGAACAGTCACTAGCTATAACAGGAGACGGAATTTTTTTGATTTTGGGGGGATTACCACGAATGTGGGGAAGGGGAATTTGTTTTTGTGTAGTTTGTAGGATGAATGCTCAACCATCCATGTCTTGCTTCTCTGTATGAGCATGTTCATATTGCAAGGTAATCTTAAACTCCTTATTGATCATAGATCAAAGCGTTAATCTTAACTTAACTTCATGGAATTGCAGAGGTCTACAAAATCTAAAAAAACTTAAACAAGTTATGAATAAAATAAAAGACATAGATTCAAAAATTGTATTTTTACAAGAAACTCATCTAATAGAGGAGGATGTAAAAAGAATTAGGAGAAGGTGGCAAGGAAATGTGTTCACCTCATCATTTTCATCCCGAGCCAGGGGAGTTATGACTCTCATACATAAAACAGTCCCATTTTAAGTGAAAAATGTAATTGAAGACAAATTAGGAAGATATCTAATCATCCAAGGATCTTTGTTA
Source organism: Pholidichthys leucotaenia (assembly GCA_020510985.1). Taxonomy (NCBI): domain Eukaryota; kingdom Metazoa; phylum Chordata; class Actinopteri; order Cichliformes; family Pholidichthyidae; genus Pholidichthys; species Pholidichthys leucotaenia. The sequence goes on along the minus strand of CM035842.1, from coordinate 409,058,938 downwards.
TTAGAAAATATAAATCTGGTGAACTTATACGGTCCCAATACTGATGATCAAAACTTCTTCGTTAATTTATTCCTTACTTTATCATCACTTACAGGGCAACATATAATAGCAGGGGATTTTAATTGTACATTGAATCCCAGTATAGATAGATCAACAGGACTGGACTGTACGCACAATGGATGCAGGATGGCCATTAATTATTTTATGAAAGAATTGAGATTGCTAGATATATGGAGAGAAATGAAACCACAAGTCAAAGCCTATTCTTGTTATTCTAATACCTATAAGACATTCTCACGTATTGACTACTTTTTGATCTCCACAGAATTAAGGTCCAAGATTCAAAACTGTTTCTATGATAACATTGTGATCTCTGATCATGCACCCTACTGTCTAATATATGTAGATAAGAAATTGACAAAGGACCCAGGTAGGTGGCATTTTCAGCATAAATGACTTCAGGATGAGGAATTTGTTAAGTACATAGAAAAACAGATAGATGAGTTCTTTGATATTAATACTACACAAACAACAGTATGTATAAAGTGGGAGGCTTTCAAAGCTTTTATTAGGGGGCATATTATTAGTTATACAGGTTCAAAATCTAAGAAGACTAGAGAGGAGAGAGTCCAATTGGAACGTAAAATAAAAATTCTTCAAGAAAAAGTGTATGCAGGAAGTAACCCACAGTTAGAGAACGAATTACTGATTCTGAGAGCTGAATATGACAAAAAATCAGCGAATAGAGCTGCCTCGAGTCTTCTAAGATTGAAGCAAACTTTTTATGAACAAGGTGAAAAATCAGGAAAATTATTGGCATGGCAGATTAAACAATTAGAATTTAAAACACCAATTACCAGTATTATAAGTAATGGACAGGTAGTTATAGATCCTTTAGAAATTAATAGTGCCTTTAGAGATTATTATGAAAAACTATATGATACAAAAAATGAAACTGACTTAACAAAACTAAATGGGTTTTTGGACGGATTATCTATACCGTGTATTCCAAATGAAAACAGGGAGATACTGGAGTCTAAAATTAGTCAAGAAGAAGTTGGGCTAGCCATTGATAATATGAAATCAGGAAAAAGAGCAGGACCAGATGGTCTTCCAGTTGACCTCTATAAAAAAATTTAAGAATAAATTAATAAAACCACTTTTGGAAATGGTTTTAGAAGCATTTCAAAATAGTAATTTACCACCATACATGAATAATGCCTTAATTATACTGTTGCCAAAACCAGGTAAACCCCCTAATAAATGTGAAAACATGAGACCAATAAGCCTATTAAATGCTGACCTTAAGATAATCTGTAAAATTTCAGCAAGATGACTACAAGAAATATTACCAAATATTATTAACAGAGATCAGAATGGCTTTATAATGGGAAGACAAGGCTTCCATAATGTAAGAAGACTATTTAATATTATTTATTCCAATAAAGAAGCACCGGATACAGCTCTCCTATCATTGGACGCCGAAAAGGCCTTTGATAGGGTCGAATGGCCCTATCTTTCTGAAGTCCTACAAAGGTTTGGACTTGGAAATAATTTCATAAAATGGGTCCGGATAATATACAATAATACTACAGCAGAAATCCTAACAAACAGCAATATCTCAAAATCAATAAAAATCAATAGAGGATGTCGACAAGGCTGTCCACTTTCACCCTTATTGTTTACTATGGCAACTGAACCTTTAGCGATGGCAGTACGTTTACATCCACAAATATATGGAATTAAAGTAGGACCAACAGAACATAAAATCTCCCTGTATGCCGATGACATAATTTTGTTTATGTTGAATTTTAAAAAATCAATTCTGATCTTGTTAAATTTAATAAAGAACTTTGGGGAAATATCAGGATATAAAATAAATAAAACTAAATCTTCAATATTAATGCTAAATGAGACCCAGAGAAATCACCCAGCTCCTGAGGTAAATCAATTCAATGTTGTAAATCAGTTTAAATATTTAGGAATTCAAATTTTGCCTAAGCTAGAATCAGTCGCCAGTGCCAACTATAAAGCCTTAATGACAGATATTAATGAGTTACTTCAGAGATGGATGTCACTATCAATGTCGATGATCGGGAGAATTAATATACTTAAAAGTAATCCATCCATCCATCCATCTTCTACCGCTTTTCCGGCGGTCCGGGTCGCGGAGGCAGCAGTTCAAGCAGAGAAGCCCAGACTTCCCTCTCCCCCGCCACCTGCTCCAGCTCTTCAGAGAGGATACCAAGGCGTTCCCAGACCAGCTGGGAGACATAGTCTCTCCACCGAGTCCTGGGTCTGCCCCGGGGTCTCCTCCCAGTGGGACGTGCCCGAAACACCTCAAGTGGGAGGCATCCAGGAGGCATCCTAATCAGATGCCCATACCACCTCAACTGACTCCTTTCAATGTGGAGGAGCAGCGGTTCTACTCTGAGCCTCTCCTGGATGACTGAGCTCCTCACCCTATCTCTGAGGGTTAGTCCAGCAATCCTACGGAGAAAGCTCATTTCAGCCGCTTGTATCCGCGATCCTGATCCCAAGCTTTCTAAACTGGCTTAAAAATAATATCTTACCAAAAATACTTTATTTATTTCAATACATTCCTTTACCACCACCTTCAGATCTATTCTCAAGAATTAAAAAAAAGTTAGTGGAATTTATATGGAACAATAGGAAGGCTAGATTACGTCTGTCCTTACTATATTTACCACTTGATCGTGGAGGTCTGAAATGTCCAAACTTTATGTTGTATTACTGGTCAGCACAACTGAGGTCTATGACATATTATTTTTCATCAAATGATCTCCCTCACTGGACTGAAATGGAATCATACAATTTACCTTTACCTCTTCCCATATTCATATACTCAGACTTGGCTAAAAAATTACAGAAACAAGTTAAAAATCCAATTGTAAAGCACATGATCAAAATATGGTGTGAAACCAAAAAATATTTAAAAGAACCACACTTATTGTCACAATTTAGCCCAATATGGGGTAATCAATATTTTACACCAGGGAGAGCGGATACTGTATTTAAAGTATGGAATTTAAAAGGGATTCAAAAGATTCAAGGTTTATATTTGTCACGTTCAGATAACATAATGTCTTTTGAAGAACTGAGGATCAAATTCAATCTTAATAGAACACATTTTTTTTTAAATATCTTCAGCTTAGGAATTTTATTCGATCAAATCAAAATAATGCTCTCAGCCGACCTACTTATTCATCCTTGGAAAAAATTTTGACGAAAGATAGTAAGAGAAAGGGTATTATTTCAGAGTTTTATAACCCATTGACACTATTCTCAAGTGAAAACTCACAGAAAAGACTGAATTATTGGAAAGAAGACCTGCAAATTGAAATTTCGGAGGAACAATGGGAAATAGCTTGTACAGAAGCTCAAACCAAATCAATAAATGTACGCCTTAAATTGATACATTTTAAATGGTTAATGCGGATGTATGTTACACTGGTGGAGTTAAATAGATATAACAAAAACATACCAGATACATGCACAAAATGTATGGAAAGTAAAGGAACCCTATTTCCCTGTTTATGGGAATGTAGAAAAATCAGAATATTTTGGGAAGAGGTGAGGGTAACAATTGAAAAAATAATTTCAAAACAATTCACATTGAACCCTAAACTGTTTTTGTTGGGTCTGTATCCAGAAAAACATAACTTTAATAAGAGTGAAAGAGCATTCATAGACCTCAGTTTGCTTAATGCCAAAAAATGTATTGCACTACTGTGGAAAAAGATTCATAGAGCAGATGTGACTCAGTGGTTAAGACAGATGTTAACAAACCTTCCACTAGAAAGAATAACATACATACTGAAATCAAAGGAAAATGTGTTTGAGAATATATGGAGACCTTTCATTGATTATGTAAAGAATTTAAACATAACTTCTGAAGAAGAAGGTGAATGATGTGTGTGGACCTTGCAAATTCCAATTGGTGAATGTATAATATGTATACTTATGTGATAGATTACCTAGACTAAACAGAGGAGCATTGTTGATGACTTGCCTTTGTTAGTGGTTGTTGGTGTTTTTAGTACATTTTTTTTTTGTAGTTAGTGTTTTTTTTAATTACTTTAGTGTTAGTGTTTGATTGTTTGTGCCATGTTTGTAAAAAAAAAAAAAAAAGGTTCAATAAAAAATATTGTGGAAAAAAAAACTAAGTTGAGACAATACACTGAATGACCATAAGTAAAGTGAGAGCATGAGCACAATGAAAACACCGCGCTCAGCCTCATGACAACAAGTTTTACTCGTCAACATCAGTTCAAACATGCAGTGGAAGATGATTCGAACAACAATGGAAAAGGACAAAGAGAAAAGCCATTTTAGCCGTCTGGGTTGAAACATTTAAACAAAGAGCAGCAGCTGCAAAGAAAGAAGGCTGATTCCCTTTCACCAGAGCTAATGAAACTTCTAAAACAGATATATTTAAGGAAAAAAAGACACCAGGAAATGAAATGATAATGGACAAGTGCAATTGTGTTGGGTGGAGGAAATAAAAATTCATGGGATTCTGTTAACTGGCAGCACAAAGGAAGCCCTCCTCTCATGCATAGTGGGAAAGTGTGACCTCTATTAACTGGACTGGCCCGGGCTTCAAATACCAGGAGGCTAAACTGAAACTGAATGTCTCCCATTATAAACTGCGTCACGTGTGTTTACAGCAGGCATGGGCATAAATCAAGGACGGGGGGAGAGACAAATCCCCTCCAACCTGGAGAAAACAGAATTGTCCCCCTTTCCCAAATATCATCATAAACCTTTAATATCATGTTATAGAAGACTTTGAAGCACCAATGATAAACGCACAAAAAACAAAGAAGCTCACAAATATGGAACATTTCTTGTAAATTTGCCACTTTCTCTTAAATCTGCAACTATTTTGTCCTAAATTTGCACCTTTTTTCTCATAAACTTGCAGCTTTTTTTCCTCATAAATCTGCAACTTTTTCTCATAAATTTGTCACCTTTTTTCTGTTAAATCTGCAACCTTTTTGTCATAAATTCGCAACTTTTTTCTCACAAACTTGCAACTTTTTCCCCATAAAGTGGCAACTTTTTTTCTTTTAAATCTGCAACTTTTTTGTCATTAATTTGCAATTTTTTTCCTAGTAAATCTGCAACTTTTTCCTCATGAATTTATAACCTTTTGTCTTTTAAATCTGCAGCCTTTTTGTCATAAATTAGCAACTTTTTCTCATCATTTTTTTCTTTTTTCATTTTCTCCTTTGCTACTTTTTTGTTGTAAAGTAGCAACTTTTTTTCATAAATTTGCAACTTTCTTTTAAATCTGCAATTTTTTTGTCATAAACTTGCAACTTTTTCTCATATTTTTTTTTCATTTTTCTTTTTCTCATTTGCTACTTTTTTGTTGTAAAGTTAGCAATTTTTTTAAAATGAAATGGTGACTTTTTTTCTTGTAAATTTGTTACTTGTTTCATAAATTTGCAATTTAATTCTCATAAACTCAATTTTTTTCCTTGTAAACATGCAACTTTTTCTCATGAATTTTCCATTTTTGTCATAAATTTGCAAATTTTTTTCATCATAAATCTGCAACTTTTTTCTTGTAAATCAGTGACTTTTTTCCTTTTAACTTCACAACATTCATGTAAATGCTGACTAAGTTTTTATTCTATGTAATGGCTTAAATTTTCTCTCTTCATCTAGAGAATGACTAAAGCTTGTTTTTAAAAAATTTTTATAGCCCTCCCCCCCCCCCCCCCGCGACCTGAAAAGGATTAAGCGGAAGAAGATAGATGGATGGATGGATGGATGGGTTTGAACTATTTTCCATTACAAAAATAGGGGAAAAAAAACCCCACAACCTTCCATCAGGCCCCGACTACCTATAGTGTCCCCCTCAGTCTTCACTCTGGAGAAAATATTCTGTTTGCCCCCCCCCTCCCCCCACCCCAACAGTGACATGAAGTATCCGCCTGTGAAAGAAGGCAGCATCCACGCCAACGTGTGAGTTCTCTACCTTGAGGAAGGGGAAGTGGGCCAGCATGTCGGCCACCTTCTCAGCGTTGCGTCCCTCATTAAGGAAGTCCAGCTCCAGCGGCATGTTCTTCTTGGCCTCCTCCACCAACCACATGAAGGCGAAGTTGGGGAAGAGCCAATGGACCGCCTTTAAAAGGACCTTCAGGATGAATTAAAAAAGCAGAGACAGATAAAACAGACGTGCACACGGACTGACTGGATTCTCTCCTGAAACTCTACAAGACAACTCCAGTCAGAATGTCAGGCAGATGTTAATCAGAACACCTCAGGGTTTAAATGATGCAGCATTGTTTTACACACGGGGAAGGAGCTCTACTTAAAACAGGCTGTTTTCTAGCATACTGCTTTAAAACCAACCTGGAAAAGGGAGAGCTGCCCCCAATAGCATCATAAACCTTTCCATATCATGTTACCCAAGTAAAGAACATGACTTCAAAGCATCAGTGCTGTGCAGAAAAGCAAAAAAATAATACACATAAATCTGCAACTTTTGCCTCATAGATTTTGTGATTTTTTTCCAAAACTGCAACTTTTTTCTTTTAAATTTGTGATTTTTCTCTTGTAAATTTGCAGTGTTTTTCCCATAAATTTGTAGGTAGCTAATCACTGCTAATTGATGAGGTTTCTGATCCAGGGTACAATAAAATAAGCTAAAATAACATCTGTAAATGAAATATGGAGGGGGGCTGAAAAGTTCATAGTGGTCGAATTTGACCAAATGTGGTTTATTTTTCAACCGCAGGGATCCAAGCGCTGCAACACCGATGGAAGAAGTGTGTGGTGCGAAGGGGAGACGATGTTGAAAAATAAACCACATTTGGTCAAATTTCACCACTATGAACATTCCAGCCCCCCCCCCCCCCCCCATACATGATGGTAGATGGTCCAGATGGGACAACGGGTGTCTAGCAGGAATGAACAAAGCCACGCTGGTGGACCACACAACTTTCATACAATGGCACCACCACCACAGTGGCGAGGCTGTGGTGACAAACGATCGTGGTCGTATCATATGGCCACGCTGATAAACGTGGCAGTGGTGTTGTGCTGTGATCTTGTAGTGCGTAGCTGTATCCAAACATGAGTTCGTTAGAGCGTGGTGCCATCACGGGTGTACATGGGAGGATCGTTGTGGGAAAGTGCTGCTGGCGTGCACAGCGTGGTGGCGACCCGGGACAGCATCTAGGAGGGCATTGCAGGGACACAGAAACTAGCTAGCATCACGATTGCCTTCATGATCCAACCACGTCCTAATCGGTTGTATGTGGTACAGGGAGCACAGGGCGGTCTTTGGCAACACCTTTAAGAACCCAAGGACTCACCTCCATCACCATAATGTCCTTGGAGCTCTGCTTCTGGACTTTGGGGTGCTGGACCTTAACGGCTACGGTCCTCCCATCGTGCAGCACGGCCTTGTGGACCTGGGCTAAAGAAGCGGCGCCCTGAGGCTTCTCTTCGAAGGAGACGAATATTTCTGACAGCTGCAGGTGAAAGTACAGAGCAGAGGGGAAACGGGGGTCAGAGGACAGCTGAGTTGATGGGAAGGAGCGGGCGTGGAGTTGAGAGTGAGAGGACAGCGTGATCGTCAATCTGTCTCTGTTAGCAAGGTATTATCAGACACTGTTATTCAGCACTGACACAGACGAGTACAGGTGTTAGTATGGCTGACATGATGTCACGGTAAAAACACGCATGTCAAAAACAGCAGCACTGATTTGAGATCCACAAAAGGTTCACAAAGTATGGACCGTTCTATATGATGTTACATAACTGAATAACATGACCGAGCCACCAACTCCAAGCAGAAATGCAAAAGAGTTTTGCAACTTTTTCTCAAAAATTTGTGACTTTTTTTTCTTATAAATTTGCATTTTTGTCTTGTAAATTTGTATTATTTTAAACTTTTTTTCCTCTCTCATAGATTTGCAACTGTTTCACAAAAATTTGCAACTTTTTTCTTATAAATGTGCGACTTGTTTTCTTGGAAATGTATAATTTTTTTCCTATAAATGTTCACTTATTTTCTCAAACATTTGCAACTTTTTTCCTGTAAATTTGCAACTTTTTTCATAGATCTGCGACTTTTTTTCCACATAATTTTGCAATTTTTTTCTTATAAATTGTGACCTTTTCCTGTTGAAATAATAACTGTGCTTCTAGGTTATTCTATTTTAATTTTCTCTTTCTGTATTTATCACAAGTCTGTAACGCAATTATCCTGTTTCATGCTGATCCATGTGATGCTTCACTTAACTTCATGTTCTAGTTATAGAAACAAGAAGTCCATTCTGTACGTTCTCTTCTGATTAAGGATGTTTAAGGCACAAGTAAATCTTGTGACTCTCACTGGATAGAGACCAGATGAGCTGTCATGTGTCATACGAAGACTAGTGCACACCCATAGAAACCAAGTGTAAGCAAGCATTACTACATGCCCGTAGATGGTGATGCCTGCCTTTGATCTTTGACATGGTTACCATAGCAACAGTAACCATGGAGAAACATGCCTTTGATCTTTAACGTCACCACTTGTTCAGTGATGCCTGCCTTTGATCTTTGCCTGGCAAAAGTAACCATGGTGATGTCTGCCTTTGATCTATGACATCACAGTAACCATTCCTGCCTACTCCCTGAGCTAACTTCTTAGCGCCACTAGGAACGTTCATTAAAGATTTCCCCTCCTAAACTTCCGCATATAGGGGGAACATTGGCTATGACATCATAGACGCACATCTGTGCATCTATGATGTCATAGCTATGTTATAGCTATGAACATCCATAGCTCGCCTATGGAAATTCATTAAAGATTTCCTCTGCTAAACTTCCACATACCCGGGGAGGCTGAAATTTGGGGATGCACACCCTCGTGACCTCAGCACAGCATGTATAAAATCTGAGGCCAGTCTGACGAACGGTTCAGGAGATACGTGCGGAACCCACACACAGACAGACAGACAGACAGACAGACAGACAGAGATTTTTTGCATTACAAGATGACAATGCTGCCTTTATGCCACATCAGCTGCTGTAGAGTACTTAAAAGGACGTCAGACTTGGAACTCTGCACACTGTCATACACTGCTGTATGTGATGCCTCTGTGTCTCCTTTCCTGGCCAGAAAGAATAAAAACATTTTTATTCATCCGCTGGTTCACTGTCCGGAGTTATTTTATCTTGGCTTTAACTTCAGTATTTTTCTTCTGAGTTTTTACAGAGACTTTTAAACAGTGCAAAAACTTTTTCAACCTCTAGCACTGTCTAGACTCAGTTTTTCTTACACCCATAAATTTGTCTTTTTTCCTGAAAATTTTTTAACTTTTTTCTTGTAAATATGTATTTTGTTTTCTGTAAATTTTCATTTTATTTGTTGTAGATTTGTAACATTTTTCTCAAAAATTTGCAGCTTTTTTCTTATAAATCTCCAAATTATTTTCTTGTAAATGTCATTTTTCCCTCTAAATTTTCACCTATTTTCTCAAAAATGTCAAAACTTTTCCCCCGTAAACCTTCCACTTTTTCTCCTCTTAAATTTGTGATTGTTTTCCTGTAAAATGGCAATTTTTTTTCTCATAGATCTGCAACAGTTTCACAAAATTTTGTGACTTTTTTTGTCATGAATTTTCAACTTTAATTTCTCAAAAATATGGCAGTTTTTTTCTTATAAATTTGCATTTTTTTCTTGTAATTTGTAATTGTTTCTGTAAATTTTCAACTTATTACTTGTAGATTTGCAACTTTTTTCTTAAAGATTTGCAATTTTGTTCTTATAAATCTAAATTGTTTTCTTGTAAATTTGTGATTTTTCTCCTATAAATTATCACTTAATTTCTCAAAAATTTGCATCTGTTTTACTGTAAATTTACCAGTTTTTTTCCTCATAAATTTGTGACTTTTTCCTCTAAATTTCAGCTTATTTACTCATAATTTTCTAACTTTATTCTCTCAATTTGGTAATTTTCTTTCTTATAAATTTGTGACTTTTTTCCCAATACACTTGGAATGTTTCCCTGTAAATTTTTTACTTTTTTTTCTTATAAATTTGCAACATTCATCTGGATGCTGATTACATTTTAATCGTGTGTAATTAAATTGTAAATCATTTTCTAATACAGTAGATTTGCAAATGTTTCACAAAAATTTGTGACTTTTTTGCCATAAATGTGCAGCTTTAATTTCTCAAATATATGCCACTTTTTTCTTATAAATTTAAATTTTGTTCTTGTAAATTTGTATTTTTTTCTGTAAATTTTCAACTTATTTCTTGTAAATTTTCAACTGTTTTCCCCAAAATTTGCAATTTTTTTCTTAAAAATTCCAATTTTTTCTTGTTAATTTTTCCTATAAATTTTCACCTATTTTCTCAAAAATTTGCAACTTTTTTCAAGTGAATTTTCCACTTTTTTCCTCATAAATTTGTGACTTTTTTTCCTGTAAATTTTCATTTTTTCCTTATAAATTTGTGACTTTTTTCATGAAAATTTTCATTTTTTCCTTTTTAATTTGTGACTTTTTTTTCCCCTGTAAATGTTCACTTTTTTCCTCATAAATTTTCTATGACTTCCAGCGAGCGAATGGGAAAAACCAATCCAGGACAATAACATTTTTTTTAAACTTATGACCAGTAAAAGGGGTGGTGAGACACTGCCCGTGGACACGTTGGACCAATACATCCCATCCACATATCTCTATCAAAGCATTAAGGCAGGGGCCCTAAAATGTTTTTGCCAGAGGTCCGCATTTGCTTTTTCCAGTGGGCCGGAGGTCCGGAACAGTGCCAATATGCTGCATGGGCAGATATTTCATTTTTATGTTGGGCGGGACAATAAACAGAACATTTTCTCCAGAGTAAATACTGAGGGGACACTATATGTATTACTGCTGTCAGTCACAAATTTATGAGAAAGAATTTGTACAAACGCACGCTTATGGGGGGAAAAAGCTGCAAATTTACAAGAAAACAGTCATAAATTTATGAGAAAGAAAATTGCAAATTTACAAGAAAAAACTAAAAATTTACAAAAAGTCAAGTTTACAAGAAAAAAATTGTATATTCATGAATTTACAGAGAATTTCTAACATAGAAATATCAGACTGGAAATAAGCCTGCCACTGTCTGACGGTGGCTCTCTGACTTTGGTTTTTGCGTCATGTTTGGATGTCTGGTCCGTGGTATCAAAAAGGCTTCGGGTCCGAACGGTAGAACCCCGGGATCCGCTATTTAAGGAGGCCGGCATTAAGGCCTCAGCGCCCATTGTGCCCTCCGCGCTGGCGGTAGTCCCCCGTCAGCTCCCACTCATCTCTGCGGACTCACAGAACTCACACTCATTAATTAGCATGTGGGTCTGAAGGTTAAAGAGGCTCCCTGAGGGGCCGGGACTTAGTAGAACAGACTTTAATGTATGCTTTGGGGGGGGGGCCGAACGGCCCTGAGGCTTCCCTGCCTCACGGATGCAAATCTGTTAAACCAACGAGGAAGCGGCGTGCAGCAGAAAGAGTAACAACCTGCTTCCTCTCAGGCAATTATTGCTTCTTGATTAGGTGCCAGTGTCTTTGTTGGGGGGGGGGGGGTTGCAGACTGAACTCTGACATTTCTCTTCTAGGATATTTGAAAAAGATTTTTCTTTTTTATTTCTTTTACAAATAAGGAAATCAACTGGACCAACTGACATACAAAACAAAGTTCAAACAGAAAAACAAATAAAACATTTCTAATTTATGACAAAAAGCTGTAAATTAAAAAAATCGATCTGCAAATTTAAGTGGAAAAGATGCTAATTTATGAGTTAAAAGTCACAAATTTACACAAAAAGTCACAAATTTATGTGAAAAAGTGTCACTAATTTATGACAAAAGAGTTGTTAACTTATGAGAAAAATCGATGGTGTTATTTTGGAAGTGAGCCAAAATAGAAGAACACTGATTTCAACTCTGATGTTGAAAGGACAAAAAGGACAAAAGAAGCAGAGCAGCGGTATAAAACATACAAAAATAAGTTAACATATATAATAAGATGTAGTAAAAGAGACTATTACAGTAAAGAAGTGGAGAAAAGCAAAGACAATATTAAAAATACATGGACAATACTCAACAGTATCCTTGGAAATAAAAGCAGAAATACAAGCAACCCAACCAATATTCCAAAAAATAATAAAACGACTCAGAGTGTGAATATAGCTTCACCTGCAGATGAATTTAATAATTTTTTTGTTAACATTGGACCTAATCTGGCTGGGGAAATACCCACTACGGTGCCTACAGGTGATACAATATGCAATAACACTGCTGTAAAAGACACCATCTTCATAAAGAACACAGACGAAAGAGAGGTCATTGAAATTGTTAAATCGTTCAAAAGTAAAACATCTATGGACTCTGATGGTATTGACATGCTCCTAGTCAAAACTGTTATTGAATGCCTAGTAAAACCACTGATGTATATCTGTAACCTGTCTCTCCAAACAGGTATATTTCCCAATGCAATGAAAATAGCTAAAGTAATTCCGATATACAAGACAGGCGACAGAGGGGAATTCTCAAACTATAGACCAATTTCACTACTACCGCAATTTTCCAAGATACTTGAAAAAATATTCTATGAGAGAATTGACAACTTCATACTGAAGAATAATTTATTGTGTGAGCAGCAATATGGGTTCAGACACAAGAGGACAACTGCATATGCCCTAATGGAATTTACAGAAAAAATATCAACAGCCATCAAAAATAAAGAGTATTCAGTTGGAGTATTCCTGGATCTTAAAAAAGCATTTGATACAGTAGATCATAATCTATTATTAAAGAAACTACAAAATTGTGGTATTAGAGGGGTAGCACTGTCCTGGTTAAGTAGTTACTTAAAGAATAGATATCAGTATGTATGTGTTAACAACAAAAACTCACAGTTACTGAAGGTTACCTGTGGAGTCCCACAGGGTTCAGTTTTGGGACCATTATTATTCAATATGTATATTAATGATATATGTAAAGTTTCAGAAAAAATGGACTTAATATTGTTTGCTGATGACACTAATCTATTATGCAGTGGAAACAATTTGGAACAACTTCTGGATACACTCGGAAAGGAATTAGGAAAGCTTAAACTGTGGTTTGATTCAAACAAATTAACGCTCAATTTAAGTAAGACAAAATTTATAGTCTTTAACAACCATCACAACATCCCAGTATCTAAACTCAGTGTAAATGGTGTAGAGATTGAAAGGGTATCTGAAACTAAATTTCTTGGAGTAATAATTGATAACAAACTGTGTTGGAAGTCACATATTAATTATATTAAAGGTAAAATATCCAAATCAATTGCAATATTACACAGAGTGAAATATTTGCTGAATCAACCCACACTATACACCTTGTATCATTCATTAATACTCCCATACATGACATATTGTACTGAAGTATGGGGAAATACATATAAAACAAACATATATCCACTCTTTATGCTTCAAAAGAGAGCTATTAGAATAATAAACAAAGCAGCTTACAGGGAACCAACAAACCCACTTTTTCTTAAACAAAAAACTCTCAAGTTGAAAGATCTGGTTGACTTTAAAACTGCAATAATAATGTTTAAAGTGAAGAATTTATCACTGCCCGCAAATATCCAAAAGTTGTTCCAAATGAGGGAGAAACGATATCACTTCAGAGGAACATGTATATTTCAAAAGCCTACAGTGAGAACAACCACCAAGCAACACTGTATTTCAGTGCAAGGAGTCAGATTATGGAACGATTTTGAACCTGAATTAAAATCATGTACAACGCTTGGACAATTTAAACAAAAACTAAAGGAAGAAATACTCCAAACATATATACAAGACGACATGTAAACTCACATAAGGATTGCCATATCCAGCCTGTGTTGTGTTGTAGCTTAGTTTTTGTTTTTTTGTTTTTTTCTGTCACATTTTGTCTTAGATTTGTTTTTGAATAGTAATCGCTTAACTTAGCTTAGCTTAGTTTTTTTTTTTTCTCTGTCACATTTTGCCTTAGCTTTGTTTTGAATTGTAATCGTTCTTGTCTGTTTTCTCTTTTTCTCTTTTGAATTCTTGGATGGAATATGGGTGGGCAATATAAGCTGTGGCTTCAGCCATCACCCATTTCGGATAACTTACGTTGAATTGTATAATCAGAGGAGTCATTGTCTAATTTGACCTTGTTGTTACATTATTCAGTTTCTTTTAACCTGTACTGTACTATCCGAAATAAATTCATTCATTCATTCATTCATGTTAAATAAAGGTATTAATTCACCAAAACATGCAGCCATTTATGGTAAAAACAAGCTATTAAGCTCTTAAAATATAATAAAGAAGCACATTTCTGACATTTTTCAGATCAGTGAGTTACTTAAAGAGTACAGCCAAATAAGATGCAATTTAAAAAAAAAAAGTTGCAAATTTATGAGAAAAAAGTCACAAATTTTTGAGGAAAAGCTGCAACTTTGTGAGAAAAAAGTCAAATTTTTAAGAAAAAAGTTGTAAATTTATGAGAAAAAAGATGAACATTTACAGGAAAAAAGTCACAAATTTATGAGAAAAACTTCACAAATTTTTAAGGAAAATTTGCAAATTTGTGAAAAAAAAAGAAATTTTTAAGAAAAAGTTGTAAATTTTGGAGGGAAAAAAAAGAAAATTTAGAGGGAAAAAAGGTCACAAATTTTGGGGAAAAAGTCACAAATTTTTGAGGAAAAGTCACATTTTTAGTTTTAGTTTTAGTATTTTATTTGGTGTAGTACTATCCAAAATAAAAGGGCAAAAGAAATAAAACAAATGGAAAACTTATGTTGTAATCTACTAAATCTCTACATTTAAGTGCGTGTTATTGAATTAATAATGAATCTGTGGGTTCAAGGAAAGGTTTAGATACCATACATGTAGCTTTCTTCTGTAATAAAAAGACTGAATTAGTGTTTGTTTTAAAAGTGTTTCCCCAAATCTCCACACAGTAAATCATATATGGGACTATCAACGAGTTATATAAAATTCAAAGTGACTTTTGACACAAGTCTTTAACATTATTGAGTATCGCAATAGATTTAGACATTTTGGTTTTGACATAATTCATGTGTGATGTCCAGTTTAATCTGTTGTCAACAAAGACTCTTTTCCAGAACTGTCAGTTTAAACTTTATTTATTTTAATGTTTTTGTGGTTATTTGATGTGCAATGCCCAATATAATGCATTTTGTTTTTCCAAGTTGAACAGAGAACACAACATAACAAAAATATTTTTTTTAAGTTGTCTGTGTTTTTTCAACTGATTTAAGACAATTTTGCACCGCTGAATCCAAAAATGGCATCCATTTCTCTTGATCAGGTCAGGTTTTTATGTTAAGTTATAAGCAGCTGTACAGTTGTACTGTAAATTGAATTTGTTTGAGCAAAACCAATGTGATTTTTGGATTCGGCACATCAAAATTGTCCTAAATCAGCTAAAAAAAACCTTAGACAATATATTTGGTGTTGACCAGTGTTTGTTGGCAGAAAACCACTGATTAACATACTGTATCTCAGATTCATTTTCCACTGTATCCACAAGCTGCTTTAGATTTTCCCAGCTTCAAAAAAAGGTTGTGTCATCAGCAAACAGAATACACTTCAACAATCTAGAGACAAAACATAACTCATTCATATCTATCTATAAATACAAAAGATCTGTGTATGTGTTCCTCAGATATCGCTCAAACTACTAGTCAGACTGACCTCAGATTTTAAGATAAGAAAAGACAAGCCTTTATTAATCCCACAGTGGGGGAATTCCAGAATTGCAGCAGCAAAGGGATAGCAGCACTCAGAGCAATCGTAAATAATATAACAAGATAAGAATAGGTTAGCTGAAGCAGAAAATGAATATACATACTATACATGAATAAGTACACAGATATACTGTATACACAGTGCAGGATGGCCTGTCCTTGCCACTGATAATACCTCTATCTGCCAAGAATGTGCCGCTAGTCCAGCAAAAGCTAGCGGTACTCAAATACTTTGCAAGCAGTTTCATGAAATGGTCAATCAGAAAGCAACTCACACCGGCTCAGATGTCACCCGGGTTAACAAGGTCAGGAGTTCCTGGCAGCGGCGGGCGAAGGACAGAGCTGCGTGGAGGAATCTGATCAGACCTAAATGAAACAGTCATTGTCACCTCCGACAGACTGCTATGATGATGAGGAGGAGGAGCACTGCAGCTAGATGGTATTAACAGCATTACAGTTTGTTAAATTACCCGGCAGAATATAAATATGTACCCAGACAGTATATTTCCCATTTGAATCAAGTGTTGTTGCCACCCTCTATAATAATTGTAATTGTCTTAGTTGTGTATTGGAGGGGACGATCTCTATTGTGCAAAAGTTGTGACATTTAGTACGTTTAATATGACCTCTACGAGCAGCCCTGGTTAGGTTATAAAGACAGCCATAGGTAGGAAGGACCTGCGGAACCTCTCCCTCGAGCACCTACGATGGTACAGCCTACCGCTAAATGAGCTCCTCAGTGTGTTCAGCGTGTCCCGCATGGGATTACAGCTTAGCCATGTACTCCTCTCTCCTATCTCCTCCACTGGGTCAAGGCATCGCCCGCCCTGAACAGAGCTAGCTTTTTTGACCAGCCTGTTCAATCTGTTCCTGTCAGCTGCCATGACGCCACTGCCCCAGCAGACCACTCCAAATGTGATGGCTGATGCCACCACTGAATTGTAGAAGGTCTTCAGGAGTGCCCCTCGCACTCCAAAAGACCTCAGTCTCCTCAGGAGGAACAGCCTGCGCTGCTCCTTCTTGTAGAGCGCATTGGTGTTGTGTGATCAGTCCAGTTTATTGTTCAGGTGAAAACCCAGGTACAGTACCTGTAAGATGTCACCATCTTGATGTCTGTTCCCTGGATGTTTACCAATGCTGTGAGGGATTGTCATCACCTGCGGCAGTCCACCACCAGTTCCTTGGTTTTCCTCGCATTGATCTGGAGGCAGTTCTGCAGGCACCAGTCCACAAAGTCCTGGATCAGTCCTCTGTACTCTGCATCATCCCCATCAGAGGTGAGGCTGACGATCGCAGTCATCAGAGAACTTCTCTAGATGGCAGTGTGGTGTATTGTATGAAAAGTCAGCAGTGTAGAGGGTGAACAGGAAGGGAGCCAGAACTGTTCCCTGGGGGGGGGGGGGGGGGTCGTACCGCAGATGATGGTGTCAGACACACAGTCTTGGGTTCTCACAAACTGTGGTCGGTCTGTGAGGTAGTCCAAGATCCACAATGACAGGTGCTGGTCCACCCCTGCACACAGTAGCTTGTCCTTCAGGATCAGTGGTCTGGGCTGATCCTGAGGGGCAAGCGATGGGGTCTGGGCTATGGGGTAGGGTGGCAAGACAGAAGCCTTATCTTACAAAGAAAAACATCCAAGCCGGCTACATTTTGCAAAAACACATTTGAAATCTTCCAAATGCATGTGGGAAAATGTGCTATGGTCCGATGAAACCAAGGTTGAACTTTCTGGCCATAATTCCAAAAGGCATATTTGGCGCAAACACAACATTGCTCATCACCAAAAGAACACCATACCTACAGTGAAGCATGGTGGTGGCAGCATCATGCTTTGGGGCCGTTTTTCCTTCAGCTGGAACTGGGGCCTTAGTCAAGGTGGAGGGAATTATGAACAGTTCCGAATACCAGTCAGTGTTGGCACAAAACCTTTAAGCTTCTGCTAGAAAGCTGAAGATGAAGAGGAACTTCATCTTTCAACACGACAATGACCTAAAGCACACGTCTAAATCAACAAAAGAACGGCTTCACCAGAAGAAGATTAAGGTTTTGGAATGGCCCAGCCAGAGTCCAGACCTGAATCTGATCGAACATCTGTGGGGTGATCTGAAGAGGGCTGTGCACAGGAGATCCCCTCGGAATCTGACAGATTTGGAGCATTTTTGTAAAGAAGAGGTGGCAAATATTGCCAAATCAAGATGTGCCACACTGACAGACTCCTACCCAAAAAGACTAAGTGCTGTAATAAAAGCCAAAGGTGCTGCAACAAAGTTTTAGTTTAAGGGTGTGCATATTTATGCAATCAGGTTATTGCAAAATTTTTATTTTTATTTTTTCCCCTTAAAAGATTTCAGTTTGTTTTACAATTGAGTTGTACAGGTTATAGGTCACATTAATAGTGGAAACATTTTGAAATGATTTATCTTGGTCTCATTTTTTTACATCACAAAAACCTAGCATTTGAACAGGGGTGTGTAGACTTTTTATATCCACTGTATGCAATTTTTATCAATAAAAGTTTAACCACCGCTCTGTTTCCTTATGCTCTGGCTTCTAGAAGTGTGGGCGTGGTTTCGGATTGACTCCGTACTGATTGGATAATACGCGACATCACGGCCAGTCACCAAAGCGCTCCGTAAACGAAACAAGGAAGTGAAACATGACAAATTTGACCAGAAAAAGAGAATACTGAAGATGAAATGCTTAAAAAATTATACTATAATGTTGCCCTGATTGTGTAGCTCTAAAGGATAATTTGGCATTTGTGGAGAACACAAGGTGTGTGGGTGCCTGGGGCGGGGGGGGGAAAGCCGGACCGCAGTCCTTCGCAGGTCACCAAGCCCAGCCTGCCCAGTTAACGTGAGTCTCGGCTGCTGCTTCACTTGTGCTTCACCCATGTGACACCGCTGTCCTTTGGTGTGCTCACACGGCTATCTAAAAATTAATAGTTAATAACAATACCACCATGATTGTGGAGCGGAATGGCTACATCAATTGAATATTCTATGCGGACACATACAGTATGCACGGTTTGTCTAAATGATGACCGTGACCAAACACACCAAAACGCCCAAATAATGAAATAAATCATTTTTATTTACTGACAAATGGGCAACACTGATGCAACAGTTGTAGCCAAATGGATCACTCTGCTGTGTATAATAATGTTGAGTGTTTTGTACTTACAATATTACTAAAATATAAAGGGATGCACTAGAATTGGTCTCAAATACTTATAAAGGTGTCCTGTTATTGTACGGCATGAGTTTAT
Organism: Pholidichthys leucotaenia; assembly: GCA_020510985.1. Lineage (NCBI taxonomy): Eukaryota > Metazoa > Chordata > Actinopteri > Cichliformes > Pholidichthyidae > Pholidichthys > Pholidichthys leucotaenia. Next base: position 409,039,868 of record CM035842.1, on the reverse strand, counting down.
TGACGATAGAACATAAACTACACATACAAACTAAGAGTTACAATGATGACTGAACAACTCCCATTCATCAAAGTGCAAGATACAACACCTATGAATATAAGTCATAAAAGATCACACAAATAAGTCTGACAAACAAATAAACAAGGGTTCTTAAACAGTCACTAATATTGGATGGCCCATTCATTTTCAGTAATTCTGTAATTAATATTCCCACAATCAAATAAATCTTAGTGTTCAGTCCCTTTCATATTTGTCAAAGTCTAACATGCGGGACTGCCTACATATACGCTTCACCTCTTCGTATTCCACTTTCAAACACAGCCTACATTTGGGTCTGTAATGCCTAATTGGGATACCTGTTTTCAGACAAGAATACTTGCTTTCTATGGGCATGCACCAGCACAATATAAACTGTAATGGACCAAGTACCGAACCCTGTGGCACCCCACATGATACCTTTAGCAGCACAGAGTCAGTATTATTTACATGTACATTGTGATGTCTGCCCTCTAAATAGCGATGTAGCCAGCCATGTGTAACTCCTCTGATGCCATACTTATGGAACTTACTAAGAAGTGTCGAATGCTTTTTGTAGATCCAGAAATATTTCAAAGTATAGTCTATCTGTTGCATCAGTTCACTAAAGTCCATTGTTTTTGAGAAAAAAAGTTAATTTATGAGAAAAAAAAATAGAAAATTTACAAGAAAAAAAATGCAAATGTATGAGAAAAAAGTCATGAATTTTTAAGAAAGAGGTTGCAAGTTTATGAGAAAAGAAGTCACATTTTTGGAGAAAAAGTTGAAAATTTATTAAAAAAGTCACAAATCTTTGAGAAAATTGCTAAGTTATGAGAAAAAAGTTGAAAATTTACAAGAAAAAAATGCACATTTATGAGAAAATAAGTCCTTATTTTTAAAGAAAAAAGTTGCAATATTATGAGAAAAAACATTACACATTTTTGAGAAAAAGTTTAACCCAGCCACAGGGGGTGCACAAGCCAGTGTACTCCTAGTGCCAGTTCCAAGCCCGGGTAAATGGGGAGGGTTGTGTCAGGAACGACAACCGACGTAAAACCATTTCCAAATCAAACATGCAGATCATGACGAATGAGACTTTCATACAAGATCGGTCCAGGCCCAGGTTAATGACGACCACTACTGGTGCTGCTAACTGACAGGGTGCCGGTGGAAATTGGGCTACTGTTGGTCGAAGATCGAGGAGTAAGAGAGGAGGAAGGCATGTTAGGAGGGAGAGAGAGAAAATGAAAGGTATAAGTGTGGAGGTGAGAGTAGGGACTTTAAATGTAGGGACTATGACTGGTAAAGGCAGAGAGTTGGCAGATATGAAGGAGAGAAGAAAGGTAGATATACTGTGTGTTCAAGAAACCAGATGGAAGGGAAGCAAGGCTAGGAGCACTGGAGGTGGATTTAAACTGTTCTACCATGGTGTAGATAGGAAGAGAAATGGAGTAGGGGTAATCTTGAAGGAAGAGTATGTGAAGAGTGTCCAGGAGGTAAAGAGGGAGTTAGCCAGAATCATGAGTTTGAAGCTGGAAGTCAAAGGTGTGATGTTGAATGTTGTCAGTGCGTATGCCCCACAAGTTGGCTGTAAGGTAGAAGAGAAAGAGGAATTCCGGAGTAAGTTGGCTGAAGTGAGAGAGTGTTCCTAGGGGGAACGAGTGGTGATTGGAGTGGACTTTAATGGACATGAAGTTGAAGGGAACAGAGGTGATGAGAAGGTCCTGGGTAGATATGGTCTTCAGGAGAGAAATGTAGAAGGACGGATGGTTGTGAATTTTGCTAAAAGGATGGAAATGGCTGTGGTGAAAGCATACTTTGAGAAGACAGAGGAACATAGGGTGACTTACAAGAGTGGAGGAAGATGCACACAGATGGACTACATCTTATGCAGAAGGAGAAATCTGAAAGCGATAGAAGACTGCAAGGTGGTGGCAGGGGAGAATGTAGCTAGACAACATCAGATGGTAGTCTGTAGGGTGACTTTGGAGAGCAAGAAGAAGAAGAGAGTGAAGGCAGAGCCAAAGATTAAGTGGGGGAAGTTAAAGAAGGAAGAAGGTCGCATAGAGTTCAGGAAGGAGTTGATGCAGGCTCTGGGTGGTAGGGAAGAATTACCAGATGACTGGGAAAGTACAGCAAAAGTATTGAGGGAAACAGGTAGAAAGGTATGTGGTGTATCCAGTAGACAGAGGAAGGAAGACAAGGAGACTTGGTGGTGGAATGAGGAGGTACAGGAAAGTATCCAAAGGAAGAGGTTAGCAAAGAAAAAGTGGGATCGTTAGAGAGATGAAGAAAGTAGACAGGAGTATTTGGAATCTAGGCGCATGGCAAAGAGAGGTGGCAAAGGAAAAGGCATATAGTGAGTTGTATGAGAGGCTAAACACTAAGGAAGGAGAAAAGGACTTGTATTGATTGACTAGACAGAGAGATCAAGCTGGAAAGGATGTACAGCAAGTTAGGCTGATTAAGGACAGAAATGGTAATGTACTAACAAATGATGAGAGTGCGTTGAGAAGGTGGAAGGAATAGTTTGAAGAGTTGATGAACAAAGAAAATGAGGGAGAGAGGAGGATGGATGAAGGAATGGCGGTGAACAAGGAAGTCCCAAGGATTAGAAAGGCGAAAGTGAGGGCAGCTTTGAAGAGGATGAAGAATGGAAAGGCGGTTAGTCCAGATGACATACCTCTGGAGGTATGGAGATGTTTAGGAGAGATGGCAGTGGACTTTTTAAGCAGATTGTTTAACACGATCTTGGAGAGTGAGAGGATGCCTGAGGAGTGGAGAAGAAGTGTTTTGGTACCAATTTTCAAGACCAAAGGTGATGCTCAGTGCTGTAGCAACTACAGAGGCATAAAGTTGATCAGCCACACTATGAAGATATGGGAAAGGGTTGTTGAAGCCAGGTTAAGAGGAGAGGTGACAATCAATGAGCAGCAGTGTGGTTTCATTCCAAGAAAGAGTACTAGAGATGTAGTGTTTGCTCCAAGAGTGCTGATAGAGAAGTATAGAGAAGGTCAGAAGGAGTTGCATTGTGTCTTTGTGGATCTAGAGAAAGCAGATGATAGGGTGCCAGGAGAGGAAGTGTGATACTGTATGAGGAAGCCAGGAGTGGCAAAGAAGTATGTGAGGGTGGCGCAGGACATGTATGAGGACAGTGAGACGGTGGTGAGGTGTGCTGTAGGAGTGACAGATGGGTTCAAGGTGGGGGTGTGGTTACATAAGCCCCTTCTTGTTTGCCATGGTGATGGACAGGCTGACAGTCGAGGTCAGGCAGGAGTCTCCATGGACCATGATGTTTGCAGACAACATTGTGGTCTGTAGTGAGAATAGGGAGCAGGTGGAAGAGAACCTGGAGAGGTGGAGGTATGCTCTGAAGAGAAGAGGAATGAAAGTAAGTTGAAGAATACAAGAATACATGACTGTGAATGAGAGGGAGGCAGATGTAACGGTGAAGATGGAAGGAGCAGAGGTAGTGAAAGTAGATGAGTTTAAATACCTGGGGTCAACCATCCAAAGCAATGGAAAATGCACAAGAAAAGTGAAGAAGAGAGTGCAGGCAGGGTGGAGTGGGTGAAGACAAGTGTCAGGGGTGATTTGTGATAGAAGAGTAGCAGCAAGAGTGAAAGGGAAGATTTACAAGACGTAGTGAGACCTGCTATGATGTATGGTTTGGAGACGGTGGCGCTGACAAAAAGACAGGAGATGGAGCTGGAGGTGGCAGAGTTGACGATGCTAAGATTTTCATTGGGAGTGACTAGAAGGGACAAGATTAGAAATAAGTATGTCAGAGGGGCAGCTCAGGTTGAGCGGTTTGGAGACAAAGTAAGAGAGGCAAGGCTGTGATGGTTTGGACATGTGCAGAGAAGGGATAGTGGAGATATTGGACAAAGGATGTTGAAGATGGAGCTGCCAGGCAGAAGGAAAAGAGGCGGACCACAGAGAAGATTTATGGATGTAGTGAAGGAGGACTACATCATGAACATGGTAATACATGTTAGTACATGGTAATGTACTAACAAATGACGAGAGTGTGGAGAAGGTGGAAGGAATAGTCTGAAGAGTTGATGAATAAAGAAAATGAGAGAGAGAGGAGGATGGATGAAGGAATGGTGGTGAACAAGGAAGTCCCGAGGATTAGAAAGGCGGAAGTGAGGGCAGCTTTGAAGAGGATGAAGAATGGAAAGGTGGTTGGTCCAGATGACATACGTGTGGAGTTTGGTGTTACAGAGGAAGATGAAGGGATAGGGTGAGATGGAGGCAGATGATCCACTGTGGAGACCCCTAAAGGGAGCATCTGGAAGAAGATTTTTGAGAAAAAGTTGCCAATTTCTGAGAAAAAGTCACAAATTTTTGAGAAAAAAGTTGCTAATTTATAAGAAAAAAGTTAAAATTTACAAGAAAAAATGCAAATTTATGTGGAAAAAAGTTGCAAATGTATGAGAAAAGGTCACGAATTTTTAAGAACAAAGTTGCAAATTTATGAGAAAAAAATCATGAATTTTTGAGGAAAAAAGTTGATTATGAGAAAAAAGTTGAAAATTTACAAGAAAAAAATGTAAATTTGTGAGAAAAAAGTTGTGCATTTTTGAGAAAAAAAAGTCATTATTTTTTAAGAAAAAAGTTGAGAGATTGAGAAAAAACATCACACATTTCAGGTTTCAAATTTCTGAGAAAAAAGTCACATTTTTGAGAAAAAAGTCCCTAATTTATGAGGAAAAAAGGTGAAAATTTACAAGAAAAAAGTCAAATTTTTAAGAAAAAAGTTGCAAATTTATGAGAAAAAAATCATGAATTTTTGAGGAATAAAGTTGATAATTTATGAGAAAAAAGTTGAAAATTTACAAGAAAAAAATGCTAATTTATGTGGAAAAAAGTTGCAAATGTATGAGAAAAAGTCACGAATTTTTAAGAACAAAGTTGCAAATTTATGAGAAAAAAATCATGAATTTTTGAGGAAAAAAGTTGATTATGAGAAAAAAGTTGAAAATTTACAAGAAAAAAATGTAAATTTGTGAGAAAAAAGTTGTGCATTTTTGAGAAAAAAAAGTCATTATTTTTTAAGAAAAAAGTTGAGAGATTGAGAAAAAACATCACACATTTCAGGTTACAAATTTCTGAGAAAAAAGTCACACATTTTTGAGAAAAAAGTCCCTAATTTATGAGGAAAAAAGGTGAAAATTTACAAGAAAAAAGTCAAATTTTTAAGAAAAAAGTTGCAAATTTATGAGAAAAAAATCATGAATTTTTGAGGAATAAAGTTGATAATTTATGAGAAAAAAGTTGAAAATTTACAAGAAAAAAATGCTAATTTATGTGGAAAAAAGTTGCAAATTTATGAGAAAAAAGTCACCAATTTTTTTGAGAAAAAAGTTGTAAGTTCTGAAGAAAAAGTTATATTTTTGAAAAAAGTTGCAAATTAATGAAAAAAGTTGAAAATTTACAAGAAAAAATGCATATTTACGTGGAAAAAGCTGCAAATCAAGAAAAATTTTAACAATTTTTTTTCATTTCTGCTTCAAATTGGTGGTTCAAAGTTCAATTCAGTTCTGTAACATGATATAGAAAGGTTTATGATGATATGGAGGGATTTTCTTTTTTTCCCAGGTTTGGAGGGCCAACGTCCCCCCCCCCCCCCTTCATTTACACCTATGAAAGGGGATGGTAGGGATGGCAGGTTAACAAGGGGGATGATTCTGGGTCATTTTTCTAACAAGGAGGATGCCCCCCCACCTTCCCAAAAAAAATTCACCATACAGGTTACTCCCCACCTCTGGCCACAGGACAGCATAGAGCAGCCTGGACGTGCTCATATTTTCAAACTGAACCGTGCAGAAAAATTCCCCTGCCGTCTTTACCAAGTGAGACATGTTTGGAGGCTAATTTGAACACGATGTTGGCCCGTCAGGTACAGGCCCAACACGAGCCCTGCAGAAGACGCCGTCGGGTGATGAATTACACAAGCGGCACCAGATCCAGTGTGGGAACAGCTGAGTTATTCATTATGCAAATCTGTTAAATGGAATGAAATTTTCTGCCCCCGCCCATGCATACACACCACGGCGATGATGAGAATCCGATGGGATCTGACATGGTAGGAGTGCGTCCATGGGTTAAGGAAACGTGTAATTTCTTAGATGAGCAAAGTTAAAGTTCTCACCACTTTAAGCAGCGGTGAGAACTGTGAGACGTCGCACTGACATTTAAATGCTAGAAATTGTTCAAAAAAAGCTTGAGTCCGGCCTCTTGTGTGCAGCTTCTGATTCACACACCGCTGTCTTCCATCCACACGCATGCTAATCTCAGCTGCGGAGTTAATAAACATGGTAATGCGCACATGTGGGCCCCTCACTCCCGCGGGGCAGACCCATGGTGACATACGTTCCCTGAAATGAGTTATGGCACAAATAAAATCAGCCCCCACCCCACCCCAAGGCCTCACAGTTGGATGGCAACACATCGGTGTCCATGTCACTGTGGTGATGTGGCCATTTGGGCCGCTGGCAGCCGGCCACAGCCCCAGCTGGGCGAGGATGCATGAATCACTGCAGCACCAAAGAGAGGAAATAAGAGAGATTACTGAACTAAAGAGAGGAAATCAAAGTGTCATCACGGAAAAAAACTCAGTCTGGGCTGCTCTAAGACTCTTAAAGGAGAAACCTGCACACGTGAAGACTGGCTGGTTTGGGACAGTGGGAATGGATCAAGCCCAGAAATCACTTCTGTTTATAGATACACATGGACAAAATTGTTGGTACCCCTCTGTTAATGAAAGAAAAACCCACAATGGTCACAGAAATAACTTGAGTCTGACAAAAGTGGTAATAAATAAAAATTCTATGAAAATTAACCAACGAAAATCAGACAATGCTTTTGAATTGTGGTTCAACAAAATCATTTTAAAAAACAAACTCATGAAACAGGCCTGGACAAAAATGATGGTACCCCTAGAAAAGATTGAAAATAATGTGACCATAGGGACATGTTCAACCAAGATGTGTCCTCTAATTAACATCACAGGTGTCTACAAACTTGTAATCAGTCAGTCGGCCTATTTAAAGGGTGACAAGTAGTCACTGTGCTGTTTGGTGACATGGTGTGTACCATACTAAACATGGACCAGAGGAAGCAAAGGAGAGAGTTGTCTCAGGAGATTAGAAAGAAAATTATAGACAAGCATGTTAAAGGTAAAGGCTATAAGACCATCTCCAAGCAGGTTGATGTTCCTGTGACTACAGTTGCACATATTATTCAGAAATTTAAGATCCACGGGACTGTAGCCAACCTCCCTGGACGTGGCCGCAGGAGGAAACTTGATGAAAAATGGAAGAGACGGATAATACGAATGGTAACAAACGAGCCCAAAACAACCTCTAAACACATTCAAGGTGAACTCCAAGGTCAAGGTACATCAGTGTCAGATCGCACCATCCATTGTTGTTTGAGCCAAAGTGGACTTCATGGGAGACGACCAAGGAGGACACCACTGTTGAAAACAAATCATAAAAAAGCCAGACTGGAATTTGCCAAACTGCATGTTGACAAGCCACAAAGCTTCTGGGAGAATGTCCTATGGACAGACGAGACAAAACTGCAGCTTTTTGGCAAGGCACATCAGCTCTATGTTCACAGACGCAAAAATGAAGCATACCAAGAAAAGAACACTGTCCCTACTGTGAAACATGGAGGAGGTTCTGTGTTCTGGGGCTGCTTTGCTGCATCTGGCACAGGGTGTCTTGAAACTGTGCAGGGTACAATGAAATCTCAAGACTATCAAGGTATTCTAGAGAGAAATGTGCCGCCCAGTGTCAGACAGCTTGGTCTCAGTCGCAGGTCAAGGGTCTTGCAACAGGATAATGACACACAGCTAAAAACACCCAAGAATGGCGAAGAGTGAAACATTGGACTATTCTAAAGTGGCCTTCTATGAGCCCTGATCTAAATCCTATTGAACATCTGTGGAAGAAGCTGAAACATGCCGTCTGGAGAAGGCACCCTTCAAACCTGAGACAACTGGAGCAGTTTGCTCATGAGGAGTGGGCCAAAATACCTGCTGAGAGGTGCAGAAGTCTCATTGACAGTTACAGAAATCGTTTGATTACAGTGATTGCCTCAAAAGGTTGTGCAACAAAATATTAATCTGTTGCACTTCTGTGTACCACGGGCGGGCACGTCTCTGCGTCCTAGGACGCACGAGGGCATCCGAGTACGCACACTGTGCGTCCTAGGAGGCACTGAAAAAAAAAACACCTGCATTTCCGTTCTTCCACTACAGACACAGCCGCAAACAGAAAGCCAAAGGAGTGCTTTGATTGGTTTAGATGTGACTGACCTCTCATTCGACTAATAAGAGCCTTGAATTGGGTTTCTGAAACCTTGAAGAACCAATGACTGAAAACCTAGCAAGAAGGACCCGTCTACCAACGGCTGTGAATACAGGCAGCCAATTGAAGCATAGCAGTTCGAAAGCTGTTTTGTGTAAGGCTGGGTGACACACAGGCATTCGCCAGTCTTTTTTTCTAACTACTGTTCTTATTTGTTTTGAAAAATCGCTTGCCAAAACCGCAATCATGTAAGCGCAAAACCGCAATAATGGAATTATGGTTTGACCGGGTCGCGAGACCAGAACCACGAGTCCGTAACAAGCGGACCAGCGTCACGTTCGTCTGACAATGAGGAACAGAAGTTCACCAGCTACGCTGCTGTTGTTAACAGGTAAGTGTTATAAGCTAAATTATTCTTTATCCCTGAAAATTGTAATCAAAAATGACTTTTGACCGATCGGTAAATTACAGCTGTGCGTCGTAAACCGCAGCGCACCGTGACCGCGGCGCAACGGGTGATGTCCATCCTCTGTAGCGGGGGGGGGGGGGGGGGGGACAACCCCCCCCCCCCACACACACACACACAGCCCTGAGTGTCACCTTTCATTAGAGCCCAAGATGAAGCTTCTATATTGAATCATTCAAAAGTTACAGACGTTTTTCCAAACTGTGCCATATGGCACAATTTGGCACAGTTCAAAAACGCCTGGGAACAACCTGAGAACAAAGCTGTGTAATATATTCATTTTTTGTGGTATTGTTACAAAATTTTGACCTCAGCTGGATAACACTTGGTTCTACATTTCTGTTGCATTTTCAAGCCCGGATCTGAAGCTGTGTGTTATTTGCAAGCATTTGTATCCAAAAAAAACACCCAGGCGAAATTTATTTTCTTCAAGTTCACTATGTTTAGATGACTGTTACTCAGTGGCCGGAGCACTTAGAGAGATTGTGACTGTTTTGCCAAAAAATTCAAAGTGTTTTCTTTTAAATGAGACCAACCCCATGAAGATGCTGCAAAGGGTTGAAGAACAGCTTTTGATTTACTTTGGACACGTTATTTTTTGGCGTTTTTAGGGAAATTGACCAGAGTGAAAGGGGTTAAGTTAAGGGTACCATCATTTTTGTCCAGACCTGTTTCATGAGTTTGTTTTTTAAATAATTCTGTTGAACCACAATTCAAAAGCATTGTCTGATTTTCAGTGGTTAATTTTCATAGAATTTTTATTTATTACTACTTTTGTCAGATTCAAGTTATTTCTGTGACCATTGTGGGTTTTTCTTTCATTAACAGAAGGGTACCAACAATTTTGTCCATGGCACTTTTTATTTATGATATTTTGCAGGTTTTATAAGCAAAACGAACAATAGAACATGAGGTCTAGGGATTAATTTTACAATATAACACAGTTACTAAGCAAATACAAAAGACTAATTTTATCCAGCGTCACGGGCTAAATAATTGCACCATTTTTCCCATCTCCCTTCACCTAGTTCTTTTTGCAGTCTCAACGAGTGCATCATTTGTTCCAGGGAGTGTAAGGTTTTCACAGTATTGATAAATAGACTGACTGGTGGGGGATTCTTCTGGAGCTAACACCTGGTGATATAGGCTCTTGGGCGCATGCGCACACAGCGACCAGCAGCTGGTGATATAGTGCGTGTGTGTGTTTTTTGTACTTTTTTACGTTTTTAGAAAATCCTCTGTGTCGTTTCTGCCCTGGAGCGTTTGTGGAATATATGGCGAAGAGCTCCCTGGTATTTACAACATGGATTTCCTCTCCTCTCTCGCACTGCTGCTTTCTGTGCTGTGGCTCTTTGTCTCTGAGGTAAACGCGTTCGGCCCCATGGCGAGCAGAATAGCGGGCAGAATACAATATTCCAGGGACGTGTTGCTACGCTTTAACACAGCTGATTCAGCGCCTGTGATTGAGCCCAAACTTCAACTGCCGGACTTTATTTTGAGAGACGGACACAGCGGTGAAAAGAGAAGCGGCAGGAGGAAGCGTGGAAGACGTGGAGGTGTGAAATTGCGCCTTAGGAGACGTCAGTTTGGTAACATTCCTCTTCCTTCGATCATTTTTGGGAATGCACAGTCTGTGAGAAACAAGGTAGAGGAAATTCAAGGCAATGTACGTTACCAGAAGGATTTTAAGAACTGCTGCGTCATGGCTTTCACTGAATCTTGGCTTACTGCGCATGATCGAGATGCAGACCTGTGGATTGACGGCTTTGGAGCCCCGCTGCGCTCGGATCGGCAGGAAGAGGTAACTGGGAAGCGTCAGGGGGGCGGTGTATGTTTATACATTAATAAGCAGTACTGCACATCTGTCACGGTCAGAGAGCGCATCTGTACACCCGATGTGGAGTTGCTGTCTGTGTCACTACGCCCCTTTTATTTGCCTCGAGAGTTTCCCCAACTTTTCATCACAGTTGTGTATATTCATCCGAGGGCAGACGCTGACTCCGCCTCCAGCACCATCTCTGATGTGGTGCAGCGGCTGCAGTCAATTTCTCCAGAGGCGCCAAACTTCATTCTTGGGGATTTTAACCATGTTTCTTTAAAGAAGACACTTAAAAACTTTCATCAGTATGTCTCCTGCCCAACCAGGCGAAAAAAGACATTGGACCTGTGCTATGGATCCATAGAGAGGGCCTATAAATCACTCCCCCTTCCTCCTTTAGGATCCTCAGATCACAACTGTGTTCATTTGCTGCCCACATATAAAACAGCTCTCAGAAGAGGCAAGGTGGAGATGAGAGACATTGATGTGTGGACAGAAGATTCAGAGCACAGCCTCCAGGAATGCTTTGACTGTACAGACTGGAAGATGTTCATAATGGCCTGCGGGGATGACTTGGACTCTCTGGCTGAGCTCACATGCTCATACATGGCTTACTGTCAAAATAAGATTGTTCCACGTAAACGTGTCAAAATATACCCCAACAACAAACCATGGGTTACTAAATCAGTTAAATCCTGCTTACAGAGGAAAGCTCTTGCCTTTAAACAGGGGTCTGTTTCTGAGCTACAGGTTGCCACTAAGGAGCTGAAGGCCAAAATTTTAAGAGCAAAACAGAATTATAAATCAGAGTTGGAAAGCAAGATGGCAGCAAATAAACTTGGTTCGGCCTGGGCCAGTATGAAAACTATTGCAGGCCTTCAGAGCACAGAGCGCAGTAATCGTGTGTTTTTAGATGGTTTTAGTTCAGACACAGAGCTGGCTAATGCTCTTAACTGTTTTTATGGTCGTTTTGACTCCTTTGATTTTAGCACAGAAATCCAAGATTTGAAACAGAAACTCAAAGACAATCAGCATTTTAATATTGAGATGCAGGATGTTAAAAGGGAGTTCTGCGCTGTAAAAGTGAACAAAAGTCAGGGCCCTGATAATATATGTGGGTGCCTGGTAAAGTCCTGTGCACATGAACTGAGTCCTATATTTCATTACATTTTCAATAAGTCCTTACAGACACAACGTGTGCCTAAGATCTGGAAAGATGCCGTGGTTGTTCCCGTTCCAAAATCCAGCTGTCCTAAAACGGTAAATGACTTTAGACCAGTTGCTTTGACTTCAATTTTAATGAAAATTTTTGAAAAACTGGTCAGATGTGAGGTCCTAAGGCAGACTGAACATGCATTGGATCCTCTGCAGTTTGCCTATAGGCCTCACAGAGGAGTGGAGGATGCCACTGTCACTCTGTTTGACATGCTTTTCAAACATCTGGATTTTAATGGGACACACGCCAGGCTTTTATTTGTGGACTTTTCTTCTGCCTTTAATACAATCCAACCTCATATTTTAGTTGAAAGGCTCCTGCAACAATTTGATTTAAGCAATAATCTGGTGGGTTGGATTCTGGATTTCTTAACCAACAGGACGCAGAGAGTAAGGGTCAATGGCACATTGTCTGACCTAAAGTGCTCTTCTACTGGCTCTCCTCAGGGGTGTGTGTTGTCACCACTACTCTTCATCCAGTACACAAACATGTGTCGGAGCAGACATGACAACAGACACATTATAAAGTATGCTGATGACTCAGTCATTGTCAGTCTCCTCCAGGATGGTGAGAGTGGCCACGGCCCAGTAGTTGATGACTTTGTTCACTGGTGTGAGGATTCCTACCTGCAGCTGAATACAACAAAAACGAAAGATATGATTATTGACTTTAGGAGGAAAACTCCCAGGCACAAAGTCACCATACTAAAAGGCCAGACCACCGAATGTGTACAATCGTACAAATGTCTTGGGACGATTATTGATAGTGGATTGAACTTTGAGGTGAACTGTGAAAGGGTGTGCAAAAAGGGTCAGCAAAATTTGCATTGTTTGAGGAAACTTGCACGCTTCCAAATTGACCGAACCATAATGACTATGTTTTATCGGGCTTTTATTGAATCTGTTTTATCCTTTTCTTTAATGTCATGGTTTGGTCAGATAAAACTGAAACAGAGGAAATCCTTGGATCAGGTAGTCAGATGGTCCAGTCGTTTGCTTGGTGAGTCACAGCTGAGCCTGACATCCCTGTACACCAGACAAGTACAGAGGATGGCCGACTCGATTTTAAATGATGACTCCCACCCTTTGCACTGCAACTTTCAGCTTCTTCCCTCCAGACGGAGGTTTGCTGTCCCAAAAAGTAGAACCCAGCACTACAAAAACAGCTTTGTCCCTGCTGCTGTCAAAGAGTTGAACAAGCTATAAAAATTATATTGTACATATTTTATATTTACCTATTTTGTAAGATGTGTGCCTGTGTTTGTGTCTATGTTGAATGTAATTAGTGGCTTGTAAATATGGATGTCACCAACTGCAAAACAAATCTACCTACGGGTACAAATAAAGTAACCTGAACCTGAACCTGAACCTGAACCTGATAGTTTTTTTGGCCGCTGCCAATAGAACCTTCAACAAATATATATCTGTACCACAAAGACCATCAGGAATAGAACCAAGGTAAAGGAGAGTGAAATCACAGTTAACACTGGTTCCTAATATTTTTGAGATGATTAAAGAGATGTCTTTCCAAAACGGCTGAATCACACTACAGGTCCAAAATATGTGTCCATGATCAGCTGATGATTCTCCACATTCTCTCCAGCAGACCAACAAAGCTCCAGTCAGTTTGGAATTCTGTTTGGGGTAATAAAAAAACAAATCAGGTTCTTCCAACAGAAGTCTCTCCAAGTCCAAGAGCTGGTAGAAGATGACTGGGTCCTCCAGGCAGCAGTCCATACATCCTGTGGCACAGCCATGTTGAGTTCTGTCTCCCAACGTTGTTTTATATAATAAGTACTGTCCTCACTCAAAGACATAGCGCTATGATAGAGTCTAGTGATCAGTCTTTTGGTCTTACCAGAATTGTATACATCTATGAATACTTAAATGATTTGTGATCGCTCCTTTTTGGCAGAATCTCTGATTCGTTTATGGTAATAGTCTCTCATCTGCAAGTACCTACAGAAGTCTTGTTTTTCAAGACCATATTTTTCGCACCAAGAAAATCACACATTTCCCCATCTTTGATAATTTTACATACAGAAGTAATTCCTGCACGTGACCATTCTTGAAATCTACCATCCTGTGACCCCAGTATAAAGTCTGGGTCATATGCTGGCCATCCAAGCAATTTAACTTCATCTTTTAATTGGTAGCTTTTGATTAGATTGTCCCAAAATTTTAATGAAAATTTAATCCATTGGCTTGGTGCTTTGATCATCTCCCTATCAACACATCCTAATAACATTTGTAGTGGTTTATCAAACAAAGAAAGTTCAATACTTTTCCATTTAGTTTCATATGATGAGCTGCACCAAAAAGCCAATGCACGTAGCTGGGCAGCCTGGTAATAGGCCTTTAAAGAAGGTAAGTCCCTACCCCCCTCTTTCTCAGGCAGATGTAGAGTAGAAAATTTTACCTGAGGCTTTTTATTATTCCAAATAAATCGTGAGATACATTTGTTCCAATCTCTAAACTGTTTGTTAGGTATTTCTATTGGTAATGCCAGAAACAGATACAATAACTTGGGAAGAGTGTTCATTTTAACTGTTCTGACTGGACTGCAGAAGTCTAAAGGGAGCAGGTTCCAACTTGAAAAATCATCAATAATTGTTCTATTAATATTCTTATAATTAGCATCATAAAGTTTGTTTAAATCTTTCATAAGTTTGATTCCTAGGTATTTAATTTGGGATGAATACCAACTGAAATTGTATTTTGAAACAAATTCCTGTTTAGGGTTATAGTAAAATGTCATAACCTGAGTTTTATGCATATTGAGAACATAACCTGAGTAAGTCCCATACATTTCCAGGATCTCCATCAGGAAAGGCAAACTAGAGGCTGGGTTTGCTAGTGTGACCAGGACATCATCAGCGAGTAGACCAACCTTGTATTCCTCACCCCCCACAGAAACACCCTTCAGTCCTTCTTCTTGATGTATCGTCTAAGCTAAAACAACTAACTCTGACGAAGAAATTTAATTGGAATATTCAGGTTTCAGTGGGAAATTTTCCATTGTGTTTTATCAAGTCCAAAGTCAGCGCAGCTGTCTACCGGGAGATTTTAGAGCACTTCATGCTTCCATCTGCTGATAAGCTGTATGGAGATGCTAATTTCATTTCCCAGCAGGATTTGGCACCCGCCCACACTGTCAAAAGCATCAAAACCTGGTTTAATGACCATGGAATCACTGTGCTTGACTGGACAGCAAACTATCCTGACCTAAACCCCACAGAGAATCTATGGAGTATTGTCAAGAGGAAGATGAGAGACACCAGACCCAACAATGCAGACGAGCTGAAAAAGCAACCAGGACCTCCATAACACCTCAGCAGTACCACAGGCTAATCACCTCAATGCTACACTGCATTGATGCAGTAATTCATGCAAAAGGAGCCCCGACCAAGTACAGTGGTGTGAAAAAGTGTTTGCCCCCTTCCTTAGTTTCCTTTTTTTATATGTTTGTCACACTTAAATGTTTCAGAACATCAAACAAATTTAAATATTAGAAGAAGATAACACAAGTAAACACAAAATGCAGTTTTTAAATTAAGGTGTTTATCATTAAGGGGGGAAAAAATCCAAACCTGCATGGCCCTGTGTGAAAAAGTGATTGTCCCCTAAACCTAAAAACTGGTTGGGCCACCCTTAGCAGCAACAACTGCAATCAAGCATTTGCAATAACTGGCAATCAGTCTTCTACAGCACTGTGGAGGAATTTTGGCCCACTCATCTTTGCAGAATTGCTGTAATTCAGTCACACTGGAGGGTTTTGAGCATGAACCACCTTTTTAAGGTCATGCCACAGGATCTTAATCGGATTCACATCAGGACTTTGACTAGGCCATGCCAAAGTCTTCATTTTGTTTTTCTTAAGCCATTCAGAGGTGGACTTGCTGGTGTGTTTTGGATCATTGTCCTGCTGCAGAATCCAAGTGCGCTTCAGTTTGAGGTCACAAACAGATGGCCGGACATTCTCCTTCAGGAATTTTTGGTAGACAGCAGAATTTATAGTTCCATTTACCACAGCAAGTCTTCCAGATCCTGAAGCAGCAAAACAGCCCCAGACAATCACACTACCACCACCATAATTTACTGTTGGTACGATGTTCCTTTTCTGAAATGCTGTGTTACTTTTATGAGGGGTGTAATGGGACACACACCTTCCAAAAAGTTCAACTTTTGTCTCGTCAGTCCACAGAGTATTTTCCCAAAAGTCTTGGGGATCATCAAGATGTTTTCTGGCAAAACTGAGACAAGCCTTTATGTTCTTTTTGCTCAGCAGTGGTTTTCCTCTTGGAACTCTGTCATGCAGGCCATTTTTGCCCAGTCTCTTTCTTATGGTGGAGTCATGATCACTGACCTTAACTGAGGCAAGTGAGGCCTGCAATTCTTTGGATGTTGTTGTGGGGTCTTCTGTGACCTCTTGGATGAGTTGTCACTGTCATCTTGGGGTAATTTTGGTCGGCCGGCCACTCCAGGGAAGGTTCACCACTGTTCCATGTTTTCGCCATTTGTGGATAATGGCTCTCACTGTGGTTTGCTGGAGTCCCAAAGCTTTAGAAATGGCTTTATAACCTCTTCCAGACTGATAGATCTTAGTTACTTTGTTTCTCATTTGTTCCTGAATTTCTTTGGATCGCAGCATGATGTCTAGCATTTGAGAATCTTTAGGTCCACTTCACTTTGTCAGGCAGGTCCTATTTAAGTGATTTCTTGATTGAGAACAGGTGTGGCAGTAATCAGGCCTGGGCGTGGCTACAGAAATTGAACTCAGCTTTCCAAAGATGTGATAAACCACAGTTCATTTATGTTTTAACAGGGGGGGCAATCATTTTTTCACACAGGGCCATGTAGGTTTGGATTTTTTTCTCTTAATAATAAACACCTTCATTTAAAAACTGCATCTTGTGTTTACTTGTGCTATCTTTGTCTAATATTTAAATTTGTTTGATGATCTGAAACATTTAAGTGTGACAAACATACAAAAAAAATGAGAAATCAGGAAGGGGGCAAAACACTTCTTCACACCACTGTATATACCTGCTTGCACATATACACATACATACAGTGGGGTAAAAAAGTATTTAGTCAGCCACCAATTGTGCACGTTCTCTCACTTAAAAGATGAGAGAGGTCTCCAATTTTAAGCATAGGTATACCTCAACTTTGAGAGACAAAATGAGAAAAAAAAATTCAGAAAATCACATTGTCTGATTTTTAAAGAATTTATTTGCGAATTATGGTGGAAAATAAGTATTTGGTCAATAACAAAAGTTCATCTCAATACTTTGTTATATACCCTTTGTTGGCAATAACAGAGGTCAAACATTTTCTGTAAGTCTTCACAAGGTTTTCACACACTGTTGCTGGTATTTTGGCCCATTCCTCCATGCAGATTTCCTCTAGAGCAGTGATGTTTTGGGGCTGTCGCTGGGCAACACGGACTTTCAACTCCCTCCAAAGATTTTCTATGGGGTTGAGATCTGGAGACTGGCTAGGCCACTCCAGGACCTTGAAATGCTTCTTACAAAGCCACTCCTTCATTGCCCGGGCGGTGTGTTTGGGATCATGTCATGCTGAAAGACTCAGCCAAGTTTCATCTTCAATGCCCTTGCTGATGGAAGGAGGTTTTCACTCAAAATCTCACAATACATGGCCCCATTCATTCTTTCCTTTACACGGATCAGTCGTCCTGGTCCCTTTGCAGAAAAACAGCCCCAAAGTATGATGTTTCCACCCACATGCTTCACAGTAGGTATGGTGTTCTTTGGATGCAACTCAGCATTCTTTCTCCTCCAAACACGACAAATTGAGTTTTTACCAAAAAGTTCTATTTTGGTTTCATCTGACCATATGACATTCTCCCAGTCCTCTTCTGGATCATCCAAATGCTCTCTAGCAAACTTCAGACGGGCCTGGACATGTACTGGCTTAAGCAGGGGGACACGTCTGGCACTGCAGGATTTGAGTCCCTGGCGGCGTAGTGTGTTACTGATGGTAGCCTTTGTTACTTTGGTCCCAGCTCTCTGCAGGTCATTCACTAGGGCCCCCCGTGTGGTTCTGGGATTTTTGCTCACCGTTCTCATGATCATTTTGACCCCACGGGGTGAGATCTTGTGTGGAGCCCCAGATCGAGGGAAATTATCAGTGGTCTTGTATGTCTTCCATTTTCTAATAATTGCTCCCACAGTTGATTTCTTCACACCTATCACAGATTCAGTCTTCCCAGCCTGGTGCAGGTCTACAATTTTGTTTCTGGTGTCCTTTGACAGTTCTTTGGTCTTGGCCATAGTAGAGTTTGGAGTCTGACTGTTTGAGGTTGTGGACAGGTGTCTTTTATACTGATAACGAGTTCAAACAGGTGCCATTAATACAGGTAACGAGTGAAGGACAGAGGAGCCTCTTAAAGAAGAAGTTACAGGTCTGTGAGAGCCACAAATCTTGCTTGTTTGTAGGTGACCAAATACTTATTTTACCGAGGAATTTACCAATTAATTCATTAAAAATCCTTCAATGTGATTTTCTGGATTTTTTTTTCTCATTTTGTCTCTCATAGTTGAGGTATACCTATGATGAAAACTGGAGACCTCTCTCATCTCTTAAGTGGGAGAACTTGCACAATTGGTGGCTGACTAAATACTTTTTTACCCCACTGTACATACACTGCCATAACAACAAATGGAAGCTTAATGAGCAAGGATGTGAATTAACAAATCTCTATACGCATTTCAAGATCTTATTATTTACTTAAATAATAGAAATTCAAAAATGAATATGAGTTGTTTGTGTCTGTAACATCCAAGAGTAGCAGCTGGGAGCTACTTGTTTTCGTGTAGCAATACTAGTCTTGAACCACCAACCTTCCGGTTACTGGACGACCTGCTCTACCTCCTGAGCCACTATCGCCCCAAGTAATTGTTACACCCATACTGTTAAGAGCAAAAAATGTGCCACTGAAACCCATTCAAACTGCACTGTTTGATCTCATTGTCATTAAAGTGCAATACATGCATTTTATTACAGTTAGGCCCAAAAATATTTGGACAGTGACAAAAGTTTTGTTATTTTAGCTGTTTACAAAAACATATTCAGGATACAATTATATAATCAATATGGGCTTAAAGTGCAGACTCTCAGCTGTAATTTGAGAGTATTCACATCCAAATTGGAGCAAGGGTTTAGGAATTACAGCTCTTTAATACGTAGCCGCCTCTTTTTCAAGGGACCAAAAGTAATTGGACAATTGACTCAGAAGGCTGCAAAAAAAAAAAAATAACAAGGCTGCATGGGCTCTTCCCTCGTTAACCTGTCATCAATTAAGCAGTTAAAAGGTCTGGAGTTGATTCCAGGTGTGGCGTTTGCATTTTGAAGCTGTTGCTGTGAGCACACAACATGCGGTCAAAGGAGCTCTCAATGGAGGTGAAACAGACCATCCTGAGGCTGAAAAAAAAAGAAGAAATCCATCAGACAGATAGCAGAAATGTTAGGAGTGGCCAAATCAACAGTTTGGTACATTCTGAGAAAAAAAGAGTGCACTGGTGAGCTTGGGGACTCAAAAAGGCCCGGACGTCCAGGGAAGACAACAGTGGTGGATGATCACAGAATCCTTTCCATGGTGAAGAACAACCCCTTCACAACATCCACTCAAGTGAAGAACACTCTCCAGGAAGTAGGTGTATCAGTATCTAAGTCTACCATAAAGAGAAGACTTCATGAGAGTAAATACAAAGGATTCACCACAAGGTGCAAACCATGAATCAGCCTCAAAAATAGAAAGGCCAGAATTGACTTTGCCAAAAAAGACCTGAAGAAGCCAGCCCAGTTCTGGAACAGCATTCTTTGGACAGATGAGACTAAGATCAACCTGTACCAGAATGACGGGAAGAAGAAAGTTTGGAGAAGAATTGGAACAGCTCATGATCTAAAGCACTACATCTTCTGTAAAACATGGTGGAGGCAGTGTGATGGCATGGGCATGCATGGTTTCCCATGGCACTGGGTCACTTGTGTTTATTGATGCTGTGACAAAAGACAGAAGCAGCCGGATGAATTCTGAAGTGTATAGGGATATACTTTCTGCTCAGATTCAGCCAAATGCAGCAAAGTTGATTGGACGGCGCTTCACCAATGATCCAAAACATACTGCAAAAGCAACCCAGGAGTTTTTTTAAAGCAAAAAGTGGAAAATTCTACAATGGCCGAATCAATCACCAGATCTCAACCCAATCGAGCATGCATTTCACTTGCTCAAGACAAAACTTAAGGCAGAAAGACCCACAAACAAGCAACAACTGAAGACAGCTGCAGTAAAGGCCTGGCAAAGCATAACAAAGAAGGAAACCCAGCGTTTGGTGATGTCCATGGGTTCCAGACTTCAGGCAGTCGTTGCCTGCAAAGGATGCTCAACAAAATATTGAAAAGTAACATTTTACTTAGGGTTATGTTTATTTGTCCAATTACTTTTGAGCCCCTGAAATGAGGAGCGTTTGTATAAAAATAGCTACAATTCCTACATGTTTAATCATATATTTTTGTTCAACTCCTTGAATTAAACCTTAAAGTCTGCACTTCAGTTCCGTTGTAGTTGTTTCATTTCAAATCCAATGTGGTGGCATGCAGAGCCCAAATCATGAAGATTGTGTCACTGTCCAAATATTTCTGGGCCTAACTGTATATCTGGGGGTTAATGTGGGCTTTTGCCTTGGAATTTGTCACATTTACAAATGTCCCCCAGATGACTCAATTTTTTGACCATATGAAGTAAAAACATGCTATTTCCACTAAATGGCACTGTAACACCCCCCACCCCCACCCACCCAATACCACTGACACATATCAGGCTGTAATAATTCAACACAGAAAATTACTTTACATGTAGTATATTGAAAATAATTAATTGTTCCTGTTTTTTTCACCATCTAAAAACATGGCGGCATCATGACAAAACCTGGCAGTTAAAGGGTTAAAAACATAAAAAATTAATGAATATTTGATATCAATAATTGGTCAGACGTAGGTGAAAATAATCAGCTCAATTAAAGTAGAATATTAAGGCATTTTTTATAGCTACCTTATGAAAAGCACTTTTTGTGCTTGGCGGTATGAGTGGCTAATACCTGAAGGGTGCCTGAGGGTTAAACAAACAAAACAATTTGTTGTCCCTTATTACTGTCAAGGTGGTGTGGTATCATAAATATAGCACCGCTGTGATGTCACTGGCCCTCACTGCACTCTGGGTCTACAACTATGGTGCTATATCCACTGATACCACACTCCTTTTTGTGAATCATTGCTTCAATAGCCTAGGCCAGATGTCCACCATATGTGGCTCTTTTGCCTATAGACAGTGGTTCCCTGAGGCCTTGAGAAAAAAAAATCATACATTTCTGAGAAAAGAAGCAATAAATTTACAAGAAAAAAGTAGCACATTCATGAGAAAAATATCCTAACAAGAGCACTCTGAGGCGAGTGCAATATCCCCCGCCTCCATTTTCTTTGAAGATCCCAATACTTACTGACGGAGAGCAGTTTTCAACTTTTCAATATAATTACTGTGAAAGAACCAAATTATGACAAGCCCATCATCCACGAATATACAACAAAGTATAAAAGTCATAGTTGTAGGTCAGTATCCCAAGGTGAACGTGTGTAGCCAGTATGGTGACCCTAGAGAGCTTTACACGTTCTATAGTAAGAGACCATAGGGAGTGCCAACCTTGGGTCTTTGACCTTTGACTCCAAACCTGTAGTCAGCGGTTATGAATGAATAAATCTTTATTTCAGATAGATTAAAAGTACAGGTTAAAAGAAACTGAATAATATAACAAAGGGGGAAAGAAAATCCAACAAGGTCAAATTAGACAATAACTCCTCTGATTATACAGTTCAACATAAGTTATCCGAAATGGGTGATGGCTGAAGCCGCAGCTTATATTGCCCACCCATGTTCCATCCAAGAATTCAAAAGAAAAAACAAAACAAGAGCGATTACAATTCAGAACGAAGCTAAGACAAAATGTGACAAAAAACTAAGCTACAACACAACACAGGCTGGATATGACAATCCTTATGTGATTTTACATGTCATCTTGTATATATGTTTGGAGTATTTCTTCCTTTAGTTTTTGTTTAAATTGTCCAAGCGTTGTACATGATTTTAATGCAGGTCCAAAATCGTTCCATAATCTGACTCCTTGCACTGAAACACAGTGTTGCTTGGTGGTAGTTCTCACTGAAGGTTTTTAAAATATACATGTTCCTCTGAAATGATATTGTTTCTCCCTTATTTGGAACAACTTTTGGATATTTGCGGGCAGTGATAGATTCTTCACTTTAAACATTATTACTGCAGTTTTAAAGTCAACCAGATCTTTCAACTTGAGAGCTTTTAATTTAAGAAAAAGTGGGTTTGTTGGTTCCCTGTAAGCAGCTTTGTTTATTATTCTAATAGCTCTCTTCTGAACCATAAAGACTGGATATATGTTTGTTTTATATGTATTTCCCCATACTTCAGTACAATATGTCATGTATGGGAGTATTAATGAATGATACAAGGTATATAGTGTGGGTTGATTCAGCAAATATTTCACTCTGTGTAGTATTGCAATTGATTTGGATATTTTACCTTTAATATAATTAATATGTGACTTCCAACACAGTTTATTATCAATTATTACTCCAAGAAATTTAGTTTAGGATACCCTTTCAATCTCTACACCATTTACACTGAGTTTAGATACTGAGTTGTTGTGATGGTTGTTAAAGACTATAAATTTTGTCTTACTTAAATTGAGCGTTAACCACTTGCACTCCGGGCAATTTTCCTAAAAATGCCCAAAAATAACGTGCCCAAAGTAAATCGAAAGCTGTTATTCAACCCTTTGCAGCATCTTCATGGGGTTGGTCTCATTTAAAAGAAAACACTTTGAATTTTTTGGCAAAAAAAACATAATCTCTCTACGTGCTCCGGCCACTGAGTTAGTCATCTAAACATACTGAACTTGAAGAAAAAAAAATTGGACACTGTTTTTTTGGATACAAATGCTTGTAAATAACACACAGCTGTCCGATCCGGCTGGAAAATGCAACAGAAATGTAGAACCAAGTGTTATCCAGCTGAGATCCAAATTTTGGTAACAATACCACCAAAAATGAATATTTTACACTTTGTTCTCAGGCTGTTCCCAGGCGTTATGGAACTGTGCCAAATTGTGCCAAATGGCACAGTTTGGAAAAACGTCTGTAACTTTTGAATAATTCAATGTAGAATCTTCATTTTAGGCTCTAATGAAAGGTCACACTCAAGGCTGTGTCTGTGTGTGTGTGTGTGGGCGGGGGGTCGTTCCCCCCCCCCGCTACCAAGGACCAAATTCGGCCCTCGCTACATGACAGAATACACTCTTTTTTATTTTTTTTCCTTGCATGTTTTCACAGCGGCTCTCCCCCCCTCGCTACTGTGTGTGTGTGTGTGGGGGGGGGGACCGTGAACGGACCGTGAACGCCCCCCCCCCTCACTACAGAAGAGGGCCATCGCTACATGATGGAATAGACTGATATGCTTCCCCCCGCGGACCGGGGAGCGTTCGGACCGTGCCCCCCCACCCGCTCCTCTTCTGCAGCGGGGGGGGGGGGGTGTTCACGGTCCGAACACGGCAAATGAACTGTTTATCGCGGCGCACGCACTTCGTATTTCGTGCGCAGTACAGTTGTAATTTACCGATCGGTCAAAAGTCATTTTTGGATTACAGTTTTCAGGGATAAATAATAATTTAGCTTATAACACCTTACCTCTTCAAAGCAGCAGAGTCGTGGCGAACAGCTGTTCCCACGCGTCAGACGAACGCGACGCTGCTCCGCTCGTGGATCCCGATCAACATAATTCCATTATTGCCGTTTTGGCGAATGATTTACGACTTTTGTCGTCGGCCTCCGTCTATTCTGCTGGAATGAGTGCAGGTCCCACTTGTGGGTGTTCTCCATGCTGCTGTGTGAGCCTGGGTCTGTAGGAGATTCGTACAGAGTCCTTCTGCAGCAGTAAATATCGCTTCACCCAGCCAGAATTTCTGTGCTTCAATTGGCTCCTGCGTTCACAGTAGGCGGGTCCTCCTTCCTAGATTTTCATTCATTGGTTCTTCAAGGTTTCAGAAACCCAATTCAAGGCTCTTATTAGTCGAATGAGAGGTCAATCAGATGAACTAATCTGTTCGCGGCTGTCTCTGCAGTTTTTTTTTGAGTGGCGCTTGGACGCTACTACATCACCATCACCACCATCATGCGTCATGCGCACGAGGGCGCACGAGCGCGCTCTCGCGCACCCTCGTGCGTCATAGGACGCAGAGACTTGCCCGCCCGCGGAACAACGGAGCGCAAGTGG
This sequence comes from Pholidichthys leucotaenia, assembly GCA_020510985.1. Lineage (NCBI taxonomy): Eukaryota > Metazoa > Chordata > Actinopteri > Cichliformes > Pholidichthyidae > Pholidichthys > Pholidichthys leucotaenia. The sequence goes on along the minus strand of CM035842.1, from coordinate 409,015,650 downwards.
TTAATTTGTTTGAATCAAACCACAGTTTAAGCTTTCCTAATTCCTTTCCGAGTGTATCCAAAAGTTGTTCCAAATTGCTTCCACTGCATAATAGTGTCATCGGCAAACAATATTAAGTCCATTTTTTCTGAAACTTTACATATATCATTTATATACATATTGAATAACAATGGCCCCAAAACTGAACCCTGTGGGACTCCACAAGTAACCTTCAGTAACTGTGAGTTTTTGTTACCAACACATACATACTGATATCTATTCTTTAAGTAACTACTTAACCAGGACAGTGCTACCCCTCTAATACCACAATTTTGTAGTTTCTTTAATAATAACTTATGATCCACTGTATCAAATGCTTTTTTAAGATCCAGGAATACCCCAACTGAATACTCTTTATTTTCAATGGCAGTTGATACTTTTTCTATAAATTCCATTAGAGCAAATGCAGTTGTCCTCTTGTGTCTGAACCCATATTGCTGCTCACACAATAAATTATTCTTCAGTATAAAGTCGTCAGTTCTCTCATAGAATATTTTTTCAAGTATCTTGGAAAATTGCGGCAATAGTGAAATTGGTCTATAGTTTGAAAATTCCCCTCTGTCACCCGTCTTGTATATCGGAATTACTTTAGCTATTTTCATTGCATTGGGAAATATACCTGTTTGAAGAGACAGGTTACAGATATACGTCAGTGGTTTCACTAAGCATTCAGTAATAGTTTTGACTAAGAGCATGTCAATACCATCACAGTCTGTAGATGTTTTACTTTTAAACGATTTAACAATTTCAATGACCTCTCTCTCGTCTATGTTCTTTATGAAAATGGAGTCTTTTATAGCAGTGTTATTGCTTATTGTATCACCTGTAGGCGCCGTAATGGGTATTTCTCGAGCCAAATTAGGACCAATGTTAATGGGTATTTCTCGAGCCAAATTAGGACCAATGTTATGGTCTCAGAGTGAATCTGTGTACCAGGTTTGGTGACCCTAGCTTTCATTGTTGTTGAGATATACTTTATTTTTTTTATTTATTTGTTTATTTGTCAGGGACAGTGCAATAAACATAGACAAAAAATAAAATCTGATGTGTTGCACAGAGAGTATATAGCATTAAGCTAATTTGCAACTCTTGTCCCTGGATGGGCTTTAAAGAAAATAAACAGATAAAAAAAGAAAAAGATGAGGAAAAAAAAAATGAAAACAGTATAAACAATATCCACATACATCAATGCAAACAAAATTATAAATACACAATATAAAAACCTGATTCACATTAGCCTGTTACAGTAAAATGCCTGTTACACATTTGCCTTCCCTTCTTCACTCACACCCTGCAGACAATCATTTCATACATCAAACAAAAATATCTTATTACAATAAACTGATAGATCATGCAAAGGGTAACAACAGTTCCCTATGGAGGCATTTAAATAACTTAACTAATAAAAAAAACGATCAGAAGGGGGTAAAGGAACTTAGAATCAATGGCAAGACCATCAGTGACAAGGCTACTTTGGCAAATGAATTTAATTCACACTTTGTGGGCTCTGTGGAAGACTTAACAAAAATTTTTGTGCTGCCAAATGTGCTCAACAACACAAATTCCATACTTCCAACAGATACTTTTCACATCGATGAGGTAAATGAGAAGTTAATTGCTGGTATTGTTAAAACACTGTCAAACTCAAAAACTAATGATATCTACAATATGAGCACCTCCTTTCTCAAAATGCACAGCAAAATATTAATCAAACCACTGACTCATCTCATTAATCTCTCCATTAGGTCTAGTACATTTCCATCTGGCTGGAAAAAAGCTGTCGTCATACCAGTTCATAAATCAGGCAGTAAAGACGATATATGCAATTACCGCCCAATCTCTATCTTACCAGTCCTATCTAAGGTTCTTGAAAAAGTTGTAGCTACACAGCTGATAGACTACTTACAAGACAATCAACTTCTTCATCCACATCAATTTGGTTTTAGACCAGGATACTCAACAGAAACAGCAAATTGTTGCCTTATTGAAAACGTCAAACAGTCCTTGGACAGGGGTAATGTGGTAGGAGCTGTTTTTCTAGATCTCAAAAAGGCTTTCGATACTGTAAACCACAGTTTGCTTTTATCCAAAATGGTATCTTTTAACTTCTCCCCAAATACATTAGAATGGTTTGCATCTTATCTCCAGAATAGAGAACAGTGTGTAAAAGTTCACCAGGATAAATCCTCATTTTTAAACAACCGCATGGGTATCCCACAAGGGTCCATTCTTGGTCCTTTACTTTTCAGCATTTTTATTAATGACCTGCCGTTACACTGCTCAGCTGCAACATGCCAACTTTATGCAGATGATGCAGTTATTTACACAGCTGCCAAGACTCCAGCACAGGCTGCAGATGTACTGTCTACAAGTATGGTTGATGTCCAAGAGTGGCTCCTCAAGAACCATCTATTGCTGAACCTTCAGAAAACAGTCTCAATGTGCTTTTCAATCAAAAAATGTAACCTGCAACATTTTAAAGTTAATATACATGATCATGACATCAGTTTAGCTACAGAATTCAAATACCTTGGCATTGTACTAGATCCTCAACTCAAATTTAATCTTCATATAAAGAAAATTTCAAAAACAGTAAAAAAAAATCTGAACTGCTTTAAATTAATTAGATATTACATACCTTACGAAGCAGCTGCACTGTATATGCATTCTATGGTTTTTTCTCATATATCATACTGTTTGACAGTCTGGGCTCAAGCAGCCCCTTCCACAATAAGACATATAGGTTCATTATATAATCAAACCCTAAAAATCTTGGACAAAAAGCCCATTAGGTGGCATCACTGTAATGTTTTAAAAAAATACAACCTATTGAGTTTTGAGAGCTTCATTGACCTCTGTCTTCTGAAATTAACGTTCAAATGTTTCCATAAATCAGCACCCGAGCCACTTGCTGGTTTTGTCCAAAGACAGGACAGCAGCAGAGCCACCAGGAGTTCTGTTAACAATAACTGTAAAATATTCCACCGCAGAACCACATTTGGACAAACAGCTTTCTCTATAAAGGGCAGTCACATCTGGAACACAATGCCAAATGAAATTAAAATAATAACGGACTTTAAAACATTCACTAAAAATGTTAAAAACTGGCTGAAAAATAAACAAGAATGTACTCATGTATGAATTAATTGTCTGCAAAGTGAGAGTGAATGAAGGGAAGGAATAAATGTGTTTGTTTATAGTGAGTGACGGAGGGAGGAAGGCCTGAAATAGGCAAATGTGAGTTATGTTATATGTGTTAAATGTGAGTCAGGCTGTTATATTTGTGTATTTATAATATTTATAATATTTATGTTAAATGTGAGTCAGGCTGTTATATTTGTGTATTTATAATATTTATAATATTTATAATTGTGTATTTATAATTTTTCTGCATTGATGTATGTGGTTATTGTGTATATTTTTTATCTTGATTCTTTTTTCTAAAGCCCATCCAGGGACAAGAGTTGCAAATTAGCTAATAGCTATACACTCTATGTGCAACACATCAGATTGATTGTCTTTGATTAATTGTCTATGTTTATTGCACTGTCCCTGTCAAATAAACTAATCTACTACTACTACATGGGTACATTCTTCTTTACTTTTCAGCCAGTTTTTAACCTTTGTAGTAAATGTTTTAAAATCCGTTATTGTTTTGATTTCATTTGGCATTGTGTTCCAGATATAACTGCCCTTTATAGAGAAAGCTGTTTGTCCAAATGTGGTTCTGCGGTGGGATATTTTACAGTTGTTGTTAACAGAACTACTGGTGGCTCTGCTGCTGTCCTGTCTTTGGATGAATCCAACAAGTGGCTCTGGCGCTGATTTATGGAAACATTTGAAAATTAATTTCAGAAAACAGAGGTCAATGAAACTCTCAAAACTCAGTAGATTATATTTTTTTAGAATATAACAATGATGCCACCTAATGGGCTTTTTATCCAAGATTTTTAGAGTTTGATTATATAACTAGAAAAGCACTCGGAGAGCGCAGACCTCCGCCAAGCGCCACAGTTCCCCCTATACAGTGTTTGTGTGTACATTTTCAGATTCCTTGACCACGAAAACATATGACTAGCAATTGGATTGACAATGATAGGATTAGTGGTTCAGTAGTTATTCACGAAAATGGCATTTTCCGTAATGGCGGCCACAGTTCCCCCCATACAGTGTTTGTGTGTACGTTTTCAGATTCCTTGACCATGAAAACATATGACTAGCAATTGGATTGACAATGATAGGATTAGTGGTTCAGTAGTTATTCACGAAAATGGCATTTTCCGTAATGGCAGTTTTCTTCTGGATGGTGATCCGGATCACCACCAAAATGTAATCATCTGTAGGATACCCCATTTCTGACAATCTGTGAAAATTTCATGAAAATCCGTCCATAAGTTTTTGAGTTATCTTGCTAACAAACAAACAAACAAACAGACAAACCAACGCCGATGATCACATAACCTCCTTGGTGGAGGTAATGAACCTATATGTTTTATTGTAGAAGGAGCTGCTTGAGCCCAGACTGTCAGACAGTATGATATATGCGAAAAAACCATAGAATGCATATACAGTATGGCTACTTGGTGTGGTATGTAATGTCTAATTAATTTAAAGCAATTCAACTTTTTTTTTACTGTTTTAGAAATCTTTTTTATGTGAAGATTAAATTTGAGTTGAGGATCTAGTACAATGCCAAGGTATTTGAATTCTGGAACTGAACTGATATCTTGATCATGTATATTAACTTTAAAATGTTGCAAGTTACATTTTTTGATTGAAAAGCACATTGAAACTGTTTTCTGAAAGTTCAGCAGTAGATGGTTCTGGATGAGTCACTCTTGGACATCAACCATGGTTGAAGACAGGACGTCTGCAGCCTGTGCTGGAGTCTTAGCAGCTATGTAAATAACTGCATCATCTGCATAAAGTTGACAAGTTGCAACTGAGCAGTGTAATGGCAGGTCATTAATAAAAATGCTGAAAAGTAAAGGCCCAAGAATGGACCCTTGTGGGATACAAGGCATTTTATAAGGCATTTTGACGTTGACCTTTGACCTTGCAATCCTAAAACCATAGTTACACTTCAGGGTCACAGGGTGAACCTGTGTACCAAGTTTGGTGGCCCGAGGTTTACTTGTTGTACAGCAATAAGGCATAGGGAATGTTAACCTTGACCTTTGGATCCCAAACCCATAGTCAGAGATCAGGATCTCAAGGTGAACCTGTATACCAGGTTTGGTGGTCTAGCTTTACTCGTTTTATAGTAAATGTAAATGTACGTTGTGTCCACGTGTCTGTCCACGTTTCTATAAAAGGATGCAAATATATACAGGAATATATGCAGTTATTTACTCAGACTAACCACACTTTGCAGAAATATATGAAAAAATATACAGTCACACAGTATTTCAAATGTAAACTGTCTGCTCCATCTTATTCCAACATACAGAGAGAAACTAAAAACTTCCAAGTCTGTTGTAAGGACTGTGAAGAAATGGACTGAGGAATCAAAGCTGAAGTTACAAGCCTGCTTTGACTGTACAGATTGGAGTGTTTTTGAAGCTGCAGCCATTAACTTAAATGAACTCACTGACACTGTGACGTCATACATCTGTTTCTGCGAGGACATGTGTGTGCAGACCAAGACCTTCTGCACATACAACAACAATAAACCCTGGTTCATTCCTAAACTGAAGCAGCTACGTCAGACCAAGGAGGAGGCCTACAGGACTGGTGACTGGACTCTGTACAAGCGGGCCAGAAACATGCTGACGAAGGAGATCAGGCTTGCTAAGAGGAGCTACAGTGTGAAGTTACAAAAAAACTTCTCAGCCAACAACTCTGCTTCTGTCTGGAGAGGCCTGCAGAATATCACCAACTACAGGAGACCATCCCCCCACCCTGTGGAAAACCTCCAGCTGGCTAACGACCTAAACAGCTTTTACTGCAGGTTTGAAAAGAACCTACAGTTCTCACCTCCCACCCACACAAAAGGATTATCTGCAGCCCCAGGAACTCCATCCCTCCTCCACTCTGACCTCCCACCAGCACTAACGATCTGTGAAGAGGAGGTGCGCCGGGTCTTTCAGAGACAAAAGATCAAGAAGGCTGCAGGACCTGATGGTGTGTCTCCGTCCTGCCTGAGAGTCTGCTCCAACGAGTTGGCCCCCATCTTCACCCGGATCTTTAACAGATCACTGGAGCTGCGTGAAGTGCCTTCCTGCTTCAAACGCTCCATCATCATTCCAGTTCCCAAGAAACCCTCTGTTACAGGATTAAACGACTACAGACCTGTTGCCCTGACCTCTGTGGTCATGAAATCCTTGGAGAGATTGGTGCTGAACCACCTGAAGGTCATCACAGGCCCCCTGATGGACCCACTGCAGTTTGCCTACCGGTCAAACAGGTCAGTGGATGATGCAGTGAATATGGGACTACATTACATCCTGCAACACCTCGACTCCCCAGGGACGTACGCCAGGATCCTGTTTGTCAACTTCAGCTCAGCGTTCAACACCATCATCCCAGGCATTCTTCATCAGAAACTCCTCCAGCTCAAGGTGCCCCCCTCCACCTGCCAGTGGATCTCCAGCTTTCTGACTGACAGGTGGCAACAGGTGAAGCTAGGGAGATTTACATCCAGCTCCCGAAAAATTAGTACTGGCGCCCCCCAAGGATGTGTCCTTTCCCCACTGCTCTTCTCCCTCTACTCCAATGACTGCACCTCAGAGGACCCTTCGGTGAAGCTCCTGAAGTTTGCGGACGACACCACAGTCATCGGTTTGATCCGGGATGATGATGAGTCTGCATACAGGCGGGAGGTGGAGCAGCTGATCCTCTGGTGCAGCCAGAACCATCTTGAACTTAACCCAGCCAAAACGGTGGAGATGACTGTGGATTTCAGGCGACACCCCCCTTCATTCCCCCCACTCACCATCCTCAACAGCACAGTGTCCACTGTGGACTCCTTCAAGTTTCTGGGTACCACAATCTCCCGGAACCTGAAGTGGTCCTCCCATATAGACACTGTCCGGAAAAAGGCCCAGCAGAGGTTGTTTTTTCTGCGTCAGCTCAAGAAGTTTGATTTGCCTCAGGAGCTGCTGGTTGTCTTCTACACCGCCATCATCCAATCTGTCCTCTGCTTTTCCATCACTGTCTGGTTTGGATCTGCCACTAAACAGGACAAGACCAGACTGCAGCGGATCATTAAGTCTGCGGAGAGGATCATTGGTACTGACCTACCCTCCATTGAGAACTTATATCGGTCCATAACCAGGAAACGGGCGGGAAACATCTGTGCTGACCCATCACACCCCGGCCACAAACTGTTTGAACTTCTATCTTCTGGTCGTCGTTACAGATCACTGAAGGTCAAAACCACCCGTCACAGGAACAGTTTCTTTCCTCAAGCCATCACTCTGATGAACTCCTAACATTCACCTAGTCCTACCTGTTGCTGTACTCATGACTTTTCATCCATTATTACATTGCACATAACTCTCACACTGCTTTTTACTTCATTCACATTATATCACTGAATCTGAGTTCACATTGAAATACTGTGTGACTGTATATTTTTTCATATATTTCTGCAAAGTGTGGTTAGTCTGAGTAAATAACTGCATATATTCCTGTATATATTTGCATCCTTTTATAGAAACGTGGACAGACTGTAATTTACTGTACATACTCTGTTGTCATTGAATCCTTATTTAAATCCTCCACCTGAACAATGAGAGCAAGTTTTTAGCCAAAGTCAAATTCCTTGTATGTGTTGTGCATACTTGGCCAATAAAGCTGATTCTGATTCTGATTCTGAAATGTAGCATTTACCATTTACCATAGTGCAACTGCAATGTTAACTTTGACCTTTGTCCCTTTGACCCCAAACACATAGGTGAGAGTGTAAGTCGTCCAAGATGTGTATTAGATACAACTACTGTATTGATTTGAAAAGGCTACATCATTACTTCAGTAGTTACTGTGTTTAGAAGATTTATGGACAAATCTGACCCCTGACCTCAAGGTCATCTGATGAGAGTGAAATTGCGATATGTGCATCATCAGAGTGTATCAAACCATGGTACCGAGTTTCAAAACAATTGGACCAAAACTGTAGGAGAAGTTGATTTCACAAGACAGTTACTGTCTATGAAGTGAGGTGAAACGGAGGTAAGAGGTCAGGGGCTACAACTGCTGCAAAAATCATCCAATCAGAACCAAACTGCAATATCCGCATCCTCAGTGTATATGAAACCATGGTATCAAGTTTCAAAACAAACCAAAACTGTGGGAGGAGTTGATTTCACAAAAGTGGGACAGACGGACCCATAACATAAACCCCTTTTGGTTTTCAGCCAAAGGGCTCTTCGACTACTTTGGGGTTCAACTGGCAGGGGATAAAAAACAGAAAAGATAGAAAACCTGAAAATTTATGCAAAAAAAAAAAAAAATCCGAAATTTAGAGAAAAAATTTGCCATTTTCTGAGGAAAACATGCACAATTTGCAAGAAAAAACTCACAAAATTTCTGGAAAAGAAATCATAAATTTACTCGAAGTAAAGTTTTATGTAGAGTAGTAGGGTTTTATGAGAATAATGTAATAAATTTCTATAAGAAATGCTGCAGTTTTACCCATAAAAGGTAATAAATTTACAAAGAAAAATATTACAAATTTATGAATCAAGCTGAAAATTTACGCCTAAAATATACTCAAAATTTAGAAAAAAAAGTCGCAATTTTATGAGGGGAAAAACCTACAAATTGGCAAGAAAAAGTCATAAATGTGCCAGAAAAAGTTAGAATTTTATGAGAAAATGGTTGCAAATTTATATGAAAAAGGGAGCATTTTTTTTACATGTAAAGGGTAACAATCAGATAAGACAATCTTATGAGAAAAGCATAGGATTATGCAAAAAATATCAAAATTTACTTTAAAAAAGCTTATAACTTTATTGGGAAAATGTCAAAAATTTATGTGAAAAAAGTCTTCAAATTTATTCAATAGAGGTATTACATTTGCAAAGAAAAATATGCCAAATTTAGGAAAAAAGAAGAACACATTTATGCCAAAAACATAAAGTTTAATGAGGAAAACATTCACACAATTTTGCAAGAAAAAAAAAAACTTTACAAAACATGAAAATGTTCCCAAAAAGTAGCATTTTTGTGAGGAAAAAAATAACAAACTTACAATGAAAAAGCTGCAAATTTATAAGAAAAAACTCTTAATCTGGATGTTGTCAGGCCAGATTGTAGTTGTAACTCTGCTGATTTAGGCTCAGATATTTTTGTGGCTCCATGCAGATTTTTTTAATACAAAAATCGCTCACAGTGGCTCTTTGTGTAGCACAGGTTGCCGACCCCTGGCTTAGGCTGACTGAAAGCTGAAACGACGCACATCATATCTTGTGGCTTCTGACCTTGAGGACAGTTTGGTGAGCATCTGGGCAATTGCCTGTGATCTCCTGACTGCTGACCTTCAGCATTACCTAGATGAAGAGGATCATCGTGTGCAAATTTGGATAGATGAGACAATTTCCATGGAGAAGCAGTGATTCTTATGAAACAGCCAGGTGGACAGACAGCAGATGCCATTATCTTATGACATTACCTCAAAAGATCGGTATGTTTGTCCATGTGCTAATACAGTGTGACTATGTCAAATGCTGTAAGCACACATTCAATGCCGCTAAATCCTGCTATTGTGCCAAATAAATTACAGTTATTCAGAGTAGCAGAGGAATTTATCTTCCGATGTTCACAAACTGCTTGAGCTGCAGAAAACTCCCGACTTCATCTCCATGGCACAAATGTAAAGCACTGATTCTCCCCTGAAACATCCCAGATCCATTACTTATCAACTCAAAACAAAATGCACAGGTGTTCTGACATAAAACCACGACTCTGCCAGTATCTATAGAGAACTCTTGAAATAATGTGGAATTCTGAAGTTGGTACCCTTGAATGGTAAATATATATATCAAGGATATTTTAGGAAAACCATAACAGTCTGAGAATTAAATAATATTGCTGAGTCACTATGACCTGAAATGCCTTTATATCACATGTTTATACAGAGTGTTTGCTGTATTGTCATTGTTTGGGGTCTTCTGAAGTCCATGGACAGGAGATCCTGTTGTATCTGAGCTGGCTGCCTTCCATCATATAAATAAATCTATATTTTTCTAAGAAGAGTCTCCTGTACAGTTTTTCTTTGAGAAATTCTTCCAGAGGACTGGGGAAAACCAACCACAGAAATCTTACTTATATTCTAGGACTTTAGGGGAGACAAACATGTATGACCAATCCAAAATTAACTCAGCAGGCTCACAGAACATGTGGAGTTCTCAGAGAAAGGATCTGAATGGGTGACACACAGCATATCTATCTAGAGTTTGTTAAATGGATCAAGGAGTTGCAACTCAAAGTCTTGGTCTCAGCACGCTCTGGTCTCAGTCTGGTTTTGGTGTGTTTTTGACTAAAACATTACCCCTGTTTCTCATGGAGCAATGAATGCTGGCGAAGTGTGATTTTTGGGGTTCGTCAGTGTTCGTAAATGGTTGCCAAACAATTTGCAAACAGTTTTTAAGGTGCAAAACAGTTTTTCTTGTTGGCAAAAAATTTTGAAAACATTCTAATTTTTTAGGTGAAAGGTTGTTTATGTCAAATCTCCAAAAATCAATTCCGACCTTGTTGAATTTAATAAAGAATTTCGGGGAAATATCAGGATATAAAATAAATAAAACTAAATCTTCAATATTAATGCTAAATGAGACCCAGAGAAATTACCCAGCCCCTGAGGTAAATCAATTCAATGTTGTAAATCAGTTTAAATATTTAGGAATCCAAATTGTGCCTAAGCTAGAATCAATCGCCAGTGTCAATTATGAAGCCTTAATGACAGATATTGATGAGTTACTTCAGAGATGGATGTCACTACCAATGTCGATGATCGGGAGAATTAATATACTTAAAAGTAATATCTTACCTAAAATACTTTATTTATTTCAATACATTCCCTTACCACCACCTTTAGATTTATTCTCAAGAATTAAAAAAAAGTTAGTGGAATTTATATGGAACAACAGGAGGGCTAGATTACGTCTGTCTTTATTATATTTACCATTTGATCGTGGAGGTCTGAAATGTCCAAATTTTATGTTGTATTATTGGTCGGCACAACTGAGGTCTATGACATATTATTTTTCATCAAATGATCTCCCTCACTGGACTGAAATGGAATCATACAATTTACCTTTACCTCTTCCCATATTCATATACTCAGATTCGGCAAAAAAATTACAAAAACAAGTTAAAAATCCATTTGTAAAGCATATGATCAAAATATGGTGTGAAGCTAAAAACTATTTAAAAGAACCACAGTTATTGTCACAATTTAGTCCAATATGGGGTAATCAATATTTTAAACCAGGGAGAGCGGACGCTGTATTTAAAGTATGGAATTTAAAAGGGATACAAAAGATTCAGGATTTATATTTGCCATGTGCAGAAAACATAATGTCTTTTGAAGAGTTGAGGATCAAATTTAATCTCAATAGAACACATTTTTTTTAAATATCTTCAACTTAGAAACTTTATTCGATCAAATCAAAATAAAGCTCTCACTCGACCTATCTATTCATCCTTGGAAAAAATGTTGATGAAAGATAGTAAGAGAAAGGGTATTATTTCAGAGTTTTATAACTCATTGACACTATTTTCAAGTGAAAATTCACTGAAAAGATTAAACTACTGGAAAGAAGATCTGCAAACTGAAATTTCAGAGGAACAATGGGAATTGGCTTGTACAGAAGCTCAAACCAAATCAATAAATGTACGCCTTAAATTGATACATTTCAAATGGTTAATGCGGATGTATGTTACACCGGAGGAGTTAAATAGATATAACAAAAATATACCAGATACATGCACAAAGTGCATGGAAAGTAAAGGAACTCTATTTCATTGTGTATGGGAATGTAGATTAATAAGAATGTTTTGGGAAGAGGTGAGGGTAACAATTGAAAAAATAATCTCAAAACAAATCATATTGAATCCTAAACTGTTTTTGTTGGGTCTGTACCCAGAAAAGCATAATTTTAATAAAAGTGAAAGAACATTCATAGACCTCAGTTTGCTTAATGCCAAAAAATGTATTGCACTATTATGGAAAAAGACTCATAGACCAGATGTGACTCAGTGGTTAAGACAGATGTTAACAAACCTTCCATTAGAAAGAATAACATATATACTGAAATCAAAGGAAATTGTGTTTGAGAATATATGGAGACCTTTTATTGATTATGTAAAAAATTTAAACATAACTCTTGAAGAAGGTGAATGATTTGTGTGGACCTTGTAAATTCCAAACTGGTGAACATAATATGTATACTTATGTGTTGGATTGTCTAGACTAAACAGAGGAGCATTGTTGAAGATCTGATTTTGTTGGTGGTTGTTGGTGTTTTTTAGTGCATTTTTTTTTGTAGTACTTTAGTATTAGTGTTTGATTGTTTGTATCATGTTTGTTTAAAAAAAAAAGGTTCAATAAAGATATTGTGGAAAAAAAATACAAAAAAATGCACATATTTTTGTCATTTATGTAAACCATGACAAAACGTGACACTTGGTATTTTCTAACCTGTTTGTATACCACCATAGACAGAGAGAGAACCTGAATTAGACAGAGCTCAGAGAGGGAAGGATGAGACAGACAAGATGAGCCAAGGTGAGGAAAGTGTTCAGGCAGAGGGTCCATGAGAGGTGAGAGCAGAGGAAGGAGAGAAGGATGACACCAGGAAGAAGTCCAAACACAGGAAGTCTGGGTGTGACCCCAACTGGCCCAATATTCCAACATTCAAGCCTTGGCTGTACAATACTTCAAATGGTAAGATCCATGTGCAAAGTTACTGTGCAAAATTAAAAAAAACAAAAAACGAACATATTCCGGTTAGAATAGTGTCATGCCCCCCCCACCCCCGGAAAAATATGTTGCCACTGCGTCAAGGTCTTTAACCTGGAGGAAACACTGATTAGAGGCACAATTTCCTACACTATCCCAGCCAAAAGAAAACAAAATAGTCCAGAATAATGTCAGATATACAGTATTGCTAACTGTGATTTAGGCCATTTTCACACCTGACAGTCTGCACCAAGGTTCATGATTTTGTTCCACTGCCTACATTTGGCCCGGTTAGGTTTGGTTTCACACTGCTTCTTTAACAAACAAATTAAACAACGTTATGCAACGCAGCTACGTCTTGACGACTTTTGTGTTGTTAGCACAGACTGGTACTTGGCAAACGTACTACTCACCCTCCAGGGTATTTTCTGCAGCTCTGAACACCTTAGTAACCACACTTAGTTAAAACAGGGGAAGACTCGAGGGACTTCCGGGAAGATGGCGGAGAGACATAACACTTAAACAAAGAGCTCTCCCTAGCCGGATTAAAAATCATCGGTAAATGGCCAACTCGACATAAACGAATCAATAAACTAAGGGATGAAAACACGAAGGAACCGGGCACAAGGACAAAAACAGGGTAAAATTGAAGAATTCCTCTCCAACAACGCAGGAAAAACCGCTGTACGCAAAGCCCAAAAAAGCAAGATGTCTACAGCAGAGAAAATGGAAGACACCAGACTCGACAACATGAATGCTGGCATCGCCAGTTTGGGTGAAGAGTTAAGAGAATTCAAGCGACAGCTACAACAGGATTTAGCGGCTCTTAAGGAGGAACTGAAAAAAGAAATTAAGGAGGAAATCATGGACCTCCGAAGAGAAATGGAGCGTAAATTAACGGAAAACATGGAGGAGCTGCGCTCCCAGCGGGCGTGTATGACAGAAGCGCAGACCCGAATTTCGGAACTAGAAGATTGGAAAAGCGAGGCAAACAAACAACTACAGACCCTGACGACGCAAACGCAGAGGATGCAGGAGAAAATAAACGACTTGGAGAGCAGATCCCGACGAAGCAATATGCGCATCTTTGGAATTCCGGAGGGCATTGAAGGCAACTCGATGACAAAGTTCATGGATCAGTTCTTAAAAAAAGAGCTGGAAATACCCGGAGAAACGGATCTGCAGATTCAACGGGCGCACAGAACACCGGCACAGAACCCGAAAACAAACTCTCCACCCAGGTCAGTTGTGGTAAACTTTGTGAAATATGACATAAAGGAAAGAATCCTGACGCAAGCATGGAAAAAAAAGATACGAATCGGCGACAAACAGGTATTTTTTGACCATGACTACCCGACAGAAATCGTGCAGCAGCGGAAGAAATATGCCAATATTAAAAAAACGCTGAAAGAGAAAAAAATTAGATTCCAAACGCCGCTAACGAAAATGAGGATTCATTGGGAGGAAGGCACAAGAACCTACAACACGGCCGAAGAGGCAGCGCGGGATATGATGGAGCGGGGCCTTGAGGTGAGCGTGCCGAAGGAGACGGCTGGAGCAGTGGCGGCCCTGAACGCACCACGACAGCCGGAGTGGAGACGAGTGAGCGGCGGAAGAAGGGGGAGAGACGTAGAGCAGCGGGCCCAGGACAAGCTACAAGGCTTTCAACTGAAAGCCTAGATCATAACAAAGATTAAGAAAGGCACAGAAGAAATGAAGGCCAAGAAGACAAGGTAAAAGAGAAACAGACGGCTAGGAGAGGTTTAAGTGATATTTGTTGGACATTTCTAGACTTATGACTATTACTTTGATAGTAATTAGAAGTCTAGGGAGGGCCCTTCACTCTGTGAAGACAAACCCCCCACCCACCAACAGGGACCAGTGGGCAGAAGAAAGGCCCAAAGTACGGAGGTCGAGATTTTTTAATGTGTTTTTATATAAATATGTGTTATTTTTGTTGTTAAAGGGGCTAGGAGCACAAGTTAAAAAAATGGAAAAACATGAATATGGGTAAAAATCTTAAGATAATGACACTAAACGTGAATGGTCTGAACTCACCTGTTAAAAGGGAAAGAATAATAAGAAAATTCAAGAAGGAAAAAGCTGAAATTATATTTATGCAAGAGACACATTTGAGCAAGACAGAACATGTGAAACTAAAGAGATTTGGCTATAAGAACTCCTACTACAGTTCATTTAAGGGAGGAGCAAAAAGGGGGGTTATGATACTTAATCTCAAATAAAATACAATTTGAAAGTGAACAGGAAATCCAGGATAAAGAAGGCAGGTATGTAATAATAAAGGGAAGAATAGATGGTATGCAGATTACATTAGTGAACATCTATGCCCCACCAGAAAGTGACAAGGGTTTTTTTCAACATCTGTTTGATCTCATAGCAACACACAGTGAAGGAGTCCTAATTTGTGGAGGAGACTTAAATGCTGTCATGGATCATGAAGTTGACACAACAAGTGTTAAGAAGACAAAAAAACATGTAACAAAGTTCATAAGAACCTCACTGGCAGAAATGGGTATGGTAGACATATGGAGGGACCTACACCCACTCGAAAAAGACTATACACATTATTCAGCAGCCCATAAAGTACACTCTAGAATAGATTACTTCCTTATGAATGAAGGTGACAGACACAGGGTGAGAAATTGTTGGATTGGAGGGGCAGAAATATCAGATCATAATCCTATATACATGGAAATATATTTAAACAATAGAAAACGACAAACAACATGGAAACTTAACGTAGGACTGTTAAATGATGAGAAAATGAAAGAAAGAATAAAAATAAACATAAACGAATATATCCAAGAGAATGACAATGAAGAAGTGGACCCAACAATACTATGGGACGCACTAAAAGCCGTGTTAAGGGGTAAATTAATTGTTGAAACAGGAAAAGCAAATAAGACTAAACTGGAAGCGTATGAACAAAGATGTGAGAGACTGAGGGAATTAGAACGTAAACATCAAAGCACAAATGATCCAAAAATATATCAAGAAATTAAAGAAGAAAAAACAAAGATAAAAGAAACACAAATGGATGAAATTGAAAGGAAAAATAGATATCTAAAGCAAAAATATTATGAAACGGGCCAAAAGCCACAAAACTGCTGGCAAAACGGTTAAGAAAACAACAAACAATGAATAATGTATACAAGATTAAAGACCCCACCACAAATAAAACCACAGTTAACCCAGAAAACATCGAAGAAATTTTCCATAATTTCTACCAAGAACTATACTCGCAACCTGAAGAAACAAATACTAAAGATATCAAAAAATTTCTAGACACATTGGACTTGCCATCAATAGGAAATCAACAAAATGAAAAACTAACAGCAGAAATAACAACACAAGAGATCAGAGATGTGATTAAGTCACTTAAAAACGGTAAATCACCAGGTAGTGATGGATACTCTTCTGAGTTTTATAAACTGTTTATAGAAGAACTCACGCCACAACTCCTAAAGTCATTTAATTGGACGCTGAACAACAACAAAATACCTCCATCATGGAACGAAGCAATCATTTCAGTTATTTTAAAACCAGGGAAAGATAAAGAACAATGCGGAAACTATAGACCAATCTCTTTATTAAATGTAGATTATAAAATATACACAACAATTATATGTAAACGAATAAAGACATTCTTGACGGAATTGATAGAAGATGATCAAACTGGATTCATAGAGGGACGCCAAACACATGACAATATCAGGAGAACAATACATATAATTAACCAAATACATAAAGAAAAGAAAAGCGCAGTAATAATGAGTTTAGACGCAGAAAAAGCATTTGACAGGGTTAACTGGAAATTCCTATATAGTGTACTGGAGCGCTTTGGATTTAACGAAAAATCAGTACAATGCATAAGGACGCTATATCAAGAACCTGTGGCAAGAATCAAGATAAACGGTAGCTTAACAGACAAAGTAAATATACAAAGATCAACTAGGCAGGGATGCTGCTTATCGCCTACCTTGTTTGCTCTGTTCATAGAACCATTGGCTCAAGCGATACGACAAAATAAGAAATTAAAAGGTGTAACAATAAAGGGGGCGGAACACAAGATTGGGCTATTTGCAGACGATATTATAGTTTACCTTGAACAACCAGATAAATCAATAATGGAAATGATGAACTTGATAGAAAATTTTGGAAAATTATCAGGATACAAGATAAACATAACAAAAACACAAATACTGACATTCCACTATAACCCTCTAAACCAGATAACTGATAAGATCAAACTAAACTGGAACCAAAAAGAAATAAAATACCTTGGAGTGAACATACCTAAAGACCTAAGCAAAATATATAAAGCAAACTATGATAGGTTGGAACAAGAAATAAAAAAAAGATATTGATAGATGGTCAATCTTAAATATGGATCTGAATTCAAAAATTGAGACAGTCAAAATCAGCATACAACCTAGATTACTTTACCTCTTCCAGGCTATACCAACAGAGATTCCAGATGCCCAATTCTCAAAGTGGGACAGGATGATATCGAGATTTGTTTGGGGAGGTAAAAAACCAAGAGTGAAATATAAAACCCTCCAATTACCAAAAGAGAAAGGAGGCATGGGCCTACCGAGTCTAAAGGAATATTACTACTCAGCACAAATAAGATATATCATATGTTGGTGCGACGAGGGATATGAGGCAAAATGGAAAGAAATGGAAAAGGAAATTGAGGGACTCCCAGTACAAAGCATAATAGGGGATAAAGATGCATATAAGCAAATCAAACAAATAGACCCAATCACTAAATTTACTTTAGAACTGTGGTATAAAATAGTACAAAAATATAATATAAGGGAAGACATAAAACTATTGAAATGGGTAGCATTTGACAGTCAGTTTGAACCGGCAAAACAAGATAGGGGATACAAAAATCTGGTGAACAAGGGAATCACAGCATGGGGCAATATCGGAAAAAAAGATCTCGGGAGCTTTGTAAATATCAGGAGAAAATTTAAATTAGAAAGATCAGAATTTTTCAGATATCTGCAGATGAGAGATTACTATATGAAGAAGATTAGGCATAAACTCCAAACAGATGTGAACGAGATTATACAACTCATTTTAAGCTCATATGCAGGAAATAAAATAAGAATTATTTCAAAACTATATCAGAAACTTATGACAAACAATCATACAAGTAACTATATAAAGGAGAAATGGGAGAAAGAGCTCAATTTAAACATAACAGAAGAAAGCTGGCAGGAAATATGGAAAACACAACACACATCAACAAATTCAAGGGCATGGAGGGAATTTGGATGGAAAAACCTGATTCGCTTTTTCATTACACCACAGATTCAAGGAAAATATACAAATACCCAATCTTTATGCTGGAGGGGATGTGGGGCTCAAAATGCAGACCACTCACATATGTTTTGGAAATGCTACAAAATATCATCATTTTGGAAATCTATGCATGTGACAATACAGAGGATATTAGGATATAATATACCAATGAACTGTAACCTGATGTACTTATGTGATCTTAAAAAAGACAATGTTATACAGGCTGAGGACAGATATCTAGTTAAAATCTTGTTGATTGCATGTAAAAAAACTATCACAAAAAAATGGCGATCAGAAGTTCTTCCTGACCAAGAACAATGGACTGACATTGTTGAGGACATACGTATGATGGAAAAACTAACATATCGACGAAGAATGCAAGAAGGAATATGGGAGAAAAAAATGGCGGAAATGGACACACTACAAAGTGCAACAACGAGGCAGAAATTGAAAGAATAACCAAAGACACTGAAAAAACCAGAAGAATTAAGAGATGGAAACTAAAAACTTGATGCTCCAACATTTGTCCCCCCCCCCTTTTATTTTTTATTTTTTTTTTTTTTTATTTTTATTTTTTTTCTTTTTCCCTACCCTAACCCCTTTGTGTTTTAAATGTAGAATGTGATCTGAATGCATTATATATGATGAAAAATGAATAAAAATCTAAGTTACGACTTCCGGTTATGGCTGCCACGTAGGACGGACGTGTCTCGCTCTGCTCTGCTCCTGGAAAAAAAAAAATCGGCAAATAACTCTCTCATTTGGGACAGAACGTATCCCAGCATTTGGGCGAAGATATGTCGGCGAAGCCTAAGGCTGGAAAACCAGGAAAAGGAAAAAGCGAGCCGCCGAAACAGTCCAAATTAACGGACTTTCAGGTCTGTGACGCAGTAAACAAAACTCCATATATGGCGGAGGAGGGTGGCAACGCTGCGATATCTGCGGGGAATGGCGCAGATGCGCTGATGGCTGCCATGAGTTCAATGAGAGCGGACTTTTCCTCTAGATTTGATGGGATTATGACAGCGTTGGAAGGAATAAGAAAGGAATTGGGTGACTGTGTAGAACGAACGGCGCAGATGGAGCTCCATCTCGCTAGTGCTGAAGATGACGTCACCCGTCTTCAATTAAAGGTGCGCACTTTGGAAAAAAAAAATAAATCTCTGGAAGATAATATTTTGGATTTGGAATCTCGGTCGAGACAGAATAATTTGAGGCTGGTGGGTCTTCCAGAGGAATCAGAAGGTCGGGACGTATGTTCCTTTCTGGAAAAGTGGATTCCGGAGGTGCTGGGCAGCGAGGAGTTGCAATCAGCAGTGGTTCTGGAAAAAGCACATCGTATTGGCCCACGGAGAGATAAGGGACCGCCGAGGACCTTAATTATGAAGTTTCTTAGCAACAGAGACAGGATGAAGATCTTCAACGCTGCACGAGCTAAAAAAGGAGAGATTAAACACCAGGACCAGCAGGTGCGGTTCTACCCAGATTTGGCCACAGGAATCCAGCAATTGAGGAAGCAGTTTGATCCCGTACGTAAGGAGCTGCGCAACCTTGGGATTCGTCATGGTGTAATCTATCCTGCGAGACTGCTGACCACGTATGAGGGCAGAACCCACATCTTCAAGACCCCAGAGGAGGCGCAGGAGTTCATCAAGAAGATCAAAGAAGAAGAAGAGACTGGTGGGAGCTAAGCATGAACAAAATATAAGGTAGAATAATTAAGCATTTGCACAGGCATCTGACTGACTTGAAGTAAATAGTAAGTTTACAAAATATAGATTGTATTATATATTAAAAAACAAAACAAAAACAAAACAAAAAAAAAAACTATGATGTACAAAGTTGTTAAAAATTTTGGAGTTAAGTTGGAAAACTACAGAGGAGAGTTAATGTTACGTCATTAAAAGCAGTAGAGTTAGGGTGATTGGGAGGATGAAGAAGGAGTGGCTTAGGCTGTTCCCCGTGGGTGTGGAACGGTCGATGGCTATATCGGGAGACAGAATTTTTCTTTTGATTTTGGGGGGTTTGCCACAAGTGTGGGAAGGGGAAATTTGTTTGTGTGTAGTTTGTAGGATGAATGTTCAACCACTCATGTTTTTGCTTCTCTGTATGAGCATGTTTACACTGCAAGGTAATCCCAAACTCTCTATTGATCATGGACCAAAGTGTTAATCTTAATTTAACTTCATGGAATTGCAGAGGTCTACAAAATTTAAAAAAACTTAAACAAGTTATGAATAAAATAAAGGACATGGGTTCAAGAATTGTGTTTTTACAAGAAACTCATCTGATAGAGGAGGATGTTAAAAGAATTAGGAGTAGATGGCAGGGAAGTGTATTCACCTCTTCATTTTCATCCCGAGCCAGGGGAGTTATGACTCTCATACATAAATCAGTTCCTTTTCAAGTGAAAAATGTAATTGGAGACAAATTTGGAAGATATGTAATCATTCAAGGTTCTTTGCTATTAGAAAATATAAATCTAGTGAACTTATATGGTCCCAATATAGATGATCAGAAGTTCTTTGCTAATTTATTTCTCATCTTATCATCACTTACAGGGCAACATATAATAGCAGGGGATTTTAATTGTACATTGAATCCAGGTGTGGATAGATCAACAGGACTGGATTGTACGCACATTGGATGTAGGATGACTATTAATCATTTTATGAAAGAATTGAGATTGTTAGATATATGGAGAGAAATGAAACCACAAGTTAAAGCCTATTCTTGTTATTCCAGTACCTACAAGACATTCTCACGTATTGATTATTTTTTGATTTCCACAGAATTAAGGTCCAAGATTCAAAACTGCTTTTATGATAACATCGTGATCTCTGATCATGCACCCTGTTGTCTAATATATGTAGATAAAAAATTGACAAAGGAATCAGGTAGATGGCAATTTCAGCATAAATGGCTTCAGGATGAGGAATTTGTCAAGTATATAGAAAAACAGATAGACGAGTTCTTTGATATCAATACTACACAAACATCAGCATGTGTAAAGTGGGAGGCTTTCAAAGCTTTTATTAGGGGACATATTATTAGTTATACAGGATCAAAATCTAAGAAGACTCGAGAGGAGAGAGCTAAATTGGAACATAAAATAAAAAGTCTTCAGGAAAAAGTGTATGCAGGAAGTGACCCAAGGTTGGAGAATGAATTACTGATTTTGAGAGCTGAATACGACAAAAAATCAGCGAATAGAGCTGCCTCGAGTCTTCTAAGATTGAAACAATCCTTTTATGAACAAGGTGAAAAATCAGGAAAATTATTAGCATGGCAGATTAAACAATTGGAAATTAAAACACCAATTACCAGTATTATAAGTAAGGGACAGGTAGTTATAGATCCTTTAGAAATTAATAGAGCCTTTAGAGATTACTATGAAAAATTATATGATACCAAAAATGAACCTGATTTAACAAAACTAAATGGGTTTTTGAACGAACTATCTATACCGTGTATACCAAATGAAAACAGGGAGATATTGGAGTCTAAAATTAGTCAAGAAGAAGTTGGGCTAGCCATTGATAATATGAAATCAGGAAAAAGTGCAGGACCAGATGGTCTTCCAGTTGACCTTTATAAAAAATTTAAGAATAAATTAATAAAACCTTTTTTGGAAATGGTTTTAGAAGCATTTCAAAATAATAATTTACCATCATACATAAATAATGCCTTAATTATACTGCTGCCAAAACCAGGTAAGCCCTCTAATAAATGTGAAAATATGAGACCAATAAGCCTATTAAACGCCGACCTTAAGATAATCTGTAAAATTTTAGCAAGACGAATACAAGAAATTTTACCAAATATTATTAATCGAGATCAGAATGGCTTTATAAAGGGTAGACAAGGCTTCCATAATGTAAGAAGACTATTTAATATTATTTATTTTAATAAAGAAGCACCGGATACAGCTCTCCTATCATTGGACGCCGAAAAGGCCTTTGATAGAGTTGAATGGCCCTTTCTTTTTGAAGTCCTACAAAGGTTTGGACTTGGAAATAATTTCATAAAATGGGTTCAAATAATATACAATAATGCTACAGCAGAAATCCTAACAAATAACAATATTTCAAAACCAATAAAAATCAATAGAGGATGTCGACAAGGCTGTCCACTT
This sequence comes from Pholidichthys leucotaenia, assembly GCA_020510985.1. NCBI lineage: Eukaryota > Metazoa > Chordata > Actinopteri > Cichliformes > Pholidichthyidae > Pholidichthys > Pholidichthys leucotaenia. The sequence continues at coordinate 408,993,238 of CM035842.1, read as the reverse complement.
TCACCTTTACTGTTTACTATGGCAATTGAACCTTTAGCGATAGCGATACGTTTACATTCACAAATATATGGAATTAAAGTTGGACCAACAGAACATAAAATCTCCCTGTACGCCGATGATATAATTTTGTTTATGTCGAATCTAAAAAAATCAATTCCAACCTTGTTGAATTTAATAAAGAATTTTGGGGAAATATCAGGATATAAAATAAATAAAACTAAATCTTCAATATTAATGCTAAATGAGACCCAGAGAAATTACCCAGCCCCTGAGGCAAATCAATTCAATGTTGTAAATCAGTTTAAATATTTAGGAATCCAAATTATGCCTAAGCTAGAATCAGTCGCCAGCGTCAACTATGAAGCCTTAATGTCAGATATCAATGAGTTAACTCAGAGATGGATGTCACTACCAATGTCGATGATCGGGAGAATCAATATACTTAAAAGTAATATTTTACCTAAAATACTTTATTTATTTCAATACATTCCCTTATCACCACCTTTAGATCTATTCTCAAGAATAAAAAAAAAGTTAGTGGAATTTATATGGAACAACAGGAGGGCTAGATTACGTCTGTCTTTATTATATTTACCATTTGATCGTGGAGGTCTGAAATGTCCAAATTTTATGTTGTATTATTGGTCGGCACAACTGAGGTCTATGACATATTATTTTTCATCAAATGATCTCCCTCACTGGACTGAAATGGAATCATACAATTTACCTTTACCTCTTCCCATATTCATATACTCAGATTCGGCAAAAAAATTACAAAAACAAGTTAAAAATCCATTTGTAAAGCATATGATCAAAATATGGTGTGAAGCTAAAAACTATTTAAAAGAACCACAGTTATTGTCACAATTTAGTCCAATATGGGGTAATCAATATTTTAAACCAGGGAGAGCGGACGCTGTATTTAAAGTATGGAATTTAAAAGGGATACAAAAGATTCAGGATTTATATTTGCCATGTGCAGATAACATAATGTCTTTTGAAGAGCTGAGGATCAAATTTAATCTCAATAGAACACATTTTTTTAAATATCTTCAACTTAGAAACTTTATTCGATCAAATCAAAATAAAGCTCTCACTCGACCTATTTATTCATCCTTGGAAAAAATGATGATGAAAGATAGTAAAAGAAAGGGTATTATTTCAGAGTTTTATAACTCATTGACACTATCTTCAAGTGAAAATTCACTGAAAAGATTAAACTACTGGAAAGAAGATCTGCAAATTGAAATTTCAGAGGAACAATGGGAATTGGCTTGTACAGAAGCTCAAACCAAATCAATAAATGCACGCTTTAAATTGATACATTTCAAATGGTTAATGCGGATGTATGTTACACCGGAGGAGTTAAATAGATATAACAAAAATATACCAGATACATGCACAAAATGCATGGAAAGTAAAGGAACCCTATTTCATTGTTTATGGGAATGTAGATTAATAAGAATGTTTTGGGAAGAGGTGAGGGTAACAATTGAAAAAATAATCTCAAAACAAATCATACTGAATCCTAAACTGTTTTTGTTGGGTCTGTACCCAGAAAAGCATAATTTTAATAAAAGTGAAAGAACATTCATAGACCTCAGTTTGCTTAATGCCAAAAAATGTATTGCACTATTATGGAAAAAGACTCATAGACCAGATGTGACTCAGTGGTTAAGACAGATGTTAACAAACCTTCCATTAGAAAGAATAACATATATACTGAAATCAAAGGAAATTGTGTTTGAGAATATATGGAGATCTTTTATTGATTATGTAAAAAATTTAAACATAACTCTTGAAGAAGAAGGTGAATGATGTGTGTGGACCTTGTAAATTCCAAACTGGTGAACATAATATGTATACTTATGTATTGGATTGTCTAGACTAAACAGAGGAGCATTGTTGAAGACTTGATTTTGTTGGTGGTTGTTGGTGTTTTTAGTGCATTTTTTTTTTTTGTAGTACTTTAGCGTTAGTGTTTGATTGTTTGTATCATGTTTGTTAAAAAAAAAAAAGGTTCAATAAAGATATTGTGGGAAAAAAAAATCTAAGTTACAAAAAAAAACAGGGGAAGACTCCATCATATTAGTCATTGAACTAGTTTAGCAAGGCTACAATATTAATTATCCAGGTTTTCATTACAAAGGAAGTTTGTCCTTCTCATCAGCTGTCAGTTGGCACTGCTCTTCCGTTTTTTTCAAAAATTCTGTCTCATTCTGTCCAAAAATATCTACTAACTTTCTGCATTTTTATCATTTTTTTTTCAAGTGACTATTCCCAACAGCACATGATTGGACACCCCTACTCTAAACAAACTGGGACAAGGTTCACTTTGATCCGCGCCGAGAACATCTCTGTTTGACGGACCAAATTTTAGCTCTCTGGTGCAGACCGTAGTCCGGGGGAAATTTCACACCTAAAATTTTTGGTCCAAATCAAACTGAAAAGTCCTCAAGTTTGGGCCAAACAGGTTTGGTGTGAAAGCATTCCCAATGAACCAGCAGGGAACACTGATGTTTAGTACAGTGACAAGATTTTACACAGAACAGCCTCTGAACTAACTCCACAATGGCACTATTGAAAGCCAACTATTGTCACTGAAGCCATACGGCTAAGCCATCCAGCCAATTGCATCTGGAATCGGAGGGGCCACCGCCATGATCTACTTGGTAGACTGGTTTAGACAGTCACAGAGGGAAACTCTCATGGATGTGCACTTTCTAGAAAATTCTTCTTCTTCTTTTTCTTTCAGCTGCTTCCATTCGGGGCTGCCACAGCGTATCATCACCGGATATTGTGATGCTCAACATGCCAATTTGGCAAGGATTTTTACACCAGATGCTCTTCCTGACACAACCCTGCACATTTATCCGGGCCGGGTGGAACCGGCACAGGGAGCATTCCTGTGGCTGGGCAGAAGGCAGGAAGTACCTTTTTTATACGGTCTTTGTGGTAGGACCTGGCTGGGACTTGAACCCATGACCTCCCGGTTGTGGGGCGTATAGTGATATGTGATTTATAATTATGATCAGGTATAAAGATTATTTAATTTGTATTAATGTATTGGGACCTGAGATTTACTCCGGGTCCACACACACAGAAAAAGTTAATAGGCTAAACACTCGTAGGGGCACCAGCTCACCTCTTTGGTGAACAATTTAGTCATTAATTTCACTTTATACCTGTTTAATCACTCACTCAATAGATTAATTAATAATCAGTTTAAAAATATTAGTGAATTTGATACTGAGGCTTCGAAACCAGACTCAGAATGGAATAAATTCCCAACAACTTCTCTAGTTTCAAGTGTGTCTCAGGGATGTGTGAATGGCTGTGTTGGGGTGGGGGGTGAGTGTGTCTTAAATTATGTTCTTTTGTCTTATATGGATGCCTAGAGAAACGTAATTTCATCTTGTCTGCACTACAGCTGTATGTACAGCAACATGACAATAAAAGTTGATTTGATTTGATTTTTACAGATTTATTTAAATGAAATGATGATTATAGGACATTGAAATGATTTGCATTAGCCATCACATTAAACTTGTAACTAAGGATAAAGTAACAATGTGAGCATTTGCAAATCCAGGGTGAAGATGTAAGCTGAATTTAGATCAGTTTGAAGTTGATGGATTATGAAAAACTGAACACAAATTTATGGGGAAAATTAAACTAATTATATGGAAAATTCTGGATTACTTTTAAGAAAGTAAAAATGGAATTTTAATAAAAGAGTTATTATTACTTTCTCTTTTAATTTTTTATCTGATCAGATGCTGAATTATTCTCAAATCTCAGACGTTTTATTCAGCAGATGAACGAAGAATACAGCTCACGTGATTCCTTGCATGGTGGTCCAGTTGTTGAGGCTCCTTCTGAAGTTTTATTTGAACATGGCACCAAAACCAGAATATCTTGCCAGCAGATATTCGGACAAGGTACAGTAGCTTCTAAGGTCTACAGTCACAAGATGAGATTTTGACTGTATCAATCAGTTGGGCTGAGGTTCAGCAAAGATGGCGACAGTGTTTCTTCAGTGGCGAGTAATGGCGAGCTGCGTCGAGGCTTTCATGGATCAGCGGCTTCTCCCAAGGGAATTCGAGAATAATTACAAAATCTGATCCCAATAGCAAAATTAAAAGATTTTTCTAACTTCGTGCAGTTGAAATTAGCTTCTAGTATGGAGATGGTCAGTCCTTGAAAAACACATGGTGGATTTAAAGAACGTTTAACAATATAAAAAGTTAGAAAAACAGAGACATCTGTGAAGCATGGAGTTTCACTCCGTATCAAGATTTGAGCTCAGGAAAGAAAGATTTAATTCCAGACGTTTAAAGAAAAACATTAAAATACACAGAAGTTTATACAAACACAATATTCCATGTTCTCTGCTCTGAAGTGCTGTGGTCTGCAGTCTTCTGAAACTTTTTTTTTTTTTTGCAGGAGGGCATCTCCCTCTGTATAACTGCAGACAAGTTTCCCGCTGTTAGGGTGACTGGCATAAGCCCAAGCCAACAGTCTTCCTTCGTGGGTGGGTTTTATGAACTTTAGTCCAGTCTTTTGTCTGTAACAACCAATAATATTGAGAGAGCTGTTGCTAAGCAGAGACTGGCGGCGACCAATCACATGACTTAAGGGACGTTTTGGCAACCTGATACACACATCTTAAAAGGAACTCCGATTATAATGACTTATAGATTTAAAAATACAAACACTGGCCTCCACTATTAAAATACATTGTTAGAACTATATAAACATTTATTGTAGTTATAAAAATCGTTTTTGTTTACAATGTAAATCGATACATGGTGGCCGCCATGTTTTCAGGTGCGCAATGCATTCTGGGGGCGATGACGTAGAATGGTTGCAGCCGTTTTTTCTGTCTTACACAAGCCAAGAAGCGAAGCTACGAACTACTGCCATTTGTCAGTGAAAATGCCACATTGCGCGGCTTTTGGATGTAATTTCCAATCAAAGGGAAATAAAGAGAGCGAGGTAAGCCTCCATAGCTTTCCTAAAGAGGGAAAGTTGAGGAAAAAGTGGGGTGGCAGTGGCTCAGGAGGTAGAGCAGGTCGTCTAATAACCCGATGGATGGCGGTTCGAATCCCGCTCTCCCCAGATATCCTGCCGTTGTGTCCCTGGGCAAGACACTTCACCCGCATTGCCTCCAGTGCCCATAACACTGGGTGTGAATGTGTAAAAATGTTTAAATGTTCGGTGGTGGCAGGAGAGGCTGTTGGCGCGGATTGGCAGCCACGTTTCCGTCAGCCTGCCCCAGGGCAGCTGTGGCTACAGTAGTAGCTTGCCACTACCACTGTCTGTCTGGAGTGAATGAATAATGTATCTACTTGCAAAGCGTCTTTGAGTGTCTATGATAAAGCGATATATAAATCTGATGCATTATTATTATTATTATTATTATTATTAAAAGTGGGAGGATGCGGTTGGAAGAGTCCAACTTCCCAAAGACCCGCGGCTGTGCTCTCATCACTTTAGCCCTGAGGATTTTGAGGATTTTCGTTGCCCCCAGCTCATGAAAGAGCTCACAGGTGTGTCTGGCTACAAACGACGGCTTAATGCAAACGGCATCAAAGCTTTGATGTGCTGTGATACAAGACAGATCTGTAAAGCGGGCATGCATCCTGTTATACCACTTTACTGAACAAGATAAATTCATAGCATCAGGTACCATGGACAGCGGCAGAAATGAAGTGGAGCTCTTTCCAACAGATGCTCTAATTCTCCGTCGGCAGTGGCGAACATTTGCCACAAAAACACCATCCAACATGACCAGCTCTAGCTTCCTCGCGGCTGCTGTCTTCATTCTCAAGTCCATTTTCACTTTGTGTGTCTTCGTCATTGTCTTTATTGCTTTGGCTTCGCACTGGTTCGAACTGAAAAGGCTGTTTACAGACCGCTGCTGCTATCGGGCACAACCAATCTACGTCACTACCCAGAATGCATTGCGACGTAAACAAAAATGGCGATTTACATCGTAATAAAGTTTTTTAAAAATATATAAAACTGGGAATGATTTTCAAAAAAATTATATTATAGTTATGTTACTAACATCAAAATAAAGCATATAGAGCTAACATGCCAATATAATCGGAGTTCCTTTTAATACAGAAGATTCATCAATATACTTATGTATAAAATCTAACCTACTTCAGTGATTCAAGCAACTTTATATCTAGTGCTTTTAAATTAACTTGTAAGAATAAACATTCATTTAAACATTTTAACATGCACATATTTAAAATCAAGGATTAATAAGCATTTCAAACCCATTATTGATTATCACAGAATATCAGAGTCCCACAGAGGCAGTGATCTTCAACAGTGTCCTTAGAATTGTCCTGAGCAATAAAACTTGAAGAAAGAGTTAATTTCAGTTAATCAGTGTAAGTCAAAAGTGAGCTTCTACTCCAGAGATGTGCACCAGGGGTAGTGTCGAGCTGTGGATACCTAGGCCTTAGGAAATGTCTTTAAAGTTTGATGCCTGTTCTTTCTCCATGTTTTATTACCCATAAAAACGTCAGAAGAAAGAGCATTTCCAGTTTATTTATGATGTGAGTTAGTTCGTCCCTGGCAGAGATGGAATCCTTATCTCTCATACCTCTTTACAAAGGAATGTGTTCTCCACAGTGGTCCTGAGATGAAAAAGCACTTCTTGACTGGCCTTTTCCTAGGTGAAACAATGTCTTTAAGATGAAGAATAATTTCATTGATGAGAGCCAAAGCAAGATGATGCTACAGGCGGATGCTCTACCAACTAAGCCACTCCAGCTTCCTGGAAAATATGACCACTCAAAAATTCAGCCACTAGGACACTGTAGTTGCATGCCTCATAAAAACATTCCACAAGCAAGCATACACAAAACTTTGATTTAATAGAATTACCAGAAATTACATTTTTTTTTTTTTAGCCTTTGGGCACTTTTAAGATGATATTTCATCATTCGGTGGCAATAATGAAAACCTGAGTTTTGTCAGCATTCAGCAGAACAAAGTTACTGACCATTCATTCAGTTACAATATAAAATATCTTCGAAATGACTAACAATAAGTACGTACCTATAACCACAGTACGTACTTATTGTTAGTCAATAGCCACAGTAATAACCACAGTACGTACCGTTTAGGGCAAATAAACTTGGGCCCAAGACCAAACCTTCAGGAACCCCACAGAATAACTCAACAGATTCAGACATGTAAGCATCAGTAGCCACAGAAAAACTCCTATCTGAAAGGTAATACAGATTATGCAATTACCTGTTTGGAGCCTTTGGGCATTTTTAAGGTAATTCATCATTGTAACACTGCAGATGAGTCAAAAAACATGGTAAAGCATGCTGTGGGCTGTTTACAATCGATGCCAATTAAAGTTGATAGCATGGGACTTCCGGTTATGGTGGCCACGTAGGAAGACGTGTTTCACTTTGCTCTGCTCCTAAAAATAAAAAGTAGGCCAAAACTCTCTCAATTGGAACAAAAACCTATCCTAGCGTTTAGGCGCGGATATGGTAAAAACCAAGGCTGTGAAATCAGGCGGAGGAAAAACTGATTCGTCGAGACAATCCAAGTTAACAGACTTCCACGCTTGTGACGAAGCAGGAAAATCTATAGGGACAATGGCGGAGAAGGGAGCTAGCGGCGGAGCGGTGATTGCCAAGGAGGGAACGAATGCGGTTCTTGCTGCTATCAGCTCTATGAGAGCAGACTTTTCGGCTAAATTTGATGGGATTATAGCAGCGATAGAAGGACTGAGAAAGGAAATAAGCGACTGTATGGAACGAGTAGTGCAGGCCGAGCTCCGAATCTCCAACGCTGAAGATGACGTCACCAGCCTACAATTAAAGGTCCAAACATTGGAATTAAAAAATAAACGTCTGGAAGATAACGTCCTTGACTTAGAATCCCGGTCGCGACGGAATAATTTAAGGCTGGTGGGCCTCCCGGAGGGTACGGAGGGACAGGATACATGTTCCTTTTTGGAAAAGTGGATTCCAGAGGCGCTGAACAACGCGGATCTGCAGTCATCAGTCGTCTTGGAGAGCGCTCACCGAATCGGCCAACAGAGAGATAATAAGACACCACCGAGGATGCTGATTATGAAGTTCCTCAACTACAGAGACAAGATGACGGTCACCAACGCAGCGCGTCTTAAAGGAGAAATCAAATACCAGGATTATCAGGTGCGGTTCTACTCAGATTTGGCCACAGGAATTCAACAGTTAAGGAAACAGTTTGACCCTGCCCGTAAAGAGCTGCGCAGCCTCGGGATTCATCACGGAGTGATTCATCCGGCAAGACTGCTGGTCACATATAAAGGGAGAACCCATATCTTCAAGACCCCTCAGGAGGCGCAGGAGTTTATCAAGCAGACCCAAGGAGAGACTGGCGGGAGCTAAGCATGAAGCAAGAACAAGATATAAAGGTAGAATATTTAAGTATGTGTACAAGTGTCTGACTGATCTGAAACATATAGCATGTCTACAAAATATAGATTGTATTATATATATATAAGGGAAAAAAAAGCTATGATGTACAAAGTTGCTATAAATTTTGGAGTTAAGTTGGAAAAACTACAGAAGAGAGTTAATGACATGTCATTAAAAGTAGCAGAGTCAGGGTGATTGAGAGGAGAAAGAGAGAGTGGTTTTGACTGATCCTCGTGGGTGAGGATCAGTCACTGGCTATAACGGGAGACTGAATTTTCCTTTTTGATTTTGGGGGGATTACCACGAATGTGGGGAGGGGAAATTTGTTTTTGTGTAGTTTGTGGGATGAATGTTCAACCATCCATGTTTTTGCTTCTCTGTACAAGCATGTTTATTTTGCAAGGTAATCTCAAACTCTTTAATGACCATAGACCAAAGTGTTAATCTTAATTTAACTTCATGGAATTGCAGAAGTCTACAAAATCTAAAAAAAACTTAAACAAGTTATGAATAAAATAAAAGACATAGGTTCAAAAATTGTGTTTTTACAAGAAACTCATCTGATAGAGGAGGATGTAAAAAGAATAAGGAGAAGATGGCAGGGAAGTGTGTTCATCTCATCATTTTCATCCCGAGCTAGGGGAGTTATGACTCTCATACATAAAACAGTCCCATTTCAAGTGAAAAATGTAATTGGAGATAAATTGGGAAGATATCTAATCATCCAAGGATCTTTGTTATTAGAAAATATAAATCTGGTGAACTTATACGGTCCCAATATAGATGATCAAAGCTTCTTCGTTAATTTATTTCGTACTTTAGCATCACTCACAGGGCAACATATAATAGCAGGGGATTTTAATTGTACATTGAATCCCGGTATAGATAGATCAACAGGACTGGACTGTACGCACAATAGATGCTGGATGACCATTAATCATTTTATGAAAGAATTGAGATTGCCAGATATATGGAGAGAAATGAAACCACAAGTCAAAACCTATTCTTGTTATTCTAATACCTACAAGACATTCTCACGTATTGACTATTTTTTGATCTCCACAGAATTAAGGTTCAAGATTCAAAACCGTTTCTACGATAATATCGTGATATCTGATCACGCACCCTGCTGTCTAATATATGTAGATAAGAAATTGACAAAGGTTCCAGGTAGGTGGCAATTTCAGCATAAATGGCTTCAGGATGAGGAATTTGTTAAGTACATAGAAAAACAGATAGATGAGTTCTTCGATATCAATACTACACAAACATCAGCATGTATAAAGTGGGAGGCTTTCAAAGCTTTTATTAGGGGGCATATTATTAGTTATACAGGTTCAAAATCTAAGAAGACTTGAGAGGAGAGAGTCCAGTTGGAATGTAAAATAAAAATTCTTCAAGAAAAAGTGTATGCAGGAAGTAATCCAAAATTAGAGAACGAATTACTGATTCTGAGAGCTGAATATGACAAAAAAATCAGCGAATAGAGCTGCCTCGAGTCTTCTAAGATTGAAGCAAACCTTTTATGAACAAGGTGAAAAATCAGGAAAATTATTGGCATGGCAGATTAAACAATTAGAATTTAAAACACCAATTTCCAGTATTATAAGTAACGGACAGGCAATTGTAGATCCTTTAGCAATTAATAGTGCCTTTAGAGATTATTATGAAAAACTATATGATACAAAAAATGAAACTGACTTAACAAAACTAAATGGGTTTTTGGATGGTTTATCTATACCGTGTATTCCAAATGAAAATAGGGAGATACTGGAGTCTAAAATTAGTCAAGAAGAAGTTGGGCTAGCCATTGATAATATGAAATCAGGAAAATGTGCAGGACCAGATGGTCTTCCAGTTGACCTCTATAAAAAATTTAAGAATAAATTAATAGAACCATTTTTGGAAATGGTTTTAGAAGCATTTCAAAATAGTAATTTACCACCATACCATAACACCATGGGTTCCGGTTCCGCCGGACCGGCGGCACCACACGAGTGGGCTGCCTGTTGCAACAGCCTTTTTTTTATCTTCCTTCTTCTTTCTACACCTTTCACTCTGTATATATATCACGGACGCACGGATCGCCCCGGGGGTCTCCCGGGTCGGCGGACGGAGCCACGGTTTGCAGTGGGAGACGTTACAGCGAGGAGGAGCTAGTACTAGCTAGCACTTGGCCGCCGCCCGGTGCTAATGGGAAACTCGACATACCGGGAGCTGTAGCGAAAACGACGCGGTGCCGGGCTGGAGTTTAGGCGGCGTGAAAGAAATATAAGACAGAATAATAAAGAGCGATGGCAAGAACCAAGCAGACCGCCCGTAAAATCTACTGGAGGAAGAAGCCCCCCCCCCCCACCACCAGGGCTGCTCGGAGAGGCGCTCCGGCCACCGGCAGAGTGAAGAAGCCTCGCCGTCACAGGCCCGTGGCTCTGAGAGAGATCCGTCGCTGCCAGAGATCCACGGAGCTGCTCATCCGCAAGCTGCCCGTCCAGCGCCTGGTGAGGGAGATCGCTCAGGACTTCAAGACCGTCCTGCGTTTCCTGAGCTTCGCCGTCGTGGCTCTGCAGGAGACCAGCGAGGCCCACCTGATGGTCTCTTCTTCGCTAAGGGGGTCACCATCATGCCCAAAGACTTCCAGCTGGCCCGCTGCATCCGCGGAGAGAGAACTTAGACTTTCTGCTGCACATTCACCAGCCATAATGCTCTGCACTGTGTCTATATATATACATTTATAGTAATATGGACATATGTTTACTAGATGTTGTTTTTTCTTGCCTTCTGATTGTTGCTCTGAGTGTTGCTATCCCTATGCTGTTGCAATCCTGGAATTTCCCCATTGTGGGACTAATAAAGGCTTATCTTATCTTATCTTATCTTATACATGAATAATGCCTTAATTATACTGTTGCCAAAACCAGGTAAACCCTCTAATAAATGTGAAAACATGAGACCAATAAGCCTATTAAATGCTGACCTTAAGATAATCTGTAAAATTTTAGCAAGACGACTACAAGAAATATTACCAAATATTATTAACCGAGATCAGAATGGCTTTATAATGGGAAGGCAAGGCTCCCATAATGTAAGAAGACTATTTAATATTATTTATTCTAATAAAGAAGCACCGGATACAGCTCTCCTATCATTGGACGCTGAAAAGGCCTTTGATAGGGTCGAATGGCCCTTTCTTTTTGAAGTGCTACAAAGGTTTGGACTTGGAAATAATTTCATAAAATGGGTTCAGATAATATACAATAATGCTACAGCAGAAATCCTAACAAATAGCAATATTTCAAAAATCAATAAAAATCAATAGAGGATGTTGACAAGGCTGTCCACTTTCACCTTTACTGTTTACTATGGCAATTGAACCTTTAGCGATGGCAGTATGTTTACATCCACAAATATATGGAATTAAAGTCAGACCAAAAGAACATAAAATCTCCCTGTATGCCGATGACATAATTTTGTTTATGTCAAATCTCCAAAAAATCAATTCCGACCTTGTTAAATTTAATAAAGAACTTTGGGGAAATATCAGGATATAAAAAAAATAAAACTAAATCTTCAATATTAATGCTAAATGAGACCCAGAGGGGTCACCTAGCTCCTGAGGTAAATCAATTCAATGTTGTAAATCAGTTTAAATATTTAGGAATTCAAATTATGCCTAAGTTAGAATCAGTCGTTAGTGCCAACTATGAAGCCTTAATGATAGATATTAATGAGTTGCTTCAGAGATGGATGTCACTACCAATGTCGATGATCGGGAGAATTAATATACTTAAAAGTAATATCTTACCCAAAATACTTTATTTATTTCAATACATTCCTTTACCACCACCTTCAGATCTATTCTCAAGAATTAAAAAAAAAAGTTAGTGGAATTTATATGGAACAATAGGAAGGCTAGATTACGTCTGTCCTTACTATATTTACCATTTGATCGTGGAGGTCTGAAATATCCAAACTTTATGTTGTATTACTGGTCAGCACAACTGAGGTCTATGACATATTATTTTTCATCAAATGATCCCCCTCACTGGACTGAAATGGAATCATACAATTTACCTTTACCCCTTTCCTTATTCATATACTCGGACTCGGCTAAAAAATTACAGAAACAAGTTAAAAATCTTATTGTAAAGCATATGATCAAAATATGGTGTGAAATCAAAAAAATATTTAAAAGAACCACACTTATTGTCACAATTTAGCCCAATATGGGGTAATCAATATTTTACACCAGGGAGAGCGGATGCTGTATTTAAAGTATGGAATTTAAAAGGGATTCAAAAGATTCAAGACTTATATTTGTCACGTTCAGATAACATAATGTCTTTTGAAGAACTGAAGATCAAATTTAATCTTAATAGAACACATTTTTTTAAATATCTTCAGCTTAGGAATTTTATTCGATCAAATCAAAATAATGCTCTCACCCGACCTACTTATTCATCCTTGGAAAAAATTTTGATGAAAGATAGTAAGAGAAAGGGTATTATTTCAGAGTTTTATAACTCATTGACACTATCCTCAAGTGAAAACTCACAGAAAAGAATGAATTATTGGAAAGAAGACCTGCAAACTGAAATTTCAGAGGAACAATGAGAATTGGCTTGCACAGAAGCTCAAACCAAATCAATAAATGTACGTCTTAAATTGATAAATTTTAAATGGTTAATGAGGATGTATGTTACACCGGTGGAGTTAAATAGATATAACAAAAACATACCAGATACGTGCACAAAATGTATGGAAAGTAAAGGAACCCTATTTCATTGTTTATGGGAATGTAGAAAAATTAGAATGTTTTGGGAAGAGGTGAGGGTAACAATAGAAAAAATAATTTCAAAACAATTCATATTGAACTGTAAACTGTTTTTGTTGGGTCTGTATCCAGAAAAGCATAACTTTAATAAGAGTGAAAGAGCATTCATAGACCTCAGTTTGCTTAATGCCAAAAAATGTATTGCACTACTGTGGAAAAAGACTCATAGACCAGATGTGACTCAGTGGTTAAGACAGATGTTAACAAACCTTCCACTAGAAAGAATAACATATATACTGAAATCAAAGGAAAATGTGTTTGAGAATATATGGAGACCTTTCATTGATTATGTAAAGAAAGTAAACATAACTTCTGAAGAAGAAGGTGAATGATGGGTGTGGACCTTGTAAATTCCAAATTGGTGAAAGTATAATATGTATACTTATGTAATGGATTACCTAGGCTAAACAGAGGAGCATTGTTGTTGACTTGCTTTTGTTAATGGTTGTTGGTGTTTTTAGTACATTTTTTTTCTTTTATTTTTAAATTACTTTAGTGTTAGTGTTTGACTGTTTGTGTCATGTTTGTTAAAAAAGGTTCAATAAAAAATATTGTGGAAAAAAAAAGTTGATAGCACGTATAGAAAATATTATGAGCAGTGTTATCAGATTAGTCAGTGTTTGTCTTTTAATTCAATTCAATTCAATTCAACTTTATTTATATAGAGGCATTTCACAACAACAGTCATCTCATAGCACTTTCAACTGTAGGGGGAACCCCCACAGTTGCAGAAAGACCCCAGCAATCAGGCGATCCCCTGTGAGCAAGCGCTTGGCGACGGTGGAGAGGAAAAACTCCCTTTTAACAGGAAGAAACATCCAGCAGAACCAGGCTCAGGGAGGGGCAGTCATCTGCTGCGACTGGCTAGGGGGTGAGGGGATAGAGAAGATGAAAAGAACAGACATGTTGTCACGCGGTGGCCCTCGAGAGCCACCATAAAACGCCAAAAGTCGCCAGTGAGGTTTGCATAGATGGTTTATTCACAACACAAGAACACACAAAGTAATGAATCGCTGTGGGCTAAAACACACTACACAAGACACGAGGGATCGTAAGGCTAAAACGAAGCGTACTTACAATCGTGACCAGGAACAAGGAAAGATTGACGTCTGAGACGAGAACCGCTCGCTCAACATCTGGCAAAGAATATTGACAAGACTGCTGCATTGTACTGCTCTCAACACCCGCTTAAATGCCGGGCTGCTGATGAGCCGTAAATGCAGCACAGCTGTTAGGCTTTGAAAGCAGGAAGCCCCTCCGACCGCTGTCACAATAAGAGCTCAAGGAGCCAGAAGGTAACCACTGCTGTCAAACCCAGCGGAGATGATGCATGGCCCGAGCGCGGACGACATCGGCGCTCAGACCATGACAGTACCTCCCCCCCGAGGGCGGGCTCCGAACGCCCGTTGACACCCAAGCCCCCCACCCCACCCCCCCAGGGCGAGCGGATGGGGGCAGGTCCGGAGGGAGAGGATCAACCACAGACCAAAAGCCCCGACGATCACAGAAACACATAGATAACCAGAAAAAAAAAAAAACTCCCAAATACATGAAACAATTAACACGGGGCATGATAACAGAAAATACAATACTCTCAAATGCACAAATCAAAATAATGACAGAGCGCAAATGAGACAATTACAGAACACGAATACCAGACTCCCAAACACACGAACCAAATACATGAAACAATTAACACAGGGCATGATAACAGAAAATACAATACTCTCAAATGCACAAATCATGATTAAGGCAGACCACAAATGAAACAATTACAGGGCACGGTAACAGAAAATAGAATACTCCATAACGCCCAAAAACACACAGGACGGGCCAAGACGGAAAAAAAAAACCACACTAACACGGGCAAAAAAAAAACACAGAGCAAGATTATAACCCCGCATGACCTTTAACCCAGATAATTCACAAGAAAGACGACGACAAAGTCCAAAAGCCCCGGAGACAATTCCGGCGGTCTCCCTGCGTCCCAAGGCCAACAGGTGAATAAGGGGGACAGAACATGATCAGGCAGCCTACCCCAGTCCCAGGCCCGGAAAGTCCAATCCTCCGGCGGCCCAACCAGGTTGCCCAGCAGCAAACAAAGAGTGTCGGGTGGCCGGCCCAAGGCGCCGAACCGGTAAAACAGTTCCTCGGGTGGCCGACCCGCGTCCCTCAGCCACCAGAACCATGGGAAGACAGCCCGCGGTGGGCTCCCTGGCGGGGGAAAAACGTGGGAGAGCCGGGCCGAGCGTAGAGGACCCCCATCGGCCCCCGGCGATGATGAGCAGGCGCGGTGACTCGGATGAAGGGAATGATGGTGATGACGAGCCCGCACCATGTCAGGCGGCGAAGGGTCTGCAGCTCCTCCACCGTCCTTGACCCATACCAATGCTGCAGACGTGGCTGCACCCACGTTGGACCCCCACTGGGTCTCGGATGCACCCGCGTCGGACCCCCACTGGGTCTCAGCAGCACCCGCATCGGACCCCGATTGGGTCTCGGCGGACCCCGACTGGGTCTCAGATCACCCACGTTGGACCCCCACTGGGTCTCGGCTGCACCCGCGTCGGACCCCGATTGGGTCGGCGCAGCACAGGCGACGACCTCCGACTCCGAACCTGGAACCTCCAGCACAGCGACCACGACTGGTTCGGCACCGGTGACTCTGCAACAAGGCTCGGAAGACAAGAGAGAACCGGGATCAGAATCACCGGTAGCAACAGAACCCGGCGAAACGGGCTCAGATGCAGTGGACGGCTGCACCCGGCTCGTCTCCCCAAGAGACAGGCAAAAATGCTCCAGAGTAGAAAGAAGGAAGATAAGGTAGAGCACTTGCCTGATCTTGGGTTCTGTCGCCGTCCAGGACTTCGGCGATCCGGGCTCAGGGCGAAGAAGTTCGTCCTCGGGCTCCCACTCGGCTATGGCGGGTTCCGCAGCCGGCATGATGGTCACTGCAGTCTGTGGATCCTCCGGTGCTGACGTCCACGCCGATAACCCGCATGGCGTGGTGGCAGGGGACCCTCGCCCCGCTGGCTCGAACCATTCCAGCGTGGAGACCCGGGGACGCTTTATTATCGGCGCAGGCTCCAGGCTGCAGTCCGCTCTTCTCCTCTGCCAACAACGTGGCTGCGGGGCTGGAACCAGGCTCTCCAGAACCACAGGCCCCCTCCTCGTCCGGCAACGTAGGCCTGGCGTCGTGGACCACTCAGCGGAGGGAGACACAGAGGCAGCAGGTTTAGTAATTAGAGTTATAACAGGTGTGGGAGCTCGGGGGACTGCGAACCCTGAACTCCGCCACCAGGAGTCAGACAAGGCAAATCACAACAATGCTGAGAAGAAGGAACTTGCACTTGCCTGTTACCTGGAGGGAAGATGGTGCCTGCTGTAAGGGACTTTGTTCCTCCCTCTCCCCGCTGGATGGTGACAGAGGACCCCCAGGAAGGACGAGGAGGAGCCGCTCGTGAGGGTCCATTCACGGGCTTCGCTGGAAGCGGATTCAGATGGGGATCCTGCTGAGGTTTACCTTGGCCGTGGCGCCGATGTCTTCGACGGCCCCCGGATGGCGTGAACTCCTGGACTGGATCGGGAACAGGTACGGGGTCCCAAAGCGGGCAGCGAGGATGCCTCCTCCTCTGCTTCCTGCCGTAGTCTTCCTCCAGCCCAAGGAGTATCTCGCGCTGAGAAGCGATCTCTGCCCTCCTCGTCCTGACCTCCGGGTGGTCGAAGTAGCAAGGAAGGTTATTTAGAAGATCCTCAGCAACGTCCAGGCGCCAGCGGATATCGTTGGGGGTGTCGTCGAATGTAGCGGCGAGGAGCGCTCCATCAACGTGCTCCAAGGCGTCCGCTAACTCGCAGCCCAGTCGCCGAACGTGGCTCCTGAAAGACGGCATCCTCCCAGCACACAGTTACCCAGACAGGGAAGAACAAACGTCCAATAATGCAAACTCACCAGGAACGGCGTCTCGGTTTGGCGTCTCCATTTAGGCGCCTTGGCAGCAGTCTACTGTCACGCGGTGGCCCTCGCGAGCCGCCATAAGGCGCCAAAAGTCGCCAGTGAGGTTTGCATAGATGGTTTATTCACAACACAAGAACACACAAAGTAATGAGCCGCTGTGGGCTAAAACACACTACACAAGACATGAGGGATCGTAAGGCTAACACGAAGCATACTTACAATCGTGACCAGTAACAGGGAACGATTGACGTCTGAGACGAGAACCGCTCGCTCAACGTCTGGCAAAGAATATTGACAAGACTGCTGCATTGTACTGCTCTCAGCACCCGCTTAAATACCGGGCTGCTGATGAGCCGTAAATGCAGCACAGCTGTTAGGCTTTGACAGCAGGAAGCCCCTCCGAGCGCTGTCACAATAAGAGCTCGGGGAGTCAGAAGGTAACCACTGCTGTCAAACCCGGCGGAGATGATGCATGGCCCAAGCGCGGACGACATCAGCGCTCAGACCATGACACATGTAGAGAGCAAACAGCATGATGGGGACTCAATCTATGGGAGAAAACAAACAGATGTTAATGACCAGCAAAAAAAAAATATTTCATTGAGAGTGAAGAAAGGAGTAAAGCCCAGTGCATTATTGGAGGTCCCCCGGCTGACTAAACCTATTAGCAGCATAACTAAGGGAGGGTTCAGAAACACATGATCCCTCCCTAATTGTAGGCTATATCAAAAAGGAAGGTTTTAACCCTATTCTTAAAAACAGAGATCGAGTCTGACTCCCGAATCCAGATTGGCAGCTGGTTCCACAGGAGAGGAGCTTGATAACTGAAGGCTCTGCCTCCCATTATACTTTTGGAGATTCTAGGTATTACAAGTAATCCTGCATTTTGGGAGCGTAGTGCTCTGTTAGAATAATACGGTAGTATCAGATCTTTTAACTTAAAAGGGGCCTGATTGTTTAGAGCTTTGTAAATAAGAAGGATTTTAAACTTAATTCTAAACTTTATGGGAAGCCAATGAAGGGAGGCCAGAGCCGGAGAGATATGATCTCTCTTTCTAGTACCTGATAAAACTCTTGCTGCAGCATTTTGGAGCAGCTGAAGACTTTTTAAAGATGTTTTAGGACAACCTGATAATAAAGAAATACAATAATCTAATCTAGAGCTAACAAAAGCGTGGATCAGTTTCTCAGCATCACTCTGAGACAAGATGCTCCTAATCTTGGCAATATTATGCAAATGATAGAAGGCAGTCTTAGAAACAAATTTAATATGTGAATTGAAAGACAGATCTTGATCAAAAATAATTCCAAGGTTCCTCACAGAGCTATTAAGAGAAAGAGTAACTGCATCCAAACTGAAAGTTTGATTTGGAAAGGTATTTCTAAGGTTTTTTGGACCAACAAGAATGACTTCAGTCTTATCTGAATTTAATAGCAGGAAATTACAAGTCATCCAAGCTTTGATTTCCTTAAGACAGGCTTCCAACTTGGCTAATTGATTACTAACATCTGGCTTCATTGACAGGTATAATTGTGTGTCATCTGCATAACAATGAAAATGTATACAGTGCTTTCTAATAATGTTGCCTAACGGAAGCATATATAAATTAAAAAGAGTAGGGCCTAGCACAGATCCCTGTGGAACTCCATGACTGAGCTTTGAGTTGAAAGAAAACTCATTACTGACATGAACAAGCTGGAACCTATCAGATAAATAAGATCTAAACCACTGCAACAAAGTTCCATTAAGTCCAACATAGTGTTCTAATCTATCAAGTAGAACATTATGATCAATAGTATCAAAAGCTGCACTAAGGTCTAAAAGGACAAGTACAGAAACAAGTCCATTATCAGATGAGATGAGGAGGTCATTAGTGACCTTCGCTAAGGCTGTTTCAGTACTATGATGGATTCTAAACCCAGATTGAAACTCTTCAAGTAAACCATTTCCCTGCAGGTGGTCAAATAATTGCGTAGCAACAACTCTTTCTAAGATTTTTGAAATGAAAGGGAGATTAGAGATTGGTCTATAGTTAGCTAAAGCTCCTGGATCCAGCGTTGGCTTTTTGAGTAAGGGTTTAATTACAGCCGTTTTAAAAGCCTGCGGTACATGGCCTAAAGTTAATGAAGAATTGATTATATAAAGAATAAAGCTACCAATAAGTGTGAAGACTTCTTTAAATAACCTGATAGGAATAGGGTCTAAAAGACAAGTTGAAGGCTTGGATGAGGAAACTATTTTGTCTAACTCTAAAAGGTCAATTGGAGTAAACGCATCATGACAGATATCAGTTGAAGGAGTTGTAGTAGTTACAGTATTTAAGTTAACGGTGGGAAAAATCTGATTGATTTTATCTCTGATGGATGAAATTTTATTATTGAAAAAGTTCATAAAGTCCTGACTAGTAAGCTCTAAGGGAATGCTAGGATTGACAGAGTCCTGACTCTTTG
The DNA here is from genome assembly GCA_020510985.1 of Pholidichthys leucotaenia. NCBI lineage: Eukaryota > Metazoa > Chordata > Actinopteri > Cichliformes > Pholidichthyidae > Pholidichthys > Pholidichthys leucotaenia. The sequence continues at coordinate 408,973,554 of CM035842.1, read as the reverse complement.
TCAACCTGGCTACAGTACTGAAAAGAAACCTGGGATTATTCTTGTTCTCTTCTATTATCAGTCTGTGTGTCTGTTTTTATGCACTTTAATGTGTTTTTAACGAAATTCTCTGTGTCGTTTCTGTCCTGGAATGTTTGTGGACTGTACGGCGAAGAGCTCCCTGGTTCCATCAATATGGATTTCCTCCCCTTTTTTGCACTGCTGCTACTTTTCCACCGGCTCTTTGTCTCTGAGGTAAGCGCGATCGGGATCATGGCAGGCAGAATACATTATTCCAGGGACATGTTGCTGCATTTAAACATGGTTGATGCAGCGTCTGTGATTGAGTCTAAGCCGCAACTGCCGGACTTTATTTTGAGAGACGTTCATGGACACAGCGGTGAAATGAGAGACGGGAGAAGGAAACGCGGAAAGCGTGGAGGCGTGAAATTACGCCTGAGGAAACGTCAGTTTGGTAACATTCCTCTTCCTTCTATGATTTTTGGGAACGTACAATCTCTGAGGAGCAAGGTGGATGAAATTCAAGGGAATGTACGCTACCTGAAGGACTTTAAGAACTGCTGTGTCATGGCTTATACCGAGTCTTGGCTTACTGCGCATGACCGGGACGCGGACCTGTGGACTGACAGCTTTAGAGCCCCACTCCATTCTGATCGGCAGGAAGACGTAACGGGGAAGCGTCAGGGGCGGCGTATGTTTATATATTAATAAGCAGTATTGCACATCTGTCACGGTCAGAGAGCGCATCTGTACACCCGATGTGGAGCTGCTGTCTGTGTCACTACGCCCCTTTTATTTGCCTCGCGAGTTCCCCCAGCTTTTTATCACGACTATGTACATCCACCCGAGGGCAGACGCTGACTCCGCCTCCAGCACCATCTTTGATGTGGTGCAGTGGCTGCAGTCAATTTCTCCAGAGGCGCCAAACTTTATTCTTGGGGATTTTAACCATGTTTCTTTAAAGAAGGCACTTAAAAACTTTTATCAGTATGTCTCCTGCCCAACCCGGCAAAAAAAGACATTGGACCTGTGCTATGGATCCATTGAGAGGGCCTATAAATCACTCCCCCTTCCTCCTTTAGGATCCTCAGATCACAACTGTGTACATTTGCTGCCCACATATAAAACTGCTCTCAGAAGAGGCAAGGTGGAGACCAAAGACACTGATGTGTGGACAGAGGATTCAGTGCACAGCCTCCAGGAATACTTTAACTGTACAGACTAGGAGATGTTCACACTGTCCTGTGGGGATGATTTGGACTCTTTGGTAGACGTCACATGCTCATACATGGCTTTCTGTAAAAATACGATCGTTCCACGTAAACGTGTCAAAATATATCCCAACAACAAGCCATGGGTTACAAAATCAGTTAAATCCTGCTTACAGAGGAAAGCACTTGCCTTTAAACAGGGGTCTGTTTCTGAGCTACAGGTTGCCACAAAAGAGCTGAAGGCCGAAATTTTAAGAGCAAAACAGAATTATAAATCAGAGTTGGAAAGTAAGATGGCAACAGAGAAACTTGGTACAGCCTGGGCCAGTATGAAAACTATTGCAGGCCTTCAGAGCACAGAGCGCAGTAATTGTGTGTTTTTAGATGGTTTTAATTCAGACACAGAGCTGGCTAATGCTCTTAATTGTTTTTATGGTCGTTTTGACTCCTTTGATTTAAGCACTGAAACCCAAGATTTGAAACAGAAACTCAAAGACAATCAGCACTTTAATATTGAGGTGCAGGATGTTAAAAGGGAGTTCTGAGCTGTAAAAGTGAACAAAAGTCAGGGCCCTGATAATATATGTGGGCGCTTGGTAAAGTCCTGTGCACATGAACTGAGTCCTATATTTCATTACATTTTCAATAAGTCCTTACAGACACAACATGTGCCTAAGATCTGGAAAGAAGCTGTGGTTGTTCCCGTTCCAAAATCAAGCTGTCCTAAAACGGTAAACGACTTTAGACCAGTTGCTTTGACTTTTTTTAAAAAAAAATTTATTATTTTTTTTTATTACTTATTTTGTACCCGTAGGTAGATTTGTTTTGCAGTCTGGTGACAAGCCACCAGCTGCCGGTCGCTGCGTGCGCAAGCGCCCCTTATCCCTAACCTGCATGTTTTTGGCATGTGAGAGGAAACCGGAGAAATCCCGGAGTAAACCCACGCAACACGGGGAAAACATGCAAACTCCATACAGATCACTGTTGGCCGGGGGCAGGGATCAAACCCACGATCTCACGATCCCCGCGATCCCCCGGCCGAGGGTAAACTGTGCTGCCACAGTGCTAACCACTGTGCCACCGTGCAGCGTGACTTCAATTTTAATGAAAATTTTTGAAAAACTGGTCAGATGCGAGGTCCTAAAGCAGACTGAGCATGCATTGGATCCTCTGCAGTTTGCCTATAGGCCTCAGAGGAGTGGAGGATGCCACTGTCACTCTGTTTAACATGCTTTTTAAACATCTGGATTTTAATGGGACACACGCCAGGCTTTTATTTGTGGACTTTTCCTCCGCCTTTAATACAATCCAACCTCATATTTTAGTTGAAAGGCTCCTGCAACAATTTGATTTGAGCAATAATCTGGTGGGTTGGATTCTGGATTTCTTAACCAACAGGACGCAGAGAGTAAGGGTCAATGGTACATTGTCTGACCTAAAGTGCTCTTCTACTGGCTCTCCTCAGGGGTGTGTGTTGTCACCACTACTCTTCATCCTGTACACAAACATGTGTCGGAGCAGACATGACAACAGACACATTATAAAGTACGCTGATGACTCAGTTATTGTCAGTCTCCTCCAGGATGGTGAGAGTGGCCACGGCCCAGTAGTTGATGATTTTGTTCACTGGTGTGAGGATTCCCACCTGCAGCTGAAAACGACAAAGACTAAAGACATGATTATTGACTTTAGGAGGAAAAATCCCAGGCACAAAGTCACCGTACTAAAAGGCCAGACCACTGAATGTGTACAATCCTACAAATATCTTGGGACGATTATTGATAGTAATTTAAACTTTGAAGAAAACTGTGAAAGGGTGTGCATAAAGGGTCAGCAACATTTGCATTGTTTAAGGAAACTTGCACGCTTCCAAATTGACCGAACCATCATGACAATGTTTTATCGGGCTTTTATTGAATCTGTTTTATCCTTTTCTTTAGTGCCATGGTTTGGTCAGATAAAACTGAAACAGAGGAAATCCTTGGATCAGGTAGTTAGATGGTCCAGTCGTTTGCTCGGTGAGTCACAGCTGAGCCTGACATCCCTGTACACCAGACAAGTACAGAGGATGGCTACCTCCATTTTAATGATGACTCCCACCCTTTGCACTGCCACTTTCAGCTTCTTCCCTCAAGACAGAGGTTTGCTGTCCCAAAAAGTAAAACCCAGCGCTACAAAAACAGCTTTGTTCCTGCTGCTGTCAAAGAGTTGAACAAGTTGTAACAATATATTGCACATAATTTAGGTACCTATTTATTAACTCCATTGTATATTTACTTATTTTTGTAGGATGTTATTTGGGTTCTAAATATTTTATTGGGTTTTAGACTTTTGAGTTTTTAACCTCTTTGACTAGTTTTTAACTTTTTAATATGACCCTTCTCTTACCTCTGGTTTTTCTCTCATCTCTTTGTCTTTATACCCTGATTGATGGAGCCTTGAGTATTTTTATCATGTTTCTAGTCAGCTTCATGTGTGCCTGTGTTTGTGTCTATGTTGAATGTAATTGTGGCTTGTAAATATGGATATCACCAGACTGCAAAACAAATCTACCTACGGGTACAAATAAAGTAACCTGAACCTGAATCTGATTAATGCAGAATAATAACTCGTTCTAGCTTTTCTAAGAGATTTTTTATAAATTAAAAGATGATTTCTCCAAGCTAAATAGATTTCATCTAAATTAGTGGAGCGCCATTTTCTTTCTAATTGACGAGTCTTCTGTTTTAAGCTACGAGTTTCTGTGTTGAACCAAGGAGTTAGAAATCTCTGATTAGACTTTTTCTTTTTTAAGGGGGCCACCAAGTCTAGAGTCTGATGCAGAGAAGCTGTAACACTATCTACCATGCTATCAATTACAGAAGGAGGAAGCTCTCCATAGTTTATTTCCATTGTGTTGACACATGGCATAGAGGAAACAATCTGCATAAATTTGGTAACAACATCATCTGAGAGGCATCTACTGTAGTAATATTTTTCTTTAGGAGCCAAATAGTCAGAAATAGTAAAAGCAAAAGTTAACAGACAATGGTCTGACAGTACAGGGTTATGAGGAGACACTACCAGATTTTCTATTTCTATGCCATATGTCAGAACAAGGTCCAACGTATGGTGGAGATAATGAGTAGAATTTCCTACTTTCTGAGAAAACCCCATTGAGTCTAATATTGAATTAAATGCCACATTAAGGCAATCACTATCTACTAGGGATGGGCATAATTTACCGATTAACCGATAATTGATCATTAAGAATTTCACCGAGGAAGTTCATTTTCGTCGACAAACCGTTTTTTTTTTTTTTTTTTAAACAATCCGAGGTTATTAAGGCCTAGTGCACGGCCGTCCTCAAACAATGCAATGGCAAAATTTGGGCACCAGGGGGCAACATTACACCATCGCCGTACCCTGGCGTGCCTCCGTTGATACATGCGGGCTTCCGTAGGGCGATCGCCAAATCATGAGGCGGTTACGGCGAAGTGTTGCGTGGGACCATTTCAATTTAAAAAATGACCAGGTGTACTGCAATCACTGCAATGCAGCATACAAATATACCTCATCGACAGGGTCCATGGAACACCCTTATTACGCGAAGAAACCGCCAACAGTGGTTGCGCGCTGAGTAATGGCGGTCGTGAAGATTCTTTTTTTTTTTCAGAAACTTTATTGAGAAGGTCATGAAGATTCGGTGTACACACGTCGAGGGAAGCTGCAGGAGGCGGCGTAGTGCCTCGACGGGAAGACTATTTCGCACAAAATGGCACAAGAGAACAGCAAAAAGTTCCACACGGCTAGACTAAGCAATACGAGCGATAGAGCAATGAATGCGGTCTTCGTTTGTTGGGTGGCCGCTCGGCAGGGAGAGAGAGCTGGGTAAAACGTCTCGGCCAATCAGCTTGCGGGGTGAAACGTCTCGGCCAATCAGCTTGCGAGATTCCCGAGCCGAGCAAACACGAGAACAGAGAGAGAGAGATATGAGAGAGAGAGGTAGATTTGAGTTGTGCGGCACTCCGTGCCCTCCGTGCTGATACCTGATGTTCTAATGTAGTCTACCTACCTAAAAATGTTAATGATTAACCGATTATTAATCATTAATTTTCCCGGCGATCGGTGAAGAAAATTTCACCGAATGCCCATCCCTACTATCTACATCTACATGTATATTGTATATACATGTAGATCTATATACAATATACATCTATATATTGTATATGCATATTAAAGTCCCCTACTATAATTATTCTATCTGATTTCAGCGCTAAATCAGCTAAGAATTCAGCAAATTCGGATAAAAATTTTGAGTAGGTTGATGGAGGACGATAAACTATGGCAAATAAAATTGGGTTTAGCCTAAAATTGCTAAAGTGCCCAATACTGAGGACCAGGCCCTCAAAGGAATTATAACATGTTTTTTGCTTTACATCAACTAGTAATTTGGAATGGTAAATTGTTGCTACTCCTCCTCCACGACCAGAACTTCTGGGATTTTGACAGTTTAAATAACCAGAGGGAGTTGATTCATTTAAACCAACATAATCCTCTTGCCCTAACCAAGTCTCTGTAAGGGATATTAAATCAATCTGATGATCAATTAACAGATCATGGATTAGCAGAGACTTGGGAGTTAGAGACCTAATATTTAATAAGCCGCATTTAATTTTTAAATTATGAGAAGGAAGAGAGGCCAAATCATTCAATTTAGAGGCTTCATGTTTAATTTGAGTTTTACCAACTTTTTGTCTAATCACTTTGGGATGCTTATACATTATATTTTTATTTGCTTTGGAGGGAGAAGACGATTCTCTGATGGGAAAGATAGGGGCTAAGTTGAGGGGTGGCGGATGAAGAGGAGCTGCAGAGAGGTGTGTAAGACTGCGACTCTGCTTCCTGGTCCCAACTCTGAGTTGTCAAGGTTTTGGAAATATGGATAAAAATGATGCCAGATTGTTAGATAAATGAGATGCACCATCCAAAGTGGGATGGACGCTGTCTCGTCTCATAAGACCAGGTTTTTTCCCAAAATAAGTTCCAATTGTCAATGTAGCCCACGTTGTTTGCAGGACACCACACAGACAGCCAGCGGTCAAAGGATGACAAGCGGCTAAACATGTCATCACTGGTCAGATTGGGGAGGGGCCCAGAGAATACTACAGAGGCAGACATTGTTTTGGCAAAGTCACACACCGATTCTACATTAAGTTTCGTGACTTCCGACTGCCGGAGACGGCTGTCATTAATGCCAGCGTGAATAACAATTGTGGAGTATTTACAGTTACTTTTAGCCAGCATTTTCAAATTTGACTCGATGTTGCCTGCTCTGGCCCCAGGAATGCATCTGACTATGGCCGCTGGTGTCTCTAGGTTCACGTTTCTGACTACAGAGTTGCCAATGATCAGAGTTTTTTCCTCAGCGGGTGTGTCGCTGAGCGGGGAAAAATGATTAGAAATGTGAACAGGTCACTTCCGGTTATGGCTGCCACGTAGGACGGACGTGTCTCGCTCTGCTCTGCTCCTGGAGAAAAAAAAATCGGCAAATAACTCTCTCATTTGGGACAGAACGTATCCCAGCATTTGGGCGAGGATATGTCGGCGAAGCCTAAGGCTGGAAAACCAGGAAAAGGAAAAAGCGAGCCGCCGAAACAGTCCAAATTAACGGACTTTCAGGTCTGTGACGCAGCAAACAAAACTCCATATATGGCGGAGGAGGCTGGCAACGGTGCGATATCTGCGGGGAATGGCGCAGATGCGCTGATGGCTGCCATGAGTTCAATGAGAGCGGACTTTTCCTCTAGATTTGATGGGATTATGACAGCGTTGGAAGGAATAAGAAAGGAATTGGGTGACTGTGTAGAACGAACGGCGCAGATGGAGCTCCGTCTCGCTAGTGCTGAAGATGACGTCACCCGTCTTCAATTAAAGGTGCGCACTTTGGAAAAAAAAAATAAATCTCTGGAAGATAATATTTTGGATTTGGAATCTCGGTCGAGACAGAATAATTTGAGGCTGGTGGGTCTTCCAGAGGAATCAGAAGGTCGGGACGTATGTTCCTTTCTGGAAAAGTGGATTCCGGAGGTGCTGGGCAGCGAGGAGTTGCAATCAGCAGTGGTTCTGGAAAAAGCACATCGCATTGGCCCACGGAGAGATAAGGGACCGCCGAGGACCTTAATTATGAAGTTTCTTAGCAACAGAGACAGGATGAAGATCTTCAGCGCTGCACGAGCTAAGGGGGAGATTAAACACCAGGACCAGCAGGTGCGGTTCTACCCAGATTTGGCCACAGGAATCCAGCAATTGAGGAAGCAGTTTGATCCCGTACGTGAGGAGCTGCGCAACCTTGGGATTCGTCATGGTGTAATCTATCCTGCGAGACTGCTGACCACGTATGAGGGCAGAACCCACATCTTCAAGACCCCAGAGGAGGCGCAGGAGTTCATCAAGAAGATCAAAGAAGAAGAAGAGACTGGTGGGAGCTAAGCATGAACAAAATATAAGGTAGAATAATTAAGCATTTGCACAGGCATCTGACTGACTTGAAGTAAATAGTAAGTTTACAAAATATAGATTGTATTATATATTAAAAAAACAAAACAAAAACAAAACAAACAACAAAAAAAAAAAACTATGATGTACAAAGTTGTTAAAAATTTTGGAGTTAAGTTGGAAAACTACAGAGGAGAGTTAATGTTACGTCATTAAAAGCAGTAGAGTTAGGGTGATTGGGAGGATGAAGAAGGAGTGGCTTAGGCTGTTCCCCGTGGGTGTGGAGCGGTCGATGGCTATATCGGGAGACAGAATTTTTCTTTTGATTTTGGGGGGTTTGCCACAAGTGTGGGAAGGGGAAATTTGTTTGTGTGTAGTTTGTAGGATGAATGTTCAACCACTCATGTTTTTGCTTCTCTGTATGAGCATGTTTACACTGCAAGGTAATCCCAAACTCTCTATTGATCACGGACCAAAGTGTTAATCTTAATTTAACTTCATGGAATTGCAGAGGTCTACAAAATTTAAAAAAACTTAAACAAGTTATGAATAAAATAAAGGACATGGGTTCAAGAATTGTGTTTTTACAAGAAACTCATCTGATAGAGGAGGATGTTAAAAGAATTAGGAGTAGATGGCAGGGAAGTGTATTCACCTCTTCATTTTCATCCCGAGCCAGGGGAGTTATGACTCTCATACATAAATCAGTTCCTTTTCAAGTGAAAAATGTAATTGGAGACAAATTTGGAAGATATGTAATCATTCAAGGTTCTTTGCTATTAGAAAATATAAATCTTGTGAACTTATATGGTCCCAATATAGATGATCAGAAGTTCTTTGCTAATTTATTTCTCATCTTATCATCACTTACAGGGCAACATATAATAGCAGGGGATTTTAATTGTACATTGAATCCAGGTGTGGATAGATCAACAGGACTGGATTGTACGCACATTGGATGTAGGATGACTATTAATCATTTTATGAAAGAATTGAGATTGTTAGATATATGGAGAGAAATGAAACCACAAGTTAAAGCCTATTCTTGTTATTCCAGTACCTACAAGACATTCTCACGTATTGATTATTTTTTGATTTCCACATAATTAAGGTCCAAGATTCAAAACTGCTTTTATGATAACATCGTGATCTCTGATCATGCACCCTGTTGTCTAATATATGTAGATAAAAAATTGACAAAGGAATCAGGTAGATGGCAATTTCAGCATAAATGGCTTCAGGATGAGGAATTTGTCAAGTATATAGAAAAACAGATAGACGAGTTCTTTGACATCAATACTACACAAACATCAGCATGTGTAAAGTGGGAGGCTTTCAAAGCTTTTATTAGGGGACATATTATTAGTTATACAGGATCAAAATCTAAGAAGACTCGAGAGGAGAGAGCTAAATTGGAACATAAAATAAAAAGTCTTCAGGAAAAAGTGTATGCAGGAAGTGACCCAAGGTTGGAGAATGAATTACTGATTTTGAGAGCTGAATACGACAAAAAATCAGCGAATAGAGCTGCCTCGAGTCTTCTAAGATTGAAACAATCTTTTTATGAACAAGGTGAAAAATCAGGAAAATTATTAGCATGGCAGATTAAACAATTGGAAATTAAAACACCAATTACCAGTATTATAAGTAAGGGACAGGTAGTTATAGATCCTTTAGAAATTAATAGAGCCTTTAGAGATTACTATGAAAAATTATATGATACCAAAAATGAACCTGATTTAACAAAACTAAATGGGTTTTTGAACGAACTATCTATACCGTGTATTCCAAATGAAAACAGGGAGATATTGGAGTCTAAAATTAGTCAAGAAGAAGTTGGGCTAGCCATTGATAATATGAAATCAGGAAAAAGTGCAGGACCAGATGGTCTTCCAGTTGACCTTTATAAAAAATTTAAGAATAAATTAATAAAACCTTTTTTGGAAATGGTTTTAGAAGCATTTCAAAATAATAATTTACCATCATACATAAATAATGCCTTAATTATACTGCTGCCAAAACCAGGTAAGCCCTCTAATAAATGTGAAAATATGAGACCAATAAGCCTATTAAACGCCGACCTTAAGATAATCTGTAAAATTTTAGCAAGACGAATACAAGAAATTTTACCAAATATTATTAATCGAGATCAGAATGGCTTTATAAAGGGTAGACAAGGCTTCCATAATGTAAGAAGACTATTTAATATTATTTATTTTAATAAAGAAGCACTGGATACAGCTCTCCTATCATTGGACGCCGAAAAGGCCTTTGATAGAGTTGAATGGCCCTTTCTTTTTGAAGTCCTACAAAGGTTTGGACTTGGAAATAATTTCATAAAATGGGTTCAAATAATATACAATAATGCTACAGCAGAAATCCTAACAAATAACAATATTTCAAAACCAATAAAAATCAATAGAGGATGTCGACAAGGCTGTCCACTTTCACCTTTACTGTTTACTATGGCAATTGAACCTTTAGCGATAGCGATACGTTTACATTCACAAATATATGGAATTAAAGTTGGACCAACAGAACATAAAATCTCCCTGTACGCCGATGATATAATTTTGTTTATGTCGAATCTAAAAAAATCAATTCCAACCTTGTTGAATTTAATAAAGAATTTTGGGGAAATATCAGGATATAAAATAAATAAAACTAAATCTTCAATATTAATGCTAAATGAGACCCAGAGAAATTACCCAGCCCCTGAGGTAAATCAATTCAATGTTGTAAATCAGTTTAAATATTTAGGAATCCAAATTATGCCTAAGCTAGAATCAGTCGCCAGTGTCAACTATGAAGCCTTAATGTCAGATATCAATGAGTTAACTCAGAGATGGATGTCACTACCAATGTCGATGATCGGGAGAATCAATATACTTAAAAGTAATATTTTACCTAAAATACTTTATTTATTTCAATACATTCCCTTATCACCACCTTTAGATCTATTCTCAAGAATAAAAAAAAAGTTAGTGGAATTTATATGGAACAACAGGAGGGCTAGATTACGTTTGTCTTTATTATATTTACCATTTGATCGTGGAGGTCTGAAATGTCCAAATTTTATGTTGTATTATTGGTCGGCACAACTGAGGTCTGTGACATATTATTTTTCATCAAATGATCTCCCTCACTGGACTGAAATGGAATCATACAATTTACCTTTACCTCTTCCCATATTCATATACTCAGATTCGGCAAAAAAATTACAAAAACAAGTTAAAAATCCATTTGTAAAGCATATGATCAAAATATGGTGTGAAGCTAAAAACTATTTAAAAGAACCACAGTTATTGTCACAATTTAGTCCAATATGGGGTAATCAATATTTTAAACCAGGGAGAGCGGACGCTGTATTTAAAGTATGGAATTTAAAAGGGATACAAAAGATTCAGGATTTATATTTGCCATGTGCAGACAACATAATGTCTTTTGAAGAGCTGAGGATCAAATTTAATCTCAATAGAACACATTTTTTTAAATATCTTCAACTTAGAAACTTTATTCGATCAAATCAAAATAAAGCTCTCACTCGACCTATTTATTCATCCTTGGAAAAAATGATGATGAAAGATAGTAAAAGAAAGGGTATTATTTCAGAGTTTTATAACTCATTGACACTATCTTCAAGTGAAAATTCACTGAAAAGATTAAACTACTGGAAAGAAGATCTGCAAATTGAAATTTCAGAGGAACAATGGGAATTGGCTTGTACAGAAGCTCAAACCAAATCAATAAATGCACGCCTTAAATTGATACATTTCAAATGGTTAATGCGGATGTATGTTACACCGGAGGAGTTAAATAGATATAACAAAAATATACCAGATACATGCACAAAATGCATGGAAAGTAAAGGAACCCTATTTCATTGTTTATGGGAATGTAGATTAATAAGAATGTTTTGGGAAGAGGTGAGGGTAACAATTGAAAAAATAATCTCAAAACAAATCATATTGAATCCTAAACTGTTTTTGTTGGGTCTGTACCCAGAAAAGCATAATTTTAATAAAAGTGAAAGAACATTCATAGACCTCAGTTTGCTTAATGCCAAAAAATGTATTGCACTATTATGGAAAAAGACTCATAGACCAGATGTGACTCAGTGGTTAAGACAGATGTTAACAAACCTTCCATTAGAAAGAATAACATATATACTGAAATCAAAGGAAATTGTGTTTGAGAATATATGGAGACCTTTTATTGATTATGTAAAAAATTTAAACATAACTCTTGAAGAAGAAGGTGAATGATGTGTGTGGACCTTGTAAATTCCAAACTGGTGAACATAATATGTATACTTATGTATTGGATTGTCTAGACTAAACAGAGGAGCATTGTTAAAGACTTGATTTTGTTGGTGGTTGTTGGTGTTTTTAGTGCATTTTTTTTTTTTTTGTAGTACTTTAGTGTTAGTGTTTGATTGTTTGTATCATGTTTGTTAAAAAAAAAAAAGGTTCAATAAAGATATTGTGGAAAAAAAAAAGAAATGTGAACAGGTTGGTGGTTAACCCAGGCTTTGCGGCTAGGCTTCCTTCTCACCGTCACCCACCCAGTCTCCTCGCTGCTGAGGAGGACCGGAGGACCGCTAACGGGTCGCCCTATGCTTGGGAGCTCCGCTGCAGCTAGGGGATGTCCGTCAAGATTAACTGGCGCAGATGGTGTTTCAATGCAGTGGAGCCGGGATTCCAAATCAGACAACCTCGCCTCGAGTGACTCAAAAAGATAACATTTATTACATTTACTGTTATCACTAAAAGAGGCAATAACAGTAAATGTAATAAATGTTATCTTTTTGAGTGGCCGGGTTTCCACCCATGGGACCCGGCCAGGCTCAGCCCGAAGGAGTTACATGGGTCCGCCCTCCAGTGGGTTCACCACCTGCAGGAGGGATCATGGGGGTCCGGTGCTATGTGGATTAGGTGGCGGTCAAAGGCGGAGACCTTGGCGGACTGATCCCAAGCTTTCTAAACTGGCTTTGGTACGTGGAATGTCACCTCTCTGGTGGGGAAGGAGCCTGAGCTGGTGTACGAGGTTGAGCGATACCGGCTAGATATAGTCGGCCTCACCTCAACACACAGCTCCGGTTCCGGAACCAGTCTCCTGGAGAGGGGCTGGAGCTTGGCCTTTTCTGGAGTTGCCCCGGGCGAGAGGCGACGAGCAGGGGTGGGTATTCTTGTATCGCCCCACCTTGTTGCCTCTATATTGGAGTTTTCCCCGGTGGACGAAAGGGTTGCTTCCCTACGCCTTCGGGTTGGGAAACGGGTCCTGACCATCATTTGTGCCTATGCACCAAATGATGTTTCAGAGTACCCACCCTTTTTGGAGTCTGTGACTGGGGTGCTGGAGGGTACTCCTCCTGGAGACTCCATTGTCCTACTGGGGGACTTCAATGCGCATGTGGGCAACGACAGTGAAACCTGGAGAGGGGTGATTGGGAGGAACGGCCTGCCCGATCTGAACCCGAGTGGTGTTCAGTTATTGGACTTCTGTGCTAACCACAGTCTGTCCATAACGAACACCATGTTCAAGCATAAGGGTGTCCATATGTGCACCTGGCACCAGGACACCCTAGGTCGCAGGTCGATGATCGATTTTGTTATCGTATCATCAGACCTGCGACCGTATGCCTTGGACACCCGAGTAAAGAGAGGTGCAGAGCTGTCAACTGATCACCACCTGGTGGTGAGCTGGATCCGATGGCAGGGGAGGAAGCCATTCAGACCTGGTAGACCCAAACGTATAGTGAGGGTGTGCTGGGAGCGTCTGGCTGAGGCCCCTGTCCGGGAGGTCTTCAACTCCCACCTCCGGAAGAACTTCAACCACATTCCGAGGGAGTCTGGAGACATGGAGTCTGAATGGGCCATGTTCTCCACCTCTGTTGTTGAAGCGGCGGCCCAGAGCTGCGGCCGCAAGGTGGTCGGTGCATCTCGTGGTGGCAACCCCCGAACCAAGTGGTGGACACCAGTGGTGAGGGGGGCCATTAAGCTGAAGAAGGAGTCCTATCAAGCTTGGTTGGCTTGTGGGACTCCCGAAGCAGCTGAGGTGTACCGGCAGGCCAAGCGGAGTGCAGCTTGGGTGGTTGCTGAAGCAAAAACGCGGGTATGGGAGGAGTTCGGTGAGGCCATGGAACAAGACTTTCGGTCGGCTTCAAAGAGATTCTGGCAAACTGTTCGGCGGCTCAGGAGGGGAAAGCAGCTCCCCGTCCACACTGTGTATGGTGCGGATGGGACACTGTTGACTTCAACTGGGGATATCGTCGGGCGGTGGAAGGAATACTTCGAGGATCTCCTCAATCCCACTGATACGCCTTCCACAGAGGAAGCAGGGTTTGGGGACGAGGGGGATGACTCGCCTATCACAGGGGCTGAGGTCGCCAAGGTGGTTAAAAATTTCCTTGGTGGCCGGGCCCCAGGGGTGGACGAGATTCGCCCTGAGTACCTCAAGGCCCTGGATGTTGTTGGGTTGTCATGGTTGACACGCCTCTGCAACATTGCGTGGAGGTCGGGGGCAGTGCCTTTGGCATGGCAAACCGGGGTGGTGGTTCCTCTCTTCAAAAAAGGGGACCGGAGGGTGTGCTCCAACTTTAGAGGGATCACACTCCTCAGCCTCCCTGGGAAGGTCTATGCCAAAGTACTGGAGAGGAGAGTCCGGCCGTTGGTCGAACCTCGGATTCAGGAGGAGCAATGTGGTTTTCGTCCTGGCCGTGGGACATCGGACCAGCTCTTTACCCTCTCGAGAATTCTTGAGGGTTCGTGGGAGTTTGCCCAACCAGTTTACATGTGTTTTGTGGACTTGGAGAAGGCATTTGACCGCGTCCCTTGTGGATTTTTGTGGAGGGTGCTTCGGGAGTATGGGGTATCGGGCTTGTTGTTACGAGCTATTCGGTCTCTGTACGACCGTTGTGAGAGTTTGGTTCGTATTGCCAACACTCGGTCGGAGTCATTCCCAGTGAGAGTTGGACTCCGCCAGGGATGCCCTTTGTCACCGATCCTGTTCATAATTTTTATGGACAGGATTTCTAGGCGCAGCCAGGGAATGGAGGGTGTCATGCTTGGTGACCACAGGATCTCATCTCTGTTGTTTGCAGATGATGATGTCCTGTTGGCTTCATCCAGCAATGACCTACAGCTCTTGCTGGGACGGTTTGCCGCTGAGTGTGAAGCGGCTGGGATGAGAATCAGCACCTCCAAGTCCGAGTCCATGGTCCTCAGCCGGAAAAAGGTGGATTGTCCTCTCCGGGTTGGGGACAGGCTCCTGCCCCAAGTGGAGGAGTTTAAGTATCTTGGGGTCTTGTTCACGAGTGAGGGGAAAATGGAGCGAGAGATCGACAGACGGATTGGAGCAGCATCTGCAGTGATGCGGACGTTGTACCGGTCTGTTGTGGTGAAGAGGGAACTTAGTTCTAAGGCAAAGCTGTCGATTTACCAGTCAATCTACGTTCCTACTCTCACTTATGGTCACGAGCTTTGGGTAATGACCGAAAGAACGAGATCGCGGATACAAGCGGCTGAAATGAGCTTTCTCCGTAGGATTGCTGGACTCACCCTCAGAGATAGGGTGAGGAGCTCAGTCATCCGGGAGAGGCTCAGAGTAGAACCGCTGCTCCTCCACATTGAAAGGAGTCAGTTGAGGTGGTATGGGCATCTGATTAGGATGCCTCCTGGACGCCTCCCACTTGAGGTGTTTCAGGCACGTCCCACTGGGAGGAGACCCCGGGGCAGACCCAGGACTCGGTGGAGAGACTATGTCTCCCAGCTGGTCTGGGAATGCCTTGGTATCCCCTCTGAAGAGCTGGAGCAGGTGGCTGGGGAGAGGGAAGTCTGGGCTTCTCTGCTTGAACTGCTGCCTCCGTGACCCGGACCTCCGGAAAAGCGGTAGAAGATGGATGGATGGATGGATGGATGGACTAAAAGAGGCAGAGGTGTAGCTAAACATCTGACAGAGAGAGCACACCAGAGGAGGAGAGGAAGGAGAGCTAGTAGCCATAGCTAGTGGATAACCCAAAGCTAACAAAAACACCAATGAAAGGTGAACAGAAGGCTAAAGATGGAAATATGGATGTCACCTGACTGCAAAACAAATCTACCTACGGGTACAAATAAAGTAACCTGAACCTGAACCTGAAAGGGGGTGATTAGGTGACACTGAGTGCGCACACAGGTGCAAGAGGCTTGATAAACAGAAATGAGAACTAACGGTAGATGGAAAAAAGTGGTTAAAATACAATTAAAAGCAAAATCCTCAGGAGAGTGAGGAGAGCAAACCACACGGACAGACAACAATACAGGAAGTGATGATACGTTACCACAAGTGATGAACAAGTGATGGTTCTCTCTTTTAAGCAGAGAGAACCATCAGTTACAGGTTATGACTTAGTTTGTGGCTGCTCCAGTGTAGTATCAGTTTGGGTGAGGGAACCTGCTGCCACTTTCTCAAATCTCCATGCTATCAGATGTCCCTACATGTGTGCCACCCTTGACCAGACCCCCATGGTGCACTCGTGTTTCCTCAAGTCATGCCACAGCTCCACAATCTGCCTGGAAACTGACTCCTGCTCAGTGAAACAACATACTGCTCACCCCAGCCTTTGAGCAGATTCACCGCAGCAGAGGAAATAACACTTGGGGACTAAGACGAGGCTCTCCATATCCTCGCTCAACAGGAATGCATATGTCACCACAAATGGTGGGTGCCAAAAACGGCACGCCACTCTTGACTCGCTGCTCCATTTATGAAAAGGGCCCGACAGAAATGAGGAAGCGCATGTGTTTTGAGAAGGCGGTGCATGCGATGGGACGAAAGTGATGCCGAAACCGTGCCCCTGCCTCCAGAGCCACCCGGTACAGCTCATCAATGTCGCTTCTTCTCCCGACACTCCAAAAGGGAGAGGAGCCCATTCATCCTCGCTGCACCTCTTTGTACGCATGCCAGTTATATTAGCGTCTTTTCACAGATGACGGCAACGACCCATCGCAAATACCGGAAGAGAAGTGACTGAATGTGCACCTTAATTAGAAAACATGAATAAGATGGTAGATAAAATTCTATAGGGACAGCTTTGAATTAGAGCAGCGCAATTTGAAAAGTATTAATAATAATAATGATAATAATAATAATTTCTCCCCTTTTTTACACAGAGAACACAGTTTAATATTCAGTTTATCCTGAATACTGAATATTGCTGGTAGCGTGTAGACAAATGAGTAATAAGCATGGAAAATGTATCACATTAGATAATTAAAAAAAAATTTTGAGCCTCAGAAGTGACAAATTTATATATAAAAACATCAAATTTATGAGAATAACTTTAAAAAAAGCAGTTAAAGACACATTCTTTAGAGTCACCTTTTCATTAATTGTATTCTTATTCAAATTTTTGTCATTTCATCATTTATTAAGTTTTTATGATCTTTATTGGGTATTTCATTCTACTGGGATTCTGCTGGGTATTTATCTTAACCCATGAAGCACTTTGTCACTCTGATTCTGATAAGTGCTATAAATAAAGTCAGAAGGTGATGGGGGGGGGGGGGGAATGCCAGCCCTCTTGTTAGCAAAATGACCCAAAATCATCCTTCTTGTTAACCTGCCCCACCCCAATTCACAGCTGTAAATCAAGGGGACAATCTCTCCCACCAACCTGGAAAAGAGAGAATTGTCCTTCATATCATCATAACTTTTCTCTATCATATTACATAACTGAATAAAATTACTTTGAACCACTAAGTCTAAGCAGAAATGATAAAAAAAAACTTTTTTTTCTCATAAATTTGTGAATTTTCTCTTGTAAATTTGCAGCTTTTTCAAAAAAAATTTGCATTTTTTCGTCAATAAATTTGCACATTTTCTTCCAGGTTCAGGTTCCTTTATTTGTACCCGTAGGTAGATTTGTTTTGCAGTCTGGTGACACCCATATTTACAAGCCACAATTACATTCAACATAGACACAAACACAGGCACACATGAAGCTGACTAGAAACATGATAAAAATACTCAAGGCTCCATCAATCAGGGTATAAAGACAAAGAGATGAGAGAAAAACCAGAGGTAAGAGAGAAGGGTCATATTAAAAAGTTAAAAACTAGTCAAAGAGGTTAAAAACTCAAAGGTCTAAAACCCAATAAAATATTTAGAACCCAAATAACATCCTACAAAAATAAGTAAATATACAATGGAATTAATAAATAGGTACCTAAATTATGTGCAATATATTGTTACAACTTGTTCAACTCTTTGACAGCAGCAGGAACAAAGCTGTTTTTGTAGCGCTGGGTTTTACTTTTTGGGACAGCAACCCTCCGTCTTGACGGAAGAAGCTCAAAGTGGTAGTGCAAAGGGTGGGAGTCATCATTTAAAATGGAGGTAGCCATCCTCTGTACTTGTCTGGTAGAGGGATGTCAGGCTCAGCTGTGACTCACCAAGCAAACGACTGGACCATCTAACTACCTGATCCAAGGATTTCCTCTGTTTCAGTTTTATCTGACCAAACCATGACACTAAAGAAAAGGATAAAACATTCAATAAAAGCCCGATAAAACATTGTCATTATGGTTCGGTCAATTTGGAAGCGTGCAAGTTTTCTCAAGCAATGCAAATGTTGCTGACCCTTTTTGCACACCCTTTCACAGTTCTCTTCAAAGTTTAAATTACTATCAATAATCGTCCCAAGATATTTGTAGGATTGTACACATTCGGTGGTCTGGCCTTTTAGTACGGTGACTGTGCCTGGGAGTTTTCCTCCTAAAGTCAATAATCATGTCTTTAATTTTTGTCGTATTCAGCTGTAGGTAGGAATCCTCACACCAGTGAACAAAATCATCAACTACTGGGCCGTGGCCACTCTCACCATCCTGGAGGAGACTGACAATAACTGAATCATCAGCATACTTTATAATGTGTCTGTTGTCATGTCTGCTCCGACACATGTTTGTGTACAGGATGAAGAGTAGTGGTGACAACACACACCCCTGAGGAGAGCCAGTAGAAAAGCACTTTAGGTCAGATAATGTACCATTGACCCTTACTCTCTGCGTCCTGTTGGTTAAGAAATCCAGAATCCAACCCACCATATTATTGCTCAAATCAAATTGTTGCAGGAGCCTTTCAACTAAAATATGAGGTTGGATTGTATTAAAGGCGGAGGAAAAGTCCACAAATAAAAGCCTGGCGTGTGTCCCATTAAAATCCAGATATTTAAAAAGCATGTTAAACAGAGTGACAGTGGCATCCTCCACTCCTCTGTGAGGCCTGTAGGCAAACTGCAGAGGATCCAATGCATGCTCAGTCTGCTTTAGGACCTCACATCTGACCAGTTTTTCAAAAATTTTCATTAAAATTGAAGTCAAAGCAACTGGTCTAAAGTTGTTTACCGTTTTAGGACAGCTGGATGTTGGAACGGGAACAACCACGGCTTCTTTCCAGATCTTAGGCACATGTTGTGTCTGTAAGGACTTATTGAAAATGTAATGAAATATAGGACTCAGTTCATGTGCACAGGACTTTACCAAGCGCCCACATATATTATCAGGGCCCTGACTTTTGTTCACTTTTACAGCACAGAACTCCCTTTTAACATCCTGCACCTCAATATTAAAGTGCTAATTGTCTTTGAGTTTCTGTTTCAAATCTTGGGTTTCAGTGCTAAAATCAAAGGAGTCAAAACAACCAATTTTCTATTTTTTCTTGTAAATCTTCAGAAATTTCTCGTAGATTTTCAACTTTTTTTTTATAACGTTTTTCTCATAGTATTGTTTTCTTGCAAATTTGCAACATTTCTCTAAAAAAAAGTGCAATTTTTTCTCATAAATTTTCAGCTTTTTCTCAAAAATTTTCAACTTTTTTCGCTTTTTGTTCAGATTTGAAGCTTTTTACTTGTAGATTTGAAACCTTTTCTCATTTTTTTTATTTCACATTTCTTGCAAATGTGTAACATTTTTCTAAAACATTTGCAACTTTTTTCTTACAAATTTTCAATTTTTCTCAGAATTTTGCAACTTTTTCTCAGAATTTTTGATTTTTTTTTTTTCAAATTTGCAACTTTTTTCTCAGATTTTCAACTTTTTCTCATAGGTTTTCAACTTTTTCTCACAGATTTTTTACATTTTTTCCTCATAAATTTGCAACTTTCTTTCAAATGTAGTATTTTTTACTTGCACATTTTCAAGATTTTAACCTTTTTCTCATCATTTTACAACTTTTTTCTCAAATTTTTGATTTTTTGCAAATTTTTGATTTTTTATCATAAATTTGCAACTTTTTTCTCATAAATGTAATAGTTTTCTCTCGCAAATTTGCAACATGTTTCTAAAAAATTTGCAACTTTTTTCCTTTAAATTTCTTTTTTCTCATAAACTTGCAACTTTCTTCTCAAAATTTCAGTTTTTTTTTGCAAATTTGCAACTCGTAGATTGTCAACTTTTTTCGCAAAATTTTTAAATTTTTCCTCATGAATTTGCAACTTTTTCTCATGAATTTGTGGCCTTGACCTGTTTACATGGTCACGAGTAAACCGATTATAATCACATAATGGAAATAAGTGAGAACGCGATAATCTGGTACAGAGCATCTTTACCCTGTGTTTAATGTTTTTTCTGTACATGGTCCCTGACAAATCAGGAGTTACCTGATTATTCAAACTGTCATGTAAACAGAGCAATCAGATTACTTTTATCAGTTAAATGCCATTATAGACCCTGTTTACATGGTAATGAGTAAACTGATTACTGGAGTAAACTGGTAAAGGTAACAAATGGCTAATGGCGTTTACATACACTGAGTAAATGGTTTATCAGGCAAATAAACTAGGTGTGTTAATCAGTTTTCTCAGAAACCGATAATGAACTTTAACTGATAAAGGTAATCGGATTACTCTGTTTACATGACAGTTTGAATAATCAGGTAACTCCAGAAAGCTGATTATAATTGGTTTACTCGTGACCATGTAAAGAGGGTCACCGTTTCTTGCAAATCTGCAACCTGCTTCTCAAAAATTTGCAACTTTTTTCCTGTAAAGTTTCAATTTTTTTCTCATAAATTTGCAACATTCATGTGGATCCTGGTTAAATTTTCATTCTATGTATTTCAATTGTAATTTGATGTTAATTTAATAAATCAATTTAGTTTAATAAAGCAATGCTAATTTTTAAATTGCCATCTTTTATCATGGGTTTTTTTTTTTTTTTATTACTTATTTTGTACCCGTAGGTAGATTTGTTTTTGCAGCCTGGTGACAAGCCACCAGCTGCCGGTCGCTGCGTGCGCAAGCGCCCCTTAACTCCCTAACCTGCATGTTTTTGGCATGTGGGAGGAAACCAGAGAAATCCCGGAGTAAACCCACGCAAACACGGGGAGAACATGCAAACTCCACACAGATCACTGTTGGCCGGCGACAGAATCAGAATCAGAATGAGATTTATTGCCATTGTTCATGTAGTACACAAACTAGGAATTTGTCTCGGTGCAATGCTGCAACATTAAACATGGAGTAGCACTAAAGATAAAAATAAAAAACTATGCATGCAATAAAAGGAAGAATATGAATAAGTAATACTAATCTAAGCGATTTTTAAATATATTAACAAGCAGCAGATATTGTGGAGTTCCACATAGTGCAGACGGTAGTGCAAAAGAAAACAGTGATAATTGTCATGAGTCCTGTTGAGCTGCTGTACATAGTGCACGAGAGTCTAATAAGTCACTTAGTGTTCAGCAGTCTGATGGCAGAGGGGAAGAAGCTGTTCATGTAGCGGGAGGTTTTAGTCTGAATGGACCGAAGTCTTCTGCCTGAGGGGAGGGGGGCAAACAGAGCGTGTCCAGGGTGTGAAGGGTCGGCTATGATCCGACCTGCACGCCTCCGGGTCCTGGAGATATACAGGTCCTGGAGGGATGGGAGCTTGCAGCCGATCACCTTCTCAGCAGCGCGCACAATGCGCTGCAGTCTTAGTCTGTCCCTGGCGGTGGCTCCTGCGTACCACACAGTGATGGAGGTGGTGAGGATCGACTCGATGATGGCCGTGTAGAACTGCACCAACATCTTGGTGGGTAGCTTGAGCTTCCTCAGCTGCCGCAGGAAGAACATCCTCTGCTGGGCCTTTTTGATGAGGGAGCTGATGGTCGGCTCCCACTTGAGGTCCCGGGTGATGGTGGTGCCCAGGAAGCGGAAGGAATCTGCAGTGGTGATGGGAGAGTCTGTGAGGGTAAGGGGGGGCAGAGGGGCTGTGACTTTTCTGAAGTCCACGATCATCTCCACTGTCTTCAAAGCGTTCAGCTGCAGGTTGTTGTGGCTGCACCAGGACGCCAGCTGGGCCACCTCTCTCCTGTAGACGGACTCGTCGCCGTTGGAGATGAGCCCGATGAGGGCGGTGTCGTCCGCAAACTTGATCAGCTTGACAGACTGGTGACTGGAGGTGCAGGAGTTGGTGTAAAGGGAGAAGAGCAGGGGGGAAAGTACACAGCCCTGGGGTGATCCGGTGCTGATGCTAACAGAGTCTGAGACAGTCTTTCCCAGCTGCACATGCTGCCTCCGGTCCGTCAGGAAGTCGGTGATCCACCTGCAGAGGGAGTCAGGCACGTTGAGCAGGGACAGCTTGTCCTGGAGCAGAGCGGGGCGGATGGTATTGAATGCAGAGCTGAAGTCCACAAACAGGATCCTGACGTAGGTTCCCGGGGAGTCCAGGTGCTGCAGGATGGAGTGGAGGGCCAGGTTGACTGCGTCGTCCACAGACCTGTTGGCTCTGTAGGCAAACTGCAGCGAGTCCAGGAGGGGAGTGGTGATGGTCTTGAGGTGGGGCAGGACCAGGCGCTCAAAGGACTTCATGACTACAGAGGTGAGCGCTACAGGTCTGTAGTCGTTAAGTCCAGTGATCCGTGGCTTCTTGGGGACAGGAACGATGGTAGAGGTTTTGAGGCAGGCCGGCACGTGGCATGACTTCAGGGAGGTGTTAAAAATGTCTGTGAAGACTAATGTCTGCTCCTCCGCACAGTGTCTCAGGGTGGAGGGAGACACACCGTCCGGACCGGAGGCCTTGCGCGGGTTCAGTCTGGAGAACTGTCTGTGCACGTCCTGCTCACTGATGGCAAGGGCAGGGGGGAGGAAGGGGGGCCGCCTTTGATGAAGTGGGGACCATGGAGGCAGTGGCGCTGGGGGGAAGGAGTTGGTCACAGCTGACGAGTTGTCAAAACGGGCATAGTGTTGGGACAATCTTTGGCAAAGGGCTTTGTCATCCTGTCCCTTAGAAGCCTGAGGCTGATAGTTGGTGATTTGCCTCAGTCCTCTCCACACAGAAGCAGAGTCGTTAGCATTGAACTGTTGCTGGAGTCTCTCAGAATACACAGATTTAGCTCTCCTCAGCTCTCTGCTAAACCGGTATTTGACCTCCCTGTAGCAGTCCCGGTCTCCACTTTTCAACGCTGCTTCCTTCTCCTTCCTGATCTGTCTGAGCTTAGCTGTGAACCAGGGCTTGTCGTTGGAGTAACTCACCCTGGTGCGCGATGGAAGAATGCTCTCCTCACAAAAGTGGATATATGAGGTCACAGTGTCCGTGTGCTCATCCAGATCATGCGTAGCACTTTTAAACATGTCCCAGTCAGTTATTTCCAAGCACGTGCTCAGCTCCTCCCCAGCTTCACTGGTCCATTTCCTCGTAGTGCTCACAACAGGTTTTGTGAGCTTCAGTCTCTGTCTGTATGTGGGAATCAGGTGGACCATCACGTGATCAGATAGTCCGAGCGCAGCGCGGGGAACAGCGCGATACGCGTCCTTAACTGTAGTTTAACAGTGATCCAGCGTGTTCTCTCCTCTGGTGGGGCATTTAATAAACTGTTTGTACCGGGGGAGTTCGTGGCTCAGGTTGCTCTGGTTAAAGTCACCAACCACAATAACCAGAGAGTCCGGGAAAGTCCGCTCCGCTTGCTGAATGTGATCCGCGAGCGTGCGCTGAGCCTCACGCACGTCTGCGTCGGGCGGGATGTAAACAGCGGCCAGGATGAATGAAGCAAACTCACGCGGGGAATAAAATGGCTTGCAGTTGATGAATAAATATTCCAGAGCGGGAGAACAGTGTTGAGAGATCACAGTTACATCGGAGCACCAGCTGCTGTTGATGTAGAAGCAGACTCCTCCGCCTGTGGTCTTGTCAGAGAGCCCCGTGTCGCGGTCTGCACGAAACAGCTGAAATCCCTCGAGGAGGAGCGCGCTGTCCGGTGTCTTTTCCTTGAGCCAGGTCTCAGTGAAGCAGAGGGCACATGAGGTGGAGAGGTCCTTAAATCACATCAGCAGTCTCAGTTCATCTACCTTGTTATAAAGAGAATTGACGTTGGACAGAAAAATCCCAGGCAAAGCCGTGCGCGTGCCTCTCCTGCAAAGCCGCACGAGGGCGCCCGCTCGTCTTCCTCTCTTTCGCCGTCTCACTTTTTGGGCTAAAAAGTGAACCAGATCGGCGGCAGGAGCCAAAAAGACTGGGAGTAGGTCCGTGGGAGTGAAAGTCCTGATATTTAGTAGCTCTTCACGGGTGTAAGAGCAGGCAGACACACAATTGACGAACAAAAACAAACAAAAAAAAGCGCAGCGAAGCACCATGGCGACCGCTGTGGGCGCCATCTTGGATCTATCAACAGATCCAAGGATCGAAGGCAGGGATCGAACCCACGATCACACCGTCCCCGCGATCCCCCGGCCGAGGGTAAAACTGTGCTGCCACAGTGCTAACCATTGCGCCACCGTGCAGCCCTTTATTCTCGCAAATATGTACTCAGTTTACATTGATGCATTCATACCTTATTGTCCGGTGTCATTAAGCTGAATATGTGAATACCCCCCATTCCCCTTGTTAGAAAACAGTAAATAGCCAACTGAATAAAGCTGACTGACTTTACTGACTTACACAGCAGCAATGGGAAAAAAAAAAAACTAAGTTCTTTGGGTCTGCAGCCTGAGCTGAGCTTTTCTCCGTCATTCCTTCTGTATAAGGTCCAACCATGTTCTTATCCCTGCATGTGCTCTTTGTGGGAGGTATAAAAAAAAAGTGGGAGTGGATCTGTCTGACATTCTTTTTTCCTGTTGTATCGCACCTCCGAGCCACTTTTCTGCAGAAGCCGTTAATGCTGCTGTTAGTGTGGAGTGCGCCATTTGCTCTCAAACTACTTGTTATGACAGCCTGTTAGCCTGCAGGAGGCAAAGCAATTATTCTGTTATTCTCAGGAAGTGTATTGGTCCTGTCCTTCCACCACACTCTGCCCAGGTGCGTGTGTGTCTGTGTGGGGGTGGGGGGAGTTGATATACTGTATGTACTTCGAGCACATTACATCAGCAAATCAAGAAGCAGAGAACATCTTGTTCCTTTGAGGGAACTGACTGAAGATGATTGTACGTTCTTCAGGATTTGATGGTGGAGAATGTGTCTAATTTATACTGAAAACACAAAACCAATCACGTCAAATTTGTCCTCCAAGAAGATTTCCCACAGGCCTACTCTTAATGACATGTCCGTGACATGCTTTGGTCAAAACCTTGTGCACAGCTGCGAAAACTGCACAAACAATTTTTGGACTACTTCATACGGCCTTCAGGTGGCCCAAGGAGAATCCAGTGTTCATAGACCATTCTTAAGTTTGTGGCCAGGTTGATGGTCTTGTCCATGATTTCTATGAACGCCCGACAAAAAAACCCTCATTGTAGGGCAGCCGTAGGAATGCCATAGGAACAACATAAGAACTATGCAAGATGTTGGCGTAAGTATGCCTCGTAAGTATGCCATTTGTACGGAGATTCGTACAGAGTGCGTAAGGCAGTAGTGAGGTGCTCATAAGGCGGAAGTATGTCATTCTTGCGACACTCGTGCCGGAAGCCACAAGATCTTCCTGCCAATGACTTGAGTGCCGAGCTGCACAAAAAATTTCAGAAGATGGCAGTAAGTATGCCGTAGGAAGATCCCAAGGCACCCTTACAAAAAATATAAGAACTCTAGGGCCATTGTAAGACAGAAAAGCACCTCACTTTTCAAGAATGCCTCAAGCTGCTCTTGTGAATTGAATGGTAGCCGTAAGAAACTATGCCCCCCTCCACGAATGTCTGCAAACTCCAGATTTCACAGGAACTGGGAGATGGTTACGAACCCATCATCTGTAAGAATCTTTGTGACCATAGCTTTAGCTGGCTAGCTTCTAGCTCTTGTGTGAATGCAGCCTGAGCAAGCTAGTGTAAAGCCTTTGGTTCCAGTCACAATATCCCTCATTCACACACACTCACTCTCTCTCTTGGTGTGCTTACTTTTTTTTGAAGTGTGCAATAAAGGCTTATTTTAAAAGGTCAAAGGTCTCTCTCTCTCTCTCTCTCTCTCTCTCTCTCTCTCTCTCACACACACACTCTCTTTCAGCTGCTCCCTATTTCCTGACACAAACCAATATGAAGAGTACACTGGTTTTGTGTTTCCCCTGTGGCTCTGTAACAAACTTTCCTTTCCCCATTCAATTTATGCTGAGCACTATGCTAGAAGGTGGAAAGTAAAAAAAAAAATTATGGTCTTTGGTATGACCTGGTTGGGGCTTGAACCCACAATGATGCTCTAACATCAATCCAGATGATAACTGATCTTGTGCCATTTGGCCTATTTTGTTACATTTTTGCCATAATGCTACATCAAACCGTTAGCATTCGCTTGGCTAGGCAGTCAGAGTCAGTCAGTCTAATTGCATTAGAGCGCGCCTCAGCAGGGAGAGGCTAACAAACAGGCCCCCTGGCATTAGCTTACCTGTTGATCCAGCAGGTTTTGATTATTTTCTAATGCTATTCACCCCCACTGGGATCCTTGTTCATCTACTAACACTTGACCATATACGTTGCTCGTAGTCATTATTTATTTAGCAAGCAGAACAAATATCTGTATGCCTTATTGTGCCAAACACATTTACTTTGCCAGAAGGAGTTCTGCACCTATCTGATATATGTACAGTGCATCCGGAAAGTATTCACAGCGCTTCACTTTTTCCAGATTTTGTTGTGTTACAGCCTTATTCCAAAAGCGATTTAATTCATTTTTTTACCTCAAAATTCTACACACAATACCCCATAATGACAATGTGAAAAGTTTTTTTTTGAAACTTCTGCAAATTTATTAAAAATAAAAAACTGGACTTCCGGTTATGGCTGCCACGTAGGACGGACGTGTCTCGCTCTGCTCTGCTCCTGGAGAAAAAAAATCGGCAAATAACTCTCTCATTTGGGACAGAACGTATCCCAGCATTTGGGCGAGGATATGTCGGCGAAGCCTAAGGCTGGAAAACCAGGAAAAGGAAAAAGCGAGCCGCCGAAACAGTCCAAATTAACGGACTTTCAGGTCTGTGACGCAGCAAACAAAACTCCATATATGGCGGAGGAAGCTGGCGGCGGTGCGATGTTTGCGGGGAATGGCGCAGATGCGCTGATGGCTGCCATGAGTTCAATGAGAGCGGACTTTTCCTCTAGATTTGATGGGATTATGACAGCGTTGGAAGGAATAAGAAAGGAATTGGGTGACTGTGTAGAACGAACGGCGCAGATGGAGCTCCGTCTCGCTAGTGCTGAAGATGACGTCACCCGTCTTCAATTAAAGGTGCGCACTTTGGAAAAAAAAAATAAATCTCTGGAAGATAATATTTTGGATTTGGAATCTCGGTCGAGACAGAATAATTTGAGGCTGGTGGGTCTTCCAGAGGAATCAGAAGGTCGGGACGTATGTTCCTTTCTGGAAAAGTGGATTCCGGAGGTGCTGGGCAGCGAGGAGTTGCAATCAGCAGTGGTTCTGGAAAAAGCACATCGCATTGGCCCACGGAGAGATAAGGGACCGCCGAGGACCTTAATTATGAAGTTTCTTAGCAACAGAGACAGGATGAAGATCTTCAACGCTGCACGTGCTAAAGGAGAGATTAAACACCAGGACCAGCAGGTGCGGTTCTACCCAGATTTGGCCACAGGAATCCAGCAATTGAGGAAGCAGTTTGATCCCGTACGTAAGGAGCTGCGCAACCTTGGGATTCGTCATGGTGTAATCTATCCTGCGAGACTGCTGACCACGTATGAGGGCAGAACCCACATCTTCAAGACCCCAGAGGAGGCGCAGGAGTTCATCAAGAAGATCAAAGAAGAAGAAGAGACTGGTGGGAGCTAAGCATGAACAAAATATAAGGTAGAATAATTAAGCATTTGCACAGGCATCTGACTGACTTGAAGTAAATAGTAAGTTTACAAAATATAGATTGTATTATAT
The DNA here is from genome assembly GCA_020510985.1 of Pholidichthys leucotaenia. Taxonomy (NCBI): domain Eukaryota; kingdom Metazoa; phylum Chordata; class Actinopteri; order Cichliformes; family Pholidichthyidae; genus Pholidichthys; species Pholidichthys leucotaenia. The sequence continues at coordinate 408,945,611 of CM035842.1, read as the reverse complement.
ATTAAAAAAACAAAACAAAAACAAAACAAACAAAAAAAAAAACTATGATGTACAAAGTTGTTAAAAATTTTGGAGTTAAGTTGGAAAACTACAGAGGAGAGTTAATGTTACGTCATTAAAAGCAGTAGAGTTAGGGTGATTGGGAGGATGAAGAAGGAGTGGCTTAGGCTGTTCCCCGTGGGTGTGGAACAGTCGATGGCTATATCGGGAGACAGAATTTTTCTTTTGATTTTGGGGGGTTTGCCACAAGTGTGGGAAGGGGAAATTTGTTTGTGTGTAGTTTGTAGGATGAATGTTCAACCACTCATGTTTTTGCTTCTCTGTATGAGCATGTTTACACTGCAAGGTAATCCCAAACTCTCTATTGATCATGGACCAAAGTGTTAATCTTAATTTAACTTCATGGAATTGCAGAGGTCTACAAAATTTAAAAAAACTTAAACAAGTTATGAACAAAATAAAGGACATGGGTTCAAGAATTGTGTTTTTACAAGAAACTCATCTGATAGAGGAGGATGTTAAAAGAATTAGGAGTAGATGGCAGGGAAGTGTATTCACCTCTTCATTTTCATCCCGAGCCAGGGGAGTTATGACTCTCATACATAAATCAGTTCCTTTTCAGGTGAAAAATGTAATTGGAGACAAATTTGGAAGATATGTAATCATTCAAGGTTCTTTGCTATTAGAAAATATAAATCTTGTGAACTTATATGGTCCCAATATAGATGATCAGAAGTTCTTTGCTAATTTATTTCTCATCTTATCATCACTTACAGGGCAACATATAATAGCAGGGGATTTTAATTGTACATTGAATCCAGGTGTGGATAGATCAACAGGACTGGATTGTACGCACAATGGATGTAGGATGACTATTAATCATTTTATGAAAGAATTGAGATTGTTAGATATATGGAGAGAAATGAAACCACAAGTTAAAGCCTATTCTTGTTATTCCAGTACCTACAAGACATTCTCACGTATTGATTATTTTTTGATTTCCACAGAATTAAGGTCCAAGATTCAAAACTGCTTTTATGATAACATCGTGATTTCTGATCATGCACCCTGTTGTCTAATATATGTAGATAAAAAATTGACAAAGGAATCAGGTAGATGGCAATTTCAGCATAAATGGCTTCAGGATGAGGAATTTGTCAAGTATATAGAAAAACAGATAGACGAGTTCTTTGACATCAATACTACACAAACATCAGCAGGTGTAAAGTGGGAGGCTTTCAAAGCTTTTATTAGGGGACATATTATTAGTTATACAGGATCAAAATCTAAGAAGACTCGAGAGGAGAGAGCTAAATTGGAACATAAAATAAAAAGTCTTCAGGAAAAAGTGTATGCAGGAAGTGACCCAAGGTTGGAGAATGAATTACTGATTTTGAGAGCTGAATACGACAAAAAATCAGCGAATAGAGCTGCCTCGAGTCTTCTAAGATTGAAACAATCTTTTTATGAACAAGGTGAAAAATCAGGAAAATTATTAGCATGGCAGATTAAACAATTGGAAATTAAAACACCAATTACCAGTATTATAAGTAATGGACAGGTAGTTATACAGTAGATCCTTTAGAAATTAATAGAGCCTTTAGAGATTACTATGAAAAATTATATGATACCAAAAATGAACCTGATTTAACAAAACTAAATGGGTTTTTGAACGAACTATCTATACCGTGTATACCAAATGAAAACAGGGAGATATTGGAGTCTAAAATTAGTCAAGAAGAAGTTGGGCTAGCCATTGATAATATGAAATCAGGAAAAAGTGCAGGACCAGATGGTCTTCCAGTTGACCTTTATAAAAAATTTAAGAATAAATTAATAAAACCTTTTTTGGAAATGGTTTTAGAAGCATTTCAAAATAATAATTTACCATCATACATAAATAATGCCTTAATTATACTGTTGCCAAAACCAGGTAAGCCCTCTAATAAATGTGAAAATATGAGACCAATAAGCCTATTAAACGCCGACCTTAAGATAATCTGTAAAATTTTAGCAAGACGAATACAAGAAATTTTACCAAATATTATTAATCGAGATCAGAATGGCTTTATAAAGGGTAGACAAGGCTTCCATAATGTAAGAAGACTATTTAATATTATTTATTTTAATAAAGAAGCACCGGATACAGCTCTCCTATCATTGGACGCCGAAAAGGCCTTTGATAGAGTTGAATGGCCCTTTCTTTTTGAAGTCCTACAAAGGTTTGGACTTGGAAATAATTTCATAAAATGGGTTCAAATAATATACAATAATGCTACAGCAGAAATCCTAACAAATAACAATATTTCAAAACCAATAAAAATCAATAGAGGATGTCGACAAGGCTGTCCACTTTCACCTTTACTGTTTACTATGGCAATTGAACCTTTAGCGATAGCGATACGTTTACATTCACAAATATATGGAATTAAAGTTGGACCAACAGAACATAAAATCTCCCTGTACGCTGATGATATAATTTTGTTTATGTCGAATCTAAAAAAATCAATTCCAACCTTGTTGAATTTAATAAAGAATTTTGGGGAAATATCAGGATATAAAATAAATAAAACTAAATCTTCAATATTAATGCTAAATGAGACCCAGAGAAATTACCCAGCCCCTGAGGCAAATCAATTCAATGTTGTAAATCAGTTTAAATATTTAGGAATCCAAATTATGCCTAAGCTAGAATCAGTCCCCAGTGTCAACTATGAAGCCTTAATGTCAGATATCAGTGAGTTAACTCAGAGATGGATGTCACTACCAATGTCGATGATCGGGAGAATCAATATACTTAAAAGTAATATTTTACCTAAAATACTTTATTTATTTCAATACATTCCCTTATCACCACCTTTAGATCTATTCTCAAGAATAAAAAAAAAGTTAGTGGAATTTATATGGAACAACAGGAGGGCTAGATTACGTTTGTCTTTATTATATTTACCATTTGATCGTGGAGGTCTGAAATGTCCAAATTTTATGTTGTATTATTGGTCGGCACAACTGAGGTCTATGACATATTATTTTTCATCAAATGATCTCCCTCACTGGACTGAAATGGAATCATACAATTTACCTTTACCTCTTCCCATATTCATATACTCAGATTCGGCAAAAAAATTACAAAAACAAGTTAAAAATCCATTTGTAAAGCATATGATCAAAATATGGTGTGAAGCTAAAAACTATTTAAAAGAACCACAGTTATTGTCACAATTTAGTCCAATATGGGGTAATCAATATTTTAAACCAGGGAGAGCGGACGCTGTATTTAAAGTATGGAATTTAAAAGGGATACAAAAGATTCAGGATTTATATTTGCCATGTGCAGACAACATAATGTCTTTTGAAGAGCTGAGGATCAAATTTAATCTCAATAGAACACATTTTTTTAAATATCTTCAACTTAGAAACTTTATTCGATCAAATCAAAATAAAGCTCTCACTCGACCTATTTATTCATCCTTGGAAAAAATGATGATGAAAGATAGTAAAAGAAAGGGTATTATTTCAGAGTTTTATAACTCATTGACACTATCTTCAAGTGAAAATTCACTGAAAAGATTAAACTACTGGAAAGAAGATCTGCAAATTGAAATTTCAGAGGAACAATGGGAATTGGCTTGTACAGAAGCTCAAACCAAATCAATAAATGCACGCCTTAAATTGATACATTTCAAATGGTTAATGCGGATGTATGTTACACCGGAGGAGTTAAATAGATATAACAAAAATATACCAGATACATGCACAAAATGCATGGAAAGTAAAGGAACCCTATTTCATTGTTTATGGGAATGTAGATTAATAAGAATGTTTTGGGAAGAGGTGAGGGTAACAATTGAAAAAATAATCTCAAAACAAATCATATTGAATCCTAAACTGTTTTTGTTGGGTCTGTACCCAGAAAAGCATAATTTCAATAAAAGTGAAAGAACATTCATAGACCTCAGTTTGCTTAATGCCAAAAAATGTATTGCACTATTATGGAAAAAGACTCATAGACCAGATGTGACTCAGTGGTTAAGACAGATGTTAACAAACCTTCCATTAGAAAGAATAACATATATACTGAAATCAAAGGAAATTGTGTTTGAGAATATATGGAGACCTTTTATTGATTATGTAAAAAATTTAAACATAACTCTTGAAGAAGAAGGTGAATGATGTGTGTGGACCTTGTAAATTCCAAACTGGTGAACATAATATGTATACTAATGTATTGGATTGTCTAGACTAAACAGAGGAGCATTGTTGAAGACTTGATTCTGTTGGTGGTTGTTGGTGTTTTTAGGGTATTTTTTTTTTTTTTGTAGTACTTTAGTGTTAGTGTTTGATTGTTTGTATCATGTTTGTTAAAAAAAAAAAAAGGTTCAATAAAGATATTGTGGAAAAAAAAAAAATAAAAAACTAAGAAATCACATGAGACTATTATACATGCTTTTATTTCTTCTCGCTTAGACCAGTGTAATAGTCTTTTTACCTGTTTGAGCCAAAAGCATGTTCAATGTCATGATCCCAAGTGCGGTTCTGTACTGTGCTCGGGTCTCCTGATTATTATCCTTTTTTCTGTGTATGTATTTAGTCATGTTTATGTCTTTATGACTGTGCTTTTATTTTGACAGCGCCGCGGCAGGGCTTCCTGCTGTCAAGCCTGCTCGTGACCTGTCACACCTGTTTGTATTCAGTAATTACTTTTGTCTCCACACCTGTTTGTAGTTTGTGTTTTGCTCCTTATTTAAGATCGCCAACGAGACTCAGTCCTCGCTGCGATCTCGCCCAACTTCGGCTGGAGTCCCTACGCCCGGCTCCAGTCTCTCTACAGTGTCAGGTTTCGCCCTCGCTATATTCATATGTAAGTGTTAGTGTTTATTCTTTGTGTCTCACGTTATCTCCCAGTGAAGTCGTGTATAGTGCATGTGTTTTGCCCCTCGTGGCACATTATTTTGTTACTTTTTGTTAATAAACAAGCAAACTCACTGCTGGCGTTTGGTGCCTCATTCATGCCCTGAAAAGGGCAATCGTAACAGCAGATCGCAGCCAAACGAGGTGCCAGCCACAGTGAGTTTTGTTTTTGGCTCTGTGTTTTTTCCTTAACCGGGTGCCAGCATTTCTTTTTCCGGGGGAGGTTATGGCGTTATTCACGAGATGGAATCCTATGAGCCTGGGGTTTGAGCTTGTCCAGGCTCTAATGGAAATAGATGACCTCCTAGCCATAGCTCATGATCGTTCCCCCGAAGACGCATTATGGTACCTGGGCCTGGCAGAGGTGGCTGTCAAACATCATCCTCACCTTGCTGGTCACGCTGAGGGCAGTGAGAGGATGGCTGAGCTATCGGTACTTCTACAGAAGAACCGTAAGTTGGACCAGAAACTCTCCAGGAAATCCAAGGGGGCTGACGGTGAAGCACTCCAGTTCCTCGGCTCTTTATGAGGTTCCTGCCACGGTTCCAGCTCCCGTATCTGCTCTGCCGAAAGACCATCTTCCTGTGCAGCGGAGGAGGAGGGCAGCCAGGGGTCCCGGCGAAGATGAACAGTGGGCAGCTGAACTCATCAGGGGCCGTGTGGCTGAAGCTCACTCTTCCTTCTACCCCGGTAAGGTTCTTAAGAGCGTGGTGGCAGCTGTTAGGTTGGTGGAGGCTAATCACGGGTTAAATAATTTTCCTGAGTTTGCCGAGCTGCTGGCCTCAGTTTCAGCGCAGCAGCGGCGTTTCCCCAATTTGAATTTAGCCTCGCCTCCAGCCCGAAGACGACAACGCCTGACGCAGAACCCTTCTCTTCCCCACGACACGGCTGTCCCAAAGCACAGGAAGGAGAATCATCGGGTCAACACGCTACGAGGCTCCCATTTGGATCCTGCTACGGGCTATGTAAGTGTTTGTGTTTATTCTTTGTGTCTCACGTTATCTCCCAGTGAGGTCGTGTATAGTGTATGTGTTTTGCCCCTCGTGGCACATTATTTTGTTACTTTTTGTTAATAAACAAGCAAACTCACTGCTGGCATTTGGTGCCTCATTCATGCCCTGAAAAGGGCAATCGTAACATTCAACGCCTCCAGGTTGTTCAAAATTCGGCTGCTAGACTTTTAACTCACACTAAGAAAAGGGCTCACATTACACTGGTTTTAGCAGCACTTCACTGGCTCCCAGTTGGTTTTAGGATTCAGTTTAAAATTTTAGTTCTTGTTTTTAGAGCTATTCATGACCAGGTCCCTAAACACATCACTGAGCTGCTAAAAGTGTATAACCCCTCACGGTCTTTGAGATCCTCGGATCAACTTTTACTGGTTGTCCCTCGAACCCATTTTAAAACTCGAGGTGACAGAGCCTTTCAGGCAGTGGCACCAAAATTGTGGAATGCTCTAACATTGTCTTTACGCTCAGTAGACTCTGTTGATGCTTTTAAAAAGCAGCTGAAGACACTCCTGTTTAAACAGGCTTTTTAGTTTGATTATGGATTATGGTTTTTATGTTTTTAATGTCTTTATACTTGTTTTTCAATGCTTTTATTGTTGCATCTGTGATTGTGTTTTATTTTATTGTGAAGCACTTTGTGATTCTTTCTGTGAGAAGTGCTATATAAATAAATTTTACTTACTCACTTACATGTACATAAGTATTCACAGCCTTTGCTCAATACTTTGATGATGCACCTTTGTCAGCAATTACAGCTTCAAGTCTGTTTGAATATGATGCCACAAGCTTGGTACACCTATCTTTGGGCAGTTTGGCCCATTCCTCTTTGCAGCACCTCAAGCTCCATTAGGTCGGATGGGAAGCGTCGGTGCACAGCCATTTTCAGATCTCTCCAGAGATGTTCAATTAGATTCAAGTTTGGGCTCTGGCTGGGCCACTCAAGGACATTCACAGAGTTGTCCTGAAGCCACTCCTTTGATATCTTGGCTGTGTGCTTAAGGTTGTTGTCTTGCTGAAAGATGAATCGTCACTCCAGTCTGAGGTCAAGAGCACTCTAGAGCAGGTTTTCTTCCAGGATGTTTCTGTACATTGCTGCATTCATCTTTCTCTCTATCCTGACTAGTCTCTCGGTTCCCGCTGCTGAAAAACATCCCCACAGCATGATGCTGCTACCACCATTGGTGTGGTTATGAATGGTGCTTGGTTTCCTCCAAACATGATGCCTGGCATTCACCCCAAAGAGTTCAATCTTTATCTCATCAGACCACAGAATTTTGTTTCTCATGGTCTGAGAGTCCTTCAGGTGCTTTTTGGCAAACTCCAGGTGAGCTGTCATGTGCCTTTTACTAAGGAGTGGCTTCCGTCTGGCCACTCTACCATACAGACCTGATTGATGGATTGCTGCAGAGATGGTTGTCCTTCTGGAAGGTTCTCCCCTCTTCACAGAGCAATGCTGGAGCTCTGACAGAGTGACCATCGGGGTCTTGGTCACCTCCCTGACTAAGGCCCTTCTCCCTTGATCGTTCAGTTTAGATGGCCACCCAGCTCTAGGAAGAGTCCTTGTAGTTCTGAACTTCTTTCATTTACGGATGATGGTGGCCACTATGCTCATTCTGACCTTCAAAGCAGCAGAAATTTTTCTGTACCCTTCCCCAGATTTGTGCCTCAAGACAACCCCGTCTCAGAGGTCCACAGACAATTCCTTTGACTTCATGCTTGGTTTGTGCTCTGACATGCGCTGTCAACTGTGGGACCTTATATAGACAGGTGTGTGTCTTTCCAAATCATGTCCAGTCAACTGAATTTACCACAGGTGGACTCCAATTAAGCTGTAGAAACATCTCAAGGATGATCAGTGGAAACAGGATGCACCGGAGCTCAATTTTGAGCTTCATGGCAAAGGATGTGAATACTTATGTACATGTGATTTCTTAGTTTTTTTTATTTTTAATAAATTTGCAAAAATCTCAAAAAAACTTTTTTCACGTTGTCATTATGGGGTATTGTGTGTAGAATTTTGAGAAATAAAATGAATTTAATCCCTTTTGGAATAAGGCTGTAACATAACAAAATGTGGAAAAGGTGAAGCATTGTGAATACTTTCCAGATGCACTGTATGCTGTATATACATAGTATTTATAGGCTCCTCTTGCTGTATAATAATTTTGATACTTTATTTAAATTCTTACTGATGGTGCAGTCAGACCAAACGTGAAAGTGCAGCGCAAATACACGTAAAGTTAATGTAAACATGCAGAAAACATGCAAATTTGCACATTCACATTGGAGGGATTTAGTTGCGCTAGCTAGTAATCAGCCTTAAGATTCTGCTGTATCGACACTGGAAAGCGTCGACACTGGAGAGTGTTGGCACTGGAGAGAGAAAGCAGCGGCAGATGTTCTGAAGGGAACCCCACACCTCTGCAACTCACTCAGCCATGAATTCATGTCCACTCACATATGTGACCAGCCACAAGTAAACCAGCAACAACTGGAGTGGTGGCTCAGTTGGTGGAGCACCCGCCCCACACCTGGGAGGCAGGGGTTCAAATCCCAGCCGGGTCATGCCGAAGACCATATAAAAGTGGAACTTCCTGCCGTCCAGCTTGGTGCTCAGCAATAATGGAATGGAGGAGGGAAATCTGTGGCGGTGCCTTGCATGGCAGCAGCCCTCTGATTCTACACTTGGGGTGTGTGTGATTAACACTGTAGATAGGTAAAACACAATTTTGTTCTACTGTACATGATTGGTTGTACGGTTGAATGACAATAAAGGGTGATTTAATTTAAATTTAACAAGTTGGCTTGACGTGATTCCTAAAAAACACAGAAATACTTTTTTATTTTTTTAAATTGTGATTTTCATTTTTTTTTTGCAAAATATGCTAGTTGAAATCATGAAGAAGCTCAGTGCGGGAGATTTTAAAACAGTAAACTTTGTATTTGAAATAGAGTAGTTTCAGAGGGAATGAGAGTGCATACCTCCGCCAAGGCTCCCTCCCTCCCTCTGTCCTCCCCTTCCTCCCTTTGTCCGTCCATATCGCCATCCATCTGTGCATTGCGAGATAGGGCCTTGGCGGAGATATGCACACACGGATCACCTCCAATATCTACTGAGTTCATCTTTGGGCCAAGGGCCACCTCTGGTGAAAATGTCATCCAAATCCATTCATGAGTTTTTGCATGATTCTGCTAACAGACAGCGAAATGGCAGCAAAAACAACTAGAAAAGCACTCAGAGAGCGCAGACCTCCGGAAAGCAGTTCATTTCCCCCAAATGACATTGTTAGAAATGCAGCAGTTTTCTAAATGCAACATTTCTGCATTTGATACTGATGAAAAATACTAATTCAAGTTTCCTTCTATAAGAGTTACTGAAATAACAAATAAATAGTATTGGGTAACTTAGCTACAGAAATTCTGGTGTACCAGCAAAAGTAAAATTTAACCAAGTTGATACTGATTTTTCCTAAAAATTCCTGGATCCAGGTGGTGATCTGGGTCACCACAAAAATGTAATCATCTGTTCCCCATGTCAATACACACCTTTCCTGAAAATTTCCTCAAAATCCATTCATAAATTTTGGAGTAATGTTGCAAAGAGACGGACAGACAGTGGACACTATATACACCCAGCGTTGCAGGAAAAAAGCACATAAAATCATTACTGATAAACACCATCTAGCCCATACTCTTCTCAGGCACAAGCAGACAGTATATACCCTGAGAAAAAGTAGAGCGGACAGTATTATTACCCATAAAGCACGTTTTTATAACAGTTTTTTCCCCACCGCAGTTAGACTGATGGCAAATGTTGGGTAAAGGATTTTAACAGTTAAAAGCACAATTCAAATAGGAAAGCACTGCAGTTTACAGTGTCCTTTTTTTTATAGTAACTTATTGGGTACTTATAGAGTGTGTTTTAAAATCAGGATAGCATTGTTTTTTTTATTGGAGTATTCTATTTTTAATTATTATTGACCTATGGCTCTGCACAATTAATTTCTATGTGCCTAAACTGTATGTTTGAGTACAAATGAACAGCTACAGACCGGTGGCCTTGACGTCCCACTTGATGAAGACCCTGGAGAGACTGCTCCTTGCTCACCTCCGCCCCCTGGTGGAACCAGCGATGGATCCACTCCAGTTCGCCTACCAGCATGGCATTGGGGTGGAGGATGCGGTGATCTTCCTCCTTCACCGTTCTCTGTCCCACCTGGAGAAGCCCGGGAATATGGTGAGGATCATGTTCTTTGACTTCTCCAGTGCTTTCAACACCATCCAACCGATGATCCTGAAGGACAAGCTGCTGCGCGCAGGGGTGGACCAGCACCTGTCATCATGGATCCTGGACTACCTCACGAACCGGCCTCAGTTTGTGAGAACCTGGGACTGTGTGTCCGACACGATCATCGGTAGCACGGGGGCCCCCCAGGGAATGGTGCTGGCTCCCTTCCTGTTCACTCTTTATACTGCGGACTTCTCACACAACACAACACACTGCCATCTACAGAAGTTCTCTGATGACTCTGCGATCGTTGGCCTCATCTCCAATGGAGATGAAGCTGAGTACAGAGGGCTTATCCAGGACTTCGTGGACTGGTGCCATCGGAACTGCCTCCAGATCAACGCGAGGAAAACTAAGGAGCTGGTGGTGGACTGCCGCAGGCATGGGCAACCCCTCACAGCACCAGTAAATATACAGGGAACAGACATCGAGATGGTGACATCCTATAAGTACCTGGGTGTTCATCTGAACAATAAACTAGACTGGTCACACAATACTGACGCACTCTACAAGAAGGGACAGCGCAGGCTGTTCCTGCTGAGGAGACTCAGGTCTTTTGGTGTACAAGGGGCGCTGCTGAAGACATTCTATGACACGGTGGTGGCATCAGCCATCACTTTTGGAGTGGTCTGCTGGGGCAGTGGCATTACTGCAGCCGATAGGAAGAGACTGAACAAACTGATCAAGAAAGCTAGCTCTGTCCTGGGGCAGCGCCTTGATCCGGTGGAGGAGATAGGAGAGAGAAGGACGGTGGCTAAACTGTCATCTCTGCTGGAGTCCGAGTTCCACCCTATGCAGGACATACTGAATGCACTGAGGAGCTTATTTAGCAGCAGACTACATCATCCCAGGTGCACAACCGAGAGGTTCCGCAGGTCCTTCCTACCAACGGCTGTCAGACTGTACAACCTAAGCAGGGCTGCTCGCAGAGATAGCAAAAAGACGTAACAAACTAATAGTTTTTTGAATGCAAAAGATGCAATAGACTTACACAATGGTCCCCTCCGGCATACAACTAGGAAAATACCGGTCGCTATGGAGGGTGAGAATATGTATGGGCACATAATCATACCATGTAGGATAACTAAGTAGACGGTTATGCTGTTTCATCCCATCTAGCAACAATGCTCTGCACTGTGTGTGTTTGTATATTTACATATTTATTCCATCTAGCTACAATGCTCCGCACTGGGTGTGTTTATATTTATATATCTATATATTTATTCCATCTAGCTACAATGCTCCGCACTGTGTGTTTATATATCTACATATTATTCCATCTAGCTACATTGCTCCGCACTGTGTGGGTTTATATATTTACATATTTATTCCACCTAGCTGCAATGCTCCGTACTGTGGGCGTTTATATATCTACATATTTATTCCATCTAGCTACAATGCTCCGCACTGTGTGTTTATATATTCATATATTTATTCCATCCAGCTACAATGCTCTGCACTGTGTGTCTGTGTGTGTGTATGTATATATATTTCCGCTTCTACCAGGCACTCGATGACATCCTCAGTCACATCCCGAAGGGTGACAAAATCATGCTGCTTGGTGATTTCAACGCAAGAGTCGGAAAGAACTTGCAAAACTGGAATGGTGTGATCGGTGCCCATGGCATTGGAAAAGTCAACCCCACTGGCATGAGACTTCTTAGTCTCTGTGCAGAACATGATCTTACCATCACTAACACAATCTTCCAACAAAAGAACAAATATAAGGCATCCTGGATGCATCCCAGGTCCAAACATTGGCACCTGATCGACTATGTGATCGTGAGGAGGGCTGACCTCAAGGACGTGCTCATCACAAGAGTTATGCGAGGGGCAGACTGCTGGACCGACCACCGCATGATTCTGTCAAAGGTCAGAATGCATATTAGGCCCCTAGCTCGCCACGGTGGCCCAAAGAGGAAAACACTCCACTGTGCCAGACTCTCCAGCAGCGACATCTGTGACAACTTCCGTCGCTCCCTAGCTGAGAGGCTGGAAGGTATTGAACAACTGATCATCTCAGAGTCTGGGATGGATGAGAAGTGGACTGCTCTATCTACCATTCTCTTTGACACTGCAGCCCAAGCCATCGGTTTCAAAACCAAGAAACATCAGGACTGGTTTGACCAGAATGCTGGAGAGATCTCCACCCTCCTGGACAGAATGCACAGGGCACACAGAGCCACCTTGAACAACCCACAATCCCAATTCCATAAGAAGCAATGGCAAGCCCTTCGTTCTCAGGTCCAAACAACTCTCAGGAAACTGCAAGATGAGTGGTGGATCTCAAAGGCCAACGAAATCCAGACTCATGCTGATAGAAACGATATGCACAGTTTCTATGATGCAGTCAAAACCATCTACGGCCCCAGAAACTGCTCCCTGGCACCTGTGAGATCTGTTGATGGCTCTTCTTTAATCAAGGATCAGGCCATGATAGTGGAGTGGTGGGCTGAGCATTTTAACACCGTGCTTAACCAGCCCACCTCAGTGGACCCAACTGTCATTGCAGAGCTCCCTGAACATCCTACCATGCCAGATCTCGACCTCCCCCCAACCTTCAAAGAAATCCTGCAAGCAGTAAAAACCCTGAAAAACAATAAATCCCCTGGACCTGATGGCATCCCAGCTGAACTTCTCAAGGAAGGAGGCTACCTCTGTACTCGGACATTGTATCTCTATATCTCAGAGGTGTGGAGACGAGAGTGTGTCCCACAACAGTGGAAAGACAGCAACATTGTGACCATCTACAACAGGGGTGTCAAACTCATTCCATGGAGGGCCAAGACCCTGCAGGTTTTACTTCCACCCAGTCTCTTCAGCAGGTGTTTTCACTGATCAGCAATCAGTAGGAAGAAATTCAGAGAAATCATCTGTTGAAGACACTGGGTGGAAGTAAAACTTGCAGGGTCTTGGCCCTCCATGGAATGAGTTTGACACCTGTGATCTACAAGAACAAAGGAGACAAAGCCATCTGCTCCAATAGTAGGGGTATCTCTCTGTTGGCTACTGCTGGAAAGGTCCTTGCCAAGGTCATGCTCCGCAGACTCATCTCTGCAGTATCAGAGCGGGTCACCCCAGAGTCACAGTGTGGTTTTCGGAAGGACAGGGGAACAGTTGACATGATCTTTGTGACACGTCAGCTCCAAGAGAAATGTCGGGAGCAGCATAAGGACCTGTTCATTGCCTTTGTCGACCTGTCAAAGGTATTTGACACAGTGAACAGGGAACTACTGTGGCAAGTCCTAAAGAGATTTGGGTGTCCACCCAAGTTTCTCACAATCCTTGCGCAGTTCCATTCTGGGATGATGGCCCGAGTGGTAGTGGGAAGGCACAGCTCAGAACCTTTTGGAGTGCAAACCGGAGTGAGGCAAGGCTGTGTGCTGGCCCCAGTTCTCTTCAACATCTTCCTTGTCTGTGTAACAACTCTGCTATGTAGGAGGGTGGAGAAACAAGCTGGAGTTACCATTGACTTCAGGCTTGATGGTAACCTGTTTAACATCAGGAGGCTACAGGCAACTTCCAAACTGACATCAGAGACCATCATTGAGCTACAGTACGCCGATGACTGTGCCCTGGTTGCTCATACACCAGACGCTCTACAAAACATCCTCTCGGCAGCTGTAACTGCATACACCAGAATGGGACTGACAATCAACACCCAGAAGACAGAGGTACTCTGTCAGTCCAGTACCGACCCCCCACAAAACCCAATAACCCTCACAGCAGCAGGGCAACAGCTGCTCACAGTGCCCACATTCAAATACCTGGGGAGCATAATGTCTGACACCTGCTCAATGGATGACGAGATCCAGAACCGCCTCAACCAAGCATCAGCATCTTTTGGTCGTCTAAGGAGAAGGGTTCTTCAGAACAGCAATCTCAAACTCCACACCAAAGTGCTGGTCTACAGAGCTGTATGTATCACCACCTTACTATATGGATGTGAGGCATGGACTATTTACAGCCGCCATCTGAGAAGCTTGGAGACCTTCCATATAAGATGTCTCCAGAAGATCCTTGGCATCACTTGGAAGGACAGAGTGCCGCACACAGAAGTGCTGGAGAGAGCTGGCAGCTGTAGCGTGGAGTCCATCATGGCCCAGCATCAACTCAGGTGGTTGGGGCATGTCATCCGGATGCCCAGCCACAGACTCCCACGCAGAATCCTGTATGGTCAGTTACACCGTGGCCAACGCAGCGCTGGTGGGCAGAAGAAGCGCTTCAAAGATCAAATGAAGTCCATCCTGAAGAGATGTCAGATCAACCCCTCTTCACTGGAGGAACTCGCTTCCTGCCAAGACATCTGGCGTTTCCACTCCTCACAGGGAGTGGATTATATGGAGGGACAGCACACACAACACCGGACAGCAAAGCGTGCAAAGAGGCATGCTCGCCAAGTCCCCCCTGCTCCCCCCAGCACCTCCTTCACATGCCCGGTCTGTAACCGAATCTGCAGATCCAGGATCGGACTATTCAAACACCAGCAGACTCACAAATAAAGAAGATGGTCATCATTGAATCGATGGACTACCAGAGAGAGAGAGAGATATATATATATTTTATAGTAATATGTACATATGTATATTAGCCGCTCTTGCTTGCTTGCTTTTTTTCTTGCCTTCTGATTGTTGCTCTGAGTGTTGCTATCCCTGTGCTGTCGCAATCCTGGAATTTCCCCGTTGTGGGACCTAATAAAGGCTTATCTTATCTTATGTTATCTTATCTTAAATGGCAAATAAAGTTCTTGATTCTTGACAGACAAAGCAATACTGGTGTCATGGCAAAAACGGATCACCAAGTGCCATATTGCAGTTATGGGGTTATATTAGCTGTAAAATATATAGTTATGCCTCGGTGAAATGGCGAGGGATACGGTAATTGCTCAATGCGTCTATGTGTGTCTGGTTGGTTGTATCTGTCTGCCTGTCTGTTTCAGCTTGCCCTGTCAAAATTAAGGAGAACTAAAGCCTTGTATCATTGTATGGCCATATTTTCTTGACTTTTAATTTGCCAGAATTTCAAAATAATGCTTTGTTTTTTTAAATAAACACAAAAATAGCTCACCTTTATCGTCAATGCAGCTGAAACATCATTGTAATACCTATGCCGGCCCAGTAGAGGTGGCAGTGTGCCTTTATTACAGCCCCACTGAGCATTTCCTGTCAATCAATCTCGTGCTGAACCTTTAAAATAGCTGTTTCTGCAAACTAAACACATATTCAGGACCTACACCATTGATTCAACACATTGTTTCTTTTCAGACATGTTTTGCTGTCTACTTTTCAAGATAAAGGACAATGTATAGTATTCCTGTAGTTTACAACTCAATGGTAAAAACGACAATTCCCATATTGCTCAAGTGCAACACACCAGTCACAGCAGAGCTTCCTCTTAAGTCAAAGAAACTGGCAAACAACATCAGAATAGAAGAGCAGGAGAAAAAAATAACGTTTTACAACTAAGTTTTGTCCTTAAATTATGCAGCAGTTTCATTGTTAACACATTAACACCTCCTAACATGGCAACCTTTGACTCTTAAAGTTTGTGTTTTGTCACATTATTTTTAATGATGTGCTCCGCTACTGGTGGCTCTGCGGTACATGATTCATATGTTAATAGCTTGTTAATGTTAAATTGGTTTCTCTGGTGTTCAGACAATTTTTTCAACAATTAATACTAATGTTAGTAATATAAAAACACCATGATGTGACATTGTTGAATCATTTCCTTAAAAATAACCTTTACAGTTACGTCATTTCTTTATTGATTGATTTACTCAATTAAACCTGATGTGAGGTTTGAGACATAAAAACCACTTGAGATTATTTTTTACAGAAAACCAAACAATTTCTTAAGCTAAGTAGGAACATGACATCTGTAATAGAATTTATTTGATAACACTGACTTTAAAAATGTTCTATCACATCTGTAATAATAATCACATAATAATCACATTTTTTTTCCTTCTCGTTTCTCTCGCTGAGGTCTACAGTGGCGAACCTGAGGGTGAGCAGTCAGAGCAGCTGTGAAGAGAACAGGCTGGAAGTTACAGAACAATATTGCATGTTCTCTTTAAAGAAAAACTGAATTTCAATATTTTTTTCACAAGATAATTCAAGAAGCTCTCTCAATACTCATTACGCACAGAGTGAAACATTTCAACTCATTCTGATTTAATGTTGATGATTATGGTGATAGTTTTTGAAGTTTTTATGTTTTTACCTGCTATTGCATGCCGGAGGTAACAAAAATGAAACATTGTCCAGTGCTGTATCTTTACATACCGTGTGGGCAACGTGCCTCGCAAGACATCCTTAGTTTGTCTGCCAGTACTCTGTCCCCATGCCATTACACACCTTTCCTGAAAAAGTCATCAACATCCGTTCATAAACTGCACCGTTTGCTTGCTTTTTCTTGGCGTCTTCAGATGAAATAATGTCAACCATCACATAGTGTGTATGGGTGTGGAGGTGAATGGAACTCGGTGGACATGTCTTAAAGGGGAAGCTCAATATTATTATTATTTTTTTTTTTAAAAATCCTTGCATGCACATTGTGATCCGGATCACCACCAAAATTTGATCATCTGTTCCCTGTGCCATGACACACCCTTCCTGGAAATTTCATCAAAATCCCTTCAGAACCTTTTGAGTTATGTTGCTAAAAGACAAATCAACAAACCAACCACCACTGGTAAAAACATTACCTCCTTGGCAGAGGTAAATATCAGCAAGACCGCTTCATAGTTTCCGGGGCATGAATACCACAGCTGATTTACATATCTGGTTTGTTTGGTTATTCACACGTCTTTGTTATTCATGTCGGCCAATCAGCAGCACGTCCAGGTAGAAGCACATGGCTACTTAAGCAGCTTGTCTTCCTGCATTTATCAAGCTCCTTTTGATAAGCAATATAAAGGGGTTGGGTTCATGCTAAGTCATGCAAATGACTTTTCTGTTTTGTTTTTGCTTTTTTGTTACCGCCCCTCATCTGGCTCCCCTGGAAGGTGACAATCCTTGGAAACTTTGAACCTGATTTTCGCAGAGAAGTAGTTTGAGAAGTGCTAACATTCCAATGGTCGCATCTTCTTCAAATCTTTTTGGATTTCCATGTGTTAGACATCATTGGAAAGCTGAAACTCCACACTTAGAATCTGTAAATAACTCAAAATACCCTTCAGGAGACTTGTTCCTGGTTTTTCCGTGGCTGGTCACATATTTACATTGAGTTAATGCGTAATTGCCTGAAAAATTTGTGCTTTTGTGTTTGGTCTGAACGCACCTTTATGCTTGACCTGACAGAGGGGAATGGGGGAGGGAGTTGAGAGGATAAGAAGTGGTGGGAAGGGAGAGAGAAAGAAAGAAAAACAACAAGAGAGAAAACACAAGGCACAATTACTGCTTCTAAGACGATCTCAGCACGTTATTTTTATCGGCTAGCTGACACCAGCGACTGCCTAGCATTAGCTAGCTACCTTGTCCTCCAGATATCAATCATATCTAGGGATGAGCCGATACCACTTTTTCAAGTCTAATACCGATACCGATACTACGACTTTGAGTATCGGCCAATACTGATCCAAACCCAATACCGTCTCTCTTATTTAAAACAATAAAAGTATAGAACTTACTTTGATAATGGCTGGTTGCATTTTGCACACAGACAAAACATAAATCCAAATGTCAAAGGACATATTTCAAAGTTGACTCGGTTCAGCAACGCTGCTGCTTTTTTTATTTGAAACTTTGCAACACTGGCAGCATTTCACTGGTCAGGACTATGTAAACATGCATTCTGAAGCTTCAAGTGCAAATTTATGAAAACTTTTAAGCTGAGTGTTTAAGTAAACATTCAGATGAATTTCAAAGTGCCACTTTATGCATGAGGTAAAAAAAATGCTGTAGATCTAAAAATAAAGGAACTAACCCCTTAAGCTGTATTTTTGTCATTTATTATTATTATTATTATTATTATTATTATTATCATCATCATCATAAGTATTCTCCTAGTTCTCAGTTTATTTAGTTGCATTTCTAATATTGTTCTTTATCCAGTCTTAGGTTTTAGCTTTGCCCTTATTTTGAAGCCATTCCTGTCCTGTTCCATTTCTTGTAGCCTTGTTGTTCTAGTCCTGCTCCAAGTTCATGTTATGATTTGCGATTTATGTTTCTGTTACCTACCTCTTACTAGCTGTAGCTCTCCCCCAAAAGGTAAACCCATGTTATGTCTTTGTATCTATTGTTTTCCATACTCCCATCCGGTTTTTGTACTTTCAGTTTCGTTCTTTTGTTTAGTTTTCACTTTTAGCGTCTTCCAGCCTCCAAGCTGGAAAAGTAGCAGCTGTTGATGCACCATGCATGTCCTTCTGCTCAGTTCTTCACAGAATTCGGCATATTCCTTTACCGTGATACTTTTGCAAGTGTTTTGTCAAGTTGGTGGTGTTAAAATTGTAAACGCTGGTACCACCTCGCAAATATATTGAGGCGAGTCCCACAGACAGACTTCAGTGACACTCGTTGCTTCTGTTTATAGAAGCCATGCATAGCGTGACTGAGAGCATGACCACGCCTTCATTTTAATATTATTAATGTATCAGATCAGGAAATTATTTTTATTCCTTACCAATACTGATCCAGCCATTTTGCCTGGATCGAGCCCAATATTGATACAGCAGATCGGATCGGCTCATCCCTAGTCATAGCCTGTTGACCACTGAAACCACACATTCCTGTTCACCAGTAATTCATTACTTAACTAAATTTATGTTAGTTGGCTCAGACTTGCTACCCGAGCGAGGAGCTAGCCAGCTAAGATTAGCAATCGTGCTGTTAACTGCAGCTCTTGGGCATTTAAAGAGACACACACTGAAATGAACCACTCCAAAGAAAGTTGCAAAAGATGATTCACAATGATGCTGCTATAATTAAATAATGAAAGGTAATTTGGCAAAAAAAAATATGTCACTAACATTTACCTGTGGGAGCTGTCAGCATGTGGTAAAACTAAAATTTATTTAGCGAATGCAAAGTCCTCAAGCCAAGCAGTTGCCTACTGGTTTGCTGTATGGAGGGTGTGCAATCTTCCTTCCAGTCTTTGGAGCGGGCAAGCCTCTATGATGTGTTCCATTGTTTGCTCCTCTCCACATGCACACAGTGGGCTAGGGCTACTGCCCCATCTGTGAAGGCTGGCCAAGCAGGGGGCATGTCCAGTCCTGAAGCGATTGAGTGTAGACCACTGTCTCCTTGGGAGGCTGGTGCCCGGGACCTGTTGGTTGGGGTTTGTCACCAGGTGTTTGTTTGGGACCTCCTTGGTCTCCCATTCCTCTTGCCAAGCTGTCTGGATGGTGAAATCAGCTGGGGGAGGGTTTTTCCAAATCGGCCGTCTGGATGGAAGTCGGGCAGTGGGTGGGGTGTAGATATCTGCATGGATTGGTAAGTGAGGAGAGTCTTTGGCTTTTTGAAGCATCCTTTGAGTTAGTGCTGCTTGCCGGATGTGTGGGGGGGCTATGTTTGACAGTACAGGGAGCCAGGGGAGTGGTGTTGAGCGGATTGTCCCAGTTATGGTTCTCATGGTTGTGTTGAGCTGGGTGTCTACGTGGTGTGTGTAGGATGACCTGGACCAGACAGGGGCACAATATTCTGCTACAGAGTATGAAAGGGCCAGTGCTGAGGTGCGCAGGGTGGAGACTGCCGCCCCCCATTTTGCACCAGCGAGCTTGCAGAGCAGGTTGTTTCATGCCTTCACCTTAGCAGCCATCCCCTTTAAATGTTCCTTGAAGGATAGGGTCCTGTCAAGGGTCACTCCACGGTAGGTTGGATTCGAGGCATGCTTAAGCTTGAGTCCGCTCAGGTGGATGTTTAGTTCTCTGGCAGCTTTTACATTGTGGAGATGGAATACACTGGAGACGGTTTTTGCTGGTCTTGGTTTTAGGTGCCAGGTTTTGCAGAACTGGTCCAGTTTGGCAAGATCTTCCGTGAGCACCCGTTCCAGTGACTCAAAGTCTGGTGCTTGGAGTGCCAAACAGATGTCGTCTGCATAGATGAATTTGCGGGATTTTGTAGTGGGCAGGTAGTTTATGTAGAGGTTGAACAGGGTTGGAGCTAGAACTGAGCCTTGTGGGAGTCCGTTTTTCTGCGTTCTCCATGCGCTTGTGTTCTGACCGAGGTGGACTCTGAACCTTCGGTTGGTCAGCAGGGTTTTTATAATTGCTGTTGCCCAGGCAGGGATCGCCTTTGTAAGTTTCAGGAGGATGCCTTTGTGCCAGGCTGTATCATAGGCGGCTGTAAGATCGAGAAACACAGCCCCTGTCTTCAGTCTGCTCTCGAAGCCATTTTCGATGAAGGTGGTTAGGGCCAGTACTTGTTCTCCTGTGCTGCGGTCCTTGCGGAAACCTGCTTGATCCACACTTAGAATTTCCTCTATTCCTGGGGAAATACGTTGCAGTATTAGGCGCTCCATGATTTTACAAGGAACGCTGAGTAGGGAGATTGGGCGGTAGCTTGCTGGTAGTTTGTGGTCTTTGACAGGTTTTGGTATGGCAATGACCTTTGCTGTCCACCATTTCTTTAGGATTGAGTTTGTTTGTATGATCCTTGTGTAGAGTTGTGTCAACCAGGTTAGGGCTCGGGGGCCAAGATTTTTCATGAATTCTGGGAAGACGTTGTCGTATCCTGCTGCCTTTCCACATTTCAGGCCCTATAGGACTTTCTCCAGTTCAGCAGCCTCAAAGGGTTCAGGGTTCATTTCCTCTACGGGCATTTTTTGGTGTTTTTTTTAGCTCAGTTGTAACTGCTCTTCTGGTGTCTTTGTCTTGGGGTGCTTTGGCGATGGTCAGTAGGTGGGATGCAACTTGGTTGGGTGTGACAGATGCTTGGCTTTGGCTAGGGGGCTTCTGTGCAGCTCCTAGGCGACAGATGAGGCTCCAACATTTCCTGCTAGAGTGGATAAAGCTTCGGTCAGCATCTATCTCCTCCCATTTCTTTTGCAGGGCTGTACTTAGCGATTCAATGAGATGGTCTGCTATCTCTGGGTCCCCTGATGTTTGATAGGATTGTAGGAGGGCAGCGCTTTCTCCGTCCAGGCATGGGACATAGAGGGGTCGGTAGCCTCGTGGGATTGCAGTGTGAGCAGCCTTGAAGATTGCGCTGCAGAAGCGGATGTATGCTTCATCTACAGTGATGGTGTGGAGTGGGATGGTAACAGCACTCCGATCCAGGGTTTCACTGAATTTCTTCCAGTTGGCTTTGCGGAAGTTCCAGCGCACCAAAACTAAAATGAATGAGACCTTTAAGATAATCATGCAAAGAAACTGTCAGCCACTGAGAGCAATTCTATTTGTTAAATTGGCCAACTGAGCACACCTGTTTCCTCAGCAAACAAACTTACAATATCTATCTATAAATGCACCAAATCTCTGTGTGTGTGTGTGTGTGTGTCTGTTCCACGCATATCTCTTGAACCATTCGTCAGACTGACCAAAGGTTTTATACGTGTTTTGCTGAGGATACGAGGGTGTGCATCCCTGAGTATGGAATCGCTCAGTCAAAATATGTAATTTTTATCAATAAAAGTTTAGCCACCACTCTGTCACCGCTGTCTCTTCATGCCCCTCAGTGTGTGCGGTGTGTCGGATTGACTCCATGCTGATTGGATAATACACGGCATCACGGCCATGCTAATTGGATAATGAGTGGCATGACGACCAGTCAGTCACCACAGCGTTTCGCAAAAAAAGGAATTGAAAAGTGACAAATTTGACAAGAAAGGGAGAGTAGTGAAGATGTAATTCTTTAAAAAATTATACTGTAATGTTGCCATGATCATGTACATCTAAAGGATAATTCGGGGAATGCCAGCAGGAACCCAGGGTCCTCCGAAAGAGCACCAGTGTTGGAGAAGCAGCGGGCGGAATGCAGCCGCTTCGCATTGAAGCATGCCCAGCCTGCCCAGTCAGCAGCAGACAGGAGTCCCTTTGCAGGACCACGACTTGCCGTCGCCGATGGCACTCCTCTCGGTGTGCTTGCACGGTTATCTGAAAATTAAAACTTAATAATTGTGGAGCAGAATGCCCAGATCAACTGCATATCATATGCGGCCACATGCATGGCTTGACTAACCGACGACCCAAACTGGACACAAAAATGCTCAAATAACAAAATAAATATTTTTTATTTAAATATTTACTGACAAATTGTCATGGTCTGAGCGCTGATATCGTCCGTGCTCGGATCATCCAGTATTTTCCCCGTTTTTCTGTGTTGTGTTCCATATGGCCGTCCTGGGCTCTTATTGTGACAGCGTCACGGCGGGACTTCCGGCTGTTAGAGCCGAGCTGTGCCGTGACAGCTGGATCATATCTCACTGATTACATTTCTCCTTTAATGATTGGGTTGTCAGTAGTATTTTAGGAAGCAGCTGAGGGTTACTCCTCGCTGCGACCTTGTCAAACCTCTGTCTAACTTGTGTCTGAGATTGGGCTTACGTTCGTATTCTTCATCGTCTTTGTAAGTGTATTCCTTCAGAGTCGGTTATCCTGTGTCCACAGTCTTAGTCATAATTGTGCTTTCGCCCCTCGTGGCTGTTATTTTGTCATTCATGTCTTTTTGTTAATAAAATATGCAAACTCATCGGCTGGCTTTCAGCGTCTTATTGATGGCTCGTGAGGGCCATCGTTGACAGTAGGTCGCAGCCAAAACGAGACGCCAGTCGCGGTGAGTTTGTGCTTTTGGGCTTGAGTTTTTCCCCCTTCTCTGGGTGCCAGTTTTTTTGATAAACAATGTCAGCATTCAAGCGTGGGTTTTGCCCCGAGTGGATGTGGGAGGTGGATGGTTACCTGGCCAGCGCCCGTCTCCTTATGCCCACCTACGCTGCATATGAGCACCTGGATCTCACACAGAGGACGTTATTAAGATATCATCTGACCTCCTTTCCGGAAGGAAAGGAGAGCGTGACTTTGATAGTGGTGCTACAGGGACAAATAGAGAGGGCGGCCAAGGAGCCTCCATCTCCGCTCCGGGAAATGGTCGTCCCGACGAGGGAGAAGATCCGCGGACTGGAGGGAGACTCCGGCAGGAAGCCAACGGTGAGGCATCCCCACTCCTCGCCTCAGGATCCAGTTCCTGTCATCCGTCCAGCCCAGGAGTCTACGTCACCCAAGGGCCGTTCCAATACACAGCGGAGGAGGACGTCAGCCGGGATTCCCCTGGAAGACACGCAGTGGACAGCTGAGCTCATCCTGGGCCGTGTGGCTGAGGCTCGCTCTTCCTCTCATCCAACTCAAATCATGAAGCATGTGGTGGCAGTAGTCAGACTGGTGGAGCTCAGTCCTGAACTCCATGATTACCCCAAGTACGCTGACCTGCTAGCCTCTGTCTCGGCGCAGGAGCAGCGTTTCCCTGACCTCACCTTTGCCTCGCCCTCTGCCGGTAAACGTCGTCAACATGCTCGTGATAAGCCTCAGCGAGATCTCTGTCCAGATCCAGTTCCGGGTAGCTGAAAGAACTCTGCCTCCCAGCCAGTTGTCACCCCTGCGTCTCGATGAAAAGGAGAGACAGCAGTCTCCGCCTCCTGGTCATCTGTTTCTGCTGTTCCGTCAGCTCCTCGTCCCCGGGCTGCCTCGGCAGGTCCTCCCTTCTCCTCAATGCTCTCCCCAGCTGCTGTGAGCTCCACGAAGTCCGTCTCCGGCTGTACACGTTCCTGATCCGGTGCGAGCGGCTCCTCTTCGCCTTCTCGGGGGGCCTCCGTCACCATCCAGAGGGGAAAGGAGAGAACCAAGCCCGCTGCAGCAGTGTCCATCGGCCCTCAGCGGAGCAGGCAAGTGTCTTTTCATTCTTTTCCTTCACTGTGTGAATTGCCTTGTCTGACTCCTGGGGGTGGAGTTCGGGGCTCACAGTCCCCCCGTGCTCCTTCCACCTGCTGCAGTTACTAATTGTGAACCTGCATCCTCTGTGTCTCCTTCCCTTGAGCGTCCCTGGTGCCAGGAATACACCGCCGGACAAAGAAGGAGCCTGCGGCCCTGGAGAGCCTGGTACCAGCCCCGCAGCCACGTCACGGGCAGAGGAAGAGAGCGGACTGCCATTTGGAGCCTGCGCCGACAATTAAGCATCCCCGGGTCTCCATGGAGGGGCAGTTTGACCCAGCAGGCCACGGATCCCCTGCCACCACGCCGTGCGGGCCTTCGGCATGGACTTCAGCGCTAGGGAATCTTCAGACTGTGACGACCATCATGCCGGCTGCGGAGCCCGCCGCAGTCGAGCAGGAACCAGAAGTGGACCTCCAGCTCGTGGAACCTGGATCGTCAGCGTCCTGGACGGCGGTAGAACTCGAGACCAGGCAAGTGCTCTATTTTGTCTTCCTCTTCTCTATTCTGGAGCATTATTGCCTGTCTCTCGGGGAAACGAGCCGGGTGCAGCCGATCGCTGCATCCGAGCTCGTCTCCCAGGGTCACTGGTGACGAGTCGGTTCCGATCGCTGTTCTGGAAGTTCCTGGTTTGGAGGTCATCCCTGGTGCTGCACCGGCCCAGTCGGGGTCCGTCGTGGGCGCAGCGTTGACCCAATCGGGGTCCATCGTGGCTGCAGCTCTAATCCAATCGGGGTCCGTCGTGGGCGCTGTTCTGGCCCAGTCGGGATACGTCGTGGGTGCAGCACTGTCCCGATCGGGGTCCAGCAAGGGCGCAGCGCCGGTTCATGTGAAGTTCGGAGAAGGAGCTGCAGATCCTCTGCCGTTCGACACCAGACTGGTCCCTTATCCTTTCCCCGATCTATTTTTTCCTCCACCGGGTGCCGCTGGGATTCCCCATATTTGGCTTGGCTTCCCCTCACTATCCCTCTCGGTAGGGAGGCCGCCTCCAAGTTCTCCCCTTCGGTCCTGGTTGCCTAATGACATGGGTCGGCCGCCCGGGAAATTGCTTTGCCGATTCGGCGTTCTGGAACGGCCACCCGACGGACTGCTTTCTTTGTTTGGCGACCTGGTCCGGCCACCAGAGGTACTGTTTTTCCGGGCCTGGGATTGGGGTAGACCGCCCGAACTATTTCTTTTTCCCCTGCCAGCGATCTGGATGCGGGCAGACCTCCCGAACTGTTTGTTTTTTTTGTTTCACTGTGCTCTGCCTGCCGACATCCCTGTAGTGGGTTTTTTCCTTTCTTCCCCTGTAGTGTTGGGGATGGTCTTTTGTTGTGTCTGTGGACTTTTTTGAACTGTTTGTATATCGCCGCTCTGTAGCGTGTTTTTTTTTTTTTCTTGGTATTATGGGGTACGCTGTATATGCCTGTATTTCAGTTTTCTTGTTCCCTCTGTAGTCTGAGAAATGTGTTTTTTTTGTTGTTGTTGTCTTTACCTATTTACAATAATGGACAATATTTGCTGCTCAGTAGCTTTGTGAGTCTGAGTTTTCTTTTCTCCTCGTGTTATAGGGTACTGTGTGTTTTTGTATGTACCTGTATTTTTGTTTATTAGTCAGAATGTGGTATTCTTCTTGTTTTCAGCTTTGCTTAAGGATTGTATCATGTTCTGCCTTCTTTTTCTGTGATGATCTCATCATTTTGATTATTGTGTTGTCCTCCTTTGTGTCCCCCCCCCCCCCCCGCCCTCATCTCCTTGATACGGGGTTTCTGTTGGTTCCTGCCCTCCTGGCCTGTTTCCCCCTCCACCCTCCCTGGGGTAGCTCTGGTGGCCTTCTGGGTGGGGGGCTTGGATGTTATATTGCGTCTGGAATATGCCTTTTGAGGGGAGAGTACTGTCATGGTCTGAGCACTGATATTGTCCGCACTCGGATCATCCAGTATTTTCCCCGTTCTTCTGTGTTGTGTTCCATATGGCCGTCCTGGGCTCTTATTGTGACAGTGTCACGGCGGGACTTCCGGCTGTTAGAGCCGAGCTGTGCCATGATAGCTGGATCATATCTCACTGATTACATTTCTCCTTTAATGATTGGGTTGTCATTAGTATTTTAGGAAGCAGCTGAGGGTAACTCCTCGCTGCAACCTCATCAAACCTCCATCTAACTTGTGTCTGAGACTGGGCTTACGTTCGTATTCTTCATCGTCTTTGTAAGTGTATTCCTTCAGAGTCTGTTATCCTCTGTCCATAGTCTTAGTCATAGCCATAGTCGTGTTTTTGCCCCTCGTGGCTGTTATTTTGTCATTCATGTCTTTTTGTTAATAAAATATGCAAACTCATCGGCTGGCTTTCGGCGTCTTATTGATGGCTCGTGAGGGCCATCGTTGACACAGATGGGCAACACTGACAGGGACCGAGTCTGATAAATCAAAATGGGGCTGCACGGTGGCGCAGTGGTTTAGCACTGTGGCAGCACAGTTTTACCCTCGGCCGGGGGATCGCGGGGATCATGAGATCGTGGGTTCGATCCCAGCCCCCGACCAACAGTGAGCTGTGTGGAGTTTGCATGTTCTCCCCGTGTTGCGTGGGTTTACTCCGGGATTTCTCCGGTTTCCTCCCGCATACCAAAAACATGTAGGTTTAGGGCGCTCGCGCACGCAGCGACCAGCAGCCAGTGGCTTGTCACCAGACTGCAAACCAAATCTACCTACGGGTACAAATAAGTAACAAAAAAAAAAAAAAAAAAAAAAAAATCAACACAGAACATGCCAGGAAAAGCAGCGGCGACCTGGCTCAAAGGCATGTTAACTGATGGCGATAAAAAAAGTTATTTTCAATAAAGTGGGAAAAAAAATGCACGGAGTGTACTTTTGCCCTGAGGCTGATTTATCATAGAAAACAGCTGAGCCCTGTGGTTTGAGCGATCAGCTGACCGGATACACCTCCTCCAGTGTTCTGACTGGTACAGACTGCAAAGGTTAAAAAAAAAAAAACATGTGGGGAAGGCCCTACAACCCTTGCTCCACAAATGTGGGACGTAGCAATCATATACTGGATAAATTTTCAGCATGGGGCACATATTTTTTCCAGTTTATAACATTTTTCACTGGGTCTGAGGTGTGTGCGAAAAACAATTGCATTTTGGTTAACATTTAGAGGGTCAAAAATGCGGTCGTTTAGGCATAATAATAACAATAATAATAATAACAAATAATCTTCTCGCATCAATAAAAAGCACACACTTACAACAGAGCCGCAGTGCTCACATTGTTAGTCATTGCCAGTCACGTCCTCAAGGTTCAGATCATTACTTGGCCTCAGTATCGCCCCAGCGTGACGATATAAGCACCGCCTCAATCTTGGCATTAAAGTTTTAAGATACCTTTTAATAACAAAATATTGCTAAAATATAAAATGATGCACTACAGTAGGTCTCAAATATTTGTAAACGTGTCCTGTTATAGCACTGCATGAGTTTATTGACGATACACAGAAGAAATTCAATATTACACTGAACTCCATCACTGAACAGTGATATAAACTAAAATAATTATAATGATGACTTAACAACTCCCATTCCCTGAAGTGCAAGATACACTGTTATGAATATAAGTGATAAAAGATCACACAAATAAGTGATCTGACAAACAAATAAACAAGGAATCTGAAACAGTCACAAATATTGGATGTCCCATTCATTCTCAATATTTAGGTATTCTGTAATTAATAATCACACAATCAAATAAATCTTAGTGCCATTTACTCCCTTTTATATTTGTCAAAGTCTAACATCTGAGTGCCTGCATATAGGCTACACCTCTTTGTATTCCACTTTCAAACACAGCCTACATCTGGGCCTGTAAAACCTAATTGGGATACCTCTTTCGGACAGGAACACTTGTGTTCTATGGGCAATGCATTAGTCTATCTATAAATGCACTAAATCTCTGAGTGTGTGTGTGTCTGTTCCTTGCATATCTTTTGAACTGTTTGTCAGACTGACCTTAGATTTTATACGTAATTTGCTGAGGTTACGAGGGTGTGCATCCCTGAGTATGGAGTTGTTCAGTCAAAATATGTAATTTTTATCAATGAAAGTTTAGTCATCGCTCTCTCCTCATGCTCTGGCTTCTAGATGTGTGGGCGGGGTTTTGCATTGACTCCGTATTGATTGGATAATCCACAGCATCACTGCACCAGTCACCACAGCGGACCGTGAGCAAAACAAGGAAGAAAAAGGCGACAAATTTGACTAGAAAAAGATAATACTTAAGATTTAATGCTTAAAAAATTATACCATAAAGTTGCCGTGATTGTGTAGGTCTGAAGGATAATTCGTCATATGTGGAGAACATGAAGTGCGTAAGCAGACTGGACAGAGCTTCAGTGGGGACCTGGGTCTGACAAAGAACACTGGTGTATCCAACACAGGACATGCCGGGAGAAGCAGCGGCCCAACTGGGCGGACCACAGTCCTTCGCGGGGAGGCACACCCAGCCTTCCCAGTCAGTAGTAGACGGGAGTCCCTGCTTCTGCTTCACCCGTGTGGTACCACTGTACTATGCAGGCCTGCAAGTCCCCCCTCCCGCGTGAGTATCTAAAAATTAAAAACTTAATAATAATACCGCCATGATTGTGGAGCAGAATGGCCAGAATGACTTAACTGTTATGATTCCCCGTGTGCTTTTATGCAGCGCACGGAGGAAAGAGACAAATCCACTTGCAAGAGACGTTGTGTGCAATTTATTGTGCAAAAAACAAAAGGCAAACAGTTCAGCGACAACAGAAAATACCAAAATGGCGAGGAGGCTCTGGGAAGCTCACGAGACGCTCCTCAGCTCGACAGTGAGTAAGCCCAGGGGACCCAAAGTGCTTCAGGCAGAAATGATAGCGGAGGAAGGCGGCCTGGACATCCGAGCGCTTCCACGACGGGACTGGAAGCAGTGGGCACAGGAATACTCACTGGAGCCAGAGACAGAGACGTCCGTGGAGGGAATCCCAGAGCCAGCCTGCAAACAGAAGAAAAAAGGACAAGATGACATGCAGAGTGAAGCGGTACCAGAATCGGGCAGGGCGTCTAGTCATGCATGCATCAAATACACTGTGGAGAACACAGGTCCAAACAATAATCCGGCAATCCGCTCCCGTGGCCACAGGCCTAAAATAATGCCACACATAATGACGGGAGTGAACGCCGGTGTGCGTAATGAGGGAAAACATGTGAGTGTGTGCATGAATGAACAGAACAGTCATCACAAATAATAATGACTAACAGCTGGAGTAACTGGCAGGGAAGGGGGCGTGGCCACAAGCTGTCAGGGAGCCGAGAGGACCTCAAGGCTCCCACGGAGGTGCCTGACGGAAAAAAATAGGAAATCAAAACACACAAAAGACAAGGCAGCCACCGTGCCATGAAACTGGGCTGGAAGTCCACCCCAGTCCATGACACTTAACGACCAAACCCAGGAAACAAAAACGCACAAATAACAAAATAAATCATTTTTAGTTAACTAACTAACTAACCTGCACTTATATAGCGCTTTTCTAGTCACAAAGACCACTCAAAGCGCTTTCACTAATACTAACCCTCTATTCTAAGGGCCTATAGGAAACAGATATCTAGGGACAATTTAGAACAGCCAATTAACCTAATATGCATGTCTTTGGATTGTGGGAGGAAACCGGAGCCCCCGGAGTAAACCCACGCAGCACAGGGAGAACATGCAAACTCCACACAGAAAGGTTCCAACCCCTGCCAACCTGGGGATTCGAACCAGGAACCTTCTAGCTGTAAGGCAACAGTGCTAACCACTGCACCACCGTGCTGCCCAAAGTTAAACATTTACTGGCAAACGGGCTACACTGATGCAACAGTTGCAGTCAAACGGGTCCTTCTGCTGTGTATAATAAAAAGCACCAAGGTGCTGTGCCTCAGTGCCTGTGGCATGGTAGCATGGGCAGCTGAAAAAAAGTAGCGCCCCGACCTCTACTGGCCAGGCATAGTTATTACATTTCCTTTTTTCACGGCTGCATTGACAGAAATGAGTTAAATTTGTGTATTTTGAAAACAAAGCCTTATCTCACAATTCTGGCAAATTAAAAGTCGAGAAAATATGGCGATACAATGATATAAGCCTTTAGTTCCATTTAATTTTGAGCGGGCGAGCTGAAACAGAGAGGCAGACAGACAGATGCACACACCCATACAGCCACAAACAGACGCACTAACTGATTACTGTATGCCTCTGTTTCACCGAGGCATAATAATGTTGGGTGTTTTGTAGTTAATGCGGTTGATTAGTTTTAAAAAAAACATTTTAATCACAAAATATTGCTAAAATATAAAATAATGCACTACAGTGGGTCTCAAATATTTGTAAACGTGTCCTGTTATAGCACTACATGAGTTTATTGATGATACACAGAAGAAATTAAATATTCCACTGAACTCCATCACTGAACAGTGATATAAACTAAAATAATTATAATGATGACTGAACAACTCCCATTCCCTGAAGTTACACTATTATGAATATAAGTGATAAAAGATCACACAAATAAGTGATCTGACAAACAAATGAACAAGGAATCTGAAACAGTCGCTAATATTGGATGTCCCATTTATTTTCTGTATTTAGGTATTCTGTAATTAATATTCACACAGTCAAATAAATCTTAGTGCCATTTACACCCTTTTATATTTGTCAAAGTCTAACATGTGATTGCCTACATATAGGCTACACCTCTTTGTATTCCACTTTCAAACACAGCCTACATTTGGGCCTGTAAAGCCTAATTGGAATACCTGTTTCAGACAGGAATACTTGCGTTCTACAGACAATGCACTAGTCTAGTATTAAACTATCACATCAGGTCAGTCAGTCTTCCTAAAATAAACTATACACACACTTGATATTTCTATCTAAAGAATGCAGGAGCATTTAAGTAAGAAAATAAGTTCCCTGAAAGTTCAGCTGTTCACCTCTCAGAGTGTAAAAACAGCTGCCCCACCAATGAAAACCCTAAAGTATCATCGCCAGCCCTGTTTTCCGTGTCTGTAACAAAATATAAAGATATCATCACATATTCAGATATTAAGTTGAGAGTTGGCAGCTGTATCGGTGCCTCTGGCTGCCGTGTCATTTTATTTCTCTGATATGTCATTGAGTTGAGAATCTGCTAAGAATGCACAGCCACTGCTCTTTGGTCCCACACCATTACAGAGCCTGACCCTCGGACCTAATGTCGCCAATACACTGACGACTGCCTTGGTCTGGTGAAACCCACACAGACACAGAATCCCCGGGTTTGTTCTGGAGGGAGTGGCCCCTTTAGGTCAGGGTTAGGGGTCAGCAGCCTCTACTGTGGAAAGAGCAATTTTCAGCCATAAAACTGCATGGAGTCACAAACACATGAACCCTAAAATGAAAGTGAAACAGCATGTTATAAACAGGTCTGTAAACATGAGAAATAGGAAACTTTTTTCATCAGAATAATCACACTCTTCTCATAACTTGATGAGTTTTGTTGTAAAGTTACAACTTTGCTCATATGAACTGTCAATTTTTTTTTTCTTGCAGGTTTAAAGTTTAAGTCTTTATAATTACCTCCACCAAAGAAGTAATGTTTTCATCCGTTCTGGTTTCTTTGTTCCTTTGTCTGTCAGCAGGATTATGCAACAAGAGCACTCTGAGGCAAGTGTAATATCCCCCACCTCTGTTTTCTTTGAAGATCCCAATACTAACTGACGGAGAGCAGTTTTCAACTTTTCAATATAATTACTGTGGCAGAACCAAATTATGACAAGCCCATCATCCACGAATATACAATAAAGTATACAAGCCATAGTTGTAGGTCAGGATCCCAAGGTGAACCTGTGTAGCAAGTATGGTGACCCTAGAGAGCTTTACACGTTCTATAGTAAGAGATGATAGGGAGTGCCAACCTTGACCTTTGACCTTTTGACCCCAAACCTGTAGTCAGAGGTTATGTGTCAGAGTGAACCTGTGTACCAAGTTTGGTGACCAGGGTTGTCGCGATAACTGCAATTATGTAGTACTGTGCTATGGACAAGCCTACCACGGAGGATTACAAGCAACCGCGGTGTAAATAACCCCCTGAAAGGTTTATTATTTTAGGTTAATTACCTGATCAATAATTCTGAGATATGTATTTTTTCATCTTCGTATAAATGTTTTTCTATAAGCAGTTAATTTTACAAAGTACAGAGGACTTATGCCATCCTATGCACTTAAGTGAAAACGCAGGCTTTTATTTTGATAACGGTAGTTTTGTTTTCACTTCCTGTGCCTGCCTGTGGAACTGTGAGTAAGGCTACAGCACATAGCAGAGACAGTCGAGCTATGAATGCTAACGTTAATCGGTTTATGGACCCATAATGTGGCAAAAGCTCTTATGGTGGTCGTAGTTTGTGTGTTTTACTGAATGTGTACTGTGCTAAAATAAGAAAATAAAACTGTAAACTTCACCAGCAGTCAAGACCATTGCCATCCCATATTACAGGGATCCGGCTAAATCTCGTTGTTCACTTATGTGCCCCTACTGATTATTAAATAAATTGTTAAATGTTGAGAGTGTTTTTGTTGCCAACAGCATATTTGCACCTGGTACTGTGGAAGCTTCCACAGCACCAGGTGCTGCCGCCACCGGGGCCATGAGGGCACTATCCGGACAGACTCCAGCAGGCAGTTAGTGTCGGAAGCGTTTGGACAAATTGCTAAACACAGCCGTGAGAGTGAGCACAAAGCGTGTTATTTCCTTCTGAGCGGAGCGTTTATGATCCTGACAATTGAGCTCCAAGAGCAAAACAACTACTGCATAGTGCATTGCTTGTTTGAATGTGATTTTTCGGACAGTGGCAAAAATCAAAAAAAATCACGGAGACAAGAGCCATGGAGGGTCCTGTACGGAGGCTGTCCTGTTTAAATAAGCTGAATGTCACTGCAGTGTCCAATCAGTCCATGTACCCTGTAGTTGAAATACTGGAGTTACTGCCACCGTTTTATAAAAATGATCAAGTTGTTTTTTTTTTACAGAATCAGCAGTTCATGCCTTTAGGAAGACCAGAGCTCCGCACAATTGTCTCTCTCTCTCTCTCTCTCTCTCTCTCTCTCACACACACACACACGCGTGTGTGCGCGTATAAGTTGAGCATGGAGCTGCAGCAAGTTTCTCACAGCTTCCATCGTTTGCCAGATAAGTTATGAACCCTGTTTAAATTACGAGACCACAGGGTCCTAAAAACATTTGCAATAATACCGTATATCACGGTGTTGAGCTATCCACCGTCACCGTGGGGGAAATTCCTCCACTGTGAAAGCCCTATTGGGGACCCTAGCTTTCTTTGTTGTTGAGATACACTTTATAAGGCATTTTGATGTTGACCTTTAACCTTGCAATCCCAAAACCACAGTCACACTTCAGGGTCACAGGGTGAACCTGTGTACCAAGTTTGGTAACCCTAGCTTTACTCGTTGTACAGTAAAAAGGCATAAGGAATGTTAACCTTGACCTTTGACCTTTTGACCACAAACCCATAGTCAGAGGTCAGAATCCCAAGGTGAATCTGTGTACCAGGTTTAGTGGCCCTAGCTTTACTAGTTTTATAGTACCAGTAAATGTAGCATTTACTATTTACCATAGTGCAACTGCAATGTTAACTTTGAACTTTGACCCACTGACCCCAAACCCATAGTTAGGTGAGGGTGTAAGTCGTCCAAGATGTGTATTAGATACAACAACTGTATTGATTTGAAAAGCCTACATCATTTTGTTCAGTAGTTACAGTGTTTAGAAGATTTAGGGAAAAATCTGACCTCTGACTTTTGACCTCAAGGTCATCTGATGAGAATGAAATTTCAATATGGGCATCATCAGAGTATCTCAAACCATGGTACCAAGTTTCAAAACAAAACTGTGGGAGGAATTGATTTCACAAGACAGTTGCTGTCTATGAAGTGAGGTGAAACAGGAGGTCATAGTTCAGGGGCTATGAGTCCTGCAAAAATCTTTCGATAAGAACCAAATTGCAATACGCCCATCCTCAGTGTATATCAAACCATGGTACCAAGTTTCAAAACAATCGGACCAAAACTGTAGGAGGAGCTGATTTCATAAACGTGGGACGGACGGACGGACCGACCCATAACATAATCCCCCTTTGGTCTTTGGTCAAAGGGCTCTTCAATCCCTTTGGGCTTCAACCGGCAAGGGATGAAAACTACTGCACGGATTTGGATGAAATTTTCACCAAAGGTGGCCATTGGCCTAAGGGTGAACCCAATAAATTCTGGTGATGATACAAGAACGCATACCTCCTCCAAGGCTCTTATCTTCTCACAGTGTATTAGCAAGAATATTCCAAAACTACTTGACAGAGTTTGATGCAATTTTCATCAGAGGTGGCTCTTGGGCTACACATTACATTTTAGAGGTGATCCATGAGGGACAGAAGGAGCCTTGGTGGAGGTACAGTGCGGCAAAAAAGTATTTAGTCAGCCACCAATTGTACAAGTTCTCCCACTAAAAGATGAGAGAGGTCTCCAATTTTCATCATAGGTATACCTCAACTATGAGACACAATACTTTTTTTACCCCACTGTATGTGCTCTGAGTGCTTTTCTAGTTAATTTTTGAACTGAAATTTGCAGCCTTTCTCCCTTTTTCTTGTAAAAGTAATGTTTTTCATCTATATTTATGCTACTTTTTCTTTTCTTTTATTAATTTTTGAATTTGTCAGCGGGCAATGTCCTCCAATCACAGAGCGAGGCATTCCAAAATACAGACATCTTTGTTGAAAGTCCCAGTCTTCTTTAAGCGCACTGGCTGTGGTGCCACCCAGGAAACACCTGAAACCATTTCCTCCCTCCAATGTGCACAGCCATCTTGCGCTCACATTGTTTTCAGTGCAGAAGGATCAAAGTACCGCTAGTACACTGTAATATGATGTATGGCATCCATTTTTGGCAAGTGACGTTCGTTTGCAGAAGTGCTGTCTCAGAGACATCATACTGGACACAGTGAGCACTTCAACTTTACAGACATAGTCTTTTTTATGTTGTAAAATTTTTAAAAATGATTGGCATGAGGTGATGGGACTTAGACTTCAGCTTAGTATGGAAGACAGCAACTAAACTCTGGTTAGAAAACCCGTAAGACCTGCTGGGATCATACAGATGTAACAGATCAAAAGATGGGGAGGATACAACCTACTGGCAGGGCCACCTTAACTTGCCGTTAGGCCCTGGGGCTGAGACGTTTTGTAGCCTCCCCCCCAACAGAATCTCAGTTTAAAAATGTGTAATAGCTATGTTTTTAATAATGGATTGCATACTGTATATATAGCACTTTTCATGACACCCAAAGACGATTTACAATGAGTCCATTATTCATTCACTCCACAGACGATGATAGTGGTAAGCTACCTCTGTAGCCACAGCTGCCCTGGGGCAGACTGATGGAAACATGGCTGCCAATCCATGCCAACGACCTCTCGGACCACCACCGAATATTTATTCACATTCATACATCAGTGTCATGAACCATGAACACACTGAAGGCAAGGTGGGTAAAGTGTCTTGCCCAAGGACACAACAGCAAGGTGGGTGGAGTGGAATTCGAACCGCCAACCCTCCAGTTATTGGGTGACTTGCTCTACCCCCGAGCCACTACAGCCTCATTTTTGTTTCTCTTTGAGAAATAATGCAACTTTGAGCTAGAAAACACAACTACACTGCAAAAAGTCAAATATACTGTAAGTAAAATGAAATAAATTAAGGCTGTTTATGCTTGTTTGTTTGTTTGTCTGACAAGATATTTATTCTTGCTGTGCAGTTTATGTGTAAGAAAATTTTACCTGCTTTCCAATAGTTTTAACTTCATCATCATCATTATCATCTGTATTTATTTTTGACAGGACACAATTAGTCCCTCAGTTGTGGTGGGTCCTGCTTGACTGCACTTCTCAGAATTCCACTCCGGTGGTTCCTGTCCACTGGTTCAACTTGGGCCAGTTCTAGCTTGACCTGGTCCATACGGACATCCTCCAGCCATGTCTTCTTCAGTCTTCCTCTTCCTTGACCTCTGCTGCTACCAGGATCAACATCCATGACCTTCTTAATCCAACCAACACTCCTCTCCACATGGCCGAACCAATGCAAACGGTGCGTATAGAGCACATCCTTCAGGTCGTTCAGCTGCAGCCTTACCAAGAGTGCTTGCAAACTGACCTCATCCTCAGTGGAGACACCACACATCCAGCAGATCATGGCCTTGTCATTCCACCACAGACGGTTAAGACAGGCAGCAGTCACAGTCCATGTCTCGCTGGCATGCAGTAACACGCTTCTCACGCAGGAGTTGTAGATACGGCCTTTTGAGGTTGGTGGGACCCAGTGGGTCTCGAGAATTGGGAGCACCTGCCTGAACTTGTTCCAGGCAACCTGGCATCCCGTGATGGTGACAAGCTCAGATCCACCATCAGTGGAGAGCAAGTGACCCAGGTAGCAGAAAGATGCCACCACTTCCAGCTTGTCGTCACCAACAACCATCTGTATCATAGGTCGAGCATTGATTGGCCTGTCGTCCCCATAACAGCGCTTACATTGGAAATCTTGGTCACATGCCTGGCCACCAATGAGTCCACTGCACCTCTTGTGCACCCAACTCGAGCAGCCACTGCAAAAGACAGAGCCATGGCAAGACACACAGCACATGGATACTTGCCAAACTTCTGGAGAACATCCAGACCTGGGCTGGAGACCATGATCTTGGTCTTTCCCATGTTTACACAGAGTCCTTTGACTTCCATGCCATTCTTCCAATGGACTAGCCTCCCAAGCATCTCCTCCAACGTCTCTGCAATGGTGACCAGGTCATCGGTATACAGGATCTTCCAGGGACAACCAGTACTGAACTCACGAGACAGGGCCTCCAGAACAATGATGAAAAGCAGTGGGCTCAGACAGGAGCCCTGGTGCACGCCAACCTTCTCCTCAAACTCCTTGCTCAATCCATCACCAACGCGTACTCTGCTACAGGCATTGTCGTACATGCACTAGGTGAGTTGTACAAGCCACTCTTCCACACCGAGTTTCCTTATGACCCACCAGACGACTTGCCTGGGGACCCGGTCACATGTCTTCTCTAGGTCAACAAAAGTCATGTACAGGTGTCATAAATCACCCTTTCAGGGCAGGATTGAGGGCACCAAACGCACGCTGTGAGTTTGTGACATTTATTAACATAAACATGAGCACTGTACAAAAACACTGCACTTACACATAAGGGAACGATGATGAGCACTGGAGGAAGATGGGGCGCACGACCGGAGGAAAGGAGAACAGCCTGGACAAACTCAGGCTGAGGTGCACAGACACACTGGGGAAAAAAGAGACAAAACCAGCCGAAGTCAAACCTGAAACAGGCGGGGCTCATGGCTGGCAATGAAGGGGAAAAGATAAATCCCAGACGGAGCACACTCGCTCACCTCTGCAAGGAAACACATACACTCACAGTTACAACAGGTAACCCTGAGGAATATGGCTCAGTAGGACAAGGCAACGGGAAACATTGCCGTGTCCTTAAATAGGAAAATGAAGAAGTGATCAATGAATGACAGGTGTAAGTACATGAGTGAGGAAAACAATCAATACAATAAGTGACAGCTGTGCAGCCCGTGAAACAGTTTGACAGCAGGAAATACACAGGCCACTGTCAAAATAAAAGCACAGACCAGAATGAATAAATAATGATACAGTGGATGAATAAGGGAAGTACAGTGATCCCTCACTTATCGCGGTTAATGGGTTCCAGAACCGACCGCGAAAAGTGAAAAACCGCGAAGTAGCGTCACTCCTAATGACGTCACCCATAAATAACACATACGTTCATTCTCTCACTCTCTCTCATATGATACGTGTGTGTGTGTGTGTGTGTGTGTGTGTAAGTGTACATACATACGTAGATGTAAATAAAGTGTACATAAATATGTTTTTAGAACTCTTATTTTTATAACAAGATACGTAACTCAAGATGAAGATGATTTACGTACTGCACAGGTTAATGAGAGCTTTACTGCTCCTCAGGTGACGCCTCATCGTCAGGTGCTAGAGGCGCAGGATTGTCGAGGGCAGCTGCAGGAGGCGGCGTAGTGGCTCGACGGGAAGACTATTTCACACAAAAAGGGACAAGAGAACAGCGAAAAGTTCCACGCTGCGAGACTAGCGATAAAGAACAATGAATGCGGTCTTCCTTCGGTGGGTATGGGCGCTCTGCAGGGAGAGAAGCTGGGTAAAACGTCTCGGCCAATCAGCTTGCGAGATTCCCGAGCAGTGAAGAGGTGGGCGGAGAGGAGTGGAGCGGTGGTCAGAGGTGGATTTTGAGTTGAGCGGCTCTCCGTGTTGATACCTGATGTTCTAATGTAGTCTCCCTGCCTTCTGCTAGCGCCCGCCCATTTTTTCTCAATTTTGAATTTTTGATGAATATTTCTGAAAAATCCGCGATGCACTGAGGGCGCGAAAGGTGAAGCGCGAAGTAGCGAGGGATCACTGTATAAGGATAACCAATAATGAAATAACTATGCCATGACACAAAATGATTCACAATAAATAGACAAGACTATTAAGACAAAACTAAGAATACAGACAACTCATAAATAAACAGAGACCAAATACAGTTAGGCCCAAAAATATTTGTACAGTGACACAAGTTTTGTTATTTTAGCTGTTTATGAAAATATATTCAGGATACAATTATATAATCAATATGGGCTTAAAGTACAGACTCTCAGCTGTAATTTGAGAGTATTCACATCCAAATTGGAGCAAGGGTTTAGGAATGACAGCTCTTTAATACGTAGCCGCGTCTTTTTCAAGGGTCCAAAAGTAATTGGACAATTGACTCAGAAGGCTGCAAAAAAAAAATAACAAGGCTGCATGGGCTCTTCCCTCGTTAACCTGTCATCAATTAAGCAGTTAAAAGGTCTGGTGTTGATTCCAGGTGTGGCGTTTGCATTTGGAAGCTGTTGCTGTGAGCACACAACATGCGGTCAAAGGAGATCTCAATGGAGGTGAAACAGACCATCCTGAGGCTGAAAAAAAAGAAGAAATCCATCAGAGAGATAGCAGAAATGTTAGGAGTGGCCAAATCAACAGTTTGGCACATTCTGAGAAAAAAGAGTGCACTGGTGAGCTTGGGAACTCAAAAAGGCCTGGACGTCCAGGGAAGACAACAGTGGTGGACGATTGCAGAATCCTTTCTATGGTGAAGAACAACCCCTTCACAACATCCACTCAAGTGAAGAACACTCTCCAGGAAGTAGGTGTATCAGTATCTAAGTCTATCATAAAGAGAAGACTTCATGAGAGTAAATACAAAGGATTCACCACAAGGTGCAAACCATTAATCAGCCTCAAAAATAGAAAGGCCAGAATTGACTTTGCCAAAAAACACCTGAAGAAGCCAGCCCAGTTCTGCTACAGCATTCTTTGGACAGATGAGACTAAGATCAACCTGTACCAGAATGATGGGAAGAAGAAAGTTTGGAGAAGAATTGGAACAGCTCATGATCCAAAGCACACCACATCTTCTGTAAAACATGGTGGAGGCAGTGTGATGGCATGGGCATGCATGGCTTCCAATGGCACTGGGTCACTTGTGTTTATTGATGATGTGACAAAAGACAGAAGCAGCCGGATGAATTCTGAAGTGTATAGGGATATACTTTCTGCTCAGATTCAGCCAAATGCAGCAAAGTTGATTGGACAGCGCTTCACAGTACAGATGGACAGTGATCCAAAACATACTGCAAAAGCAACCCAGGAGTTTTTTTAAAGCAAAGAAGTGGAATATTCTGCAATGGCCGAGTCAATCACCAGATCTCAACCCAATCGAGCATGAATTTCACTTGCTCAAGACAAAACTCAAGGCAGAAAGACCCACAAACAAGCAACAACTGAAGACAGTTGCAGTAAAGGCCTGGCAAAGCATCACAAAGGAGGAAACCCAGCGTTTGGTGATGTCCATGGGTTCCAGACTTCAGGCAGTCATTGCCTGCAAAGGATTCTCAACAAAATATTGAAAAGTAACATTTTACTTAGGGTTATGTTTATTTGTCCAACTACTTTTGAGCCCCTGAAATGAGGAGCGTTTGTATAAAAATAGCTACAATTCCTACATGTTTAATCATATATTTTTGTTCAACCCCTTGAATTAAACCTTAAAGTCTGCACTTCAATTCCATTGTAGTTGTTTCATTTCAAATCCAATGTGGTGGCATGCAGAGCCCAAATCATGAAGATTGTGTCACTGTCCAAATACTTCTGGGCCTAACTGCACATCAGAGCATAGTACCTACAACATAAACAAAGAAGCAAACAAGCAGAAAAGTACTTAAACTGAACTGGAGGCTGAGCACGGCACCCCTCTGCTCAGGATCATGACAACAGGGGCTTGTTGACACCGTGGTACTTCTCCTGCAGCTGGCGCACAATGAAGATGGCGTCTGTTGCTCCCTGACCAGGCATGAAACCGAACTGCATATCATCAATGCACACCTGCTGCCTGAGCAAGCTCTCAGCCACCTTCTCCACCACCTTCATAACCTGGTCGAGCAGCTTTAGACCGCAATAGTTACCTCGCTTGAGTGCAGCACCCTTGTCTTTGTAAAGGCTAACAATGATACTGTCCTCCCAGTCAATGGGGATCCTCCCATACTTCACGACCAATGCAATAAGGTTGCAGATCAGCATGGTGCCATTGTTGCCAGAAGCTTTGAGCATCTCGGTGACAATCTGTGATGAGCCGGCTGCTTTGCCATTTTTCATCTCGCTGATGATCTTGGACACCCTCTCCAGTGATATTTGAGGGGCAGGACCTAAAACTTGTTTTACACAATTTGATAAGTCAAATTTTCATGCTGTGTTGGCAGATAATTTTACTTACACAGAAAAAATTCTGGCAATAGATAATTCTAGCTAAAATTAGAAAAAAATATCTGCCAACAAAGTAAGATTAAATTGTTTAAAACAAGTAAAAACTTTGGTAAAGCAAGTAAAATCTTACAGAAAACTGCACAACAATAAGAAATTCTTGTCAAAAATTATCTTGAGAGAAAAACAAGCATAAAGCCTTGATTACCTCCGCCAGGCCGTAATGTCTGTCTGTTTGTTTGTCTGTCTGTCTGTCTGTTGGTTAGCAAGATAACTCAAAAAGTTTTGGACGGATTTCGATGAAACTTTCAGGCGTTGTTGGAAATGGTACAAGGAAGAACTGATTAAATTTTGGGGATGATACGGATCACCGTCTGGATACGGGAATGTTTTAAAGGATTCTTTAACATTGTCAGATACGGCCATTTTCAGCATGTGTGCAGGCCCAATGGAGGGCGCTGCTCGTTGTGTCTGACGAACACAAACTCCGCCTTCTTCAAAGTTTTAGGTACAAAAGCACGCGGAACACAGTGCTGGGCAGGGCTCGGCAGTGTGCCTGTGTTTGCACTACGCTGCAAAAGCTCAGACGAGCAGCTGTCCGCCGCCGGATTATTTGGCAGAAATTCCCCGGCCAGCCATAGTAGCTGCGCAAAAACAAGCTCTCTGCCGGGGAAGATTCCAAATCATCTTTTGCCACGGAGCGCAACCCCAATAAAACCCACGCCAACCTGTCTACCCTGT
Source organism: Pholidichthys leucotaenia (assembly GCA_020510985.1). Taxonomy (NCBI): domain Eukaryota; kingdom Metazoa; phylum Chordata; class Actinopteri; order Cichliformes; family Pholidichthyidae; genus Pholidichthys; species Pholidichthys leucotaenia. Next base: position 408,903,872 of record CM035842.1, on the reverse strand, counting down.
GTTTGCGCTACGCTGCAAAAGCTCAGACGGGCAGCTGTCCGCCGCCGGATTATTTGGCAGAAATTCCCCGGCCAGCCATAGTAGCTGCGCAAAAACAAGCTCTCTGCCGGGGACGATTCCAAATCATCTTTTGCCACGGAGCGCAACCCCAATAAAACCCACGCCAACCTGTCTACCCTGTGTTTGCGCTACGCTGCAAAAGCTCAGACGGGCAGCTGTCCGCCGCCGGATTATTTGGGAGAAATCCTGTTTTGACGCGGAGCGCAACCCCCTTTACTATATTATTCACTTTCTTTTAACCTGTACTCTTAATCTATTCGAAATAAAGATTAATTCATTCATTCATTCAATTGCAACGCCCGCAGCCTGGGACTTTGCAGATGCAGGAGATGGACACAACACCAACACTTCAGTTTATTACCTCCGCCAAGGAGGTAATGCTTTTACTAATGAACCACTAATCCTATCATTGTGAATCCAATTGCTAGTCATGTTTTCATGGTCAAGGAACCTGAAAACGTACACACAAACACTGTATGGGGAGGAACTGTGGCGCTTGGCGGAGGTCTGTGCTCTCTGAGTGCTTTTCTAGTTTAGGATATTTTATCTTAACTTAGATTTCCCTTTTTACAGTGTGACAGATACTACTGCCTTCTGCATAAAATTACATCAGTGAAGTATTCCCGATTCAAACAATGCACAACAGCAGCAATCAAAAACCTGCACAGGTGGCTGGAAAGCACTGCAAATAGTATGTCTTACCTTTTTAGAAGTCTTTCTTTTGGCCTTCTTTAAAGAAAAATCCTTGATTATGTCCTTTAAGTCCAGCTCACGAATACTGTCATACTCTATGGATGGATGCTTGATCCAGTCTACTTTTTACCAAGTTCGGAGTCCACTGTCCCACGCACAGCTGTCTGATGTAAGCAATCATGGCCTTTCTTCGCCCTTCTCTCTCCTCCGTCAGCTCCACTGGCTCCCCATTCAACAGCGCATCAACTTCAAGATCCTCCTCATCACCTATAAAGCTCTTCATAACCTCGCCCCCTCATACCTAACGGACCTTCTGTCTCGTCATTCTCCCACTCGTCTCCTCCGCTCTGCTGACGCTCACCTTCTTACCCCCATCACCAAGACAAAATTCCGCACCCTGGGTGATAGATCATTCGCCATCACCGCACCAACCCTCTGGAATTCCTTGCCCCTTCACATCCGGTCTGCCAACACACTTGCTTCTTTTAAAAGTCAACTCAAAACCCATCTTTTCAAATCTACCTATAAAAACTGACTGCCTCTTCTACCTATGTGTACCTACCTTGTCTGTTTACCCGTTCTCTGTATGTTTGTCCCTATGCTGCTTTGTAAAGCGTTTTTGAGTATTTAGAAAAGCGCTATATAAGACTGATGTATTATTATTATTTATTATTATTATTATTCTCCACCAGGTGACTGCTTTAACCGCCCACCTGTCTCCTCCATGCGTACTTAGCAGCTCCGCCTCTATCAGTGCTCCAGTTCAGAAAAATCCTTTACACTTCAGGATTTTTTGAGCAATTAATTTTCCCTAAGCTCTTTTCCTCTCAATAATTTTATGAACGCCGCTTTCAAACTTTCTTCCTGACATTTTTACTGAGCTAATTACTTCTTAACTCTCACTGGCACTTGTAGTCACATGTCACAACAATTCCTCTGATAGGCTTGTTACGTGGTACCCATGTGAGGCACTTGTAAATAAATTAGACCAATCAACAGCCACTGTCACGGCTGGCCCTCACGAGCCAGCATAAGACGCCACAGCTCAGTAAGTTGCAATTCAGTTCTTTTATTTATACTGCACAGGACTTAGGTGTACAACACAACTTGCCACGCAGGCTTCGTTAAACAACACAATATAAATTCACAATAGAGGTTAGCGGCTAGGGCGAGGGGCACTCGTACGCCGCAAAGGCAGGGAATATTAACCGAGGAACAGGGAGAGAGTTATGGCAGAGACGAGGAGCTCTCGTCCGCCGTTATTAGAAAGGAATGTCAGCGAGGGGGAAGACAATTCCAAATAACAGATCACTTATATGCAGCGGGATACGTCGGGGAACCCAGGGAGCATGTGGTAAGGAGACAGGGGAAAGCCATAAGACTTTTGACGAGACAGCCGCAGAGTCCAGTTCACTCACACTGACATTTAAAGCCAGCTGCTCATGATTGGAAACGCGGTGCAGCTGCTCAGGTTCTGACAGCTGAGAGCTCCCGAGCGTCTGGCCAATCAGAGCCCGGGAAACCCGTGTGACGACACCTGCTGTCAAAACCTGACAGGGATGAGGAATAACCCGAGCGCGGACAAAAGCGCTCGGGATATGACAGAACCCCTCCCCCTACGCGAACTCCTGGTCGCGCGTAACATCCAGACCCCCCCACCCCTCCCCAGGGAGGGTGGAGGGGGAAGCAGGTGGAGGGAGAGCAGGGTCAACTCACAACAACAAGGGGACATAAACATCGGGGAAGGGAGGGAGAGAAAAAAAAAAAGGCAAAAACCGTACATAAACGAGGACAAAAAGACGAATAAAAAGGAAAACCAACGCTAGATGGACATCTCTCACATATAACAAAAGACATGAACTACCAACCCATGTAACTTGACACACATATCGCCACAAAAGAAAACCAAGATGAGGATACATAGAATACCAGTCAAAACTACAAGGCAGGATCAAGGAAATAAAAGGACAAATAATACCTTCTTCTCCAAGTTAATGTGTACAGAAAATCTTCAAAACCAAAAGACAACACAGGTGCCAAAAAAAGAACTAGACCCAAGTAAGGGAGTAACATAGAAAATATACAATCACACCCTAAAGAAACATACAATACTCATGATAGCATACTGTCAAAATGAAAAGGAAATTCTGCTCAGAAGAGTCTCAAATCGGGAGTGCAAGGAACAAACCCAAACAGTCATCCCAGAAAATAACATAAAAGATAGCTACGGCAAGAGAACATATGTCCATCAACGGAAAACAGTCACCTTAAACACGAAGATCAATCCCCAGTGGGGTATTTCAGTCTGAGAGAGAAAAAGAAAAACTTGTCACAAGCCAGTGGTGGGGCAAGAGAAGGAGAGGAAAAAAACCATTGGGGAATAGAGTTAAATAACTCCACTCAGGAGGCCTCCCAGCACCCAGCATCCAGGCCGCCAGCAAAAGCAGCGGAACGTGCCCAAACGGCCCAGCCAAACCCCGGGCCGAGGGAAACCATGTCTCCGGCGGGCGGACCAGGGCGCCGAAAGAATCATCCTGCTTGTCAGGAGACCGGACCCGGACGCCAAAAGGAAAGAGCCGGTCACCGGGTGGTCGGGCAGTATCGGCCTGCCAACAGATCGGCTGAGGGAAGGTCGGTGAACCGGGCCAGCTGGAATAAACTCCCGCAGTCTCAAAAGCGGGGAAGGAGGGGCCATGGCGAGGACGGGGCATGGCCTGGAAAGCGCTCAGCGGAGGGTCAGCAGCACAATCTCCGGGACCCGCCTGGGTCAGAACGACCATGGCGCCGAGCTCGGGTTGAGCGAGAGCAGCACCCGCGTCGGGCCCCGATTGGGCCGGAACTTCCATGACGTCAAGCTCTGATCGAGCGAGAGCAGCACCCGCGTCGGGCCCCGATTGGGCCGGAACCTCCCTGACGTCGAGCTCCGATCGAGCGAGAGCAGCACCCGTGTCGGGCCCCGATTGGGCCGGAACCTCCCTGACGTCGAGCTCCGATCGAGCGAGAGCAGCACCTGCGTCGGACCCCGATTGGGCCGGAACCTCCCTGACGTCGAGCTCCGATCGAGCGAGAGCGGCACCCGCATCGGAACCCGATTGGGCCGGAACCTCCCTGACGTCGAGCTCCGATTGAGCGAGAGCAGCACCCGCGTCGGACCCCGATTGGGCCGGAACCTCCCTGACGTCGAGCTCTGATCGAGCGAGAGCAGCACCCGCATCGGAACCCGATTGGGCCGGAACCTCCATGACGTCAAGCTCCGATCGAGCGAGAGCGGCACCCGCATTGGAACCCGATTGGGCCGGAACCTCCCTGACGTCGAGCTCCGATCGAGCGAGAGCAGCACCCGCGTCGGACCCCGATTGGGCCGGAACTTCCCTGACGTCAAGCTCTGATCGAGCGAGAGCAGCACCCGCGTCGGGCCCCGATTGGGCCGGAACTTCCATGACGTCAAGCTCTGATCGAGCGAGAGCAGCACCCGCGTCGGGCCCCGATTGGGCCGGAACCTCCCTGACGTCGAGCTCCGATCGAGCGAGAGCAGCACCCGCGTCGGACCCCGATTGGGCCGGAACCCCCATGACGTCGAGCTCCGATCGAGCGAGAGCGGCACCCGCGTCGGACCCCGATTGGGCCGGAACCTCCATGACGTCAAGCTCCGATCGAGCGAGAGCGGCACCCGCATCGGAACCCGATTGGGCCGGAACCTCCATGACGTCAAGCTCCGATCGAGCAAGAGCGGCACCCGCATTGGAACCCGATTGGGCCGGAACCTCCCTGACGTCGAGCTCCGATCGAGCGAGAGCAGCACCCGCGTCGGACCCCGATTGGGCCGGAACTTCCATGACGTCAAGCTCTGATCGAGCGAGAGCGGCACCCGCGTCGGACCCCGATTGGGCCGGAACCTCCCTGACGTCGAGCTCCGATCGAGCGAGAGCGGCACCCGCGTCGGACCCCGATTGGGCCGGAACCTCCATGACGTCAAGCTCCGATCGAGCGAGAGCGGCACCCGCATCGGAACCCGATTGGGCCGGAACCTCCATGACGTCAAGCTCCGATTGAGCGAGAGCGGCACCCGCATCGGAACCCGATTGGGCCGGAACCTCCCTGACGTCGAGCTCCGATCGAGCGAGAGCAGCACCCGCGTCGGACCCCGATTGGGCCGGAACTTCCATGACGTCAAGCTCCGATCGAGCGAGAGCAGCACCCGCGTCGGGCCCCGATTGGGCCGGAACTTCCATGACGTCAAGCTCTGATCGAGCGAGAGCAGCACCCGCGTCGGGCCCCGATTGGGCCGGAACCTCCCTGACGTCGAGCTCCGATCGAGCGAGAGCAGCACCCGCGTCGGACCCCGATTGGGCCGGAACCCCCATGACGTCGAGCTCCGATCGAGCGAGAGCGGCACCCGCGTCGGACCCCGATTGGGCCGGAACCTCCATGACGTCAAGCTCCGATCGAGCGAGAGCGGCACCCGCATCGGAACCCGATTGGGCCGGAACCTCCATGACGTCAAGCTCCGATCGAGCAAGAGCGGCACCCGCATCGGAACCCGATTGGGCCAGAACCTCCCTGACATCGAGCTCCGATCGAGCGAGAGCAGCACCCGCGTCGGACCCCAATTGGGCCGGAACCTCCCTGACGTCGAGCTCCGATCGAGCGAGGACAGCACCCGCGTCGGACCCCGATTGGGCCGGAACCTCCCTGACGTCGAGCTCCGATCGAGCGAGAGCAGCACCTGCGTCGGACCCCGATTGGGCCGGAACCTCCCTGACGTCGAGCTCCGCTTGAACCGGCGGAGCACTCCCGGTGGACCCCATGCCGAGAGCCGGAACCTCCAAGGTGGCACCTAGAGCAGGTTCACCTCCAGTGACCCTGGGGAGAGGCTCAGAGGGACAAAAGGAACCGGGATCAGAATCACCGGCAGCGGCAGGGCCCGGCGAGACAGGCTCGAGCGCAGCAGACGGCTGCACCTGGCTCGCCCCCCCCGAGAGACAGGCAATAATGCTCCAGAAAGAAGATGAGGGATAGAAAATAGAGCACTCGCCTGATCTCGGGTTCTGCCGCCATCCAGGACTTCGATGCTCCGGGTTCAAACGGGAGGAGGTAGTCGTCCGGTTCCCACTCCGTCGTGACGTCATCCACCCCTGGAAGAGGGGCTCCTGCAGCTCGAGGACCCCCCGACGTCATCGTCCACGCTGGCGGTTCATGTGACGTGGAGGAGGGGGGCTCTCGGCCCGCTGGACCGGACTGTTCATCTGCGGAGTCCCGGGGACGCTCCGTCGTCGGCACAGGCTCCAACCAGTCGTCCGATCTCCTCTGCCCAGAAAATGGCTGCGGGGCTGGGGTCTTCTGCCCGAGGGCCGCAGGCTCACTCCTCATCTGGTGACGCTCCTCTGAAGTCGAAGTGTGCTCAGCAGGGGGAGACACAGAGGCAGCGGGTTTAATTAACATATCAGCAGGGAGTTGAGGCTCGGGGGGCTGCAAACCCCGAGCCTCACCCCCAGGAGTCAGACAGAACAAATCACTATTAGATGGAAAAAAGTGAACTTGTACTTGCCTGCCTCCCGGAGGGGCGGTGGAACCTGCCGTAGGGAACGTCATTCCATCCTCCTCCCACCGGGTGGTGGCCGGAGACTCTCTTGAAGGAGGAGAGGGGGCCACTAGATATGGTGTAGCCGCGCTGTCCACTGGAGCAAAACTTCTCAAACTCCCAGCCGCTGGAGAAGGCGTCGAGGCGGAGGGGGCAACAGCCGAGTCGGGCCGGGCGTGACGCGCTGACAGCCCAGCGGGGGAAGCAGGCCCGGGGGGAAAGGCTGCAGGGATCTCCTCTTGGTGAGACGCTGGAGAAACAGCAGTGGGATGAATGGGGTCAGCCCAGTGAACCGGAGCGGGTTCTGGAAGGGAGTCGCGCTGAGAACGTCTCTGGCCACGGCGCCGACGTCTACGACGGGCCCCGGGTGGTGCGAACTCCAGGACTGGATCGAGGGAAGGATCCGGATTCCAGAGCGGGCAGCAGGAGCTCCGATTACTCCGCCTTTGGCCTCGTTCCTCCTCGATATCCTGGAGCGCCTCGCGGTGGCGGCGATCTCTTGTCTCTTCGCTCGGACGTCCAAGTGGTCGGTGTAGCGGGGAGACAATCGGTCGAGCGTTATCTCAGCGCAGTCCAGGTAATAGTGCACTTCGGATGAGTCGTCAAGGCTGGCGGAAGCGCTGATGAAGTCATCCACCTCCTCCAGCGCCTCAGGCAGCTGGAGCCAGAGATCACCCCACCTTGCAGCCTCCTCCTCTTCGTACATCTGAATTATCTGGCGTTGGGCAGCGATGCCCAACGCCAGATGCCCCCTCATGGATCGTCACCTTATCGTGGTGGGGGGGTTTGCGTGCCCCAGTGATCCCAGGAGCTATGTTGTCCGGGGCAATTTGCCTCTGATAGGGTCTCCCAAGACAAACTGGTCCTGGGTGAAGGGCCAGACGAAGAACGATCCAACAGACTCTCATGATAAATTGTATATCAAGGATTCAGTGTACCCCGCCCGGTATGGGGTTACCGGGGCCCCACCCTGGAGCCAGGCCTGGGGGAGGGGCTCGAAGGCTAGCGTCTGGTGGCCGGGTTTCCACCCATGGGACCCGGCCGGGCTCAGCCCGAAGGAGTTACATGGGTCCGCCCTCCAGTAGGTTCACCACCTGCAGGAGGGATCATGGAAGTCTGGTGCTATGTGGATTAGGTGGCAGTCAAAGGCGGAGACCTTGGCGGACTGATCCCAAGCTTTCTAAACTGGCTTTTGGTACGTGGAATGTCACCTCTCTGGTGGGGAAGGAGCCTGAGCTGGTGTACGAGATTGAGCGATACCGGCTAGATATAGTCGGCCTCACCTCAACACACAGCTCCGGTTCCGGAACCAGTCTCCTGGAGAGGGGCTGGAGCTTGGCCTTTTCTGGAGTTGCCCCGGGCGAGAGGCGACGAGCAGGGGTAGGTATTCTTGTATCGCCCCACCTTGCTGCCTCTATATTGGAGTTTTCCCCGGTGGACGAAAGGGTTGCTTCCCTGCGCCTTCGGGTTGGGAAACGGGTCCTGACCATCATTTGTGCCTATGCACCAAATGATGTTTCAGAGTACCCACCCTTTTTGGAGTCTGTGACTGGGGTGCTGGAGGGTGCTCCTCCTGGAGACTCCATTGTCCTACTGGGGGACTTCAATGCGCACGTGGGCAACGACAGTGAAACCTGGAGGGGGGTGATTGGGAGGAACGGCCTGCCCGATCTGAACCCGAGTGGTGTTCAGTTATTGGACTTCTGTGCTAACCACAGTCTGTCTATAACGAACACCATGTTCAAGCATAAGGGTGTCCATATGTGCACCTGGCACCAGGACACCCTAGGCCGCAGGTCGATGATTGATTTTGTTATCGTATCATCAGACCTGCGACCGTATGTCTTGGACACCCGAGTAAAGAGAGGTGCAGAGCTGTCAACTGATCACCACCTGGTGGTGAGTTGGATCCGATGGCAGGGGAGGAAGCCATTCAGACCTGGTAGACCCAAACGTATAGTGAGGGTGTGCTGGGAGCGTCTGGCTGAGGCCCCTGTCCGGGAGGTCTTCAACTCCCACCTCCGGAAGAACTTCAACCACATTCCGAGGGAGTCTGGAGACATGGAGTCTGAATGGGCCATGTTCTCCACCTCTGTTGTTGAAGCGGCAGCCCAGAGCTGCGGCCGCAAGGTGGTCGGTGCATCTCGTGGTGGCAACCCCCGAACCAAGTGGTGGACACCAGTGGTGAGGGGGGCCATTAAGCTGAAGAAGGAGTCCTATCAAGCTTGGTTGGCTTGTGGGACTCCCGAAGCAGCTGAGGTGTACCGGCAGGCCAAGCGGAGTGCAGCTCGGGTGGTTGCTGAAGCAAAAACCCGGGTATGGGAGGAGTTCGGTGAGGCCATGGAACAAGACTTTCGGTCGGCTTCAAAGAGATTCTGGCAAACTGTTCGGCGGCTCAGGAGGGGAAAGCAGCTCCCCGTCCACACTGTGTATGGTGCGGATGGGACACTGTTGACTTCAACTGGGGATATCGTCGGGCGGTGGAAGGAATACTTCGAGGATCTCCTCAATCCCACTGATACGCCTTCCACAGAGGAAGCAGGGTTTGGGGACGAGGGGGATGACTCGCCTATCACAGGGGCTGAGGTCGCCAAGGTGGTTAAAAATCTCCTTGGTGGCCGGGCCCCGGGGGTGGACGAGATTCGCCCCGAGTACCTCAAGGCCCTGGATGTTGTTGGGTTGTCATGGTTGACACGCCTCTGCAACATTGCGTGGAGGTCGGGGGCAGTGCCTTTGGCATGGCAAACCGGGGTGGTGGTTCCTCTCTTCAAAAAAGGGGACCGGAGGGTGTGCTCCAACTTTAGAGGGATCACACTCCTCAGCCTCCCTGGGAAGGTCTATGCCAAGGTACTGGAGAGGAGAGTCCGGCCGTTGGTCGAACCTCGGATTCAGGAGGAGCATTGTGGTTTTCGTCCTGGCCGTGGCACATCGGACCAGCTCTTTACCCTCTCGAGAATTCTTGAGGGTTCGTGGGAGTTTGCCCAACCAGTTTACATGTGTTTTGTGGACTTGGAGAAGGCATTTGACCGCGTCCCTCGTGGATTTTTGTGGGGGGTGCTTCGGGAGTATGGGGTATCGGGCTTGTTGTTACGAGCTATTCGGTCTCTGTACGACCGTTGTGAGAGTTTAGTTCGCATTGCCAACACTCGGTCGGAGTCATTCCCAGTGAGAGTTGGACTCCGCCAGGGCTGCCCTTTGTCACCGGTCCTGTTCATAATTTTTATGGACAGGATTTCTAGGCGCAGCCAGGGAATGGAGGGTGTCATGCTTGGTGACCACAGGATCTCATCTCTGTTGTTTGCAGATGATGTTGTCCTGTTGGCTTCATCCAGCAATGACCTACAGCTCTTGCTGGGACGGTTTGCCGCTGAGTGTGAAGCGGCTGGGATGAGAATCAGCACCTCCAAGTCCGAGTCCATGGTCCTCAGCCGGAAAAAGGTGGATTGTCCTCTCCGGGTTGGGGACAGGCTCCTGCCCCAAGTGGAGGAGTTTAAGTATCTTGGGGTCTTGTTCACGAGTGAGGGGAAAATGGAGCGAGAGATCGACAGACGGATTGGAGCAGCATCTGCAGTGATGCGGACGTTGTACCGGTCTGTTGTGGTGAAGAGGGAGCTTAGTTCTAAGGCAAAGCTGTCGATTTACCAGTCAATCTACGTTCCTACTCTCACCTATGGTCACGAGCTTTGGGTAATGACCGAAAGAACGAGATCGCGGATACAAGCGGCTGAAATGAGCTTTCTCCGTAGGATTGCTGGACTCACCCTCAGAGATAGGGTGAGGAGCTCAGTCATCCGGGAGAGGCTCAGAGTAGAACCGCTGCTCCTCCACATTGAAAGGAGTCAGTTGAGGTGGTATGGGCATCTGATTAGGATGCCTCCTGGACGCCTCCCACTTGAGGTGTTTCAGGCACGTCCCACTGGGAGGAGACCCCGGGGCAGACCTAGGACTCGGTGGAGAGACTATGTCTCCCAGCTAGTCTGGGAACGCCTTGGTATCCCCTCTGAAGAGCTGGAGCAGGTGGCTGGGGAGAGGGAAGTCTGGGCTTCTCTGCTTGAACTGCTGCCTCCGCGACCCGGACCTCCGGAAAAGCGGTAGAAGATGGATGGATGGATGGATGGATGGGCAGCGATGTCGAGTCTCCTCGCGTCGACCTCGGGGTGACCGTTGTAGCGGGAAGGCAGACGGTCAAGCACCTCCTCAGCCCGGTCTAGATACCACTGCTCATCGGGCTGATAACCGAGGAGAGGAGGGGCGAGGGAGGTGTCTGGATGCCCATCGAGGTCGGAGGTGATGATGAGGATTTCATCTACCTCCTCCAGCGCCTTGGTCAGCAGGCCGTGGGAACCCCGAGAACGACTCCGCTGAGATGGCATATTTCCAACGCCACGTACCTGGACAGGAAGGGGCAAAGTTCCCAGAACGCAACTTACTGAGAACGGCGTCTCCTTCTGGCGGCTGTCTACTGTCACGGCTGGCCCTCACGAGCCAGAATAAGACGCCACAGTTCAGTAAGTTGCAATTCAGTTCTTTTATTTATACTGCACAGGACTTAGGTGTACAACACAACTTGCCACGCAGGCTTCGTTAAACAACACAATATAAATTCACAATAGAGGTTAGCGGCTAGGGCGAGGGGCACTCGTACGCCGCAAAGGCAGGGAATATTAACCGAGGAACAGGGAGAGAGTTATGGCAGAGACGAGGAGCTCTCGTCCGCCGTTATTAGAAAGGAATGTCAGCGAGGGAGAAGACAATTCCAAATAACAGATCACTTACATGCAGCGGGATACGTCGGGGAACCCAGGGAGCATGTGGTAAGGAGACAAGTGAAAGCCATAAGACTTTTGACGAGACAGCCGCAGAGTCCAGTTCACTCGCACTGACATTTAAAGCCAGCTGCTCATGATTGGAAACGCGGCGCAGCTGCTCAGGTTCTGACAGCTGAGAGCTCCTGAGCGTCTGGCCAATCAGAGCCCAGGAAACCCGTGTGACGACACCTGCTGTCAAAACCTGACAGGGATGAGGAATAACCCGAGCGCGGACAAAAGCGCTCGGGATATGACAGCCACACATGAATATCAAGTGATGGACATAGCATTTGACCAATTAACAACAATGTGATCTTTTTCTTCTTCTTCTTTTAGATTTGATTGACGGTTGGCAACCAGTTTACAGGTGCATTACTGCCACTTACTCTATCTTCAGACATCACTCTATTCAGACATCACTCTCCTGTCTCTTTTTCAGCTTACATTTCTTCTTCGTCTGTTTTTCCTCATAACTTTATGACGTTTTCCATGATCTTTTTCATTGGCTCACAATAGATCCCTGGTCTCCATATGCCCCTGGGCTTCAACCCAGCCTAGCCCGTTCATTAAGGTGACTTTGCCTACTGGACCAAGTCAGCAGCATTCTGGGCCAACTCTAGACAGGGGGCAATTTATTATTTTTCAACAAGTTGGATGGTTTGAATTCAAAAATTTAGCATAAATGTAAATTAGGTGCAAATTTGCAAGAATAAAAGTGAAAAAACATGCCAATTTTGAAATTCAAAAAGTCATAAATCACAATTTAATTACACTGAGTAAAAATTTAACCTGCATCCAGATAAATGTTGAAAATTTACAAAAAAACAGCAAATTTATGAGAAAAAAGTTGCAAATTTGTAGGCAAAAAAAATTGCACATTAATGAGAAAAAACAGCAAATTTTTGAGAAAAAAATTGCAAATTTACAAGAAAAAAATTGCACATTTATGAGAAAAAAATAGCAAATTTATGAGGAAAAAAAGTCAGATTTGCAGAAAAATAGTTTAAATTTTTCAAGAAAAAAGTTGTACAAGAAAAAAAATAGAAAAAAATTGCAAATTTGAGAAAAAAGTTGCTAACTTACAGAAAAAAATTGCAAATTTATGAGAAAAAATTGCAAATTTATGAGAAAAAAGTTGCAGTTACAGAAAAAAGTTGCAAATTTCTGAGGAAAAAGTTGCAAATTTACAAGAAAAAAGTTGCAAAGTTTTGAGAAAAGGTCTAAATTTTTAAGGAATAAGTTGCAAATTTATAGGAAAAAACTGCAAATCTTAGAGAAAAAAAATACTAGTTTACAGTTAAAAAAATTGCAAATTTCTGAGAAAAAAGCTGCATTCATTCATTCATCTTCTTCCGCTTAATCCTTTTCGGGTCGCGGGGGGGCTGGAGCCTATCCCAGCAGAAGAAAAAAGTTGCAGTTACAGAAAAAAAAAGTTGCAAATTTCTGAGGAAAAAGTTGCAAATTTACAAGAAAAAAGTTGCAAAGTTTTGAGAAAAGGTCTAAATTTTTAAGAAATAAGTTGCAAATTTATAGGAAAAAACTGCAAATCCTAGAGAAAAAAATACTAATTTACAGTTAAAAAACTGCAAATTTAGGAGAAAAAGTTGACAACGACATGACTTTTCGCATTCCTCAGGGATGAGACTGGGTTTTGGGAAAAAAAAGAGGAAACTAAGCCGGGGGTCTTAGTTAGGTCTGCATCCCCCAAGCCGGATCCAAGGCAGAGCCTTGGTGGGGGGTCTGGGGGTTTAAAGTTAGAAGTAAGTACAAATGCATTTATAGTTTACGTTTTTTTTTTTTTTCCACAATATCTTTATTGAACCTTTTTTTTTTTTTTAACAAACATGATACAAACAATCAAACACTAACACTAAAGTACTACAAAAAAAAAAAATGCACTAAAAACACCAACAACCACCAACAAAATCAAGTCTTCAACAATGCTCCTCTGTTTAGTCTAGACAATCCAATACATAAGTATACATATTATGTTCACCAGTTTGGAATTTACAAGGTCCACACACATCATTCACCTTCTTCTTCAAGAGTTATGTTTAAATTTTTTACATAATCAATAAAAGGTCTCCATATATTCTCAAACACAATTTCCTTTGATTTTAGTATATATGTTATTCTTTCTAATGGAAGGTTTGTTAACATCTGTCTTAACCACTGAGTCACATCTGGTCTATGAGTCTTTTTCCATAATAGTGCAATACATTTTTTGGCATTAAGCAAACTGAGGTCTATGAATGTTCTTTCACTTTTATTAAAATTATGCTTTTCTGGGTACAGACCCAACAAAAACAGTTTAGGATTCAATATGATTTGTTTTGAGATTATTTTTTCAATTGTTACCCTCACCTCTTCCCAAAACATTCTTATTAATCTACATTCCCATAAACAATGAAATAGGGTTCCTTTACTTTCCATGCATTTTGTGCATGTATCTGGTATATTTTTGTTATATCTATTTAACTCCTCCGGTGTAACATACATCCGCATTAACCATTTGAAATGTATCAATTTAAGGCGTGCATTTATTGATTTGGTTTGAGCTTCTGTACAAGCCAATTCCCATTGTTCCTCTGAAATTTCAATTTGCAGATCTTCTTTCCAGTAGTTTAATCTTTTCAGTGAATTTTCACTTGAAGATAGTGTCAATGAGTTATAAAACTCTGAAATAATACCCTTTCTTTTACTATCTTTCATCATCATTTTTTCCAAGGATGAATAAATAGGTCGAGTGAGAGCTTTATTTTGATTTGATCGAATAAAGTTTCTAAGTTGAAGATATTTAAAAAAATGTGTTCTATTGAGATTAAATTTGATCCTCAGCTCTTCAAAAGACATTATGTTGTCTGCACCTGGCAAATATAAATCCTGAATCTTTTGTATCCCTTTTAAATTCCATACTTTAAATACAGCGTCCGCTCTCCCTGGTTTAAAATATTGATTACCCCATATTGGACTAAATTGTGACAATAACTGTGGTTCTTTTAAATAGTTTTTAGCTTCACACCATATTTTGATCATATGCTTTACAAATGGATTTTTAACTTGTTTTTGTAATTTTTTTGCCGAATCTGAGTATATGAATATGGGAAGAGGTAAAGGTAAATTGTATGATTCCATTTCAGTCCAGTGAGGGAGATCATTTGATGAAAAATAATATGTCATAGACCTCAGTTGTGCCGACCAATAATACAACATAAAATTTGGACATTTCAGACCTCCACGATCAAATGGTAAATATAATAAAGACAAACGTAATCTAGCCCTCCTGTTGTTCCATATAAATTCCACTAACTTTTTTTTTATTCTTGAGAATAGATCTAAAGGTGGTGATAAGGGAATGTATTGAAATAAATAAAGTATTTTAGGTAAAATATTACTTTTAAGTATATTGATTCTCCCGATCATCGACATTGGTAGTGACATCCATCTCTGAGTTAACTCACTGATATCTGACATTAAGGCTTCATAGTTGACACTGGCGACTGATTCTAGCTTAGGCATAATTTGGATTCCTAAATATTTAAACTGATTTACAACATTGAATTGATTTACCTCAGGGGCTGAGTAATTTCTCTGGGTCTCATTTAGCATTAATATTGAAGATTTAGTTTTATTTATTTTATATCCTGATATTTCCCCAAAATTCTTTATTAAATTCAACAAGGTTGGAATTGATTTTTTTAGATTCGACATAAACAAAATTATATCATCGGCGTACAGGGAGATTTTATGTTCTGTTGGTCCAACTTTAATTCCATATATTTGTGAATGTAAACGTATCGCTATCGCTAAAGGTTCAATTGCCATAGTAAACAGTAAAGGTGAAAGTGGACAGCCTTGTCGACATCCTCTATTGATTTTTATTGGTTTTGAAATATTGTTATTTGTTAGGATTTCTGCTGTAGCATTATTGTATATTATTTGAACCCATTTTATGAAATTATTTCCAAGTCCAAACCTTTGTAGGACTTCAAAAAGAAAGGGCCATTCAACTCTATCAAAGGCCTTTTCGGCGTCCAATGATAGGAGAGCTGTATCCGGTGCTTCTTTATTAAAATAAATAATATTAAATAGTCTTCTTACATTATGGAAGCCTTGTCTACCCTTTATAAAGCCATTCTGATCTCGATTAATAATATTTGGTAAAATTTCTTGTATTCGTCTTGCTAAAATTTTACAGATTATCTTAAGGTCGGCGTTTAATAGGCTTATTGGTCTCATATTTTCACATTTATTAGAGGGCTTACCTGGTTTTGGCAGCAGTATAATTAAGGCATTATTTATGTATGATGGTAAATTATTATTTTGAAATGCTTCTAAAACCATTTCCAAAAAAGGTTTTATTAATTTATTCTTAAATTTTTTATAAAGGTCAACTGGAAGACCATCTGGTCCTGCACTTTTTCCTGATTTCATATTATCAATGGCTAGCCCAACTTCTTCTTGACTAATTTTAGACTCCAATATCTCCCTGTTTTCATTTGGAATACACGGTATAGATAGTTCGTTCAAAAACCCATTTAGTTTTGTTAAATCAGGTTCATTTTTGGTATCATATAATTTTTCATAGTAATCTCTAAAGGCTCTATTAATTTCTAAAGGATCTATAACTACCTGTCCATTACTTATAATACTGGTAATTGGTGTTTTAATTTCCAATTGTTTAATCTGCCATGCTAATAATTTTCCTGATTTTTCACCTTGTTCATAAAAAGATTGTTTCAATCTTAGAAGACTCGAGGCAGCTCTATTCGCTGATTTTTTGTCGTATTCAGCTCTCAAAATCAGTAATTCATTCTCCAACCTTGGGTCACTTCCTGCATACACTTTTTCCTGAAGATTTTTTATTTTATGTTCCAATTTAGCTCTCTCCTCTCGAGTCTTCTTAGATTTTGATCCTGTATAACTAATAATATGTCCCCTAATAAAAGCTTTGAAAGCCTCCCACTTTACACATGCTGATGTTTGTGTAGTATTGATGTCAAAGAACTCGTCTATCTGTTTTTCTATATACTTGACAAATTCCTCATCCTGAAGCCATTTATGCTGAAATTGCCATCTACCTGATTCCTTTGTCAATTTTTTATCTACATATATTAGACAACAGGGTGCATGATCAGAGATCACGATGTTATCATAAAAGCAGTTTTGAATCTTGGACCTTAATTCTGTGGAAATCAAAAAATAATCAATACGTGAGAATGTCTTGTAGGTACTGGAATAACAAGAATAGGCTTTAACTTGTGGTTTCATTTCTCTCCATATATCTAACAATCTCAATTCTTTCATAAAATGATTAATAGTCATCCTACATCCAATGTGCGTACAATCCAGTCCTGTTGATCTATCCACACCTGGATTCAATGTACAATTAAAATCCCCTGCTATTATATGTTGCCCTGTAAGTGATGATAAGATGAGAAATAAATTAGCAAAGAACTTCTGATCATCTATATTGGGACCATATAAGTTCACAAGATTTATATTTTCTAATAGCAAAGAACCTTGAATGATTACATATCTTCCAAATTTGTCTCCAATTACATTTTTCACTTGAAAAGGAACTGATTTATGTATGAGAGTCATAACTCCCCTGGCTCGGGATGAAAATGAAGAGGTGAATACACTTCCCTGCCATCTACTCCTAATTCTTTTAACATCCTCCTCTATCAGATGAGTTTCTTGTAAAAACACAATTCTTGAACCCATGTCCTTTATTTTATTCATAACTTGTTTAAGTTTTTTTAAATTTTGTAGACCTCTGCAATTCCATGAAGTTAAATTAAGATTAACACTTTGGTCCATGATCAATAGAGAGTTTGGGATTACCTTGCAGTGTAAACATGCTCATACAGAGAAGCAAAAACATGAGTGGTTGAACATTCATCCTACAAACTACACACAAACAAATTTCCCCTTCCCACACTTGTGGCAAACCCCCCAAAATCAAAAGAAAAATTCTGTCTCCCGATATAGCCATCGACCGTTCCACACCCACGGGGAACAGCCTAAGCCACTCCTTCTTCATCCTCCCAATCACCCTAACTCTACTGCTTTTAATGACGTAACATTAACTCTCCTCTGTAGTTTTCCAACTTAACTCCAAAATTTTTAACAACTTTGTACATCATAGTTTTTTTTTTTTTGTTGTTTTGTTTTTGTTTTGTTTTTTTAATATATAATACAATCTATATTTTGTAAACTTACTATTTACTTCAAGTCAGTCAGATGCCTGTGCAAATGCTTAATTATTCTACCTTATATTTTGTTCATGCTTAGCTCCCACCAGTCTCTTCTTCTTCTTTGATCTTCTTGATGAACTCCTGCGCCTCCTCTGGGGTCTTGAAGATGTGGGTTCTGCCCTCATACGTGGTCAGCAGTCTCGCAGGATAGATTACACCATGACGAATCCCAAGGTTGCGCAGCTCCTTACGTACGGGATCAAACTGCTTCCTCAATTGTTGGATTCCTGTGGCCAAATCTGGGTAGAACCGCACCTGCTGGTCCTGGTGTTTAATCTCTCCTTTAGCACGTGCAGCGTTGAAGATCTTCATCCTGTCTCTGTTGCTAAGAAACTTCATAATTAAGGTCCTCGGCGGTCCCTTATCTCTCCGTGGGCCAATACGATGTGCTTTTTCCAGAACCACTGCTGATTGCAACTCCTCGCTGCCCAGCACCTCCGGAATCCACTTTTCCAGAAAGGAACATACGTCCCGACCTTCTGATTCCTCTGGAAGACCCACCAGCCTCAAATTATTCTGTCTCGACCGAGATTCCAAATCCAAAATATTATCTTCCAGAGATTTATTTTTTTTTTCCAAAGTGCGCACCTTTAATTGAAGACGGGTGACGTCATCTTCAGCACTAGCGAGACGGAGCTCCATCTGCGCCGTTCATTCTACACAGTCACCCAATTCCTTTCTTATTCCTTCCAACGCTGTCATAATCCCATCAAATCTAGAGGAAAAGTCCGCTCTCATTGAACTCATGGCAGCCATCAGCGCATCTGCGCCATTCCCCGCAGAAATCGCACCGCCGCCAGCCTCCTCCGCCATATATGGAGCCTTGTTTGCTGCGTCACAGACCTGAAAGTCCGTTAATTTGGACTGTTTCGGCGGCTCGCTTTTTCCTTTTCCTGGTTTTCCAGCCTTAGGCTTCGCCGACATATCCTCGCTCAAATGCTGGGATACGTTCTGTCCCAAATGAGAGAGTTATTTGCCGATTTTTTTCTCCAGGAGCAGAGCAGAGCGAGACACGTCCGTCCTACGTGGCAGCCATAACCGGAAGTATAGTTTACGTTTTTAATCTGCTGCTGCAGCACATGTGTAATGACATCTGAATGGTATGTTGATGTAATAATACTAAATTATATTTTACTACTATTTAATATGTTTAGAATGGTAAATGGCGTTCACTTATATAGTGCTTTTTCTCATCTCTGGATGACCAAAGCGCTTTACAGATCCTGCTATCCACCCATTCACGCACACATTCACACACTGATGGCGGCAGAGCTGCCATACACACACAGGCGCTAGCCTGGCCACCAGGAGCAACTGGGGGTTCAGTGTCTTGCTCAAGGACACTTTGACATGCAGACTTCAGACAGAGTGGGAATCGAACCCATGACCCTCTGATCAGTAGTCGGTCACACTACACCTGCGCCACAGCCGCCCCTAGAACTGACACAGAATTACATTTACATAGTTCTAAAACAGACAAAATAATTTAACCAAGTAAAATAAATTATAAATATTAACAAAATTCCATCACCAAGTCCATCACCCATTTATTAAAATATACTGACATGACTTCCGGTTATGGCGGCCACGTGAGGGGGACACGTCTCGCTCTGCTCTGCTCCTGGAGACGAAAAAATGGCAAATAACTCTCTCATTTGGGACAGAACCTATCCCAGCGTTTGGACGAGGATATGTCGGTGAAGCCTAAGGCTGGAAAACCAGGTAGAGGAAAAAGCGAGCCGCCGAAACAGTCTAAATTAACGGACTTTCATGTCTGTGACGCAGCAGATAAAGAAGCTCCATATATGGCGGAGGAAGCGAGCAGCGGTGCGGTGAATGTGGGAAACGGCACAGGTGCGGTGCTTAACGCCATTAGTTCAATGAGAGCGGACTTTTCCGCTAAGTTTGATGGGATTATGGCAGCGTTGGAAGGAATGAGAAAAGAATTGGGTGACTGTGTAGAACGAATGGCGCAGGTAGAGCTTCGTGTCGCTAGTGCTGAAGATGACGTCACCTGTCTTCAATTAAAGGTGCGCACTTTGGAAAAAAAAAATAAAAGTCTGGAAAATAATGTCTTGGACTTGGAATCCCGGTCGAGACGGAACAACTTGAGGCTGGTGGGTCTACCGGAGGAATCCGAAAGTCGGGACACATGTTCCTTTTTGGAAAAGTGGATTCCGGAGGCGCTGGGCAGCGCGGAGCTGCAATCAGCAGTCGTTCTGGAAAGCGCATATCGTATCGGCCCACGGAGAGATAAGGGACCACCGAGGACGATTATTATGAAGTTTATCAGCAACAGAGACAGGATGAAGATCTTCAACGCTGCGCGAGCTAAAGGCCAGATTAAACACCAGGACCAGCAGGTGCGGTTCTACCCAGATTTGGCCACAGGAATCCAACAATTGAGGAAGCAGTTTGATCCCGTACGTAAAGAGCTGCGCAACCTTGGGATTCGTCATGGTGTAATTTATCCTGCGAGACTGTTGACCACGTATGAGGGCAGAACCCACATCTTCAAGACCCCAGAGGAGGCGCAGGAGTTCATCAAGAAGATCCAAGAAGAGACTGGTGGGAGCTAAGCACGAACAAAATATAAGGTAGAATATTTAAGCATTTGCACAGGCATCTGACTGACTTGAAGCAAATAGCAAGTTTACAAAATATAGATTGGATTATATATTAAAAAAAAACAAAAAAAACCCCAAAACTATGATGTACAAAGCTGCTAAAAGTTTTGGAGTTAAGTTGGAAAACTACAGAAGAGAGTTAATGTTATGTCATTAAAAGTAGCAGAGTTAGGGTGATTGGGAGGATGAAGAAGGAGTGGCTTTGGCTGATCCTCGTGGGTGTGGAACGGTCGATGGCTATATCGGGAGACGGAATTTTTTTTTTGATTTTGGGGGGATTACCACAAATGTGGGAAGGGGGAATTTGTTTGTGTGTAGTTTGTAGGATGAATGTTCAACCACTCATGTTTTTGCTTCTCTGTATGAGCATGTTTATACTGCGAGGTAATCCTAAACTCCCTATTGATCATAAACCAAAGCGTTAATCTTAATTTAACTTCATGGAATTGCAGAGGTCTACAAAAATTAAAAAAACTTAAACAAGTTATGAATAAAATAAAAGATATGGGTTCAAAAATTGTGTTTTTACAAGAAACTCATCTAATAGAGGAGGATGTAAAAAGAATTAGGAGTAGATGGCAAGGAAGTGTTTTCACCTCATCATTTTCATCCCGAGCCAGGGGAGTTATGACTCTCATACATAAATCAGTCCCATTTCAAGTGAAAAATGTAATTGGAGACAAATTTGGAAGATATTTAATCATTCAAGGATCTTTGTTATTAGAAAATATAAATTTGGTAAACCTATATGGTCCCAATATAGATGATCAAAAGTTCTTTGCTAATTTATTTCTTATCTTATCATCACTTACAGGGCAACATATAATAGCAGGGGATTTTAATTGTACATTGAATCCCGGTATAGATAGATCAACAGGACTGGACTGTACGCACAATGGATGTAGGATGACCATTATTCATTTTATGAAAGAATTGAGATTGCTAGATATATGGAGAGAAATGAATCCACAAGTTAAAGCCTACTCTTGTTATTCCAATACCTACAAGACTTTCTCACGTATTGATTATTTTTTGATCTCCGTAGAATTAAGGTCCAAGATTCAAAACTGCTTTTATGACAACATCGTGATCTCTGATCATGCACCCTGCTGTCTAATATATGTAGATAAGAAATTGACAAAGGAACCAGGTAGATGGCAATTTCAGCATAAATGGCTTCAGGATGAGGAATTTGTTAAGTACATAGAAAAACAGATAGATGAGTTCTTTGATATCAATACTACACAAACATCAGCATGTGTAAAGTGGGAGGCTTTCAAAGCTTTTATTAGGGGACATATTATTAGTTATACAGGTTCAAAATCTAAGAAGACTCGAGAGGAGAGAGTCCAATTGGAACATAAAATAAAAAATCTTCAGGAAAAAGTATATGCAGGAAGTGATCCAAGGTTGGAGAACGAATTACTGATTTTGAGAGCTGAATATGACAAAAAATCAGCGAATAGAGCTGCCTCGAGTCTTCTAAGATTGAAACAATCTTTTTATGAACAAGGTGAAAAATCAGGAAAATTATTGGCATGGCAGATTAAACAATTAGAATTTAAAACACCAATTACCAATATTATAAGTAATGGACAGGTAGTTATAGATCCTTTAGAAATTAATAGAGCCTTTAGAGATTACTATGAAAAATTATATGATACCAAAAGTGAATCTGACTTAACAAAACTAAATGGGTTTTTGAACGAACTATCTATACCGTGTATTTCAAATGAAAACAGGGAGATACTGGAGTCTAAAATTAGTCAAGAAGAAGTTGGGCTAGCCATTGATAATATGAAATCAGGAAAAAGTGCAGGACCAGATGGTCTCCCAGTTGACCTTTATAAAAAATTTAAGAATAAATTAATAAAACCTTTTTTGGAAATGGTTTTAGAAGCATTTCAAAATAGTAATTTACCATCATACATGAATAATGCCTTAATTATACTGTTGCCAAAACCAGGTAAACCCTCTAATAAATGTGAAAATATGAGACCAATAAGCCTATTAAATGCCGACCTTAAGATAATCTGTAAAATTTTAGCAAGACGAATACAAGAAATTTTACCAAATATTATTAATCGAGATCAGAATGGCTTTATAAAGGGAAGACAAGGCTTCCATAATGTAAGAAGACTATTTAATATTATTTATTCTAATAAAGAAGCACCAGATACAGCTGTCCTATCACTGGATGCCGAAAAGGCCTTTGATAGAGTCGAATGGCCCTTTCTTTTTGAAGTCTTACAAAGGTTTGGACTTGGAAATAATTTCATAAAATGGGTTCAGATAATATATAATAATGCTACAGCAGAAATCCTAACAAATAACAATATTTCAAAATCAATAAAAATCAATAGAGGATGTTGACAAGGCTGTCCACTTTCACCTTTACTGTTTACTATGGCAATTGAACCTTTAGTGATGGCGATACGTCTACAGTCACAAATATATGGAATTAAAGTTGGACCAACAGAACATAAAATCTCCCTGTATGCCGATGACATAATTTTGTTTATGTTGAATCTTAAAAAATCAATTCCGACCTTGTTGAATTTAATAAAGAATTTTGGGGAAATATCAGGATATAAAATAAATAAAACTAAATCTTCAATATTAATGCTAAATGAGACCCAGAGAAATTACCCAGCCCCTGAGGTAAATCAATTCAATGTTGTAAATCAGTTTAAATATTTAGGAATCCAAATTGTGCCTAAGCTAGAATCAGTCGCCAGTGTCAATTATGAAGCCTTAATGACAGATATTAATGAGTTACTTCAGAGATGGATGTCACTACCAATGTCGATGATCGGGAGAATCAATATACTTAAAAGTAATATCTTACCTAAAATACTTTATTTATTTCAATACATTCCCTTACCACCACCTTTAGATTTATTCTCAAGAATTAAAAAAAAGTTAGTGGAATTTATATGGAACAACAGGAGGGCTAGATTACGTTTGTCTTTATTATATTTACCATTTGATCGTGGAGGTCTGAAATGTCCAAATTTTATGTTGTATTATTGGTCGGCACAACTGAGATCTATGACATATTATTTTTCATCAAATGATCTCCCTCACTGGACTGAAATGGAATCATACAATTTGCCTTTACCTCTTCCCATATTCATATATTCAGACTCGGCAAAAAAATTACAGAAACAAGTTAAAAACCCATTTGTAAAACATATGATTAAAATATGGTGTGAAACTAAAAAATATTTAAAAGAACCACACTTACTGTCACAATTTAGTCCAATATGGGGTAATCAATATTTTAAACCAGGGAGAGCAGATGCTGTGTTTAAAGTATGGAATTTAAAAGGGATCCAAAAAATTCAAGATTTATATTTGTCATGTTCAGATAACATAATGTCTTTTGAAGAGCTGAGGTTCAAATTTAATCTTAATAGAACACATTTTTTTAAATATCTTCAACTTAGGAACTTTATTCGATCAAACCAAAATAATGCTCTCACTCGACCTATTTATTCATCCTTGGAAAAAATGTTGATGAAAGATAGTAAAAGAAAGGGTATTATTTCAGAGTTTTATAACTCATTGACACTATCCTCAAGTGAAAACTGACAGAAAAGATTAAACTACTGGAAAGAAGATCTGCAAACTGAAATTTCAGAGGAACAATGGAAATTGGCTTGTACAGAAGCTCAAACCAAATCAATAAATGTACGTCTTAAATTGATACATTTTAAATGGTTAATGCGGATGTATGTTACACCAGTGGAGTTAAATAGATATAACAAAAACATACCAGATACATGCACAAAATGCATGGAAAGTAAAGGAACCCTATTTCATTGTTTATGGGAATGTAGAATAATTAGAATGTTTTGGGAAGAGGTGAGGGTAACAATTGAAAAAAATAATTTCAAAACAAATCATATTGAATCCTAAACTGTTTTTGTTGGGTCTGTACCCAAAAAAGCATAACTTTAATAAAAGTGAAAGAACATTCATAGACCTCAGTTTGCTTAATGCCAAAAAATGTATTGCATTACTGTGGAAAAAGACTCATAGACCAGATGTGACTCAGTGGTTAAGACAGATGTTAACAAACCTTCCATTAGAAAGAATAACATATATACTGAAATCAAAGGAAAGTGTGTTTGAGAATATATGGAGACCTTTTATTGATTATGTAAAAAATTTAAACATAACTCTTGAAGAAGAAGGTGAATGATGTGTGTGGACCTTGTAAATTCCAAACTGGTGAACATAATATGTATACTTATGTAATGGATTGTCTAGACTAAACAGAGGAGCATTGTTGAAGACTTGATTTTGTTGGTGGTTGTAGGTGTTTTTAGTGCATTTTTTTTTGTAGTACTTTAGTGTTAGTGTTTGATTGTTTGTGTTATGTTTGTTAAAAAAAAAGGTTCAATAAAGATATTGTGGAAAAAAAAATATATACTGACATTCTGCAAGCATTTTGATTTATTAATGTGTGCATTTGTTAGTGTTACTAGGAATATTAAAAAGTTGCATATTAGTATATTTTAATATTTGAAAGATAAACTAAGAAAGTAAGTAAAACCTAAAAGATGTTTAGTGTTTCAAATTATCAAGTGTTTCAAAACAGGCATGACGTCACAACTTACACATGCTATTTCATAACAAATTCATTACGCGAAAATTCTCAAGTACATTACTTATAACGAGAAAAAAATCTTACCTCGGAATGTGTCTAACGATCACTAATTGCTGTAATCGGGGCCGATTGTGATGAACTCTGACTGGCATCTGAATTTAACCGTGTCCATCGATCGTTTTGAACGCAGCACGAGCGAGTAATTCGATCTCCTTGTAGCCACAATTTTGAGATGTTTGTTTTTTTTCGAGCCATTCCCAACGAAACTTGTTCCTTATCCCTTTGTCTTCTTGCTTTGTTGTCTTTCGTGAGTTTTAGGTTCACCATTTTCACGAAATCGGGAAAACTCGGTTGATTGAATTGTCCGCCATTTGCATTTCGCTCCGCGTGTGGGATATGACAAAGGAATAACAAAATCGTCGATTGGTTGCTTCAATAAGTATCAGCCAATCAGTGGCCTTGCTACATTACTGATCTCGCTGGGTAGCGCGTTCTGCGCGATGGATTTGAGCAGTCGCTCAAATCCGTCTGTTATGAGCGACTCGCCACTCATAACAGACCCCCCCCCACCCACCCCAAAAATTTTCTCCTCGAATTTAGACGATTCACGAGAATGACCCTAGACATGATCAAATCCGAGGAATTCCTCGGATCCGCGGAGGATTCTCATCCCTGATTCCTGCATTATTTCTAAAGCGGAAAAAACATATACAGGTCAGGAACTTGGCATGTTTGTCAAGGTTAAGAGCCTTATCAAATATGACACTGAGATTTTTCACATTTGATCTAAGCTCAAGCAATGCCGTCAGTGGCAATAATCAGAAGCTGAGTTTTGTCAGCATTTAGTTGAACAAAGTTACTGACCATTCCTTCAATCACTTAACAGTGGTATGAAATATCTCTGAAACTGCTAATAATAAGTTCAAGAGGAAGTGCAGTATGTAGTATAGAGCAAATGCGTAAACTTGGGCCCAAGACCAGACCTTGAGGAACCCCGCAGAATAAGGCAACAGATTCAGGAATGTAAGCACAAACAGCCCCAGAAAAACTCCCATCTGAAAGAAATAACAGATTATGGGGATTGCAGAATTTTTCCGATGTCCAATTAGGGTATTCTGTTGGAGAGTAAAATAAACATGTCTGCTGGTCAGCAAACATGTTAGACATCAATTAAGGATCAAACATAACATGTAAAAGGCCTGTTTTTATGACACAAAAACAACTACTGTATTAGTCACTGAATTTGTTTTATTTCTAACATAGCCCGGGTGGATCTGCAGCACTGTACAGGATTTTAATTTCTTTTAATATTATGAGCTACTTTAGGAAAATTTGGATTGAAAGAAACTGAACTATCAGGTGAGGTGACTGGAGGCAGAAAACAACAGGTAGGACTATCAAATCACTGATGGCCATTCAGAAGAAAAACCACTAGACCAGAGAGCCCGTCTGTCAGAACTTACCTCTCTGCCAAGGTCTTCCCTGATGACCTGCTGGATCTCCTCCATGCTGCTCTGAGGAGCTTGGCTGTGGAGAACCTTCAGCGTGGACGTGTACTCTTCGGGTAGCAGGTAGTCCAGAGCGCCAAGGTGCTGGCCCACTTTGATGAAGGTTCCCCGGTTGGCACAGCAGAGATCTCGAAGACGCTCTGCTGATCGCTTGTGGACCTGCAGGAGATGGAAGACATTTTCTTATTCTGTTTTTGTGGATACAAGAAACTACTCTGATGGTAAGTACATTAAACGAGCAGGCTGTGAAGTGCAATGGGATCCATTCATCCATCTTCTACTGATTATCCTCAGATGCCTGTTGTAAAAAGGAAATCCGAAGAAGGATCAGCCTACCAAAAAATGCCTTCAACAAGCATCGGTCAATACTTACTGACAAGAAACTCTTTTAGTCAAAGTCCGACTACTCAAACCCTTTGTCTAGTCGACTCTTGTGTATGCGTGTGAATCTTGGACCTTCACAGTGGAAACTCTGTGAAACGTCAATGTGGTAGAAATGTGGTTTCAGCTCCACATGCTCAGGCCCTTGTACGTGGATCGGGTCACAAACGAATATGGACTACAATGAGTTGGAATGGAGAGAGGGCTGCTATAGACGATCCAACAGTGACAACTCAAGTTTCTTGGCCACTTAATTCAAAAAGAGGTGCTCAAAGACCTGAGCCAAAGCAGAAAATTGAATGGAAATACCTTCCTCAATAACTTCAATCTTGGGCCTGTGAGGCGCATTTGGAAGGATGCAAGAAACAGGACAAAGTGGCGGGCAGTTCGCCAAATGTGGACAACTCCATGAAAGTGCCTACGATGACAACTGCTTATCCTGCAGTCTGGGTCGCGAAGCAACCAGTCTAAGCAGCCCAGTTCACACAGCACCATGATCCCCATGGTCCCTCCTGCAGGTGATGAGTCTAAAGGAAGGCAGACCCATGTAGCTCGTTCAGAAAACCTGGTTACTAGGCACTTGCCCATTGAGCCTGCCCTCCCAGTCTGGCTCCAGGGTAAGAGCGAGGCGACCACATACCAGGCAGAGTATACAGAATCCTTCATGGGGATCTGCTGGACCGGTCTTAGCGTGGCCTCTTCATCCAGGACCAGTTTGCCATGTTGCTCCTGGGATGAATGGGGCAAACAAACCCCTGTACCACAATAAGGTGGTGATCACAGATTGTCCAGTCGATTGGAATAATGCAATTAAGGGCACAAAGCATAAAATGTCTCCACATGCTAAAGGATTATACGTAGCACAAAGAAATTGTTGTGGATTTTCTTTATATTAATAAATATCTCCAGTTGATCTGGTGAATAAATACAGTGCAGAGTTAAAGATGCCTTTTATGGGAATTTATTTACACCTTGGACTAAAGGGAAAATGTCACGCCCCGCACACAGGCGAGCACCACGAGAAGATTCAAAGTTTTAATATAACAAACCAAACAGACAAGCACTGTTTTGAGAATGCTGAGTCAGCAGTTGAAGGATTAAACGGAAGAAGATGGATGGATGGATGGAGTCAGCAGTTGACGTCTAAATGCTCTGCTACAGTAGTCAAGGCTGGGCTGGATCCTCACCGTCTCATGTTTAAAGTACTGAGTGTCATGTCATTTATGATTACATGAGACAGAATGAATGCACAATAATTTAAAAAAAATCAACTACAAGAAAAAAGCTGCAAATTTGAGAAGAAAAAGATGATAATTTCCGGGGGAAAAAACTGCAAATATGTGAAAAAAATTGCAAATTTATAAGAAAAAATTGCAAAGTTATGAGGGAAAAATGCAAATTTATGAGAAAAAACTGCAAATGTATGAGGAAAAAAATTGCAAATTTATGAGAAAAAGATGCAGATCTACAGGAAGGAAGCTGCAAATTTTTGAGGAAAAAGTTCAAAAATTTTGAGGAAAAAGTTGCAAATTTACAGGAAAAAATTGCACATTTATGAGGAAAAAATTGCACATTTACAGAATAAAATTGCAAATTTGTGAGGAAAAAGTTACAGATTTAGAGAGAAAAAGTTGCACATTTTTGAGGAAAAAAGCTGCAAATTTACAAGAAAAAACCCCCCGCAAATTTATGAGAAAAATTTGCTAATGTTTGAGGAAAAGTTGCAAATTTACAGGAAAAAGTTGCAAATTTTTTAGGAAAAACTTCTAAATATTTGAGGAAAAAAATTGCAAATTAACAGAAAAAAATTGCACATTTATGGAAAAAAAATTGCAAATTTACAGAAAAAAAATTGCAAATTTGTGAAGAAAAAGTTGCAAATTTACAGGGAAACAGTTGCACATTTTTGAGGAACAAAGTTGCAGATTTATAGGAAAAAAGTTGCAAATTTACAGGGGAAAAATGCAAATTTATGAGAAAAAAATTGCAGATTTACAGGGAAAAAAGTTGCAAATTTTTGAAGAAAAAGTTCAAAATTTTTGAGGAAAAAGTTGCACATTTTTGAGGAAAAAAGTTGCAAATTTATAGAAAAAAAATTGCAAATTTATGAGAAAAAAATGCAGATTGACAGGGGGAAAAAGTTGCAGATTTACAGGAAAAAAGCTGCAAATTTTTGAGGAAAAAGTTCAAAACTTTTGAGGAAAAAGTTGCAAATTTTTG
The DNA here is from genome assembly GCA_020510985.1 of Pholidichthys leucotaenia. NCBI lineage: Eukaryota > Metazoa > Chordata > Actinopteri > Cichliformes > Pholidichthyidae > Pholidichthys > Pholidichthys leucotaenia. The sequence goes on along the minus strand of CM035842.1, from coordinate 408,875,119 downwards.
AGGAAAAAGCTGCAAATTTACAGGGAAAAATCGCAAATTTATGAGAAAAATATGCAAATTTACAGGAAAAAAGTTGCACATTTTTGAGAAAAGGTTCTAAATTTTTGAGAAATAAGTTGCAAATTTATAAGGAAAAAATATGCAAATTTTTGAGAAAAAATTGCAAATCTATGAGGAAAAAAAAAATTTACAATTTAAAAAACTGCAAATCTAGGAGAAAAAAGTTGTAAACTTTTGAGAAAAAAGATGAAAATGTCATGACTTTTCTTCACATTTTTCACATTTCTGGTTATAATTGGTGTTCCAAAGTGTGTTACTGAGTGTCATGTCATGTTTCTGATTACAGGAAACAGACTAAACAGACAATAACACAGAAAAAAAATTCATAACAAAATGCAGAAAGAGAAAGAAAATATATTGTGGGTGGGTGGGGGATTAAAAATGTTAGAGAATAGTTGGACAAAAAAACCACAAATGAAGTGAGCAAACAACACAGAGTTTGAACGGAACCTACACGCCAAAACAGCATTAGAAACACAAAATAAGGAAGATGCTGCTTAGATTATGGGCCTTACAGGATTGGTGTGTGTGTGTGGGGGGGGGGGGGGGTGTTGTCCCCGTCTGCCCCATCTGAACCAGCTGGAAGTGATAATGCTTATAGAGAGTTCCTCTCCTGAGACCGGAGCAAATAAAAAGGCGTGAAATTAGCTCCCCTTAACCTCTGTAACCCCAGCACACACACGCGCACACACGCACGCACTCCCAAAGGACCGCTTGACATGAGTGTCATCTGGGCAATGATGACAAAGCAATGACAGAAATGAGTCACCAGAGATCGGCAGACGAGCCTTCAGGCTCTACTGATGCCGCAGGAGGCGTTTTGTTCCTCTTTAATGACGGTCATCACTACCGCAGAGCTCCACCACGGCTGTGTACGGAAGAGTCACCGCGTCGTCTGTAAACATGATCATGTGGTTTATTGAACAGAAGTGCACAGGCGGCCGTTCATACCGCCACAAATTAATAATTTAACTTTAAAGGGACTCTCGGTAAGGAAATTTATGTACAGTATTAAACCATAAAAATAACCATGAGGTGTCAAAAGAAATTAATTACACGTTCAAGCTGAAAAACTGGCTTCTCCAACAACAATTATACAGGAGTGTACCCAGTAGGTGATTTTTTTTTTTTTAAACGGGGGGTGGGAGTATTCACCAATTTAGCATGTAAATTAGGTAGAAATTTGCAAGAATAAAGATGCAAAGATAGGATAAAAGATGCCAACTTAAAAATAACTCGGATGAGCATTGCAAATTTAAAAAAGAAAAAAGTTGGAAATTAACGAGGGGAAAAATTGCACATTTATGACAAAAAAAAGTCACAACTCTGTGGGAAAATGCAAGTTTGAGAGAAAAAATTGCAAATTTGACAGAAAAAAGTTGAAAATTTATAGAACAAATGATGCAAATTTGTGTCAGTGTCATCATAAACCTTTCAATATCATGTTACAGAAGTGAATGAAGTGATTTTGAACCACCAATTCCAAGCAGGAATGCAAAAAAAAAACTTAATTTGCAACTTATTTGCTAATAAATTTACAACTTTGTTTCTAATAAATTTGCAATTTTTCTCATAGATTTGCAAATTTTTCCTTTGAATTTGAACTGTTTTCGTGGAAATTTCCAACTTTTTCCTGATAAATTTGCATTTTTTTTTCATAAATTTCCAACTTCGTCAAAAATGTGCACTTTCTTCTCATATGTTTGCAAAAAAATTTTCCTGTAAATTTTCAACTTTTTTCTCATAAATTTGAAACTTTTTTCATAGATTTGTAACTTTGTTTCTAACAACTCTGCCACTTTTTCTCATAAATTTGCTTTTTTTTTTTTTTCCCCCATAAAATTGCAATTCTGTCATAAATTTTCAACTTTCTTCTCTTGGGCAGCTCGGTGGCGCAGTGGTTAGCACTGTGGCAGCACAGTAACAAGGTCATGGGATCGATCATCGTGGGTTCGATCCCACCCCCAACCATCAGTGACGTTTCTGTGTGGAGTTTACATGTTCTCCCCGTGTCTGTGTGGGTTTACTCCCACAGGCCAAAAACATAAGGATAACTGGAGACCAGTTAGCTTAATTGTTGACTCTAAAGTGGCCTTAGGTGTGTGTGAAGGGATTGGCGCCACACTGTGGCTGCTTCATCCATCCAGGTGGATGCCTTCTAATTTCCCCATTGTTGGACTAATAAAGGGTTATAAAATAAAAATGTTTGCAAATTTTTTTCCTGAAAATTTTCAGGATTTTTTTTCTCATAAATTTGCATTTCTTTCCTGTAAATATGAGCTTTGTTCTCATGACTGTGCAAATTTTTTTCATCAATTTGCAATTTTTTTTCCTGTAAATTTGCAACATTCATCCAGATACTGGTTCAGTTTTTATTCTGTACAATTAAACTGTAATGTCTTTCTTTATAATTTTTAAATTAGCATCTTTTTCATATTTTTGCACCTTTTTTCTTGCAAATTTGTACCCAGTTTACATTTATGCATTTGTACCTTATGCTAAATGTGTGAGTGCCCCATCAAATGATAATAATAATAATAATAATTTCCAGCCTATATAATGAACACAAATGTCTTTTTTCTTCCTCTGATTTTTTCCACTGAACAGCATCATAATGCTGTAGAGCAGATAATGTCAAATCCATCCACCCATCCCAAATTAAACATCGCTCCCTCAAAGACGATTAAAAATGCTGTGCCAGTGCACCGCCTGTGGCCCGTCCATCCTCCCCATCATCAACTATCTCTCCCCGTTCTCTCTCCACACAAATCAGCAGCGGTGTGGGGAAGCGGGCGGGCTCTCAGCTGGAGGATGACATCACCATGGCGACGCTGCTCTGGGATAGGCCGATGCTCACCACCTCCCACCGTCTCCACAGGCACGGGCCGCCCAATCGGCGAGGACCGGTCCAATCAGCACGTGTTGTGGTACAACACGGTGGTGAGTGCGAAGGGCCTCTGGGTGTCTGCGTGTTATTCTGCTCACACAGTGGGTGACGATGGAAGATAAATGGCTCAGGGAGAGCAGCGGAGGAGAGACGGCGGGGAGACAGGCAGAGTCGGGGGAGTGGCAATGTGAGTGAAGAGCTGACTGAAAACAGGAGTGACCACGCTCCCCACATGGCTCTGTCAGTCTGGGTGATCCATATCTAGATCAGGGGATGCCATCCTTTACTATAGAAAAAAACAAGTAACTTTGGGCTTTTTCTGCTTTAAATCTTAAAAAAATCTGCATGGACTTACAAAACATACAGTAGTGTGAAAAAGTGTTTGCCCCCTTCCTGATTTCTTATTTTTTTGTATGTTTGTCACACTTCAATGTTTCAGATCATCAAACTAATTTAAATATTAGACAAAGATAACACAAGTAAACACAAAATGCAGTTTTTAAATGAAGGTGTTTATTACTAAGGGAAAAAAAATCCAAACCTACATGGCCCTGTGTGAAAAAGTGATTTCCCCCTAAACCTAATAACTGGTTGGGCCACCCTTAGCAGCAACAAATGCAATCAAGCGTTTGCGATAACTGTCAAGGAGTCTTTTACAGCGCTATGGAGGAATTTTGGCCCACTCATCTTTGCAGAATTGTTGTACTTCAGCCACACTGGAAGGTTATCGAGCATGAACTGCCTTTTTAAGGTCATGCCACAGTATCTCAATTGGATTCAGGTCAGGACTTTGACTAGGCCACTCCAAAGTCTTCTTTTTTTTTTAAGCCATTCAGAGGTGGACTTGCTGGTGTGTTTTGGATCATTGTCCTGCTGCAGAACCCAAGTGCGCTTCAGCTTGAGGTCACGAACAGATGGCCGGACATTCTCCTTCAAGATTTTTTGGTAGACAACAGAATTCATGGTTCCATTCACCACAGCAAATCTTCCGAGTCCTGAAGCAGCAAAACTGCTTCAGGACTTTTTTTTTTTTTTTTTTTTCAAGATGGCGACCGGGATGGTCACACTTTTTCAACGCTGAGACAAAGTCGCTGATTTCTTCCCATTAAAAGAACCTAATCAACAGCAATCGGCGCTCGTGACGGACCCCACGGGCTGAATTTCCACCCCCGTCAGAATCCCGTCGGAATGCCCCTTTAATCAGGTAGAACCGCTGCGCTCTATCTGAAGCTTCTGCCAAGCTAATACTGGTTAGCTTAACACTAGCCCCTGTGCGTCACCTAACTCCGACACGAAGCGGCTCAGTCCCCGGTGAGGGCTTACCGGACGAACCTACCGAGGCGGCGATTGGGAGCTCGAGCGCGGCGTTGGTGAGAGACGGGGGCCACCTGGATTCAGCAGGACAGTGGCCTGAATCGGAGCCCAATTTGCGAGGCCCAGCCGAGGAACTACCAGACTGACGGCGGTCGGTGACGGGGCCTAGCGGAAGAGCCACCCAGCCAGACGACAGCGAGCGACGGTGATCGGCCACCGATCGGCGGAGGTGATCGGTGGATTAGAGCTACGCCGGCGGAGTGCGACATAACTGGCGGTGACGGGGCCCAGCGGAGGAGCCACCCAGCCAGACGGCGACGAGTGGCTGTGATCGGTGGATTCCGGCTGCGCCGGCGGTGTGCGACATAATTGGCCAGGTAGACGGAGGCAGGCGCCGGCGATAGCCTAGCCGGATTCTCTGTTTATTTCTATCCACAGGTCAGTAAAATGCCTCCCAAAAAAGAGGAAATGGAAGAAATTAAAAAATCTCTGAACTTTGTGTTAGAAGAATTGGCCAAAATGACTAACCAACAGGCCAAAATAATAAACCTAATACAAGAGGTACAAGCCCTACATTCAATAATAAAAGAAAAAGACCAAAAAATTATGGACCTGGAGCAACACGGGCGTCTTTTGGAGCAACGCGTCGAGGATCTTGAACAAGGTTCTCGCATTGATGACCTAGTTATAAGTGGACTAGACATCAGATATCAGTCGTACGCCCATGCCGCAACAGGACTGAGTGGTGAACATGCTTCCATAAGTGAATCAATGTCCCTAGAAAACCAAGTGCTTCAGTTCCTTAATGATAAAGACATTAAGGTAGAAGCCAATGCGATCTCAGCCTGTTATGCTTTACCGAAGAAAGATAACAAAACAAAGAAATCAATTGTGATGCACTTTGTGAACAGGAGGGTGAAAAATGACATACTGAGGCAGGCCAAAAAACTAAAGGAAACTCAAGTTTACCTAAATGAACACCTGACAAAAAAAAAACGCTGAATTAGCACGGCAGGCACGGATGCTAAAAAAACAAAATAGGATACAGTCAACCTGGACAAGAAATTGTAGAATTTGGATTAAACTAAATGGAACACCTGAGCAAGCAAAAAGTATAATGATCAGAGATGCTACTGACTTAGATAAATACAAATGAACACTGACTATGAAACACAGAGTGAGGAAACTCAAACTCTAAAAATATGCCACTATGCTGAACATAAACCACAAGAGATGGAGAATGATATTGATCCTGATAACCACTTTTTCAATAATATTCATAACCACTGTGAATATTACACTGAAAAGCAATTCAAAAGTCAAGTGCAATTAGATGGTAAACTGTCAATAATACACTTCAATAGCAGAAGTCTTAACAAAAACTTCTCACAGATTCAGGACTATTTAAAACAGCTAAACAGAAAATTCACAGCCATTGCAGTCTCGGAAACCTGGCTTAATGCAGACCAGGCTCCCCTGATGGCAATAGAGGGATATCAGATGTTTAACATTAACAGATCTCAAAAAAAGGGTGGTGGTGTTGCACTGTATGTTGATGACCTATATAGATGTAAGCTTGTAAATGAAATGTCCTCAGCACTACCAGGGATTTTGGAATGTGTTACTGCTGAGATTGACCTAGACAAAACAAAAAATCTAATCATAAGCTGCATATACAGAACGCCGGGAACTTGCATTGAGACATTCAGAGATAAATTAGTCGAGCTGTACAATAATATTACTAGTAAGAAAATGGTAGCAATTTGTGGAGATTTCAATATTGACCTACTTAATCCACATCAACAAAATGTAGTTACAGAGTTCATGAACTCTATGTACAGCATGAGTCTATATCCCACAATAACACATCCCAGTAGAATCACAGCTCACTCTGCTACACTTATTGACAACCTGTTTGTCAATGTTCTCGATAAGAAAATAGAAAGTGGATTATTGATAAATGATATAAGCGACCACTTGCCAATCTTTGCACTTATCCATGGCCACACGGGGCCCAACCCAGAAAAAATCTCAAAATCATTCAGACACAAATCACCAAACGCAATCAGTTCTTTTAAAGAGGACTTGCTGAAGCAAGACTGGACAGAAGTCTATGTATCAGATGTAAATGAAGCCTATGACACATTTATAAACATTGTAACCACTCTTTATGAAAAAAACTGCCCATTAGTTAAAAAAAAGCTTAAACACAAATTTGCTGACAAACCATGGTTAACCAAAGGACTACAAAAGGCGTGTAAAAAGAAAAATTTATTATATAAAGCTTTCATAAAGAAAAGGACAAAAGAAGCAGAGCAATGGTATAAAACATACAAAAATAAGTTAACATATATAATAAGATGCAGTAAAAGAGACTATTACAGTAAAGAACTGGAAAAAAACAAAGACAATATTAAAAATACATGGACAATAATCAACAGTATCCTTGGAAATAAAAGCAGAAATACTAGCTACCCAACTAATATTCCAAAAAATAATAAATCGACTCCGAATGTGAATATAGCTTCACCTGCAGATGAATTTAATAATTTTTTTGTTAACATTGGACCTAAACTGGCCCGAGAAATACCCACTACGGCGCCTACAGGTGATACAATATGCAATAACACTGCTGTAAAAGACACCATCTTCATAAAGAACACAGACGAAAGAGAGGTCATTGAAATTGTTAAATCGTTCAAAAGTAAAACATCTACTGACTGCGATGGTATTGACATGCTATTAGTCAAAACTGTTATCGAATGCATAGTGAAACCACTGACGTATATCTGTAACCTGTCTCTCCAATCAGGTATATTTCCCAATGCAATGAAAATAGCTAAAGTAATTCCGATTTACAAGACAGGCGACAGAGGGGAACTCTCCAACTACAGACCAATTTCACTATTACTGCAATTTTCCAAGATACTTGAAAAAATATTCTATGAGAGAATTGACAACTTCATACTGAAGAATGATTTATTGTGTGAGCAGCAATATGGGTTCAGACACAAAAGGACAACAGCATATGCCTTAATGGAATTTACAGAAAAAATATCAACAGCCATTGAAAATAAAGAGTATTCAGTTGGAGTATTCCTGGATCTTAAAAAAGCATTTGATACAGTAGATCACAATCTATTATTAAAGAAACTACAAAATTGTGGTATTAGAGGGGTAGCACTGTCCTGGTTAAGTAGTTACTTAAAGAATAGATATCAGTTTGCATGTGTTAACAGCAAAAACTCAGAGTTACTGAAGGTCACCTGTGGAGTCCCACAGGGTTCAGTTTTGGGACCATTATTATTCAATATGTATATAAATGATATACGTATGTAAAGTTTCAGAAAAAATGGACTTAATATTGTTTGCTGATGACACTAATCTGCTATGCAGTGGAAACAATTTGGAACAACTTCTGGATACACTCGGAAAGGAATTAGGAAAGCTGAAACTGTGGTTTGATTCAAACAAATTAACGCTCAATTTAAGCAAGACAAAATTTATAGTCTTTAACAACCATCACAACTACCCAGTACCCAAACTCAGTGTAAATGGTGTAGAGATTGAAAGGGTATCCGAAACTAAATTCCTTGGAGTAATAATTGATAACAAACTGTGTTGGAAGCCACATATTAATTATATAAAAGGTAAAGTATCCAAATCAATTGCAATATTACACAGAGTGAAAAATTTGCTGAATCAACCCACACTATACACCTTGTATCATTCATTAATACTCCCATACATGACATATTGTAATGAAGTATGGGGAAATACATATAAAACAAACATATAGCCACTCTTTATGCTTCAAAAGAGAGCTATTAGAATAATCAACAAAGCAGCTTACAGGGAACCAACAAACCCACTTTTTCTTAAACAAAAAACTCTCAAGTTGAAAGATCTGATTGACTTTAAAACCGCAATAATAATGTTCAAAGTGAAGAATCTATCACTGCCCGCAAATATCCAAAAGTTGTTCCAAACAAGGGAGAAACGATATCACTTCAGAGGAACATGTATATTTCAAAAGCCTACAGTGAGAACAACCACCAAGCAACACTGTATTTCAGTGCAAGGAGTCAGATTATGGAACGATTTTGGACCTGAATTAAAATCATGTACAAAGCTTGGACAATTTAAACAAAAACTAAAGGAAGAAATACTCCAAACATATTTACAAGACGACATGTAAACTCACATAAGGATTGACATTTCCAGCCTGTGTTGTGTTGTAGCTTAGTTTTTTCTTTTTTTCTCTGTGACACTATGTCTTAGATTTGTTTTTGAATAGTAACCGCTTAACTTAGACTAGCTCAGTTTTCTTTTTCTCTCAGTCACATTTTGTCTTAGCCTTGTTTTAAATTGTAATCGCTCTTGTCTTGTTTTCTCTTTTTTCTCCTTTGAATTCTTGGATGGAATATGGGTGGGCAATATAAGCTGCGGCTTCAGCCATCACCCATTTCGGATAACTCACGTGGAATTGTATAGTAGAAGGAGTCTTTGTCTAATTTGACCTTGTTGTTATATTATACAGTTTCTTTTAACCTGTAATGTACTATCCGAAATAAATAAAATTCATTCATTCATTCATTCATTCATTCACTTTTACGCCAGATGTAATGGGACACACACCTTCCAAAAAGTTCAACTTTTGTCTCATCAGTCTACAGAGTATTTTCCCAAAAGTCTTGGGGATCATCAAGATGTTTTCTGGCAAAACTGAGACGAGCCTTTACGTTCTTTTTGCTCAGCAGTGGTTTTCATCTTGGAACTCTGCCATGCAGACAGTTCTTTGGATGTTGTTGAGGGCAATATTGGGAGTAACGCGTTACTGTAACAGCCACTACTTCTGCAGTAACGTGCTGTGTAACAAAATTACTGTTTCAGTAATACAAATTACTGTTAATTCAGTAATACATTACAGTTACTGAAATTTGATCAAACGTGTTACTAGCATTACTCGTTTTATTAATATGGATAGATATTTTTAGTGCAAATAAAATGACCCTACCATAGCTGGCGCAGCTGTCAGTCTCCTCCGCGGGTTGGTTTCCTGTCTTGCCCCAGTTCCCACCGCAGCGCAGTAGGAAGAAATGCCGTGGCGGTGGCAACTTTTCATATTGAGCCCTGATCGCCCGTTGTCCGAGCGGTGAGTAGCCCCCAACAGCTCCTACCTCTGTGGTTAAACATGAGTATTTTTTGAGTAAGAAGCTTGCATTTAAAGTCTGCATTAAATGCATTTAAAGTTTTCTTACGCACAGAGAAAAAGTGACTGACTTGTTGCAGTAAAGAACGGCTTCTTGTAAGCGGTGAACTTTCATTTATCTGTGCTTTCTGTTTTATTTTATCTTATTCATTTACATGCTGTTGTGATATGCAACTATTTCATGGAAATAAATCCTCTAAATATGCGTTTTTAATGGGCTGGTCCAGGGGTGTCAAACATATGGCTCGTGGGCCAAAATCGGCCGACCAGGGGGTCCAAAATTTTCTCTGTGAAATTACAGCTTTATTTCTAGGAAATTTCTGACTTTCTACTGATTACAATAGTTTATGTAAATCTGAGACATTTTTTCTCTGTAAGATGAGACTTTTTTTCTCATCAGTTTTCTTTTTCTTCTTTTTTTCTGATGAGAACAAGGGGCCCTTGATCTTGCTATGTGTGCAAGATAGTTTAAGTATGCATTTAAAAGTAACGTGAAAGTTACTTTTCCAAGCAACTAGTTACTTTAATCATGCAGTAACTCAAAAAGTAACTCAGTTACTTTTGAAAATAAGTAACTAGTAAATGTAACTAGTTACTATTTTTTAGTAACTTGCCCAACACTGGTTGTGGGGTCTGTTGTGACCTCTTGGATGAGTTGTCACTGTGCTCTTGGGGTAATTTTGGTCAGCCGACCACTCCTGGGAAGGTTCGCCACTGTTCCATGTTTTCCCCATTTGTGGATAATGGCTCTCACTGTAGTTCGTTGGAGTCCCAAAGCTTTAGAAATGGCTTTTTAACCTTTTTTCCAGACCGACAGATCACAATTACTTTGTTTCTCATTTGTTCTTGAATTTCTCTGGATCGCAGCATAATGTCTAGCTTTTGAAGATCTTTTGGTCTATTTCACTTTGTCAGGCTGGTCCTATTTAAGTGATTTCTTGATTGAGAACAGGTGTGGCAGTAATCAGGCCTGGGCGTGGCTACAGAAATTGAACTCAACTTTCCAAACATATGATAAACCACAGTTAATTTATGTTTTAACAGGGAGGCAATCACTTTTTCACACAGGGCCATGTAGGTTTGGATTTTTTTTTTACTCTTAATAATAAACACCTTCATTTAAAAACTGCATTTTGTGTTTATTTGTGTTATCTTTGTCTAATATTTAAATTTGTTTGATGATCTGAAACATTTAAGTGTGACAAACATACAAAAAAATGAGAAATCAGGAAGGGGGCAAACACCTTTTCACAACACTGTATTTGAGGTCAAACAGGAATAAACTGATCAGTCAATATTAGTAGAGAAGCCAGGAAATAGACTCAAGTCAAAGTAGTGTGACCTCATGTTAGTAATTCTTCGTAAGGACTGAAATGTCCGTAGCTGGACATCAGCCTTCCCCACATCTCTCCCCTCGGTCGATCCTGTGTGAGTCTGAACCAGTGTGTCTGTTACTTGTCAAGATCATCTCTCTATCTTGTTTTCTGTAGATCATGGAGGTCCAATGTGTGGTCTGGGTGACGTGCCCAAAACACCTCAAGTAGGAGGCGTCCTGGAGGCATCCTGATCAGATGCCCAAACCATCTCAACTGGCTCCTTTTGATGTGGAGGAGCAGCACGGTTCTACTCTGAGCCTCTCCTGGATGACTAAGCTCCTTTTATTTTTAATTTAACCTTTATTTAACCAGGCAAGACAGCTTAAGAACACATTCTTATTTACAACCGTGGCCTGGGGGAAGGGACAAGGGGCAAACAAACACTAAACAAATACATATATTAAAAAAACATTTACAAAGACAATTAAGACAATACAAAGACACATACTGTACAATCATAATAACTATCACAAGACAAAACAGACAGCTAAAATATGTACAGTACATAAAAGCAACCAAAGACGACAGATTGGCTGTTGAACCTTATGTTATGTTTAGCAGTTCAAGTGACAACAGCATTCTTCCCTAACATGGTTCATAATCATAGTTTTAAAGGCTGCTTTAGAGACGACGGCATCCAGCTTAAGTGTTTTTTGTAGGCCATTCCAGTCACTCGCTGCTGCAGACTGAAAAGATGACAAGCCTGTTGACAATTTAGTTTTTGGGACTGTCAACCAAATTAAGTTCTCACCCTGTCTCTAAGGGTGAGTCCAGCAGTCCTACGGAGAAAGCTCATTTCAGCGGCTTGTATCCTCAATTTCGTTCTTTCGGTCATTACCCAAAGCTCATGACCATAGGTGAGGGTAGGAACATAGACTGACCGGTAAATCAATAGCTTTGCTTTAGAGCTCTGCTCCCTCTTCACCACAACAGACAGGTACAACGTCCGCATCACTGCAGATGCTGCTCCGATCCATCTGTCAATCTCCCGCTCCATTCTGCCCTCACTCGTGAATAAGACCCCGAGATACCTGAACTCCTCCACTTGGGGCAGGAGATCATCCCGATCTGGAGAGGACAATCCACTTTTTTCCAGCTGAGCACCATGGACTTGGACTTGGAGGTGCTGATTCTCATCCCAGCTGCTTCACACTCAGTAACAAACCATCTCAATAAGACCTGTAGGTCATTGCTGGACGAAGCCAACAGGATGACATCATCTGCAAACAGCAGCGATGAAATCCTGTGGTCACCGATCATGACACCCTCCGTTCCTTGGCTACGTCTAGAAATCCTGTCCATAAAAATTATGAGCAGGATCGGTGACAAAGGGCAGCCCTGGTGGAGTCCAACTCTCACTGGAAACAAGTTCTACTGAGTCCAGTGGAAAAAGAAGCTTCTGCGCTTCCTCCCCAATCATCTGAAGCTGTAGCAAGTGCCTCCCAGCTCAAGGACATCAAATTCATTACGAAAAGAGAGTCTGGAGCACACTGTCCAATTTACAGCCTTTAATGGTGCACAGACTGATGTTTCAACACTGTTTGTGTCTTCTTCAGAGTCACATACAGCTGAACAAAATGACTGCCATTAAATAGACACTAGAACATGTGTGAGAAACTCACTGGATAGTTAAAGTGTCCGTGACACGATGTAGGAAGGATGGATCAATATTCAGTATGAATTTATCTTCAGTCGTCCACATAGTTGGTTCTGTTGACTTCCAACACTAAGTAAGTGGAAAAATATTTCAAAGTGAATTCAAATTTAGAGCCATGTTGCACTAACGCGATATCCTGAGGCGCGCCTTGTTTCCGGATATGACGTCATGAGGTGAGTTTCCTCTCAGTTGATCCGTGTGCTGTCAATGTAAACAAGCTGTTTAGCTTCTGTATCAGTGAAGAAATGCCAAAATGTTGCGTGGCGGCTGGATGTTCTAACTGCTCCAGTGAACGTATAAGCCTGTTCTCATTCCCAAAAGATCCCAATCTTCTTAAAAAATGGGCGAAGCAAGTACAGAGAACAAGGTACAAATGGCAACCAACACCATATTCTGTACTCTGTAGCGATCATTTCACTGCAGAATTTTGAGGAGGTGCCTGCTATACAGGAATCTTTAGGCTTGAAAGTTTGTTACAAACGGGTTCTAAAACCGATTGCCATACCTATGGTTTTTAAATGAAAACCCACAGCTCAAGACAATATCAACATATCAAAACAGCGCAGAGAAGCAACAGTGTCAAAACTTGCCCGGAAAAGAGTAAGTCCCTTTGTTTATGTTTTAGGGTGTGACAGAGGTGTGTGGACACATCAGATCGGCAAAACAACTGGGGTGTTTAGTTACAATCTCAAAACAAGAAACACATTATGGATATTTTATCTGTAGTTTTGTCATTAGTATCGTTACTTCTTTAACCTGTAAACCCACAAACACACACGAGTTTGTTTTCTGAGTGAAATATTTTGGGCTTTTGTCCCTGCTTAAGAGTGTGTAATATTGCAATTAATGATTTCATTTAGGAAGTCTCAGAATTGCTAACAAAAAAGCCAGAAGCTACAATCACTAGTGAAGAACTTCAAGAGGAACATGAAGAAGCAGGCTTATTCTTCAGCCAACATTTTTCAACCTACATATCTGCACATTATCAAGGTAAAGACCCATAAATAATGTTGTATAACATATGATTCAAGACTTTTAACAATTAGGCGATTGTTATTTAAGTTTTGTTTACAAACCCGCCGATGTGACCAGAATTTCACTTGATTTGATTTTTTCCCCCAAAAGTACAATCCTCCCCTATGAATTTTGAAGCCGAGTGTTGATTTTACTCCAAATGGAACGATTTTGTGTTAAAAAAACCATTATATTACTTTTTTCAGTTTTCATTTTTATAAATCTCATTGCCTACCAAAAATGAATATCTGAGTTTTTTGGTTTTTGTTTTGTTTTTTGTTTTTTTATTTCCCTGACCACCCGATCGCGGAAATAAAAAATAAATTGAAGCCAAAATTTCTTTAAACCAAACAATTAAATAACGATCGCCTTATGTGGAAAAAAAATAATTACACAAATGCATGATTGTTACGCATAATTTTTTTATTTTTAGAATACTCAAAGCACACAAACCTGCCCCAGTGGAACAAGTGTTTGGGTACAAATTAGAATCGAGAAGGCACAAGAAACAAAGGTATTTTAGATATGTCGTTGCTATTCAGCAAAACAAACCAAAACATGTAATTAAGGTAAGATAAGATAAGCCTTTATTAGTCCCACAATGGGGAAATTCCAGGATTGCAACAGCACAGGGATAGCAACACTCAGAGCAACAATCAGAAGGCAAGAAAAAACAAGAGCAGCTAGTATATATATTTATATATATATATACAGTATATATACAGTATATACTGTATATAGACACAGTGCGGAGCATTGTGGTTGGTGGATGTGCAGCAGAAAGTCTAAGCTCTCTCTCCGCGGATGCGGCGGGCCAGCTCGATGTCTTTGGGCATGATGGTGACCCTCTTGGCGTGGATGGCGCACAGGTTGGTGTCCTCGAAGAGACCCACCAGGTAGGCCTCGCTGGCTTCCTGCAGAGCCATGACGGCGGAGCTCTGGAAGCGCAGGTCGGTCTTGAAGTCCTGAGCGATCTCCCTCACCAGGCGCTGGAAGGGCAGCTTACGGATGAGCAGCGCCGTGGATTTCTGGTAGCGACGGATCTCTCTCAGAGCCACGGTACCGGGCCTGTAACGGTGAGGCTTCTTCACTCCGCCGGTGGCCGGAGCGCTTTTCCGAGCAGCCTTGGTGGCCAGCTGCTTCCTGGGGGCTTTTCCTCCAGTAGATTTACGGGCGGTCTGCTTGGTTCTTGCCATCGCTCTTTATTATTCTGTCTTATATTTCTTGCATGCCGCCTAAACTCCAGCCCGGCACCCGCGTCGTTTTCGCTTCAGTTCTCCCGGTATGTCGAGTTCCTCCGTTAGCACCGGGTGGCGGTTGAGTGCTAGCTAGCTCTTCCCTGCTGTATCGTCTCCTGCTGTAAACAGAGGCTCCGTCCACCGACTCGGGAGACCTTTGGGGCGATCTGTGTGTCCGTGATATATATAGAGTGAAAGGTGTGCCGGATCAGAAAGTTATCACCGGATCAGAAAGAAGAAGGAAGATAAAAAAGACTCAGAATTGAGCCGCTGTTGCAAAAGGCAGCCAACTCGTGTGGTGCCGGAACCGGAAGATAATTATTGATTAGTAGTACTATTATATGTATTACACTTCTAACAAAATTGTTAAGACAATTTTTACTATTTGATAAAATATAGAGTATTTTTTAAAGTAAAAAGTAAGTACAGTAATAAAGAGATTTTTTCCAGGTATTCAGGGTAAGGTATCCCAGAAGAATAAGCAGCTCTGAGCAGCGACTTCCAGCCCCCTGACAAAGGCACGGCTGTTGCTGAAAGATATTCAAGATATTAGTCTCATTCCAGATGAGGGAAAAGGAAGCCAGTATAATCTGCTGCAGGAAAAGTGTTGTGGATCTTATTAACCAATAAGATTAACCAATTATTAATCAATCAATATTGACACAACATGTCTCAAAGCTAGAGAGCTATGTAACACATCTCACATCGCCTTTTCTCAGTATTTCATCTTGCACTTCTTGTATTTCTCGACAGCACTGGCATTCGATAACCTGTGGCATAGCCTGGCAGTTGTTACAGGTACACCTGAAAAATAAACGCCTTATTATTTTAGCTGGTGAATAAATACATGTATGCATATATAGTAATGTATGTTTGTTAAAAGGTACAGTATAGTATTACTATAAAATGGCTGGTTTATTTGTATTACCAGGGTAAAAGCTCTGGCATCATATCCAGATTGTATTTCACAATTACTAATCAGAAATTAATGTTGTTACAAAAAATGCAATAAAAATAATCACTTATTACGAACTAAATTTGTTTATTCATACAAAAACATTTGTGTAAATGAAATAGTTAAAGTTACAAAGAAATGCCATATATGTTGAATACATTTGACAATTTGGACCTAAAGATAAAATTGCTTGAGCATGGTTTCTTAGTGCCTACATTCAGGCTATTATTGACTACATGGAGGCCAGCTGCTGCTTGCAGTGTCAGCTAACAGACGAGTATAACATTTTTCGTAAAATATATGCACAAAATCAATGCCTATGGTTGATATTTACAACATAGCAAAGGTACATGATCAAAGTTGCACATCCACTTCTTTTAGATCTATCTGTATATTACCATTCAGCGTTTTGGAGGCGACCGATGTCCATCTCTAACCCTTCACCGTCAGACCCTTCATCCTCTGAAATGTGCGAGTCATCTTCGCTTCCTGAACGATATGGTTCAAATAAATAGGGTTGCAGTCCTTCGTTAGAACCAACTAGCTCTTCTTCATCACCCGATCCTGCTTCTTTCTCAAAAACTATCGACAAATCGCTCAAATCTGCGCTGAAATCGCTCACAACTTCCTCCGCTTCAGTATACTCAGCCGTGCTTGTTTACATATTTGGTTCATTTCATGACGTCACAAAATGGCGGCGGTATTTGACCCAATTTCGACAAACAAACATCGCAATCGTCTGCATCACAATGTAATTTATGGTAGTATATGGAAAAAAAAAATTATAGAATTTTTTTGTCTACACAGAATAAAAATACAGTAGTTCTTCTTTCCCACGTTTACCCAGTATGTCACATGCCACACTAGAGACAATAAAACACTGGACTTATTCTACGCAAACACTAAGGAGGCGTACACCTCATCACCACTCCCCCCACTCGGGAGATCGGATCACAACTTGGTTCATCTCCGGCCGGTGTACAAACCCCTAGTGCACAGACAACCTCCAGCCATGCGCACAGTGAAGTTATGGTCTGAGGAGACAATGGACACTCTAAAGGGCTGTTTTGAAACCACCACCTGGGAGCAGCTCTGCAAGCCACATGGTGAGGACATCGATGGCCTCACTCACACCATCACGGACTACATCAACTTCTGTGTGGGCGACACCGTTCCCACCAAGACCATACGGTGTTGCTCAAACAACAAACCCTGGATCAACCCTGAGATAAAAACACTCCTGAGAGAGAAGAAGAGGATCTTCAGGTCGGGGAACAGGGAGATGCTGAAGTCCATACAGAGGGAGCTGAGGAGAAAGATCAGAGAAGGCAAGGACAGCTTCAGGAAGAAGATGGAGGACAAGCTGCAACAGAGCGACATCAGCGGGGTGTGGAGAAACCTTAAAACCATCTCTGGGCTCCAGAATACCTCCCCCATCTGAATCTGTTTTTCAATAGGTTTGACCAACCGCCCTCCCCCCTGACTGCACAACAACCACTGCTGCCTCTAAAGACAACAAGTCCTGCTGCCCACTCCCCACTCCACCAACACCCCCCCATTCCTAACACACAGCCCCCCAACCTGACCCTGACTAAGACCCAGGTGAGGACGGAGCTGAGGAAGATCAAGGCGAGGAAGGCGTCAGGACCGGACAGCATCAGCGCAAAGCTCCTCAAGTCCTGTGCAGACCAGCTGTGTGGGATTGTGGAGTACATCTTCAACCTGAGCCTGAAGCTGGGGAGGGTACCACTGCTGTGGAAAACATCTTGTGTGGTACCTGTACCAAAGACTTCACACCCCAAAGACCTGAACAGCTACAGACCAGTGGCCTTGACGTCCCACATGATGAAGACCCTGGAGAGACTGCTCCTTGCTCACCTCCGCCCCCTGGTGGGACCAGCGATGGATCCACTCCAGTTCGCCTACCAGCATGGCATTGGGGTGGAGGATGCAGTGATCTTCCTCTTTCACCGTTCTCTGTCCCACCTGGAGAAGCCCAGGAATGCAGTGAAGATCATGTTCTTTGACTTCTCCAGTGCTTTCAACACCATCCAACCGATGATCCTGAAGGACAAGCTGCTGTGCGCAGGGGTGGACCAGCACCTGTCATCATGGATCCTGGACTACCTCACTAACCGGCCTCAGTTTGTGAGAACCCGGGACTGTGTGTCCGACACGATCATCGGTAGCACGGGGGCCCCCCAGGGAATGGTTTTGGCTCCCTTCCTGTTCACCCTTTACACTGCGGACTTCTCACACAACACAACACACTGCTATCTACAGAAGTTCTCTGATGACTCTGCGATCGTTGGCCTCATCTCCAATGGAGATGAAGCTGAGTACAGAGGGCTTATCCAGGACTTCGTGGACTGGTGCCATCGGAACTGCCTCCAGATCAACGCAAGGAAAACTAAGGAGCTGGTGGTGGGACTGCCGCAGGCATGGACAACCCCTCACAGCACCAGTAAATATACAGGGAACAGACATTGAGATGGTGACATCCTATAAGTACCTGGGTGTTCATCTGAACAATAAACTAGACTGGTCACACAATACTGACGCACCGCACTCTACAAGAAGGGACAGCGCAGGCTGTTCCTACTGAGGACACTCAGGTCTTTTGGTGTACAAGGGGCGCTGCTGAAGACATTCTATGACACGGTGGTGGCATCAGCCATCACTTTTGGAGTGGTCTGCTGGGGCAGTGGCATTACGGCAGCCGATAGGAAGACACTGAACAAACTGATCAAGAAAGCTAGCTCTGTCCTGGAGCAGCGCCTTGACCCAGTGGAGGAGATAGGAAAGAGAAGGACGGTGGCTAAACTGTCATCTCTGCTGGAGTCCGAGTTCCACCCTAAGCAGGACATACTGAATGCACTGAGGAGCTCATTTAGCAGCAGACTACATCATCCTAGGTGCACAACCGAGAGGTTTCGCAGGTCCTTCCTACCAACGGCTGTCAGATTGTACAACCTAAGGAGGGCTGCTCGCAGAGATAGCAAAAAGACCTGACAACCTAATAGTTTTGAATGCAAAAGACGCAATAGACTTATACAATGGTCCCCTCCGGCATACAACTAGGAAAATACCGGTCGCTATGGAGGGTGAGAATATGTATGGGTACATAATCATACCATGTAGGATAACTAAGTAGACGGTTGTGCTGTTTCCTCCCATCTAGCAACAATGCTCTGCACTGCGTGTGTTTATATATTTACATATTTATTCCATCTAGCTACAATGCTCCGCACTGGGTGTGTTTATATATCTACATATTTATTCCATCTAGCTACAATGCGCTGCACTGTGTTTTTATATATCTACATATTTATTCCATCTAGCTACAATGCGCTGCACTGTGTTTTTATATATCTACATATTTATTCCATCTAGCTACAATGCGCTGCACTGTGTTTTTATATATCTACATATTTATTCCATCTAGCTACAATGCTCCGTACTGTGTGTGTTTATATATCTACATATTTATTCCATCTAGCTACAATGCTCCGCACTGTGTGTCTATATATATATGTATATATATATATATATATATATATATATATATACACACTACCGTTCAAAAGTTTGGGGTCACTTAGAAATTTCCTGGATTTTTAAAGAAAAGCACTTTTTTTCAATGAAGATAACTTTAAACTAATCAGAAATACACTCTATACATTGCTAATGTGGTAAATGACTATTCTAGCTGCAAATGTCTGGTTTTTGGTGCAATATCTAGATAGGTGTATAGAGGCCCATTTCCAGCAACTATCACTCCAGTGTTCTAATGGTACAATGTGTTTGCTCATTGCGTCAGAAGGCTAATGGATGATTAGAAAACCCTTGTGCAATCATGTTAGGTCTGCAATGCTGTAATTGCTGCAAATGGAGGATTCTTTGACGAAAGCAAAGTTTGAAGGAAAAAATTATTATTTCAAATACAAATCATTATTTCTAACCTTGTCAATGTCTTGACTATATTTTCTATTCATTTTACAACTCATGGTAGTAAATAAGTGTGACTTTTCATGGAAAACACAAAATAATTGTCTGGGTGACCCCAAACTTTTGAACGGTAGTGTATATATTTATGTTTATATGTACATATGTATACAGTGGGGCAAAAAAGTATTTAGTTAGCCACCAATTGTGCACATTCTCCCACTTAAAAGATGAGAGAGGTCTCCAATTTTCATCATAGGTATACCTCAACTATGAGAGACAAAATAAGAAAAAAAAAATCCAGAAAATCACATTGTCTGATTTTTAAAGAATTTATTTGCAAATTATGGTGGAAAATAAGTATTTGGTCACCTACAAACAAGCAAGATTTCTGGCTTTCACAGACCTGTAACTTCTTCTTTAAGAGGCTCCTCTGTCCTCCACTTGTTACCTGTATTAATGGCACCTGTTTGAACTCGTTATCAGTATAAAAGACACCTGTCCACAACCGCAAACAGTCAGACTCCAAACTCCACTATGACCAAGACCAAAGAGCTGTCAAAGGACACCAGAAACAAAATTGTAGACCTGCACCAGGCTGGGAAGACTGAATCTGCAATAGGTAAGCAGCTTGGTGTGAAGAAATCAACTGCGGGAGCAATTATTAGAAAATGGAAGACATACAAGACCACTGATAATCTCCCTCAATCTGGGGCTCCACGCAAGATCTCACCCCGTGGGGTCAAAATGATCACGAGAACGGTGAGCAAAAATCCCAGAACCACACGGGGGGACCTAGTGAATGACCTGCAGAGAGCTGGGACCAAAGTAACAAAGACTACCATCAGTAACACACTACACCGCCAGAGACTCAAATCCTGCAGTGCCAGACGTGTCCCCCTGCTTAAGCCAGTACATGTCCAGGCCCATCTGAGGTTTGCTAGAGAGCATTTGGATGATCCAGAAGAGGATTGGGAGAATGTCATATGGTCAGATGAAACCAAAATAGAACTTTTTGGTAAAAACTCAACTTGTCGTGTTTGGAGGAGAAAGAACACCATACCTACTGTGAAGCATGGGAGTGGAAACATCATGCTTTGGGGCTGTTTTTCTGCAAAGGGACCAGGACGACTGATCCGTGTAAAGGAAAGAATGAATGGGGCCATGTATTGTGAGATTTTGAGTGAAAACCTCCTTCCATCAGCAAGGGCATTGAAGATGAAACGTGGCTGGGTCTTTAAGCATGACAATGATCCCAAACACACCGCCCGGGCAACGAAGGAGTGGCTTCGTAAGAAACATTTCAAGGTCCTGGAGTGGCCTAGCCAGTCTCCAGATCTCAACCCCATAGAAAATCTTTGGAGGGAGTTGAAAGTCCGTGTTGCCCAGCGACAGCCCCAAAACATCACTGCTCTAGAGGAGATCTGCATGGAGGAATGGGCCAAAATACCAGCAACAGTGTGTGAAAACCTTGTGAAGACTTACAGAAAACGTCTGACCTCTGTCATTGCCAACAAAGGGTATATAACAAAGTACTGAGATTAACTTTTGTTATTGGCCAAATACTTATTTTTCACCATAATTTGCAAAAAAATTCTTTAAAAATCAGACAATGTGGACTTCCGGGAAGATGGCGGAGAGACATAACACTTAAACAAAGAGCTCTCCCTAGCCGGATTAAAAATCATCGGTAAATGGCCAACTCGACATAAACGAATCAATAAACTAAGGGATGAAAACACGAAGGAACCGGGCACAAGGACAAAAACAGGGTAAAATTGAAGAATTCCTCTCCAACAACGCAGGAAAAACCGCTGTACGCAAAGCCCAAAAAAACGAGATGTCCACAGCAGAGAAAATGGAGGACACCAGACTCGACAACATGAACGCTGGCATCGCCAGTTTGGGTGAAGAGTTGAGAGAATTCAAGCGACAGCTACAACAGGATTTAGCGGCTCTTAAGGAGGAACTGAAAAAAGAAATTAAGGAGGAAATCATGGACCTCCGAAGAGAAATGGAGCGTAAATTAACGGAAAACATGGAGGAGCTGCGCTCCCAGCGGGCGTGTATGACAGAAGCGCAGACCCGAATTTCGGAACTAGAAGATTGGAAAAGCGAGGCAAACGAACAACTACAGACCCTGACGACGCAAACGCAGAGGATGCAGGAGAAAATAAACGACTTGGAGAGCAGATCCCGACGAAGCAATATGCGCATCTTTGGAATTCCGGAGGGCATTGAAGGCAACTCGATGACAAAATTCATGGATCAGTTCTTAAAAAAAGAACTGGAAATACCCGGAGAAACGGATCTGCAGATTCAACGGGCGCACAGAACACCGGCACAGAACCCGAAAACAAACTCTCCACCCAGGTCAGTTGTGGTAAACTTTGTGAAATATGACATAAAGGAAAGAATCCTGACGCAAGCATGGAAAAAAAAAGATACGAATCGGCGACAAACAGGTATTTTTTGACCATGACTACCCGACAGAAATCGTGCAGCAGCGGAAGAAATATGCCAATATTAAAAAAACGCTGAAAGAGAAAAAAATTAGATTCCAAACGCCGCTAACGAAAATGAGGATTCATTGGGAGGAAGGCACAAGAACCTACAACACGGCCGAAGAGGCAGCGCGGGATATGATGGAGCGGGGCCTTGAGGTGAGCGTGCCGAAGGAGACGGCTGGAGCAGCGGCGGCCCTGAACGCACCACGACAGACGGAGTGGAGACGAGTGAACGGCGGAAGAAGGGGGAGAGACGTAGAGCAGCGGGCCCAGGACAAGCTACAAGGCTTTCAACTGAAAGCCTAGATCATAACAAAGATTAAGAAAGGCACAGAAGAAATGAAGGCCAAGAAGACAAGGTAAAAGAGAAACAGACGGCTAGGAGAGGTTTAAGTGATATTTGTTGGACATTTCTAGACTTATGACTATTACTTTGATAGTAATTAGAAGTCTAGGGAGGGCCCTTCACTCTGTGAAGACAAACCCCCCACCCACCAACAGGGACCAGTGGGCAGAAGAAAGGCCCAAAGTACGGAGGTCGAGTTTTTTTAATGTGTTTTTATATAAATATGTGTTATTTTTGTTGTTAAAGGGGCTAGGAGCACAAGTTAAAAAAATGGAAAAACATGAATATGGGTAAAAATCTTAAGATAATGACACTAAACGTGAATGGTCTGAACTCACCTGTTAAAAGGGAAAGAATAATAAGAAAATTCAAGAAGGAAAAAGCTGAAATTATATTTATGCAAGAGACACATTTGAGCAAGGCAGAACATGTGAAACTAAAGAGATTTGGCTATAAGAACTCCTACTACAGTTCATTTAAGGGAGGAGCAAAAAGGGGGGTTATGATACTAATCTCAAACAAAATACAATTTGAAAGTGAACAGGAAATCCAGGATAAAGAAGGCAGGTATGTAATAATAAAGGGAAGAATAGATGGTATGCAGATCACATTAGTGAACATCTATGCCCCACCAGAAAGTGACAAGGGTTTTTTTCAACATCTGTTTGATCTCATAGCAACACACAGTGAAGGAGTCCTAATTTGTGGAGGAGACTTAAATGCTGTCATGGATCATGAAGTTGACACAACAAGTGTTAAGAAGACAAAAAAACATGTAACAAAGTTCATAAGAACCTCACTGGCAGAAATGGGTATGGTAGACATATGGAGGGACCTACACCCACTCGAAAAAGACTATACACATTATTCAGCAGCCCATAAAGTACACTCTAGAATAGATTACTTCCTTATGAATGAAGGTGACAGACACAGGGTGAGAAATTGTTGGATTGGAGGGGCAGAAATATCAGATCATAATCCTATATACATGGAAATATATTTAAACAATAGAAAACGACAAACAACATGGAAACTTAACGTAGGACTGTTAAATGATGAGAAAATGAAAGAAAGAATAAAAATAAACATAAACGAATATATCCAAGAGAATGACAATGAAGAAGTGGACCCAACAATACTATGGGACGCACTAAAAGCCGTGTTAAGGGGTAAATTAATTGTTGAAACAGGAAAAGCAAATAAGACTAAACTGGAAGCATATGAACAAAGATGTGAGAGACTGAGGGAATTAGAACGTAAACATCAAAGCACAAATGATCCAAAAATATATCAAGAAATTAAAGAAGAAAAAACAAAGATAAAAGAAACACAAATGGATGAAATTGAAAGGAAAAATAGATATCTAAAGCAAAAATATTATGAAACGACTTCCGGTTATGGCTGCCACGTAGGACGGACGTGTCTCGCTCTGCTCTGCTCCTGGAGAAAAAAAAATCGGCAAATAACTCTCTCATTTGGGACAGAACGTATCCCAGCATTTGGGCGAGGATATGTCGGCGAAGCCTAAGGCTGGAAAACCAGGAAAAGGAAAAAGTGAGCCGCCGAAACAGTCCAAATTAACGGACTTTCAGGTCTGTGACGCAGCAAACAAAACTCCATATATGGCGGAGGAGGCTGGCGGCGGTGCGATGTCTGCGGGGAATGGCGCAGATGCGCTGATGGCTGCCATGAGTTCAATGAGAGCGGACTTTTCCTCTAGATTTGATGGGATTATGACAGTGTTGGAAGGAATAAGAAAGGAATTGGGTGACTGTGTAGAACGAACGGCGCAGATGGAGCTCCGTCTCGCTAGTGCTGAAGATGACGTCACCCGTCTTCAATTAAAGGTGCGCACTTTGGAAAAAAAAAATAAATCTCTGGAAGATAATATTTTGGATTTGGAATCTCGGTCGAGACAGAATAATTTGAGGCTGGTGGGTCTTCCAGAGGAATCAGAAGGTCGGGACGTATGTTCCTTTCTGGAAAAGTGGATTCCGGAGGTGCTGGGCAGCGAGGAGTTGCAATCAGCAGTGGTTCTGGAAAAAGCACATCGTATTGGCCCACGGAGAGATAAGGGACCGCCGAGGACCTTAATTATGAAGTTTCTTAGCAACAGAGACAGGATGAAGATCTTCAACGCTGCACGAGCTAAAGGAGAGATTAAACACCAGGACCAGCAGGTGCGGTTCTACCCAGATTTGGCCACAGGAATCCAGCAATTGAGGAAGCAGTTTGATCCCATACGTAAGGAGCTGCGCAACCTTGGGATTCGTCATGGTGTAATCTATCCTGCGAGACTGCTGACCACGTATGAGGGAAGAACCCACATTTTCAAGACCCCAGAGGAGGCGCAGGAGTTCATCAAGAAGATCAAAGAAGAAGAAGAGACTGGTGGGAGCTAAGCATGAACAAAATACTATAAGGTAGAATAATTAAGCATTTGCACAGGCATCTGACTGACTTGAAGTAAATAGTAAGTTTACAAAATATAGATTGTATTATATATTAAAAAAACAAAACAAAAACAAAACAAACAAAAAAAAACAAAACTATGATGTACAAAGTTGTTAAAAATTTTGGAGTTAAGTTGGAAAACTACAGAGGAGAGTTAATGTTACGTCATTAAAAGCCGTAGAGTTAGGGTGATTGGGAGGATGAAGAAAGAGTGGCTTAGGCTGTTCCCCGTGGGTGTGGAACGGTCGATGGCTATATCGGGAGACAGAATTTTTCTTTTGATTTTGGGGGGTTTGCCACAAGTGTGGGAAGGGGAAATTTGTTTGTGTGTAGTTTGTAGGATGAATGTTCAACCACTCATGTTTTTGCTTCTCTGTATGAGCATGTTTACACTGCAAGGTAATCCTAAACTCTCTATTGATCATGGACCAAAGTGTTAATCTTAATTTAACTTCATGGAATTGCAGAGGTCTACAAAATTTAAAAAAACTTAAACAAGTTATGAATAAAATAAAAGACATGGGTTCAAAAATTGTGTTTTTACAAGAAACTCATCTAATAGAGGAGGATGTTAAAAGAATTAGGAGTAGATGGCAGGGAAGTGTATTCACCTCTTCATTTTCATCCCGAGCCAGGGGAGTTATGACTCTCATACATAAATCAGTTCCTTTTCAAGTGAAAAATGTAATTGGAGACAAATTTGGAAGATATGTAATCATTCAAGGTTCTTTGCTATTAGAAAATATAAATCTTGTGAACTTATATGGTCCCAATATAGATGATCAGAAGTTCTTTGCTAATTTATTTCTCATCTTATCATCACTTACAGGGCAACATATAATAGCAGGGGATTTTAATTGTACATTGAATCCAGGTGTGGATAGATCAACAGGACTGGATTGTACGCACATTGGATGTAGGATGACTATTAATCATTTTATGAAAGAATTGAGATTGTTAGATATATGGAGAGAAATGAAACCACAAGTTAAAGCCTATTATTGTTATTCCAGTACCTACAAGACATTCTCACGTATTGATTATTTTTTGATTTCCACAGAATTAAGGTCCAAGATTCAAAACTGCTTTTATGATAACATCGTGATTTCTGATCATGCACCCTGTTGTCTAATATATGTAGATAAAAAATTGACAAAGGAATCAGGTAGATGGCAATTTCAGCATAAATGGCTTCAGGATGAGGAATTTGTCAAGTATATAGAAAAACAGATAGACGAGTTCTTTGACATCAATACTACACAAACATCAGCATGTGTAAAGTGGGAGGCTTTCAAAGCTTTTATTAGGGGACATATTATTAGTTATACAGGATCAAAATCTAAGAAGACTCGAGAGGAGAGAGCTAAATTGGAACATAAAATAAAAAGTCTTCAGGAAAAAGTGTATGCAGGAAGTGACCCAAGGTTGGAGAATGAATTACTGATTTTGAGAGCTGAATACGACAAAAAATCAGCGAATAGAGCTGCCTCGAGTCTTCTAAGATTGAAACAATCTTTTTATGAACAAGGTGAAAAATCAGGAAAATTATTAGCATGGCAGATTAAACAATTGGAAATTAAAACACCAATTACCAGTATTATAAGTAATGGACAGGTAGTTATAGATCCTTTAGAAATTAATAGAGCCTTTAGAGATTACTATGAAAAATTATATGATACCAAAAATGAACCTGATTTAACAAAACTAAATGGGTTTTTGAACGAACTATCTATACCGTGTATTCCAAATGAAAACAGGGAGATATTGGAGTCTAAAATTAGTCAAGAAGAAGTTGGGCTAGCCATTGATAATATGAAATCAGGAAAAAGTGCAGGACCAGATGGTCTTCCAGTTGACCTTTATAAAAAATTTAAGAATAAATTAATAAAACCTTTTTTGGAAATGGTTTTAGAAGCATTTCAAAATAATAATTTACCATCATACATAAATAATGCCTTAATTATACTGCTGCCAAAACCAGGTAAGCCCTCTAATAAATGTGAAAATATGAGACCAATAAGCCTATTAAACGCCGACCTTAAGATAATCTGTAAAATTTTAGCAAGACGAATACAAGAAATTTTACCAAATATTATTAATCGAGATCAGAATGGCTTTATAAAGGGTAGACAAGGCTTCCATAATGTAAGAAGACTATTTAATATTATTTATTTTAATAAAGAAGCACCGGATACAGCTCTCCTATCATTGGACGCCGAAAAGGCCTTTGATAGAGTTGAATGGCCCTTTCTTTTTGAAGTCCTACAAAGGTTTGGACTTGGAAATAATTTCATAAAATGGGTTCGAATAATATACAATAATGCTACAGCAGAAATCCTAACAAATAACAATATTTCAAAACCAATAAAAATCAATAGAGGATGTCGACAAGGCTGTCCACTTTCACCTTTACTGTTTACTATGGCAATTGAACCTTTAGCGATAGCGATACGTTTACATTCACAAATATATGGAATTAAAGTTGGACCAACAGAACATAAAATCTCCCTGTACGCCGATGATATAATTTTGTTTATGTCGAATCTAAAAAAATCAATTCCAACCTTGTTGAATTTAATAAAGAATTTTGGGGAAATATCAGGATATAAAATAAATAAAACTAAATCTTCAATATTAATGCTAAATGAGACCCAGAGAAATTACCCAGCCCCTGAGGTAAATCAATTCAATGTTGTAAATCAGTTTAAATATTTAGGAATCCAAATTATGCCTAAGCTAGAATCAGTCGCCAGTGTCAACTATGAAGCCTTAATGTCAGATATCAATGAGTTAACTCAGAGATGGATGTCACTACCAATGTCGATGATCGGGAGAATCAATATACTTAAAAGTAATATTTTACCTAAAATACTTTATTTATTTCAATACATTCCCTTATCACCACCTTTAGATCTATTCTCAAGAATAAAAAAAAAGTTAGTGGAATTTATATGGAACAACAGGAGGGCTAGATTACGTGGAGGTCTGAAATGTCCAAATTTTATGTTGTATTATTGGTCGGCACAACTGAGGTCTATGACATATTATTTTTCATCAAATGATCTCCCTCACTGGACTGAAATGGAATCATACAATTTACCTTTACCTCTTCCCATATTCATATACT
The DNA here is from genome assembly GCA_020510985.1 of Pholidichthys leucotaenia. Lineage (NCBI taxonomy): Eukaryota > Metazoa > Chordata > Actinopteri > Cichliformes > Pholidichthyidae > Pholidichthys > Pholidichthys leucotaenia. Next base: position 408,847,027 of record CM035842.1, on the reverse strand, counting down.
CAGATTCGGCAAAAAAATTACAAAAACAAGTTAAAAATCCATTTGTAAAGCATATGATCAAAATATGGTGTGAAGCTAAAAACTATTTAAAAGAACCACAGTTATTGTCACAATTTAGTCCAATATGGGGTAATCAATATTTTAAACCAGGGAGAGCGGACGCTGTATTTAAAGTATGGAATTTAAAAGGGATACAAAAGATTCAGGATTTATATTTGCCATGTGCAGACAACATAATGTCTTTTGAAGAGCTGAGGATCAAATTTAATCTCAATAGAACACATTTTTTTAAATATCTTCAACTTAGAAACTTTATTCGATCAAATCAAAATAAAGCTCTCACTCGACCTATTTATTCATCCTTGGAAAAAATGATGATGAAAGATAGTAAAAGAAAGGGTATTATTTCAGAGTTTTATAACTCATTGACACTATCTTCAAGTGAAAATTCACTGAAAAGATTAAACTACTGGAAAGAAGATCTGCAAATTGAAATTTCAGAGGAACAATGGGAATTGGCTTGTACAGAAGCTCAAACCAAATCAATAAATGCACGCCTTAAATTGATACATTTCAAATGGTTAATGCGGATGTATGTTACACCGGAGGAGTTAAATAGATATAACAAAAATATACCAGATACATGCACAAAATGCATGGAAAGTAAAGGAACCCTATTTCATTGTTTATGGGAATGTAGATTAATAAGAATGTTTTGGGAGGAGGTGAGGGTAACAATTGAAAAAATAATCTCAAAACAAATCATATTGAATCCTAAACTGTTTTTGTTGGGTCTGTACCCAGAAAAGCATAATTTCAATAAAAGTGAAAGAACATTCATAGACCTCAGTTTGCTTAATGCCAAAAAATGTATTGCACTATTATGGAAAAAGACTCATAGACCAGATGTGACTCAGTGGTTAAGACAGATGTTAACAAACCTTCCATTAGAAAGAATAACATATATACTGAAATCAAAGGAAATTGTGTTTGAGAATATATGGAGACCTTTTATTGATTATGTAAAAAATTTAAACATAACTCTTGAAGAAGAAGGTGAATGATGTGTGTGGACCTTGTAAATTCCAAACTGGTGAACATAATATGTATACTAATGTATTGGATTGTCTAGACTAAACAGAGGAGCATTGTTGAAGACTTGATTTTGTTGGTGGTTGTTGGTGTTTTTAGGGCATTTTTTTGTTTTTTGTAGTACTTTAGTGTTAGTGTTTGATTGTTTGTATCATGTTTGTTAAAAAAAAAAAAAAAAAGGTTCAATAAAGATATTGTGGAAAAAAAAAATATTATGAAACAGGGCCAAAAGCCACAAAACTGCTGGCAAAACGGTTAAGAAAACAACAAACAATGAATAATGTATACAAGATTAAAGACCCCACCACAAATAAAACCACAGTTAACCCAGAAAACATCGAAGAAATTTTCCATAATTTCTACCAAGAACTATACTCGCAACCTGAAGAAACAAATACTAAAGATATCAAAAAATTTCTAGACACATTGGACTTGCCATCAATAGGAAATCAGCAAAATGAAAAACTAACAGCAGAAATAACAACACAAGAGATCAGAGATGTGATTAAGTCACTTAAAAATGGTAAATCACCAGGTAGTGATGGATACCCATCTGAGTTTTATAAACTGTTTATAGAAGAACTCATGCCACAACTCCTAAAGTCATTTAATTGGACGCTGAACAACAACAAAATACCTCCAACATGGAACGAAGCAATCATTTCAGTTATTTTAAAACCAGGGAAAGATAAAGAACAATGCGGAAACTATAGACCAATCTCTTTATTAAATGTAGATTATAAAATATACATAACAATTATATGTAAACGAATAAAGACATTCTTGACGGAATTGATAGAAGATGATCAAACTGGATTCATAGAGGGACGCCAAACACATGACAATATCAGGAGAACAATACATATAATTAACCAAATACATAAAGAAAAGAAAAGCGCAGTAATAATGAGTTTAGACGCAGAAAAAGCATTTGACAGGGTTAACTGGAAATTCCTATATAGTGTACTGGAGCGCTTTGGATTTAACGAAAAATCAGTACAATGCATAAGGACGCTATATCAAGAACCTGTGGCAAGAATCAAGATAAACGGTAGCTTAACAGACAAAGTAAATATACAAAGATCAACTAGGCAGGGATGCTGCTTATCGCCCACCTTGTTTGCTCTGTTCATAGAACCATTGGCTCAAGCTATACGACAAAATAAGAAATTAAAAGGTGTAACAATAAAGGGGGCGGAACACAAGATTGGGCTATTTGCAGACGATATTATAGTTTACCTTGAACAACCAGATAGATCAATAATGGAAATGATGAACTTGATAGAAAATTTTGGAAAATTATCAGGATACAAGATAAACATAACAAAAACACAAATACTGACATTCCACTATAACCCTCTAAACCAGATAACTGATAAGATCAAACTAAACTGGAAGCAAAAAGAAATAAAATACCTTGGAGTGAACATACCTAAAGACCTAAGCAAAATATATAAAGCAAACTATGATAGGTTGGAACAAGAAATAAAAAAAAGATATTGATAGATGGTCAATCTTAAATATGGATCTGAATTCAAAAATTGAGACAGTCAAAATCAGCATACAACCTAGATTACTTTACCTCTTCCAGGCTATACCAACAGAGATTCCAGATGCCCAATTCTCAAAGTGGGACAGGATGATATCGAGATTTGTTTGGGGAGGTAAAAAACCAAGAGTGAAATATAAAACCCTCCAATTACCAAAAGAGAAAGGAGGCATGGGCCTACCGAGTCTAAAGGAATATTACTACTCAGCACAAATAAGATATATCATATGTTGGTGCGACGAGGGATATGAGGCAAAATGGAAAGAAATGGAAAAGGAAATTGAGGGACTCCCAGTACAAAGCATAATAGGGGATAAAGATGCATATAAGCAAATCAAACAAATAGACCCAATCACTAAATTTACTTTAGAACTGTGGTATAAAATAGTACAAAAATATAATATAAGGGAAGACATAAAACTATTGAAATGGGTAGCATTTGACAGTCAGTTTGAACCGGCAAAACAAGATAGGGGATACAAAAATCTGGTGAACAAGGGAATCACAGCATGGGGCAATATCGGAAAAAAAGATCTCGGGAGCTTTGTAAATATCAGGAGAAAATTTAAATTAGAAAGATCGGAATTTTTCAGATATCTGCAGATGAGAGATTACTATATGAAGAAGATTAGGCATAACCTCCAAACAGATGTGAACGAGATTATACAATTTATTTTAAGCTCATATGCAGGAAATAAAATAAGAATTATTTCAAAACTATATCAGAAACTTATGACAAACAATCATACAAGTAACTATATAAAGGAGAAATGGGAGAAAGAGCTCAATTTAAACATAACAGAAGAAAGCTGGCAGGAAATATGGAAAACACAACACACATCAACAAATTCAAGGGCATGGAGGGAATTTGGATGGAAAAACCTGATTCGCTTTTTCATTACACCACAGATTCAAGGAAAATATTCAAATACCCAATCTTTATGCTGGAGGGGATGTGGGGCTCAAAATGCAGACCACTCACATATGTTTTGGAAATGCTACAAAATATCATCATTTTGGAAATCTATGCATGTGACAATACAGAGGATATTAGGATATAATATACCAATGAACTGTAACCTGATGTACTTATGTGATCTTAAAAAAGACAGTGTTATACAGGCTGAGGACAGATATCTAGTTAAAATCTTGTTGATTGCATGTAAAAAAAACTATCACAAAAAAATGGCGATCAGAAGTTCTTTCTGACCAAGAACAATGGACTGACATTGTTGAGGACATACGTATGATGGAAAAACTAACATATCGACGAAGAATGCAAGAAGGAATATGGGAGAAAAAATGGCGGAAATGGACACACTACAAAGTGCAACAACGAGGCAGAAATTGAAAGAATAACCAAAGACACTGAAAAAACCAGAAGAATTAAGAGATGGAAACTAAAAACTTGATGCTCCAACATTTGTCCCCCCCCCCTTTTATTTTTTATTTTTATTTTGTTTATTTTTTTTTTATTTTTCCCTACCCTAACCCCTTTGTTTTTTAAATGTAGAATGTGATCTGAATGCATTATATATGATGAAAAATGAATAAAAATCTAAGTTACAAAAAAAAAAATCAGACAATGTGATTTTCTGGATTTTTTTTTCTCATTTTGTCTCTCATAGTTGAGGTATACCTATGATGAAAATTGGAGACCTCTCTCATCTTTTAAGTGGGAGAACTTGCACAACTGGTGGCTGACTAAATACTTTTTTACCCCACTGTACTTGCTGCTCTTGTTTCTTTTTTTTTCTCTTGCCTTCTGATTGTTGCTCTGAGTGTTGCTATCCCTGTGCTGTTGCAATCCTGGAATTTCCCCATTGTGGGACTAATAAAGGCTTATCTTATCTTATCTTATCTAATGATGTCTTCCCTGAATTATGTCATGGATTCTTTAAAATCATAAAAGTTCAAGTCCATTGGTTGATTGAGTGGGGTGAGTGTTGCCACACTTGATCCACCCCAAACAATGATATTATCATCATCATCATTATTATTATTATTATTTTTATTGGAACTTTCCATTCAATCTCTTTCTAGAGACCTCGAGGATCTTAAAAAGAAAGAAATGAGATTTCTTTGGCGTTCTGTCACTTTATCTGAATATCAAAAGTCAAATGTATCCCTCTTCGCTTGAGGATTAATAAAACTTCATTTGGCTTAGAGGACAAAAAATACCTTGCAAATTCTGAACAAATGTTCTCTGGACCTAATGCTTCTGACAATTGAAAAAAACTAAGTCACAAAAAGAAAAAGTGAGCAATGAAATTAAAACCCTTGAAAAAGCATTCATGAAAAAGGTGAATCAGAAGACATATGAGTTGCTCACAAAAAAAGATAACAGAATCTCTTTCTTCATTCCAAAAAGACCTTCAATCCTACAAAATCAGGAAATATGAGCATGATACAAAGGATTATGCAGAAGGGAAAATATATGACTGGCATGGACCAAAAACAAAGTTCTTCAGTAAATGACTCCATATTCCTTCCAAAGACAAGGGCGTGGTATTTTCTACAGCCAGTGAGAGGGAGTCATTGGATACCAGTGACATGGAACTACCCCCGAGATCATCTCAAGGATTTTTATGCTTACAAAATCAAAGACGACGAGGTGGGGCACAAGAGGAAGGAGCAGCTTCCACCTTCATGCGCCACTCCCAGTGCAACATGAAAAACCAGTGATCAACATATCTGATTTGAGTCTGTCTCATGATGAAATCTCTGTATTGAGTGGGGGTTTAAGTTTTCCTCCTACCAACAGCATTGATCCTTTTAAATTAAAAGTTACGTTTGAAATATTTCTTTTCTACAAAGTTAAAGATTTCATCTAGACATGTTGTTAATGGGGACTTCTAACATGCATATAAGCAGAGAAGCTACAACTTTCAAAAATAAATTACCAATTTGAATCCCACTATACTCACTCACAGTAAACTTGATGAACATGATTTAGCAGAACTACACTAGGTTCCCCACCATGCTGAAAGTAATTTAAAGACGTGTGAAATGAAGGCTCTTCACAACCATGAATCTCGAAAAGATATTATAATCCGACCAGCTGATAAAGGTGAATCTGTTGTGGTTATGGGATGTGAGCATTATAAATCCAGCAAAAGAAGTCAACTGTCTGAGATAGGCTATTATACACCTTTGAAACCAAATCCTACTGAGAATTTTAAAAATCAAATTTCTGAATATATCAATCTTGCATTCAAGAGAGGTTGGATAACTGAAAAAGAAAAGGACTTCTTGATTGTTGAACATCCTGTCTGTCCTGTATTTTATGGTCTGCCTAAAATACATAAGTTGCTACTAATGCCCTCTTCGTCCTATTGTGGCAAGTATTGGCAGTCTTACAGGCAGTCTTACAGTCCTGTGGTACAGCAATGGGCAGTGCTTCTGCATCATCCTATGCCTGTCTTGCTATGGGACTCTGGGAAGAAAAATTCATCTACAATTCTCTTCAAAATTCATTTTTTCCAAAATTGCCCTATGGAAAAGATATATTGATGATATTTTGGTTATTTGGTGAGGAAATGGTGAAGCGTTAACTGCCTTCCTAAAATATATCAATTCTACTACAGATTGGTGATACATTGGATAAGATGGCGGCAGCGCGCACGGACGCAGCGGCCCCTCTTGGCATCAGTGAGTGTGAGAGTTTTGATCTTCCCAGACGTACATTCTGTAAAACTTACAACCGTGAGACCTTATTAAACATCAAGGTACTGCACGCTGCAAGAATCGCGGCGATCGGTTGTGATTTGGACATTCTACGCCAGCATGGTATTCTGGCGGAGTCCCCGATGGAAGCTACCCGAGAGAGGAGGAGGCGTAAGCGGAGCGAACGCAAGAAAAAGTGTGGAAAAAGGGCCGGGATCCATGCTAGGCTAAAGGCTAACCCCTCCAGACCAGCGGTACCGTCGCTCATTCTCTCTAACATCCGCTCCCTCAAAAACAAGCTGGACGAGCTGCGTTTGCTGAGAGAAACCCAGAGAGTGTGGAGAGACTGCTGTGTGTTTGTTTTCACCGAGACATGGCTCCACGGCAACATTCCTGACGAGGCCATTCAACTGGAAGATATGGCGATGTTCCATGCCGACAGGGAAACGGCGAGCTCCGGTAAGAGCCGGGGGGGTGGGCTATGTATCTATGTTAACAAGAACTGGTGCGTCAATGCCACGTTAGTGTCTAAACACTGCTCTCCGTTGGCGGAGTTCCTTATTGTAAATTGTCGGCCATATTATTTGCCGAGGGAATTCAGCAACGTGTTTGTAGCTGGTGTTTACATAGCGCCGAGCCCTAATGCTAAAGCTAATGCTAAGAAGGCACTCGGGGAACTGCACAATGCGATGAGTGAAATCCAAACTTCACACCCAGACAGTTTTGTGGTGGTTGCGGGGGATTTTAACCACACCAGCTTAAAGACTGTGCTCCCCAAGTTTAAACAATGTGTAGACTTTAAGACCAGAGGAGAGAATATGTTGGACTTAGTGTACACAAACACAGATGCATATAAGGCGATACCCCGCCCCCATCTCGGCCTTTCTAATCACATATCTGTGATGCTGCTGCCTGCCTACAAACCTTTATTGAAGCGCAGCAGGCCAGCAGTGAAACAAATTAGAATTTGGCCAGAGAGTGCAACCTCTGCACTGAAAGACTGTTTTCTGCACACAGACTGGGAGGTCTTCAAAATAGCAGCCTCCCAGGAAGACAAGACAGATGTGGAGGAGTATGCTGATACAGTCACCAGCTACATCGTGAAGTGCACAGAGGATGTCACTACAGTGAAGACCATTACTATGCGGGGTAACCATAAGCCCTGGATGACTGCAGAGGTGCGCTCGCTGCTTACAGCCAGAGATGCAGCCTTCAGAGCGAAGGACAGGATCGCCATCCGCTCAGCCAGGTCTGCGCTCTCAAAGGGAATTAAGGCGGCAAAGCGCGCCTATGCGGAGAAAATCCAGGGACGCCTCTGTGACACTAGGAACACCAAGCAGATGTGGCAGGGAGTTCGGACACTGATGGGCTATAAGTCTAGGCAGGGGGTCGATGATGACGACGCTTCGCTTCCAGACAGGCTTAACGACTTCTTTGCACGTTTTGAAGCATCAAACTCGACAATCAGAGGGAGGGCTGGCCCACCCCCACCATCGGTCGGACCAGCTTTTACCATCAACACAGCGGACACACGGAGGACCCTAACCAGAGTCAACCCACGCAAAGCTGCAGGTCCAGACAACATTCCGGGACGTGTGCTCCGAGACTGCGCAAGCGAGTTGGCGGATGTCCTGACTGACATTTATAACATCTCCCTGAGTCAGGCCATCGTTCCCAGATGCTTCAAGACCTCTATCATTGTACCGGTGGTAAAGAAACCAGTTGTGTCCTGTTTGAATGACTATCATCCTGTTGCACTGACACCAATTGTGATGAAGTGTTTTGAACGGCTTGTCAAACCACACATTACAGCCTGCCTCCCTGCATCACATGACCCGCTCCAGTTTGCATATCGTTCAAACCGCTCCACGGAGGATGCTATAGTCACCACCCTACACTCTGTCATCACCCACCTGGACCAGAAAGACACCTATGCCAGACTCCTGTACATTGATTTCAGTTCAGCATTCAACACCATTATTCCCCAGAGACTGATGGAGAAATTACTCCTTCTCGGTCTGAACACCGCCACATGTCTCTGGATCCTGGATTTCCTGACTGAGAGACCTCAGTCTGTCCGGGTTGGAAACAACATCTCCCAACTCTGTCACGCTGAGCACCGGATCCCCTCAAGGCTGTGTACTCAGTCCACTGTTGTTTACACTTCTAACACATGACTGTGTATCCAGACACGAGGGGAACCAGATTATTAAGTTTGCAGACGACACCACGGTGGTGGGACTTATTCAGAGGGATGAGGAATCAATGTACAGGGAAGAAGTGAGAGACCTGGAGGGCTGGTGCAGGGACAACAATCTGGTGCTCAACGTGGACAAAACGAAGGAGATGATTATCGACTTCCGGTGGTCACAGCCTGAGCACGTCCCCCTCAGCATCGGCGGCCGTTTAGTGGAGAGAGTGGAGAACATCAAGTTCCTCGGAGTGCAGATCTCGCAGGACCTGACCTGGAACAAGAATTCCTTGGGGATCAGGAAGCGGGCTCAGCAGAGACTGCACTTCTTGAGGAAACTCAAACAGGCCTCTCTCCCCATCTGCATCCTCAGGACCTTCTACAGAGGTGTGGTGGAGAGTGTTCTGACGTACTGCATTGCTACATGGTACTCCAGCTGCAGTATGTCAGACAAAAAAGCCCTGCAGAGGATAGTCAAGGGGGCTGAGAGGGTAATTGGAGTCTCCCTTCCCTCTGTCCAAGAACTTTTTCAGAACCGTTGTAGGAGCAGGGCACTGAACATTGTCAAGGATCGTTCTCACCCTCTGCATAAACACTTTGAAGTTCTTCCATCTGGTAAACAATTCCAGAGCATCAGAGGCAGAACCACCAGACTGATCAACAGCTTCCTTCCACAAGCTGTCAGGATGCTGAACAGTTGACCCGGAATCTCTCATACACACTACTGCACCTACGGACATTTTGTGTATTATTTGCATATAGTCTGCGTATAGTTAGTTAGTTTTTTCCCAAGTATGTCTCAGGGATGTGTGAATGGATGGGCGGTGGGGGTGGGGGGGTGAAGCTATGTGGGAGTGTGTCTTAAATCATGCTGCTTCTATTTATATGGATGCCGAGAGAAACGCAATTTCATCTTGCCTGCACTAAAGTTGTATGTACAGCAATGTGACAATAAAGTTTGATTTGATTTGATTGATTTGATTTGATTATCATTTTCTATGGGACAGAATAGTACATCTGTCTATTTTCTAGATTTGACACTTTACAAAGGTATTAATAATGTGATTGAAACCACATTTTTTTTTTCCACAATATCTTTATTGAACCTTTTTTTTTTTAACAAACATGATACAAACAATCAAACACTAACACTAAAGTACTACAAAAAAAAAAATGCACTAAAAACACCAACAACCACCAACAAAATCAAGTCTTCAACAATGCTCCTCTGTTTAGTCTAGACAATCCAATATATAAGTATACATATTATGTTCACCAGTTTGGAATTTACAAGGTCCACACACATCATTCACCTTCTTCTTCAAGAGTTATGTTTAAATTTTTTACATAATCAATAAAAGGTCTCCATATATTCTCAAACACAATTTCCTTTGATTTCAGTATATATGTTATTCTTTCTAAAGGAAGGTTTGTTAACATCTGTCTTAACCACTGAGTCACATCTGGTCTATGAGTCTTTTTCCATAATAGTGCAATACATTTTTTGGCATTAAGCAAACTGAGGTCTATGAATGTTCTTTCACTTTTATTAAAATTATGCTTTTCTGGGTACAGACCCAACAAAAACAGTTTAGGATTCAATATGATTTGTTTTGAAATTATTTTTTCAATTGTTACCCTCACCTCTTCCCAAAACATTGTTATTAATCTACATTCCCATAAACAATGAAATAGGGTTCCTTTACTTTCCATGCATTTTGTGCATGTATCTGGTATATTTTTGTTATATCTATTTAACTCCTCCGGTGTAACATACATCCGCATTAACCATTTGAAATGTATCAATTTAAGGCGTGCATTTATTGATTTGGTTTGAGCTTCTGTACAAGCCAATTCCCATTGTTCCTCTGAAATTTCAATTTGCAGATCTTCTTTCCAGTAGTTTAATCTTTTCAGTGAATTTTCACTTGAAGATAGTGTCAATGAGTTATAAAACTCTGAAATAATACCCTTTCTTTTACTATCTTTCATCATCATTTTTTCCAAGGATGAATAAATAGGTCGAGTGAGAGCTTTATTTTGATTTGATCGAATAAAGTTTCTAAATTGAAGATATTTAAAAAAATGTGTTCTATTGAGATTAAATTTGATCCTCAGCTCTTCAAAAGACATTATGTTGTCTGCACATGGCAAATATAAATCCTGAATCTTTTGTATCCCTTTTAAATTCCATACTTTAAATACAGCGTCCGCTCTCCCTGGTTTAAAATATTGATTACCCCATATTGGACTAAATTGTGACAATAACTGTGGTTCTTTTAAATAGTTTTTAGCTTCACACCATATTTTGATCATATGCTTTACAAATGGATTTTTAACTTGTTTTTGTAATTTTTTTGCCGAATCTGAGTATATGAATATGGGAAGAGGTAAAGGTAAATTGTATGATTCCATTTCAGTCCAGTGAGGGAGATCATTTGATGAAAAATAATATGTCATAGACCTCAGTTGTGCCGACCAATAATACAACATAAAATTTGGACATTTCAGACCTCCACGATCAAATGGTAAATATAATAAAGACAAACGTAATCTAGCCCTCCTGTTGTTCCATATAAATTCCACTAACTTTTTTTTTATTCTTGAGAATAGATCTAAAGGTGGTGATAAGGGAATGTATTGAAATAAATAAAGTATTTTAGGTAAAATATTACTTTTAAGTATATTGATTCTCCCGATCATCGACATTGGTAGTGACATCCATCTCTGAGTTAACTCATTGATATCTGACATTAAGGCTTCATAGTTGACACTGGCGACTGATTCTAGCTTAGGCATAATATGGATTCCTAAATATTTAAACTGATTTACAACATTGAATTGATTTACCTCAGGGGCTGGGTAATTTCTCTGGGTCTCATTTAGCATTAATATTGAAGATTTAGTTTTATTTATTTTATATCCTGATATTTCCCCAAAATTCTTTATTAAATTCAACAAGGTTGGAATTGATTTTTTTAGATTCGACATAAACAAAATTATATCATCGGCATACAGGGAGATTTTATGTTCTGTTGGTCCAACTTTAATTCCATATATTTGTGAATGTAAACGTATCGCTATCGCTAAAGGTTCAATTGCCATAGTAAACAGTAAAGGTGAAAGTGGACAGCCTTGTCGACATCCTCTATTGATTTTTATTGGTTTTGAAATATTGTTATTTGTTAGGATTTCTGCTGTAGCATTATTGTATATTATTTGAACCCATTTTATGAAATTATTTCCAAGTCCAAACCTTTGTAGGACTTCAAAAAGAAAGGGCCATTCAACTCTATCAAAGGCCTTTTCGGCGTCCAATGATAGGAGAGCTGTATCCGGTGCTTCTTTATTAAAATAAATAATATTAAATAGTCTTCTTACATTATGGAAGCCTTGTCTACCCTTTATAAAGCCATTCTGATCTCGATTAATAATATTTGGTAAAATTTCTTGTATTCGTCTTGCTAAAATTTTACAGATTATCTTAAGGTCGGCGTTTAATAGGCTTATTGGTCTCATATTTTCACATTTATTAGAGGGCTTACCTGGTTTTGGCAGCAGTATAATTAAGGCATTATTTATGTATGATGGTAAATTATTATTTTGAAATGCTTCTAAAACCATTTCCAAAAAAGGTTTTATTAATTTATTCTTAAATTTTTTATAAAGGTCAACTGGAAGACCATCTGGTCCTGCACTTTTTCCTGATTTCATATTATCAATGGCTAGCCCAACTTCTTCTTGACTAATTTTAGACTCCAATATCTCCCTGTTTTCATTTGGAATACACGGTATAGATAGTTCGTTCAAAAACCCATTTAGTTTTGTTAAATCAGGTTCATTTTTGGTATCATATAATTTTTCATAGTAATCTCTAAAGGCTCTATTAATTTCTAAAGGATCTATAACTACCTGTCCATTACTTATAATACTGGTAATTGGTGTTTTAATTTCCAATTGTTTAATCTGCCATGCTAATAATTTTCCTGATTTTTCACCTTGTTCATAAAAAGATTGTTTCAATCTTAGAAGACTCGAGGCAGCTCTATTCGCTGATTTTTTGTCGTATTCAGCTCTCAAAATCAGTAATTCATTCTCCAACCTTGGGTCACTTCCTGCATACACTTTTTCCTGAAGACTTTTTATTTTATGTTCCAATTTAGCTCTCTCCTCTTGAGTCTTCTTAGATTTTGATCCTGTATAACTAATAATATGTCCCCTAATAAAAGCTTTGAAAGCCTCCCACTTTACACATGCTGATGTTTGTGTAGTATTGATGTCAAAGAACTCGTCTATCTGTTTTTCTATATACTTGACAAATTCCTCATCCTGAAGCCATTTATGCTGAAATTGCCATCTACCTGATTCCTTTGTCAATTTTTTATCTACATATATTAGACAACAGGGTGCATGATCAGAGATCACGATGTTATCATAAAAGCAGTTTTGAATCTTGGACCTTAATTCTGTGGAAATCAAAAAATAATCAATACGTGAGAATGTCTTGTAGGTACTGGAATAACAAGAATAGGCTTTAACTTGTGGTTTCATTTCTCTCCATATATCTAACAATCTCAATTCTTTCATAAAATGATTAATAGTCATCCTACATCCAATGTGCGTACAATCCAGTCCTGTTGATCTATCCACACCTGGATTCAATGTACAATTAAAATCCCCTGCTATTATATGTTGCCCTGTAAGTGATGATAAGATGAGAAATAAATTAGCAAAGAACTTCTGATCATCTATATTGGGACCATATAAGTTCACAAGATTTATATTTTCTAATAGCAAAGAACCTTGAATGATTACATATCTTCCAAATTTGTCTCCAATTACATTTTTCACTTGAAAAGGAACTGATTTATGTATGAGAGTCATAACTCCCCTGGCTCGGGATGAAAATGAAGAGGTGAATACACTTCCCTGCCATCTACTCCTAATTCTTTTAACATCCTCCTCTATCAGATGAGTTTCTTGTAAAAACACAATTCTTGAACCCATGTCCTTTATTTTATTCATAACTTGTTTAAGTTTTTTTTAAATTTTGTAGACCTCTGCAATTCCATGAAGTTAAATTAAGATTAACACTTTGGTCCATGATCAATAGAGAGTTTGGGATTACCTTGCAGTGTAAACATGCTCATACAGAGAAGCAAAAACATGAGTGGTTGAACATTCATCCTACAAACTACACACAAACAAATTTCCCCTTCCCACACTTGTGGCAAACCCCCCAAAATCAAAAGAAAAATTCTGTCTCCCGATATAGCCATCGACCGTTCCACACCCACGGGGAACAGCCTAAGCCACTCCTTCTTCATCCTCCCAATCACCCTAACTCTACTGCTTTTAATGACGTAACATTAACTCTCCTCTGTAGTTTTCCAACTTAACTCCAAAATTTTTAACAACTTTGTACATCATAGTTTTTTTTTTTTGTTTGTTTTGTTTTTGTTTTGTTTTTTTAATATATAATACAATCTATATTTTGTAAACTTACTATTTACTTCAAGTCAGTCAGATGCCTGTGCAAATGCTTAATTATTCTACCTTATATTTTGTTCATGCTTAGCTCCCACCAGTCTCTTCTTCTTCTTTGATCTTCTTGATGAACTCCTGCGCCTCCTCTGGGGTCTTGAAGATGTGGGTTCTGCCCTCATACGTGGTCAGCAGTCTCGCAGGATAGATTACACCATGACGAATCCCAAGGTTGCGCAGCTCCTTACGTACGGGGTCAAACTGCTTCCTCAATTGCTGGATTCCTGTGGCCAAATCTGGGTAGAACCGCACCTGCTGGTCCTGGTGTTTAATCTCTCCTTTAGCACGTGCAGCGTTGAAGATCTTCTTCCTGTCTCTGTTGCTTAGAAACTTCATAATTAAGGTCCTCGGCGGTCCCTTATCTCTCCGTGGGCCAATACGATGTGCTTTTTCCAGAACCACTGCTGATTGCAACTCCTCGCTGCCCAGCACCTCCGGAATCCACTTTTCCAGAAAGGAACATACGTCCCGACCTTCTGATTCCTCTGGAAGACCCACCAGCCTCAAATTATTCTGTCTCGACCGAGATTCCAAATCCAAAATATTATCTTCCAGAGATTTATTTTTTTTTTCCAAAGTGCGCACCTTTAATTGAAGACGGGTGACGTCATCTTCAGCACTAGCGAGACGGAGCTCCATCTGCGCCGTTCGTTCTACACAGTCACCCAATTCCTTTCTTATTCCTTCCAACGCTGTCATAATCCCATCAAATCTAGAGGAAAAGTCCGCTCTCATTGAACTCATGGCAGCCATCAGCGCATCTGCACCTCCCCCCGCAGACATCGCACCGTTGCCAGCCTCCTCCGCCATATATGGAGTTTTGTTTGCTGCGTCACAGACCTGAAAGTCCGTTAATTTGGACTGTTTCGGCGGCTCGCTTTTTCCTTTTCCTGGTTTTCCAGCCTTAGGCTTCGCCGACATATCCTCGCCCAAATGCTGGGATACGTTCTGTCCCAAATGAGAGAGTTATTTGCCGATTTTTTTTCTCCAGGAGCAGAGCAGAGCGAGACACGTCCGTCCTACGTGGCAGCCATAACCGGAAGTCCCTGAAACCACATTTTATCGTAAACCACTGAGCAGAAACACTCTTCTACAAGCCAGAAGCCATCATCCCAAACATCTCATTCAAAACATTCCATTAGGGCAATTTTTAAGACTGAGAAGAAATTGTAGTACTGATAATGAGTTCCAGTTACAAGCTACTGAGATGCAACAGCACTTTCAAGAACAAGGTTATCCTCTAGAATATATTTCGGCAGCCTATCAGAGAGCCTGGCATACAGATAGACGGTCGCTACTACTGAAAAAAGCTGTGAATCCTACAACCCCTTCCAGAGTTACTTTTTCCACTGAATTTTCACCTGTAGCAGGCAAAGTTAAAATATTATTTTAAAACACTGGAATGTTCTTAAAAGGAACTCCGATTATATTGGCATGTTAGCTCTATTTGCTTTATTTTTATGTTACTAACATAACTATAATATAATTTTTTTGAAAATAATTCCCAGTTTTATGTATTTTTAAAAAACTTTATTATGATGTAAAACACCATTATTGTTTACGTCGCAATGCATTCTGGGTAGTGACGTAGAATGGTTGCAGCCGTTTTTTCTGTCTTATACAAGCCAAGAAGCGAAGCTACGAACTACTGCCATTTGTCAGTGAAAATGCCACATTGCGCGGCTTTTGGATGTAATTTCCAATCAGAGGGAAATAAAGAGAGCGGGGTAAACCTCCATAGCTTTCCTAAAGAGGGAAAGTGGAGGAAAAAGTGGGGTGGCAGTGGCTCAGCAGGTAGAGCAGGTCGTCTAATAACCCGATGGTTGGCGGTTCGCATCACACTCTCCCCAGATATCCTGCCGTTGTGTCCCTGGGCAAGACACTTCACTCGTATTGCCTCCAGTGCCCATAACACTGGGTATGAATGTGTAAAAATGTTTAAATGCCCGGTGGTGGCCGGAGAGGCCGTTGGCACGGATTGGCAGCCACGTTTCCCTCACTCTGTCTGTGATCGCGCACTGTAACGCATGCCTGATAAAGCTGACATATGTATTAATCACGCTGTGATAATAGCACAATATCGCTCAAAGCGCGCGCATGAGACATGTCTGTGATCGCACGCTTGTGTTGACCGTTCCTGCCTTTCGTCTCCTAACTGTGGTTTTGGGACGCAGGGGAGATGTATCTTCCTCCGCGGTCAATTCCCGAGTAAATCTCACTCTTGTGGTACACAGAAGCACAGGCCGTTTTGCTGAAGCGTTGGAGCTTTATTTATATACCGCACTGTTGTCAGCAACAAATTCTACCTGCTCCGGTCGACTCGCTCTTTCTACTTATCCGCACCAAATCACACACCGTTCGCACACCGGGGAGGGGGGGGGGGCGCCTCGGCTGCGCAAACGCCATCACTCACTCACGTCCACGCACCTGATAAAGCTGATATATATATTAATCACGCTGTAATAAAGCACAATATCGCTCTTTGCGCACCAGTGTGGCGGATGAAATAAGGGAACCCAGTGTTGAGGCACGGAATAATTGCAGGCAGGACACGCGAACTGAAGTTTAAAAGGGTGTTTATTTCATCCTCCAGCACGAAGCTCACTCCAGCACTGTGGAGCGAGCCCTTTTTTTTTTTTTATTACTTATTTTGTACTAACCACAGTGCGCAGTGGTTAGCACTGTGGCAGCACAGTTTACCCTCAGCCAGGGGATCGCAGAGATCGTGGGTTCGATCCCTGCCAACAGTGATCTGTGTGGAGTTTGCATGTTCTCCCCGTGTTTGCGTGGGTTTACTCCGGGATTTCTCCGGTTTCCTCCCACATGTCAAAAACATGCAGGTTAGGGAGTTAAGGGGTGCATTGTGCACGCAGCGACTGGCAGCTGGTGGCTTGTCACCAGACTGCAAAACAAATCTACCTATGGGTACAAAATAAGTAATAAAAAAAAAAGGGCTCGCTCCACAGCGCTGGAGTGAGCTTCGTGCTGGAGGATGAAATAAACACCCTTTTAAACTTCAGTTCGCGTGTCCTGCCTGCAATTATTCCGTGCCTCAACACTGGGTTCCCTTATTTCATCCGCCACACTGGTGCGCAAAGAGCGATATTGTGCTATTATCACAGCGTGATTAATACATATGTCAGCTTTATCAGGCATGCGTTACAGCGCGTGATCACAGACAGAGTGAGGGAAATGTGGCTGCCAATCCGTGCCAACGGCCTCTCCGGTCACCACCGAGCATTTAAACATTTTTACACATTCATACCCAGTGTTATGGGCACTGGAGGCAATGCGGGTGAAGTGTCTTGCCCAGGGACACAACGGCAGGATATCTGGGAAGAGCGTGATGCGAACCGCCAACCATTGGGTTATTAGACGACCTGCTCTACCTGCTGAGCCGCTGCCGCCCCACTTTTTCCTCCACTTTCCCTCTTTAGGAAAGCTATGGAGGCTTACCCCGCTCTCTTTATTTCCCTTTGATTGGAAATTACATCCAAAAGCCGCGCAATGTGGCATTTTCACTGACAAATGGCAGTAGTTCATAGCTTCGCTTCTTGGCTTGTATAAGACAGAAAAAACGGCTGCAACCATTCTACGTCACTACCCAGAATGCATTGCGACGTAAACAAAAATCGTAATAAAGTTTCTTAAAAATATATAAAACTGGGAATTATTTTCAAAAAAATTAAATTATAGTTATGTTACTAACATCAAAATAAAGCATATAGAGCTAACATGCCAATATAATCAGAGTTCCTTTTAAAAGTGATCCATCATTGAATCATATTTCTTCTACTCCTCCTCTTATTTCTTTTAAACGTTGTCGTAATCTGAAAGACAGACTGGTGCATTCTGACATTGGGAAACAACTTAAGTCTGTCTCCTGTTCACAGGTTCCTCCAACAGGCTTTGATCATTGTGGTTATTGTGTTCATTGCTCTAATTCATCAGACACCAAGTACTTTTCACACCCCCGGACTGGTAAAAAATATTACATTAAATCTTCTATTAACTGCAACAGTACACAAGTGATTTACTTGTTAAAGTGTATGTGTGGCCTGGTCTATGTGGGACAAACAAAAAGAGCTCTTAAAGTAAGAATATCAGAACACAAGACCGCAATTCGCACTAAAAATACGGACGACGCCATTGCTCGCCATTATGTTCAGGCCAACCATGGTTCTCGGACTTCCGGTTATGGCCGCCACGTAGGAGGACGTGCTTCACTCTACTCTGCTCTTAAAAACAAAAAAATCGGCAAATAACCCTCTCAACTGGAACAAAACCTATCCCAGCGTTTGGGCGAGGACATGCCGGTAAAGCCTAAGGCTGGGAAATCAGGTGGAGGAAAAACTGAACCGCCGAAACAGTCCAAGTTAACGGACTTTCACGTCCGTGACGAAGCAGAAAAATCCCCAGATATGGCGGAGCAAGCTAGCGGAGGAGCGGTGACTGCTGGCGACGGCACAGGTGCGGTGCTCACTGCGATTAGTTCAATGAGAGCAGACTTCTCTACTAAGTTTGATGGGATTATAGCAGCGATAGAGGGATTGAGAAAGGAATTAAGCGACTGTATGGAACGAGTGTCGCAGGTGGAGCTCCGAATTTCCAGCGCTGAGGATGACGTCATCAGCCTACAATTAAAAGGTGCGCACATTGGAATTAAACAATAAACGTCTGGAAGATAATGTCCTGGATTTAGAATCCCGGTTGAGACGGAACAATCTAAGGCTGGTGGGTCTCCCGGAGGGCACGGAGGGGCGGGACTCATGTTCCTTTTTGGAAAAGTGGATTCCAGAAGCGTTGAACAGCACGGAGCTGCAGTCATCGGTCGTTCTGGAAAGCGCCCACCAAATTGGCCCACTGAGAGATAATAAGGTACCACCGAGGACGCTGATTATGAAGTTCCTCAGCTATAGAGACAAGATGACGATCTCCAACACGGCGCGAGCCAAAGGAGAAATTAAATACCAGGATCAACAGGTGCGGTTCTACCCAGATTTGGCCACAGGAATCCAACAATTAAGGAAACAATCTGACCCCGCCCGTAAAGAGCTGCGCAACCTCGGGATTCGTCATGGAGTGATTTATCCTGCAAGACTGCTGGTCACATATAAGGGCAGAACCCACACCTTCAAGACCCCAGAGGAGGCGCAGGAGCTCATCAAGAAGATCCAAGAAGAGACTGGTGGGAGCTAAGCATGAATAAGATATAAGGTAGAATATTTGAGCATTTGCACAAGCATCTGACTGATCTGAAGCAAATAGCAAGTTCACAAAATACAGATTGTATTGTATAAAAAAAAAAAACTATGATGTACAAAGTTGCTATAAAATTTTGGAGTTAAGTTGGAAAACTACAGAAGAGAGTTAATGTTATGTCATTAAAAGCAGTAGAGTTAGGGTGATTGAGAGGAGAAAGAAAGAGTGGTTTTGTCTGATCCTTGTGAGTGAGGAGCAGTCAATGGCTATAGCGGGAGACGGAATTTTTTTTTTGATTTTGGGGGGATTACCACGAATGTGGGAAGGGGGAATTTGTTTGTGTGTAGTTTGTAGGATGAATGTTCAACCACTCATGTTTTTGCTTCTCTGTGTGAGCATGTTTACATTGCGAGGTAATCCCAAACTCCTTATTGATCATAGACCAAAGCGTTAATCTTAATTTAACTTCATGGAATTGCAGAGGTCTACAAAATTTAAAAAAACTTAAACAAGTTAGGAATAAAATAAAAGACATAGGTTCAAAAATTGTGTTTTTACAAGAAACTCATCTAATAGAGGAGGATGTAAAAAGAATTAAAAAAAGATGGCAGGGAAGTGTATTCACATCATTTTCATCTCGAGCCAGGGGAGTTATGACTCTCATACACAAAACAGTCCCATTTCAAGTGAAAAATGTAATTGGAGACAAATTAGGAAAATACCCAATCATCCAAGGATCTTTGTTATTAGAAAATATAAATTTGGTGAACTTATACGGTCCCAATATAGATGATCAAAACTTCTTTGCTAATTTATTTCTTATTTTTTTTTTGTAACTTAGATTTTTATTCATTTTTCATCATATATAATGCATTCAGATCACATTCTACATTTAAAAAACAAAGGGGTTAGGGTAGGGAAAAATAAAAAAAAATAAACAAAATAAAAATAAAAAATAAAAAAAAATAAAAAATAAAAGGGGGGGGACAAATGTTGGAGCATCAAGTTTTTAGTTTCCATCTCTTAATTCTTCTGGTTTTTTCAGTGTCTTTGGTTATTCTTTCAATTTCTGCCTCGTTGTTGCACTTTGTAGTGTGTCCATTTCCGCCATTTTTTCTCCCATATTCCTTCTTGCATTCTTCGTCGATATGTTAGTTTTTCCATCATACGTATGTCCTCAACAATGTCAGTCCATTGTTCTTGGTCAGGAAGAACTTCTGATCGCCATTTTTTTGTGATAGTTTTTTTACATGCAATCAACAAGATTTTAACTAGATATCTGTCCTCAGCCTGTATAACACTGTCTTTTTTAAGATCACATAAGTACATCAGGTTACAGTTCATTGGTATATTATATCCTAATATCCTCTGTATTGTCACATGCATAGATTTCCAAAATGATGATATTTTGTAGCATTTCCAAAACATATGTGAGTGGTCTGCATTTTGAGCCCCACATCCCCTCCAGCATAGAGATTGGGTATTTGTATATTTTCCTTGAATCTGTGGTGTAATGAAAAAGCGAATCAGGTTTTTCCATCCAAATTCCCTCCATGCCCTTGAATTTGTTGATGTGTGTTGTGTTTTCCATATTTCCTGCCAGCTTTCTTCTGTTATGTTTAAATTGAGCTCTTTCTCCCCTTTCTCCTTTATATAGTTACTTGTATGATTGTTTGTCATAAGTTTCTGATATAGTTTTGAAATAATTCTTATTTTATTTCCTGCATATGAGCTTAAAATAAGTTGTATAATCTCGTTCACATCTGTTTGGAGGTTATGCCTAATCTTCTTCATATAGTAATCTCTCATCTGCAGATATCTGAAAAATTCCGATCTTTCTAATTTAAATTTTCTCCTGATATTTACAAAGCTCCCGAGATCTTTTTTTCCGATATTGCCCCATGCTGTGATTCCCTTGTTCACCAGATTTTTGTATCCCCTATCTTGTTTTGCCGGTTCAAACTGACTGTCAAATGCTACCCATTTCAATAGTTTTATGTCTTCCCTTATATTATATTTTTGTACTATTTTATACCACAGTTCTAAAGTAAATTTAGTGATTGGGTCTATTTGTTTGATTTGCTTATATGCATCTTTATCCCCTATTATGCTTTGTACTGGGAGTCCCTCAATTTCCTTTTCCATTTCTTTCCATTTTGCCTCATATCCCTCGTCGCACCAACATATGATATATCTTATTTGTGCTGAGTAGTAATATTCCTTTAGACTCGGTAGGCCCATGCCTCCTTTCTCTTTTGGTAATTGGAGGGTTTTATATTTCACTCTTGGTTTTTTACCTCCCCAAACAAATCTCGATATCATCCTGTCCCACTTTGAGAATTGGGCATCTGGAATCTCTGTTGGTATAGCCTGGAAGAGGTAAAGTAATCTAGGTTGTATGCTGATTTTGACTGTCTCAATTTTTGAATTCAGATCCATATTTAAGATTGACCATCTATCAATATCTTTTTTTTATTTCTTGTTCCAACCTATCATAGTTTGCTTTATATATTTTGCTTAGGTCTTTAGGTATGTTCACTCCAAGGTATTTTATTTCTTTTTGCTTCCAGTTTAGTTTGATCTTATCAGTTATCTGGTTTAGAGGGTTATAGTGGAATGTCAGTATTTGTGTTTTTGTTATGTTTATCTTGTATCCTGATAATTTTCCAAAATTTTCTATCAAGTTCATCATTTCCATTATTGATTTATCTGGTTGTTCAAGGTAAACTATAATATCGTCTGCAAATAGCCCAATCTTGTGTTCCGCCCCCTTTATTGTTACACCTTTTAATTTCTTATTTTGTCGTATCACTTGAGCCAATGGTTCTATGAACAGAGCAAACAAGGTGGGCGATAAGCAGCATCCCTGCCTAGTTGATCTTTGTATATTTACTTTGTCTGTTAAGCTACCGTTTATCTTGATTCTTGCCACAGGTTCTTGATATAGCGTCCTTATGCATTGTACTGATTTTTCGTTAAATCCAAAGCGCTCCAGTACACTATATAGGAATTTCCAGTTAACCCTGTCAAATGCTTTTTCTGCGTCTAAACTCATTATTACTGCGCTTTTCTTTTCTTTATGTATTTGGTTAATTATATGTATTGTTCTCCTGATATTGTCATGTGTTTGGCGTCCCTCTATGAATCCAGTTTGATCATCTTCTATCAATTCCGTCAAGAATGTCTTTATTCGTTTACATATAATTGTTGTGTATATTTTATAATCTACATTTAATAAAGAGATTGGTCTATAGTTTCCGCATTGTTCTTTATCTTTCCCTGGTTTTAAAATAACTGAAATGATTGCTTCGTTCCATGTTGGAGGTATTTTGTTGTTGTTCAGCGTCCAATTAAATGACTTTAGGAGTTGTGGCGTGAGTTCTTCTATAAACAGTTTATAAAACTCAGATGGGTATCCATCACTACCTGGTGATTTACCATTTTTAAGTGACTTAATCACATCTCTGATCTCTTGTGTTGTTATTTCTGCTGTTAGTTTTTCATTTTGTTGATTTCCTATTGATGGCAAGTCCAATGTGTCTAGAAATTTTTTGATATCTTTAGTATTTGTTTCTTCAGGTTGCGAGTATAGTTCTTGGTAGAAATTATGGAAAATTTCTTCGATGTTTTCTGGGTTAACTGTGGTTTTATTTGTGGTGGGGTCTTTAATCTTGTATACATTATTCATTGTTTGTTGTTTTCTTAACCGTTTTGCCAGCAGTTTTGTGGCTTTTGGCCCCGTTTCATAATATTTTTGCTTTAGATAAATATTTTTCCTTTCAATTTCATCCATTTGTGTTTCTTTTATCTTTGTTTTTTCTTCTTTAATTTCTTGATATATTTTTGGATCATTTGTGCTTTGATGTTTACGTTCTAATTCCCTTAGTCTCTCACATCTTTGTTCATACGCTTCCAGTTTAGTCTTATTTGCTTTTCCTGTTTCAACAATTAATTTACCCCTTAACACGGCTTTTAGTGCGTCCCATAGTATTGTTGGGTCCACTTCTTCATTGTCATTCTCTTGGATATATTCGTTTATGTTTATTTTTATTCTTTCTTTCATTTTCTCATCATTTAACAGTCCTACGTTAAGTTTCCATGTTGTTTGTCGTTTTCTATTGTTTAAATATATTTCCATGTATATAGGATTATGATCTGATATTTCTGCCCCTCCAATCCAACAATTTCTCACCCTGTGTCTGTCACCTTCATTCATAAGGAAGTAATCTATTCTAGAGTGTACTTTATGGGCTGCTGAATAATGTGTATAGTCTTTTTCGAGTGGGTGCAGGTCCCTCCATATGTCTACCATACCCATTTCTGCCAGTGAGGTTCTTATGAACTTTGTTACATGTTTTTTTGTCTTCTTAACACTTGTTGTGTCAACTTCATGATCCATGACAGCATTTAAGTCTCCTCCACAAATTAGGACTCCTTCACTGTGTGTTGCTATGAGATCAAACAGATGTTGAAAAAAACCCTTGTCACTTTCTGGTGGGGCATAGATGTTCACTAATGTGATCTGCATACCATCTATTCTTCCCTTTATTATTACATACCTGCCTTCTTTATCCTGGATTTCCTGTTCACTTTCAAATTGTATTTTGTTTGAGATTAAGTATCATAACCCCCCTTTTTGCTCCTCCCTTAAATGAACTGTAGTAGGAGTTCTTATAGCCAAATCTCTTTAGTTTCACATGTTCTGCTTTGCTCAAATGTGTCTCTTGCATAAATATAATTTCAGCTTTTTCCTTCTTGAATTTTCTTATTATTCTTTCCCTTTTAACAGGTGAGTTCAGACCATTCACGTTTAGTGTCATTATCTTAAGATTTTTACCCATATTCATGTTTTTCCATTTTTTTAACTTGTGCTCCTAGCCCCTTTAACAACAAAAATAACACATATTTATATAAAAACACATTAAAAAAACTCGACCTCCGTACTTTGGGCCTTTCTTCTGCCCACTGGTCCCTGTTGGTGGGTGGGGGGTTTGTCTTCACAGAGTGAAGGGCCCTCCCTAGACTTCTAATTACTATCAAAGTAATAGTCATAAGTCTAGAAATGTCCAACAAATATCACTTAAACCTCTCCTAGCCGTCTGTTTCTCTTTTACCTTGTCTTCTTGGCCTTCATTTCTTCTGTGCCTTTCTTAATCTTTGTTATGATCTAGGCTTTCAGTTGAAAGCCTTGTAGCTTGTACTGGGCCCGCTGCTCTACGTCTCTCCCCCTTCTTCCGCCGTTCACTCGTCTCCACTCCGTCTGTCGTGGTGCGTTCAGGGCCGCCGCTGCTCCAGCCGTCTCCTTCGGCACGCTCACCTCAAGGCCCCGCTCCATCATATCCCGCGCTGCCTCTTCGGCCGTGTTGTAGGTTCTTGTGCCTTCCTCCCAATGAATCCTCATTTTCGTTAGCGGCGTTTGGAATCTAATTTTTTTCTCTTTCAGCGTTTTTTTAATATTGGCATATTTCTTCCGCTGCTGCACGATTTCTGTCGGGTAGTCATGGTCAAAAAATACCTGTTTGTCGCCGATTCGTATCTTTTTTTCCCATGCTTGCGTCAGGATTCTTTCCTTTATGTCATATTTCACAAAGTTTACCACAACTGACCTGGGTGGAGAGTTTGTTTTCGGGTTCTGTGCCGGTGTTCTGTGCGCCCGTTGAATCTGCAGATCCGTTTCTCCGGGTATTTCCAGTTCTTTTTTTAAGAACTGATCCATGAATTTTGTCATCGAGTTGCCTTCAATGCCCTCCGGAATTCCAAAGATGCGCATATTGCTTCGTCGGGATCTGCTCTCCAAGTCGTTTATTTTCTCCTGCATCCTCTGCGTTTGCGTCGTCAGGGTCTGTAGTTGTTCGTTTGCCTCGCTTTTCCAATCTTCTAGTTCCGAAATTCGGGTCTGCGCTTCTGTCATACACGCCCGCTGGGAGCGCAGCTCCTCCATGTTTTCCGTTAATTTACGCTCCATTTCTCTTCGGAGGTCCATGATTTCCTCCTTAATTTCTTTTTTCAGTTCCTCCTTAAGAGCCGCTAAATCCTGTTGTAGCTGTCGCTTGAATTCTCTCAACTCTTCACCCAAACTGGCGATGCCAGCGTTCATGTTGTCGAGTCTGGTGTCCTCCATTTTCACTGCTGTGGACATCTCGTTTTTTTGGGCTTTGCGTACAGCGGTTTTTCCTGCGTTGTTGGAGAGGAATTCTTCAATTTTGCCCTGTTTTTGTCCTTGTGCCCGGTTCCTTCGTGTTTTCATCCCTTAGTTTACTGATTCGTTTATGTCGAGTTGGCCATTTACCGATGATTTTTAATCCGGCTAGGGAGAGCTCTTTGTTTAAGTGTTATGTCTCTCCGCCATCTTCCCGGAAGTCTGCTAATTTATTTCTTATTTTATCATCACTTACAGGGCAACATATAATAGCAGGGGATTTTAATTGTACATTGAATCCCAGTATAGATAGATCAGCAGGACTGGACTGTACACACAATGGATGCTGGATGATCATTAATCATTTTATGAAAGAATTGAGATTGCTAGATATATGGAGAGAAATGAAACCGCAAGTTAAAGCCTACTCTTGTTATTCTAATACCTACAAGACATTCTCACGTATTGACTATTTTTTGATCTCCACAGAATTAAGGTCCAAGATTCAAAACTGTTTCAATGATAACATTGTGATCTCTGATCATGCACCCTGCTGTTTAATATATGTAGATAAGAAACTGACAAAGGAACCAGGTAGGTGGCAATTTCAGCATAAATGGCTTCAGGATGAGGAATTTGTTAAGTACATAGAAAAACAGATGAGTTCTTTGATATCAATACTACACAAACATCACCATGTATAAAGTGGGAGGCTTTCAAAGCTTTTATTAGGGGGCATATTATTAGTTATACAGGTTAAAAATCTAAGAAGACTCAAGAGGAGAGAGTCCAATTGAGATTGAGATTGAGATTGAGATTCAACTTTATTGTCATTACACATGTATGAATACAAGGTAACGAAACAATTGGAACATAAACTAAAAATTCTCCAAGAAAAAGTGTATGCAGGAAGTGACCCAAAGTTAGAGAACGAATTACTGATTCTGAGAGCTGAATATGACAAAAAATCAGCGAATAGAGCTGCCTCGAGTCTTCTAAGATTGAAGCAATCTTTTTATGAACAAGGTGAAAAATCAGGGAAATTATTGGCATGGCAGATTAAACAATTAGAATTTAAAACACCAATTACCAGTATTATAAGTAACGGACAGGCAGTTGTAGATCCTTTAGAAATTAACAGTGCCTTTAGAGATTATTATGAAAAACTATATGACACAAAAAATGAAAATGACTTAACAAAACTAAATAGATTTTGGACGGATTATCTATACCGTGTATTCCAAATGAAAACAGGGAGATACTGGAGTCTAAAATTAGTCAAGAAGAAGTTGGGCTAGCCATTGATGATATGAAATCAGGAAAAAGTGCAGGACCAGATGGTCTTCCAGTTGACCTCTATAAAAAAATTAAGAATAAATTAATAAAACCATTTTTGGAAATGGTTTTAGAAGCATTTCAAAATAGTAATTTACCACTATACATGAATAATGCCTTAATTATACTGTTGCCAAAACCAGGTAAACCCTCTAATAAATGTGAAAATATGAGACCAATAAGCCTATTAAATGCTGACCTTAAGATAATCTGTAAAATTTTAGCAAGACGACTACAAGAAATCATACCAAATATTATTAACCGAGATCAGAATGGCTTTATAAAGGGAAGACAAGGCTTCCATAATGTAAGAAGACTATTTTTTTTCTTTTTTCCACAATATCTTTATTGAACCTTTTTTTTTTAACAAACATGATACAAACAATCAAACACTAACACTAAAGTACTACAAAAAAAAAAATGCACTAAAAACACCAACAACCACCAACAAAATCAAGTCTTCAACAATGCTCCTCTGTTTAGTCTAGACAATCCAATACATAAGTATACATACTATGTTCACCAGTTTGGAATTTACAAGGTCCACACACATCATTCACCTTCTTCTTCAAGAGTTATGTTTAAATTTTTTACATAATCAATAAAAGGTCTCCATATATTCTCAAACACAATTTCCTTTGATTTCAGTATATATGTTATTCTTTCTAATGGAAGGTTTGTTAACATCTGTCTTAACCACTGAGTCACATCTGGTCTATGAGTCTTTTTCCATAATAGTGCAATACATTTTTTGGCATTAAGCAAACTGAGGTCTATGAATGTTCTTTCACTTTTATTAAAATTATGCTTTTCTGGGTACAGACCCAACAAAAACAGTTTAGGATTCAATATGATTTGTTTTGAGATTATTTTTTCAATTGTTACCCTCACCTCTTCCCAAAACATTCTTATTAATCTACATTCCCATAAACAATGAAATAGGGTTCCTTTACTTTCCATGCATTTTGTGCATGTATCTGGTATATTTTTGTTATATCTATTTAACTCCTCTGGTGTAACATACATCCGCATTAACCATTTGAAATGTATCAATTTAAGGCGTGCATTTATTGATTTGGTTTGAGCTTCTGTACAAGCCAATTCCCATTGTTCCTCTGAAATTTCAATTTGCAGATCTTCTTTCCAGTAGTTTAATCTTTTCAGTGAATTTTCACTTGAAGATAGTGTCAATGAGTTATAAAACTCTGAAATAATACCCTTTCTTTTACTATCTTTCATCATCATTTTTTCCAAGGATGAATAAATAGGTCGAGTGAGAGCTTTATTTTGATTTGATCGAATAAAGTTTCTAAGTTGAAGATATTTAAAAAAATGTGTTCTATTGAGATTAAATTTGATCCTCAGCTCTTCAAAAGACATTATGTTATCTGCACATGGCAAATATAAATCCTGAATCTTTTGTATCCCTTTTAAATTCCATACTTTAAATACAGCGTCCGCTCTCCCTGGTTTAAAATATTGATTACCCCATATTGGACTAAATTGTGACAATAACTGTGGTTCTTTTAAATAGTTTTTAGCTTCACACCATATTTTGATCATATGCTTTACAAATGGATTTTTAACTTGTTTTTGTAATTTTTTTGCCGAATCTGAGTATATGAATATGGGAAGAGGTAAAGGTAAATTGTATGATTCCATTTCAGTCCAGTGAGAGAGATCATTTGATGAAAAATAATATGTCATAGACCTCAGTTGTGCCGACCAATAATACAACATAAAATTTGGACATTTCAGACCTCCACGATCAAATGGTAAATATAATAAAGACAAACGTAATCTAGCCCTCCTGTTGTTCCATATAAATTCCACTAACTTTTTTTTTATTCTTGAGAATAGATCTAAAGGTGGTGATAAGGGAATGTATTGAAATAAATAAAGTATTTTAGGTAAAATATTACTTTTAAGTATATTGATTCTCCCAATCATCGACATTGGTAGTGACATCCATCTCTGAGTTAACTCATTGATATCTGACATTAAGGCTTCATAGTTGACACTGGCGACTGATTCTAGCTTAGGCACAATTTGGATTCCTAAATATTTAAACTGATTTACAACATTGAATTGATTTACCTCAGGGGCTGGGTAATTTCTCTGGGTCTCATTTAGCATTAATATTGAAGATTTAGTTTTATTTATTTTATATCCTGATATTTCCCCGAAATTCTTTATTAAATTCAACAAGGTTGGAATTGATTTTTTTAGATTCGACATAAACAAAATTATATCATCGGCGTACAGGGAGATTTTATGTTCTGTTGGTCCAACTTTAATTCCATATATTTGTGAATGTAAACGTATCGCTATCGCTAAAGGTTCAATTGCCATAGTAAACAGTAAAGGTGAAAGTGGACAGCCTTGTCGACATCCTCTATTGATTTTTATTGGTTTTGAAATATTGTTATTTGTTAGGATTTCTGCTGTAGCATTATTGTATATTATTTGAACCCATTTTATGAAATTATTTCCAAGTCCAAACCTTTGTAGGACTTCAAAAAGAAAGGGCCATTCAACTCTATCAAAGGCCTTTTCGGCGTCCAATGATAGGAGAGCTGTATCCGGTGCTTCTTTATTAAAATAGATAATATTAAATAGTCTTCTTACATTATGGAAGCCTTGTCTACCCTTTATAAAGCCATTCTGATCTCGATTAATAATATTTGGTAAAATTTCTTGTATTCGTCTTGCTAAAATTTTACAGATTATCTTAAGGTCGGCGTTTAATAGGCTTATTGGTCTCATATTTTCACATTTATTAGAGGGCTTACCTGGTTTTGGCAGCAGTATAATTAAGGCATTATTTATGTATGATGGTAAATTATTATTTTGAAATGCTTCTAAAACCATTTCCAAAAAAGGTTTTATTAATTTATTCTTAAATTTTTTATAAAGGTCAACTGGGAGACCATCTGGTCCTGCACTTTTTCCTGATTTCATATTATCAATGGCTAGCCCAACTTCTTCTTGACTAATTTTAGACTCCAATATCTCCCTGTTTTCATTTGGAATACACGGTATAGATAGTTCGTTCAAAAACCCATTTAGTTTTGTTAAATCAGGTTCATTTTTGGTATCATATAATTTTTCATAGTAATCTCTAAAGGCTCTATTAATTTCTAAAGGATCTATAACTACCTGTCCATTACTTATAATACTGGTAATTGGTGTTTTAATTTCTAATTGTTTAATCTGCCATGCTAATAATTTTCCTGATTTTTCACCTTGTTCATAAAAAGATTGTTTCAATCTTAGAAGACTCGAGGCAGCTCTATTCGCTGATTTTTTGTCGTATTCAGCTCTCAAAATCAGTAATTCATTCTCCAACCTTGGGTCACTTCCTGCATACACTTTTTCCTGAAGACTTTTTATTTTATGTTCCAATTGGGCTCTCTCCTCTCGAGTCTTCTTAGATTTTGATCCTGTATAACTAATAATATGTCCCCTAATAAAAGCTTTGAAAGCCTCCCACTTTACACATGCTGATGTTTGTGTAGTATTGATGTCAAAGAACTCGTCTATCTGTTTTTCTATATACTTGACAAATTCCTCATCCTGAAGCCATTTATGCTGAAATTGCCATCTACCTGATTCCTTTGTCAATTTTTTATCTACATATATTAGACAACAGGGTGCATGATCAGAGATCACGATGTTATCATAAAAGCAGTTTTGAATCTTGGACCTTAATTCTGTGGAAATCAAAAAATAATCAATACGTGAGAATGTCTTGTAGGTACTGGAATAACAAGAATAGGCTTTAACTTGTGGTTTCATTTCTCTCCATATATCTAACAATCTCAATTCTTTCATAAAATGATTAATAGTCATCCTACATCCAATGTGCGTACAATCCAGTCCTGTTGATCTATCTATACCTGGATTCAATGTACAATTAAAATCCCCTGCTATTATATGTTGCCCTGTAAGTGATGATAAGATGAGAAATAAATTAGCAAAGAACTTCTGATCATCTATATTGGGAACATATAAGTTCACAAGATTTATATTTTCTAATAGCAAAGAACCTTGAATGATTACATATCTTCCAAATTTGTCTCCAATTACATTTTTCACTTGAAAAGGAACTGATTTATGTATGAGAGTCATAACTCCCCTGGCTCGGGATGAAAATGAAGAGGTGAATACACTTCCCTGCCATCTACTCCTAATTCTTTTAACATCCTCCTCTATTAGATGAGTTTCTTGTAAAAACACAATTTTTGAACCCATGTCTTTTATTTTATTCATAACTTGTTTAAGTTTTTTTAAATTTTGTAGACCTCTGCAATTCCATGAAGTTAAATTAAGATTAACACTTTGGTTTATGATCAATAGAGAGTTTGGGATTACCTTGCAGTGTAAACATGCTCATACAGAGAAGCAAAAACATGAGTGGTTGAACATTCATCCTACAAACTACACACAAACAAATTCCCCTTCCCACACTTGTGGCAAACCCCCCAAAATCAAAAAAAAAATTCCGTCTCCCGCTATAGCCATTGACTGCTCCTCACTCACAAGGATCAGACAAAACCACTCTTTCTTTCTCCTCTCAATCACCCTAACTCTACTGCTTTTAATGACATAACATTAACTCTCTTCTGTAGTTTTCCAACTTAACTCCAAAATTTTATAGCAACTTTGTACATCATAGTTTTTTTTTTGTTTGTTTTGTTTTTGTTTTGTTTTTTTTAATATATAATACAATCTATATTTTGTAAACTTACTATTTACTTCAAGTCAGTCAGATGCCTGTGCAAATGCTTAATTATTCTACCTTATATTTTGTTCATGCTTAGCTCCCACCAGTCTCTTCTTCTTCTTTGATCTACTTGATGAACTCCTGCGCCTCCTCTGGGGTCTTGAAGATGTGGGTTCTGCCCTCATACGTGGTCAGCAGTCTCGCAGGATAGATTACACCATGACGACTCCCAAGGTTGCGCAGCTCCTTACGTACGGGATCAAACTGCTTCCTCAATTGCTGGATTCCTGTGGCCAAATCTGGGTAGAACCGCACCTGCTGGTCCTGGTGTTTAATCTCTCCTTTAGCTCGTGCAGCGTTGAAGATCTTCATCCTGTCTCTGTTGCTAAGAAACTTCATAATTAAGGTCCTCGGCGGTCCCTTATCTCTCCGTGGGCCAATACGATGTGCTTTTTCCAGAATCACTGCTGATTGCAACTCCTCGCTGCCCAGCACCTCCGGAATCCACTTTTCCAGAAAGGAACATACGCCCCAACCTTCTGATTCCTCTGGAAGACCCACCAGCCTCAAGTTATTCTGTCTCGACCGAGATTCCAAATCCAAAATATTATCTTCCAGAGATTTATTTTTTTTTTCCAAAGTGCGCACCTTTAATTGAAGACGGGTGACGTCATCTTCAGCACTAGCGAGACGGAGCTCCATCTGCGCCGTTCGTTCTACACAGTCACCCAATTCCTTTCTTATTCCTTCCAACGCTGTCATAATCCCATCAAATCTAGAGGAAAAGTCCGCTCTCATTGAACTCATGGCAGCCATCAGCGCATCTGCGCCTCCCCCCGCAGACATCGCACCGTTGCCAGCCTCCTCCACCATATATGGAGTTTTATTTGCTGCGTCACAGACCTGAAAGTCCGTTAATTTGGACTGTTTCGGCGGCTCGCTTTTTCCTTTTCCTGGTTTTCCAGCCTTAGGCTTCGCCGACATATCCTCACCCAAACGCTGGGATACGTTCTGTCCCAAATGAGAGAGTTATTTGCCGATTTTTTTTCTCCAGGAGCAGAGCAGAGCGAGACACGTCCGTCCTACGTGGCAGCCATAACCGGAAGTGTAAGAAGACTATTTAATATTATCTATTCTAATAAAGAAGCACCGGATACAGCTCTCCTATCATTGGACGCTGAAAAGGCCTTTGATAGGGTCGAATGGCCCTTTCTTTTTGAAGTCCTACAAAGGTTTGGATTTGGAAATAATTTCATAAAATGGGTTCAGATAATATACAATAATGCTACAGCAGAAATCCTAACAAACAGCAATATCTCAAAATCAATAAAAATCAATAGAGGATGTCGACAAGGCTGTCCACTTTCACCTTTACTGTTTACTATGGCAATTGAACCTTTAGCGATGGCAGTACGTTTACATCCACAAATATATGGAATTAAAATAGGACCAACAGAACATAAAATCTCCCTGTATGCCGATGACATAATTTTGTTTATGTCGAATCTTAAAAAATCAATTCCGACTTTGTTGAATTTAATAAAGAATTTGGGGGAAATATCAGGATATAAAATAAATAAAACTAAATCTTCAATATTAATGCTAAATGAGACCCAGAGAAATCACCCAGCTCCTGAGGTAAATCAATTCAAAGTTGTAAATCAGTTTAAATATTTAGGAATTCAAATTTTGCCTAAGCTAGAATCAGTCGCCAGTGCCAACTATGAAGCCTTAATGACAGAGATTAAAGGGTACCTGTGGTGGTCGTCTAAACGCATTCAACTTGAAAACATTCGGCAAAGTATTTGTTATTTGGTTAAATAATTATTGCCAGCCATATACCACCAGAGAAATATGCAAATACGACCGCAGGCATGACCAGCCAATGAAAACTCTGAGCGCAGCCATGACACATGCGGATGTGACGTCATATCGTTGCCAATACTCCGCCTGTATGAGAGATCTGGGTGCTGTTGTGAGTGTTTTTATTCTATTATGGCTGAATTGTCGGACTCTGAGGAAGAATTCGTCCAACATGGCTACAGGTTTGAGCCAGAAAGGTCTTCTGAGGGTTAAAGTGACGAAGTGGTCCTCACAAACAACGCAATTTCGTCTGAAATTATTCGTCTGTGCCCTGTTTCCGCTCCGATCTTCTGACAAGGTGAGCTGGGTTTGGGTACACAAAAGAAGTGTTATCTTTGTTTTTTCGCTTATTATTCAGACATCCAAAGGCTTTACATTCCGCCATGTTGCGATATCCATATCGCATTGTATTTTTTTGTTTTTACAAGAGCGCCGAGTGTCTGCTGCTCTGTATATAGTTTTAGAATCATCTTCCGTGTTGCGGCCATTACGAGCTCAGATCACACGAGACGGCCCGCTGAATTTAAGCATTTATTTATTTATTTTCTACTCGTTTCAGTTCTGCATTTAATATGAACCCTGAGTTTGAAATAAACGTTTGAATTTGAATTTGAATATCCCAAAAGCCGCTGTACATCCGGGTACTCCAGGCTGAGCCAATATTGATCCAGATCGCATAGTTTTAGAATCATCGGCCATTACGAGCTCAGATCACACGAGACGTTCCGCTGAATTTAAGCATTTATTTATTTATTTTCTACTCGTTTCAGTTCTGCATTTAATATGAACCCTGAGTTTGAAATAAACATTTGAATTTGAATTTGAATATCCCAAAAGCCGCTGCACATCCGGGTACTCCCGGCTCAGCCAATATTGATCCAGATCGCATAGTTTTAGAATCATCGGCCATTACGAGCTCAGATCACACGAGACGGCCCACTGAATTTAAGCATTTATTTATTTATTTTCTACTCGTTTCAGTTCTGCATTTAATATGAACCCTGAGTTTGAAATAAACGTTTTAATTTGAATATCCCGAAAGCCGCTGCACATCCGGGTACTCCCGGCTCAGCCAATACTGATCCAGATAGCATAGTTTTAGAATCATCGGCCATTACGAGCTCAGATCACACGAGACGGCCCGCTGAATTTAAGCATTTATTTATTTATTTTCTAATCGTTTTAGTTCTGCATTTAATATGAACCCTGAGTTTGAAATAAACGTTTGAATTTGAATTTGAATATCCCGAAAGCCGCTGCACATCCAGGTACTCCAGGCTCAGCCAATACTGATCCAGATCGCGGTAGCCACGATATTACGTCACAGGAAGCATCCTGGAAGGCCATGTAGCCGCTAGTATGGCTGCACCCATGTTTTGCTGACATAGCTGAACCAGCACATCAGCAATGGATTTATATCAAATTGCTTTGAACGTGAGTTTCAACTTAAACTTGAACTAGAACGTGAGACAGGGGCTCAATATAATATCTTTTTTTTCACGACCACCACAGGTACTTCAGAGATGGATGTCACTACCAATGTCGATGATTGGGAGAATTAATATACTTAAAAGTAATATCTTACCCAAAATGCTTTATTTATTTCAATACATTCCTTTACCACCACCTTCAGATCTATTCTCAAGAATTAAAAAAAAGTTAGTGGAATTTATATGGAACAATAGGAAGGCTAGATTACGTTTGTCCTTACTATATTTACCATTTGATCGTGGAGGTCTGAAATGTCCAAAGTTTATGTTGTATTACTGGTCAGCACAACTGAGGTCTATGACATATTATTTTTCATCAAATGATCTCCCTCACTGGACTGAAATGGAATCATACAATTTATCTTTACCTCTTCCCATATTCATATACTCAGACTCGGCAAAAAAATTACAGAAACAAGTTAAAAATCCATTTGTAAAGCATATGATCAAAATATGGTGTGAAACCAAAAAATATCTAAAAGAACCACACTTATTGTCACAATTTAGCCCAATATGGGGTAATCAATATTTTAAACCAGGGAGAGCGGATGCTGTATTTAAAGTATGGAATTTAAAAGGGACTCAAAAGATTCGAGACTTATATTTGTCAGGTTCAGATAACATAATGTCTTTTGAAGAACTGAGGATCAAATTTAATCTTAATAGAACACATTTTTTTAAATATCTTCAGCTTAGGAACTTTATTCGATCAAATCAAAATAATGCTCTCATCCGACCTACTTATTCATCCTTGGAAAAAATCTTGACGAAAGATAGTAAGAGAAAGGGTATTATTTCAGAGTTTTATAACTCATTGACATTATCCTCAAGTGAAAACTCACAGAAAAGATTGAATTATTGGAAAGAAGACCTGCAAACTGAAATTTCAGAGGAACAATGGGAATTGGCTTGTACAGAAGCTCAAACCAAATCAATAAATGTACGTCTTAAATTGATACATTTTAAATGGTTAATGCGGATGTTACACCGGTGGAGTTAAATAGATATAACAAAAACATACCAGATACATGCACAAAATGTATGGAAAGTAAAGGAACCCTATTTCATTGTTTATGGGAATGTAGAAAAATTAGAATGTTTTGGGAAGAGGTGAGGGTAACAATTGAAAAAATAATTTCAAAACAAATCATATTGAATCCTAAACTGTTTTTGTTGGGTCTTTATCCAGAAAAGCATAACTTTAACAAGAGTGAGAGAGCATTCATAGATCTCAGTTTGCTTAACACCAAAAAATGTATTGCACTATTGTGGAAAAAGACTCATAGACCAGATGTGACTCAGTGGTTAAGACAGATAAGATAAGATAAGATAAGATAAGCCTTATAAACACCCACAGTACAGAGCATTGCAGCTAGGTGGAATAAATATGCAAGTATATAAACACACACAGTGCGGAGCAATGTAGCTAGATGGAATAATATGTAGATATATAAAAACACAGTGTGGAGCATTGTAGCTAGATGGAATAAATATATAGATATATAAATATAAACACACCCAGTGCTGAGCATTGTAGCTAGATGGAATAAATATATAGATATATAAATATAAACACACCCAGTGCAGAGCATTGTAGCTAGATGGAATAAATATGTAAATATATAAACACACACAGTGCAGAGCATTGTTGCTAGGTGGGATGAAACAGCATAACCGTCTATTTAGTTATCCTACATGGTATGATTATGTGCCCATACATATTCTCACCCTCCATAGCGACCGGTATGTTCCTAGTTGTATGCCGGAGAGGACCATTGTGTAAGTCTATTGCATCTTTTGCATTCAAAAAACTATTAGTTTGTTACGTCTTTTTGCTATCTCTGTGAGCAGCCCTGCTTAGGTTGTACAGTCTGACAGCCGTTGATAGGAAGGACCTACGAAACCTCTCGGTTGTGCACCTGGGATGATGTAGTCTGCTGCTAAATGAGCTCCTCAGTGCATTCAGTATGTCCTGCATAGGGTGGAACTCGGACTCCAGCAGAGATGACAGTTTAGCCACCGTCCTTCTCTCTCCTATCTCCTCCATCGGATCAAGGCGTTGCCCCAGGACAGAGCTAGCTTTCTTAATCAGTTTGTTCAGTCTCTTCCTATCGGCTGCAGTAATGCCACTGCCCCAGCAGACCACTCCAAAAGTGATGGCTGATGCCACCACCGTGTCATAGAATGACTTCAGCAGCGCCCCTTGTACACCAAAAGACCTGAGTCTCCTCAGCAGGAACAGCCTGCGCTGTCCCTTCTTGTAGAGTGCGTCAGTATTGTGTGACCAGTCTAGTTTATTGTTCAGATGAATACCCAGGTACTTGTAGGATGTCACCATCTCGATGTCTGTTCCCTGTATATTTACTGGTGCTGTGAGGGGTTGCCCATGCCTGCGGCAGTCCACCACCAGCTCCTTAGTTTTCCTCGCGTTGATCTGGAGGCAGTTCCGATGGCACCAGTCCACAAAGTCCTGGATAAGCCCTCTGTACTCAGCTTCATCTCCGCTGGAGATGAGACCAACGATCGCAGAGTCATCAGAGAACTTCTGTAGATGGCAATGTGTTGTGTTGTGTGAGAAGTCCGCAGTATAAAGAGTGAACAGGAAGGGAGCCAGCACCGTTCCCTGGGGGGCCCCCGTGCTACTGATGATCGTGTCGGAAACACAGTCCCGGGTTCTCACAAACTGAGGCCGGTTCGTGAGGTAGTCCAGGATCCATGATGACAGGTGCTGGTCCACCCCTGCGCGCAGCAGCTTGTCCTTCAGGATCATCGGTTGGATGGTGTTGAAAGCACTGGAGAAGTCAAAGAACATGATCCTCACCATATTCCCGGGCTTCTCCAGGTGGGACAGAGAACGGTGAAGGAGGAAGATCACCGCATCCTCCACCCCAATGCCATGCTGGTAGGCGAACTGGAGTGGATCCATCGCTGGTTCCACCAGGGGGCGGAGATGAGCAAGGAGCAGTCTCTCCAGGGTCTTCATCAAGTGGGACGTCAAGGCCACCGGTCTGAAGCTGTTCAGGTCTTTGGGGTGGGAAGTTTTTGGTACAGGTACCACACAAGATGTTTTCCACAGCTGTGGTACCCTCCCCAGTTTCAGGCTCATGTTGAAGATATATGTCACAATCCCACACAGCTGGTCTGCACAGGACTTGAGGAGCTTTGCGCTGATGCCGTCCGGTCCCGACGCCTTCCTCGCCTTGATCTTCCTCAGCTCCGTCCTCACCTGGGTCTTGGTCAGGGTCAGGATGGGGGGCTGTGTGTTGGGAGTGGGGGGGGTGTCGGTGGAGTGGGGAGTGGGTAGCAGGACTTGATTTCTTAGAGGCAGCAGTGGTTGTTGTGCAGACAGGGGGGAGGGCGGTTGGTCAAATCTATTGAAAAACAGATTCAGGTTGTTCGCCCACTCCCTGCCCCCCGTGGCCTGGGGGGAGGTATTCTGGAGCCCCGAGATGGTTTTGAGGTTTCTCCAGACCCCGCTGATGTCGCTCTGTTGCAGCTTGTCCTCCATCTTCTTCCTGAAGCTGTCCTTGCCTTCTCTGATCTTTCTCCTCAGCTCCCTCTGTACGGACTTCAGCATCTCCCTGTTCCCCGACCTGAAGATCCTCTTCTTCTCTCTCAGAAGTGTTTTTATCTCAGGGTTGATCCAGGGTTTGTTGTTTGAGTGACGCCGTATGGTCTTGGTGGGAACGGATTTGTCCACACAGAAGCTGAGGTAGCCCGTGAAGGTGTGAATGAGGCCATCGATGTCCTCACCATGTGGATCGCAGAGCTGCTTCCAGGCAGCTCTGCGATCTCTGCTGCGATCTCTGCTGTTAACAAACCTTCCACTAGAAAGAATAACATACATACTGAAATCAAAGGAAAATGTGTTTGAGAATATATGGAGACCTTTCATTGATTATGTAAAGAATTTAAACACAACTTTTGAAGAAGAAGGTGAATGATGTGTGTGGACCTTGTAAATTCCAAACTGGTGAATGTATAGTATGTATACTTACGTAGACTAAATAGAGGAGCATTGTTGAAGACCTGCCTTTGTTAGTGGTTGTTGATGTTTTTTAGTACTTTTTTTTTCTTTTTTTTTTAATTACTTTAGTGTTAGTGTTTGATTGATTGTGTTATGTTTGTTAAAAGGTTCAATAAAAATATTGTGGGAAAAAAACCCATTGTTCTCACTCAAATTCTGGGGAAATGAGAGAATTATGCTTCCCCCAGAGGTGAAGATGTCAATAAGTCTTTGCTCTGCAGGGAAGCATACTGGATTCATACCCTGAGCACAGTGGAGCCCTTTGGACTCAATGAGGAACTTTGTTACCTTGTTTCTTATATGTTTTTTGAGAATCTGTTTTTATACTATTTAAAAAATATTTGAAAATGTCTTATAGATGTCATGCTATGTTATTTTTACTACTAGCTGTGTGTCTGTCATTGATTGGGGTGGATCAAGTGTGTGGCAACACCCACCCCACTCCATCAACCAATGGAGTTGAACCTTTATGGTTTTAACTATCCAATGAGTTTCTCACACATGTTCTAGTGTCTATTTAATGGCAGCCATTTTGTTCAGCTGTATGTGACTGTGAAGAAGACACAGATAGTGCCGAAACATCAGTCTATGCACCAATAAAGGCTGTAAACTGGACAGTGTGCTCCAGACTCTCTTTTCTGAATAAGTTCTACTGAGTGTTGGCGATACGAACCAAACTCTGGCAACGGCTGCATAGAGACCAGACAGCTCGTAGCAACGAGCCTGATATCCCATACTCTTGAAGCACCCCCCACAAGAAACCACAAGGGAGGCGGTTGAATGCTTCCTCCATTTCCACAAAACACACGTAGACTGGTTGGGCAAACTCCCGCAAACCCTCAAGGATCTTTGAGAGGGTGCAGAGTTGGTCTGATGTGCTGCAACCATGATGAAACCCACATTGTTCACTGGGGAGAAAAGTAATTCATGACAGTCTCTTTTAATCTTATAAAGGTGTGTTTTATGAAGCCAGAATGTTTAGCAGCTGAATAAAAATAGTCTTGTGTAATATCTGATATTTTTTGTGTCTCTGGCACTTCAAGTTGCTGATTCCTGACCTAGAATAAACATTCTGTGTGAGCCATCCAGACTATAAAGTTATAAATGTTTCCAGAAACTTCTCTGCAGCATCAGACCACTTGTTGAACATTCATAGCTTCAACCGCTTAAAAAAAAAAAAAAAAAAAAAAAAAACGCTTTCATGAAAGCCTAACATTTGCAAGGATGGTGTCTTCGTTGTTTCCTCCTCTCCGTTAGTCGTCTCTCTGTAATTAAACGGCGGGTCTCCGGGCCTGTTCTCTGCTGGTGGACAGCCTTTAGATGCCATTAAGCGCAGATGGCAAATTGTTTTCCAGGAAGATCTCCTCCCCTCCCTTTGTGCTTTCTGATTGTGTGCAAGTGTTGTGCCAAGAAGCTGGCCCATGAAGCCAGGAGATTATGTATAATGGTTAAATCAGTGCCTCACATCTTCGCTCTGGGGACGGACTCCATAACCATGAGCAAAAGTGCTGAGGAAATATTTTCTAGTTACACAACTAAACTAGAATTAGCCCACAACAACTTACAGGATATTGAGGAATAAGTAGTCAGAATGTTCACTTTTTGTGAGTGCAAAACATAACTTGTTGTTCTGGAGATGTGACAAGTGCTCACACCTCCTGATCTTTGGCCTTTGACCTTGAGCACAGCCTGGATGCAGACCCACCTGGGGGTCATTGTGTGCGAGTTTGGTGACCGTCGGGGAAACTGCCATGGAAGAGTAGCACTTCTTGTGAAATGTGGTCAGATAATGAATGCCACACTGTCACATTAGCTTCTTTCGGCTTCACCGGAATGAGCTAACAAAAATCTTGATTTAAAAAAAATGCTGAACAACACAGCATAAAGATTAAAGCAAAAATCTATGTTTGTGTTTCCATAATTCTTTTTCGTGGCTTCATAATTTTTGAAAAACTGGTCCTCAAGTGTTTAGATTGAAAGGAAAACTTGTGGCCATTGTTTAAGCTAGCTTGAAAGGAAGATATCGGTATGAGGGAGAAAGATCATCCTTTGTATTATCACAGGTTACTTAGGTACATTAAAAATACCCCTCAGCCTCTGTCTTTGTTGTCGAGATACAGTTTAAATGGTATTTTGACCTTGACCTTTGACATTGCAAGCCCAAAAGCATAGTCATAGGTCAGAGCATCAGGGTGAACCTGTGTACCAAGTTTGGCAACTCTAGGTTTAATCGTTCTATAGCAATAGTGTAAAAGGAATGTTAAAGTTGACCTTTGACCTTTTGACCCCAAATCCACAGTCAGAAGTCAGGGTCAAAGCCGTCCAAGATTTGTCTTAGATACAGCGATTTGAAAAGCCTTCATCATTTCTTTCTATAGCTATCGTCTTTACAAGATTTAGCATAAAACTGACCTCTGACCTTGACCTCCGGGACAGAGGTCACCCAAATTCAAAGTCGTCCAAGATTGGCCAAGATTGGCTCCTTTGGGACCTTTGGGTCCTTATAGTTTTTTTCATGGGGGATCTACTGGGCCACTCTTGAGCTGCCCTTTCATCCAGGACCAGTTTGCCTGGTAAGACTCTACCAAATTTTGGGTGATAATTTTATCTGTTATTGTGCGCCTGTTGTTCTGCAAGTAGTAGGTCAATCTCCACGATACTCCACTGTGTGCCAAGGGCTGGAGATCGATTCCTTTGTCATTGCAGCAAATGTTTTGTGACAATTTTATTTTTAAAATACAACAAACAACACCATTTCAAACAGGTTCATTTTGTCTTCTCAATAGCCACGGTTACATGTGCAAAATTTCTTCAATCTGATTACAATTCAGATCAGAACTTTACTGCACATTGAGATCAGGTGTGCTGGCAATGGAGTAGGTGTGTGCGTTGCTGGTTCCTGCTATATTTTTTTTTCAGTCTTACTTTTTAAACCCTACTTTGCTGTAAGCTGTCAACGTTTTGGACGTTTAATACGTGCGGAATCTGTTTTGAGTTGAGAAATATGTCCAAAACAAGAAAGCAGACTGAAAAGGAGGCAGCAGTGAACAATGCTAACACCAGCTTAGCTGAGGATGCTAATATAAGCCTTAACCCTGCACTTGTTGCCTTGCTGGAGCAACACAGAATGTCCATAGCTGCTGACTTTAAAGCTTCATTTGAACTTATTAATGGTAAGCTGGACAGGATTCAAGCAGATGTGGCGAACCAGGAGCAACGCATTGGCGACCTTGAAAGCAACGTGGAGGACGTCAGCCAGCGCCTAGCGGCGCTTGAAGTTACATGTGAGTCAATACAGGAGGAGAACAAGCTTTTGAAAAACAAACTTTCTGACCTGGAGGGAAGAAGCAGGAGGCTGAATATTCGTCTGGTGGGTCTGCCGGAGTCCTTTGATGTGGGTCCACGGCCATCTGAATTTTTTTCTCGGCTGTTGGTGGACATCTTTGGCACACAAACTTTGCCATCTCCCCCAGAGCTGGACAGAGCCCACCGCAGCCTCACGCTCAAGCCGGGTCCGAATGGGAAGCCGCGCGCTGTCATTATTTGTTTCCACTGGTTTCGGACCAAAGACTTGGTGATGAGAGAAGCGCGGAGACGCCATGGGACTTTGGAGTATCGTGGACATAAACTTCAGTTCTACGAGGATTATAATGCCGACGTTCAAAAGCAACGAGCCGAATATAAGGACGTTATGTCCGAGTTGTACAAGAGAGGTTTTCGTCCTTCTCTTCTCTTCCCCGCCAGGCTCCGGATAACTCTTCCAGACGGCAAAAACCAGTGGCTGGCATCCATCTCGGAGGCCACCCGCTTCATGCAAACCATGGAGAGAAATCAGCGATTTTCGCCCTGAACTGGACATTCCTGGGTTGACCAACTACTACACTGGACTACTTGATTACTACTTCATTA
Source organism: Pholidichthys leucotaenia (assembly GCA_020510985.1). Lineage (NCBI taxonomy): Eukaryota > Metazoa > Chordata > Actinopteri > Cichliformes > Pholidichthyidae > Pholidichthys > Pholidichthys leucotaenia. Next base: position 408,804,294 of record CM035842.1, on the reverse strand, counting down.
AAGCTGCACTGACTGGACATTGATGCATTTTTAGATGTTCAAAAACAAGGTAAAATTGGCTCCCTATACGTTGTTGTTTACTTAATTTTTTTTTTTTTTTTTAGGGTAAAATGTTCATACTATGCAGGATTGAAGCCAGTTGTATGGGAGAATTTTGTTAGGATGAGAATAGAGCAGGAGATGGAGCAGTTGCTGTTCTTTGCAACCGGCTGGAGTGTTGTTATAGGTTTGGTTGTTGAATTTTATTTATTTTTTTTTTTGTTATGGATTTATTAACACCCCCCTCACCCCCTCCCTTTTTTATTTTTTTTTACCCATACCTCACCCTATTCTTTTTTGGGCTACACAACACAATATATAAATTTTACTCTTTGAATGAATAGTAATCTTACTTTGGTAAGCTGGAATGTGAAGGGGTTGAACCATCCAATTAAACGAAAGAGAGTCATGTCACGTCTAAAGCAATTTAAGCCTGGGGTACTGTTTTTGCAGGAAACCGATTTGCAGGATTCCGACCACTTGCGCTTGTCAAAATGTTGGTCAGGACAATTTTTTCATTCAAATTTTAAAGCTAAGGCCAGGGGCGCTGCTATTCTTATTGATCGAAATATCCCATTTATTCCCTCTAATGTTGTATTAGATAAAAATGGATGATTTGTAATAGTATCAGGTAAACTTGGCAATAAACACATCACCTTGGCTAATCTGTATGTGCCGAATTTTGATGATGTACACTTTTTTCGCAAACTTTTTTCACAGCTTCTAGATTGAAATACTCATTCTCTAATTCTTGGGGGTGACTTTAATTTGTATATGGATCCGATCTTAGATCGCTCATCCTCAAAACCTGCTAGTCTTAATAAATCTGCAACTTATGTTAAGTCTTTTCTTGAGGAATACAGCCTTACAGACCCTTGGCGTTTTTTTACATCCTAACGGCAGGGACTATTCTTTTTTCTCTCATGTACACCATACTTATACCAGAATAGATTATTTTTTGTTGACAATTTATTAATTAATAACCTTCGCTCTTGCAGTTATGATAGCATCTCGGTTTCTGATCATGCCCCTCTTGTACTTAAAATGATCCTCCATGGATGTGACTCCATGAGAAAGCATTGGAGACTGGATCCATTATTACTTACAGATGAAAAATTGGTTGCGAATATTTCTTCTAAAATTAATTTTTTTTTGAAAGAAAATAAAACTGGTATGCCAAACAAAACGATATGGGAGGCCATGAAGGCATTTCTTAGGGGGGAATTTATCTCATTGGCAGCATTTAAAAGACAATCCACAATACAGGAACAGAAGGCTATTTTAGATCAAATCTTGGACACTGACAGACAATATGCTCAATCTCCATCACCCGCTCTGTACAAGGAACGTATGACATTACAAACTAAACTTAATTTACTTTCTACTCGACAAATTGAAGGTTGTTTAATAAGAAACAGGAGTGAATTTTATGAACATGGTGAAAAAACCGGTAAACTTCTAGCTAATCAACTGCGTGGTATTAGAGCTAAGCAAATTATTACTGGAGTTAGGACAGATAAAGGAGAGGTGACATCTGACCAACACGTGATTAATGATATTTTCAGGTGATTTTATTCCAAATTATATACCTCAGAATATACAACAAACTTAAAGGATTTGCAAAATTTTTTTGATTCTCTTGATATCCCTTCGATTTCCTCAGAATCTCGGCAAATTCTAGAAGCTCCCATCACAAAAGAAGAAATTCAGCTGGCAATATCATCCATGCAATCAGGAAAATCTCCAGGACCTGATGGGTTTTCCGCTGATTTTTTCAAAAAATTCTCTGACGACCTTGCCCCTTTCCTTTGTCAAGTTTTTACAGAGTCGCTTGACTCCGGTACACTTCCTCCTTCATGTTATCAGGCCTGTATCACTGTGTTGCTTAAAAAAGACAAGGATCCTGTTGATTGTGCTTCTTACAGGCCTATTTCCTTGTTAAATACCGATGTTAAAATTTTGTCAAAGTTGTTAGCTTCAAGGTTGGAAAAGATTCTTCCTTTTATAATCTCACAGGACCAAACCGGTTTCATTAAAAATCGCCATTCTTTTTTTAACTTGCGGCGGTTGTTTAATATTATTTATACTCCTCACCACAACATACCTGAATGTCTTATTAGTTTGGACGCTGAAAAGGCATTCGATAGGGTTGAGTGGGAGTATTTGTTTTTTACTTTGGAGAGGTTCGGTTTTGGTCCTTCCTTCTGTTCATGGATTAAACTTTTCTATGCTAGTCGTTTAGCTTCAGTGTTAACTAACTGTCGCTATTCTGACTATTTTAGACTTTACCGTGGTATGAGGCAAGGCTGTCCTTTGAGCCCGTTGCTCTTTGCCTTGGCAATTGAGCCGTTAGCTATTGCAATCCGTGGGAGCCGGGACTTTCTAGGCATTTGTAGGGGTGGCATCGAGCACAGGGTTTCACTTTATGCCGACGATCTTTTACTATTTCTCTCCAACCCACTAACTTCATTACCCGCTATACTCAACATTTTGGATAGTTTTAGTAGGTTTTCTGGTTATAAAACTGATCTTAATAAGAGTGAATTGTTTCCGATTAATGAAAAGATTCGAGTTCAGGATCTTGAAAATTTTCCTTTCAAGGTTGTTATTGATCATTTTAATTATCTTGGGATTATATCTGATATCTTGTGTTACTAAACAACTTAATTACTTGTTTAAAAATAATTTTCTCCCCTTATTTGACCAGTGCAAGCTAATACTTTCCAAATGGTCCCCATTATCCTTGTCCTTAATTGGCAGAATCAATTCTGTAAAAATGATGTTACTTCCAAAGTTTTTATATTTGTTTCAATGTCTCCCCATTTTTATTCCTAAATCCGTTTTTAAGTCTTTGGATTCTCTGATTACCTCATTTATTTGGAATGGTAAACATCCAAGATTGAGGAAAGTTTTTCTTCAAAGACCCAAATCAGTGGGTGGCATGGCTCTGCCTAACTTTCAATATTACTACTGGGCAGCAAATATCAGGTGCATGTTATACTGGAAACATTTCCATCTAGAACCCAAATCACCCATTTGGATCCTTATGGAGTCACATGTGGACAATCAAACCTCCCTACCAGCAATTTTAGGTTCACCACTTCCCCTTGCTTTGTCTACACTGGGTAATAACAAAGTAGTTCGTCAGTCTCTTAGAATTTGGTCTCAATTCAGGAAAAATTCCGGTCTTCAGTTTTTCTCCATTAGAAGTCCAATTGCCGCAAATCATTTATTTACCCCATCAACTATTGATAGTGCATTTCATATATGGCACAGAAAAGGTTTAAAATCTTTTGCGGATTTATATTTTGATGGTCAATTTGCAAGTTTTTCTCAACTTTCCACTAAATTCGACATCACTTCTACACATTTTTTCCGCTTCCTCCAGGTCAGACATTATGTGCAAACCATGACAAAACAATTCCCTCAAAAACCTTCTGATAATCCTCTAGATGATTTTTTTATTAGTTAAACCAACTTCTAAGGGGGTAATATCAGTTTTATATAATTTAATTTCAAATTTACAATCTTCTTCTCTGGCCGCTATTAAATTGAATTGGGAACAAGATCTTAATTTTACTTTTACTGATGAACTGTGGGACTCTATTCTTGGCCAGGTTCACACTACATCAATGTGTGCTCGTCACGCTCTTATTCAATTTAAGACTGTACACCGGGTGCACCTGTCCAAGGTTAAGTTAGCACGTATTTACTCGGATATAGACCCAACTTGTGAAAAGTGTGGTAGCGCTCCTGGCACTTTGCTTCACATGTATTGGTCCTGCCCTTCATTGATGAATTTTTGGCATTCTGTTTTTATCACTATGTCTGAAGTCCTGCAATATCAAATTAAACCTGATCCATTATGCGCCATTTTTGGTGTGGCTCCAGAACTTGTCTTGCCAAATTCCAAATTAAAAGTATTCCAATTTTCATTATTATTGGCTAGACGTGCTGTATTACTGAAGTGGAAAGACTCTTCGCCCCCTTCACATTTACAGTGGATAAAAGATATAATGTCCTTGTAGGAAAGTGTTAATTTTGGATAACCTCTAGTGAACCCTCAGAAACAGTGTGGATTAGATGCTAATGGCAAATATATATATTCTTAATAAATGTACCTAAGAGACTATAATTTAATGATTAATAGTAAATGGGAGCATTTATAGGGAATGTATTAAAGTACTGAATATGCACTGTCTAGATATGAGCTGTCAATGGAAGTAGTAGCGTTTCTACGCCAGAGGCGGCGCTCAGTAATGTTAAGACACTGTATAGTGTTAGAGAACACCACAGAAGAAGAGTGTATGCGCTCTAGTGTGAGAGTGTTCCAGAGAACGTTGGAGAGACGGAGAGAGCGAGTGTTGAGACAAGATGATGTCTAGCGATGTGCTGTGTATAGTGATGTGCCGTGCTGTGTGAGCTGGGAGAAGTCAATAAACAGTCGCTGCAAAGTCTAAACAGCTTGGCTCAATCATCCTTCCTCCCCTTCGCCCCTCCTGGGTGTAACATCCTGTTTGGATTTAGAAAAAAATCAGATATACAGTTCGTGGCTCTGAAAACAAATTCTCTAAATTATGGCGCCTGTTTCTTGATTTCTTTGAAAGACCCACGATTATAGTTTGAGTAGCTCATATCCCCTTTACCCCACCCCCACCTCACACACACAATTTTTCTTTTTTTTTTCTTTTTTTTTGTATTTTTTATTATTATTGTTTATTTAAAGGTTTTTGTGTTTTGAAGCATCCACATTTGTTAGTTTTAAATTTTAGTTTTGCACTGTTTGGTTAAAACAAAAATGAAAATTTCCAATACTTTGTATTGTATTGATACTTCAATTAATAATAATAAAAAGACCTTTGAAAGAAAGAACTTTACTGTTTACATGGATCCTGAAAAAGTTGATCCGATTAGGATGTGCGTTTGCATGTGTCACACGTTTGAAGGGACTAAATCATTTTGACATGCGCACAATTATCCGACATTCCAGAAATAGTAGAGGAAGAAGCAACTTCCGATGTAAACAAACCCCACTTCGTGTCTCTTTTTTAAATTAACCTGTATTGTGTTATTCAGACTGTACTTTTGCTTCTGCTGGTCTCCATAATGAAGCTACAAGCCCAGCAGTACATACAGTGGGGTAAAAACGTATTTAGTCAGCCACCAATTGTGCAAGTTCTCCCATTTAAGAGATGACAGAGGTCTCCAATTTTCATCATAGGTATACAACTATGAGAGACAAAATAAGGAAAAAAGAATCCAGAAAATCACATTGTGTGATTTTTAAAGAATTTATTTGCAAATTATGGTGGAAAATAAGTATTTGGTCAATAACAAAAGTTCATCTCAATACTTTGTTATATACCCTCTGTTGGCAATGACAGAGGTCAAACGTTTTCTATAAGTCTTCACAAGGTTTTCATACACTGTTGCTGGTATTTTGGCCCATTCCTCCATGCAGATCTCCTCTAGAACAGTGATGTTTTGGGGCTGTCGCTGGGCAACACAGACTTTCAACTCCCTCCAAAGATTTTCTATGGGGTTGAGATCTGGAGACTGGCTAGGCCACTCCAGGACCTTGAAATGCTTCTTACGAAGCCACTCCTTCATTGCCTGGGCGGTGTATTTGGGATCACTGTCATGCTTAAAGACCCAGTGTAGCGGTTTGAATTCAACCCCCACAACACAGAGACAGAACAGAGACAGTCAGCTCGCACTCCTGGGTTTTTTCCGCTGCATGCTGCGTTTACAGCTATGAGGTTAAAGTGTCATCCATGCATTGTGTTCATGCATCCTGTCTGTACCTCTGATATGCAAATGCCCAGATTGACTGCTGTGAATGTCTTTGATCTATTGTTTGAGTTGAGTATATAAGCTGCACTGTGCTGTAAATCTGCCTCTCATTCTCTCACTCTGATTCTGCATCTGCTGCGAGACACACACACTGTCTCCTCTTTGAGAGCTGGAGGAACGAAGCGGCAGCCTGCTCAAACCATGGGCTGTAGCCGAGCTCTGATGAAGGCGGGTGATAATAAAGCTATTTAAAAATCCAACGCTGCCTTTATTTTATCATCCTCTTCACCAGCCACGTTTCATCTTCAATGCGCTTGCTGATGGAAGGAGGTTTTCACTCAAAATCTCACGATACATGGCCCCATTCATTCTTTCCTTTACACGGATCAGTCGTCCTGGTCCCTTTTCAGAAAAACAGCCCCAAAGCATGATGTTTCCACCCCCATGCTTCACAGTAGGTATGGTGTTCTTTGGATGCAGCTCAGCATTCTTTCTCCTCCAAACACAACAAGTTGAGTTTTTACCAAAAAGTTTTATTTTGGTTTCATCTGACCATATGACATTCTCCCAATCCTCTTCTGGATCATCCAAATGCTCTCTAGCAAACTTCAGACGGGCCTGGACATGTACTGGTTTAAGCAGGGGGACACATCTGACACTGCAGGATTTGAGTCCCTGGCGGCGTAGTGTGTTACTGATGGTAGCCTTTGTTACTTTGGTCCCAGCTCTCTGCAGGTCATTCACTAGGTCCCCCCGTGTAGTTCTGGGATTTTTACTCACCGTTCTCATGATCATTTTAACCCCACGGGGTGAGATCTTGCGTGGAGCCCCAGATCGAGGGAGATTATCAGTGGTCTTGTATGTCTTCCATTTTCTAATAATTGCTCCCACAGTTGATTTCTTCACACCAAGCTGCTTACCTATTACAGACTCAGTCTTCCCAGCCTGGTGCAGGTCTACAATTTTGTTTCTGGTGTTCTTTGACAGCTCTTCGGTCTTGGCCATAGTGGCGTTTGGAGTCTGACTGTTTGAGGTTGTGGACAGGTGTCTTTTATACTGATAACAAGTTCAAACAGGTGCCATTAATACAGGTAACGAGTGGAGGACAGAGGAGCCTCTTAAAGAAGTTACAGGTCTGTGAGAGCCAGAAATCTTGCTTGTTTGTAGATGACCAAATACTTATTTTCCACCCTAATTTGCAAATAAATTCTTTAAAAATCAGACAATGTGATTTTCTGGATTTTTTTTTTCTCATTTTGTCTCTCATAGTTGAGGTATACCTATGATGAAAATTGGAGACCTCTCTCATCTTTTAAGTGGGAGAACTTGCACAATTGGTGGCTGACTAAATACTTTTTTGCCCCACTGTACTTCTGCATATGATGAACAGAGGGAGACAGCAGGACGATACAGACCTACTCCCGCTATGTCTTCCACTAGCTGCTGTAAAGGCAGAAATATGTCACGTCGACATGTGGCTGACCTACAGACATGCGCAGTAAACATATTTTCTACCCAAATTTCGAAATAAGTGTTTATATGTGCACCAATCGGATTAACAATTGGCATAACCCACCCGTCTCAGTCGGAAGGAAATTTTGATCCAAATGAGTGTTATTGTTCTTCTGTTAAGACAAGGCAAAGGGATGTCTCATACCTTTGACATGTTTTGACTGTCATCTGCAGTCTTCTTCAGAAAGCGTCATCTGACATCTGTGACGTCACATACAACACACACTTATGGAATGTCAATACCAGGGCTTCCTCTGGTAGCAATTCCGGGTGGCGGCCCACCACGCTTGAAATTATCCCGCCACTCCATGAGGAAATATAAATTTAAGAAAAAAATATGAAGGAATGATGATTCGCAAGCATGCACATGAACAACGCGCATGACCATCATCCGTGCAGAGTTCAGAAGCGCCCCGCCAGCATGTTCCAGTCATCAAGCAGAGTGTCTCGCTACTAGTGTCACTGTTTGAGAGAAACACGAGCTTATTAAGGTACTTTAAATGTGGAAAAAATCAGAAGAGGTATCTAAGCAGTGAAGGCATTTATCATGGTTTTAATCCGCTGGTAACGGGAACAATAATGAAGAGTCGTTTAGCTAACCGGTTTGGTTAGAAGCTCAAGTTGGTTCATTTTGTCTTCTTTTTAATTATTAGTTTTTTGTTTTTCTTATTTCAGAGAAGAATAAAAGAAGATGTTTTTACCTTTACCTTAGTTAATATTAATTAACTAATTTATGTTCATTATTATGTACCTGGCAAATTAAGATGACCGAAATTCACAAAGTCAGTGACTTTAATCCATCAGCAGCCTTCAGATAAACTAAACATGCCAACATTTGGATTTCAAAATAAGGGAGGTTTATCCTGCTGTCTGGGTGGTGAGGAGATCTCTAAAAAAAACTATAAATATATAGAAATATAACAGTGTGTAACAGCGTGACCGACCTGGCAGATCTGTCAAATCTGTAAGGTCGGTCACACCTACGGAAAGGATAAAACAGCTGATGTGACATGTCACGGACGTCAAAGTACGCTTCCTGAAGAAGACTGCCAATAACAGTCAAAACACGTCAAAGGTATGAGACATCTCTTTGCTTTGTCTTAATAGAAGAACAAGATCTGTCTTTATTAGAGGGCACTCAGAGAGCGCATACCTCCGCCAAGGCTCTGTCCCTCCCTCACTTTGTCGGTCCGTATCGCCATCCATCTGTACATTGCGAGATAGGGCCTTGGCGGAGTTATGTACTCACGGATCACCTCCAACATCTAATGAGTTCATCTTTGGCCCAAGAACCACCTCTGGTTAAAATTTTTATCAAAATCTATCTAGGAGTTTTGGAGTATTGTTGCTAACACTCAGTGAGAAGAGCCTTGGCGGAGGTATGCATTTTGAGATCATCACCAAAATCTAATCATCTGTTCAGTGTGCCATCACACACCTTTCCTGAAAATTTGAATGAAAGGCGCTATATAAATGCAATCCATTATTATTATTATTAGACAGATGTACTTTATTGATCCCAAACTGGGAAATTACAGAATTATTATTATTATTATTATTATTATTATTATCATTATTAACAACATATTAACAAGATTATTATTAGCAACATGTGAGATCGCTGCTTAACAAGATGGATGAACTGGCAGCTGTGTCCTGGTATGAGAGCGTCTTCTGAGAGATTAGCATCATGTTGTTTACTGAAACGTGGCTAACAGACCTAGCAACAGATGCTAACATTGGACTGGAGGGTTTCCACAATACGGGCAGATCGGACACCAGATAGCAGGAAGAGCAGAGGCGGGGGGCTGATAATGTTTGTGAACAACAGATGGTGTAATCCTGGACACATCACGATTAAAGAACAACACTGTAGCAAGGACATTGAGTTGCTAGCCGTTAGCATGTGGCTGGCATATCTTCCCAGAGAGTTCTCACATGTCACCGTGATTGGGTTTTTTTTTCCACAATATTTTTTATTGAACCTTTTTTTTTTTTATACAAACATGGCACAAACAATCAGACACTAACACAAAAGTAATTTAAAAATTAAAAAGAACAATAACAAAAAAAAGTGTAATAAAAACAACAACAACAACATCCATTAACAAACACAAATCAACAACAATGCTCCTCTGTTTAGTCTAGGTAATCTGTTATATAACAATACATAATATGCATTCAACAGCTTGGAATTTGCAAGGTCCACACATATTCACCTTCTTCTTCAGACGTTATGTTTATTCATTATTATTATTATTCATTATTATTCATTATTATTAGTTTAATTCCATATATTCTCAAACACATTTTCCTTTGATTTCAGTATACAGTGATCCCTCGCTACTTCGCGCCTCACCTTTCGCACCCTCAGTGCATCGTGGATTTTTCAAAAATATTCATCAAAAATTCAAAATTGAGAAAAAATGGGCGGGCGCTAGCAGAAGGCAGGGAGACTACATTAGAACATCAGGTATCAACACGGAGAGCCTGCATAACTCAAAATCCACCTCTCTGTTCGCTGTTCTCGTGTTGGCTCGGCTCGGGAATCTCGCAAGCTGATTGGCCGAGACGTTTTACCCAGCTTCTCTCCCTGCCGAGCGCCCATACCCAGCGAAGGAAGACCGCATTCATTGTTCTTTATCGCTCGTGTTGCTTAGTCTCGCCGCGTGGAACTTTTCGCTGTTCTCTTGTGCCTTTTTGTGCGAAATAGTCTTCCCGTCGAGCCACTACGCCGCCTCCTGCAGCTTCTCCAGCTCTATTGGAAGCTGCCCTCGACGATCCTGCGCCTCTAGCACCTGACGATGAGGCGTCACCTGAGGAGCAGTAAAGCTCTCATTAACCTGTGCAGTAAATCATCTTCATCTTGAGTTACATATCTTGTTATAAGAATAAAAGAGTTCTAAAAACATATTTATGTACACTTTATTTACATCTACGTATGTATGTACACTTACACACACACACACACGTATCATATGAGAGAGAGAGTGAGAGAATGAACGTACGTATTATTTATGGGTGACGTCATTAGGGGTGACGCTACTTCGCAGTTTTTCACTTTTCGCGGTCGGTTCTGGAACCCATTAACCACGATAAGTGAGGGATCACTGTATATGTTATTCTTTCTAGTGGAAGGTTTGTTAACATCTGTCTCCCTGACTCCCTCTGCAGGTGGATCACCGACTTCCTGACGGACCGGAGACAGCATGTGCGGCTGGGGAAGTCTGTCTCAGACTCTGTTAGCATCAGCATTGGATCACCCCAGGGCTGTGTACTTTCCCCCCTACTCTTCTCCCTTTATACCAACTCCTGCACCTCCTCCCACCAGTCTGTTAAGCTGATTAAGTTTGCGGACGACACCAACCTCATCGGGCTCATCTCCAACGGCGACGAGTCCGCCTACAGGGAAGAGGTGGCCCAGCTGGTGTCCTGGTGCAGCCACAACAACCTGCAGCTGAATGCTCTGAAGACAGCGGAGATGATTGTGGACTTCAGGAAAGTCACATCCCCCCTGCCCCCCCTCACCATCACAGGCTCTCCCATCACCATTGCAGATTCCTTCCGCTTCTTGGGCACCACCATCACCCGGGACCTCAAATGGGAGCCAACCATCAGCTCCCTCATCAAAAAGGCCCAGCAGAGGATGTTCTTTCTGCGGCAGCTGAGGAAGCTCAAGCTACCCACCAAGATGTTAGTGCAGTTCTACACGGCCATCATCGAGTCCATCCTCACCTCCTCCATAACTGTGTGGTATGCAGGAGCCACTGCCAGGGACAGACTAAGGCTGCAGCGCGTTGTGCGCACTGCTGAGAAGGTGATAGGCTGCGAGCTCCCATCTCTCCAGGACCTGTACATCTCCAGGACCCGGAGGCGTGCTGGCCGGATCATAGCCGATCCTTCACATCCTGGTCACGTGCTGTTTGCCCCCCTCCCCTCAGGTAGAAGGCTTCGGTCCATTCGGACTAAAACCTCCCGGCACATCAGACTGCTGAACACTAAGTGACTTTTGACTCTCGTGCACTATGTATAGCAGCTCAACCAGACTCATGTCAATCATCACTGTTTTTCTGTTGCATTATTGACTGCACTATGTGGTACTTCACATTATCTGCTACATGCTAATTTTTTAAAACTGCCTTGACTAGTACTACTCATTATTACTAGTATTATTATTATTATTACTTATTATTACTTATTTTTCTACACTTATTGCACGTTTCTAGTCCTTTAGTTTTTTAGTTTATCCCTTTTTCTCATTATGTTTTTAATGTTGCAGCATGGCACCGAGACAAATTCCTAGTTTGTGTATTACATGAACAATGGCAATAAATCTGATTCTGATTCTGATTCTTAACCACTGAGTCACATCCAGTCTATGAATCTTTTTCCAAAGTAGTGCAATACATTTTTTGGCATTAAGCAAACTGAGGTCTATGAATGCTTTTTCACTCTTATTAAAGTTATGTTTTTCTGGATACAGACCCAACAAAAACAGTTTAGGGTTCAATATGATTTGTTTCGAAATTATTTTTTCAATTGTTACCCTCATCTCTTCCCAAAACATTCTGATTTTTCTACATTCCCATAAACAGTGAAAGTGTGAAATAGGGTTCCTTTACTTTCCATACATTTTGTGCATGTATCTGGTGTGTTTTTGTTATATCTATTTAATTCCACTGGTGTACCGGAGTGGTGGCTCAGTTGGTAGAGCACCTGCCCCACACCCGGGAGGCAGGGGTTCAAATCCCAGCCGGGTCATGCCGAAGACCATATAAAAGTGGAACTTCCTGCCATCCAGCTTGGTGCTCAGCAATAATGGAATGGAGGAGGGAAATCTGTGGCGGCGCCTTGCATGGCAGCAGCCCTCTGATTCTGCACTGAGGTGCGTGTGATTAACACAGTAGATAGGTAAAGATAGGTAGATAGGTAAAGCACAGTCTCGTTCTACTGTACATGATTGGTTGTACGGTTGAATGACAATAAGGGTGATTTAATTTAATTTAACATACATCCGCATTAACCATTTAAAATGTATCAGTTTAAGACGTACATTTATTGATTTGGTTTGAGCTCCTGCACAAGCCATTTCCCATTGTTCCTCTGAAATTTAAACTTGCAGGTCCTCTTTTCAGTAATTCAGTCTTTTCTGTGAGTTTTCACTTGAGTATAGTGTCAATGAGTTGTAAAACTCTGAAATAATACCCTTTCTCTTACTATCTTTCATCAAAATTTTTTCCAAAAATGAATAAGTAGGTCGGGTGAGAGCATTATTTTGATTTGATCGAATAAAATTTCTAAGCTGAAGATATTTTTAAAAGTGTGTTCTATTAAGACTGAATTTAATCCTCAGTTCTTCGTCACCGTGATTGTTATTTATGTACCCCCCTCTGCGAGTGCTGAGGCAGTGTGTGACATCATCCACTCAGTCACCAGCAGGCTGCAGACATAGCACCCAAATGCTCTCCTGCACATCTCTGGTAATTTTAACCATACTTCCTGTCCTCCATTCTGTCCACTTTCACCCAGTATGTCACGTGCCACAACAGAGACAATAAAACACTGGATCTTTTTTATGCAAACACCAAGGAGGCATACACCTCATCACCACTCCGCCTTCCCCTTGGAAGATGTGATCACAACCTGGTTCACCTCCTGCCTGTGTACAAACCCCTGGTGCACAGACAACCTCCTGTTACCCGCACAGTGAAAAGATGGTCTGAGGAGGCAGAGGACACTCTGAAGGACTGTTCTGAATCCACTCAGTGGGAGCAGCTCTGTGATACACATGGTGAGGATATCGACGGCCTCACACACACCATCACAAACTACATCAACTTTTGTGTAGAGAACACCGTACCCACCAAGACCATATGGTGTTTCTCAAACAACAAACCCTGGATCAACCCTGATAAAGTCACTACTGACAGAGAAGAAAAGGATCTTCAGGTCGGGAAACAAAGAGGAGCTAAAGTCCATACAGAGGGAGGTAAGAAGGAAGGTCAGAGAGTGGAAGGGCAGCTACAGGAAGACGATGGAAGACAAGCTGCAGCAGAGTGACGTCAGCGGTGTCTGGAGAAGCCTCAAAACCATCTCTGGGAACCAGAATACCTCCTCCCAGGACACAGGGGGTTGGAAGTGGGTGAACAACCTGCACCTGTTTTTAACAGGTTTGACCAACCGTCCTCTTCTCCGCCTGCCCACCAACCACTGCTGCCTCCACCTTCATCTAGTCCTGCTGTCCACGGCCCTCCCCCCACCTCCCCTCGTACATCCCCTGCTGTTTTTCCCCTCAAAGACCCAACATCGCCCCCTCCAAGCATACAGCCCCCCTGCCCCAACCTGACTGTCACTAAGACCCAGGTGAGGTTAGAGCTGATCTGAAGATCAAGACGAGGAAGGCTGCAGGTCTGGACGGCATCAGCTCGAGGCTCCTCAAGACCTGCACAGACCAGCTGTGCGGGATAGTGGAGCACATCTTCAATCTGACCCTGAAGCTGGGGAGGGTACCACAGTTGTGGAAAACATCCTGTGTGGTACCCGTACCGAAGACTCTGCACCCCTAGGATCTGAACAGCTACAGACCAGTGGCCCTCACATCACACCTAATGAAGACCTTGGAGAGGCTGCTCCTCACCCACCTCTCCCCCTGGTGGGACCAGTGATGGATCCACTTCAGACTACCTCACAAACTGACCACAGTTTATGAGAACCCAGGACTGTGTGTCTGACACCATCATCTGCAGTATGGGGCCCCCCAGCGAACAGTTCTGGCTCCCTTCCTGTTCACCCTCTACACTGCTGACTTTTCACACAACACACCGCACTGCAATCTACAGAAGTTCTCTGACGACTCTACGGTCGTTGGCCTCATCTTTGATGGGGATGACACGGAGTGCAAAGGACTTATCCAGGACTTTGTGGACTGGTGCCTACGGAACTGCCTCCAGATCAATGCAAGGAAAACCAAGAAACTGGTGGTGGACTGCCACAGGCGAGGACAACCCCCCACAGCACCGGTAAACATCCAGGGAACAGACATTGAGATGGTGACATCTTACAAGTACCTGGGTGTTCACCTGAACAATAAACTGGACTGGTCACACAACACCAACGCACTCTACAAGAAGGGGTAGTGCAGGTTGTTCCTCCTGAGGAGACTCAGGTCTTTTTGAGTGCAAGGGGCACTCCTGAAGACCTTCTACTATTCGGTGGTGGCGTCAGCCATCCCATTTGGAGTGGTCTGCTGGGGCAGTGGCATCACAACAGCCAACAAGAAGAGACTGAACAGGCTGATCAAAAAAGCTAGCTCTGTTCTGGGGCGACACCTCGACCCAGTGGAGGAGATAGGAAAGAGGAGGATGGTGGCTGTCATCTCTGTTGGAGTCTGAGTCCCACCCCATGCGGGACACGCTGAACACACTAAGGAGCTCATTTAGCAGTAGGCTGTGCCATCCTAGGTGCACCACGGAGAGGTTCCGCAGGTCCTTCCTACCCACGGCTGTCAGACTTTATAACCTAACCAGTGCTGCTCGTAGAGGTCATAGTAAATGTACTAAACATAACAACTTTGCACAATAGAGCTCGTCCCCTCCAATACACAACTAGGACAATAACAATCATTATTGAAGGTGGCGACAACACTGTTGATTCAAATGCGAAATATACTGTTTGGGTACATATTCATATTCTGCAGGGTAATTTAATAAACCATAAAACCACCAACAGACCACTGCTCAAAGCGTTTCAGCACCGAGGGTGCTCAGCGCTGTTAACGCTGGACTACATAGAGAATGAATAGAAAATAGTCACCCACAGCAGGAAAAATGAGTTTGGTGGACATGCCCCCAATACTTTTTCTGCAGTGTTTGGCTTCCAGGTTGCTGAGGTGTGTGACTCTATGGCGTGATCAGGCACGTAACTGAGTGGACACATCTTAAAGGGGCAGAGCATGAAAAGCGCCAGATTAATATATAAAATAATATTTAAAAAAATTCCTGCACGCAGATTGTGATCTGAATCACCACCAAAATCTAATCATCTATTCCCCATGGTATTACACATCTTTTCTGAAAATTTCATCAAAATCCATTCATAACTTTTTGAGTTATGTTGCTATCAGACAAACCAACCAACCAACCAACCGACAAACCAACACCACTAAAAACATTATCTCCGTCCTCCCTTGGCGGAGGTAACAAATGACACTGTTTTATTGTGCACCTGTTGTTCTGCAAATAGTGAGTCTGTCTCCATGATACTCCACTGTGTGATACAGATGGTGAGCAACACCTGCCCCTCTAAATTAGCAGAAACTTATTCACCTCTCCACCACTTTCATTGGCCACTATGTTATTAAAAGCCACCTTTCCTTTGTGTAGCATCATTTCACTTTGGCTCATCAATAAAATTATTCTTCAGCTTAAAGACATTGTTTCACCCAGGAAAAGGAGTCAAGAAATACTCTTTCATACCAGGACCACAGCTGAACTAACATTCCTTTGTTAATCCAGTCTCCGGAATCCCTAAATTTTTATTGGCCCATAAAACTTGGAGACAAAAGGCAGGCCTGTGGAGTACCTCATATGGCCTACAAAATATTCACAACTCAACATTGCCCTCTACTGGCAACTCTGGGACAAGCTGGATTTAACCAGTGAACCTTTTAACCACATTATTGTTAAAAGACTCAATTTTCAACATTCTCTTTTTCAGGACACCATGGAAAAGCAGGTGGACTCTTGATGTTTAATGTGGACAGTCAATATTGGGTTTGAAATATATTAATCCTTGATTTTAAATATGTGCATGCTAAAATGTTTAAATGAATGTTTATTCTTGCATGTTAATTTAAAAACACTAGTTATAAAGTTGCATGAACACTGAAATAGGTTAGCGTATATACATAAGTGTATGGATGAATATTCCAGTTTTAAGACGTGTATAAGATTTGCCAAAAACATTTCTCAAATCGTGTGACCGACAGCGGCCAGTCCCTGCTTGACAACTGCTCTCTCAAGGTTATTGGCTGTTACAGACAAAAGCCTGTTTGTTTCTTGGACTAAAGTTCTTAGAGCCCGTCCATGAAGGAAGCCTGGGCTGAGCTCCTGTCAACCCGGAAGCCCGCGAAAACTCGACTGAAGTTATAAAAGGAGGGAGACCTCTTGCTTCTTCCTTTTTCGCTCCCTCTTTCGCCACTTCTTCTTTTGTCTTGTCTTCACACCAGATGGAGAACAAAGGACCTTTCCCACGTGTTTCTTTAACCCCTTGCACTCTGGTCAATTTCCCTAAAAACGCCAAAAAATAACGCACCCAAAGTAAATCAAAAGCTGTTCTTCAACCCTTTGAAGCATCTTCATGGGGTTGGTCTCATTTAAAAGAAAACACTTTGATTTTTTTGGCAAAACAGTAGTAATCTCTCTAAGCGCTCCTGCCACTGAGTAACAGTCATCTAAACATACTGAACTTGAAGAAAATAAATTTCGCCTGGGTGTTTTTTTGGATACAAATGCTTGCAAATAACACACAGCTGTCAGATCCAGGCTGGAAAATGCAACAGAAATGTAGAACCAAGTGTTATCCAGCTGAGGTCAAAATTTTGTAGCAATACCACAAAAAATGAATATATTACACAGCTTTTTTCTTAGGTTGTTCCCAGGCGTTTTTGAACTGTGCCAAACTGTGCCGAATGGCACAGTTTGGAAAAACGTCTGTAACTTTTGAATGATTCAATATAGAAGCTTCATCTTGGGCTCTAATGAAAGGTGAAGGGCTGTGTGTGTGTGGGGGGGGGGGGGTTGTTTATTCATTCATTCATGAATGAATGAACAAACAAGCCCCCACACACAAAGAAGCATGCCACGTAAAAAATGTGTGGCTTTTTTTTACAAGAAAAAAATAACCTACAGTGCAATACAAATTATACTAAAATATCTGTAATGTAGAAGATAACAACTCCCACCCACCCACCCCCACTACAGAGGACGGACATCGTCCATCGACACATGACGGGCGCCGCAGTCTACTACGCACAGTTGTACTAAAATATCTGCAATAATATCTGCAATCCGCTACAGAACAGTAGCGGGGGGGGGAGCGTTCGCAGGGGGGGGTCCGGACACGGCGCATGGACTGGGCACGGTCTGTGCGCCGTCCGGACCGGACCGGAGCCGTCATGTTGCGATAACGCACAGTTGTAATTTACCGATCGGTCAAAAGTCATTTGGATAACAATTTTCAGGGATAAAGAATAATTTAGCTTATAACACTTACCTGTCCACAACAGCAGTGTCGCTGGCGAACTTCTCTTCCTCATTGTCAGACGAACATGACGCTGGTCCGCTTGTTACAGACTCGTGGTTCTGGTCACGCGACCCGGTCAAACCATAATTCCATTATTGCGGTTTTGCGCTTCCATGATTGCGGTTTTGGCGAACGATTTTTCAAAACAAATAAGAACAGTAGTAAGAAAAAAAGACTGGCGAATGCCTGTGTGTCACCCAGCCTTACACAAAACAGCTTTCAAACTTCTGTGCTTCAATTGGCTGGCTGTATTCGCAGCCGTTGGTAGGCGGGTCCTTCTTGCTAGGTTTTCAGTCATTGGTTCTTCAAGGTTTCAGAAACCCAATTCAAGGCCCTTATTAGTCGAATGAGAGGTCAATCACATCTAAACCAATCAAAGCACTCCTTTGGCTTTCTGTTCGTGGCTGTGTCTGTAGTGGAAGAACGGAAATGCAGCTTTTTTTTTTTCAGCGCGCTCTAGGACGCAGCGCCCTCATGCGCTCTAGGACGCAGAGACGTGTCCGCCCGCGGTACACTGGAGTGCAAGAGGTTAAACGCCTAGAAATTAATCTTTTTCCTTTCTTGAGCTCAAATTCTAAACTTGGAGTCAAACTCCATTTCTAGACATTTATTTTCATAACTTTTTCCTGTTAAACTTTCTTTAAACTTGCCATTTTTAATCTTGACTTTACTTTAATTCCTTTTTTTGAACAACTCCACACTAGAAACTAACTTTACCTCCACAAAGTCCAAAGATCTGTTGATTTTGCTATCGGATCACATTTTTTAATTATTCTTGAATTCCTCATGAGAAGCCGCTGATCCCGACAACGATGCAGCTCGCCTCAACGCAGCTGAAGCAACCAACCTCACACCTCAGCTGGACTTCAGCCATTGGGATCAAACATACCAATGTCATCCCGCATCAAAGAATATTTGCTGGTCAAATATTCCGACTTTTCACAAGTCAAAGCCTACTCTTGTTATTCTAATACCTATAAGACATTCTCACGTATAGACTACTTTTTGATCTCTACAGAATTAAGGTCCAAGATTCAAAATTGTTTCTATGATAACATTGTGATCTCTGATCATGCACCCTGCTGTCTAATATATGTAGATAAGAAATTGACAAAGGATCCAGGTAGGTGGCATTTTCAGCATAAATGGCTTCAGGATGAGGAATTTGTTAAGTACAGTGATCCCTCGCTACTTCGCGCTTCACCTTTCGCACCCTCAGTGCATCGCGGATTTTTCAAAAATATTCATCAAAAATTCAAAATTGAGAAAAAATACATTAGAACATCACGTATCAACACGGAGAGCCCACACAACTCAAAATTCACCTCTCTGATTCGCTGGCCAGCATCTCCCCCCTAAGAGATCGCTCCCGACTCTAGATTTTGTTCTCGTGTTGACTCGGCTCGGGAATCTCGCGAGAGATGCACTCTCGCGAGATTCTTTTCATTCTCTCGCTATCTCTCCCGAGAGAGAGAGAGTGAGAGAATGAACGTACGTATTATTTATATTATTTATACATTATTTTATGTATCAAAAAACTAACGAGATCAGCCTGGAATTCCACAAAGGGGGGTGACGCTACTTCGCGGTTTTTCACTTTTCGCGGTCGGTTCTGGAACCCATTAACCGCGATAAGTGAGGGATCACTGTACATAGAAAAACAGATAGATGAGTTCTTTGATATTAATACTACACAAACAACGGCATGTATAAAGTGGGAAGCTTTCAAAGCTTTTATTAGGGGGCATATTATTAGTTATACAGGTTAAAAATCTAAGAAGACTAGAGAAGAGAGAGTCCAATTGGAACGTAAAATAAAAATTCTTCAAGAAAAGGTGTATGCAGGAAGTAACCCACAGTTAGAGAACAAATTACTGATTCTGAGAGCTGAATAGGATAAAAAAATCAGCGAATAGAGCTGCCTCGAGTCTTCTAAGACTGAAGCAAACTTTTTATGAACAAGGTGAAAAATCAGGAAAACTATTGGCATGGCAGATTAAACAATTAGAATTTAAAACACCAATTACCAGTATTATAAGTAACGGACAGGTAGTTATAGATCCTTTAGAAATTAATAGGGCCTTTAGAGATTATTATGAAAAACTATATGATACAAAAAATGAAACTGACTTAACAAAACTAAATGGGTTTTTGGGTGGATTATCTATACCGTGTATTCCAAATGAAAACAGGGAGATACTGGAGTCTAAAATTAGTCAAGAAGAAGTTGGGCTAGCCATTGATGATATGAAATCAGGAAAAAGAGCAGGACCAGATGGTCTTCCAGTGGACCTCAATAAAAAATTTAAGAATAAATTAATAAAACCACTTTTGGAAATGGTTTTAGAAGCATTTCAAAATAGTAATTTACCACCATACATGAATAATGCCTTAATTATACTGTTGCCAAAACCAGGTAAGCCCCCTAATAAATGTGAAAACATGAGACCAATAAGCCTATTAAATGCTGATCTTAAAATAATCTGTAAAATTTTAGCAAAACGACTACAAGAAATATTACCAAATATTATTAACCGAGATCAGAATGGCTTTATAATGGGAAGACAAGGCTTCCATAATGTAAGAAGACTATTTAATATTATTTATTCCAATAAAGAAGCACCGGATACAGCTATCCTATCATTGGACACCGAAAAGGCCTTTGATAGGGTCGAATGGCCCTATCTTTTTGAAGTCCTACAAAGGTTTGGACTTGGAAATAATTTCATAAAATGGGTCCAGATAATATACAATAATGCTACAGCAGAAATCCTAACAAACAGCAATATCACAAAATCAATAAAAACCAATAGAGGATGTCGACAAGGCTGTCCACTTTCACCTTTACTGTTTACTATGGCAATTGAACCTTTAGCGATGGCAGTACGTTTACATCCACAAATATATGGAATTAAAGTAGGACCAACAGAACATAAAATCTCCCTGTATGCCGATGACATAATTTTGTTTATGTCGAATTTTAAAAAAATCAATAAGATAAGATAAGCCTTTATTAGTCCCACAACGGGGAAATTCCAGGATTGTAACAGCACAGGGATAGCAACACTCAGAGCAACAATCAGAAGGCAAGAAAAAAAAAAAAAAAAAAAAAAAAACAAGCAAGCAAGAGCAGCTAATATACATATGTACATATTACTATAAAATATATACACACACACACACACACACACACACACACAGACAAACAGTGCAGAGCATTGTAGCTGGATGGAATAAATATATGAATATATGAACACACAGTGCAGAGCATTGCAGCTAGGTGGAATAAATATGCAAGTATATAAACACACACAGTGCGGAGCAATGTAGCTAGATGGAATAATATGTAGATATATAAAAACACAGTGCGAAGCATTGTAGCTAGATGGAATAAATATATAGATATATAAATATAAACACACCCAGTGCTGAGCATTGTAGCTAGATGGAATAAATATATAGATATATAAATATAAACACACCCAGTGCAGAGCATTGTAGCTAGATGGAATAAATATGTAAATATATAAACACACACAGTGCAGAGCATTGTTGCTAGGTGGGATGAAACAGCATAACCGTCTATTTAGTTATCCTACATGGCATGATTATGTGCCCATACATATTCTCACCCTCCATAGCGACCGGTATGTTCCTAGTTGTATGCCGGAGAGGACCATTGTGTAAGTCTATTGCATCTTTTGCATTCAAAAAAAACTATTAGTTTGTTACGTCTTTTTGCTATCTCTGCGAGCAGCCCTGCTTAGGTTGTACAGTCTGACAGCCGTTGGTAGGAAGGACCTACGAAACCTCTCGGTTGTGCACCTGGGATGATGTAGTATGCTGCTAAATGAGCTCCTCAGTGCATCCAGTATGTCCTGCATAGGGTGGAACTCGGACTCCAGCAGAGATGACAGTTTAGCCACCGTCCTTCTCTCTCCTATCTCCTCCATCGGATCAAGGCGTTGCCCCAGGACAGAGCTAGCTTTCTTAATCAGTTTGTTCAGTCTCTTCCTATTGGCTGCAGTAATGCCACTGCCCCAGCAGACCACTCCAAAAGTGATGGCTGATGCCACCACCGTGTCATAGAATGACTTCAGCAGCGCCCCTTGTACACCAAAAGACCTGAGTCTCCTCAGCAGGAACAGCCTGCGCTGTCCCTTCTTGTAGAGTGCGTCAGTATTGTGTGACCAGTCTAGTTTATTGTTCAGATGAATACCCAGGTACTTGTAGGATGTCACCATCTCGATGTCTGTTCCCTGTATATTTACTGGTGCTGTGAGGGGCTGCCCATGCCTGCGGCAGTCCACCACCAGCTCCTTAGTTTTCCTCGCGTTAATCTGGAGGCAGTTCCGATGGCACCAGTCCACAAAGTCCTGGATAAGCCCTCTGTACTCAGCTTCATCTCCGCTGGAGATGAGACCAACGATCGCAGAGTCATCAGAGAACTTCTGTAGATGGCAATGTGTTGTGTTGTGTGAGAAGTCCGCAGTATAAAGAGTGAACAGGAAGGGAGCCAGCACCGTTCCCTGGGGGGCCCCCGTGCTACTGATGATCGTGTCGGAAACACAGTCCCGGGTTCTCACAAACTAAGGCCGGTTCGTGAGGTAGTCCAGGATCCATGATGACAGGTGCTGGTCCACCCCTGCGCGCAGCAGCTTGTCCTTCAGGATCATCGGTTGGATGGTGTTGAAAGCACTGGAGAAGTCAAAGAACATGATCCTCACCATATTCCCGGGCTTCTCCAGGTGGGACAGAGAACGGTGAAGGAGGAAGATCACCGCATCCTCCACCCCAATGCCATGCTGGTAGGCGAACTGGAGTGGATCCATCGCTGGTTCCACCAGGGGGCGGAGATGAGCAAGGAGCAGTCTCTCCAGGGTCTTCATCAAGTGGGACGTCAAGGCCACCGGTCTGAAGCTGTTCAGGTCTTTGGGGTGGGAAGTTTTTGGTACAGGTACCACACAAGATGTTTTCCACAGCTGTGGTACCCTCCCCAGTTTCAGGCTCATGTTGAAGATATACGTCACAATCCCACACAGCTGGTCTGCACAGGACTTGAGGAGCTTTGCGCTGATGCCGTCCGGTCCCGACGCCTTCCTCGCCTTGATCTTCCTCAGCTCCGTCCTCACCTGGGTCTTGGTCAGGGTCAGGATGGGGGGCTGTGTGTTGGGAGTGGGGGGGGTGTCGGTGGAGTGGGGAGTGGGTAGCAGGACTTGATTTCTTAGAGGCAGCAGTGGTTGTTGTGCAGACAGGGGGGAGGGCTGTTGGTCAAATCTATTGAAAAACAGATTCAGGTTGTTCGCCCACTCCCTGCCCCCCGTGGCCTGGGGGGAGGTATTCTGGAGCCCCGAGATGGTTTTGAGGTTTCTCCAGACCCCGCTGATGTCGCTCAGTTGCAGCTTGTCCTCCATCTTCTTCCTGAAGCTGTCCTTGCCTTCTCTGATCTTTCTCCTCAGCTCCCTCTGTACGGACTTCAGCATCTCCCTGTTCCCCGACCTGAAGATCCTCTTCTTCTCTCTCAGAAGTGTTTTTATCTCAGGGTTGATCCAGGGTTTGTTGTTTGAGTGACGCCGTATGGTCTTGGTGGGAACGGATTTGTCCACACAGAAGCTGAGGTAGCCCGTGAAGGTGTGAATGAGGCCATTGATGTCCTCACCATGTGGATCGCAGAGCTGCTTCCAGGCAGTGGCTTCAAAACAGTCCTTTAGAGTGTCCATTGTCTCCTCAGACCATAACTCCACAGTGTGCATGGCCGGAGGTTGTCTGTGCACTAGGGGTTTGTACACCGGTCGGAGATGAACCAAGTTGTGATCCGATCTCCCAAGTGGGGGGAGTTGTGATGAGATGTACGCCTCCTTAGTGTTTGCGTAGAACAAATCCAGTGTTTTATTGTCTCTAGTGTGGCATGTGACATACTGGGTGAAAGTGGGCAGAATGGGAGACAGTGAAACGTGGTTGAAATCGCCTGAGATGAGGAGAAGAGCATCTGGGTGTTCTGTCTGCAGCCTGCTGGTTACTGAATGGATGACGTCACGCGCTGTCCCAGCGTTCGCCGTCGGATTTGCATAAACAACAATGCAGATCACGTGTGAGTGTTCTCTCGGGAGATATGTAGGTCTCATGCTAACAGCTAGCAACTCAATGTCTTTGCTGCAGTGTCGTTGTTTAACAGTGATATGTCCCGGTCTACACCAGTTGTTGTTAACATACATTATCACTCCACCGCCCCTAGTTTTGCCACTCTCTGGTGTTCGGTCAGCTCGTATCATGTGAAAACCCTCCAGCTCAATGTTAGCATCTGCTGCTAGTTCAGTTAGCCACGTCTCAGTAAACAAAAGGAGAGAGCACTCCCGGTAAGTGCTATCATAACGGGAGATAGCCGCTAGCTCATCTAACTTTCCCAGTATCGACCGTACATTTCCCATGACAACAGATGGAAGGGAGGGTCTGTACCTTATATTTTTTGTCCTCCGCCTTACTCCAGCCCGGCAGCCGCAGCGTTTTCGCCTCAGTTCTCTCGGTATGTTGAGTTTTTCCAGTGGGACCGGGTGGCGGTTAAATGCTAGCAGCTCTTCCCTGTTGTATCGAATCCTGCTATAAACAGTGGCTCCGTCCACCGGCTCAGGAGACATTTGGGACAATCTGTGTGTCCGTGATATAAGTGGGGTGAAAAAAAAAGTGATCAAAAGAGAGAGGAAGGGAAAAAAAAAACTCGGAATCGAGCCGCTGTTGCAAAAGACAGCCGACTGGTGTGGCGCCGAGAGATATATTAACAATTCCGACCTTGTTAAATTTAATAAAAAAAACTTTGGGGAAATATCAGGATATAAAATAAATAAAACAAAATCTTCAATATTAATGCTAAATGAGACCCAGAGAAATCACCCAGCTCCTAAGGTAAATCAATTCAATGTTGTAAATCAGTTTAAATATTTAGGAATTCAAATTTTGCCTAAGCTAGAATCAGTTGCCAGTGCCAACTATGAAGCCTTAATGACAGATATTAATGAGTTACTTCAGAGATGGATGTCACTACCAATGTCGATGATCAGGAGAATTAATATACTTAAAAATAATATCTTCCCAAAAATACTTTATTTCAAAACATTCCTTTACCACCACCTTCAGATCTATTCTCAAGAATTAAAAAAAAGTTAGTGGAATTTATATGGAACAATAGGAAGGCTAGATTACGTTTGTCCTTAATATATTTACCATTTGATCGTGGAGGTCTGAAATGTCCCAACTTTATGTTGTATTACTGGTCAGCACAACTGAGGTCTATGACATTATTTTTCATCAAATGATCTCCCTCACTGGACTGAAATGGAATCATACAATTTACCTTTACCTCTTCCCTTATTCATATACTCAGACTCGGCTAAAAAATTACAGAAACAAGTTAAAAATCCAATTGTAAAGCACATGATCAAAATATGGTGTGAAACCAAAAAATATTTAAAAGAACCACACTTACTGTCACAATTTAGTCCAATATGGGGTAATCAATATTTTACACCAGGAACAGTGGATGCTGTATTTAAAGTATGGAATTTAAAAGGGATTCAAAAGATTCAAGACTTATATTTGTCACGTTCAGATAACATAATATCTTTTGAAGAACTGAGGATTAAATTCAATCTTAATATAACACATTTTTTTTAAAATATCTTCAGCTTAGAAATTTTATTCGATCAAATCAAAATAATGCTCTCACCCGACCTACTTATTCATCCTTGGAAAAAATTTTGACGAAAGATAGTAAGAGAAAGGGTATTATTTCAGAGTTTTATAACTCATTGACACTAGGGATGGGCATAATTTACCGATTAACCGATAATTGATCATTAAGAATTTCACCGAGGAAGTTCATTTTTGTCGACAAACCGTTTTTTTTTTTTTTAAACAATCCGAGGTTATTAAGGCCTAGTGCACGGCCGTCCTCAAACAATGCAATGGCAAAATTTGGGCACCAGGGGGCAACATTACACCATCGCCGTACCCTGGCGTTCCTCCGTTGATACATGCGGGCTTCCGTAGGGCGATCGCCAAATCATGAGGCGGTTACGGTGAAGTGTTGCGTGGGACCATTTCAATTTAAAAAATGACCAGGTGTACTGCAATCACTGCAATGCAGCATACAAATATACCTCATCGACAGGGTCCATGGAACACCCTTATTACGCGAAGAAACTGCCAACAGTGGTTGCGCGCTGAGTAATGGCGGTCGTGAAGATTCTTTTTTTTTTTTTTCAGAAACTTTATTGAGAAGGTCATGAAGATTCGGTGTACACACGTCGAGGGAAGCTGCAGGAGGCGGCGTAGTGCCTCGACGGGAAGACTATTTCGAACAAAATGGCACAAGAGAACAGCAAAAAGTTCCACGCGGCTAGACTAAGCAATACGAGCGATAGAGCAATGAATGCGGTCTTCGTTTGATGGGTGGCCGCTCGGCAGGGAGAGAGAGCTGGGTAAAACGTCTCGGCCAATCAGCTTGCGGGGTGAAACGTCTCGGCCAATCAGCTTGCGAGATTCCCGAGCCGAGCATACACGAGAACAGAGAGAGAGAGATTTGAGAGAGAGAGGTAGATTTGAGTTGTGCGGCTCTCCGTGCCCTCCGTGCTGATACCTGATGTTCTAATGTAGTCTACCTACCTAAAAATGTTAATGATTAACCGATTATTAATCATTAATTCTCCCGGCGATCAGTGAAGAAAATTTCACCGAATGCCCATCCCTAATTGACACTATTCTCAAGTGAAAACTCACAGAAAAGACTGAATTATTGGAAAGAAGATCTGCAAATTGAAATTTCAGAGGAACAATGGGAAATGGCTTGTGCAGAAGCTCAAACCAAATCAATAAATGTACGTCTTAAACTGATACATTTTAAATGGTTAATGTGGATGTATGTTACACCAGTGGAGTTAAATAGATATAACAAAAATATACCAGATACATGCACAAAATGTATGGAAAGTAAAGGAACCCTATTTCACTGTTTATGGGAATGTAGAAAAATCAGAATGTTTTGGGAAGAGGTGAGGGTAACAATTGAAAAAATAATTTCAAAACAATTCACAATGAACCCTAAACTGTTTTTGTTGGGTCTGTATCCAGAAAAAAAACATAACTTTAATAAGAGTGAAAGAGCATTCATAGACCTCGGTTTGCTTAATGCTAAAAAATGTATTGCACTACTGTGGAAAAAGACTCATAGACCAGATGTGACTCAGTGGTTAAGACAGATGTTAACAAACCTTCCACTAGAAAGAATAACATATATACTGAAATTAAAGGAAAATGTGTTTGAGAATATATGGAGACCTTTCATTGATTATGTAAAGAAATTAAACATAACTTCTGAAGAAGAAGGTGAATGATATGTGTGGACCTTGCAAATTCCAAACTGGTGAATGTATATTATGTATACTTATGTAATAGATTACCTAGACTAAACAGAGGAGCATTGTTGTTGACATGTTTTTGTTAATGGTTGTTGTTTTTAGTACCTTTTTTTAGTGGGGTTTTTTTAAATTTTTAAATTACTTTAGTGTTAGTGTTTGACTGTTTGTGTCATGTTTGTAATTTTCATTTGTGTGGGTTTGTCTACATAGGGATTGTAAGGTTGGAATTTTGACCTATAGCATGGCTATGGATGAAGTCAGCAGCAGAGTTGTCATGGGAACCAGATGTCAAAGCAGAATGTGATATCTGTGGATTATTTGTGGAGGCCACGAGAGAGCTTTGGAGAATAACAGCTTGGGCACTATCAAGTCTACATCTGGTTTAGAGAAGGGGGTCCACTCCCTCCCCCCCACCTACCAAGTATACAGGTGGCACCAAAATGTAACAATTCTGAGATGTTCTGTATCTCCTAGTGCTGAATAAACTGACTCAGTAGATGACCAACACGTCAGTGTATTTGTTCAAGATCTGCAGGAGTCCCTCCGAACGGGGATGCAAAGAAATCCCTATTTAAATATGTGATCAGACACGTAATTTTCCTTAGTAAGACAAACTGAGTAACGAGCTAATCATGAGCAAAAAAGTTGAAAATTTATAGGAAAAGAGTTGCAAGTTAATGAGTAAAAAGTTGCAAATTAATGCAAAAAAGTTGCAAATTTACATAAAAAATGGGAACACACCCTCTGAGTGTGTGAATTTGCGTGCCCCAAGTGGCAGAGCATGGCACTGCACCTGTCATTTCACTCTGACATGATAAGATAAGATAAGATAAGATAAGCCTTTATTAGTTCCACAAGGGGGAAATTCCAGGATTGCAACAGCACAGGGATAGCAACACTCACAGCAACAATCAGAAGGCAAGGAAAAAAAACAAACAAAAAAAAAAACAAAAAAACAAGCAAGCAAGAGCAGCTAATATACATATGTACATATTACTATAAAATATATATATACACACACACAAACACAGTGCGGAGCACTGTAGCTAGATGGAATAATATATAAACACACAGTGCGGAGCATTGTAGCTAGATGGAATAAATATGTAAATATATAAACACACACAGTGCGGAGCAATGTAGCTAGATGGAATAATATATAAACACACAGTGCGGAGCATTGTAGCTAGATGGAATAAAATATAGATATATAAATATAAACACACCCAGTGCAGAGCATTGTAGCTAGATGGAATAAATATGTAAATATATAAACACACACAGTGCAGAGCATTGTTGCTAGATGGGATGAAACAGCATAACCGTCTACTTAGTTATCCAACATGGTATGATTATGTGCCCATACATATTCTCACCCTCCATAGCGACCGGTATTTTCCTAGTTGTATGCCGGAGGGGACCATTGTGTAAGTCTATTGCATCTTTTGCATTCAAAAAACTATTAGTTTGTTACGTCTTTTTGCTATCTCTGCCAGCAGCCCTGCTTAGGTTGTACAGCCTGACAGCCGTTGGTAGGAAGGACCTGCGAAACCTCTCGGTTGTGCACCTGGGATGATGTAGTCTGCTGCTAAATGAGTTCCTCAGTGCATTCAGTATGTCCTGCATAGGGTGGAACTCGGACTCCAGCAGAGATGACAGTTTAGCCACCGTCCTTCTCTCTCCTATCTCCTCCACCGGATCAAGGCGCTGCCCCAGGACAGAGCTAGCTTTCTTGATCAGTTTGTTCAGTCTCTTCCTATCGGCTGCAGTAATGCCACTGCCCCAGCAGACCACTCCAAAAGTGATGGCTGATGCCACCACCGTGTCATAGAATGTCTTCAGCAGCGCCCCTTGTACACCAAAAGACCTGAGTCTCCTCAGCAGGAACAGCCTGCGCTGTCCCTTCTTGTAGAGTGCGTCAGTATTGTGTGACCAGTCTAGTTTATTGTTCAGATGAACACCCAGGTACTTATAGGATGTCACCATCTCGATGTCTGTTCCCTGTATATTTACTGGTGCTGTGAGGGGTTGCCCATGCCTGCGGCAGTCCACCACCAGCTCCTTAGTTTTCCTCGCGTTGATCTGGAGGCAGTTCCGATGGCACCAGTCCACGAAGTCCTGGATAAGCCCTCTGTACTCAACTTCATCTCCATTGGAGATGAGGCCAACGATCGCAGAGTCATCAGAGAACTTCTGTAGATGGCAGTGTGTTGTGTTGTGTGAGAAGTCTGCAGTATAAAGAGTGAACAGGAAGGGAGCCAGCACCGTTCCCTGGGGGGCCCCCGTGCTACCGATGATCGTGTCGGACACACAGTCCCGGGTTCTCACAAACTGAGGCCGGTTTGTGAGGTAGTCCAGGATCCATGATGACAGGTGCTGGTCCACCCCTGCGCGCAGCAGCTTGTCCTTCAGGATCATCGGTTGGATGGTGTTGAAAGCACTGGAGAAGTCAAAGAACATGATCCTCACCATATTTCTGGGCTTCTCCAGGTGGGACAGAGAACGGTGAAGGAGGAAGATCACTGCATCCTCCACCCCAATGCCATGCTGGTAGGCGAACTGGAGTGGATCCATCGCTGGTTCCACCAGGGGGCGGAGGTGAGCAAGGAGCAGTCTCTCCAGGGTCTTCATCAAGTGGGACGTCAAGGCCACCAGTCTGTAGCTGTTCAGGTCTTTGGGGTGGGAAGTTTTTGGTACAGGTACCACACAAGATGTTTTCCACAGCTGTGGTA
Source organism: Pholidichthys leucotaenia (assembly GCA_020510985.1). Taxonomy (NCBI): domain Eukaryota; kingdom Metazoa; phylum Chordata; class Actinopteri; order Cichliformes; family Pholidichthyidae; genus Pholidichthys; species Pholidichthys leucotaenia. The sequence continues at coordinate 408,774,506 of CM035842.1, read as the reverse complement.
CCCTCCCCAGCTTCAGGCTCAGGTTGAAGATGTACATCACAATCCCACACAGCTGGTCTGCACAGGACTTGAGGAGCTTTGCGCTGATGCCGTCTGGTCCTGACGCCTTCCTCGCCTTGATCTTCCTCAGCTCCGTCCTCACCTGGGTCCTGGTCAGGGTCAGGATGGGGGGCTGTGTGTTGGGAGTGGGGGGGTGTTGGTGGAGTGGGGAGTGGGCAGCAGGACTTGATTTCTTTAGAGGCAGCAGTGGTTGTTGTGCAGTCAGGGGGGAGGGCGGTTGGTCAAACCTATTGAAAAACAGATTCAGGTTGTTCACCCACTCCCTGCCCCCCATGGCCTGGGGGGAGGTATTCTGGAGCCCAGAGATGGTTTTGAGGTTTCTCCAGACCCCGCTGATGTCGCTCTGTTGCAACTTGTCCTCCATCTTCTTCCTGAAGCTGTCCTTGCCTTCTCTGATCTTTCTCCTCAGCTCCCTCTGTACGGACTTCAGCATCTCTCTACTCCCCGACCTGAAGATCCTCTTCTTCTCTCTCAGAAGTGTTTTTATCTCAGGGTTGATCCAGGGTTTGTTGTTTGAGCAACACCGTATGATCTTGGTGGGAACGGATTTGTCCACACAGAAACTGAGGTAGTCCGTGAAGGTGTGAGTGAGGCCATCGATGTCCTCACCGTGTGGATCGCAGAGCTGCTTCCAGGCGGTGGCTTCAGAACAGCCCTTTAGAGTGTCCATTGTCTCCTCAGACCATAACTCCACTGTGCGCATGGCCGGAGGTTGTCTGAGCACTAGGGGTTTGTACACCGGCCGGAGATGAACCAAGTTGTGATCCGATCTCCCGAGTGGGGGGAGTTGTTATGAGGTGTACGCCTCCTTAGTGTTTGCGTAGAATAAGTCCAGTGTTTTATTGTCTCTAGTGTGGCATGTGACATACTGGGTGAACGTGGGTAGAATGGGAGACAGTGGAACATGGTTGAAATCGCCTGAGATGAGGAGAAGAGCATCTGGGTGTTCTGTCTGCAGCCTGCTGGTTACTGAATGGATGACGTCACGCGCTGTCCCAGCGTTCGCTGTCGGATTTGCATAAACAACAATGCAGATCACGTGTGAGTGTTCTCTCGGGAGATATGTAGGCCGCATGCTAACAGCTAGCAACTCAATGTCTTGATCGGCTCCATTCAGGATTTGTACTGATCTGCCAGTTTCAGGAGGTGGCAGACATCCGTTGGAGGACTCAATGGATGACACGTAATACACCAAAGAAGAAGAACTCCTCATTTCCTTTTCCTGTTTTTAGCATTTTAGCCCAGAAAGCTAATATGGTCGCAATCAGTCATCGTCACCGTCACTTTGTCGGCTTTGTACACGGAAAATAGCCGTGGGATGCAAGCAAAATTTATGTGGGATAATCATAAGACTTTGTAGATGTAGTAGAGAGCATAAATGACCAACAGAATGCAAAATAATGACCACGATGGGTAAAAAGGAAGTGACCACGCCAGCCAGCCAGCCAGCCAGCCCCCCTTTGTCAAAAGTATGTGAGGAATTTCTGTTTTTTTTAATGTACTGATTTCTTGTTCATATACTTTGAAGATAAGATGATGAGGTACCTCTGTACAAAAACCGGTGTCAAAACACTGAACCATTCTTTGTGTAAATACGTCTAAAGTCCAGTTTTGACTGAATTATGGAATTTGAAGAGGTGCCGCGACATTATGCAAATTAGAGGCATAAGTTTATTCCTATCTGAAACGTTGGATCATATTTTACATCTTTCTAATTGACAGTAAGTCATTATTTCTTACCACTTTCAAGTTACAGCTTTGGAAATCTGAACTATTTTATTGACAAAAAATATATATTTACCACTCTTGACCATTAGGGGTTATGTCGCAATTCGGCGACAGACACACTCAAAAGGTTAAGAAAAAAGTTGCAAATTAAGGAGAAACAATGTTGCAAATTAACATGAAAAAAGTTGCAAATTTACAAGAAAAAGTTGCAAAATGACAAAAATGTTGCAAATTACTGAGGAAAAAAGCTCCAAATTAACAAGAAAAAGTTGCAAATTTACCCCCAAAAAATCCAAAACAGTTGCAAATTAATGAGAAAAAAGCAGAAAATTTACACCAAAAAAATTGCAAAATTACAGGGAAAAGGTTGCAAATTAATGACAAAAAAAGCTGCAAATTAGCAAGAAAAAAATTGCAAATTTACAGGAAAAAAGTTAGAGGAAAAGTTGCAAATTTACAAAAAAAAAAAAGACCAGAACTGTTACAAATTAATGAGAAAAAAGTTGAAAATTAATGAGAAAAAAGTTGAAAATTTACATGGAAAAAGCAGCAAATTAACGAATATAAAAAGTTTCCAATTTAAAGGAAAAAAGTTGCAAGTTAATGAAAAAAAGTTGTAAATTAATGAGAAAAAGTTGCAAATTTACATGAAAAAATTTGCAAATTAATGAGAAAAAAGTTGCAAATTTACATGAAAATGGTAACAAATTAATGAATATAAAAAGCTGAAAATTTAAAGGGTAAAAGTTGCAAGGTAATGAGAAAAACGTAAATTAATGAGGAAAAAAGTTGCAAATTTACATGAAAAAATTTGCAAATTAACGAGACAGGTAGAAAATTTACATTACATGAAAAAGTAACAAACTAATGAATATAAAAAGTTTCAAATTTAAAGGAAAAAGTTGCAATTTAATGAGAAAAAAGTTTTAAATTAATGAAAATGTTGCAAATTAATGAGAAAAAATGTTGTAAATTAACATGAAAAAAGACATGCAATTTTTCTTGGTAAAACATGTCCAAAATGCCGACTTAGAAAACACACAATTTTTAAGAAGGCACACACAATTTAGTGCACGCTATTTTGGATCTTAGTAAATTAGACCCTGAGCACACTAATCTAAAATGACATTTATAATTTAAGAAAGAAAATGACATAAATAGATAAGGAATAAGTTGCAGTTGTGGAGCGAAGCCGACACACATTTTATACAGCTGGACAGCACTGTGAGCCCAGCTGCAGTAATTGATTTCTGCTGCCACACCAGGGCTAAATGACTGGGATTAGTGGACTACACACAAGGCCTATTTATTATAAGGATGCTCATCATTAGCTTGCTACTCAGTTCACTGAGGTTCATCAAGCCACCCGTCACAGGGGAGGGGTGCAAGGGTTTGTGCATTACACGAAAGCCTTCCAAAAGCTCCAGTATTTAACATGATCGACATCTAAACGTAGCCAGGTTCAGTTCCATAGAGGGGAAAAAACTGACTATTTCTTCAAGAGTAAATACTGAGAAGGACACTAAAAGTATTACTGTAGTCAGGGCCATTCCTAGGTTTTAGGGGGCAATATGCAAGGTTTTGAAATGAAATGGGGTCACTGACTAGAGACAAATATAAAAAAAATAACCATTACAGAATAAAAATATAGGCAGCATCCATAAGAATGTTTCAAAATTTAGTTGCAAATTTACATGAAAAAAGTGGGGGGGGGGGGGGGTTTGCAAATTATTGAGAAAAAAGTTGCAAATTTATGTGAAAAAAGCTTAAATTTATGAGAAAAAAGTTACAAATTTACATGAAAAAGAGTGAGGGAGAAAGTTGCAAATTTACCCCCCCCCAAAAAAGTCCAAAACTGTTGCATATTAATAGGATGGGGGAAAAAGTTGAAAATCTACAGGAAAACAGCTGCAAATTATTGAGAAAAAAGCTGCAAAATAATGAGAAAAAAGTTGCAATTTTACATGAAAAAGTGAGGGGGAAAGTTGCTACTTTACAAAAAAAAAGTCCAAAACTGTTGGAAATTAATGGGGAAAAAATTGCAAGTTAACAAGAAAAAAGTTGCAAATTAATGAGAAAAAAGTTGCAAATTTACATAAAAAAGTTGCAAATTAACAAGAAAAAAGTAGCAAATTTATATAAAAAAGTAGCAAATTAACAAGAAACAATTGAAAGGAAAAAGGTTGTAAATTCATGAGAAAAAATGCTGTAAATGAACAAGAAAAAAGTTGCAAATTTATATGAAAAATGTGAGGGGAAAAGTTGCAAATTTGAGGAAAAATGTTGTAAATTAACAAGAAAAAAGCTGCAAATTAATGGCAAAAAATGTTGCAAATCAACAAGTATAAAATTGCAAATTTGCATGAAAAGGTAGCAAATTAATGAGAAAAAAAATTGTAAATTTGCAGCGGATGATAAAATAATAAGCGGCGATGCTGTGGGGAGCGAGCCCAGCGGCTCTCGGAGAAGACCTATATAACAGGCAGATTGCTGTCCTCTGCTCCAGCTTGCAGGACAAAGAGGTAACAAGGCACATCTACATATTGATCTGTCTCTAGGTCACAGTAAGGACAGGACGCATGAATACTATACATGAATGGCACATTACATCACAATACATGAATGGCACATTACATCTCAGTAGTGCAGCGGGAAAAACCAAGAGAAGAGAGCTGACTGTCCTGTGTGTTGTGGGGGGGTTGAATCAACCCGCCACACGCTCCCCCCCAGAGGGCACAGCAGGGGGCCGAGACCTCGATAATCCATCTATGGGAGCGAGCTGTGGGAGAAGCTCGCTGCAGGCGGAGGGGGAGGGGGGTAGTAAGTGCCGGCAGGGGGACGGTGAAATCATCCGAGCCGCGCAAAAATTGCTTGTTGCTCCGCGCATCGAGGGGGTGTCCCGTTGCACGTGCAGAGATCACAAGAAGAAAAATTAGTCTCCGACTCCTCTCGTGGCCATGAAGAAAACAGGAGCAGCGAGGCTGCGTAGCGGCTGTAAGAAAAGAAGAAGCAGGGGGACTTGGCTTGTTGGCTTTAAGTGCGGGCGCAGCCCTAAAGCCCCCGGGAACAGCTGACGGCTGAAATCCCTTATGTGCCGTGGCTGAGACCATTAGAAAATCCAGTGGCGAGCTGCGTGCTTGCTTCAGGTGAGCGGGCAGCCCTGAAGGTTCCGAGGGTGGCGATCGGCCGTTTTTCTCGGGTATGTGCAGCGGCGGAGGACGATGGCGGTCTCTGTAGCCGTTATTGCCCCGTGCGTGGTGCGCCGTCCTCATAACTCCCCGGTGCGTGTGCCAGAGTTCCGTGCGTGGGTGGGCCAGCTGGAGAGGAGAACCAGGGTGCAGAATCTTGGTGGAGATCGGCGCAGACGGCGCCGATAATATCCAGGTTGAGCTGTGGCTGCAGCTTGGCCATGGTGCGTTGGAGCGGTGGGAGGAAATAGACGATCTTTTGTCCCTCAGGCTCATGCAGATGCGTTGGAGCGGTGGAAGGGAATAGATGATCTTTGGCACTGCTCGGCCGTGGTGCGTTCAGGTCCACGTGTTGCGTTCTCCGCCGGCCATGGAGGACGCCGTCGTGGAGAGGGGACGAGGTGCCTGCGCTCTCGTGTGGAGGAGCTGCGAGCGCGGCTGGTCCAGCGTGGATGAGCAGATCTCAGACGTGCAGATCTCATCATGAAGAATGGGTCACCAGTGCAGCTGTCCAGATCAGAAGGTTGCTTTACACAAAACGTGTGCATGTTCGGGGTCGCCAGTGAAGCGTTCACTGGCAGCGTGTTCTTTTCTGCCTTCAGGTCATGGTGTGTTGGAGCGGCGAGAGGGAGGAGACATCTTGTGTCCCTCGGCCGGTTCAGCGTGGATGTCCAGACCAGAAGGTTGCGTTGCACAAAGCGTGTGCGTCTTCGGGGTCACCAGTGCAGCGGCATAAAAAATAAGCAGCGATGCTGTGGTTTTAAGTAGGGTTTTATTAAATCATACCGCCGTCACGAGCTCCGTTCCCGGAGCCGTGCATGCGCGCCGGGAGCGAGCCCAGCGGCTCTCGGAGAAGGAGGACACAAAGTCTGTGTCCAGCAGCAGCAGTTGAGGAAGTGGAATTGAGAGAGTGAGTTACAGAACCTGTGTAGTATTTATACCCAACTCAGACAATACATCAAAGCGGATTCACAGCAGTTGGTACGATCAAAGGGGCTGCCGAACAGGCATGAGACATTTGCATTTGCAAGACCTACATAACAATACGCAGATTGCTGTCCTCTGCTCCAGCTTGCAGGACAAAGGGGTAACAAGGCACATCTACATATTGATTTGTCTCTAGGTCACAGTAAGGACAGGACGCATGAACACTATACATGAATGGCACATTACATCACAATACATGAATGGCACATTACATCACAACACATGAATGGCACATTACATCCCAATACATGAATGGCACATTACATCTCAGTAGTGCAGCGAGAAAAACCAAGAGAAGAGAGCTGACTGTCCTGTGTGTTGTGGGGGGGTTGAATCAACCCGCCACAAATTTACATAAAAAAGTTGCAACAAGAAAAAAGTGGCAAATTTAAAGGAAAAAAAGTTACAAATTAATGAGAAAAAAACTTGCAAATTTACATGAAAAAGGTAGCAATTTTATGAGAAAAAATTGCAACTTTACAGGAGAAAGTAGCAAATTGACAAAAAAAGTGCAAATTAATGAAGAGAGTTCCAAATTAACAGGAAAAAAGTTGCAAATTAATGAAAAAAAGTTACAAATTAACAAGAAAAATTTGCAAATTTAGATGGAACAAAAGTTGCAGATTAATGATAAAAAATGTAAATCTATAAGAAACGTTACAAATTACCCCACTCAAAAATATTTAATAATAATAATAATGCATTTTATTTGTCATGCACTTTACATTAAAAAATCTCAAAATGCTACATGTAAAAAGCATAAAACTCAAATTCATAAAAGAAAAAAAAAGGGATTAGGAGATAAAACCAAAAATAAAAAAGAGAAGAGGTTAAAACAGCAACTCAATGATCAAATGTCCTGCTAAAAAAGAAGGTTTTAAGTCCTCTTTTAAAACCGTCTGTGGATTGTGATCCCCTCAAGGTGTCAGGAAGGGCATTTCACAGATGTGGGGCAGCAACACAAAAAACCCTATCTCCCATGGTGCTGAGTTTTGTCCTGGGTGTATGAAGGCGGTTTGAGTGAATGGAACGGAGGGAACGTGTCGAGGTTGGTGGAGTTAGCAGTTCTTTGAGGTAAGGGGGGGCATTTCCGTGGATGCGCTGGTGAGTGAGGAGGGAGACCTTATATTTGATCCGGATGGAAACAGGACGCCAGTGAAGTGATTTAACAATGGATGTGGTATGCTCATATTTCACACCCTCATCAGGACCCTAGCTGCAGAATTTTGGATGTATTGCAGTCTTTGAAGACTCTTGCCAGGGATCCCAATGAGAAGCGCACTGCAATAATCCAGTCTAGAGGAGACAAAGGCGTGGACCAGCTTTTCAGCATCTGGGAGGGTGACAGAGGGGCAGAGTTTTGCAATGTTAAGGAGGTGGTAGAAAGAGATGTTACACAAGTGATTTACATGGGATTCGAAGGTGAGGTTTGAGTCCATTTTTACACCAAGACTGGTGACTGATGAGGAAAGGGGGATATTATGACCACAGGTGATGCAGGTTATGAATGATGACTGAATCTGGTGAGGTGTGCCAACCATGATGGGTTCAGTTTTGGAGCTGTTGAGCTGAAGAAAGTTGTGCTCCATCCAAGCCTTTATCTCCTCCAGACATACGGTGAGAGGTAATGGAGATGATGGTGATGATGAAGATGATAACAACGACAACGATGGAGATGGAGCTGCAGCAGTGGTTTTGACAAACAACTGTGTGTCATCGGCATAAGAATGGAATGAAATTCCATGGTGCCTGATGACTTGGCCAAGGGGGAGCGGACAGATGATGAAGAGGATGGGGCCAAGGACTGACCCCTGGGGGACCCCGCAGGTGACTATATGTGGGTTTGATAGAACCTGTCCAAGGGAGATGTATTCTGTCTGGTTGGTGAGATATGAGTGGAACCGATTGAGGGCAGTGTCGGTGAGTCCAATGAGATGGTGGAGCTGGTTGAGGAGGATGATATGGTCAATTGTATTAAATGCAGCAGATAGGTCAAGGAGGATAAGGAGAGAAGGACAGCCAGGATCAGCCACCATTAGGAGGTCAATTATGACTCTCATAAGAGCTTCTCTGTACTGTGTGCAGTACAGTAGCAACTGCTTTCTCCAGTACTTTAGAAATGAATGGGAAATTGGAGTGGGCCTGTAGTTTGATAGGATGTCTGGGTCAAGGGTGGGTTTTTTGAGCAATGGTTGAATTAATGCATTTTTAAGAGCAGGAGGGACATGGCCAGATTGGAGGGAGTGATTGATAACAGCGGTGATCAATGGACTTAAATTAGAGATGTATGTTTTTACCAGGATGGTTGGAAAGGGATCTAGGGCACAGGTGGAAGATCTCATTCTCCTGATGATATCCTCTTCCTGAGTAACTTCAGGAAAGCAGCTGTGGGGGTAGGAGATGAAGGACAGAGCAGATGTTGGAGGAGCAAGTGAGGTTGCAGGACTAGTGAGGGTAGAGCGAATAGAAGCAATTTTTGTTTTAAAGAACGCCATGAAGTCATTACATTGTTTTTTCTGAGATGTTTGTAGCTAGAGGAGATTGTGGTTTAAGAAGATGACTGACAGTGGAGAATAGCTGACTGGAATTTTCTGGACTGTTTCTGATAGCATCTGAAAGAAACTGTGCCACTGTTTCTTTAAGAGAATTTGCGTAAGCCTTTTGGTGTTCCCGATAGACCTGTCTGTAGACAGTGAGCCCAGAGGCTTTATGTCGCCATTCCAGGACCCGACTTTCTGCCTTCATCTTTCATAGCTCAGCTGTGAACTAGGGTGATAAGCGAGTGAAGGTGACCATTTTGATTTTTACAGGGGCATGGCGGTCCAGTAGACTGCTCAGGTGGCTGTTGTAAAAGTCCACTGTCTCATCAGCTGATGAAAAGTTGGTGGGAAGACGCTGTAGGTCTGCTGACATGGGTTCTGTGTTGATGTTTTTTAATGTTCCTGAAGCAGATTTGACGTTTGTTTTTAAGTTTATTAAGGCCAGATGAGGATGGTAACTCCATGAAAACAGCCTTATGGTCAGATACACTCAGATCATAAATCTGCAGATTAATGAGAGGGGCAGAGTTTGTGATGATCAAGTCAAGAGTGTGTCCCTTGGTGTGTGTCAGAAGATCAACAAGCTGCCTCAAATTGAAGCAGTCCAATAATTGGAGGAAGTCTACTGCACAACAGCAAGAGGGAGTGTTAACATGGATATTCATATTGCCAAGATTACAACATCAGAGGAAGATGTACAGAAGGTTGTGAGAAGGTTAGACATCTCAGAGATAAAGGAGACATTTGGTTTGGGTGGTCGATAAATGAAAAAAAGAGTCATGGAGAATGGGGGCTTACATTTAAATGTAAGGCATTCAAATGAATGGAGTTCAGGTATGGACAATGGGGACAGATCCAGGTTGTTGTTGTAGATGACTGCCAGGCCACTACCACGACCTATACTGTGAGCTTTCTGAAGGTAGCTGTACCCAGGAGTACATGTCTCATCGAGAGCAGAGAATGTGTTAGGTTGATGCCAAGTCTCTGTAATGCACATCAAGTCCAGACACTGATCCAGAATATGGTCATGAATTAGGCAGGATGTACAGTGGGGGAAAAAAGTATTTAGTCAGCCACCAATGGTGCAAGTTATCCCACTTAAAAGATGAGAGAGGTCTCCAATTTTCATCATAGGTATACCTCAACTATGAGAGACAAAATGAGAAAAAAAAATCCAGAAAATCACATTGAAGGATTTTTAATGAATTAATTGGTAAATTCCTCGGTAAAATAAGTATTTGGTCAATAACAAAAGTTCATCTCAATACTTTGTTATATACCCTTTGTTGGCAATGACAGAGGTCAAACGTTTTCTGTAAGTCTTCACAAGGTTTTCACACACTGTTGCTGGTATTTTGGCCCATTCCTCCATGCAGATCTCCTCTAGAGCAGTGATGTTTTGGGGCTGTCGCTGGGCAACACGGACTTTCAACTCCCTCCAAAGATTTTCTATGGGGTTGAGATCTGGAGATTGGCTAGGCCACTCCAGGACCTTGAAATGCTTCTTACGAAGCCACTCCTTCGTTGCCCGGGCGGTGTGTTTGGGATCATTGTCATGCTGAAAGACCCAGCCACGTTTCATCTTCAATGCCCTTGCTGATGGAAGGAGGTTTTCACTCAAAATCTCACGATACATGGCCCCATTCATTCTTTCCTTTACACGGATCAGTCGTCCTGGTCCCTTTGCAGAAAAACAGCCTCAAAGTATGATGTTTTCACCCCCATGCTTCACAGTAGGTATGGTGTTCTTTCTCCTCCAAACACGACAAGTTGAGTTTTTACCAAAAAGTTCTATTTTGGTTTCATCTGACCATATGACATTCTCCCAGTCCTCTTCTGGATCATCCAAATGCGCTCTAGCAAACTTCAGACGGGCCTGGACATGTACTGGCTTAAGCAGGGGGACACACGTCTGGCACTGCAGGATTTGAGTCCCTGGCGGCGTAGTGTGTTTCTGATGTAGCCTTTGTTACTTGGGTCCCAGCTCTCTGCAGGTCATTCACTAGGTCCCCCCGTGTGGTTCTGGGATTTTTGCTCACCGTTCTTGTGATCATTTTGACCTCACGGGGTGAGATCTTGCGTGGAGCCCCAGATCGAGGGAGATTATCAGTGGTCTTGTATGTCTTCCATTTTCTAATAATTGCTCCCACAGTTGATTTCTTCACACCAAGCTGCTTACCTATTGCAGATTCAGTCTTCCCAGCCTGGTGCAGGTCTACTATTTTGTTTCTGGTGTCCTTTGACAGCTCTTTGGTCTTGGCCATAGTGGAGTTTGGAGTCTGACTGTTTGAGGTTGTGGACAGGTGTCTTTTATACTGATAACGAGTTCAAACAGGTGCCATTAATACAGGTAATGAGTGGGGGACAGAGGAGCATCTTAAAGAAGAAGTTACAGGTCTGTGAGAGCCAGAAATCTTGCTTGTTTGTAGGTGACCAAATACTTATTTTACTGAGGAATTTACCAATTAATTCATTAAAAATCCTTCAATGTGATTTTCTGGATTTTTTTTTTCTCATTTTGTCTCTCATAGTTGAGGTATACCTATGATGAATATTGGAGACCTCTCTCATCTTTTAAGTGGGAGAACTTGCACAATTGGTGGCTGACTAAATACTTTTTTGCCCCACTGTATTTGTGAGTGATTATGCATTAAACAGTTCAATTTTGATACTTCCTGGAATAGTAAGTCTTTGCACTGGCCGGAGTAGGCTAAAATCTACTCCACGTTTTCCACCCTGCCCTCTCGAAAATGTTGCCATGGAAATGCCCGAGCTACTAGTCCAAGAGGAGACAGTGCTCTGATGACGTGACCGTTCGAGCGGCTGACCAGAGAGCCGGGATGGCATTACCCGCCTAGAAGTAAACACTTTCTTCAGGAGCTTCGATGAACATATCGTGGTCGGCGGAGAATTCCAAGTCTTTTGAAATGTGCGATGCATGGTGGAGTGGAAAAGTTGTTAAGGCTCATCAGCTGGTTGAAAGGATAATTTGGCATGTTTATGCTGGTACCAGAAAGTTAGCCAGTTGCTAGCTCTGTAGCTGGGGCGTTCTGAGGACTAGCCAGGTAGCATCAGCGACGAACCAGTCCAGCCAACCCAGGTGAAGCGTCTCGGTCACGGTAGCCTCAGACAGTAGATTCTGCCTGTTTGCCCAGAATTTTTTTTTTTTTTTTTTTTCTCTCCTGGCGCCACACGAGTCGGCTGCCTTTTGCAACAGCGGCTCGATTCCGAGTCTTTTTCCCTTCCTCTCTCTTTTTGATCAGTCCTTTTTTTTTTCACTCCATTTATATCACGGACACACAGATCGTCCCAAATGTCTCCTGAGCCGGTGGACGGAGCCACTGTTTATAGCAGGATACGATACAGCAGGGAAGAGCTGCTAGCATTCAACCGCCACCCGGTCCCATTGGAAAAACTCGACATACCGAGAGAACTGAGGCGAAAACGCCGCGGCTGCCGGGCTGGAGTAAGGCGGAGGACAAAAAATATAAGGTACAGACCCTCCCTTCCATCTGTTGTCATGGGAAATGTACGCTCTATACTGGGAAAGGCAGATAAGCTAGCGGCTATCTGCCGTTATGATAGCACATATCGCGAGTGCTCTCTCCTTTTGTTTACTGAGACGTGGCTAACTGAACTAGCAGCAGATGCTAACATTGAGCTGGAGGGTTTCTACATGATACGGGCTGACCGAACACCAGACAGTGGCAAAGCTAGGGGCGGTGGAGTGATAATGTATGTTAACAACAACTGGTGCAGACCGGGACATATCACTGTTAAACAACGACACTGCAGCAAAGACATTGAGTTGCTAGCTGTTAGCATGAGGCCTACATATCTCCCGAGAGAACACTCACACGTGATCTGCATTGTTGTTTATGCAAATCCGACGGCGAACGCTGGGACAGCGCGTGACGTCATCCATTCAGTAACCAGCAGGCTGCAGACAGAACACCCAGATGCTCTTCTCCTCATCTCAGGCGATTTCAACCATGTTTCACTGTCTCCCATTCTACCCACGTTCACCCAGTATGTCACATGCCACACTAGAGACAATAAAACACTGGACTTATTCTACGCAAACACTAAGGAGGCGTACACCTCATCACAACTCCCCCCACTCGGGAGATCGGATCACAACTTGGTTCATCTCCGGCCGATGTACAAACCCCTGGTGCACAGACAACGTCCGGCCATGCGCACAGTGGAGTTATGGTCTGAGGAGACAATGGACACTCTAAAAGGCTGTTTTGAAGCCACCGCCTGGAAGCAGCTCTGCGATCCACATGGTGAGGACATCGATGGCCTCATTCACACCTTCACGGGCTACCTCAGCTTCTGTGTGGACAAATCCGTTCCCACCAAGACCATACGGTGTTGCTCAAACAACAAACCCTGGATCAACCCTGAGATTAAAACACTTCTGAGAGAGAAGAAGAGGATCTTCAGGTCGGGGAATAGGGAGATGCTGAAGTCCGTACAGAGGGAGCTGAGGAGAAAGATCAGAGAAGGCAAGGACAGCTTCAGGAAGAAGATGGAGGACAAGTTGCAACAGAGCGACATCAGCGGGGTCTGGAGAAACCTCAAAACCATCTCTGGGCTCCAGAATACCTCCTCCCAGGCCACGGGGGGCAGGGAGTGGGCGAACAACCTGAATCTGTTTTTCAATAGGTTTGACCAACCGCCCTCCCCCCTGACTGCACAACAACCACTGCTGCCTCTAAAGAAATCAAGTCCTGCTGCCCACTCCCCACTCCACCAACACCCCCCCACCCCCAACACACAGCCCCCTATCCTGACCCTGACCAGGACCCAGGTGAGGACGGAGCTGAGGAAGATCAAGGCGAGGAAGGCGTCGGGACCGGACGGCATCAGCGCAAAGCTCCTCAAGTCCTGTGCAGACCAGCTGTGTGGGATTGTGACGTACATCTTCAACCTGAGCCTGAAGCTGGGGAGGGTACCACAGCTGTGGAAAACATCTTGTGTGGTACCTGTACCAAAAACTTCCCACCCCAAAGACCTGAACAGCTACAGACCGGTGGCCTTGACGTCCCACTTGATGAAGACCCTGGAGAGACTGCTCCTTGCTCACCTCCGCCCCCTGGTGGAACCAGCGATGGATCCACTCCAGTTCGCCTACCAGCATGGCATTGGGGTGGAGGATGCGGTGATCTTCCTCCTTCACCGTTCTCTGTCCCACCTGGAGAAGCCCGGGAATATGGTGAGGATCATGTTCTTTGACTTCTCCAGTGCTTTCAACACCATCCAACCGATGATCCTGAAGGACAAGCTGCTGCGCGCAGGGGTGGACCAGCACCTGTCATCATGGATCCTGGACTACCTCACGAACTGGCCTCAGTTTGTGAGAACCTGGGACTGTGTGTCCGACACGATCATCAGTAGCACGGGGGCCCCCCAGGGAACGGTGCTGGCTCCCTTCCTGTTCGCTCTTTATACTGCGGACTTCTCACACAACACAACACACTGCCATCTACAGAAGTTCTCTGATGACTCTGCAATCGTTGGCCTCATCTCCAATGGAGATGAAGCTGAGTACAGAGGGCTTATCCAGGACTTTGTAGACTGGTGCCATCGGAACTGCCTCCAGATCAACGCAAGGAAAACTAAGGAGCTGGTGGTGGACTGCCGCAGGCATGGGCAGCCCCTCACAGCACCAGTAAATATACAGGGAACAGACATCGAGATGGTGACATCCTATAAGTACCTGGGTGTTCATCTGAACAATAAACTAGACTGGTCACACAATACTGACGCACTCTACAAGAAGGGACAGCGCAGGCTGTTCCTGCTGAGGAGACTCAGGTCTTTTGGTGTACAAGGGGCGCTGCTGAAGACATTCTATGACACGGTGGTGGCATCAGCCATCACTTTTGGAGTGGTCTGCTGGGGCAGTGGCATTACTGCAGCCGATAGGAAGAGACTGAACAAACTGATTAAGAAAGCTAGCTCTGTCCTGGGGCAGCGCCTTGATCCGGTGGAGGAGATAGGAGAGAGAAGGACGGTGGCTAAACTGTCATCTCTGCTGGAGTCCGAGTTCCACCCTATGCAGGACGTACTGAATGCACTGAGGAGCTCATTTAGCAGCAGACTACATCATCCCAGGTGCACAACCGAGAGGTTTCGTAGGTCCTTCCTACCAACGGCTGTCAGACTGTACAACCTAAGCAGGGCTGCTCGCAGAGATAGCAAAAAGACGTAACAAACTAATAGTTTTTAAATGCAAAAGATGCAATAGACTTACACAATGGTCCCCTCCGGCATACAACTAGGAAAATACCGGTCGCTATGGAGGGTGAGAATATGTATGGGCACATAATCATACCATGTAGGATAACTAAGTAGAGGGTTGTGCTGTTTCATCCCATCTAGCAACAATGCTCTGCACTGTGTGTGTTTATATATTTACATATTTATTCCATCTAGCTACAATGCTCTGCACTGTGTGTCTGTGTGTGTATATATATATATTTTATAGTAATATGTACATATGTATATTAGCTGCTCTTGCTTGCTTGTTTTTTTTTTTTTTTTTCTTGCCTTCTGATTGTTGCTCTGATTGTTGCTATCCCTGTGCTGTTGCAATCCTGGAATTTCCCTGTTGTGGGACTAATAAAGGCTTATCTTATCTTATCTTAATTTCCTCACAGTGATGAGCAAACCCAGAGAGGCCACTAGCAGTGCAGCAGCAACAGGTCAATTTTTGCTGGACTCCATTTAATCTGTATTAAAGTTGACAGCAGGAAAACTTGACCGATTGTGGAGGGAAAAGTTAGTTAAAAGCTCAGGTGGAGAAGCGGCGAACAAACTGCGCCAGCATCCTCTCTGCAGCGTCCTCTCACTGCTGTCTTCAGGACCATATTTATTTTGCACGTATCCTCAGCACTGGTGCCCAAAATACATTTTATTCTGTTTTGTAACATGATATAGAAACATTTATATTGGGGGGACAATTCTCCATTTTTTCCAGGCCCCCCACTTCCCCCAGATTCACACCTATCAGGCCCCTCTGCTGCATATTAAACTTTGCATTTTACTTCAAACACAACCCAACAGCAGCAGAACAAGAAGGGGGAAAATACAGGCCGTTTGTTACCTCCTCTGGCTGAGTGCTGCTGTGGCTTTATTTTTCTTTCACCGCATTAGAAAAGAAACACAGTAGTCAGTGTCAAATGTGGGTGTGTGGGGGGGGGGGTAAAGAAGGGGGTGGGCGATAGAAAGAGAGCTGGTGTTTTTGTGTTGTTGTTAAAGTGGGAGCCACAGCTAATTTCATGCTCCGTATTTTATTGTCATGCTTCAGTTAGTGTGCTTAAGTGCCACATGAGCAGCAGCGACGCTCTCCACCACGAGCTGCTGAACTCCAATCCACAATCAGTCAGATCCACCGCAGCTCTTTAGAGGTGCACGTACAATATTTATGACAACCAATTTACAGTTTTTACTATTTGCTTCATACATTCAATAGTTTGGTTGCATGAAAGCGACATAATTTTCAATATATTCACCCCTTCAAAAAAAAAAGTCACACACTTTAGCCTTTAGTTTTCATTTAAACACATTTGCCTTGGCATCGTTTTGATACTCTGATGCAATGTCACACTGTACCCAATTATTCAATTATCCAGATATTCTCATGAATCTACAATTTTTTTTCTCATAAATGTGACTTTTTTTGTCAAAAATTTACAACTTTTTTTCTCACAGATTTGCAAATTCTTTTCTTGAAAATCTGCAATTTTGTCCTGTAAATTTTCAGCTTTTTCTTGCAGATTTGCAACTTTTTTCTCAAAAAATTTCTGACTCTTTTCTCAAAAATTTGCAACTTTTTCCGAATTTTTTTTTTACTTTTTTTCTCATAAATCTGCAAGGTTTTTTTCAGAAAGTCTTAAACTTTTAGATTTGTAACTTTTCCTCAAAATTCTAACTTCTTCCTCATAAATGTGCAACTTCTTTAAGAGATACACCACATGGTATCCCACACGCTGTGGAAGGGATTAACTTTCTCATAAATTTTTCTTCTAAATTTGCAAGTTTTTTTTCTCAAAATTTTTGAGTTTTTATTCTCATAAAATTGCAACTTTTTTTCAAAAATTTGTAACTTTTCTCTCATAAATTTGCACCTTTTTCCTGTAAATTTGCTACTGTTTTTCATAGACTTGACTTTTTTCTCATAAATCTGCTAATTTTTTCTTGTAAATTTGCATGTTTTTCAGAAAATTTTCAACTTTCTCATAAATTTGCAACTTTTTCCTCATAAATTTGTGACTTTTTCCCTCATAAATTTGCAAAATTTTCCTCATACATTTATGACTTTTTCTCATAAATTTGCAACTTTTTCCTCAAAAATTTGCAACTTTTTTCTCATAGATTTGCAATTTTTTCCTGTAAATTTGCAACTTTTTCATAGACTTAAGTTTTTTCATAAATTTGTGACTTTTTTCTCATAAATTTGCAACTTTTCCTCAAAAAATTGTCACTTTTTCTCAAAAATTTACAACTTTTTTCTCATAGATTTGCAAATTCTTTTCTTGAAAATCTGCAATTTTGTCCCATAAATTTTCCACTTGATTCTCATAGATTTGCAACTTTTTCCTCAAAAATTTGAGATTTTTCTCATAAACTTGACTTTTTTCTCATAAGTCACAAATTTTTTTTCCTGTAAATTTGCAATTTTTTTTTCAGAAAACTTCATTTTCTTTCTCATAAATGTGACTTTTTTTCTCAAAAATCCGCAACTTTTTTCCTCATAGATTAGCAATTTGTTCTTGAAACTTTGCAGTTTTGTCCTGGAAATTGGCAACTTTTTTCCTCAATTTTTTTTCACATAAATTTGCAACTTTTTTCCTGTAAATCTGCATCTTTTTTCATAGACTTGTGACTTTTTTCTCATAACTTTGCAACTTTTTTCCTCCTAAATTTGTGATCTTTTTGTCTCAAAAATTTGCAACTTTTTCCCCCGTTAAATTTTCACTTTTTTCCCTTGTAAATTTGCAATGTTCAACTGGGCCATTTTTGAATTGGCATCTCTTATTCTATCTTTGCACCTTTATTCTTGCACATTTGTACCTTATTTCACACTTACATGTTTGTACCTTATTCTAAATTGCTGAATACCCCCCCACCACCAAAAAAATCCCCCTTGTTAAAAATAAATAAATAAATCGCATATTGATTACATGGTATTTGGAATTCATATTTGGGATTCACATGTCAGCATTTTCTCCTGAAGCGGCTTGATTTGGATAAAAGATAAATTACAAATTTAGTTAAAAAAAAAAAACCAAACTATTCAAATTTAGGAGAAAAATCTTAAAAAGAAGGAAAAAGCAGCAACTTGACAATGAAGTCACAAATTTACAGAAATATACAGATGAAAAAAGAATAAAATTTGTGTGACAAAAGGAAAAAAAATCCTAAAATGTAAAGAAAAGCTGCAAAATTAATGGGAAAAACTACATGATGTAAACTTAAAGGCCTTATGAAAGTTAACAAAATTAAAGACTTAAATCTGGACATGTTATCTTGTAAATTGGTGAATTTTATCGTCATCATTTCATCTTCATAATCAGTTTTTGTTGAAGTTGTTCCAGTTACATTAGTGATGAACAGAATCTTTAGGAACCCATCTATCATTCCGGCTCATCCCTTTCTTAAAAACACGTTTAAACTGTTACGCTCTGTGGCGCCGTGCCATCTGCCGCTCAACTCCTCTGCCCTGGGCGGCGTGGAGAAAACAGCGGTGACAGAGACGTGGGGCGTTATGCCGCCGCTGCTGCCGGAGAGCAGCTTGTCAGCGATGATCTAACTA
This sequence comes from Pholidichthys leucotaenia, assembly GCA_020510985.1. Lineage (NCBI taxonomy): Eukaryota > Metazoa > Chordata > Actinopteri > Cichliformes > Pholidichthyidae > Pholidichthys > Pholidichthys leucotaenia. The sequence goes on along the minus strand of CM035842.1, from coordinate 408,756,177 downwards.
CAGCAGGCAGCTGGGAAGCAAATGTTAAACGCTGCCTCCTCATCATATTCCTCCAGGATTTTCCCACCTCACACCCGTTTGGCTGATAAGCCACCGCCACGAGCCAGTCAAGGTCAGCAGTTATCTACCCCCCACCCCCCCCAGTATTTACATAGTGTGTCCCAGAGCTGGAGGAGCGATGGTGGGCACTTATCTGAGCTCAGCAGCCTCCCTTTTCCCCCTGAGATGGCAGTGGGGACCGGTGCCCCCAAAGGCCGTGGTCAATGCTGACATCTGCTGGTAGGAAGGTGAAGTGCATGCCACCAATCGTTGCAGAAAGTATGGAGGAGTTTGTAGAGGGCATTCAGCAGAGTTACCAACTTTTCAAAAAAGCTTGGAGTGAGATTTAGAAGGAGTTGTGCAGTGGGGAGACTAGGGGGCAGGGGTGGAGTGAGCGTGCAGACACACAATACACAAAGTTTTTTTCTTCAATAAATACACTTCTTTACTCAAAAATAAGTTTTAGAACATGCTCAGTCTGCTTTATGCTGCCTTGAAAGTGCTCATTGTGGAAAAATCTAAAGAAAGTCAACATGATATTGACAGTAATTTCCTCAATTTGGAGCTAGAAAGAAGGTTTGTGGAGTAAGCGAGAGGGCAAAAGAGTGAGACTCACTCCAAAAGAGTCAGCACTGGCACCACTGCATTCAGCATCACTGGAAACTGTTATGATGATGATTTCCAACAAGTTTTTCTTCATGATGTGTGCAAGACTTTTCAACAAAAAATGAGATGATTTTATAATTTTTTGTTTTTAAATTGAGGAAAAAACAGTGGCGAACATTCCCAATCGATGTAACGGATTTTAAATGGTCCACGGCATGTTTTTCCATGTTTATGATTGACTCCAATGTTACAATGATGAATCTTAACCCCTTGCACTTCAGGCAATTTTCCTAAAAACGCCAAAAAATAACGTGCCCAAAGTAAATCGAAAGCTGTTCTTCAACCCTTTGCAGCATCTTCATGGGGTTGGTCTCATTTAAAAGAAAACACTTTGAATTTTTTGGCAAAAAAAACATAATCTCTCTACGTGCTCCGGCCACTGAGTTACAGTCATCTAAACATAGTGAACTTGAAGAAAATAAATTTGGCCACGGTGTTTTTTTGGATACAAATGCTTGCAAATAACACACAGCTGTCCAGTCCGGCTGGAAAATGCAACAGAAATGTAGAACCAAGTGTTATCCAGCTGAGGTCCAAATTTTGTAACAATACCACAAAAAATGAATATTTTACACAGCTACATAATTACATTATTACAACATAATTCCATTATTGCCGTTTTGGTGAATGATTTACAACCTTTGTCATCGGCCTCCGTCGGTCTATGACGACGGAAGAGAATCCTAAACGTCTATTCTGCTGGAATGAGTGCAGGTCCCACTTGTGGGTGTTCTCCATGCTGCTGGGTCTGTAGCAGGTTCGTCCAGCGTCCTTTTTTTCATCTGCTGCAACAGTAAATCTCTCTTCACCCAGCCCGAACTTCTGTGCTTCAATTGGCTCCTGCATTCACAGTAGGCGCGTCCTCCTTCCTAGGTTTTCATTCATTGGTTCTTCAAGGTTTCAGAAACCCAATTCAAGGCTCTTATTAGTCGAATGAGAGGTCAATCAGATGAACTAATCTGTTTGCGGCTGTGTCTGCAGCTTTTTTTTTTTTTCAGTGGCGCTTGGAGGCCACACCACCTACATCACCACCATCAGTATCTCTATCATGCGTCATGCGCACGAGTGCGCTCTCGTGCGCCCTAGGACGCAGAGACTTGCCCGCCCGCGGAACAACGGAGTGCAAGAGGTTAAAGGGGTCACTGATTGCACATTTTTTTACATTTTAACCTAATGAAATGTCTGTGGCATGTTTTGTTCAAATTTTCTTCAAAGTTGTTTGTTTTCCAGCTTTTCTGAAAACAACCTGTTTGGGTGTATATCTATCCATCCATCCATCCATCTTCTACCGCTTTTCCGGAGGTCCAGGTCACAGAAGCAGCAGTTCAAGCAGAGAAGCCAGACTTCCCTCTCCCCAGCCACCTGCTCCAGCTCTTCAGAGAGCATACCAAGGCATTCCCAGACCAGCTGGGAGACAGTCTCTCCAGCGAGTCCTGGGTCTGCCCCGGGGTCTCCTCCCAGAGGGATGTGCCCGAAACACCTCAGGTGGGAGGCGTCCAGTTGACATCCTGATCAGATGCCCAAACCACCTCAACTGGCTCCTTTCGATGTGGAGGAGCAGCGGTTCTGCCCTGAGCCTCTCCTAGATGACTGAGCTCCTCACCCTATCGCTAAGGGTGAGTCCAGCAATCCTACGGAGAAAGCTCAGTTCAGCCACTTGTATCCGCAATCTCATTCTTTCAGTCATTACCCAAAGCTCATGACCATAGGTGAGGGCAGGAACGTAGATTGACTGGTAAATCGACAGCTTTGCTTTAGAGCTCAGCTCCCTCTTCATCACAACACACCGGTACAACATCTGCATGACTGCAGAGGCTGCTCCGATCCATCTGTCAATCTCTCACGCCATTCTTCAGTCCCTCTAGGACAGGAGTCTCCAACCTGGGGCTCCTGGAACATTCAGGTTTCTGTTGGAAATTTTCTAATTTCACTTCTTAATTGCTCCAAAGATTTGAAAATAATTAGTCATTGTTGTGCATGTGTTTTGAAGGCACCCTTGCACCCATGCACAACAGTAGCAAATTATTTGCAAATCTTTGGACCAATAAAGAAGTTAAATTAAAAAATTTCCCACGGAAACCTGAACGTTCCAGGAGCCCCAGTTTGGAGACCCCTGCTCTAGGATTTTGTGGGATGTTTTTATGATTGTTGCAGCCCAAAAAGCCTGAATTTGCGGGAGCTTTTTTAAAAAGTTGCAATAAAAGTTGCAATGTTTTGAGAGGTTTTTTTGCACTAAAAGTTGTGGGAAGAATTACAAATTTTAAAGCAGATGTTTTTTTTCCAGTTTACTGCAGTGATATTCTATATAACAATACAAGAAAAGCACAGGATTGTTAAAAATTTCCTATTAAACAGTGATTTATAAATTAAGCAGAAACTTCAACTATACAGAAACACTCTTGTGTGCAACAGCAAATACAGACTTTAACACAGTATCCATTACAGCAGCACCTTCATTTGAAAACTCCCTATGGTCCCCAACCACTCAGTACCGAGCCCAGAGAAAAAATAATTTATTCTGTTCTGCTGTATTGTCTATTGGAGTCTGTGTTTTTCTGAAAAAGAAAAAATTACAGACAATATTCTCTCTCTTTCCGTGCCTAACTCCTACCTGTCCATCTGCTGTGCATCTTGACACACACACTTGTCCCTTCAGACACACATCCTTCATTTACAGTGGGGGGATGGGGTATTTGTCCGTGTCCAGCCTGGAGATTCACAGTTTTAAAGCTCATTGACAAGATGTAGTAATGATTTTACCTCTAAGGATGTATGAAATGATCAAACACTGGCTGTAGTGTTAGATTTGCTCATTTTGTTTGTGGTTTTACGGTGTCTCTCCTCACGCATGTTCCCATGACGGGGTGCTTTTGGGGCAGGCGGACATTTTTTCAAAACAAACCCAGCACTTCATACATGCAGTCAGGACGGAGACAGGGCGAGATGTCCACCGGCAGGCTGGGGGAGACGGAGGAAGGGACAATGTTGGAAACCTCACGGGTGAGTGTTTTTATTAAATCACACACACCGTTTTTGCTGATGTGTTCCGCTAATACTCACTGTAAACACGGAAGTTAACGCAGTGCAGCGATGCATTTGATTGGTTAGACTGAGCGTTTGAGCACCAGTCAGAGACAAATCTGACTGGTGAAATTGGCGGAAGTTGACGAGGATTGGCCAAAATTGCGGGAAAGTTGTGATGATTGGACAAAGTTGCAAGGTCACACAATAGTCACGTCGATTGGCTGATTTCGTGTGAATTGACGCGATTGAAACATCGCAAAATCCTGGAGGGACTGATTCTCTCCTCACTCATGAATGAGACCCCGAAATATTTAAACTCCTCCACTTGGGGCAGGAGCTTGTCCCCAATCTGGAGGAGACAATCCACCTTTTTCTGGCTGAGGACCATGGACTCAGACTTGGAGGTTCTGATTCTCATCCTCATGTTTGAGTGTATATGCACCTTTAAATCTTTAGACTGACTTCAACTCCGCCCGCCCTCTTAAGCTGATTTATGCTCCCTTTCCGTGTTCCACATCCGCTCAACCATGAGGCTTCAGTGGCCTGAATTTCGTCATCACCTCCAGTCGTGCAGAAGAAGAGGAAGTAGACAACCAAGAAGACACAGTAGTTGTAGTCACAGAAATATAATTATGTCTCTGTGGTTGTTGTAGCAACAGCAGCAGCAGCGTGACCAGAGGAAAAGCAAAATAATGGCGATTATCAAACCCACAAAGTGGATTCTTCTTTTTAAAGGACAACTTTGTCTCTTGTATAGCTGGTGAACAAATTAGTGCGTCTGCTCCTGGGTGCTACCTATCAAGCTGGGGTGAAACTGCAGTGTCCTCTTGGTCTGGCAGATGCAAAAAAGAAACGTACTGTATATATACAGCCAAGTGAGCACCGGGCTTGTCTGTGTCACAGATGCGAAACACAGAAAGGGAGTGTACAGTGGTGTGAAAAAGTGTTTGCCCCCCTTCCTGATTTTTTTTTTTTTTCTGTATGTTTGTCACACTTCAATGTTTCAAATCATCAAACCAATTTAAATATTAGACAAAGATAACACAAGTAAACACAAAATGCAATTTTTAAATGAAGGTATTTATTATTAAGGGAAAAAAAATCCAAACCTACAGGGCCCTGTGTGAAAAAGTGATTGCCCTCTAAACCTAATAACTGGTTGGGCCACCCTTAGCAGCAGCAACTGCAATCAAGTGTTTGTGATAACTGGCAATGAGTTTTTTACAAAAAAAAGTGATCCTTCCCTTAATATTTAAATTTGTTAGATGATCTGAAACATTTAAGTGTGACAAACATACAAAAAAATGAGAAATCAGGAAGGGGGCAAACACTTTTTCACACCACTGTAAATCCAGCTTGACAGCACTAGCGCTAACGCTAAATGGCCAACTCCTAGCCTTTAGCTCGGATGTATCCTGAGACTAAAATGGGTTGGGTCGGCCCCGGGATCTTTTGTGACTCAGGCAGAGAATTTCTGAAAAACTCCTTACATTTGTTGGCGAACGAGAAAAGTCTTTGTAACAGTTATGTGAGGGTTCTGCGTTTGCGCCGTTGGGGATCCCAGGCCAACTTGGGCTCTGACTGCGTCAGGGCGGACTTGACCTGTTACCTCTGAGCCAACTAAAGTGTGCCTTAAAGAATGAACGCAATAAAGCACCACTGGTGGACAGCAGTGTGTGGTCTCAGTGGTCGATCGGATATGACCGGTCCCTGGAGCACAATAAGACCAGAAATATTCGCAAATGAGCGGCTAAACCACTAGCTTCAAGGCAACTAGCAGACGTTAGCAAGCTGTTCAAAATAATGTCCATTAATGACGTATATGCTCAAGTATTGGTAAATGAACAAGGATTCGAGTGAGGGTGAATAGAATTTATAGAATATAGTCATCCAAACCGACTGACTCAACAGCTAAGCAAATCCTAGGCAGTCTGTCGGTCATGTGACCAATGCTGAGTTAATGCTAACAGAGCTCAATGTAGCATCACAGTGAAAATAAAACAAAATAAGCAAGAATAGCAGGAGATACATTATCGACTGTGGATTAGAGTGACTGAAATCTAAAGAAAATAATATAAACCACACTTGCTAAGCTAACTTCTTAGCTAACAGCTGACAGCTAGATTGACCTATAATAGAGCAGTGGGCGGTTATAACAAGGACACTTTGGGCTGGGATTACTATGGAAGTGACATCCCATGGCAAACCCAGAACAGTCAATTTTGCTTTTTGGAGTGAAAAAATGATATAAAGGCTGTGTTTGTTTGTTTGTTTGTTTGTTTGTTTGTTTGTTTTTTGAAGCGAGCGTTTTGGTATTTTTTCAATAATCACGCGGCCTATAAATGCCTTTCAGAAGGTTAAAACATACAAAAACACCATTTTTCAGTCAATGACCCTTTTTAAATTCCCAAAGGCTCAAAAAACAAGGTGTGCAAAAAGACCTGGACAAGACCCACACTGTATGAAAACTCTGTCACAATAAACTAAACTAGAAAAGCACTCGGAGAGCGCAGACCTCCGCCAAGCACCACAGTTCCCCCCCATACAGTGTTTGTGTGTACGTTTTCAGATTCCTTGACCATGAAAACATATGTCTAGCAATTGGATTCACAATGAATGAATGAATGAATGAATGAATTTATTTATTTCGGATAATACAGTACAGGTTAAAAGAAACTGTATAATATAACAACAAGGTCAAATTAGACAAAGACTCCTTCTACTAAGCAATTCCACGTGAGTTATCCGAAATGGGTGATGGCTGAAGCCGCAGCTTATATTGCCCACCCATATTCCATCCAAGAATTCAAAAGAAAAAAGAGTAAACAAGACAAGAGTGATTACAATTTAGAACAAAGCTAAGACAAAGTGTGACTGAGAGAAAAAAAGAAAACTAAGCTAAGCTAAGTTAAGCGGTTACTATTCAAGACAAATCTAAGACAGAATGTCACAGAGAGAAAAAAAAAAAACCCACTAAGCTACAACACAACACAGGCTGGAAATGTCAATCCTTATGTGAGTTTACATGTCGTCTTGTAAATATGTTTGGAGTATTTCTTCCTTTAGTTTTTGTTTAAATTGTCCAAGCGTTGTACATGATTTTAATTCAGGTCCATAATCGTTCCATAATCTGACTCCTTGCACTGAAACACAGTGTTGCTTGGTGGTAGTTCTCACTGTAGGTTTTTGAAATATACATGTTCCTCTGAAGTGATATCATTTCTCCCTTGTTTGGAACAACTTTTGGATATTTGCGGGCAGTGATAAATTCTTCACTTTGAACATTATTATTGCGGTTTTAAAGTCAACCAGATCTTTCAACTTGAGAGTTTTTTGTTTAAGAAAAAGTGGGTTTGTTGGTTCCCTGTAAGCTGCTTTGTTTATTATTCTAATAGCTCTCTTTTGAAGCATAAAGAGTGGATATATGTTTGTTTTGTATGTATTTCCCCATACTTCAGTACAATATGTCATGTATGGGAGTATTAATGAATGATACAAGGTGTATAGTGTGGGTTGATTCAGCAAATATTTCACTCTGTGTAATATTGCAATTGATTTGGAAACTTTACCTTTAATATAATTAATATGTGACTTCCAACACAGTTTGTTATCAATTATTACTCCAAGGAATTTAGTTTCAGATACCCTTTCAATCTCTACACCATTTACACTGAGTGTGGGTACTGGATTGTTGTGATGGTTGTTAAAGACTATAAATTTTGTCTTACTTAAATTGAGCGTTAATTTGTTTGAATCAAACCACAGTTTAAGCTTTTCTAATTCCTTCCCGAGTGTATCCAGAAGTTGTTCCAAATTGTTTCCACTGCATAGCAGATTAGTGTCATCGGCAAACAATATTAAGTCCATTTTTTCTGAAACTTTACATATATCGTTTATATACATATTGAATAATAATGGTCCCAAAACTGAACCCTGTGGGACTCCACAGGTGACCTTCAGCAACTCTGAGTTTTTGTTGCTAACACATACATACTGACATCTATTCTTTAAGTAACTACTTAACCAGGACAGTGCTACCCCTCTAATACCAGAATTCTGTAGTTTCTTTAATAATAAATTATGATCTACTGTATCAAATGCTTTTTTAAGATCTAGGAATACTCCAACTGAATACTCTTTATTTTCAATGGCTGTTGATATTTTTTCTGTAAATTCCATTAGGGCATATGCAGTTGTCCTCTTGTGTCTGAACCCATATTGCTGCTCACATAGTAAATCATTCTTCAGTATGAAGTTGTCAATTCTCTCATAGAATATTTTTTCAAGTATCTTGGAAAATTGCGGTAATAGTGAAATTGGTCTATAGTTTGAGAGTTCCCCTCTGTCGCCCGTCTTGTATATCGGAATTACTTTAGCTATTTTCATTGTATTGGGAAATATACCTGATTGGAGAGACAGGTTGCAGATATACGTCAGTGGTTTTACTATGCATTCGATAACAGTTTTGACTAGTAGCATGTCAATACCATCACAGTCAGTAGATGTTTTACTTTTGAACGATTTAACAATTTCAATGACCTCTCTTTCGTCTGTGTTCTTTATGAAGATGGAGTCTTTTACAGCAGTGTTATTGCATATTGTATTACCTGTTGGCACCGTAGTGGGTATTTCTCGGGCCAGTTTAGGTCCAATGTTAACAAAAAAATTATTAAATTCATCTGCAGGTGAAGCAATATTCACACTCTGAGTCGTTTTATTATTTTTTGGAATATTAGTTGGGTAGCTTGTATTTCTGCTTTTATTTCCAAGGATACTGTTGAGTATTGTCCATGTATTTTTAATATTGTCTCTGTTTTTCTCCAGTTCTTTACTGTAATAGTCTCTTTTACTACATCTTATTATATATGTTAACTTATTTTTGTATGTTTTATACCGCTGCTCTGCTTCTTTTGTTCTTTTCTTTAGGAAAGCTTTATATAATAAATTTTTCTTTTTACACGCCTTTTGTAGTCCTTTGGTTAACCATGGCTTATTAGCAAATTTGTGTTTAAGCTTTTTTATTACTAATGGGCAGTTTTTTTCATAAAGAGTGGTTACAATATTTATAAATGTGTCATAGGCTTCATTTACATCTGATACATAGACTTCTGTCCAGTCTTGCTTCAGCAAGTCCTCTTTAAGAGAACTGATTGCATTTGGTGATTTGTGTCTGAACGATTTTGAAGTTTTTTCTGCGTTGGGCCCCGTGTGGCCATGGATAAGTGCAAAGGTTGGCAAGTGGTCACTTATATCATTTATCAATAATCCACTTCCTATTTTCTTATCGAAAACATTGACAAACAGGTTGTCAATAAGTGTAGCAGAGTGAACAATGATAGGATTAGTGGTTCAGTAGTAAAAGCATTACCTCCTTGGCGGAGGTAATAAACTGAAGTGTTGGTGTTGTGTCCATCTCCTTCATGTGCAAAGTCCCAGGCTGCGAGCGTTTTCATAGATCACTGAAAGCAGCACTCAGGGCTTCAGTGACGGATGCAAATTGCGTAGACAGGTTGCTGTGGGTTTTATTGGGTTTGCGCTCCGCGGAAAAAAAGTGGATTTGAAGCTTCCCCGGCAGAGAGCTGGTTTTTGCGCAGCCCCTATGGCTGGCCGGGGAATTTGTGCCAAATAATCCGGCGGCGGACAGCTGCCCGTGTCAGCTTTTGCAGTGTGGCACAAACACAGGCACGCTGGCGGGCCCTGCCCACCACAGTTTTCCGCGTGCTTTTGTGCCTAAAATTTTGAAGAAGGCGGAGTTTGTGTTCGTCAGACATGACAACCAGCGCCCTCTATTGCCCCTGCACACATGTTGAAAATGGCCGTATCTCACAATGTTAAAGAATCCTTTTAAAAATTCCTGTATCAAGACGGTGATCCGTATCATCCCCAAAATTTAATCAGTTCTTCCTTGTACCATTTCCAACAACGCCTGAAAGTTTCATCAAAATCCGTCCAAAACTTTTTGAGTTATCTTGCTAACCAACAGACAGACAAACAAACAAACAGACAGACAGACAAACAAACAGACAGACAGACAAACCCAGGCAAAAACATAACCTCCTCCTGGCCTTCGGCCTGGCGGAGGTAAATATTTTGGAAACGCAACAAACATGTGAAACCCTATCGCACATGGAGGAGAAAGGGGAACAGTTGTGGGCTGCCACCACCAACCAGAGGACTATCGAGCAAGTGGCATCAAATCTTCCGGCAGGCGCCAATATTCCATCATTGAAAACCAGGGCTTTTATGCTGTGTTGTGCACTTTAGAGCCACAGTGGGAAGGCACATCACGGAGCTATTTCACAGACACGGTGATAACCACACTCTATGACAAGACCAAAACCAAAGCCATGGAATCACTGAAGAGAGCAAATAGGACTGCATCAAATTTTCATGAGAAGTCCAACATGTTAGAAATTTATTGTCTCAATGGTCGGCAAAGCCCGGCAGATCAGGACACGAGCATTAGCTTAGCTGGACCGATGGTGGTCAGTCTTTTTGGAAAGTTTCTGTAGTCACCCCACAAGACATCTGTGATCCCAGCTATCACTGTCGATCCAATATCTCGTATCATTCTGGCTTAGTTTGCTATATTTTGGTCAAGACAGCGTGGCATAGTCTGCTCTATACTGGGAGAAGACTGCTGCTATCAGGTATGAGATTCAGCTGGGTCACTTGGTGAAGGTATGGGGCAGAGTCAGACAGGGTGTAATGGTTCAGGATGCACACTGTTCTCCCTCTCCTTAACTGTCTGTTCTCCACAGCTGAGCTCCGCATCTGCCAGTAATCAGCCCCACTCCTTAAACAGGAGCTTCACGCTGCAGACGGTAGGAGCTTGTTAGACTCATTCATGCTATGTCGGGATCAACTACCCAGTGTGCAGCCTTCAGCCTACGCTCTCCTACCACACCACCGTAAGCCTTTCCCTAGTTCTCCCTCAAATCTCCTTTCCTTATTCCCCTCAAGACAGCCTTGGTGGAGTGGATCTTTTCCTTGGCAGAACCGTGGATCCGGATACCCCATCTTCACTCTCCACTCTCCCAAGTAAGATGACTTACCAATGTGAACTAAGCCTATGCCCTCATCTCTCCTTCCCCAGAGCCACCATTCACTCGGCATTCCACTCACCTCCCTGAAATCCCTTTTCACCACGCTGAAGAGTCACAAAGGAATCCAGCCAACGTCAGGTTCCTTGTCCAACTCTGTAAGAAAAGTAGAACATAAGCTAAAGTTGAATGCAGCTCTTGTCCCTGAACTAATTGTTTCTCCTCTCCTCTGCAGGGTTGCCAGACTCTCCGCACCATCATCCCAGCATGTTCTTTCAATAAATATTCACATCACTGCATTACAACCTTGGTCTCTCTTGCTGTCTGTGTTTGGGTCTTTAACCACTTACCATGTCAGTTCAAGCTATTCATGAGGACCCAGCAGCCACAGCCTGAGAGACCATGGTCACTCGGGTAGATGGCCTGGAGCAGTGCGTGGACAATCTCATGCTGCAGATGCAGTTGGTTGTAACCCAGCTTCAAAAGGTGTCTGATCATTTAGACCAGCTTGCCCTCTCACCAACCCACCCTCCTGCTACAACCTCCCCCAGACCCAGCCATGCTCTAGCGGTTTCCACACTGGCTCGTTACAACGGGAGTTTGGTGGGGGGGGGGGGGGGGGGGGGGTAGTCTTTTTCCAATGTAACCTACTGTTTCAGCATCTCCTGGATGATTTTCCCATTGAACACAGCAAGATAAGCTATGTGGTTAACCTTCTTGAGGGTTGGGCCCTCGCTTGGGCACACACTGTTGTTATGAGTGCCGAATACCCATCCTACACATTTACCCGTTTTTCAGAGGAGTTCATGAAGATTTTCAACCATGCCGACTGCGAGGGTAGCGCCTCCTCCTGCCTTCGCAATCTGCAGCAGGGAGCTCGATCTGCTGTCGAATTTTCTGTTGATTTCCGGGTGCTCGCAACAGAAGCAGGCTAGGATAACACCGCACTGCGCTCCACCTTTATCGCCAGTCTCATTTGTAGTTTGCGAGACAAGGTAGCCAGCTGCAAGGAGCCCGAGTCCCTTGATGCGTTAATCTCTCTGGTCATCAAGCTGGACAATCGTCTACGTCCACGCACATGGGAACGGCAATGCACAGGTTGCACACCTCGTCCGGTCTCGTCTCTGCCTTCCCCTCCTCGGCAAACTTTTTCTTCGCACGGTTCCCTGGTCGTCTGTGGTCCCACATCACATTTGATTTTATTACTGGTCTGCCCCCGTCCAGTGGTCACACCATCATCCTTGACCGTAGTCGACAGGTTTTCTAAGGCTGCACACTTCATTCCCCTTCCTAAACTCCCTTCTGAGAAGGAGACAGCGGACCACCTGACCATACCCTCTGACACTGAGTCTGATCGCGGTCCCCAGTTTTCTTCCCAGGTTTGGCGCACCTTTTATAAGGCCACTGGGGCCACCGTCAGTCTGACATCCGGCTACCACCCACAGAGCAACAGACAGTGTGAACAGACTAACCAGGAGTTGGAGGCCGTGCTTTGATGCATCACTTCTTCCAATTCTGCCTCTTGAAGTACTCACCTGCCCTAGGTGGAACACGCCCATAATTCCGCCACCTCTGCTGCCATGGGGGTATCTCCGTTCGAGGCCTCACTGGGGTACCAACCTCCTCTGTTCCCTGTCTCAGAAGAGGAGATCACAGTACCCTCTGTTCATTATCACGTCCGGAAGTGCCACCGCATCTGGAATGAGACCAAAGTGGTGCTACCTCGGACGGCCAAGCAGAACTCCCAATGGGCGAACCGACAAAGGAGGGCAGCCCGACCTACACTGTAGGGCAGAAGGTGTGGCTTTCAACCAGGAACATTTGTCTAAAAACAAACTCTAAGAAGTTATCACCCTGGTTTATCAGCTCTTATCCCATCTGCCACATCATTAACCCGTCTTCAGTCCGGCTCAGTCTTCCCCCTTCTCTCTGTGTAAACCCCTCTTTTCATGTTTCCGAAATTAAGCCAGCATTCTTAAGCCTGCTCTGTCCCACTCCCAAGCCACCCTTTCCGCCGAAGATTATTGATGGGGGTCCCACCTACACGAGCAACCGGATTCTTGACTCCCGCCGCTGAGGACATGGTACCAAGTTTCTGGTTGACTGGAAGGGTTATGGCCCGGAGGAACATTCCTGGATCTCTGGTGCCCTAGTTGTTGACAAACAGCTGATCAGGGATTTTTACAGGAAACAACCCCAACAAGCCTCGGGCGCCAGGAGGTGCCCCTCGGGGAGAGGGTTCAGGCTGCACACTGTTCTCGCTCTCCTTAACTGTCTGTTTTCCACAGTTGAGCTCCGCATCTGCCAGTAATCGGCCCCACTCCTTAAATAGGGGCTTCACACTGCATATGGTAGGAGCTCATTAGACTCATTCATGCCATGTCGGGATCAACTACCCAGCGTGCAGCCTTCAGCCTACGCTCTCCTACCACACCACCGTAAGCCTTTCCTTATTCCCCTCAGGACAGCCTCGGTGGAGTGGATCTTTTATTGGCAGAACCGTGGATCCGGATACCCCATCTTCCCTCTCCAATCTCCCAAGTAAGTCGACTTACCAATGTGCACTAAACCTATGCCCTCTTCATTCCTTCCCCAGAGTCACCATTCACTTGGCATTCCACTCACCTCCCTGAGACCCCTTTTCACCACGCCGAAGAGTCACAAAGGAATCCAGCCAATATCTGGTTCCTTGTCCAACTCTGTAAGAAAAGCAGAACACAAGCTAAAGTGGAACACAGCTCTTGTCCCTGAACAAATTATGTTTCTCCTCTTCTCCACAGGGTTGCCAGACTCTCCGCACCATCACCCCAGCACGTTCTTTCAATAAATATTCACATCATTGCACTACAACCTTGGTCTCTCTTGCTGTCTGTGTTTGGGTCTTTTACCACTTACCATGTCACAGGGATACGTCATATCACCAGATTTGTTCTCCCTGTACAACTAACACATCATGTGAGAAATTGAAGGACTCCCTGGAATCAGCGTTGGAGGCCAGAACATCAATAACCTCCGATACGCTGATGGCACACTGCTCATTGCTACAGTTGACAAAGAACTGCAGAAACTATTCAACATCATTGACAAAGAGAGTGAAAAGGTGGGACTCGGACTTCATCTCATCTCCAAGAAGCAAGATGTGCCCAACATGCAACGTCAAACTCAAGGATTCCATCTTAGAACAAGTTGAGAGCTTCAAATAACTTGGTCTACCATTGGCAGTGACAGAAAATCCATCAATGAGCTAGAGATAAGAATAGCCCAGGCAAAGAAAGCCTTCATAGACTCGTCAAGGATCCTTCATAACTCCCGCCTCTCATTAAAGACAAGAAACAAGACTACTGCACTGCTACATCACTCCCACCATGAAATATGGCAGTGAAGCTTGGCTCATCAACAAGACAACTTTGAATACCATCAATGCAGCAAAAATGCAGTGCCTCAGAAAGATGCACCAAATATCTCACGTTCAGAGAGTAACCAACGAAGAAGTACCGTAAGGTTGAACTCTGACCTTCAGCATGACTCTGGTGAAGTCAGCAACACAGTCAACGAGAAAAACAAGGGAAAGTAAAATGTGATAACTGTGGACTGTTTTTGTTGGCCATGAGAGATCTTCAGAGTAATAACAGCTTAGGAGCCAGAAAGTCTGCAAATCTGGTTTAGATGAGGAGGTTTCAAGTATACAGTGAGACGTAAGATGTTGAGATGCCTTCCTGTCTCCCAGCACTGCATTAAACTGCCTCAAGTGAACATCAATTTGTTGGCCTCTTTGTTTATCCTATCTTCAGAAGTCTCATCCTAACAAGTACTGAGAAGAGCAGGACAGAAGAGAACCCTTCACCACGATATCAGGACAGGACAAGCATCATTCTTTGTGCATGTCATTAAGGAGAGAGAAGTGAGAATGCCTCATCACCACTGGAAAGATCAGCAGAAAACGGAGTGAGAAGCTCATTAATGACTGGAGAAGATGGCTGCAGGGAAAACCAACCAAAACCAAATACCTCAATCTCTGATATTCCCTTATTTGGGCTTTTACATTCAGAAAGAGGCACAGTAGACACCATGTTCATACTGAGATAAGTACAGGGGAAGACCTTGGAAAACCTCGGAAGAGAACAAGAAACAGTGCTGGGCATTTGTTGACCCTGAGAAGACCTTTGACCATGTGCCACGAGAAATGATTTACTGGAGTCTGAGGAAGAAAAGGGTGACCAAGGAGAGCATCCGAATGGTGAGAGCCAGACATGATGGAACATGCAGTCATGAGAAGCAGAGACTAGCTATCAGAGCCATTCGAAGTAATAGCTGCGGTGCACCAAGGCTCTAGACATAGTTGTAAATCAAGGGAGGATGGGGGGGACATGTCTCCCCCAACCTGGAAAAAAGAGAAACCCCCCCGCCCCAAGTATCGTCATAAACCTTTCTATATCATGTTACAGAATTGAATAAAAGCATTTTAAGCACAAATGCAAATTAAATATTTTGGGGAGGAAATTTGCAACTTTTCTTAGATTTGTGATTTTTTTTCCTCATAAACTTACAACTTTTTTCATGTAATTTTGCAATTTTTTTTCCAACAATTTACAACTTTTTTCATGTAAATTTGCAACTTCTTTCTCATTAATTTAGAGCTTTTATCCTCATTAATTTGCAACTTCTTTTCTCATTAATTTGCAACTTTATTCATGTAATTTTGCAACTTTTTAAATTATTTTACAACTCATTAATCTGCAACTTTTTTCATGAAATTGCAACTTTTTTCATTAATAGGCAACTTTTTCCTCATTAATATACAAAAATTGGGAACATTTTTCTTGTAAATTTGCAACTTTTTCATGTAACTAAAATTTTTTCCTCATTAATCTGCAACTTTGTTCTCATTAAATTACATCTTTTTTCATTATATTGCAATTACTTCTCATTAATCTGCAACTTTTTTCTCATTCATTTGCAACTTCTCATTAACCTTTTCTTGTTAATCTGCAAGTTTTTCTCATTCAACTGCAACTTGTTCTCAATAATATGCAACTTTTTATCATTAATTTGCAGAAATTTGACATTTTGTGACTTTTTGTCTTACATTTGAGAACGTTCACATGGACACTGGTTAAATTTTTATTCTATCCAATGGTTAATTTTTTATATATTTGTGAGCCGAATGACATCTGTGGATTGTCAAATGGGCACCCCCATTCATAGGTGTTTCACCGAATTAAGCCCATGACACCTCCAGGGGGCTCGCGGCAGAACCAGCATCCCGGAACTACCCTCACTGACCGTCACTCGGCTCAGTGATCCCTCAACGCCCTGAATCCTTCTAATGGTCACTTGGGAGGTCTGTTCTGCAACTGTTTGTTACAGTTCAGCCAAATCCACCTGATGCAGTTGCCGCCTGCCTTGTAATGCTGGCTATTAGCCGCTTCCTATCCACACCGTCAATGCCTATCTGCCCAAGACTCCGCCAGAGTGACTTTCCAGGGAATCCTCGGCAACCAGCTTCCACTGGTAGGTTCCAGACCTCCCACTCTCTCTGTTGGCAGTCATGGACGAGGGCTTGGCATTTGTTAAACTCATGCGCCTCCTCCATCCGCTCCTCCCAGGGCACGGTCAAAAACAAACCACATTTGGTCAAATTTGACCACTATGAACTTCTCAGCTGCTCCTCGCACACACACACACACACACACACACACACACACACACACACACACACTGGTGTGAAAAAGTGTTTGCCCCCTTCCTGATTTCTCATTTTTTTATGTTTGTCACACTTAAATGTTTCAGATCATCAAACAAATTTAAATATTAGACAAAGATAACACAAGTAAACACAAAATGCAGTTTTTAATTGAAAATGTTTATTATTAAGAGTAAATAAAAATCCAAACCTACATGACCCTGTGTGAAAAAGTGACACCCCCCCCCCCCCCCCGTTAAAACATAAATTAACTGTGGTTTATCACATCTTTGGAAAGCTGAGTTTAATTTTCTAGCCATGTCTAAAGCTTTGGGAATCCAGTGAACCACATTGAGAGCCATTACCCACAAATGGCAAAAACATGGAACAGTGGTGAATCTTCCCAGGAGTGGCCGTCCGTCCAAAATTACCCCAAGAGTGCAGCGACGACTCATCCAAGAGGTCACAAAAGACTCCACAACAACATCCAAAGAACTGCAGGCCTCTCTTGCCTCAGTTAAGGTCAGTGTTCATGATTCCACCATAAGAAAGAGACTGGGCAAAAATGGCCTGCATGGCAGAGTTTCAAGACGAAAACCACTGCTGAAAAAAAAAGAACATAAAGGCTTGTCTCAGTTTTGCCAGAAAACATCTTGATGATCCCTAAGACTTTTGGGATAATACTCTGTGGATTGACGAGACAAAAGTTGAACTTTTTGGAAGGTATGTGTCCCAATACATCCAGTGTAAAAGTAACACAGCATTCAGAAAAGGAACATCATACCAACAGTAAAATATGGTGGTGGTAGTGTGACGGTCTGGGGCTGTTTTGCTACTTCAGGACATGGAAGACTTACTGTGGTAAATGGAACCATGAATTCTGCCGTCTACCAAAAAATCCTGAAGGAGAATGTCTAGCAATCTGTTCGTGACCTCAAGCTGAAGCACACTTGAGTTCTGCGGCAGGACAATGATCCAAAACACACCAGCAAGTCCACCTCTGAATGGCTTAAGAAAAACAAAATGAAGACTTTGGAGTGGCCTAGTCAAAGTTCTGACCTGAATCCAATTGAGATGCTGTGGCATGACCTTAAAAAGTGGTTCATGCTCAAAAACCCTCCAATGTGGCTGAATTACAACAATTCTGCAAAGATGAGTGGGCCAAAATTCCTCCACAGCACTGTAAAAGACTCAGGAGCCATGATTACATGGGAAAATTTCTTCAATCTGATTACAATTCAGATCAGAACTTTACTGTTTACGTGGATCCTGAAAAAGCTGATCCGATTAGGACATGCATTTCCATGTGTCACACGTTTGAATGGACTAAATCATTCTGACATGCGCACATTGACATTTCGACATTCCAAAAATAGTAGAAGAAGAAGCAACTTCTGGTGTAAACAAAACCTGCATCGTGTCTTTCTCTTTTTGAAATGGACCTGTATTGTGTTATTCAGACTGTACTTTTGCTTCTGCTGGTCTCTGTAATGAAGCTACAAGTACACACTTCTGCATTCTACCGGAGTGGTGGCTCAGTTACCGGAGTGGTGGCTCAGTTGGTAGAGCATCCGCCCCACACCCGGGAGGCAGGGGTTCAAATCCCGGCCGGGTCATGCCGAAGACCATATAAAAGTGGAACTTCCTGCCATCCAGCTTGGTGCTCAGCAATAATGGAATGGAGGAGGGAAATCTGTGGCAGCGCCTTGCATGGCAGCGGCCCTCTGATTCTGCACTGGGGTGTGTGTGATTGACACTGTAGATAGGTAAAGCACAATCTCGTTCTACTGTACATGATTGGTTGTACGGTTGAATGACAATAAGGGTGATTTAATTTATATGACGAACAGGGGGAGACAGCAGGACGATACAGACCAGTTTTGTTTTACTCCCGCTATGTCTTCCGCTAGCTGCTGTAAAGGCAGAAATACGTCACATCGACGTGTGACTGATGTACAGACATGCACAGTAAACATATTTTCTGCCCAACCTTCGGAATAAGTGTGTATATGTGCACCGATAGGATTAACAATCTACATAACTCACCCGTCTCAATCGGAGGGAACTTTTGATCCGAATGTGTCAAACTCTCCATGCGCTCTGCTATTACGTACAGAGGAGGAGAAGGATGGAAGGATTTAACTGCAGGGTTTCACCAAACACACATTTATTGACATCAACAGTTCAGATACAGATGAACACGTAGTCAAAGTACCGTGGGAATGTGCTCGGAGAGCGGGGAGGACTACAGGCGTTTAACTACTCGGGGAAACGTAAACGGGGCAACAGCCTAAGCGTAGAAGTTTGTTGCGGAGAGGAACACCACCAGAAGCGCAGCAGAATACTGTGAAGGGAGAAGCGCTTCTGGCTCAGTGTAGCAGCGAACAACAGAGAGAAACGCACCAGTTTACTCACAAGTAAAACAGTCCCGAAAGTCCAATTCTCCCAGCGAGCATAATCCAGATGTCCTTCTGACGTGATGGTCACACCAAGGAGAGTAGACGTGACTCGTACAATGACCCAGCAGCATTTGTCTAGCGATGAGCTGCTTAAATCCAAACGCCGCTGGTCACACAAATTGGGAACACCTGAAGCGCGGGAAAGATAATTACCGGGGCTGGGACAGCTGGTGGAATTATGGAGAGCGAGGGGGCATGGTAGAACCGACAGACTGTCAGTAGTGTGGGGAAAAGATCAGAGGCTGACTAACAGCTGCCGGTCGGGCAGTGGCTAAGATGATGGAATGAAGCCAAAACCCACAGAGAGATCAGGGCCGAGCCAGGGAAAATCAAGCCGGCTCGACTCATGACAGAACCCACCCTCTAAGAGGTGGATTTCCAGACACCCAGGGTAGCATCAAGAAGCCCCCCCCCCCCCAACAGTTGCAACAACAACAACAAACGACACGAACCCCGGTGGGCGGAACAGGAAGGAGGGAACAAAATTCCCTGCCCAGGGGCCACAATTAACCCCCCCCCCCACAAGTCCACGGGTGTTGAGGCTCAGGAGGCCACCCAGAGTCCCAGGCCCAGCAGAAGGTCCAGTGAACGGAGTCCAGCGGCCTGCTGGAAAACATGAGCCACCTGACCTGGGAAAACAATTCTTCTGGCGGACGGCCAATGTTGCTCAGCCACCAGGACTGAAGGGGTGAAGCAGGAGGCGGCCTGCCCACCGGAAGGCTGACTGGTGAGCAACTGGACCAGGGAGAGAGAACCTCCACGGTGTCCTCAGGGTGATCCATAGTGGCACCCGTGGTGGCCCCCGACCGGACCGGCTCTGCTGCACCCACGATGGACTCCAGTGGGAGCCCAGCTGTGCCCATGGTGGCCCCTAACCTGACCAGCTCCACTGCACCCACGATGGACTCCAGCAGGAGCCTAGCTGCGCCCATGGTGGCCCCTGACCGGGCCGGCTCCGCTGCACCCACGATGGACTGCAGCGGGAGCCTAACTGCACCCATGGTGACCTCTGGCTGAGGCTCAGCTGCACTCATGATGGCCCCCAACTGGGCCAGCTCCGCTGCACCCGCAGTGGACCCTGATTGGGTCAAAGCTGCACCCGCAGTGTGGGGGCCGACCCACAGCAACACCAGGCTGAGGAGACGATCGATGGGGGGAGCCCTGACGACCTTGGCAGGAGGGGCTGAAGCGGTGACATCCTCCCTCGGTAGGGCCAGACCCTCGGTGCCATCCGGCGGCGACTCCGCAGCGCCCGCGGTGGGCTCCGATCGGGCCAGAGCTGCACCCACGACGGTCCTGGTCTGGGACGTGGCTGCACCCAAGATGGGCTCCGGCTGGAGCACCATTGCACCAGCGGTGACCCCCATCGGGGGCCTCATTGCTCCCGCGGTGGCTTCCCCAGCGAGGGAGGTGGTGCTCCTAATGCCACCTGGCACTGGATCCTGATCCTCCGCGGCTTCTGGCAAAATCAGCTGCTCTCCAGCGACCCTGGCTGGGGGCTCCAACCCCGGAGGGAGAGAAAAAGAGACCGGGTCAGGGTCGCCAGCAGCGGCAGAGCCCGGTCCTGAGGGCTACTACAAGCTGCCCCAGGTCCTCCTCACCATGAGTCGGGCAGTGTGACATAGACAAATGAGGAATTGACATAATGAAGCACACTTGCCTCAACTCAGGCTCTACCGCCGTCCAGGACTCCGGCGATTTGAGGTGCGTAGTCTCCATCGTTGTGCCCGGTGCTGTGCCCTCGCCAACCCCCTCTAGGACCGCCAACCTCTCGTTGTCGGTTGGCAACCCCAGTGATGGCAGCTCCTCTCCGGCAACCCTAGTGAGGAGCTCGACTGGCAAGGGAGAGGAGAAAAGGTTCGGGTCGCCGGCAGCGGCAGAGCCCGGTAAAGGAAGTCCAGATGCGGCCGGGGGCCGCACCCAGCTCTCCTCCCCAAGAGCCAGACAAGATCTCTCAATCATTGATGAATGAACTACAGGAGAGATTACTTGCCTGTGCTCGAGCTCCACCGCCGTCCAGGACTTCAACGCTGTCGACGGTGATGGTCCGGATCCCGTCAGCTGGGGATCAGGTCCAGGGGGTCCAGGTCCAGGCGGCAGTCCCCGCAGCAGGTGTGATTATGGTTGCAGCCCTGGTCCCCAGGCGCTCCTCTTCGACCCGGCGGTTGACTGTGGAGATCAGATTCGCCCACTCTTCGTCGGATGGTGCATCCGTGGGCTGAGCAGGTGTAAAAGGTGGATCCCTCACAGCCGGAGAAGTGCGTCCTCGGACCTCCCGCTCACGGCGCTCCTCCTCAACCCAGCGGCTGACAAAGGCGAGCAGACTTGCCCACTCCTTGTCAGCAGGAGTGGTAGCGGGGGAACGCCTCCGTGCAGGCTCCTGGGCAGGATCATCCAGGGTCTCAACCTCCTCCATCGTCTGGTGGCCCAGTTCTTGGTTCGGCAGGCCCTCAGGGAGAATGGAAGGAGACACGGAGAGGGGAAGGAAACAATTATTACTTGCAGCTGGAGGAGAGGACCCAGTAGGCTGCTGATACTGGGCCTCCCCCTCGGGAGCCAGGCAAGATTCAGTGTTAAAGAATGATTCAGGATGAAAAAATACTTGCCTGTCATCCTGGTTGATGACATCTGCAGCTGCAGAGGGCAGGAGTTCGCCCCTCTCCATGCCAGCGAAGATTTGGACCCCTCCGCAGGCTATTGGAGGAGCCGTCTCCCTGACAACGGAGGTAGGCGTGGCCAGGGTGAATACAGCGGATCTCTTGGTGGCTGAAGCAATGATGGCCGCTGCAGAAGAGGAAGGCTTCTCCCAGCGTCCCCCTGTGGGACAACGCTGTCCTTTATGTGCCCAGACAGACCATGCTGGAGCAAGTGGAGGGTCGAGCAACGCGCCACAGAGGCGGCCAGTTTGCTGGAAAGCAGGCCTCCGTCCTGGTGTCGCAGGAAATGCCAGACCAGGGAAGGAACGCTGGAGCGAGCAGTGGAGAGCAGGTCGGCGTACTGTGGGTAGGTCCATAGCCCGGGGTGTGCTTCCAGAATCCACACCGCTCCATAAACACAACACCAATCCCTCTCGGGTCCGCTGGCAGTGAAAAACTCATCCACATAGCTTCAGATGTAGACAGCTGCCACCTCCTCCTCCTCGCTAGGAGACCCCGTGGCCGATCCTCCTCTCCTCGGATGAGGTCAACGAGCCCGGGGCATCATGAGCTCAAACACAAGTTAGTCCAAAACAAAGGAACAGTTATAATGATAAAGGGAAAAATGATGTGTGGGTGAACCTGCTAAATCCTTTTTCCTGGCTGGGTCATTCTGTCATAAACTCTCCATGCGCTCTGCTATTGCGCATGGAGGAGGAGAAGGATGGAAGGATTTAACTGCAGGGTTTCACCAAACACACATTTATTGACATCAACTAACTACTCGGGGGAACGTAAACGGGGCAACAGCCTAAGCGTAGAAGTTTGTTGCGGAGAGGAACGCCACCAGAAGCGCAGCAGAATACTGCGAAGGGAGAAGCGCTTCTGGCTCAGTGTAGCAGCGAACAACAGAGAGAAACGCACCAGCTTACTCACAAGTAAAACAGTCCCGAAAGTCCAATTCTCCCAGCGAGCATAATCCAAATGTCCTTGTGACGTGACAGTCACACCAAGGGGAGTAGACGTGACTCGTACAATGACCCAGCAGCGTTTGTCTAGCGACGAGTTGCTTAAATCCAAACGCCACTGGTCACACAAATTGGGAACACCTGAGGCACGGGAAGATAATTACCGGGGCTGGGACAACTGGTGGAATTATGGAGAGCGAGGGGGAGTGGTAGAACCGACAGACTGTCAACAGTGTAGGAAAAAGATCAGAGGCTGACTAACAGCTGCCGGTTGGGCAGTGGCTAAGATGACGGAATGAATGCATAAAATGGACATAAACAATGAAGCCAAAACCCACAGAGAGATCAGAGCCGAGCTGGGGAAAACCAAGCCGGCTCAGCTCATAACAGCATGAGCTTGATCGGGTCAGAATATTCAGATTGGCATGTTTACATGAAGCATTTTTATTCCGACCAGCTTTTAATCCAGTTACTTGTGTCCATGTAAACATGGCTATTGTCAGTTATCACAAACACTTGATTGCAGTTGTTGCTGTTAAGGGTGGCCCAACCAGTTATTAGGGGGCTATCACTTTTTCACACAGGGCAATGTAAGTTTGGATTTTTTTTTTCCCTTAATCATAAACACCTTCATTTAAAAACTGCATTTTGTGTTTACTTGTGTTATCTCTGTCTAATATTTAAATTTGTTTGATGATCTGAAACATTTAAGTGTGACAAACGTACAAAAAATGAGAACTCAGGAAGGGGGCAAACACTTTTTCACACCACTGTGTGTGTGTGTGTGTGTGTGTGTGTGTGTGTGTGTGTGTGTGTGTGTGTGTGTGTGTGTGTGTGTGTGTGTGTGTGTGTGAAATTAGGACACCCCATAAGAAATGTTCGCATATGGATATCTTAATCTTATTTTTATTTATCTCTGGAAAAGAAGGTGATTTAACTGCAGGTAAATAACAAAAATTAACCTTGTTTTACTCATTAAACAAAAATGCGTATTCTAAGGAAAAAGTTAGGACACCCTACCGCCTAATACCTAGTGTGACCCCCTTTGGCTGAAATAACTTCAGTGAGACGATTCTTGTAGCCATCTACCAGTCTCTGACATTGGTCTGAGGAAAGTTTGCCCCACTCCTCAACGCAGAATTCTTTCAGCTGTTAGATGTTTGAGGGGTTTCTTGCATGCACAGCCCATTTCAAGTCACCCCACAGCATCTCAATGGGATTAAGATCTGGGCTTTGACTTGGCCATTCCAGGACTCTCCATTTCTTAGTTTTTAGCCAGTCCTTGGTGGATTTACTGGTATGTTTTGGGTCATTGTCATGTTGCAGGGTCCAGTTACGCTTCACCTTTAATTTTTTTACAGATGTTTCACGTGATCCTCAAGCATCCTCTGATACACAGTAGAATTCATGGTGGTTTCTACGATGGTGAGCTGGCCAGGTCTTGCTGCAGCAAAGCATCCTCAAACCATGACACTTCCACCTTCATGCTTCACAGCTGGTATGAGGTTCTTTTTCTGGAATGCTGTATTTGGTCTACGTCAAACACGTCCTCTGTTCTGGTGTTCAAATAATTCAATTTTAGACTCATCTGTCCAAAGAACATTATTCCAGAAGTCTTGGTCTTTGTCTACATTCTCTCTGGCAAACTTCAGTCTGGCCTTCATGTTTCTCTTAGAGAGCAAATGTTTCCTCCTTGCATGCCTCCCATGCAAGTTAAACTTGTGCAGTCTCTTTCTGATTGTAGAGGCATGCACTTTCACATCAACAGTAGCAAGAGCCTGCTGGAGGTCCCATGATGACATTTTAGAGTTTTTGGAGACTTCTTTTAGCATCTTCAGGTTACTTTATTTGTACCCGTAGGTACAAATAAAATACCTACGGTCTGCGGTCTGCTCTCGGGATGAACTTGCTTGGAAGGTCAGACCTGGGCATGTTGGCAGTTGTTTTGAATGTCCTCCACTTGTAGACTATTTTCTGGACAGTGGAATGGCTGATTTCAAATTCTTCTGAGATCTTTTTCAATCCCTTACCAGATTCATAAGCTGCTACAATCTTCTTTCTGAAGGCCTCAGACAGCTCTTTCAATCGCACCATGGTGTTCACTCTCACTTCAACAGTTAGGAGCACACCAAACTAAATGTCTGAGGTTTAACTAGGATAAGCCTCCTTCAAAATGCTGAGTAACAATGTTCTGATCATGTGCAGCTGATGTGATTCACCTGTGTGTGATTTTAGCCATTTTAAGTGGGAATAAATGTGGGGGTGTCCTAATGTATTCCTCAACAGAAATTGCATGTTTTCAAATCAAATCAAATCAACCTTTATTGTCATATTGCCGTACATACAACTGTAGTGCAGGCAAGATGAAATTGCGTTTCTCTCGGCATCCATATAAGTAAAAGAACATGATTTAAGACACACTCACACATATCTTCACCCCCCCACCCCACCCCATCCATTCACACATCCCTGAGACATACTTGAAAAACTAACCAGAACTATAATATACAAATAATACATTTTGAGAATTACGTTTTACAGAAAAATTTAAAGTCATTTCTTCAGTTTTAATTGTTTAGTTATATTACTTTTATCTCCCAGTATTATTAAAATTGATATTAAATATCCATATGTCCAAATATGTTAAAAGAAAACACACAGGCTTTCATAGGGTGTCCTAATTTTTTCACATGACTGTGTATGCGTGCACGCACACAGACACGCACACACACAGATGTTTTGCCCACATTTTCTCGTGTTTGAATTTTTTGCCATTACAAAACTCTTGGATATTACCCATCAAAACCCAGGAATGGACCTGATTACAATAATACCGATAGTGTCCCCATTAATATTTACCCTGAAGAACATCTTCTGTTTATTGTGTTCATGTCATGTGATGGATAAGTTACAGCCACAGTTAGCTGAGGTGGATGTAGATTTCTCTTCACTAATCAGCCTCAGCAGAGCCTCTGATTTCCTGTTTCCCCTACGATGCCTTCATTTTGCCGTGACAACCTCATGCACTGGAATAGGGCTAAAAAGAACAACCCTTTATCTTTCACCTTGGGGCGGTGTTTCCAGAGAATTCGCCTGATCCTGTGCAGATGTGCCGGGTGAATCAGCATTCATTTCAGCGGTGAAAAGACACCTTCAAAATGGCTGCTTCCCCCCTGGGCTCTGCCTTTTTCTCATGCGGCGGAGGAAGCAGGGGAATCATTAGACAACAGTATCTGTTTGTCCTCCCCATCTCACCAGTTCATTGCGCTACCCTCCCTCCTTCCTCTCATCCTCCTCTTTTCACTCTCCTCCTTTAAACAGCCTCGTGCCTTGTAGCACTCTCTCATCTCTCAATTTGCCTCTTTGTATGCCGTCACATGCTCTGCCCCAAACGATGGAGTGACTCTAAACGTGATGGAGATAAAGTCGATGTAGTGATCTACTGGAAGAAAAGGTTTGGAGAAAACAACACAAATGATCTTATTACTCTCATAACCAATCTGTAAATTCTGCCTACTATAGTACCATAGGTGTAAAACAAGGAAGGGGGGGGACATGTCTCCCACAACCTAAAAAAAGATAGAAGTGTCCCCCCAAATATCATCATAAACCTTTCTATATGGTGTTACAAAACTGAATAAAATGCCTTTTTAAGCACAAATGCTGAGGATACATGCAAAACTATTTTTTTTTGGGGGGGGGGGGGGATTTGCAACTTTTCTTGTAGATTTGTAATTTTTTTTCTCCTACATTTGCAACTTTTTTTCATGTAAATTCACAACTTTTTTCTCATTAATTTGCAACTGTTTTCATTTAAATTTGCAACTTTCTCATAAGAAATAATACTTTTTCCACAGCACTGTATGTGTAATGTCTGTATGATTTGTGTTGAGTTTTAAGTCCTCCATAACTCATTAAAGATGATAATTTTGCTTTGGGACAAGTGAAGGGTTGAATGGACCTGGACAAGCCCCCAAATGTCACAACGCCAAATGCCAGAGGTCTGACAAAAGGCGTCTACACTCACTACTGCGGGGGTGCAACGGCAGTCTTTACTGAAGTGAAAATAAATAAACTGTTATACTTTTTTTGTAAATTTGCACCCTTTTTACTAATTTACAACTTTATAAAGACAATGGGGGTCCCCCCCGCCCCACTTAAATTTGCGACATGTCTTATAAATTTGAGGTTGTTTTTTTTTTTTTTTTATCTCTGAACTTCTGACCCCCTCAATATAAAATAAATGTGCAACTCATTTGCTGTAAATGGATAATTTTTTCAATGTAAATTTGCAATGTTTTTCACTTAAATTTTGAACTGTTCTCTTAAAAATATACAACTTATTTCAAAGAAATTTGCAAAGTTTTTTCTCATATATCTGCAACTTTTTCTTGTCATTGTGCATAACTTTTCTCTCAAATTTGTGACCTTGTCCTCTTTAATTTGCAGGTTTTTAATATAAATTTGTGGCTTTAAAAAATGCAACTTTTTCATAAATCTGGGGCTTTTTTTCTTGTAAATACGTAGCTTTTTTTCATTTTTTTTAAAAAATGTACAACTCTTCATGGAACAGCATTTTTCTTATTTTTGAACTAAATCTTAGAAATTCTCAATTTTGTTTTCCTAAATAAGCAACATATTCTGGGAAACATTTGTCAATTTTCTCTCATATTTTAGAGTTTTTAATTTGCCTTTTTTTTTTCTTCTAAATGAGCTAATTTACTCCGTCATACATTTGTAACCATTTTTCTGTAAATCTGAGTTTTTCCAGAAACCACAGGGAGCCAATGCATGTGGGCAAAAGAGCCACAGGGGGTTCCGGAAACACAGGTTGCCTCGTGAAATGAGGACGGACGTCATCACAGCTCCTTTTGGCTTTGCCGGAATGAGCTAAAAAAACAAATCTGAAGGCTGTTATTTTGACAGATTACACTGAGCATGATCTACTGAAACTTACTTGTAGTTTATAGCCAGGGTTTGACATTAACATTTTTGCTCACCAGCCACTGTGGCCAGTGACCTTCCACAGTTACTAGCTACTTAGCCTTTTCAGTAGCCACAATTTTGTGGTTGGAAAATTGTTTAATATGATCAAATTTGTCTATTGCATGCTAAAATTTACTTGAACTAAATTTACAACCTTTTTAAACGTACATGACCCTTATATACATACATAAAAACAGCAAGAGAAACACTGGTGATTTATGAACAACAGTAAATACTGTAAAACAGCAGAGAACAACAGCACTCTGAGGCGAGTGCAGTAACCCCCGCCTCTGTTTTCTTTGAAGATCCCAACTGACGGAGAGCAGTTTTCAACTTTTCAATAAAATTACTGTGGCAGAACCAAATTATGATAAGCCCATCATCCACGAATATATAACAAAGTATACAACCCATAGTTGTAGGTCAGGATCCTGAGGTGAACCTGTGTAGCAAGTATGGTGACCCTAAAGAGCTTTACACATTCTATAGTAAGAGATGATAGGGAGTGCCAACCTTGACCTTTGATCTTTTGACCCCAAACCTGTAGTCAGAAGTTATGGTCTCAGAGTAGCTCAGTGGTGCTTAGCACAGTGGCAGCACAGTAAGAAGGTCATGGACTCTATTCCACCCCTGACCATCATGGGTCCGATCCCACCCAGTGACCATCAGTGACCCTTCTGTGTGGCATCTGCATGTTCTCCCCGCATCTGCTTGGGTTTAACCCGGGTACTCTGGTTCCTCCCACAGGCCAAAAACATGCAGGTTAGGTTAACTGGAGACTCTAAAGTGGCCCTAGATGTGAATGGTGAAGGGATTGGCACCGTACTGTAGCTGCCTCATCCATCCAAGTGGATGCCCTGAATTTCCCTCTGGGGATCAATAAAATATACAAAACACAAAAATAATAATAAGAAGAAGCCACGTTGATGTCGACCTTTGACCTTGCGATCCCAAAACCATCGTCACACTTCAAGGTCACAGGGTAAACCTGTGTAACAAGTTTGGTGGCCCTAGCTTTACTCGTACAGTAATAAGGCATAGGGAATGTTAACTCTGTTGACGCTTTTAAAAAGCAGCTGAAGACACTCCTGTTTAAACAGGCTTTTTAGTTTGATTATGAATTATGGTTTTTATGTTTTTAATGTCTTTATACTTGTTTTTCAGTGCCTTTATTGTTGTATTTGTGATTGTGTGTTTTATTTTATTGTGAAGCACTTTGTGATTCTTTCTGTGAGAAGTGCTATATAAATAAATTTACTTTTTTTTTTACTTACTTACTTAACCTTGACCTTTGACCTTTTGACCCCAAACCCATAATTAGAGGTCAGGATCCCAAGGTGAACCTGTGTTCCAAGTTTGGTGACCCTAACTTTACTTGCTGTACAATAATAAGACATAGGGAATGTTAAGTTTGACCTCTGACCTTTTGACCCCAAACCCATAGAGTTCAGGATCCCAAGGTGAATCTGTGTACCAGGACTGGTGGCCCTAAATTTACTCGTTTTATAGTAATAGTACATGTAGTATTTACCATAGTGCAACTGCAATATTAACTTTGAACCTTTGACCCCTTGACCCCAAACCCATAGTTAGGTGAGGGTGCAAGTCATCCAAGATGTGTATCAGATACAACTACTGTATCGATTTGAAAAGTCTACATAACTTTTTTCAATAGTTACTGTGTTTAGGGTTAGGGTTAGCACGCGCGTTCCCGCAACGGGGTGCTTTTGGGGCACGCGGACCTTTTTCAACACAAACCCAGCACTATGTACACGTGATCAGGATGGAGACATGGCGAGATGTCCACTGGCAGGCTGGTGGAGACAAAGGAAGGGACGGTATTGGAAACCTCGTGGGTAAGTGTTTTTTTTAAATCACACACACTGTTTTTGCTGATGTGTTCTGTTAATACTCACTGTAAACATGGAAGTGAACGCGGTGTAGCGACACATTTGATTGGTTAGACTGAACGTTTGAGCACCACTCAGAGACAGATTTGATTGGTGAAACTGGTGAAAGTTGACGAGGATTGGCCAAAATTGCGTGAAAGTTGTGGTGATTGGACAAAGTTACAAGGTTGTGCAATAGTTGTGCTGACTGGCTGATTTCACATGAATTGACAAGATTGCAACATTGCAAAATCCTGGAGGGACTGGACAGTTACTGTCTATGAAGTAAGGTGAAACAGGAGGCCATAGGTCAGGGGCTACAATTCCCACAAAAATCATCCCATCGGAACCAAATTGCAATACGCGTATCCTCGGTATATATCAAACCATGGCACCATGTTTCACAACAATCGGACCAAAATTGTAGGAGGAGCTGATTTCACAAAAGTGGGACAGACGGACGCATGGACGCACAGATAGATGGACGGATAAATGGACCCACAACATAATCCCCTGCCGGTCGAAGCCCAAAGGAGTCGAAGAGCCCTTTGGGTAAAGACCCCGTCATGGCTGCACTATGTCACTAGTAGTTGCTGATGGATTTAACCTCACCCGTTTTCACCAGAAAAAGAAGAGAAAGAAAAAGAAAGCTGATTAGAAAAAAGTCTCATCTTAAAGAAAAAATGTCTCAAATTTACTTGAACTAATCAGTAGAAAAGATCAGAAATTTACTAGAAAGAAAGCTGTAAATTCGCGGACAAAAATTTGGACCCCCTGGTGGCCGGTTTTGGACTGGGGGCCATATGCTTAATAGCCCTGGACCAGCCCATTAAAAATACATATTTGATGGATGTCACTACCAATGTCAATGATCGGGAGAATTAATATACTTAAAAGTAATATCTTACCAAAAATACTTTATTTATTTCAATACATTCCTTTACCACCACCTTCAGATCTATTCTCAAGAATTAAAAAAAAGTTAGTGGAATTTATATGGAACAATAGGAAGGCTAGATTACGTCTGTCCTTACTATATTTACCATTTGATCGTGGAGGTGTGAAATGTCCAAACTTTATGTTGTATTACTGGTCAGCACAACTGAGGTCTATGACATATTATTTTTCATCAAATGATCCTCCTCACTGGACTGAAATCGAGTCATACAATTTACCTTTACCTCTTCCCTTATTCATATATTCAGACTCGGCTAAAAAATTACAGAAACAAGTTAAATCCAATTGTAAAGTACATGATCAAAATATGGTGTGAAACCAAAAAATATTTAAAAGAACCACACTTATTGTCACAATTTAGCCCAATATGGGGTAATCAATATTTTACACCAGGGAGAGTGGATGCTGTATTTAAAGTATGGAATTTAAAAGGGATTCAAAAGATTCAAGACTTATATTTGTCACGCTCAGATAACATAATGTCTTTTGAAGAACTGAGGATTAAATTCAATCTTAATAGAACACATTTTTTTAAATATCTTCAGCTTAGAAATTTTATTCGATCAAATCAAAATAATGCTCTCACCCGACCTACTTATTCATCCTTGGAAAAAATTTTGACGAAAGATAGTAAGAGAAAGGGTATTATTTCAGAGTTTTATAACTCATTGACACTATTCTCAAGTGAAAACTCACAGAAAAGACTGAATTATTGGAAAGAAGATCTGCAAATTGAAATTTCAGAGGAACAATGGGAAATGGCTTGTGCAGGAGCTTAAACCAAATCAATAAATGTACGTCTTAAACTGATACATTTTAAATGGTTAATGCGGATGTATGTTACACCAGTGGAATTAAATAGATATAACAAAAACATACCAGATACATGCACAAAATGTATGGAAAGTAAAGGAACCCTATTTCACTGTTTATGGGAATGTAGAAAAATCAGAATGTTTTGGGAAGAGGTGAGGGTAACAATTGAAAAAATAATTTCAAAACAATTCACATTGAACCCTAAACTGTTTTTGTTGGGTCTGTATCCAGAAAAACACAACTTTAATAAGAGTGAAAGAGCATTCATAGACCTCGGTTTGCTTAATGCTAAAAAATGTATTGCACTACTGTGGAAAAAGACTCATAGACCAGATGTGACTCAGTGGTTAAGACAGATGTTAACAAACCTTCCACTAGAAAGAATAACATATATACTGAAATTAAAGGAAAATGTGTTTGAGAATATATGGAGACCTTTCATTGATTATGTAAAGAAATTAAACATAACTTCTGAAGAAGAAGGTGAATAATATGTGTGGACCTTGCAAATTCCAAACTGGTGAATGTATATTATGTATTCTTATGTAATAGATTACCTAGACTAAACAGAGGAGCACTGTTGTTGACTTGCTTTTGTTAAACATGGTTGTTGTTGTTTTTAGTACATTTTGTTGTTGTTGTTGTTAGTGTTTTTTTTATTTTTAAATTACTTTAGTGTTAGTGTCTGATTGTTTGTGCTATGTTTGTAAAAAAAAGTTCAATAAAAAATATTGTGGAAAAAAAAAATACATATTTAACCCTCCTCTTGTCCTCGGGTCAAAATGACCCGCCACTGTGTTTAAAACCAAAAAAAATCCCCCTAAACAATATTTTTTCAACTTAAAATTTTATGACTTTTCCTAGATTGACCCCAACATTAGGATAAGTGAATTGTTGCCTTTATTCACATTTCCATGTAAGCTGTACAAAAAAAGGTACAAAGGTTGTCTTCGGGTCAAAATGACCCAACAGTCAAATTGAGTTGAAATCACGGTCACTGAGTTATTTACACACCACAGAATGTGAGAATGTTTTAGTTCTGTCTCAGATCAATCAGTAGCAGACGTAAACAAGACAAGACAGGTGGCCTTCTCGTGGACTGCAGTGCCTTTGATCGGTCTCAGATCAATCAGTAGCAGACGTAAACAAGATAAGACAGGTGGATTTCCAGAGGTTATAAAGGTGCTGCAGATGACAGTACCCCAAATTCTCTCTGTGCTGAAGCCATGAGTGCGCGTTATACCGTCGAACAGGCTTTAGAACTGATTTTTTCAGATGTCCAGCAAGACAACTCTGATTCAGAAGAGGAAGTGGAGGATGTATCAGAAGAAGAAGATGGGAGGAATACAACCCAGAGCATGATGAATCATCTTCAGAAGAAGAAGAAGAAAATCCTGAAGCTGAAAGAGAGACTTTCTTTTCAAAAAACGGCAAAATAACATGGTCCTCGGCAGCATATGACCAACACGGCAGGGAGGCAGAACAAAATGTCATAAAGATGACCCCAGGACCCACAAGGTACGCCGTTTCTCTTGCCCATGACATTTTCTCTACATTCTACCTGTTCATCACACCAGCAATACAAAAAATAATCCTGGAGATGACAAATCTGGAGGGTTTTCGCAAATATGGAGACAGCTGGAAAAAGATGGATGACACTGACCTGCAGGCCTACTTAGGGCTGCTAATCTTAGCAGGTGTATAGAGGTCCCGAGGTGAGGCTGCAGCTAGTCTATGGGATGCAGAGAGTGGAAGGCCAATTTTCCGAGCCACAATGCCACTCAAAGTCTTTCACACCTACTCAAGACTGCTACGATTTGATAACCGTGAGTCAAGACCAGCAAGACGTGTGACAGACAAACTTGCAGCCATAAGAGAGGTCTGGGACAAGTGGGTGGAGCGGCTGCCTTACCTCTACAACCCAGGGCCTGACGTAACAGTGGATAAGCAACTGGTTCCATTTAGAAGTAATTTATTTTCATATTTGTAATAAAATATAATAATGTAATAGTTTTCACTATTGATTTCTATGACTGTTTTCTGTGAAACTGATACTAATCACTGATGCTAATCTCTTCTGTCCAAAGGTCGTTGTCCTTTCCGGCAGTATATGCCCAGCAAGCCAGCAAAATATGGGATCAAGTCATAGGTGGCTTGCGATGCCAAATCAATGTGTATTCACACATTTTGTGGTGAATGACAAGTTGTTTCTTCAAGCAAAATAAAATTTGGTGTTTAAAATTCAATTAAGCTGCTTATATTGGGGATTTAGTGAAGACGGGTCATTTTGACCCGGAGGACAAGGGGTGTATACAGAATATGAGGACAACAGGAGGGTTTTAAGAGAGTAAACAACAACTTCTTGCTCTAAAAAATAATCATGTTTAACCACAGAGGTAGGAGCTGATGTGGTTGGAAGTGTGGGGGGGGGGGGGGGCACAGGGACTAGCTCCTCACTGCTGGGACTATGGGGATCGGAGGCAGTTCTCCTGGTAATCTGGTCACTGAGAGCGAGGACAGGTGTGTTCTGCCAGCTGAAGTCTGCAGCATTTTTTTTTTTTTTCCACAATATCTTTATTGAACCTTTTTTTTTTTTTTAACAAACATGATACAAACAATCAAACACTAACACTAAAGTACTACAAAAAAAAAAAATGCACTAAAAACACCAACAACCACCAACAAAATCAAGTCTTCAACAATGCTCCTCTGTTTAGTCTAGACAATCCAATACATAAGTATACATATTATGTTCACCAGTTTGGAATTTACAAGGTCCACACACATCATTCACCTTCTTCTTCAAGAGTTATGTTTAAATTTTTTACATAATCAATAAAAGGTCTCCATATATTCTCAAACACAATTTCCTTTGATTTCAGTATATATGTTATTCTTTCTAATGGAAGGTTTGTTAACATCTGTCTTAACCACTGAGTCACATCTGGTCTATGAGTCTTTTTCCATAATAGTGCAATACATTTTTTGGCATTAAGCAAACTGAGGTCTATGAATGTTCTTTCACTTTTATTAAAATTATGCTTTTCTGGGTACAGACCCAACAAAAACAGTTTAGGATTCAATATGATTTGTTTTGAGATTATTTTTTCAATTGTTACCCTCACCTCTTCCCAAAACATTCTTATTAATCTACATTCCCATAAACAATGAAGTAGGGTTCCTTTACTTTCCATGCATTTTGTGCATGTATCTGGTATATTTTTGTTATATCTATTTAACTCCTCCGGTGTAACATACATCCGCATTAACCATTGGAAATGTATCAATTTAAGGCGTGCATTTATTGATTTGGTTTGAGCTTCTGTACAAGCCAATTCCCATTGTTCCTCTGAAATTTCAATTTGCAGATCTTCTTTCCAGTAGTTTAATCTTTTCAGTGAATTTTCACTTGAAGATAGTGTCAATGAGTTATAAAACTCTGAAATAATACCCTTTCTTTTACTATCTTTCATCATCATTTTTTCCAAGGATGAATAAATAGGTCGAGTGAGAGCTTTATTTTGATTTGATCGAATAAAGTTTCTAAGTTGAAGATATTTAAAAAAATGTGTTCTATTGAGATTAAATTTGATCCTCAGCTCAAGTCTGCAGCATTTTGATTCTAAATTTGTGACTTTTTCTCATAAATTTGCAGCTTTTTTCTTTTAAATATGCAACTTTTTTCTTGTACATCTGTAACTATCAAAATTTGAAACTTTTTTCTTGTAATTTTGTGATTTTGCGATCATGTTAGTTTTGACTTTCCATCCCTTTGTCTGTCATGCGTGTTTCTGTCGTTTGGTTGTCTACTGTCATGCTGCTGTTACGCTGGAATTTCCCAGTTTGGGATCAATAAAGTACATCTATCTTTTTCTTCATACATTTAAAAATTTTTCATAAATTTGCTGTGTTTTTATTGGAAATTTGCAACTTTTTTCATAAATTTAAAACTTTTTTGAATCTGCAACTTTTTTCTTGTACATCTACAATTTTATCATAATTTTGCAACTTTTTTTATTGTAAATTTGCAACTTTTTTCTCATACATTCAAAACTTTTTTCATATATTAAAAATTTAAATTCTTTACACAATAATTCTGCAACTTTTATCTTGTAAATTTGCAACTTTTCCCTTTAATTCTGCAACCTTTTTCTTGTAAATATGCAAGTTTTTTCTTCAGTTCTTAAACTTTTTTCCTCATAAATTTGTAGCAATTTTTTTCTTGTAAATCTGTAAATTTATCATAAATTTGCAGCTTTTTTCCCCCTGATACATTCAAAACTGTTTTCATAAATTTGCTTTGTTTTTAGTGTAAATATGCAACTTTCTTCTCATAACTTTAAAATGTTTTTCTGGTAAATTTGAAACTTTTTCCATCATGAATTTGCTATTTTTTTCTTCATAAATTCACCACTTTTTTGCCATAAATCTGCAATTTTTTTCCTGTAAATTTGTGACGTTTTCTTCTAAATTTGCATCATTCATCTGGATGCCAGTTTAATTTTTATTCTGTGTAAATAATTACATTTTTTTGTTCATCTAGACAACAGCTCAAGCTTTTACAGTATTTCTGTTTTTCAGGGTTTGAACTCTTCTGTGTATAAATGTAGGAGCCCCTAAGCACAGTCTTGCACAGGGCCTGACTACAATAACACATATAGTGTGTGTCCACCTCAGTCTTAATTCTTGAGAAACTGTTCTGTTTATTGCCCCCCCCCCAACAGTGAAATGAAACAGTGCAGGTTTGATGTAATACGAGTTTTATTTGTGAGACACGACTGAACAAAGTCTGCACACTTGAACCCCTCCCAACCCTCGCCCAAAGGCCTCAGCCAACAGCCATGAATTATTCATGTAAGTTAAGTAAGCTACATTTAATTTCCAAATCATCTGCTGGCACGGTTTGTAACGAGATGCTAATTGAAGCCTGAACTCCCAGAGAGGGGGAAGAGAAGGAGCGAGTCTAGGCTTGCATAATCAGTCCACGGATAAGGACCTAGCTCCATCACCCAGCACTCACTCACTCCTGTTTTTAGCCCTTTTTCCTCTCTGTTGACTCACATTTTCAGTTCTCCGTCTTTTAATCTGTCCCACCAGCAGGGCGGGCGGAGGAGCCGTGTGAAAGTACGGGGAGACACGTGACCTACAGTGAGAGGCGAAGCAGCAGCAGTAGAAATCAGAGCGGTCGTTTAACACCATTTATGGATCCATGGGCTTGTTTCTGCAATATTATCGTCAGCTTTATTTCATCTTGCTAATGTAGTGGTCTGCTTCTCTGAGGCAATACCATCATAAATCGATCAATAACATGTTACACAACTAGATAAAACGACTGAACCCATTCTAAGCAGAAATGCAAAAAAAATCTTATAAATTTTTTACTTTTTTCCTCATAAATCTGCAGTGTTTTTTTTCTCAGAGTTGCGACTTTTTCCCAAAAATTTGACTTTCTCATAAATTTGCAACTTGTTTTCCTGTATATTTTCACCTCATTTCTTATAGATTTGCAACTTTTTCCTCAAAAGTCTGAGACATTTTTTCCTCATGAATTTGCAACTTTCTCCTAGAAATTTTTGCAATTTTCTGTAAATTTGCAACTTTTTCCCCAAAAATTTATGACTTCTTTCTCATATATTTGCAACTTTTTCTTAAAAAAAAAAAAAAAAAAAAAAAAAAAAAAAAAAAAAAGAGTTTTCCTCAAAAATTTTCAACTTATTTCCTGCACATTTTCAGCCTTTTCCTCTTAACCACTTGCACTCCGTTGTTCCGCGGGCGGGCAAGTCTCTGCGTCCTAGGGCGCACGAGGGCGCACGAGAGCGCCCTCGTGCGCGCTTGGACGCATGACGCATGATGGTGGTGATGGTGATGTAGTGGCGTCCAAGCGCCACTCAAAAAAAAACTGCAGAGACAGCCGCGAACAGATTAGTTCATCTGATTGACCTCTCATTCAACTAATAAGAGCCTTGAATTGGGTTTCTGAAACCTTGAAGAGCCAATGAATGAAAATCTAGGAAGGAGGACCCGCCTACTGTGAACGCAGGAGCCAATTGAAGCACAGAAATTCAGGCTGGGTGAAGAGAGATTTACTGTTGCAACAGATGAAAACAAAGGACGCTGGACGAATCTCCTACAGACCCAGGCTCACCCAGCAGCATGGAGAACACCCACAAGTGGGACCTGCACTCATTCCAGCAGAATAGACGGAGGCCGACGACAAAAATCGTAAATCATTCGCCAAAACGGCAATAATGGAATTATGTTTTGATCGGGATCCACGAGCGGAGCAGCGTCGCGTTCGTCTGACAATGGGGGAAGAGCTGTTCGCCACGACTCTGCTGCTTTGAAGAGGTAAGGTGTTATAAGCTAAATTATTATTTATCCCTGAAAACTGTAATCCAAAAATGACTTTTGACCGATCGGTAAATTACAACTGTACTGCGCACGAAGTACGAAGTGCGTGCGCCGCGATAAACGGTTCATTTGCCGTGTTCGGACCGTGAAGGCCCCCCCCCCCCCGCTGCAGAAGAGGAGCGGGGGGGGGCGTTCACGGTCCGAACGCCCCCCGGTCCGCGGGGGGAAGCATATCAGTCTATTCCATCATGTAGCGATGGCCCTCTTCTGTAGCGAGGGGGGGGTGGCATTCACGGTCCGTTCACGGTTCCCCCCCACACACACACAGTAGCGGGGGGGGGGGGGCGGGAAACCGCTATGAAAACATGCAAGGAGTGTAATCTGTCATGTAGCGAGGGCCGAATTTGGTCCTTGGTAGCGGGGGGGGGGGGGACGACCCCCCGCCCACACACACACACACACACACACACACAGACACAGCCCTGAGTGTGACCTTTCATTAGAGCCTAAAATGAAGATTCTACATTGAATTATTCAAAAGTTACAGACGTTTTTCCAAACTGTGCCATTTGGCACAATTTGGCACAGTTCCAAAACGCCTGGGAACAGCCTGAGAACAAAGCTGTGTAAAATATTCATTTTTTGTGGTATTGTTACAAAATTTGGATCTCAGCTGGATAACACTTGGTTCTACATTTCTGTTGCATTTTCCAGCCGGATCGGACAGCTGTGTGTTATTTACAAGCATTTGTATCCAAAAAAACACTGTGTCCAATTTTTTTTTCTTCAAGTTCAGTATGTTTAGATGACTGTAACTCAGTGGCCGGAGCACGTAGAGAGATTATGTTTTTTTTGCCAAAAAATTCAAAGTGTCTTCTTTTAAATGAGACCAACCCCATGAAGATGCTGCAAAGGGTTGAATAACAGCTTTCGATTTACTTTGGGCACGTTATTTTTTGGCATTTTTAGGAAAATTGCCCAGAGTGCAAGTGGTTAAATCTACAACTTTTGTCTCAAAAATTTGCAAATTTTTTCTCATCAATTTCTAACTTTCTTCCTGTACATATTCATCTTTTTTTTCTCATAAACATGCAACTTGTTTCCTGAGGTCAGAGGTCACCCAAAATTTGAATTGGTCCGAGATTTTTCACAGATGCACCCATGGTATCAATTTGAACAGCCCACGTCATTCCTTCCTGTAGTTATCGTGTTCATAAGGTCGATGCCGCCACCGCTACCCATCCGCCCAGCGGGGCGACGACAAAACCCCTTCAGCCTGTAAAAAGCGACCAACTGAATAAGGGGAAATGTGAGAGGAGCTCATGTTTATGCAACTGGCCTCTGATGCAACGTGAGCAACACCAGACGGAGACTTTAAGATTCCCATTTCACCGCCTGTAGACATGAAAGTTTATTATTCTGCTACATGAACACAGGAGAGATGCCATCTAGCTTCCATCCAGGGAAATGCGCACATCACTGCAGCCTACTCGGGTAACGCCATCGAGTGACGAGGAAACAAACGGGAAAATGAAGGATGAAAACGCCGCTATCTTTTTATTTTCAAACATATGAACATTCATATTGTACAACTATTAAAGCA
The DNA here is from genome assembly GCA_020510985.1 of Pholidichthys leucotaenia. Classification (NCBI taxonomy): domain Eukaryota; kingdom Metazoa; phylum Chordata; class Actinopteri; order Cichliformes; family Pholidichthyidae; genus Pholidichthys; species Pholidichthys leucotaenia. Next base: position 408,717,057 of record CM035842.1, on the reverse strand, counting down.
AGCTGTTCCCTAAAAGCAATGAGTAAATGAAGCTGTAGTTCACACAGTGACCAAAAGATGTCGCTATAATACATGTTTTAGTTCCATAGAGTAGCTTTGCCCTTTGTCCACATGTTGACAAAGTTCCAAGAGGTCTGAATTTAAATGTTACCAGCAGGTGATTTGTTATTTTTTAACTGGGGGGATGGGGAGTATTCTCCAATTTAGCATGGAGTACAAATGTATAAATGTAAATGAGGTGCAAATTTGCAAGAATAAAGGTGCAAATATACGATAAAAGTTGCTAATTTTATAAATTAAAATGTCACAATTAAATTTAATTACACAGAATACAAATTTAACCAGCACCCAAATGAGAACTGCAAAGTTACAAGACAAAAGCTGAAAATTTGCAGGAAAAAATGTGCAAATTTTTTGACCAAAAAAAAGTTGCAAATTTATGAGAAAAAAAGTCAAATTTTTGAGGAAAAGTTGCAAATCTTCAAGCAAAAAAGTTCAAAATTTACAGGAAAAAAAAAAAGAAAATTTTCGAAAAAAAAAAAAAAGATGCAAATTTATAAGAAAAAAGTTGCAAATTTACAGGAAATAAAGTTAGAAATTTATGAGGAAAAAAAAGTCAATTTTTTGAGAAAAAGTTGAAAATCTACAAGAAAAAAAAGTTGAAAATGTTCTGGGAAAAAATTATAAGTTTACCAAAAAAAACTTGCAAATTTATGAGGAAAAAAAAACAGATTTATGAGGAAAAAAACTGAATTTTTTTTTTAAAAAAAAGCCACAAATTTTTGAGAAAAAGCTGTAAAACTACAAAAAAAAAAAAAAAAAGCTGCAGATTTATGAGAGAAAAAGTTGACAATCTACAGGAAAAAATTAGCAGCTTTATGGGAGCTCATCACCTTATCATGGTGGGGGGTTTGCATGCCCCAGTGATCCCAGGAGCTGTGTTGTCAGGGGCAGTTTACCTCTGGTAGGGTCACCCAAGACAAACTGATCCTGGGTGAAGGGCCAGACAAAGAACGATCCAACAGACTCTCATGATGGATGAACAACCAAGGATTCAGTGTACCCCACCCAACATGAGGTTACCGGCGCCCCGCCCCAGAATCAGGCCCGGAGTAGGGGCTCGATGGCAAGCGTCTGGTGGCCAGGTTTCCGCCCATGGGACCAGGCCGAGCTCAACCCGAAGGAGTTACATGGGTCCACCCTCCAGTGGGCTCACCACCTGCAGGAGGGACCGTGGGGTCCGGTGCTATATGGATCAGGTGGCGGTCGAAGGCAGAGACGTTGGCGGTCTGATCCACACCTTTCTAAACTGGCTTCTGGGATGTGGAATGTCACCTCTCTGGTGGGGAAGGAGCCTAAGCTGGTGCATGAGGTTGAGAGATACCGGCTAGATATAGTCGGCCTCACCTCAATGCACAGCTCTGGTTCTGGAACCAGTTTCCAGTTGCCCCGGGCGAGCAGGGGTGGGTATTCTTGTATCCCCCCACCTTGCTGCCTCTACATTGGCGTTTTCCCAGGTGGACGAAAGGGTTGTTTCCCTGCAACTTCCGGCTGGGAAACAGGTCCTGATCATCATTTGTGCCGATGCACCAAATGATGGTTCAGAGTACCCACCCTTTTTGGAGTCTCTGACTGGGGTGCTGGAAAGTGCTCCTCTTGGAGACTCCATTGTCCTACTGGGGAACTTAAATGTATACGTGGGCAACGACAGTGAAACCTGGAGGGGGGTGATTGGGAGAAATGGCTTGCCCGATCTGAACCTGTGTGGTGTTCAGTTATTGGAGTTCTGTGCTAACCACAGTTTGTCCATAACAAACACCATGATGAAGCATAAGGGTGTCCATACGTGCACCTGGCACCTGGACATGCTAGGTTGCAGGTCGATGATTGATTTTGTTATCATGTCATCAGACCTGCAACCGTATGTCTTGGACATTCGGGTAAAGAGAGGTGCAGAGCTGTCAACTGATCACCACCTGGTGGTGAGTTGGATCCGATGGCAGCGGTGGACGCCACTCCGTAGACCTAAGCATATTGTGAGGGTGTGCTGGGAATGTCTGGCTGAGGCCCCTGTCCGGGAGGTCTTCAATTCCCACCTCTGGAAGAGGTACTTTAAGCACATTCCAAGGGAGTCTGGAGACATGGAGTCTGAATGGGCCATGTTCTCCATCTCCATTGTTGAAGCAGCTGCCCAGAGCTGTGGCCGCAAGGTCGTTGGTGCATCTCATGGTGGCAACGCCGGAACCAAGTGGTGGACACCAGTGGTGAGGGGGGCCATTAAGCTAAAGAAGGAGTCCTATCAAGCTTGGTTGGCTCGTGGGACTCCCGAAGCAGCTGAGGTGTACCAGCAGGCAGAGTGGAGTGCAGCTCGGGTGGTTGCTGAAGCAAAAACTCGGGTGTGGGAGGAGTTTGGAGTTTGGTGAGGCCATAGAACAAGATTTTTGGTCGGCCTCAAAGAGATTCTGGCAAACGGTCCAGCGATTCAGGAGGGGGAAGCAGCTCCTTCACAAAAGGGGACCAGAGGGTGTGGTCCAACTTTAGAGGGATCACATTCCTCAGTCTCCCTGGGAAGGTCTATGCCAGAGTACTGGAGAGGAGAGTCCGACTGCTGGTCAAACCTCGGATTCAGGAGGAGCAACGTGGTTTTTGTCCTGGCTGTGGCACATCGGACCAATTCTTTACCCTCTCAAGAATCCTCGAGGGGTCGTGGGAGTTTGCCCAACCAGTCCACATGTGTTTTGCGGACTTGGAGAAGCCATTTGACCATGTCCCTTGTGGCCTCTTGTGGGGGCTGCTGTGGGAGTATGGGGTATCGAGCTTGTTGTTACGAGCTATCCGGTTTCTGTATGACCGTTGCAGGAGTTTGGTTCATATTGCCAACACTCAGTCAAACTTGGGGACAAGCTCCTGCCTCAAGTGGAGGAGTTTAAGTGTTTTTTTCTCAAAAATTTTCAACTTTTTTCCTGAAAATTTCCAACTTTTTTTCTTGTAACTTTTCAACTTTTTTTCTTGTAAATTTTCAACTTTTTTCCTCATGAATCTACAACTTTTTTCCCTCATAAATTTGCAACTTTTTCCTCATAAATTTGCAACTCTTTTCCTTGCTAGCAGCACTTTAAGTTGTGCGTTCCAACGCTCACAAAAAGTCACGTAGATCTCCTTGAAATGACAGATTCAGATGACTGCACAGGAGTCAAATCCAGTGTGGAGACAGAGCCGAGGACAACAGCAGCCCCATCTGTTCCCCGGCTGCAGCCATGTTCTACCTCTCCTTTGGCAGATTGCAGAAGGCTCCCACGCCTGTTCCGTGACAGACTCTAATTGGCTGTGAACAGCCCCTTGGTTCGCTCAGAGAAGACTTTGATAAGCGCACGACGACTGCCGCTAAAGTGGCCTTTGAGTGACGCTCTTCACCAGGAGCTGAAAGCCACTCAGTTCCTCTGCTGCGAGCCGAACACGGGATGACGCGATAACAACCCCACGGTGGGAGATAGCTGCAGAAACGGCTCGTTAACAGAGCGCAGCCTTCATTACAAGACCCGAACACACGGCAGGACTTCAGAGGGGGATGGAAGATTTTTTATTTAGACTGTTGCTCCGTCATGTTTGAGACGAAGGCAAGTCCTCCCAACCTGGAAAAAAGACAGAACCCCCCTCCCCCCGATATCATCATAAACCTTTCTATATCATGTTACAGAACTGAAGAACATGAGTTTGAACCACTAAATCGAAGCAGAAATGGAAAAAAAAACAGAAATGTTCAAGTTTTTCTTATAGATTTGCAATTTTTACTTAAAACTGTGTTTTGCCTTTTTTCTTAAAAATTTGAAAAATTTTCGGTAAATTTTCAACTTTTTTCACTGCAAATTTTCAACTTTTTTTCCTCACGAATCTGCAACTTTTTTCCTCATAAATTCATGAATTTTATCTCATAATTTGCTACCTTTTTCTTAAAAACTTGTGACTTTTTCCTGCAAGTTTTCAATTTTTTTCTCTCATAAATCAGCAACTTTCGTCTCAACTTGCATCTTTTTTCTCACAAATTCATGACTTTTTTCTCATAAATTTGCAACTTTTTTCCTTGTAAATTTGTGACTTTTTTCCTCACAAATTTGCAATTTTTTTTTCTTAAAAATCTGTGATTTTTTTTCATAAATTTTTAACGTTTTTCCTCATGAATCTGCAGCTTTTTTCTAATAAATTCATGATTTTACTCTAAAATATTTGTGACTTTTTCCTCAGAAATTTGCAACGTTTTTTCTTATAAATTTGCAACTTTTTTCTCATAGATTTGCAATTTTTTTTTTCTTAAAAATCTTCCTTCTCATAATTAGATTTTTTTTCTTAGAAATGTAAAAATTTTTCTGTAAACTGTCAACATTTTTTCCTGCAAATTTTCAACTTTTTTTCCTCATAAATTCATGAATTTTCTCTCATAATTTGCTACCTTTTTCTTAAAAACGTGACTTTTTCCTGCAAGTTTTCAACCTTTTTCTCTCATAAATCAGCAACGTTCGTCTCAAGATTTGCAACTTTTTTCTCACAAATTCATGACTTTTTTTCTCATAAATTTGCAACTTTTTCCTTATAATTTGTGACTTTTTTCCTCACAAATTTGCAATTTTTTTCTTAAAAATCAGTGACTTTTTTCATAAAATTTCAACTTTTTCCCCTGTAAATTTTCAACTTTTTTCCTGTACATTTTCAATGTTTTTCCTCATGAATCTGCAACTTTTTTCTCATAAATTCCTGATTTTACTCTCAAAAAATTTCAGCTTTTTCCTCAAAAATTTGTGACTTTTTCCTCAGAAATTTGCAACTTCTTTCCTTGTAAATTTTCAACGTTCCTGATGAATCTGCAACTTTTTTTTCTCATAAATTTGTGATTTTTTTCTCAAAAAATTTCAACTTTTGAGACTTTTTTCTGTCATAAATTTGCAACTTTTTTCCTTGTAAATTTGCTAATTTTTTTCTCATAAATGTGAAATTTTTTTCTTAAAAAAACTGACTCAAAGATTTTCAAATTTTTCCTCATGAATCTGTAACCTTTTTCGTAAATTTGACCTTTTTCCTCAAAAATTTGCAACTTTTTCCTTGTAAATTTGTAACTTTTTCCCTATAAATTTTAAACTTTTTTTTCATATATTTGCAGTGCTCATCTAGATCTTGGTTAAATTTTTATTCTGTGAATATAAATTGTAATTTGTGACTTTTTAATTTCTTTTAATTGACTTTTTTTCCATCATATCTTTGCACCTTTATGTTTGCAAACAAGTGCGGCGATACGACTGTGTCCTCACCTCTACGACTTCACAGTAACCAGGAGGCCGTCTCCCCTCTGTGTTAAAGCAGCACCCACCATTAATTCTAATCAGTGTGTGAAGCCAGGCTTGACTGATGGGGCCCCGGTGGTGGTGGTGGTGGGGGGGGGGGGGGTCTGTGCGGAGTGGCAGCCGTGCTGAGCCGTGTTCTTCAGTGTTCACTGCGGTGCAGCTTGGGGCACGCCTTTCTGTCAGAGCAGGTAGCAGGTGGTCTCTGACGTTTGCCGCGGCCGTCTCCAGCGCGACATCGACTGAGCCGTGGCCTTTCTGCAAACACCGGCGCACACCGCAGCATTCGTCGGCTCATGCCCGGCATTATCACCCCAGCACCGCCGGAGGGATTTCCACCACTAAAGCTGGATTCACGCTGTACCTCCGCTGTCCACGTACACACAACCGGAAGGCTTGTGTGACGAAATTTACGTCTCCAGTCTGCTAGTGTCTGCAGAGCTCTTCTGCGGACGACGGCGTGTAGCCGTAATTTTACGACCGCGCGGACTGCCCACAGCCTGACTGCACTGACAGCACATGCGCACAACTGAACGTCCCATTCACAGGGGGGCGCTACCAACACAGCATACACAGTCAAAGTAGACGTAGACGACGAAGAGGTACTAAATTCCCCGTTCTTGGTCACACACTATACTTTCTCCTTTTTTTGTAATTCTGCTCCCAGATACAGTCACAGCAACTCCTTCTACTCTCTGTGACGGTTAAACAATACCATCGCTGTTGATGTGTGTTGCTCTCGCGCTTCTTCGCTGTAGTTGGTGAAAAACCTGCTGCATCAGCGCACTGGTGCTACATATAGGGCGGGGGTGAAACTACAGATGATGTTACAAAAAGTCGCAAATTTACAGGAAAAATTATGGAAAAATTACAAATTTAGGAGAAAAAAAAAAAGTCAGAAATTTTTGAGGAAAAGAGTTGGAAATCCAGTGTTTCCTCTGGCTTAAAGACCTTGGCGCAGTGGCAGCATATTTCTTCGCGGGGAGAGACATACTGGAATATGTTAATTTTATACTATTTATTTCTTTTTAAAATTTTACACAGTAATGTTGCATATGGAACTTACCATTTGAAGTATTGTACAACCGAGGCTTGAATATTGGGCCAGTTGGGGTCCCACCCAGACATCCTGTGTTTAGACTTTTTAGTGGTCTTATCCTTCTCTCCTTCCTCTGCCTGAACACTTTCCTCTCCTTGGCTCCTCTCTTCTGTCTCATCTTTCCCTCTCTGAACTCTGTCTAATTCAGCTTCTCTCTCTGTCTATGGTGGGATACAAACAGGTTAGAAAATATCAAGTGTCATGTTTTGTCCTGCAGGATTTTTTTTGTCATGGTTTATATAAATGACAAAAATATGTGTATTTTTTGTATTTTTATTCTAGTGTTTCTTTTTTTCCATTGAGAGAGTAGGGAGGGGAAAGAAACATTCATAATAGTAATGTACTCAACCATACTTAAATTATATGATCAGGTGGGTATAGTAACCAGAAATTCTACTCATGTAAAAGCAGTGCTTTGAAATTAATAATTAAAAGTAGACAACCAAAAATTTGTAATTGAGTTAAGGGTACTAAGAGCACCCACTTAAAAACTTGAGTAATGACTTCAGTCTTGAAGGTCTGAGGTTTTTCTCAAAAATTTATTATAATTTTCTTATAGTTTTCTACTTTTCTCTGTAAATCTAAAGTTGAAACCATGTTCCTCAAATTTGTAATTTCCTCTAGTAAAATTGACTTTTCTCGTACATTTGAAACTTTATTATAAATTTGTGGCTTATTTTATGACAAATTTTTGTCTGTTTTTTTAAAATAAAATTACTGGTTTTTTTAGATAAATTTGAAACAGACTGTGGTAATTTTTTTTACTTTTTCCTTATAATTTACATTTTTGACCATAATTTTGCAGTTAGAACAGAACAATAATTCAACTCTGATTACAAAGAAAAAATATTAATAAAATTGTATTTAATGAAATAAATTATCTTAAATGACCAAGGACGCCGTTATTTCTGTTATAATATTTCTTTATATTTATAGTTTTTTTTAGTAATCTTCTCACCACCCAGATAGCAGGAAAATCCTCGCTTATTTTGAAATCAAATGTTGGCACATTTAGTTTGTCTGAAGGCTGCTGACAGATTTAAGTCACTGACTTTGTGAATTTTGGTCATCTTAACCTGCCAGGTACATAATAGGGAACTGTAGCAGACTCTAAAGACAAATTTCACCACAATATGTGTTCATGTACAGAATGATCTGTTTAGGCAGTTATAAGTTGCGAAGTGACTTACACGGCCGGGAGCCGGTCTCCTACTATCACAATATCTGGCCAGGAAGCAACTACAATTCGATTCTATTTTTTTTTATTCAATAATAGAAAATACACACAAATTACAAATATGCTAATAATACAAGTAAATACCTCCTAATTTGGCTATTTGGTTAAAAAAAAAATTAAAAAATGCACATTTATTTTCCATCAGGTGCATCAGGGAGCCCTTTGGGTCCTTCGCTCCCTGACAGCTCGGGTGTTTCACACACGTACACATCCACACTTCATTCATTCCCATTAACACGTTTTGGGTTTTTGTTCAATACAACGTACGAAACCACTCCTGCACGTGGGTTTTTCATTCACTAAGTGGCTCCTCGTCGGCCTCCGTCGGTCTATGATGACCATGGAAGAGAATCCTAAACGTCTACTCTGCTGGAACAGCACCGTCTGTGGCTGAACAGGCCGATGCGCGAATGGCAGTCCCTGTCACACAGGTCGCACTTGTGGGTGATCTTCGTGCTGCTGGGTCTGTGGCGGTTCTTCCTGCGGGTCCTTTTTTCCATCTGCTGCAGCAGTCAGTCTCTCTTCACCCGCCTTGAGCTGTCTGGTCAGGGTGCCTCTCCATTTGAAGCGGTCCGTTGCAAGGTCCTCCCAGCGCTCTGTGTTGATATCCAGTGCCTTCATGTCTCTCTTGCAGACGTCTCTAAAGCGCAGCTGTGGGCGGCCAACGTCTCTCCTGCCAGTTGCCAGTTCTCCATAGAGGACGTCTTTGGGGATTCTGCCATCCTCCATACGGTGAACATGGCCTAGCCAGCGGAGCCTGCGCTGCCTGAGTAGAGTGAACATGGAGGGAAGGCCGGCGCGGGACAGGACTTCTGTGTTGGGCACTTTGTCCTGCCAGGATATGTCCAGGATGTGGCGAATGCAGCGCAAGTGGAAGGAGTTCAATCTCTTTTCCTGCCGGGCGTATGTTGTCCACGTCTCACTCCCATAGAGCAGTGTGCTGATGACGCAGGCGTTGTACACTGCCATCTTCGTCTTGACAGAGAGTTTGGGATTCTCCCACACTCGTGTGGTGAGGCGAGCGAGTGTGAAGGCTGATTTTCCAATCCTCTTGTTGATCTCTGTATCAAGGGAGAGGTTGTTGCTGATCGTGGACCCCAGGTACGTGAACTGATTCACGACCTCCAGCTCGTAGTCGTCGATGGTGATGGTTGGTGGTGCTTCCATGCCTTGCGCCAAGACGTTAGTCTTCTTCAGGCTGATGGTAAGCCCGAAGTCCTTGCATGCCTGGGAGAAGCGGTCCATCAGGGTCTGAAGCTCCTGCTGTGTGTGGGTCGCGACTGCAGCATCGTCTGCAGTCGCAACCCACACACAGCAGGAGGTTTGGGCACTAGGAGCCCTTTGGGTCCTTCGCTCCCTGACAGCTCGGGTGTTTCACACACGTACACATCCACACTTCATTCATTCCCATTAACACGTTTTGGGTTTTTGTTCAATACAACGTACAAAACCACTCCTGCACGTGGTGGCCAAAGTGGCTCCTAGTGCAGACATAAATGGCTCCTAGGCATTTAGCAACGGCCGTTGTAGTTGTGCGCTCAGGCTTTCTCATCAGGCACCTCTCTAGGCAGCCGCTGAAGGTCCTAAGTTTAGAGCTAGCATTTTTAGCTGTTGCTTTGTCACTGCCGCTGGAGAATAAAAACGGCACGCCTGCTTGTGCGAGAAATGAGAGAAATTGCCAGTCTCTTCATTCCTGCAATTCCTACAGAACATAACTTAATATCGTAGTGGCTGGTGAAATATATCCTCAGCAATTCATCAGTCCCTCTTGCCTTTCCCTTCATATAAAGCCAGCTGCATTTGAATTCTAACCACATCTATTAGCTAAGCGACTCTTCCATTACGGCTCCCATTTCCAGCGGGTTAAAATCATGATAAACACCAGTGCTTCCATACCTCTTATGGTTTTTTTCCGCGTTTAAAGTACTTTAATAAACTCATGTTTCTGTCAGACAGTCACGCTTAGCGAGACATTGCCTGCTGACTGACTGGAAAACTCATGTGAGCAGGGCGCTTCTAAACTCCGCACAGATGACGGCCACGCGCATTGTTCGTGTGCGCGCTTGCGGAAAGTCATTGCTTCATATATTTTTATTAATAAAATCATATCAGCTTGGCGTGGCGGTATAATTTCTGGCGGGGCGGGCCGCCACACAGAAATGTTACCAGAGGAAACCCTGAAATCTATATGAAAATGTTGAAAATTTACAGGAAAAAAATTGCTCATATTTTTAGAAAAAAGTGGCAAATTTATCAGAAAAAGTAACGAAAAAGTTGCAGCTTTACAGGAAAAAAGTCACAAATTTTTGAGAAAAAAAAATTGCAAATTTACAAGAAAAAAGTTGCAGATTTATGAGGAAAAATATAATTTACAGGAAAAATTGGAAATTTATGAGAAAAAAATTGCACATTTTTGAGGAAAAAGTTGCAAATCTATGAAAAAAGTTGAAAAATTTAAAGTTTTTTTTTGCATTTCTGCTTAGAATCGGTAGTTCAAAGTCATGTTATTCAGTTCTGTAACATGACATAAACAGGTTTATGATGATATGGGGGGGTCCTCTTTTTTTTCCAGGTTGCAAGGGGCAATGCCCTCCCCCCCCCCGATTTACACCTATAAATGGGGATGGCAGGTTAACAAGGAGGATGGTTTTGGGTCATTTTGCTAACAAGGGGGATAACATTATGGTGGCATATAAATTTGCACCTTTTTTTCAACATTCATCAGTGACCCAAAGTTTTTTTAAGGATGTGAACTCTTCCACATGACAAAAATAAGAGCCCTCAAACACAGTCTTGCATAGGTCCCCAAAAACGCTAGAAATGGCCCTGTGGTCACATGACTACAGCTGGACGAGCTCACAGATAACTGGATTAAACTGCACACGTTTGGGAGTCAGACCAAATGATGTTATCCCTCAGTGTGTCCAGCAGGGGGCAGTCACGCTCCATCGTTTCCAACACTCGGCTGCAGCTGGTGGCACTGCAACACACATGCGCTCAAATCAAGGGGACCCCCCCCCCCCCCAAAAAAAAGGAAAACAAAAGAGTGAGTTGTGACTTTTTTCCTCATAAATTTGCAACTTTTCTTCATGTAAAATTTCAGTTTTTTTCCTAGCAGATTTACAACTTTTTTCTCATCAATTTGTGATTTTTTTCCTGTAAATTTTCATCTTTTTCCTCATAAATCTGAAACTTTTTTCTTGTAGATCTGCAACTTTTTCCTCAAAAACTTGTGCTTTTCTCAAAAATTAGCAACTTTATTCCTGTAAATTTTCAGCGTTTTTCCCTTCATAAATTTGAAACTTTTTTCATAGACACTTATTTCCTGTAAATTTTCAACTTTTTTGCTCATAAATTTGCAGCTTTTTTCCTGAAAATTTTCAGTTTTTTGTCATAAAATTGCAACTTTTTTCTTGAAGATTTCCAACTTTTTCTTCAAAAATTAGTGATTTTTTTTCTCATAAATTTGCCAATTGTTTTCCCACAAATTTGCAACTTTTTTCCTCATAAGCAAGACACTTATTCACTATAAATTTTCATATTTTTTCTTATAAATTTTCAACTTTTTTCTCATAAATTAGACACTTATGTAAATTTTCAGCTTTTTTCCTTTACGAATTTGCAACTTTTTTCCAGTAAAATTTTCAACTTATTTCTCATAATTTGTGAATTCTTTCCTGTAAAAATTTTGACTTTTTCCCTCATAAATTAGCAGTTTTTTCCTCATAAATGTGCCACTTCTTACCTCAAAAATATGCAACTTTTTTCTCATAAATTCGCAACTTTTTCCTGTATATTTTCATCTTTTTTCGCATGAATCTGCAAATTCTGCAAACTTGCAACTTTGTGATTTTTTTCTTGTAAATTTGCAACCATTTTCTTGTGAATTTTTGAGTTTTTGTAATTTCTTTTTTCCTTCTGGCCGGGTCATATAAAAATGGTACTTCCCGCCTTCTAGCTTGGTGCTCAGCATAATAGCACAGGGGAAGGAGAAGTTGTTTGTGGCAGTGACCCCTCTGATTCTAGATGTGATTAACTGTAGACAGGAGAGCCGTCATTTCATTCTACTGCACAGGACTGGCTGTATGGATTGAATGACAATAAAGTCGGCTTCTTCTTCTAAACAGTGTGAACTCACAGCACAAGGAACTTCTTAAGTAGATACTTGCCCATCCATCCATCTTCTTCTGCTGATCAGTTACAGCTGTGACATGTGGTCAGTGCATAAAGAGAAAAAGACGTGTCCATGGTACCTTCGACTTGATCTCCCAGTAGTCCTCTGTGCCGTAATCCACCTGTCTGAATGCCGTCAGGTAGTCGTAGCTGATGACAGCAGTCTGCACGCACACCAAGACAGAAAGGAATTAACAAATGAGCCAAAGAAACACAAGCACAGCTGCTGCTGAAAATACCCTCTTATTCCATTTGATTCTTGATCTCAGAGGAGCTACCTCTGCCAAGGATGCTCGGTCATTTGTTTCATTTTTCTTCCTCCTAGCAGTATCAAAAAAAAAGTGAGGCGGCATGTGGGCACTCAGCGGCCTCCCTTCTCGCTTCGTGTTTTGTGCCTGTTAGTGTTGTTTAAATCTTTGAATCAGCCACCTGAACTGCAAGCTCCCGTCTTCAATCGTGCTTTATTTGGACTTTTACGTTTTTCATTTAGCCAGTAACACATTAGTCAGCTCAGGCTCAGTGCTAATCAGCAAACATTAGCTGCATAATGCAATCATCGACCACCGAGATCAGCTGTGACTGGAAAAAAAAAAAAGTATTAAACACGCTAACTGAAATTTATTCCATCGTTAGTGGAGAAGTTTTTGTTTGGACTGGGATTCAAGACCTTTCCTGTATGAAGAAACTAATCTGCCACGGAAAATTTGTCACTGCTTTCAAATAAATCTGAAACTTTTCTCCTGCAAATTTTCAGATTTTTTTCCTCAAAAATTTTCATGGATTTTCTCATAAATTTGCAGCTTTTTTCTTGTAAATTTGAACATTTTCTTATAAATCTTCAACTTTTTCCTGTGAATTTTCTACTTTTTTCCTGTAAATGTTGAACTTTTTTTCATAAATTTGCAATTTTTCCTGTAAATTTTTGTCTTTTTTCCCATAAATTTTCATATTTTTTCTTGTATATTTGCATCTTTTTCCCTGTAAATCTGAATGTTTTTCTTATAAATCTGCAACTTTTTCTAAAAAAAAAAAAAAGCAAGTTTTTCCTGTAAATTTTTGTCTTTTTTTTCTCATAAATTTTCACATTTTTTCTTGTAAATTTGAATGTTTTTCTTATAAATCTGCAACTTTTTCTAAAAAAAATTAGCAATTTCTTTTCCTGTAAATTGCTGTTCTTAAAGGGCCTATATCATGCTATTTTTTTTTTTATTTAAGTTTTTGTAAAGGGTATACAGGTCGTTACAGCAATGCATTGTTTACATTTTCATCACATGTTCCCTTATTTTCTGATATCTGACAACATTGGAAGATTAATTCTTACAACACCCCTTTTTTTTTTTTAAGTGAAAGAAAAAGTGAAATTAAAGAGAAAAAAAACAAAAAACAACAAAAAACAAACAAACCAGTAAAAAACAAACAAAAAGAAAAAGTAAGTAAATAAAGATAAAAGTAAGTAAATAAAGATAAAAGAGCATCTGAGTAGATTAGATCTAATGGAAGACACATATGTGGTCCAGGGTTGCCAAAAGTTCATGAACCCATCCATGTCCTGTCTCAGTGCGAATGTCAACTTTTCCATCGAGTAAATGTCTTGGATCACGTTAGTCCAATCTTCAGATGGAGGACAGTCCTTCAACATCCATTTTTTAGTTAGAGCTTTTTTGCTTGCCAATATTAAAACATTGAATAAGTATTTTTCTCCTCGTCTTTCCAGTGAGTCCGGTAGTAAACCCAAATACAAAGTTACAAAAGAAAAGGGAACTGTAATTTTGAATATTTTCCCTAATATTGTCTGTACCTTGGTCCAATATTGGTGGATAACTGGGCATGACCAAAACACATGAAAATGATTTGCAGTCTTTTCACCACACAAGCGCCAACAGTTCAATCCCTTATGGGTAAATTTGTTTTGTGCAGGTGTTCTGAAAAATCTTGCCAAGTTTTTCCATCCAAATTCTCTCCACTGCAGGGATGAGGTACTTTTCCATTGCTGTTTATTTAGCTTTTCCCATATTTCCAGTTGTAAAGTGAAATTCCCCTCTTTTTCCCATCTCTCTTTTATATAAGATGTGTTGTCTCCTTTTAAGTCTTGAAGACCTTGGTATATTTTAGAAATGTATCTGATCCCTGGGATCCCTTTATATGCCATTAAGAAGACCTTCAGAACACCTGACTGGGCCCTTTCCAAAACCTCCTTTATAAGTATATTGTTTATGTGGTGTCTAAGCTGGAAGAACCTGTAAAGGTCTTGATTTATTAGGCCTTGTTTTTTCAAATCTTCAAAACTTCTTAAGATTTGCCCTTTAAAAAAATCGTAATATTTTATCAGCCCTTTCTCCTTCCACTTTTTAAATCTGGTGTCTGTTTTATTAGGAGTAAAGTCCTGATCATAGGCAATCCATTGCAGAAGTCGATAGGGCTCTTTAGTTTGATTCTCTCTGACTATCTTAAACCAAATTTTTAGCGGGGTCTCTATCCACGGGTTAGTGTTATTCAAAAGCTTAGGTAAGGCATTGTTCCCTATTATCGCCTGTAGGGGGATGTCACTTGTTATTTGGCATTCGATCTCCTTCCATTGTGCAGTGTAGACTGGGTTACATATCTCTACTAAAGTTTTAATTTGTGCGGCTTTAAAGTAGTCCCTGATATTTGGCAGCGCGAGCCCACCTTTGTCTTTGTTTAGCTGTAGGGTTCTATATCTGATTCTAGGTCTCTTGCCCTGCCATATGAATCTTGAGATCCTTCTGTCCAGCTCCTGCCATGTTTTTTTGGGAGGTTCTACCGGTATTGTTTGGAAAAGGTATAGAAGACGTGGAAGTATATTCATTTTGACTGCTTCAATTCTTTGTGCAGTACCCAAGAATGGTATCATATTCCATCTTGCTAGGTCAGATTTTATTTTTGTCACCAGTGGATCATAGTTTAGTGATATAATTTTGTTGAGTTTTTTCGGGATATTGACCCCCAGATATTTCATAGATTCCGACTCCCAGTTAGTTTTGAGTTTGCTTAGTGAATAATGATTTGGGTCATAGTTGAATGTTAAAACTTGGGTTTTATGCATGTTTAATTTGTACCCCGATAAATCTCCATACTCTGAAAAAACTGAGGTTAGTTCTGGTAAAGAAGTGTTCGGCTGCCCTAGGTATATTAAAATGTCATCAGCAAAGAGTGCTATTTTATGTTCCTTCTGACCAAGTGTAATACCTTGAATTTTTTGGTTTTGTCTTATCCAATGGCTCAGAGGTTCTATGAAGATTGCAAAGAGCAGTGGAGACAGGGGGCAGCCCTGACGACATCCTCTTTCCAGTTCAAAAGATGATGATAAATTACCGTTAATCCTTATTTTAGCTGTTGGTTTTTTATATAATGCCTGTATAGTTCTAATGAAGTTGTTATGAAAATTGAAACTGGATAAGATTCTATATAGAAAAGACCAGTCAACCGAATCGAATGCTTTTTCAGCATCTAATCCCAATATGACTGCATTTAAGTTATATTTTTTTATATGATGAATTATGTGTAAAGTGCGTCGAATGTTGTCTTGTGTCTGTCTTTGTCTTATAAAACCTGTTTGGTCTAAATGAATTAGGTCTGTCAGTATATTTTCTAACCTTTTGGCAAGGATAATGGTAAAAAGCTTATAGTCCTGATTTAGTACACTGATTGGTCTGTAGTTGGAGCACTCTAGTTTATCCTTTTCAGGTTTAGGTATAACTGCAATGACCCCTTCTCTCCAGGAGGGGGGGATTTCCCCTGTGTGGAGAACATAATTAAATGTTTTCAGGAGGAGAGGAGATAGTTGCTGTTTAAAGGTTTTGTACCACTCTGCTGTATAGCCATCAGCTCCTGGGGATTTGTTAGCTTTAAGTTTCATAATTGCTTTTTCCAATTCTTTAGGATGTATTTCTGACAGTAGTGTTTTATTTTGTGACTCCGTAAGTTGGGGAAGGTTTAATGTGTTTAGGAATGCCTCGGATGCGTTTTTATGTTTTTTGTGGGAGTATAAGTTCTTATAGTTATTCTCGAAGCTTTTAAGAATATCCTGAATTCTGAATTTTATTTCCTTTGATACTGGGTCTCTGATTTTGTAGATTGCTCTTTCTGTTTGATATTTCCTCAATTTATAGGCTAGCAATTTTGCCGATTTACTGCCTGCTTCATAGTATTTTTGTTTCAGAAATGTAAGTTTCTTCTGGATTTCTATTGTGTAGATCTCATTTATTTGGTTTTTTTTTCCACAATATCTTTATTGAACCTTTTTTTTTTTTTTTAACAAACATGATACAAACAATCAAACACTAACACTAAAGTACTACAAAAAAAAAAATGCACTAAAAACACCAACAACCACCAACAAAATCAAATCTTCAACAATGCTCCTCTGTTTAGTCTAGACAATCCAATACATAAGTATACATATTATGTTCACCAGTTTGGAATTTACAAGGTCCACACACATCATTCACCTTCTTCTTCAAGAGTTATGTTTAAATTTTTTACATAATCAATAAAAGGTCTCCATATATTCTCAAACACAATTTCCTTTGATTTTAGTATATATGTTATTCTTTCTAATGGAAGGTTTGTTAACATCTGTCTTAACCACTGAGTCACATCTGGTCTATGAGTCTTTTTCCATAATAGTGCAATACATTTTTTGGCATTAAGCAAACTGAGGTCTATGAATGTTCTTTCACTTTTATTAAAATTATGCTTTTCTGGGTACAGACCCAACAAAAACAGTTTAGGATTCAATATGATTTGTTTTGAGATTATTTTTTCAATTGTTACCCTCACCTCTTCCCAAAACATTCTTATTAATCTACATTCCCATAAACAATGAAATAGGGTTCCTTTACTTTCCATGCATTTTGTGCATGTATCTGGTATATTTTTGTTATATCTATTTAACTCCTCCGGTGTAACATACATCCGCATTAACCATTTGAAATGTATCAATTTAAGGCGTGCATTTATTGATTTGGTTTGAGCTTCTGTACAAGCCAATTCCCATTGTTCCTCTGAAATTTCAATTTGCAGATCTTCTTTCCAGTAGTTTAATCTTTTCAGTGAATTTTCACTTGAAGATAGTGTCAATGAGTTATAAAACTCTGAAATAATACCCTTTCTTTTACTATCTTTCATCATCATTTTTTCCAAGGATGAATAAATAGGTCGAGTGAGAGCTTTATTTTGATTTGATCGAATAAAGTTTCTAAGTTGAAGATATTTAAAAAAATGTGTTCTATTGAGATTAAATTTGATCCTCAGCTCTTCAAAAGACATTATGTTGTCTGCACATGGCAAATATAAATCCTGAATCTTTTGTATCCCTTTTAAATTCCATACTTTAAATACAGCGTCCGCTCTCCCTGGTTTAAAATATTGATTACCCCATATTGGACTAAATTGTGACAATAACTGTGGTTCTTTTAAATAGTTTTTAGCTTCACACCATATTTTGATCATATGCTTTACAAATGGATTTTTAACTTGTTTTTGTAATTTTTTTGCCGAATCTGAGTATATGAATATGGGAAGAGGTAAAGGTAAATTGTATGATTCCATTTCAGTCCAGTGAGGGAGATCATTTGATGAAAAATAATATGTCATAGACCTCAGTTGTGCCGACCAATAATACAACATAAAATTTGGACATTTCAGACCTCCACGATCAAATGGTAAATATAATAAAGACAAACGTAATCTAGCCCTCCTGTTGTTCCATATAAATTCCACTAACTTTTTTTTTATTCTTGAGAATAGATCTAAAGGTGGTGATAAGGGAATGTATTGAAATAAATAAAGTATTTTAGGTAAAATATTACTTTTAAGTATATTGATTCTCCCGATCATCGACATTGGTAGTGACATCCATCTCTGAGTTAACTCACTGATATCTGACATTAAGGCTTCATAGTTGACACTGGCGACTGATTCTAGCTTAGGCATAATTTGGATTCCTAAATATTTAAACTGATTTACAACATTGAATTGATTTACCTCAGGGGCTGGGTAATTTCTCTGGGTCTCATTTAGCATTAATATTGAAGATTTAGTTTTATTTATTTTATATCCTGATATTTCCCCAAAATTCTTTATTAAATTCAACAAGGTTGGAATTGATTTTTTTAGATTCGACATAAACAAAATTATATCATCGGCGTACAGGGAGATTTTATGTTCTGTTGGTCCAACTTTAATTCCATATATTTGTGAATGTAAACGTATCGCTATCGCTAAAGGTTCAATTGCCATAGTAAACAGTAAAGGTGAAAGTGGACAGCCTTGTCGACATCCTCTATTGATTTTTATTGGTTTTGAAATATTGTTATTTGTTAGGATTTCTGCTGTAGCATTATTGTATATTTGAACCCATTTTATGAAATTATTTCCAAGTCCAAACCTTTGTAGGACTTCAAAAAGAAAGGGCCATTCAACTCTATCAAAGGCCTTTTCGGCGTCCAATGATAGGAGAGCTGTATCCGGTGCTTCTTTATTAAAATAAATAATATTAAATAGTCTTCTTACGACTTCCGGTTATGGCTGCCACGTAGGACGGACGTGTCTCGCTCTGCTCTGCTCCTGGAGAAAAAAAATCGGCAAATAACTCTCTCATTTGGGACAGAACGTATCCCAGCATTTGGGCGAGGATATGTCGGCGAAGCCTAAGGCTGGAAAACCAGGAAAAGGAAAAAGCGAGCCGCCGAAACAGTCCAAATTAACGGACTTTCAGGTCTGTGACGCAGCAAACAAAACTCCATATATGGCGGAGGAAGCTGGCGGTGGTGCGATGTTTGCGGGGAATGGCGCAGATGCGCTGATGGCTGCCATGAGTTCAATGAGAGCGGACTTTTCCTCTAGATTTGATGGGATTATGACAGCGTTGGAAGGAATAAGAAAGGAATTGGGTGACTGTGTAGAACGAACGGCGCAGATGGAGCTCCGTCTCGCTAGTGCTGAAGATGACGTCACCCGTCTTCAATTAAAGGTGCGCACTTTGGAAAAAAAAAATAAATCTCTGGAAGATAATATTTTGGATTTGGAATCTCGGTCGAGACAGAATAATTTGAGGCTGGTGGGTCTTCCAGAGGAATCAGAAGGTCGGGACGTATGTTCCTTTCTGGAAAAATGGATTCCGGAGGTGCTGGGCAGCGAGGAGTTGCAATCAGCAGTGGTTCTGGAAAAAGCACATCGTATTGGCCCACGGAGAGATAAGGGACCGCCGAGGACCTTAATTATGAAGTTTCTTAGCAACAGAGACAGGATGAAGATCTTCAACGCTGCACGTGCTAAAGGAGAGATTAAACACCAGGACCAGCAGGTGCGGTTCTACCCAGATTTGGCCACAGGAATCCAGCAATTGAGGAAGCAGTTTGATCCCGTACGTAAGGAGCTGCGCAACCTTGGGATTCGTCATGGTGTAATCTATCCTGCGAGACTGCTGACCACGTATGAGGGCAGAACCCACATCTTCAAGACCCCAGAGGAGGCGCAGGAGTTCATCAAGAAGATCAAAGAAGAAGAAGAGACTGGTGGGAGCTAAGCATGAACAAAATATAAGGTAGAATAATTAAGCATTTGCACAGGCATCTGACTGACTTGAAGTAAATAGTAAGTTTACAAAATATAGATTGTATTATATATTAAAAAAACAAAACAAAAACAAAACAAACAAAAAAAAAACTATGATGTACAAAGTTGTTAAAAATTTTGGAGTTAAGTTGGAAAACTACAGAGGAGAGTTAATGTTACGTCATTAAAAGCAGTAGAGTTGGGGTGATTGGGAGGATGAAGAAGGAGTGGCTTAGGCTGTTCCCCGTGGGTGTGGAACGGTCGATGGCTATATCGGGAGACAGAATTTTTCTTTTGATTTTGGGGGGTTTGCCACAAGTGTGGGAAGGGGAAATTTGTTTGTGTGTAGTTTGTAGGATGAATGTTCAACCACTCATGTTTTTGCTTCTCTGTATGAGCATGTTTACACTGCAAGGTAATCCCAAACTCTCTATTGATCATGGACCAAAGTGTTAATCTTAATTTAACTTCATGGAATTGCAGAGGTCTACAAAATTTAAAAAAACTTAAACAAGTTATGAATAAAATAAAGGACATGGGTTCAAGAATTGTGTTTTTACAAGAAACTCATCTGATAGAGGAGGATGTTAAAAGAATTAGGAGTAGATGGCAGGGAAGTGTATTCACCTCTTCATTTTCATCCCGAGCCAGGGGAGTTATGACTCTCATACATAAATCAGTTCCTTTTCAGGTGAAAAATGTAATTGGAGACAAATTTGGAAGATATGTAATCATTCAAGGTTCTTTGCTATTAGAAAATATAAATCTTGTGAACTTATATGGTCCCAATATAGATGATCAGAAGTTCTTTGCTAATTTATTTCTCATCTTATCATCACTTACAGGGCAACATATAATAGCAGGGGATTTTAATTGTACATTGAATCCAGGTGTGGATAGATCAACAGGACTGGATTGTACGCACATTGGATGTAGGATGACTATTAATCATTTTATGAAAGAATTGAGATTGTTAGATATATGGAGAGAAATGAAACCACAAGTTAAAGCCTATTCTTGTTATTCCAGTACCTACAAGACATTCTCACGTATTGATTATTTTTTGATTTCCACAGAATTAAGGTCCAAGATTCAAAACTGCTTTTATGATAACATCGTGATTTCTGATCATGCACCCTGTTGTCTAATATATGTAGATAAAAAATTGACAAAGGAATCAGGTAGATGGCAATTTCAGCATAAATGGCTTCAGGATGAGGAATTTGTCAAGTATATAGAAAAACAGATAGACGAGTTCTTTGACATCAATACTACACAAACATCAGCATGTGTAAAGTGGGAGGCTTTCAAAGCTTTTATTAGGGGACATATTATTAGTTATACAGGATCAAAATCTAAGAAGACTCGAGAGGAGAGAGCTAAATTGGAACATAAAATAAAAAGTCTTCAGGAAAAAGTGTATGCAGGAAGTGACCCAAGGTTGGAGAATGAATTACTGATTTTGAGAGCTGAATACGACAAAAAATCAGCGAATAGAGCTGCCTCGAGTCTTCTAAGATTGAAACAATCTTTTTATGAACAAGGTGAAAAATCAGGAAAATTATTAGCATGGCAGATTAAACAATTGGAAATTAAAACACCAATTACCAGTATTATAAGTAACAGACAGGTAGTTATAGATCCTTTAGAAATTAATAGAGCCTTTAGAGATTACTATGAAAAATTATATGATACCAAAAATGAACCTGATTTAACAAAACTAAATGGGTTTTTGAACGAACTATCTATACCGTGTATTCCAAATGAAAACAGGGAGATATTGGAGTCTAAAATTAGTCAAGAAGAAGTTGGGCTAGCCATTGATAATATGAAATCAGGAAAAAGTGCAGGACCAGATGGTCTTCCAGTTGACCTTTATAAAAAATTTAAGAATAAATTAATAAAACCTTTTTTGGAAATGGTTTTAGAAGCATTTCAAAATAATAATTTACCATCATACATAAATAATGCCTTAATTATACTGTTGCCAAAACCAGGTAAGCCCTCTAATAAATGTGAAAATATGAGACCAATAAGCCTATTAAACGCCGACCTTAAGATAATCTGTAAAATTTTAGCAAGACGAATACAAGAAATTTTACCAAATATTATTAATCGAGATCAGAATGGCTTTATAAAGGGTAGACAAGGCTTCCATAATGTAAGAAGACTATTTAATATTATTTATTTTAATAAAGAAGCACCGGATACAGCTCTCCTATCATTGGACGCCGAAAAGGCCTTTGATAGAGTTGAATGGCCCTTTCTTTTTGAAGTCCTACAAAGGTTTGGACTTGGAAATAATTTCATAAAATGGGTTCAAATAATATACAATAATGCTACAGCAGAAATCCTAACAAATAACAATATTTCAAAACCAATAAAAATCAATAGAGGATGTCGACAAGGCTGTCCACTTTCACCTTTACTGTTTACTATGGCAATTGAACCTTTAGCGATAGCGATACGTTTACAAG